>CM070553.1:55905661-57171320 GCA_036346405.1 Phyllostachys edulis
TTCTAAAAATCATCCCTTTCTGCTGTAGAAAATTCAGGGTATTTGGAGTTCGTTTGCTGTGCTGTCTTTGTTGCCTTTCGTCGTTCTTATCGGTTTTTTTTCGCTTCCGTTAGGTTTCGACATTTGTGGTGATCCCGAGAGCGACCCTCTGCCACAATTTGAGCAACAGCAACAAGGCAAGCAGTTTGACCATTTCCCATCATGTCCCATTACTTTAGAGCTTAATACTTTGTTTTACTTCTATGTATGCATGCTACTTTGTGTTAAATGTCGTTAGTAATCCTATAGTCGCATAATCTGTAGGAATTCTTTATCCTCTACTACCCATGAGCCTAGGTTATTCGCTGTGGTTTGAGCTCGTTGGATGAGCTCTTATCACTTAGTAGTTGCGCTTCCTAACGCTTAGACATGCTTAGCTATCGGTAGAGTTGGGCTATCATCGACTTAGTCGATGATCTTGATCACTCAAAAATGATTATTACTCCTATATGTCCAGCACTTGTGCTTTGATTAATTTGTAAAATCAAAAGCTGAAAATAAAAGATTGATTTAGACTTGGGCATATTGGATGGATGGTGCGGTTTTTGGAATGTGGTGGTATGCCCGGTCCCTAAGGACCGAGTACTTGGGTCACTAAGTTGCGCTTTTATGCACTAACCACGCGAGGGGCATATGGAACCCCTTGACTAAGTACTCTAGGAGGTGTTAATTATGAGCGAGCTCTGTTGGTGTGTTTTCAAAACAAATGTATATGTATAGTGTGGAGGGGAGCATTAGCTTCCGGGTAGGTCGCCTAATGTCTCCTTCTCCCGTGGGTTGTGCAGCTCAGAATTAGCATTCATCCTTTGGAAAGGTCTCAGAGGACTTAGCTGCACAAAGACACCTTCTAAGTGTGCGTAAAGGAAAGGCGGTCTCGACGTGGGTACAAAGGGTACACCCCGCAGGATAAAACTATTCAATAGCCTCGCCCTAGGTTATGGACATGCTTGGTAAGGTCGCTCAAGACTAGTCTCAAACTTTTAATTAAAACTTGATGGGTTGGTATGAATGGATGTTCATGCTATTGTTGTGGTGACTTGGGTTAGTCACTTCCGTGATTGTTCTTGTTGTTGTTGTTATGTTATTATCGCGTTGTTATTTCAACAATTAAAAATGCTTTGTCAAATTGCTTTCAATCTACTATGTTATTGCAAATGAAACTTGCTTTTATGCTAAAATGAGTCCAAAGCCTCATCCACTTAAATAAAGCTTGCATGTAGCTAAATTATAGTTCTCATATCTTACACGTCAGTTTTTAGTACAATAAACAAGTTATTGTACTCATTTGTTTTGCTTAACAACTTTGTTGCAGAGGAGGTAGAGCCCAAAGGGCTTTACTTTTATGAAATAGTATGGTGGTTGGGAGAGCGACTAGCTTGGCGGTCCTGGTCATTGCCTTGTGGGCTAAAGGCACACCTGTTGGTTTCTTATTTTGGCCATCTTTATGGCACTTTTGCTTCCGCTGTTATCTTTTTGTAATTATTGCTATTTGGCCTAAGGGCCTCTCTTTGTAATATCTATTCCATATTAATGTTAACTTCGTTTGTTGCTTATGTACTATGTGTTGTATGGAATTGATGCATTCTTTTGTTGTGAGGTATGTGTACGATTCGATTCGAAGTATACATCTCTTGAGACCGAAGTTTATTTGGTTGATAATACTAGGTCAATTGAATGACTAAGTATTATGAGCCTAATAAACCGTGCTCACAAAAGTTGGTATCGAGTCAAGTATGACCGTAGTAACGCAAGCTTGGTCGTTCTTAGGATATTTTGAAAACCTATTTTCAAAGCATCAAATGAGTTTTGAAAGCTTAGGTAAATTCTCGGATTTTATTCCTTACCTATCTTAGCTTTCTTCTCATCCCACTCTAATTTGAGTTTTAAAAGTTGTTTTCCTCTCCCTTCTACAAAATAGTTGTTATCGATTAACACTGGTTTTTGGGAGAACCAATGAGATTGGCAAATTGAAGTGTGAGCTGCCCACTACAAGGTTTTGAAGTTCTCGAGTCGGTGATTCGACAAGGAGCTTGATGCTAAACTGACAGCAAGCATCAAATTTCCGGACAGCAGTCTCAAAGGTTTCTAATTAGGATAGATAATGAGAGGTTAATCAACTAAAACTTGTGGGAATAAAAGGGTAAGATGTGATACTAGTTAGCTAAGTATCTAACACTTATTTCGCTGATTTAACCTTGCTCTTTAGTAGCATTAGCTCTCACCCTACAATCTGATTTTTGATCTTCTCGACCAATTACTTGTTCATTCAATACGGGTTAGTTGAGTTGAGAAGTTGAGCCTTGCGTTTGGTGTTTCTAGGCTGTTTTTAGAGTCTTTTAGAAGCTTTTTAAAGTTTAAATAACCGCTGATTTTGGCTTTCGCTTGGGGTGATATTCCATTCCCTAGTCGATCGCTTTTGCTTTTTTAAGCCTTTGTTTTCGGTCTAGTTGCTAACCAAAAATTCCTTGTAACAGATGGCGGACGCATTCTCAGATGCCAAGGCTGCCAGCCTGGTCCGACGAGGAGCTTCCTCCTCCTCCGACCATGGCCGAGGTTTCTTCGATCGAAGCGCAACCGCATGATGACCGGAGAGTTCTATCGACGCCATCGCGCAACACCACCGCACTTACCGGAGCTTCGTGATCCGGGCCAGAATGCCCATCACCGCGTGAGGACTCATGAGTTTCTTCAGACTCACTTCTACCTTTTCCTTGGCCCGAGGACCCGCCGATGCGCAGACGATTGGCTTCGCTTGGTTGAGCGGAAGCTCAAGATAGCGCAGCGTCAGGAGCACGAGAAGGCGCTGTCAGATCGCACCACCGGAGGGTGCACTTTGTCATGGTGGGAGAACTTTTTCGCCATGCAGCCCGTGGATCACACCGCCTCTTGGGAGGAGTTCCGCTGCCTTCCGACGGCTCACATCCTCGCGGCTTGATGGAGATCAAGAAGCGGAGTTTCTTGCGCCAAGCAAGGGCGAGCTCACCATGGAGTATGTCTACGAAGTTCAACCATCTAGCTCGTTATGCTCCTCGAGGATGTGGCCACCGATATGGCCAAGGCATCAAGTTCAGCGTGGCTTGTCCGAGAAGTCAAGGACAAGCTATCCATTGTCGACTTTCTCGATTTTCACCTTGGTCGACAAGGCCATTGTCATGAGCATTCAGCCAGGAGCTTATGGATTCTCGCAAGTTAAGTGGGAGGCCCATAAGTCATCCAGGCCGGTTCCTCCCGGCCCCGCCGGGCAGTCTCTGTGGGTACCACTTCACACTTCGGCGCCCCGAGGTCACCGCCTCGTCTCTCATCCTTCGCAGTCGTGTCTCACCACGCACCGCGAAGTCACAGAGCGCCCCCCGAATCCTGGCAGGGGTCACATGCTTCATGCAACCGTAAGGGGCATTATGCGAACCAATGCCCTAAGAAGACAGAGTAGCCCTCGCCCCTAATGGAGGACGCGGCCGAGGTGGTGCATCTCAGACCGAAGATCGCCCCGCTACAAGGCGTGGGTAGTGGTCGCGGCAACGCCATCACCACAGAGGAGGCTCAGAGGCACCCGACGCCGTGCTAGGTACACTTTCTCGTTAACTTTCATCCCGCCATCGCTTTTGTTTGATTCAGAGCATCTCATTCATTTGTTTCGAAGTCTTTTTGTTGCTGTTGGAGGGCTTCTTTTCTCTCCATTGTCGGTCCCGCTACTCATTCGCCTCCTGCCTCGGAGTTGAGGGCTGAGGTTGAGTGTAGGATGTCCCTATCGAGATCGAAGGCGAGGGTTCTTAGCTAACCTTATCCTTCTCCATTCAATGAGTCTAGATGTGATTCTTGGCATGGATTGGTTGTCCCAAAGACATGGGGCAAATCGATTGCGCCAGAAGCTCATCTCTATCTAGTCGCTTCCCATGAGCAGGTTCGCCACCGAAGTCGCTAGATCCTCATCTCTTCGCGCTTGAAGCGAAGCCCGCCTAGATATTAGCTAAGTCCCAACAGTTTGTGACTTTGTTGATGTCTTTCCCGCGATCTTCCAGGATGCCACCCGCTCGAGACCTCGAGTTTGTCATTGAGTTGGCTCCCCTGACCGCCCCTATCTCAAAGAGGCCTTATCGGATGCCACCGAACTAATTGGTAGAGTTGAAGAAGCAGCTAAGTGAGCTGCAAGAGAAGGGTTTCATCCGCCCTAGCTCATCTCCTTGGGGTTGTCCAAAGCAATCTTCGTGAAGAAGAAGGCGGTACTTTTACGATAAGTGCGTTGATTACCGCCCACTTAATGAAGTGACGGTAGAAGAACAAGTATCCTTTGCCCCAAGATCGACGATCTCTTCGATCAATTAACCGGAGCTCGAGTTTTTCCAAGATTGATTCGAGAGTGGGATATCATCGAGTTCGGATTCGCCCGAGGATATTCCAAAGACGGCGTTTCTACTCGCCACGGCTTGTACGAGTATTAATCGTCATGTCGCTCGCTTAACCAATGCTCTCGCTTTGTTCATGAACCTCATGAATTCGGTATTCATGGAGTATTTGGATAAGTTTGTCGTGGTCTTCATCGATGATATTCTTATCTATTCCAAGAACGATGAGGAACATGCCGAGCATCCGAAGCTTGTGTTAGGCAAGTTACGTGAGCACCAACAGACGCGAAGTTCAAGCAAGTGTGCGTTCGTTGAAGGAAGTGGCTTTTAGGCCATATTCTTTCAGCGGGAGGCGAGTCATTGATCCTAGCAAGGTCACCGATGTTCTTTCATGGAGTCCGCCCACTTCGGTCACCGGCGCGGAGTTTTCTTGGTTTAGCGGGATATTATCGCCGCTTATCGAGAACTTTCCAAGATCGCTGGCCAATGACGGAGTTGCTCAAGAAGGACAAGAAGTTCTTGTGGTCCGATGCTTGCATGGCAAGTTTCCATATACTCAAGAAGCGCTTTGACCACCGCCTCCTGCTCTTGTTCTTCCCGATATCCATCGCAGCCTTCGATATCTTTTGCGATGCTGCTTCGTCGAGGCCTCGGTTGTGTCCTTATGCAAGAAGGCAAGGTAGTGGCCTATGCATCAAGGCAATTGAGACCTCATGAACTCAACTACCCTACTCATGATTTGGAGTTGGTCGTGATTCATGCACTTAAGATTTGGCGACACTACCTAATCAGTAATCGCTAGAAGTGTATTCGGATCACAAAGCCTCAAGTACTTGTTCACCCAACCCGACCAACCTCGTGCAAAGGAGATGGTTGGAGTTGATCAAGGATTATGATATGGGTATTCACTACCATCCGGCAAGGCTAATGTCGCTGTCGATGCGCTTTAGTCGCAGCGCATTGTAATGCCTTAGTGCTCAAGGAGCATTCGCCTCTTCTCGAGGCATTCCAAATGCCTCAACTTGGAGATAGTTGAGCATGGATCTCGCCGCCATGGTTGTGCAACCAACCTTGGTGGATCGGATCAAGTCCGCCAGCAATGGATTTGGGAGTGAGCCACATTAAGGCAAATGTCAAGGCCGAATAAACCAAGTGCTTTTTCCGAGGATGAGCATGGTGTTGTGAGGTTCGGCAACGCCTTTGTGGTTCCAAAGGACATGGAGTTGCGGAATTTGATCCTCCGCGAAGCCCATGATTCGCTTTTATCCATTCATCCCGGCCACAAAGATGTATCAAGATCTCCGCCAGAGATTTTGGTGGACCCAATGAAGAGGGAGATCGCGGGTTCGCTGTCGAGTGCGACGTATGTGTCGTGGTCAAGGCCGAGCATCGGCCCCGCCTGGATCGCTTCACTTTTGCCAATTCCTCGAGTGGAAGTGGATTCGATCGAATGGATTTCATCACCGGTCTACCCACGCCCCTCAAGAAGAATGATGCTATTTGGGTCGCCATCGATCGATTGACTAAGGTGGCACATTTCCTTCCCGCCAAGACCGAACTGTAGGTCTTTTATGAACTCTATATCGCCTCGATCGTGAGTTTGCACGGTGTGTCAAGATTTATTGTGTCGGATCGTGGATCCTTTTCACGCCTCGCTTTTGGCATAGCTTGCAAGAGGCTATGGGCACTCATCTTGCTTTCAAGACGGCATTTCACCTCAAACCGATGGTCGACCGAGAGGGTCAACTGTGTTTTGGAGGACATGCTTCGTGCTTGTGTCCTTTCCTATGGAAGCATTGGGAGAAATGCTTGCCATTCGCCGAAGTTTTCTTATAACAACAAATTTTCAAAGCCGGTCTCAGATGGCACCTTTTGAGGCCTTATACGGAGAAAGTGTAGAACCTCGTTGAACCGGTCGAGACCGTGAGAGATCTCTCTTGGCCCGGACTCAATCAATGAGGCCGAGCGCCAAGTCCAAATTTTATTCGTGGAGCTGCTTGCGACTGTACTCAATCCAGCAAAAGAGCTATGCGGATCGCCATCGACGTGAGTTACGCTTTTGAGCCTAATGACTTTGTTTATCTCAAAGTCTCTCCTTTGAAGGGCCATCAACGCTTAGCCGCCAAGGGCAGTTAGCTCCTCGATATGTCGGTCCCTACCGCATTATCGAGAAGAAGGAGTGTTGCCTATAAGTTGGAGTTGCCACCTGCACTTGTGGGAGTACATGATGTTTTCCATGTGTCCCAGCTTAAGAAGTGCTCCGTGTTCCAACCGAGAAGTCCGCTGGAAACCCTCGATGTCCAGAAGATTTGACCTATCGCAGCACCCCTGCTCACAGATCGATGAGTCCGAACGATGGACAAGGAATAAGACCATCAAGTTCCTTAAAGTTCAAGTGGTCAAACCATTTCGAGGATGAGGCTACTTGGGAAAGAGAAGATCGCCTCACGTGCGGACTATCCATCTTTCTTTATCGAGTGAGCCAAATCTCTGGACGAGATTTTTGTAAGGGGAGATTTTTGACATCCCAAATGTATAATTAGGGTTATTCAAGCATAATTATATGTGTAGAAATTAAAACTTTTCTCACATCTTGAAAACCCTAAAATCTCATGTGATTCTTGTCCAAGAGTTGTGTAATCCAAAAACACAAAGCTCTTGTTGACCAAAAGTCAAATTCATTTTCCATCCATCTTAAATCTTGTGCCAATCAATTGGAAATATTTTCCTTGGTCCAAAAACTGATGTGGGACCCTCTGAAAAATATCATGAGTTATAACACTTGTTGATAATTTTGGAGGCAAAACAATCCTTTAAACAACCTTCATGAATTTCCTGAGAAAAATGCAGTGCATAATAACCTCTGAAAATTTTATGCAAGGTTAAGCTCATTGTCAGCAAGCTCCTGTAAAAATTTCATGAATTTTGGAGTTGAAATGCTATCCCAAACAATTCTATTAAGTCTCAATTGTTAGAAACTAAATTTAAAAGCCTACACTGCTCCTTGGGCTAGCCATGTTCAAGCCGGGTCCAGCCCAACCATGTTCGCAGACTCTCACAGACCTCATCTCCATTTGATCAGTCGAGTGCTGGATCTACATCCAACCGCCACGACCTCCTCTCAGTCAACACCGCAAGGACCTCCCAACCTTGTCCTGGTCATAGCCCTTGGATTAACATCCAACCGCCCCGACCTCCCCGCTATCAAACCTCAAAACCACCTTCCACCTTGTTGAGGTCTTGGCCCTTGATTCAAGATCCACGGCCTCGACCTCCCTCACCGTTAAGCTAAGCAAACATCCCACCTACATGAGGTCACACTGCTGGATCAAAGATCCACGGCCATGACCTCCTCGTGTCAAACCTCAAAGTCTACATCCCACCTTGATGAGGTCACACCATTGATCAAAAATCCATGGTCACGACCTCCTCCTCTCAATCTAACTAACAGACCTCCTTTTAGCGCGGTTGAGGTCGTGAGCTGCTGGATTCAGATCCAAAGGCCACGACCTCCTCTCGAAAAACATCACGGCATGGTCCTCCCGCCTTGGTGAGGTCAGAGTCTTAGATCTAAATCTAAAGGCCATGACCTCCCTTGTGCGCTGCGCAAGCTCAGACCTCCACCTCTTTTGATCGTAGCCCTTAGATCTAAATCTAAAGGTCCTGACCTCCCTTGCCTCTGTGCATCATATCGACCTCCCTGGTCATTGTGTGCCCTTGATTTAAATCCAAAGGCCATGACCTCCCTCATGTCTTTTTGATCGCGTATGTTAAGTCCTCACCGAGGTCCTTGACTGCTGGATGGAGATCCAACGCTTTGGACCTCTGTCCCTTTTCCTCACGTGCATTTTCGCGATTATGAAATCGGAGGGCCACGACCTCCCACCCTTGATCGTGTGGCTGGGACCTCCTCCCACCACTTAAAACATAACGGTTCAAAAATTGATCCGATGGTTAGGACCTCTCCTGTGTCTTATCCAACGGTCACCAAGACCTCCCCCGTTCTTCTCCTTCCTCCGGCGCAGATGCGAGCTCTGGCAAAGGCATTAATGCGTGTCCGACCTTGGGGTACATTATAACAGCTCTTTGTCGACCAAGATTTAATGCAGTCATTTTTCGCCTCTTTGGTCACTCAAGATCACACCTTGTCAACCTTTATGTCTTGTCCACCCCATGGACCAACCCGTGGGCTAAGCTCACCATGGAGCTTAGCCCCACTCATAACCTTCACCTCGCCTATAAGTCACCCCCGAATCCTCCCTTGGCTTCCTTTGCACACAATTGACCTCACCTTGCACTTGTGCGTGGTCGAGCTCCTCATCCCCAAACTCACCTCCCATCTTGGCCGCCATTGTTGATGTCCTTGAGCTCCTCGGTGAGACAAGGGTTCCAAAGTGGCTTCTCCTTCAAACCTTGCTCACTTTTGCTCCTGAAAACCTCTTGGAAGTTAACCCTAACTTGAATTGTTTGGGCATTTTTCAGAGGTGGACAAAGTCGAGCTTGAGCCGGTGCCTTGGGTCGTGAAGCTTCACCGCCTTCCCCAACTCCGGCCATCACCTCCACGACCTCTCAAAGACCTTAGGACCTCTGTACACCTCCCGTTAGTCCTTTAGATGCCGGCACCCGCTGAATGCATGTTGCGGAGCTTAAGTTTTGGCACACGCTGATTGTCGCCATGAGCTCCATTTTGCATTTTCGTATTTTGGGCGCGGGTTGTGTTTGTCCTCTCCGCCGGCGATTAAGGCCGCCGTCGCCGCCGAGAATGAGTTCATGGTGTGCGCAACACTATTGCGCACACGGGATGTCCTTGGTTCTCGCGGCGAGGTCTACATCGCGGCGATGACCAAATCTTTGAGCTCGGTCTTTGTCGGACACGGCAGACCGTTGTCGCTTTTAGGACGAGATTTGCCGTGTTTAATGCGGTCATCAATTGCTCAATCTTGCAATCATTGGTTGGGTCTTGATGTTCTTAAATCCACCATTTATTGTGATTAAGACCTCCAGCATGACCTCCTTGTGTCCTGGCAAGATTAACCTCTTGTCCAGCACGCGTGCGTGCGCAAGCGTGGTTGTGAGCTCGGGACGCCCGCACCTCCTCCAAGGAAACTGAGCGCCCAAGACCTCCTTGCGCAATCAGAGCCGCCTGCACCTCCCCGGAGGTCTGTGATGTTTAGATCTATCGCTTAGGACCTCCTCGAGGTCATCTCACCGCTGAGGACCTCCCTTTAGATCTGGTCCGCTCCGACCTCCTTTCGTGTTGTGGTCCGTTGATCTCCCATCTACGGCCACGACTCTCCCTCACCTCGCGCATGTGAGTTGCTAAGAGGTCCAGACCTCTGGACTTCACGCGGCGCTGCAGGTGATGTTCTCCGGGAGGTCTTGAGCCGCTGGATCTCGAGATCTCGTGGCTCACGCCCTCCCATACCCTTGTGAGTTTTAGAAATTCCGGTGAAGTCTTAGTTATAGACCCAAATAAGGTATAGACTTTAGAATTTCATATCTTCTTCGTTTTAAATCCTTTTGAGGTCATTCAAATTGTGTTAGCTCTGTCTTGAACTTAACTTTAATCCAAAAATGATTGTAAGTTGAGTTCAGCTCCAGAGCACAGCTTAGCCACTAGGTTTTAAAACTCCCTTGAATATACACTCAAAATTTATGTTTAACTTGTAAAACCCATAACTAATGCTCAGAGGTTATTTGTGAGTAAACCCAATTTTGTTAGCTTCTCTAATAATGAACTCACTGTGAGAATTAGTTCTGAGCATGTTGCTGTTATAGAAATGAGGACTTGTGCATTATAATTTTGTTCGAGTTCTTGTTTTTGAAAAATTATAGAAAGTGCATAATAGCTCCAAATGAGATGAACTCAATTGTGTTATTCATCTCATGAGGTGCTGGTTTTACAATAAAAATCTCAGCCTCACCACTTTTCTAGAAAATGTTGCCTCATAATTAAATTAGTGAATAGTGCAGTTTGGTAATTTTTAGGGCTGAGCAGAATTGTTTTGCTCATATCTTTTGCATTGAGAATCCAAATCCATTGGTTCTTGTTGCAAAATTTCCTAAAAATCATCCCCTTGCTGCTGTAGAAAATTCAGGGTATTTGGAGTTCGTTTGCTGTGCTGTCTTTGTTGCCTTTCGTCGTTCTTATCGGTTTTTTTATCGCTTTTCCGTTAGGTTTCGACATTTGTGGTGATCCCGAGAGCGACCCTCTGCCACAATTTGAGCAACAGCAACAAGGCAAGCAGTTTGACCATTTCCCATCATGTCCCATTACTTTAGAGCTTAATACTTTGTTTTACTTCTATGTATGCATGCTACTTTGTGTTAAATGTCGTTAGTAATCCTATAGTCACATAATCTGAGGAATTCTTTATCCTCTACTACCAATGAGCCTAGGTTATTCGCTGTGGTTTGAGCTCGTTGGATGAGCTCTTATCACTTAGTAGTTGCGCTTCCCTACGCTTAGACATGCTTAGCTATCGGTAGTATTGGGCAATCATCGACTTAGTCGATGATCTTGATCACTCAAAATGATTATTACTCCTATATGTCCAGCACTTGTGCTTTGATTAATTTGTAAAATCAAAAGCTGAAAATAAAAGATTGATTTAGACTTGGGCATATTGGATGGATGGTGCGGTTTTTGGAATGTGGTGGTATGCCCGGGTCCCTAAGGACCGAGTACTTGGGTCACTAAGCCAAGCGCTTTTATACTAACCACGCGAGGCATATGGAACCCTCTTGACTAAGTACTCTAGGAGGTGTTAATTATGAGCGAGCTCGGTTGGTGTGTTTTCAAAAACAAATGTATATGTATAGTGTGGGAGGGAGCATTAGCTTCCTGTAGGTCATCTAATGTCTCCTTCTCCCGTGGGTTGTGCAGCTCGAATTAGCATTCATCCTTTGGAAAGGTCTCAGAGGACTTAGCTGCACAAAGACACCTTCTAAGTGTGCGAAGGAAAGGCGGTCCGACGTGTGGGTACAAGTGGTACACCCTGCGCAGGATAAAACTATTCAATAGCCTCGCCCTAGGTTATGGACATGCTTGGTAAGGTCGTTCAAGACTAGTCTCAAACTTTTAATTAAAACTTGATGGGTTGGTATGAATGGATGTTCATGCTATTGTTGTGGTGACTTGGGTTAGTCACTTCCAGGATTGTTCTTGTTGTTGTTGTTATGTTATTATCGCGTTGTTATTTCAACAATTAAAAATGCTTTGTCAAATTGCTTTCAATCTACTATGTTATTGCAAATGAAACTTGCTTTATGCTAAAATGAGTCCAAAGCCTCATCCACTTAAATAAAGCTTGCATGTAGCTAAATTATAGTTCTGTTATCTTACACGTCAGTTTTGCAGTACAATAAACAAGTTATTGTACTCATTTGCTTTGCTTAACAACTTTGTTGCAGAGGAGGTAGAGCCCAAAGGGCTTTACTTTTATGAAATGTGCGGTGGTTGGGAGAGCGACTAGCTTGGCGGTCCTGGTCATTGCCTTGTGGGCTAAAGGCACATTGGTTGGTTTCTTATTTTGGCCATCTTTATGGCACTTTTGCTTCCGCTGTTATCTTTTTGTAATTATTGTTATTTGGCCTAAGGGCCCTCTTTTGTAATATCTATTCCATATTAATGTTAACTTCGGTTTGTTGCTTATGTACTATGTGTTGTATGGAATTGATGCATTCTTTTGTTGTGAGGTATGTGTACTGATTCTCGAAGTATACATCTCTCGAGACCGAAGTTTATTTGGTTGATAATACTAGGTCAATTGGATGACTAAGTATTATGAGCCTAATAAATCCGGTGCTCACAAAAGTTGGTATCGAGCCGTTATGACCGTAGTAACGCAAGCTTGGTCGCCTTAGGATATTTTGAAAACCTATTTTCAAAGCATCAAATGAGTTTTGAAAGCTTAGGTAAATTCTCGGATTTTATTCCTTACCTATCTTAGCTTTCTTCTCATCCCACTCTAATTTGAGTTTTAAAAGTTGTTTTCCTCTCTTCCTTCTACAAAATAGTTGTTATCGATTAACACTGGTTTTTGGGAGAACCAATGAGATTGGCAAATTGAAGTGTGAGCTGCCCACTACAAGGTTTTGAAGTTCTCGAGTCGGTGATTCGACAAGGAGCTTGGATGCTAAATCTGGACAGCAAGCATCAAATTTCCTGACAGCAGTCTCAAAGGTTTCTAATTAGGATAGATAATGAGAGGTTAATCAACTAAAACTTGTGGGAATAAAAGGGTAAGATGTGATACTAGTTAGCTAAGTATCTAACACTTATTTCGCTGATTTAACCTTGCTCTTTAGTAGCATTAGCTCTCACCCTACAATCTGATTTTTGATCTTCTCGACCAATTACTCGCTCATTCAATACGGGTTAGTTGAGTTGAGAAGTTGAGCCTTATGCTTAGTGTTTCTTGGCTGTTTTAGAGTCTTTTAGAAGCTTTTTAAAGTTTAAATAACCGCTGATTTTGGCTTTCGCTTGGGGTGATATTCCATTCCCTAGTCGATCGCTTTTGCTTTCTTTTAAGGCTTTGTTTTCGGTCTAGTTGCTAACCAAAAATTCCTTGTAACAGATGGCCGGACGATCAGAGCGGCCAAGGTTGGCCACCGTCCGGACGAGGAGCTTCCTCCTCCTCCGACCATGGCCGAGGTTCTTCAGATCGAGCGCAACCGCGGATGACCGGAGAGTTCTATCGACGCCATCGCGCAACACCACCGCACTTACCGGAGCTTCGTGATCCGGGCCGTGAATGCCCATCACCGCGTGGAGGACTCGCGGAGTTTTTCGTACTCAGCCCCTACCTTTTCCCGGCCCGAGGACCCGCCGATCTGCATTTATTGGCTTTGCTTGGTTGAGCGGAAGCTCAAGATAGCGCAGATGCCAGAGCACGAGAAGGCGCTGTTCAGATCGCACCACCGGAGGGTGTGCCTTGTCATGGTGGGAGAACTTTTCGCCATGCAGCCCGTGGATCACACCGCCTCTTGGGAGGAGTTCCGTGGCTTGCCTTCCGACGGGCTCACATCCCGCCGGCTTGATGGAGATCAAGAAGGGAGTTTCTTGCGCCAAGCAAGGGCGAGCTCACCATGGAGTATGTCACGAAGTTCAACCATCTAGCTCGTTATGCTCCCGAGGATGTGGCCACCGATATGGCCAAGGCACCAAGTTCAGCGTGGCTTGTCCGAGGAGTCAAGGACAAGCTATCCATTGTCGACTTTCCCGATTTTCGGTCCTTGGTCGACAAGGCCATTGTCGCAAAGCATTCAGCCAGGAGCTTATGGATTCTCGCAGCGGAAGTGGAGGCCCATAAGTCATCCAGGCGGTTCCTCCGCCCCGCCGGGCGCCTCGTGGGTACCACTCTCACTCTTCGGCGCCCCGAGGTCACCGCCTCGTTCCTCGTCCTTCGCAGCCGTGTCTCACCACGCACCACTGAAGTCACAGAGCGCCCCCGCAACCCGGCGGTGGGGTCACATGCTTTCATGCAACCGTAGGGGCATTATGCTAACCAATGCCCTAAGAAGACAGAGCACTCGCCCTAATGGAGGACGCGGCCAGAGGTGGTGCATCTCAGACCGTAAGATCGCCCCGCTACCCAAGGCGTGGGTAGTGGTCGCGTCAACGCCATCACCACAGAGGAGGCTCAGAGGCACCGACGCCGTGCTAGGTACACTTTTCGTTAACTTTCATCCCGCCATCGCTTTTGTTTGATTCAGAGCATCTCATTCATTTGTTTCTCGAGTCTTTTGTCTGCTGTTGGAGGGCTTCTTTTCTCTCCATTGTCGGTCCCACTACTCATTCGCTCTCCTTGCCTCGGAGTTGAGGGCCGAGGTTGAGTGTAGGATGTCCTTATCGAGATCGAAGGCGAGGGTTCTTAGCTAACCTTATCCTTCTCCATTCAATGAGTCTAGATGTGATTCTTGGCATGGATTGGTTGTCCCAAAGACATGGGGCAAATCGATTGCGCCAGAAGCTCATCTCTATCTAGTCGATCCGCGAGCGGTGTTCGCCAACCGGTCGCTAGATCCTCATCTCTTTGCGCTTGAAGCGAAGCCCGCCTAGATATTAGCGAAGTCCCAACAGTTTGTGACTTTGTTGATGTCTTTCCCGCTGATCTTCCAGGGATGCCACCCGTTCGAGACCTCGAGTTTGTCATTGAGTTGGCTCCCGGTACCGCCCCTATCTCAAAGAGGCCTTATCGGATGCCACCGAACGAATTGGTAGAGTTGAAGAAGCAGTTAAGTGAGCTGCAAGAGAAGGGTTTCATCCGCCTAGCTCATCTCCTTGGGGTTGTCCAAAGAATCTTCGTGAAGAAGAAGGATTCGTATTTTACGATAAGCGTTGATTACCGCCCACTTAATGAAGTGATGGTAGAAGAACAAGTATCCTTTGCCCCAAGATCGACGATCTCTTCGATCAATTAACTGGAGCTCGAAGTTTTCCAAGATTGATTCGAGAGGGATATCATCGTTCGGATTCGCCCGAGGATATTCCAAAGACGGCGTTTCTACTCGCCACGGCTTGTACGAGTACATCGTCATGTCGCTCGCTTAACCAATGCTCTGCCTTTGTTCATGAACCTCATGAATTCGGTATTCATGGAGTATTTGGATAAGTTTGTCGTGGTCTTCATCGATGATATTCTTATCTATTCCAAGAACGATGAGGAACATGCCGAGCATCCGGCTTGTGTTAGGCAAGCTACGTGAGCACCAACAGACGCAAGTTCAGCAAGTGTGTGTTCTCGTTGAAGGAAGTGGCTTTTTAGGCCATATTCTTTCGGCGGAGGCGAGTATTGATCCTAGCAAGGTCACCGATGTTCTTTCATGGAGTCCGCCCACTTGGTCACCGGCGCGGAGTTTTCTTGGTTTAGCGGGATATTATCGCCGCTTTATCGAGAACTTCTCCAAGATCGCTGGCCAATGACGGAGTTGCTCAAGAAGGACAAGAAGTTCTTGTGGTCCGATGCTTGCATGGCAAGTTTCCATATACTCAAGAAGCGCTTGACCACCGCCTCCGCTCTTGTTCTTCCCGATATCCATCGCAGCTTCGATATCTTTTTGCGATGCTTCTCGTCGAGGCCTCGGTTGTGTCCTTATGCAAGAAGGCAAGGTAGTGGCCTATGCATCAAGGCAATTGAGACCTCATGAACTCAACTACCCTACTCATGATTTGGAGTTGGTCTGTGATTCATGCACTTAAGATTTGGCGACACTACCTAATCAGAATCGCTAGAAGTGTATTCGGATCACAAAGCCTCAAGTACTTGTTCACCCAACCCGACCAACCTCGTGCAAAGGAGATGGTTGGAGTTGATCAAGGATTATGATATGGGTATTCACTACCATCCCGCAAGGCTAATGTCGCTGTCGATGCGCTTTAGTCGCAAAGCGCATTGTAATGCCTTAGTGCTCAAGGAGCATTCGCCCTCTTCTCGAGGCATTCCAAAGCGCCTCAACTTGGAGATAGTTGAGCATGGATCTCTCGCCGCCATGGTTGTGCAACCAACCTTGGTGGATCGGATCAAGTCCGCCAGCAATGGATTTGGGAGTGAGCCACATTAAGGCAAATGTCAAGGCCGAACGACCAAGTGCTTTTTTCGAGGATGAGCATGGTGTTGTGAGGTTCGGCAACGCCTTGTGGTTCCAAAGGACATGGAGTTGCGAATTTGATCCTCCGCGAAGCCCATGATTCGCTTTTTATCCATTCATCCCGGCCACAAAGATGTATCAAGATCTCCGCCAGAGATTTTGGTGGACCCGAATGAAGAGGGAGATCGCGGTTCGTTGTCGAAAAGCGACGTGTGTCGTCGTGTCAAGGCCGAGCATCGCGCCCCATCGGATCGCTTCACCTTTTGCCAATTCCTCGAGTGGAAGTGGGATTCGATCGAATGGATTTCATCACCGGTCTACCCACGCCCCGAAGAAGAATGATGCCATTTGGGTCGCCATCGATCGATTGACTAAGGTGGCACATTTCCTTCCCGCCAAGACCGAACTTCGTAGGTCTTTTGGCGGAACTCTATATCGCCTCAGATCGTGAGTTTGCACGGTGTCAAGACGATTGTGTCGGATCGTGGATCCCTTTTCACGCCTCGCTTTTGGCATAGCTTGCAAGAGGCTATGGGCACTGTCTTGCTTTCAAGACGGCATTTCACCTCAAACCGATGGTCGACCGAGAGGGTCAACCAGTTTTGGAGGACATGCTTCGTGCTTGTGTCCTTTCCTATGGGAAGCATTGGGAGAAATGCTTGCCATTCGCCGAAGTTTTCTTATAACAATGATTTCAAGGCCGCCCTAAGATGGCACCTTTTGAGGCCTTATACGGAGAAAGTGTAGAACCCCGTTGAACTGGTCGAGACCGGTGAGAGACCTCTCTTGGTCCGGACTCAATCAATGAGGCCGAGCGCCAAGTCCAAATTTTATTCGTGGAGCTGCGCATGACACGCTCAATCCAGCAAAAGAGCTATGCGGATCGCCGTCGACGTGAGTTACGTTTTGAGCCTAATGACTTTGTTTATCTCAAAGTCTCTCCTTTGAAGGGCCATCAACGTTTGGCGCCAAGGGCAGTTAGCTCCTCGATATGTCGGTCCCTACCGCATTATCGAGAAGAAGGGAGCTGTTGCCTATAAGTTGGAGTTGCCAGCTGCACTTGTGGGAGTACATGATGTTTTCCATGTGTCCCAGCTTAAGAAGTGCCTCCGTGTTCCAACTGAGGAAGCTCCGTTGGAAACCTCGATGTCCGTGAAGATTTGACCTATCGCGAGCACCCCTGCTCACAGACTCGATGAGTCTGAACGAAGGACAAGGAATAAGACCATCAAGTTCCTTAAAGTTCAGTGGTCAAACCATTCTGAGGATGAGGCTACTTGGGAAAGAGAAGATCGTCTACGTGCGGACTATCCATCTTTCTTTACCGAGTGAGCCAAATCTCGGGACGAGATTTTTGTAAGGGGGGGAGATTTTGTGACATCCCAAATGTATAATTAGGGTTATTCAAGCATAATTATATGTGTAGAAATTAAAACTTTTTCTCACATCTTGAAAAACCCTAAAATCTCATGTGATTCTTGTCCAAGAGTTGTGTAATCCAAAACACAAAGCTCTTGTTGACCAAAAGTCAAATTCATTTTCCATCCATCTTAAATCTTGTGCCAATCAATTGGAAATATTTTCCTTGGTCCAAAAACTGATGTGGGACCCTCTGAAAAATATCATGAGTTATAACACTTGTTGATAATTTTTGGAGGCAAAACAATCCTTTAAACAACCTTCATGAATTTTCTGAGAAAAATGCAGTGCATAATAACCTCTGAAAATTTTATGCAAGGTTAAGCTCATTGTCAGCAAGCTCCTGTAAAAATTTCATGAATTTTGGAGTTGAAATGCTATCCCAAACAATTCTGTTAAGTCTCACTGTTAGAAACTAAATTTAAAAGCCTACACTGCTCCTTGGCTAGCCATGTTGAAGTCGGGTCCAGCCCAACCATGTCCGCACCTCGCCAGACCTCATCTCCTCCTTGATCAGTCGTAGTGCTGGATCTACATCCAACCGCCACGACCTCCTCTCAGTCAACACCGCAAGGACCTCCCAACCTTGTCTGGTCATAGCCCTTGGATTAACATCCAACCGCCCCGACCTCCCATGGCTATCAAACCTCAAAACCACCTTCCACCTTGTTGAGGTCTTGGCCCTTGATTCAAGATCCACGGCCCCGACCTCCCTCACTGTTAAGCTAAGCAAACATCCCACCTACATGAGGTCACTGCTGGATCAAAGATCCACGGCCATGACCTCCCCAGTGTGTCAAACCTCAAAGTCTACATCCCACCTTGATGAGGTCACAGCCATTGATCAAAAATCCATGGTCACGACCTCCTCCTCTCAATCTAACTAAGACCTCCCTTTTAGCGGTTGAGGTCGAGCTGCTGGATTCAGATCCAAAGGCCACGACCTCCTCTGAAAAACATCACGGCATGGTCCTCCCGCCTTGGTGAGGTCGAGCCCTTAGATCTAAATCTAAAGGCCATGACCTCCCTTGTGCGTATGCAAGCTCAGACCTCCACCTCTTTTGATCGTAGCCCTTAGATCTAAATCTAAAGGTCCTGACCTCCCTTGCCTCAATGCGCATCATATCGAGACCTCCCCGGTCATTGTGTGCCCTTGGATTTAAATCCAAAGGCCATGACCTCCCTCATGTCTTTTTGATCGCGTGTTAAGTCCTCACTGGAGGTCCAAGACTGCTGGATGGAGATCCAACGCTTTGGACCTCCTGTCCCTTTTCCTCACGCATGCTGCTGACATGAAATCGGAGGGCCACGACCTCCCCACCTTGATCGTGTGGCTGGACCTCCTCCCACCACTTAAAACATAACGGTTCAAAAATTGATCCGATGGTTAGACCTCTCCTGTGTCTTATCCAACGGTCACCAAGACCTCCCTGTTCTTCTCCTTCCTCCGCACGCATGCGAAGCTCGAGCAAAGGCATTAATGCGTGTCCGACCTTGGGGTACATTATAATAGCTTTTTCTGACAAGATTTCATGCAGTCACTTTCCGCCTCTTTGGTCATTTCAAGATCACAACTTGTCAACCTTTATGTCTTGTCCACCCCATGGACTAACCCGTGGGCTAAGCTCACCATGGAGCTTAGCCCCACTCATAACCTTCACCTCGGCCTATAAGTCACCCCCGAATCCTCCTTGGCTTCCTTTGCACACAATTGACCTCACTTGCACTTGTGCGTGGTCGAGCTCCTCATCCCCAAACTCACCTCCCATCTTGGCCGCCATTGTTGATGTCCTTGAGCTCCTCGGTGAGACAAGGGTTCCAGTGGCTCCCTCCTTCAAACCTTGCTCACTTTTGCTCCTCGAAAACCTCTTGGAAGTTAACCCTAACTTGAATTGTTTGGGCATTTTTCAGAGGTGGACAAAGTCGAGCTTGAGCGGTGCCTTGGGTCCGTGAAGCTTCACCGCCTTCCCCAACTCCGGCCATCACCTCCACGACCTCTCCAAAGACCTTAGGACCTCCTGTACACCTCCCGTTAGTCCTTTAGATGTCGGCACCCGCTGAATGCATGTTGCGGAGCTTAAGTTTTGGCACACGCTGATTGTCGCGCTGAGCTCCATTTTGCATTTTCGTATTTTGGCCCGGCGGGTTGTGTTTGTCCTCTCCGGCTCGCCGGCGATTAAGGCCGCCGCCGCCGAGAATGAGTCCATGGTGTGCGCAACACTATTGCGCACACGGGATGTCCTTGGTTCTCGCCGCGAGGTCTACATCGCCGGCGATGACCAAATCTTTGAGCTCGGTCTTTGTCGGACACGGCAGCACCGTTGTCGCTTTTAGGACAGAGATTTGCCGTGTTTAATGCGGTCATCAATTGCTCAATCTTGCAATCATTGGTTGGGTCTTGATGTTCTTAAATCCACCATTTATTGTGCGCATTAAGACCTCCAGCATGACCTCCTTGTGTCCCGCGCAATTAACCTCTTGTCCAGCATGCGGCGCAAGTAGCACGTGGTTGTGAGCTCTGGGACGCCCGCACCTCCTCCAAGGAAATCTGAGCGCCCAAGACCTCCCTTGCGCAATCAGAGCCGCCTGCACCTCCCCTGGAGGTCTGTGGATGTTTAGATCTATCGCTTAGGACCTCCTCGAGGTCATCTCACCGCTGAGGACCTCCCTTTAGATCCGGGTCCGCTCAGGACCTCCTTTCGTGTTGTGGTCCGCTGATCTCCCATCTACGGCCACGACCTCCCCTCACCTCGCGCATGTGAGTTGCTAAGAGGTCCAGACCTCTGGACTTCACGTCTTGGCAGTGTGATGTTCTCCGGGAGGTCTTGAGCCGTTGGATCTGAGATCTGTGGCTCACGTCCTCCCATACCCTTGTGAGTTTTAGAAATTCCAGTGAAGTCTTAGTTATAGACTGAAATAAGGTATAGACTTTAGAATTTCATATCTTCTTCGTTTTAAATCCTTTTGAGGTCATTCAAATTGTATTAGCTCTGTCTTGAACTTAAATTTAATCCAAAAATGATTGTAAGTTGAGTTCAGCTCCAGAGCACAGTTAGCCACTAGGTTTTAAAACTCCCTTTGAATATACACTCAAAATTTATGTTTAACTTGTAAAACCCATAACTAATGCTCTGTAGGTTATTTGTGAGTAAACCCAATTTTGTTAGCTTCCTCTAATAATGAACTCACTGTGAGAATTAGTTCTGAGCATGTTGCTGTTATAGAAATGAGGACTTGTGCATTATAATTTTGTTCGAGTTCTTGTTTTTGAAAAATTATAGAAAGTGCATAATAGCTCCAAATGAGATGAACTCAATTGTATTATTTATCTCATGAGGTGCTGGTTTTACAATAAAAATCTCAGCCTCACCACTTTTCTAGAAAATGTTGCCTCATAATTAAATTAGTGAATAGTGCAGTTTGGTAATTTTTAGGGCTGAGCAGAATTGTTTTGCTCATATCTTTTGCATTGAGAATCCAAATCCATTGGTTCTTGTTGAAAAATTTCCTAAAAATCATCCCCTTGCTGCTGTAGAAAATTCAGGGTATTTGGAGTTCGTTTGCTGTGCTGTCTTTGTTGCCTTTCGTCGTTCTTATCGGTTTTTTTTCGCTTTTCCGTTAGGTTTCGACATTTGTGGTGATCCCGAGAGCGACCCTCTGCCACAATTTGAGCAACAGCAACAATGCAAGCAGTTTGACCATTTCCCATCATGTCCCATTACTTTAGAGCTTAATACTTTGTTTTACTTCTATGTATGCATGCTACTTTGTGTTAAATGTCGTTAGTAATCCTATAGTCGCATAATCTGTAGGAATTCTTTATCCTCTACTACCCATGAGCCTAGGTTATTCGCTGTGGCTTGAGCTCGTTGGATGAGCTCTTATCACTTAGTAGTTGCGCTTCCTCATCGCTTAGACATGCTTAGCTATCGGTAGAGTTGGGCGATCATCGACTTAGTCGATGATCTTGATCACTCAAAATGATTATTACTCCTATATGTCCAGCACTTGTGCTTTGATTAATTTGTAAAATCAAAAGCTGAAAATAAAAGATTGATTTAGACTTGGGCATATTGGATGGATGGTGCGGTTTTGGAATGTGGTGGTATGCCCGGGTCCCTAAGGACCGAGTACTTGGGTCACTAAGCCAAGCGCTTTTATGCACTAACCACGCTGAGGGCATATGGAACCCTCTTGACTAAGTACTCTAGGAGGTGTTAATTATGAGCGAGCTCGGTTGGTGTGTTTTCAAAAACAAATGTATATGTATAGTGTGGGAGGGAGCATTAGCTTAGGGTAGGTCGCCTAATGTCTCCTTCTCCCGTGGGTTGTGCAGCTCGTAATTAGCATTCATCCTTTGGAAAGGTCTCAGAGGACTTAGCTGTGCAAAGACACCTTCTAAGTGTGCGAAGGAAAGGCGATCCGACGTGTGGGTACAGTGGTACACCCCGCAGGATAAAACTATTCAATAGCCTCGCCCTAGGTTATGGACATGCTTGGTAAGGTCGTTCAAGACTAGTCTCAAACTTTTAATTAAAACTTGATGGGTTGGTATGAATGGATGTTCATGCTATTGTTGTGGTGACTTGGGTTAGTCACTTCCAGGATTGTTCTTGTTGTTGTTGTTATGTTATTATCGCGTTGTTATTTCAACAATTAAAAATGCTTTGTCAAATTGCTTTCAATCTACTATGTTATTGCAAATGAAACTTGCTTTATGCTAAAATGAATCCAAAGCCTCATCCACTTAAATAAAGCTTGCATGTAGCTAAATTATAGTTCATTATCTTACACGTCAGTTTTTGCAGTACAATAAACAAGTTATTGTACTCATTTGCTTTGCTTAACAACTTTGTTGCAGAGGAGGTAGAGCCCAAAGGGCTTTACTTTTATGTTGTCTTGGTGGTTGGGAGAGCGACTAGCTTGGCGGTCCGGTCAGTTGCCTTGTGGGCTAAAGGCACACTGGTTGGCTCTTATTTTGGCCATCTTTATGGCACTTTTGCTTCCGCTGTTATCTTTTTGTAATTATTGCTATTTGGCCTAAGGGCCTCTTTTGTAATATCTATTCCATATTAATGTTAACTTCGGTTTGTTGCTTATGTACTATGTGTTGTATGGAATTGATGCATTCTTTTGTTGTGAGGTATGTGTCTTGCATTGATTTCGAAGTATACATCTCTCGAGACCGAGTTTATTTGGTTGATAATACTAGGGTCAATTGGATGACTAAGTATTATGAGCCTAATAAATCCGGGTGCTCACAGTAACCATGCTAAATTTTGCTAAAAATGTGATTATGACACGTGGGTCTTGCATGACAAATATTCTTTTTTGCCTCAAAATATGCCAACGGTGATCTTGTTTTGTTGATAAAATGACAAGGAACACAACGGTTCAATCGCATCGCAAATCGGATACTCGGTTTAGCAAATATGGTCATTTGAAGCTTATTAATCAAACTATTGATGCATTAATTGGAGTGAATAGTTGGCCGCCATGTCACCAAATTTAAGCCACGGCAATACCAAAATTTCATGGGCGAGCAAATTTGGGGTACTCTCGTGATCTATTACTAACGGATGTTCTTTGGTTGCGTGGTAGATTACTCTCGTGATCTATTACTAACGGATGTTCTTTGGTTGCACGGTAGATTTGCTCGCCCATGAAATTTTGGTATTGCCGTGGCTTAGCTGGGTGACGTGATGGCCAGCTATTCACTCCAATTAATGCATCAATAGTTTGATTAATGAGTTTCAAATGACCATATTTGCTAAACCGAGTATCCGATTTACGATCCGATTGAACTGTTGTGTTTCTTGTCATTTCATCAACAAAACAAGATCACTGTTGGCATATTTTAGGGCAAAAAGGAATATATATTATACGGGACCCACGTGTCATATTCACATTTTTAGCAAATTTTGGCATGGTTACAATCCAAACACATCAATTTCAGCATTGTCTATGAATTGGTATGGTTACGATCCAAACAATTTTTTTTGCCTAGGTTTTGACATTACCTAGGATTTGGCATTACCAAAAGTTTTGATATGGCCACCTGGGGTCGTAAACCAAACCGACCCTTGGTGCCTGGATTTTGCCCTGGCAACACGAGAGAAATGTGGGGCATTACCAAAATTTTTTTGGTAGTATCAAAATTTGACAACAAACCAAATACTAGCTAAATTTTATGGGTATTACCAAATTTTACTAAGGCTTTTGATGGTTGCAAACCAAACAAGCCCATAAACTCCGTGATTGATTCTAAATAGCCTGTGTTTATAAACGCCCATTAACTCCAACTAGCCCAAAGATTTATAAGCGCCACCGCCACCGCCACGTAAGCGGCGCTTGTATATGCTATAAAAATTAAACGCCCCAAATCCCATTAAACACCGGCTTAGGCTTGTTTCCGGGAGTTTGCTAGCTAAACGCCGTGCTAAAGTTAAACACCGCAAATCTCGAACGTGTTGTAGCGCCGATAATCGGCGGCTAGATAATTTACCACGATGACTATTTTGTTTTTTTTTTTTTCTTCCTTTGTAATTTTCTATCTAGCTAGTTCACTTTTTTACTATATTAATATATATTGAATATGATTCTTTCATACTTGTTTTCGAAAAAAAAAGCTTTCAATGATGCATACCTATGCCAAGGTATATATGTAAAACATTTAAATTTAGATTCACATCTATAACAAATTAACAACTCAAGATAGTTTGAGTATTTCATTTTAAAAATAGTTTAATTGAGTAATTTCTCTTACACTCTCGAAAAAAATGCACAAAATTTGAAGCAAGGGCTACGATAATAAAGCAAGGTCGTGAATCAAACAATCGATTGATTTGCTTTTAACTGTATATTTTCACTCTTTATGAGAGCATTATATTCAAGCACTTCGATAGTTTACATTGGTGAATCTTTGCAAGAAATGCAAATGTTTGTTTAATGGTCAATACTAATGTTAGCCCATTTTTAAAGTTAAATAGTAAACGCTAAGCAATCTTGAACTTGATTGGTGTTTCTCAAATTTAGGCATTATCAATCTTCCATCTAATAGATGTTTTGATGGCAAAAGCTGTTGGCCTATAATAATATCTTGGCATGGACAATACAATGAATGTTCAAACTGTTTAATTTATACATGGAGTAATTACAAGAGGCACATTTTACATATTTCTTGAGAGGAACATTAATTTGACAATCCAATTGAGTCTAACAAAAATAGGTTCAAGTTTAACTAGTGTTGCACTATGAGCACTCAATTGAATTTTGTTATGTTGACTCAAGATTAAATATCTACTAGAAGATCACCCGTGCCATATGGCACGGGTGGTAATTGACTGGTAGTGAGTGTAAATTGAGTTATATCAGATAAATCATATAATCTATGATAGTTAGGATTATAAAATATCCGTCCGCCAAAGCTCGAATCAGTAATAATACGGTAAAGGGAATGCATTAAGACTTACCACAAATGGACTACTCTAAATATTCTCTCATACAGAAAGTAAAACAAAACGACAAAGAAAGATCAAGCACCTCATTTTGGTGCTTACAATGAAGCTGCACAGCAGCAGCCTTCTTAAGACTCACTACAACATGGACAACTCTAAACATTCTCTCATGCAGAAAGCAAAACAAAACGAAAGAAAGATTAAGCATTTACATTCGAATGCTGCAATTAACCACCATCCTAGTAGAGCATTTTGGTGCTTGCAATGAAGCTACGGCCAAACACTTTTCTGATAAATAATCTGGACACTGGTAATTTCGTTCCTAGGGAAAAAATCAATTAGGATGTATGCTGGTATAAGCAGAATGCACATTACTAAAGTTCAAAACAATAGTAGTACTTATTAATATTACATAAATTTCATTGCACCTGTTGTATGTCTTCCTGAATTCTTGTTTTTTCCAACAGGTACATGTTTCTTTCTTAATACATAATGTCATAATGTCATTGCTTAAATGATGTTTACCTTTTCACTGATATGTTTTTCTGCTTCCAAGTTTACAGTAGTTATATACTACTTTTCAAGTTTTTTTTTTTTGCATAAACAAAATAGGATGATTGACATGAATGTGTTTCTATTTTGTAAATCGACTAATCAACAAAGCTAATAATATGCTATTTCTCATATATATATATATATATATATATATATATATATATATATATATATATTTCACTACCATCTAATTTTTTGATTAACAATTGAAGACATCTCGTAATAAAGAATTATGAAATTCTATAGGAAATACAAACATTTAATGATAATGGTACCTCATGAAAAAGTCATGTAGTTCATCTTCACCAAAGGGTGCCCATTAAAGAAAGTCACCAATGAGTTCTCTCATCATGTTGATTAGGAGTTTCGTAGTATTTTCTTGAAAGCTATTAGTTCGAACAAACACATAATAAAATGAAATCATGTATATATCTATTGTTATCGCCAGATCATGAATGCAAAACTTATTGACATGCTTACATCTCCATCATTTTGTTTCTCTGTTATGCTCAAAGTCTCTAAAATTTCCGCCAAACGGTTGGTTGATCGAGATAAAGGTGTTGCTTCCATTATAGTTTGTAGGATCCGCATGTCAGAGACTAAGTACTTGAAGAACTTGTGCCTCGCCATGATCCTTATGGATTAGAAGAGTGGTTTGAATCATGTTGGCAATAAGACCCTTCAAAGACGAATAACATCGGTAAAACACAAAGAACCCATACAAAAAGTTAATAAACTGATCAAGGTTATGGATTATTCTTACCATCCTTACACAAAATTGATCCTTTATTAGTAGTTCATACTTTTGCCTTTCCTGGAGATACCCTGCATGCTGAATAATCATAGCCGCAAAAGGAAAAAAAATGAATAATCATAGCTGCAAAAGGAAAAAAAAGTGAACAGCTTTAGGCACATGTAACATACAGTATGTTGGTTACATTCATGAAAGCTTAAATGGCAGGAACCGAATTCAGTATAATTGGACATGGTTTATATGTTTTTTGATGTAAAGGAAAGTCACAATCCCATGATACTCAGATAATAATTTTTCTGGAGTTGGAAATGCTTTTGTTGCTAAAGTGAAGCAGTAACCATCACACTAAGCCACCAAAAAAAGACTCTAAACAACAGCAATGAAATTTGATAATACTATATGTCTGAGGTGATAGTTAACCTCTTTGAAAAAGAAACCTGCAGCAACTAATGGATTTATTAAATGTAAGTGATGGGGTAGTCTGAAATAAAATAACAACATAATGCTATATTTTGCTGTTATAATATTTAGGCAAAATCTGGAAAGAGACACTTACAGATAGAGGAAAGAGTGGATAAATATCACATACCGAAATAGCCAAAGACAACCAACATCACGGGACGTAAAACTCAGCCCCAAGATTTTTCACGCTCACGACCCATAGTGAATATATGAAGATATAACTTATAGAACACATTAACATGTGAAGTGCTTTTATTTGCTAATCTGATTGTTCTCTATAGGCTAAATTTCATGATATATCAACATCTTCTCAAATTGAACTGTTTTCAAAGATATTGTTACCATAATCATCTAAGATTCAGAAATGGAGATTACCTCAATATAAGATGTATCACATACCGAAATAGCCAAAGACAAGTACCAACATCACGGGACGTAAAACTCAGCCACGGTATTTTCTATCACTTACTTCAGAGTGAAAATATCTGAAGATATAATCTCTGTAACACATTAACATGTGAAGCTGCTTTTATTTGCTAATCTGATTGTTCTCTATAGGCTAAATTTGATGATATGTCAACATCTTCTCAAATTGAACTGTTTCAGAGATATTGTTACCATAATCATCTAAGATTCATAAATAGAGATTACCTCAATATAAGATGTATCATGGAGAGAAAAGACACAATAGAGGGTCATTCTTGACATAAACCGCCAGATTCTTTAGCAAGTTCTTTGTAGATTCCATTCTCCCCGATGCGACTTCTTTAGCTTTCCCATCTTCTCGAGTATGAAGCGGCAAGAGTGGATAAATATCACATACCAAATAGCTGAAGACAAGACCAACATCTTTGGGACGTAAAACTCAGTTCTGGTATTTTTCACGCTCCTGACCTTGAGTGAATATATGAAGATATAATTTACAAAACACATTAACATGTGAAGTCGCTTTTATTTGCTAATCGATTGTTCTCTATAGGTGAAATTTCATGATATATCAACATCTTCTCAAACCGAACTGTTTCGAAAGATATTGTTAACATAATCATCTAAGATTGAAATAGAGATTACCTCAATATAAGATGTATCACATACCGAAATAGCCAAAGACAAGAGTACCAACATCCGGGACGTAAAACTCAGAATCGATATTTTCTATCGCTCACGTTTCAGAGTGAAAATATCTGAAGATATAATTTACAGAACACATTAACATGTGAAGCTGCTTTTATTTGCTAATCTGACTGTTCTCTATAGGCGAAATTTGATGATATGTCAACATCTTCTCAAATTTGATGATTATGGTAACACAATCGAATAACGAATCGTGCAGAAATATCGTAAGGTGTTGATTAGACTTGCTGTCGAAAAAGGAACAAAAGGACGATTGCAAACCTGAGAAGGTCCCATGTGTGAATCATCTAACATGTCATTGTATCACCGCTCAGGAATAACATCAGTATAAATCACCGAAACTCATTCCTAATAGCTCTGGAGACTTCCGGTTGTCCATACATTCTTCCATCCAAACTGTGAAGGCGGTGAGCACGTCTATGTTTTTTCTTTGCCTGACGGTAATGCGACTCAAAAGTGAAGGAAACGTACCATGAATAAGGAAGGATATAGCATAGAGGAAAACAGCATACCTGGACTGGATCACGCGGAGAAGACGCCCGAGGGCAGGCGGCGCGACGCAAGGCGGGCGGTGGCACTGGAGGCGGCGGCATAAGCGGGCGCAAGGTGAGGGATGGAAGGGAGGGGAGGCACCGAGGTGGCAGTCGGGGAGGTAGGGTGGCGGAGGAGGGAGAGGAAGTGGACCGGATGCGGAGGGAAAGGGGCGAACGGAGGCGCCGAGGCCACGGCCGAGGAGGGAGATCGATGACGACCAGTGGCTGGGTGGGGAGACCGAAGACGACCCGCAGGCGCGCGCCAGAGAGGAGGCGGAGAGGACGGCTAAGGGAGGAGGGAGATGCCAAGAGGCGGCTGGGAGGAGACCAGGGGAGGGACAACGCCGATCTGGCGGGCAGAGGGAGGCCGAGGGGGGAGGAGGAAGAGAGCAGCGGTGGGTAGGGAGCTCAAGGGGCGGGGAAGAGGGAGGCGAGGCTTGGCGTGAGGGAAACCGGGGAGGAAGAGGAAAGGGGGAGATACGGCACGGGATGAGGCGAGAGAGAAGACGGAACGTGGGGCGCTCGAGAGAGTTCGCGATGTGGCGGCGTGGGCGCTCGGCGCCCTTCCCTGGCGCGACGGGCGAATCGGGCGGCCGTGAGTGAAGGCGAAGGCGATCGGACGGCTGGTGTTTTTTGGATGACGTGGCCAGGGCGAGGGAGCGCGCTTTCTTCCAAGAATAAAATTTAGTAATAGTACCGCACTAGTTTTCTTGCTTTTGTTCTGTATTTGTACGTATATGCATCAAATAAAAAAAATAAAAGGCTCTTCCTTTGTAATTACTCATTCGTTTATATTACTGAATCTCTATGATAAAATACACCAGATTGAAAGAGACCTTTAAATTGTCCATTACCCATATGTGTGAACTAATTAAAAAAAAAGGTGCATTTAAATAACAAGACGCTTGGTCGACTCATTTTGATACATGATGTTACATCATGCTGAAAATGTTGCTCAGTGTAACGTCTGAATGACAAGATCGAAAGGGAAATAAATCATCAAAAGAACTAAAGTATAGGGCAAGTAATAGAAGTATGAACAGCTCGTCGTGTTCCTGAAGTGTTCAGGGCGTAGGGCCGGCCATGGCGCCATCTTGTCGCAATGTAAGCCTTAAAGGCGTACACATAGATGAAACTTGAAGAAGTCAAGATGGCTTTGGGAGAGGTGGTGGTAGGTGCATGGTGCCTTCTTTTGTTCCTTATTCTGCACTCCATATGTGTTGTGAGGTAGCTTAGTAGCTTGGGGAAACCCTAGTAACATGACATGTAGAAGGAATAGCTCATTCATAGTTCCAAGTAAAGGACAGAGCTTTTCGTACATTGCTTGGTTGGGGTGAGATGCGACATTAATATATGGAATTATTTTTATAATAATCTATTTTTTATTCAGAATTACAGAAATAATACTACCTTTATTTTTTTTTGTCAGAAATAATCATTAGTTGTCGTACCGTTGGACGACTTACACCTAGTCGCCCAACCATTGGGCGACTGACAATAGTCGCCCAACGACAGAGCAACAATCATTGGAGTCACCCGGTAGTTAAGCGACTTAGATCAAGTCACCCAAACACGAGGCGATTTGAAGTAGTAGCTGTACTATTTAATAAATCTGATTGGAATAATTGTGTGGGAATAAATGTTACATTTTGTAGGTATAATACATTTAGCAAATCCTGTTGTAGGATGTTATTTTTTTTGGGAAATAAAAGGGCGGTGACAAGGTTGGTGCTCCGTTTGTTAATTTCATAGAATCTCAAGGGTACGAAATTTATCAGACTCGCAATAACATTTTGTGATCGTTGTATGTTACTGTAGTGCGCTAAATTTCTGAAGAATTTTGTGAGGACGATAGAGGTAGCAATGATTTGTAAGTACGTAGGTAAATGATATTGCGATGTGCTAGGAAATTCATACACGGTGGAGAACTTTGAAGAAATGGTGCAACGATAACAACACGACTGTTGATCTAACAAGGGGTTACATGGCAAGCAGGCTAACGAACGAAGGATGGTACATGCATGCCTTTAGAGAATTAGAAATACATAGGACATATAGACGAAGAGGGTCGGACTACTGTGTGGACCGAGGCCATTTGTCCTTCCCTGCGAGCTCGACGTTGTACTCCTCGCCGGCCGTCTTGGTCTCGGCCGCCATTTTCCTTTTTTTTTTCTTGCACTCCCTCTCGCGAACCTCACGCTCCCTATGCCTGCACGCCTCGAGATGGGTCTGCATCTCCCGCCGGTTACACTGGTTGTGCTCCTCCCTCTTCTTGCTGTCCCTTTAGGGGAACATACTGCTACATGTCCTTACAGGCTGCCGATGGCGGCTCGTGTCCCAACGACGGTCGGGATAGTTGCAGGAGTAGTTCGCGTAACCCCAGTAACACATGCCTAGGCTGAGCTGGTGCTTGGACTTAAGCAACCTACACTGTCCCTGCACCAACAGAGGGCTGGCGTCTCCCCCTCAGGCGGGTGTTGCGACGAATGCTCGGTTGAAATGTTCTGGTAGGGGTTGCTGCTATGGGGGCGGCTTCATTGCAGGGAGGTGACCTCCTAGCACGCTCCCTTTGTTCCTCCTAGGGCGCATACTCCCTTTGTATTTCACGGATCTCCTCCCATTACTTGTCTATCTGAGTGAGATTATGTCGAAGTCTGGATGCAGGAGAACCCACTGTGGAAGGGTTGTACTTATATGTCGAGCCAGTGCTGCGTACGTGACTGAATTGTAATTCAGTTGAAGAAAATTTGTGTCCGCGAGGCAGCGGCCCTGAGGAGACTCATTCGGTCACATAACTGCGCAAAGCTGACTCGTCGGGCCACGTCGCTACGTAAAGTTGAATGTTTGGGTAATGAGGCACGGGAAGCAGACCCGAGGAGGAATCATGTGGCAGCGCTGTGTCACGTTTCTGCGAGAAGTAGACTTGTTGGGTGACGTCGCTGTAGGAAGCGGCCTCATCGGGTCACGTCCTGCTTTGCAGAGAGTGGTCACGTGGTGCGCTGTTGAGCGAGGTCACATCATGCATTGCAATTAACACGAGCGATTGACACTTCAAATAAAGTGAAAATTGGCAATTACGATACATTTAGTTTCATAGTGCTTACAACAAGTAAAGTACTAACTGAAGTGCAAGTTACAACATGCTAGCAGTTCTAATCTTAGTACCACTACACACCCAACAAGAAGCGGTGCTGCACTTCACGCTGGTATTCCTACGTGTCAGTAGGCGCCTTGCAGGTTCTCGCAGTGTGGCCTTCGTAATACGATGACTCTGCCGACGGCCCTTCCCCCCCCCCCCTCTTCAATAGTGTCAAGATCCGGAATTCAAGTCCTCCATGCAATATCCAACGTGGCGAAGTTGCCCGCAACCCTGAAGCCTCTTAGCTCATCGCACCACGCCTGGTGCACCCTTTTCTTCATGAAGTACTTCGATATGAAGTTCGATGGGTCCATGTGGATGGTCCCACACGCAGCGAGGACATGAGAGCATGGTTTGTGAAGAAGCTTTGGCTTGTTGCATGTGCAGCTAGGTTCATTTACATGGTCTCCAAGGTATACCTCGTGGGTAACAAGAGATCGAGCCGTCCCAAATCTGGCTCTATCTTGAAGGACCACGTCGAAATGGTGCTTCATATTGCCCATTACAAAGACCGTGTGTGACTGACCCTTCTCGGTCTTAGCCTACATGTGTATTTGTAATCTTGAGCGAAGACGGTGTATGTGGGTTAATTTGCATGAAGTGTCGTATTTGCATGCCTTTTCCTGAAATATCTGATTGTACCGTGCAGAACGCCTTCCACGATAGCGACGAGGGGCTGAGAACGGAGGCCCCTAATAACCTAATTGTACACCTCGGTAAAGTTAGTGGTCATTATGCCATACCTTGCACCGTCCGTATCGTGCAGCAAGGACCACTTCTCTAATAGCTCGGCCTCAATCCAATGGGAGAAGCACCCAATGTCCCTCAATGTCTTTCGCATCAAATGGGGAGGGTCGAGCTCCCGTAGTGGTGTGAGGCATTCGGGTTGCGCTGCCCCAGGAATGAGTGGACGCTTTTTCCTCTCAACGACATGCTTCCTGGTGTGCTACTCCAACATCTCCCACAACGCATCAAATTTATGCTGTTGGTTCTGCATAGCAAGCCTCTTGAACAGCTTCATCAACAATTGCTACTTGAACTGTTTGAAGAAGTTGGCCCCAGATGGCAAATGCACCATCTATTCCTCATGTCTGACAAAGGGAATGGCTCATCAGGGTCTTGCTGAATTTTTTGGATGGCCTTCATCATCCCAGGGTGGTGATCATTGATTATGCAGACATCAGGATGTGCCCGAACTACTCCCTCCTTCAGATGTCGAAGTAACCACAACTAGCTGTCGAAATTCTCACTTTCGATGAAAGCTATGACTAAGGGTAGAATCTGATTGTTGCCATGCCAATTGCTGTCAGGATCATGCCCTTATATTTCCCAGTTAAAAATGTCGTATCCACTGAGATCTCGGGCAACATGTGTCTGAATGCATCGATGCAGGGACCGAATGGTAAGAAGGCCCTCTGCAATACCATAAAACTTAGCGGCGGTCATTTGGATGGCTTATCCTTCACAGCAATGTATGTGCCCGGGTTCCTATCCTGCAGCACCTGGAGCATACGAGGAACGTTATCGTAAGACGCCTCGAAAGAACCAAACCTCCTTTGCAAAGCCTTCTGCTTAGCACGCCATGCCTTCGCGTATGTAATCTTGTACTTGAATTTCTGCTCGATAGCAACCATGATGTGCTTGGCCTCTAGGTCCGTCTTCTTCACTATCTCTCCGTACATCACATTGGCTATGAAGGTGGACATTAAGTTGTGATGCCTCGGCAAAACACTACTGAGCAAGCAGGAGTGCGCCTCCACCTTGGAGACAATCCATTGAGTCCCGTACTTGGGTCTCTGTGCGTGCACATGGCAAGGACACCCAGCCTGCTCGCAGAACACGGTGTACTGCTCCTGGCTGGATTTGAGGACACAAAATGTCCGCTGTATGGACAAGGCCCACAGCTTAATGGCATCCTGCAGTGATCCCTTGTCAGCAAACATTGCACGAAACCGAACCTCCGTCCTATGGTACTCCCATGGTGATTCGTGCTCGTCATGCAAAGCAAGACCCTCAATGTCCACCCTATTCTATTTCTGCAGGATGAGACCTTCGTCCTCCGCAAAAGAGTCATCACCATCCTCTTCTAAAGTTTCCTCCTCTGCCTAAGCTGTCAAGATATCGATCTCCATCTGACGGACCATATTGTCGATATGATCCCTACATTTGTCTGCGCACTGGGCTGAGCATGCGCTGTGTGATATTCCTCTTCTACCACAGCAACATGGGTCACTGCCTCCTCTTCTGCCTCCATAACATTGGTCACCTCCTCCTCTTCTGCCTCCGCAACATCGGTCACCGCGTCTTCTTCATGAACCACACGTTGTGCGCCCGAACTGCTCCCACCAACCCGACGATAGCCGTCGGCAGGGCCTCTGACGACTCCCTTCGGACATGCTTGCACGAGTAGCGCACACTCATAGCCACGGCGCTTACAGCCTTTCAAAAATCCCTTCCATGCAACCGTGTGCATCAAATTATCAACTCCCACCGAATGTGCGTGGAAGATCGACTCCAAATGCCATGTACAATGACACTACACACCTTGGGGTTAAAGAAGAAGCTTTCGGTAAGCCAGCAGATGTCCTCTGCTATTCGAGCATTCTCCATGTCTGGGTGTACCATACTGACTTGCTGAAAACCACTTAGGTCAACACTGTATGGGCCTTCACGAACCGTAGCAACACCGTAATGCACTTTTGATCTTGTGGGCTCCGACATAACTGATTTATCACTACAAATATTTCAAACGTTGAAACTAGCGATTTCTCAACATACATTCCCCCAAATACGTATTAAACCAACAAGTAGCTACACGTCGCCTATATTCTGTTGAAAACAAGAACAAACAAGACTACTACGTTCATGTGGAGACCTTCTCTTCTTATCAACGAGCTTCCTTCGTCTTTCTCTTTCATGTCCCGAGCTCCTCTCCTCCCTTATCCCCCTCTCCCAAGCTCCTCTCCTCCCCTTCTGTACCTCTCCCAAGCTCCTCTCCCCCTTCTTTCCCTCTCTCGAGCTCTTCTGCTTCTCCCTCTCCCTACCTAGTACCCCTCTTCACTCCCCCTATCCTTCTATCCCTCCACTTTTTTCCTCTCCCGATCTGCTCTTGTTGTCTACCGAGAGAAATGGCGAAAGAAAACGTGATGGCACTGGATCTGGCTTTCTATACAACCTTCTAGTCGCTCAACTGTTGGATGACTTGGCAGCAAGTAGCGGCCCTACGGTTGAGCAACGCGTCGACTAGTCGCTGAACGACTAGGGCACAAATGATTCGTAAGTAATCTATGAATAAGTTATAGCACAATGTAAGAGGGAATGCATAGACAACCATGTCATAGTAACTACGAAGTAGAATATGTAAACACATAATACAAGTATACATAGCACAACGAAGACCCCCTACTGGTCACCCGCTACGCCACACACAGCACCTCCTCTATTGTCGCCACGTCCCACAGCCAGTCCGCGCCCACCAGTATGCCCCCGCTTGGGCTTCTGAAGCACAGGTTGTCGGGGCCAGGGCCTAGATAGGGAAAGGCGCTTCTCCGTCTCCTGAATTAGAGTACGACTTTCAGCGCACGTCATCAGCGGTGAGGCAGTCCAATTACTCCAAAAAGTGCTCGTACACACGTGTGACCTACACGTGTGCATACTGTGCCTACGAGCTAGAACAGTGGCTATAAAAGATGACCCATAATATGACTGAAGTAAATATAGAGGGAAGTACGTACCCATCTATGGCACCAAAGGGACCCTACGGTCGGTCGGTCCACCGCGTCCCCATGGTACATGTCCGCGTTGTATGGACTAGTGTAACATCCCGTTTTTCCGGAGTTTTGAAAAGCTTTTAAAATTAATAACCATTTGGTTTTGATGAGAGTTCAAAGCTTAATTTGAAGATTTCAGAAACTTGGAGATTTAACTTGAAATAATCAAACTTCAACTAATCCCTTTTTGGTTGATCTGGAGTTATTGTTGTTCCTTGACTTTTAGCCTCTTTTTCTCTGTTGGCCTTGTTTCTCCTCTAGGACCTCCTTTCTTTCTCTAGACCTCCCACTCGCTCGACATTTCTCTGATGCCCAGACCCTCCTTTTGTTGGACATCTCCTGATGCCCAGATCCATCTCATCTTTCTGACCTTCCCTTCTCTTCTTCTTCTCTCAGGACTTCTCTTGAGTTCTCCTTTGTGGACCTCTTACCTCTGATCTCCTCCCTTTTGGAGATATCCTCCCTTGGGTCCTCCCTTGCACCCAGACCTCCCTTCAACCGGACCACCTGGTAGTCTCAATTTCGTTTGTCCTCTGGACCTCTCCTTGTAATCTTTGTTTGGACCTCTTTTAGTCCAGACCTCCCCATTGTCAATTTGAATCTCTTTGTGCTTAGACCTTCCCTTGGGTCTAAGCTTTCATCTTTGACTAGATCTCCCTTGATCTAGACTCCTTTCTCTTTTGGACCTCCCCGTGGACCTCTCAACGTTCATTTGTAACCCCTGAGTTCATTTGGGCATTCCAGAATTCCTCTGGACCTCCCAGTGCCCTTTTGGAACCCTCCCTCGAACTCCCCTCATGCCCAGTCGGATCTCCCCTTGTCTATTTGGACCTCCCCGGCATTCAAATAGTTCTCCCCTTGTCTGTTTAGACCTCCCCTATGGTCTAATAGACCTCCCTGTATCCTTTAGGACCTCCCCGGGTTCTTTAGGACCTTCTCTGGCCGTTAGGACCTCCTCTCTGGAGATCTTAACCGCTCAGACCTCCCCGTTGTTGAGATCTGGCCGTTAGGACCTCCTCTCTGGAGATCTTAACCGCTCAGACCTCCCCCTTGTTGAGATCTGGCCGTTAGGACCTCCTCTCTAGAGATCTTAACCGCTCAGACCCCTCCTTGTTGAGATCTGGCCGTTAGGACCTCCTCTCTGGAGGTCTTAACCGCTCAGACCTCCCCCTTGTTGAGATCTGGCCGTTAGGACCTTCTCTCTGGAGATCTTAACCGCTCAGACCTCCCCTTGTTGAGATCTGGCCGTTAGGACCTCTTCTCTGGAGATCTTAACGCTCGAGACCTCCCCTTGTTGAGATCGGCCGTTAGGACCTCCTCTCTGGAGATCTTAACCGCTCAGACCTCCCCCTTGTGCAACTCTGTCCGTTAGGATCTCCCTTTTGGAGATCTTAGCCGACCAGATCCTTCCTCTGTTGGATCTAAAGGTCCAGAACTCCTTAGGTCTAAGACCTCCCTAGTGCTTGGACCCACTGCTGGCCTATGGTCGCATCGCTTGAGGCTTTGCCTTCATCACTTAAGGACCGTTCGATCTTTGTTTGGATGGTCGAACACGAGGGCACGCTTTGGTCCGAATGTCCCTTTCCTCTCGGCCACCGATCTAAATCGAGGCGGCTGGTCCTGTTGACCCGTTCGCTCGGTCCGAACGGCCCCTTTGTTTTGCGCCATCCGATCTTGATCTAACGGCCTTAGCCTTTCCCCACGTATCCTTGTCTCCGCGGACCTCCCTTGGCTTGAGATTTTGACCGCCGGATCTCCCTTTTGGAAATCTAACCGCCAGGACCTCCCTTTGCTTGAGATCTTGACTGTCGGACCTCCCCTTTGGAGATCCGAGTGTTAGGACCTCCTCGTTACCTTTAAATCTTGACCGTTCAGGTCCTCCCCTTTTGAGATCTTGGCCGTCGGATTTTTCCCTTTTGGAGACTTTGACTGTCAGGACCTCTTTGCTCTTAGGGCCTCCCCGAGCGCCAAACCCCTTGTGCTTTGGACCTCTTTTGAGGTCTAGTTTTCTTGTGATTTAGACCTCTTTGTGGTCTAGACCTCCCTGTCGTGTTTAGACCTCTTCGTGGTCTAGACCTCCCTGTGTTGTGTTTGGACCTCCCTTAGGTTCAGACCTCCCTGTGTTGTGTTTGGACCTCCTTTAGGTTCACACGTCCCTGTTGCATTTGGACCTCCTTTAGGTTCAGACCTCCCTGTGTTGTGTTTGGACCTCCTTTAGGTTCAGACCTCCCTGTGTTGTGTTTGGACCTCCCTTAGGTTCAGACCTCCCTGTCTACCTCCTTTAGGTTCAGACCTCCCTATTGCGTTTGGACCTCCTTTAGGTTGAGACCTCCCTATGTTGTGTTTGGACCTCCTTTAGGTTCAGACCTCCCGGTTGCGTTTGGACCTCCTTTAGGTTCAGACCTCCCTGTGTTGTGTTTGGACCTCTTTTAGGTTCAGATCTCCCTGTGTTATGTTTGGACCTCCTTTAGGTTCAGACCTCCCTATGTTGTGTTTGGACCTCTTTTAGGTTCAGACCTCCCTGTATTGTGTTTGGACCTCCTTTAGGTTCAGACCTCCCTGTTGTATTTGGACCTCCTTTAGGCTCAGACCTCCCTGTGTTGTGTTTGGACCTCCTTTAGGTTCAGACCTCCCTGTGTTGTGTTTGGACCTCTTTTAGGTTCAGACCTCCCTGTGTTGTGTTTGGACCTTCTTTAGGTTCAGACGTCCCTGTTGCATTTAGACTTCCTTTAGGTTCAGACCTCCCTGTGTTGTGTTTGGACCTCCCTTAGGTTCAGACCACCTCTTTTGTGTTTAGACCTTTGTGGTCTAGACCTCCCTGTTTGTCCTTTGGACCTCCTCGTTGGACCTCCTCGTAGGAGCTGCTCCTTAGAACTTCTCCTTGGATTTCCTCTTTGGACCGTGGACCATGCCCTTTGATTGGTCTGTGCACCCTCTGACGGGCTCCTTCGGCAGTCTTAAGTGCGTTTGATGTGGGTTGACTCACATTAAATGCTGCCACCTACCTTTCTACTCTTCTCTACTTTTTGTCACATCCCTTGTTTTCTTTATCTCTTTTCGTACCTTGTGGCAGTGTGCCTTTGTACCAATACATTGAATTTGGCCACCTTCTGTTTACAGTGCTTCTATTTCCATTTCCTTTAAATAGAGCCCAGGGACACCCTTGCCTCCTGTTCTTCATTTAGACCTCTGCTCCTAGCTCTTTCGGTTTGAGGAGCTCCCCAAGCTCCTCTGGTTCGGACCTCCTTGAGTCCGAGCCCTTCACTCGTTGGACCTCCCTCCCGTGGGATTCCTTCCTCTCGGACCTCCTCCTCCCTGTGGACCTCCTCTTCTCTTTTGGTTTCAAGTAAGTTCTGTTGCTTTTCTTAGAGTTTCTTTTGCTTACTTGGTTTCTTTTGCGAACGTGTAGATCTCGGTTGATCGTTGAGAAGCTCGTGAATCAAACTCCATCAGCCGAAGCTTTTCCTTTCTCCAACAGAGGCAAGTCGTGGACCCTGATCATCTTGATCCCACTTTGCAAAGCTATTTTGATTTATTAAACTTGCATGGCTATCTTTATAGAAACTGGTTTGGGCAGTAACTATCTTTCCTATTTGACATTATGCCTCCTTTGTATGCTTGAACTCAACATGTTGACATGAACTCTTTGGATACCTTAGGATGGATACTTTAGTTGGCATCTTTTGCTATAGCCAACATGGGACCGTATACTTATTGCTTAGCCTTGCTTTTAGAATCGTGGGTTGGTGAATCATGCCTCATCTTTAATAATCTTGACTAATGAATTATGGAATTTGTGGTCGGTGCCACTGTTAAGCAGCTATGGCAAGATGCCTAAGTTGTGTTGATCGTGGTGCGAGATCACCCAAATAATCTGTTGTGCCAAGACTGGGTGGTCTTTTGGCAGGGTTAATTACAAAATGTTTTGCTGAGGCAAGAAGGCAGGAAGTGAGTAGTGGGTGCTTTGCACATTGGAATGTCGAAGTCTTGCCTGAGCACACTTAAGGACTTAACTTTGTGTTCTATTGATCTGGGCCAATTAGTGCAACCACAAGATCACTTTATGGGGGTGGTCTAGGCTGAATAATTAGCAATGAGATGGCTTGGGGCTGTTGTGGTTGAGCGTGCTGATTCGTTGGCGCAAGAGGGGGCACCCCATAACCCTGCGGATTTCTAGACCAAAGGGGGGGATTTGCGAAACCTTAGCGGGCAGCTCCGAGCCAGTTCAAAGCTTTGTAAAGGCCTTGCCGCGCTCTCTAGACTGCTCACCTTCAGAAGTGAGCAAGGGTGACCGGAACCCGTCCCGCTAGAGAGATTGTGGATTGTGGGTAAAGTTGTACACCTCTGCAGAGTGTAAAATCTATTGAATAGCCAAGTCTTTGGTTATGGACATGCCAGTGAAAATGGTGCAAGGGGTAGCTTTGTGAACTTGTGCTTCTGGACACTTTTATGAGAGGTCATGGCTTTGCCTTAAAGAGACCTTGGCGGCTCGGAGGGTCATGGTGGCTCACTAGGTGGTCCAGGGCTGGTTATGAGCTCTGGAGTGGGTGCTCAGTGGCGTGGTTGAGGTCTGGTCATGGGTGTGACCGGACCTCTCACGGTTAGTTTTGGTAGTCTGGAGTGGGTGCTCGGGGTGGCCTTGGATGTGAGTGGGTGCTCACAGCGTCTTTTGAAATCAAATGTATCTATGTACTGATGTTTTAACTTGAGCTTTTCCATCTACTTATTACTTATTGTACAATACTGCTTTGTGCAACTAACCATCCAGCTCTCTTTTGGCAAGCCTTGCATAATTATTTGTTGCATACACTCCCCACGGCTTGTTGAGTACATTCAATGTACTCATGGCTTTTGCCCTCTGTTTTGATCAGCAGCTGCAGGAAGTTCCAGGGAGCTCAAAGCTCAGTGAAGTAGAGGTCTTTGGAGACCTTGCGACCTAGGGGACGTCCTCCACTCGATAGCCGATGGGCTGATCGGTTGGACCTACCTCTGACGTTTTGCCTTCCGCTGTTCTTGCTCTGTGGTTGTAGCCCTTGAGGCAAACTCCTGTAAGAAGCTTGGCCGGTTTGGTCTTAAATATATATTTATTGTTTTGTCTCCTGCTCCTCTTAGCTTGTGTATGGATTTGATTACACTTGTGTTAGACTGTCTTGAGCTAGCCATTACATTCTTGGGACTAGCTCGGTGCCTTTGAGGCGGGACCTCGAGGAGGTCCTCACGGGACTTAGCACAGGAGATCTGTCGGACCTCCCTGATGATATACCTAGAGGTGCCACCTGCGGGTTGTTGGCCAAGACCTCCAGGAGGTCTTGAAGACCTCCTGGGAGGTCCTGGAAGACCTCCCTCGGGGAGTACCGAGCGGTACTTGGCCAAGACCTTAGGAGGTCTTGAAGACCTCCTAGGAGGTCCTAGAAGACCTCCCTCGGGAAGTATCGTAGCTCAAAAAAAAAATGGTCCTCCCGGACCTTTGCGGTATATCACAAGGTGGGTCGTCACAGGTGGTGTCAGAGCTCCATATCGACTGTTGGGCGTAACCCTAGTTAGCATGGTCGTTTTTGTCTGTTTCAAAATTATTTTCTAAATCAAACCAACATAAAAGCTTGCTTAGTGGATTCTCCTCTTGTCTTGTTCTATTCTAGTCTCACCTTGTTCCAATCTTTTCTCCTCTTATTCTATTCTTTCTTATCTCCTTCTCAGATTCATGAATCTTACCCTTTCTAGAACTCTATTTTGAACTTAATTTGACCTCCTTACCTCAAGAAGCGCTATAGGACCGAGCCCTTGTGTCCTAGTCTTTGGCTTGAATTGTTGGTGCGGTGGCGGCTCTGGTTTCTCAAGAGTGGCGCTTGCCAGAATAACCTGAGTGTTGGATGCCAAGCTGGGTAGCTTGAAAGAAGCCTTTTTGAATCTGATCTTGAGGATTGAAGATTTTGGGATTCTTTGCTAAGATGAAGGTTTTAATGGATCCTAGGGGATGTAGGATTGTGAATTCTTAATATGATTATTGAAAGATTTTAGATTACCCTTGATTCTAGAGTGGATTCCAACGTTTGGTTGGAAGCTTGAATCTGAGCTTGTGGGTTTTTCTGGATCTAGATGGTCTTGAGTGAATCAAGAATCGGAATTTGGAAGGAATCTTAGCCGAGCCTAACCTATCTTGATTAGAATTCGGATTTTGCGTTTGAGGTTCACCCTTGATGGTAGTATAATCATAACTTGCGCTGGATAGTTGGTGATGATGATTTGGTGGATTCAATCAAAGATTGTGTATTAAAGGAAGACTTTCGGGGGAAAACCTTCTTTTCAATTTTGGATTTAAGTGATCTTAGAAGGTGATTTTAGGTCTCCTAATCTGAAAAGTGATGTTTGGATTGGGAATCCTGTTGATGTGGATCAAAGAAGCGTGCAATTAAAGTGCACATTTGTGGGTTTACTCAAGCTCGACCCAGGAAGAAATCGAGAATCTTGTTGATTTACCAATGTTCGGGGAGATTAATTGGTTGACTGGATGTTCTAAATGGATGTCTTTAAGATAAGTGATTTGGTGGACCTCCTTAATCATAGGTTTAGGACCCAGCCAAGTTAGGAAGGCCAATTTCTGGCTCTCAGCTAGTACCCCGCCTTTGGTTATGGCAAGTAACTCCTGAGAAAGAGCTGTTTGAAAGAAGTGGCAGCGTTGTCCTTGCTCTCCAAGGACATCCCGCTGCACTTCTTGTTGTTAGGAGTTTGCTTCGTCAGCCCAACCCTATAGCTGTTGTTGCTGGTTTCCTTCTGTTTAGTGGTCCCCTCAGTTTTGCATCGTTAGTTCGTGCAATAAGAGCTCCAGTAGGAGATCCGAGATCCTCTTGCACCTTTTTGCCTCTTTTGGCCCTTCGGCCTCTTGTTTCGTCGGGTTTAACCTACCTTTCCCCGACTAGGATGTTCCATCTTCCTCCTTTGTCCTTCCTCACCTAAGTGCTTTTCCCTCTCTTCTGTGGTGTTTTTCCCTCTTATCTTTTAAACCTGGCAGGTTTGTTTCAAGATGGACCAGTCCCGCTCTTCAGCAAGTCTCAGTGAATCAGAGGGCCCCAATGCCAGTATCAGCCCTCCTGCACCTCCCCCTCCGGCAGCCCCTGCAGATCCGAACTTGAGTCAGTTTTTGGCAGCTCAGACTCAGTTGATGAGCACTGTGATGCAGAGCATGAATCAAATGATGGCTCAACAGAATCAAGCTGCAATAGCCCTAGTCAGCTTGGTGGATCAACAGAACCAAACCATTGCTGCCCTCATGGCCATGGTGAAGCAGAACTCGCAGTTTGCAGCCCTGCCACCACCACCTCCCGCCATTTCAACTTTGGAAGACAGGTCAGAAGAGCCAAGTTCCAAAAAGTTTACCGGCGTTCAACTTAGGAGCTCCTTGTGGTCAGCAGGACCTCAGGCTCAAGAGGAAGATGTTGAATCAAGATCAGCGACTACAAGCGACCACAAGACTTGTGAGAAGCGGCCTCGGCTCAAGAAAACTTCGCGATTCGCGGTGGTAAAGCCCCAAAATCAGCTTTACGTCACCAATGCGATCATCTCGTGGCAATCTTGGTGGCGGCCCGATGAAAAAGACACCAATAGCGAGGAGCTCGGTGTTTTAGATCTTAGAAATGGACCATCTTGCAAAGGATTGCCTTGAAGCGCCAAGAAGTCACCCTAGGCGGCATCGAAGCCACTCGATTGCTACAATAACCCCAAAGGCGGTAGAAGAAATAATGAAAGATTTTGTCTCGGTTGTGTGCCCTCGGGGCTTGGATTTGCAGGGCGCAAGAAATCGATGTCTGCGACCTACCGATTTGTCGCTCCTTAGCTCACCTTTGAGAAGCCAGTTGCAAAAGAAGCCCCCTCGAGTCTCAGGCGTCACCTGTTTCTGTTGTCGAAAAAAGGGGCACTTCACCTTTGAGTGCCCACTAAAGAAGGATTCTCTAGCAGAGCATCAGCAGATCTTCGAGGAGAGTGTGCCACACCCCGGTAGCTCCGCCCTTCCTTTTGATTTCAGGACCTCCGTGGCAGCACCTTGTCCAGTAGTTCCACCAGAAGCTGGTACCTTGGACAATAGCAGCAGCCGTCAGCAACCCAAAAGCGCCAAGTTTGCCGAAGGCATTCAATGTTTCGGTTGTTTTCAGTGGGGTCACTTTGCCAACTAGTGCCCTCAGTATCACCAGCGAGAGCAAGCTCCTTCCCGAGCTTCAAGCCAAGTCCCCAGACCTCCAGGTGAACCTTGCAGCCAGTTCCTTTCGAGTTTGCTGAAGTTTCTCCTTTCCTTGTTTTGTCGCGCGGTGTCCTTTGGCTTAGTTATTGTTCTCTGGACCACCCCTTTTGTGTTCGTCTCCAAGGGCTCAGACCTCCTTTGTTGGTTGAGTCTCTTAGGTCCATCGGAATCTTTCTCTGTCCATCTAAACCTCTTCGTGTTTGTTTTGGACCTCTTCTTTGTTATCTTGAGCCTCCTGCGTTCAATCGGTTTCCTTGTGATCAATTGAACCTCCTTTGAGTTCTTTGCATCTCCCTTAAGCTTGGATCTCTCCCTCTCTTTTAAACCAGGCCACCTCTGCGGGTTTGAATCTCTTTGAGGTTTAAACCTCCCTCTTTGTTTGAACTTATCCTTGGTTCTGACCTCTTTTCTTTTGGGTCACAACCACCCCGTGGTTTTTAGCTCGGGTTTGTGTTTCAAAATCCCTTTTGTTTTCCGAGAGCCATGTTTGGCTCAGTTTGTCCCTTCTTTGGACCTTCCCGTGTTCTCATGGACCTCCTTCTGTCCTTGTGAAATTTGTTCTCAATCCCCTCGCTTCTGTTCGGATCCCCGATGGATTCGGATTTCCACCCTTTTGGTGTCGTTCAATTTGCATTGAGCGGTCTGATCTTCTGTGGGTGCTTTTGCTCAACCTAGCTCCTGGTAAGTCTCCGGTCAGCATAGTGGTAGTTTGGTTTTGTCTCACTCAAAGAGAAAGTTACTGGAAGAGTGAGTAAAACCCGGTTCCCTAACCCATTCTCTAGCCAGCCCGAATCTCGGGGTCGAGATTCCCTTTAAGGGGAGTAGGATTGTAACGTCCCGTTTTTTCCGGAGTTTTGAAAAGCTTTTAAAATTAATAACCATTTGGTTTTGATGAGAGTTCAAAGCTTAATTTGAAGATTTCAGAAATTTAGAGATTTAACTTGAAATAATCAAACTTCAACTAATCCCTTTTTGGTTGATCTGGAGTTATTGTTGTTCCTTGGCTTTTAGCCTCTTTTTCTCTGTTGGCCTTGTTTGTCCTCTAGGACCTCCTTTCTTTCTCTAGACCTCCCTCTCGCTCGACATTTCTCTGATGCCTAGACCCTCCTTTTGTTGGACATCTCCTGATGCCCAGATCCATCTCATCTTTTTGACCTTCCCTTCTCTTCTTCTTCTCTCAGGACTTCTCTTGAGTTCTCCTTTGTGGACCTCTTACCTCTGATCTCCTCCCTTTTGGAGATATCCTCCCTTGGGTCCTCCCTTGCACCCAGACCTCCCTTCAACCGGACCACCTGGTAGTCTCAACTTCGTTTGTCCTCTGGACCTCTCCTTGTAATCTTTGTTTGGACCTCTTTTCGTCTAGACCTCCCCTTTGTCAATTTGAATCTCTTTGTGCTTAGACCTTCCCTTGGGTCTAAGCTTTCATCTTTGACTAGATCTCCCTTGATCTAGACTCCTTTCTCTTTTGGACCTCCTCGTGGACCTCTCAACGTTCATTTGTAACCCCTGAGTTCATTTGGGCGTCCCAGAATTCCTCTGGACCTCCCAGCGCCCTTTTGGAACCCCCCTCGAACTCCCCTCATGCCCAGTCGGATCTCCCCTTGTCTATTTGGACCTCCCCTGCGTTCAAATAGTTCTCCCATTGTCTGTTTAGACCTCCCCTGTGGTCTAATAGACCTCCCTGTATCCTTTAGGACCTCCCCGAGTCCTTTAGGACCTTCTCTGGCCGTTAGGATCTCCTCTCTGGAGATCTTAACCGCTCAGACCTCCCCCTTGTTGAGATCTGGCCATTAGGACCTCCTCTCTGGAGATCTTAACCGCTCAGACCTCTCCCTTGTTGAGATCTGGCCATTAGGACCTCCTCTCTGGAGATCTTAACCGCTCAGACCTCCCCCTTGTTGAGATCTGGCCGTTAGGACCTCCTCTCTGGAGATCTTAACCGCTCAGACCTCCCCCTTATTCAGATCTGGCCGTTAGGACCTCCTCTCTGGAGATCTTAACCGCTCAGACCTCCCCCTTATGCAGCTCTGTCCGTTAGGATCTCCCTTTTGGTGATCTTTGCTGACCTGATCCTTCCTCTGTTGGATCTAAAGGTCCAGACCTCCTTAGGTCTAAGACCTCCCTAGCGCTTGGACCCACCGTTGGCTCCTGCGGTCGTACCGCTTGAGGCTTTGCCTTCATCACCTAAGGACCGTTCGATGCTGTTTGGATGGCCCGAACCTGAGGGCACGTTCGCCGGTCCGAACGTCCCCTTTCCCTCCCAGCCGCCCGATCTAAATCAGACGGCCTGGTCCTGTTGACCCGTTCGCTCGGTCCGAACGGCCCCTTTGTTTTGCGCCATCCGATCTTGATCTAACGGCTTCAGCCTTTCCCCGCGTATCCTTGTCTCCGCGGACCTCCCTTGGCTTGAGATTTTGACCGCCGGATCTCCCTTTTGGAATTCTAACCACCAGGACCTCCCTTTGCTTGAGATCTTGACTATCAGACCTCCCCTTTGGAGATCGAGTGTCAGGACCTCCTCGTTACCTTTAAATCTTGACCGTTCAGGTCCTCGCCTTTTGAGATCTTAGCCGTCGGATTTTTCCCTTTTGGAGACTTTGACCGTCAGGACCTCTTTGCTCTTAGGGCCTTCCCGAGCGCCAAACCCCTTGTGCTTTGGACCTCTTTTGAGGTCTAGTTTTCTTGTGATTTAGACCTCTTTGTGGTCTAGGCCTCCCTGTGTTGTGTTTGGACCTTCTTTAGGTTCAGACCTCCCTGTGTTGTGTTTGGACCTCCTTTAGGTTCAGACCTCCTTGTTGCGTTTGGACCTCCTTTAGATTCAGACCTCCCTGTGTTGTGTTTGGACCTCGTTTAGGTTCAGACCTCCCTGTGTTGTGTTTGGACCTCCCTTAGGTTTAGACCTCCCTGTGTTGTGTTTGGACCTCCTTTAGGTTCAGACCTCCCTGTTGCGTTTGGACCTTCTTTAGGTTCAGACCTCCCTGTGTTGTGTTTGGACCTCCTTTAGGTTCAGACTTCCCTGTTGCGTTTGGACCTCCTTTAGGTTCAGACCTCCCTGTGTTGTGTTTGGACATCCTTTAGATTCAGACCTCCCTGTGTTGCGTTTGGACCTCCTTTAGGTTCAGACCACCCTATTGCGTTTGGACCTCTTTTAGGTTCAGACGTCCCTATGTTGTGTTTGGACCTCCTTTAGGTTCAGACCTCCCTGTGTTGTGTTTGGACCTCGTTTAGGTTCAGACCTCCCTGTGTTGTGTTTGGACCTCCTTTAGGTTCAGATCTCCCTGTTGCTTTTGGACCTCCTTTAGGTTCAGACCTCCCTGTGTTGTGTTTGGACCTTCTTTAGGTTTAGACCTCCCTGTGTTGTGTTTGGATCTCTTTTAGGTTCAGACATCCCTGTGTTGTGTTTGGACCTCCTTTAGGTTCAGACCTCCCTGTTGCGTTTGGACTTACTTTAGGTTCAGACCTCCCTATGTTGTGTTTGGAGCTCCCTTAGGTTCAGACCTCCACTTTTGTGTTTAGACCTTTGTGGTCTAGACCTCCCTGTTTGTCCTTTGGACCTCCTCGTTGGACCTCCTCGCAGGATCTCCTCCTTAGACCTTCTCCTTGGATTTCCTCTTTGGACCGTGGACCACGCCCTTTGGTCTCATGCACCCTCGGGCTTCTTGGCGGTCTTAAGTGCATTGATGTGGGTTGAGTCACATTAAATCTTGCCACCTACCTTTGTACTCTTCTCTACTTTTTGTCACATCCTTGTTTTCTTTATCTCTTTTAGTACCTTGTGGCAGTGTGCCTTTGTACCAATACATTGAATTTGGTCACCTTCTGTTTACAGTGCTTCTATTTCCATTTCCTTTAAATAGAGCCCTAGGGACACCTACTGCCTCCCTGTTCTTCATTTCGACCTTTGCTCCTAGCTCTTTTGGTTTTGAGGAGCTCCCTAAGCTCCTCTGGTTCGGACCTCCTTGAGTCCGAGCCCTTCACTAGTTGGACCTCCCTCCCGTGGGATTCCTTCCTCTCGGACCTCCTCCTCCCTGTGGACCTCCTCTTCTCTTTTGGTTTCAAGTAAGTTCTGTTGGTTTTCTTGGAGTTTCTTTTGCTTACTTGGTTTCTTTTGCGAACGTGTAGATGTCAGTTGATCGTTGAGAAGCTCGTGAATCAAACTCCATCAGCCGAAGCTTTTCCTTTCTCCAACAGAGGCAAGTCGTGGACCTTCATCATCTTGATCCCACTTTGCAAAGCTATTTTGATTTATTAAACTTGCACGGCTATCTTTATAGAAACTGGTTTGGGCAGTAGCTATCTTTCCTATTTGACATTATGCCTCCTTTGTATGCTTGAACTCAACATGTTGACATGAACTCTTTTGATACCTTAGGATGGATACTTTAGTTGGCATCTTTTGCTATAGCCAACATGGGACCGTATACTTATTGCTTAGCCTTGCTTTTAGAATCGTGGGTTGGTGAATCATGCCTCATCTTTAATAATCTTGACTAATGAATTATGAAATTTGTGGTCGGTGCCACTGTTAAGAAGCTATGGTAGGATGCCTAAGTTGTGTTGATCGTGGTGCGAGATCACCCTAATAATCTGTTGTGCGAAGACTGGGTGGTCTTTTGGTAGGGTTAATTACAAAATGTTTTGCTGAGGCAAGAAGGCATGAAGTGAGTAGTGGGTGCTTTGCACATTGGAATGTGGAAGTCTTGCCTTAGGACACTTAAGGACTTAACTTTGTGTTCTGTTGATCTGGGCCAATTAGTGCAACCACAAGATCACTTTATGGGGGTGGTCTGGGCTGAATAATTAGCAATGAGATGGCTTGGGGCTGTTGTGGTTGAGCGTGCTGATTCGTTGGCGCAAGAGGGGGCACCCCATAACCCTACGGATTTCTAGACCAAAGGGGGGGATTTGCGAAACCTTATTTGGCGACTCAAGGCAGTTCAAAGCTTTGTAAAGGCCTTGCGCTCTCTAGCTGCTCACCTTGGGCCGAGCAAGGGTGACGAGAACCCGTCCGCTAGAGATCGTGGATTGTGGGTAAGTTGTACACCTCTGCGAGTTTAAAATCTATTGAATAGCCAAGTCCTTGGTTATGGACATGGCGATGAAAATGGTGCAAGGGGTAGCTTTGTGAACTTGTGCTTCTGGACACTTTTGTGAGAGGTCATGGCTTTGCCTTGAAGAGACCTTGGTCGGCTCGGAGGGGTTATGGGTGGCTCACTAGGTGGTCGAGGGGCTGGTTCTTGAGCTCTGGAGTGGGTGCTCAGTGGCGTGGTTGAGTCTGGTCATGGGTGTAACGAGACCTCTCACGGTTGGTTTTGGTAGTCTGGAGTGGGTGCTCGGGGTGGCCTTGGATGTGAGTGGGTGCTCACAACCTCTTTTGAAATCAAATGTATCTATGTACTAATGTTTTAACTTGAGCTTTTCAATCTACTTATTACTTATTGTACAATACTGCTTTGTGCAACTAACCATACAGCTCTCTTTTGGCAAGCCTTGCATAATTATTTGTTGCATACACTCCCCACGGCTTGCTGAGTACATTCAATGTACTCATGGCTTTTGCCCTCTGTTTTGATCAGCAGCTGCAGGAAGTTCCAGGGAGCTCAAAGCTCAGTGAAGTAGAGGTCTTTGGAGACCTTGCGACCTAGGGGACGTCCTCTACTCGATAGCCGATGGGCTGATCGGTTGGACCTACCTCTGACGTTTTGCCTTCCGCTGTTCTTGCTCTGTGGTTGTAGCCCTTAAGGCAAACTCCTGTAAGAAGTTTGGCCGGTTTGGTCTTAAATATATATTTATTGTTTTGTCTCCTGCTCCTCTTAACTTGTGTATGGATTTGATTACACTTGTGTTAGACTGTCTTGAGCTAGCCATTACATTCACGGGACTAGTTCGATGCAGGCGAGACCTCAGGGAGGTCTCTGGGACTTAGCCAGGAGATCTGTCGGACCTCCCTGATGATATACCTAGGGGTACCACCTGCGGGTTGTTGGCTAAGACCTCCAGGAGGTCTTGAAGACCTCCTGGGAGGTCCTGGAAGACCGCCCTCGGAGAGTACCGAGCGGTACTTGGCCAAGACCTCCAAGAGGTCTTGAAGACCTCCTGGGAGGTCCTGGAAGACCTCCCTCGGGAAGTATCGCAGCTTAAAAAAAAATGGTCTGCCCGGACCTTTGCTGTATATCACAGGGTGGGTCGTCACAACTAGAGTCTACGAGCATGGGCCATCCAAGGGACAAGCGCTCGAACGACCACAGCTGCAGCAGCAGGGGGTAGCCTATGAGGATAGATGTCGGCTTCGTACTACAGCATGCATCTCAGATGCCGCGGTACGTCGTGGCAAGTACGGCTGATCCCCAGTTGATCTGCATCTCCTCACCGTCGGCGATGGCCCTCGCGTACCCCACAAGGCGGGCATCGACGGAGTCACTATGGCTGCTGGTAAATACTACCCAGCCAAAGATTCACAACAGGTATGCCTTGAGGTGCCGTGACACTTGGTTGTCGGTGGGCTCCGGGACTATCCGTTCGACCTACGCACAAACGAATAATTAGTAAGCCTATCATATGGCTAGGATAGTGCATCGCTAAACATGGAAAATAGGTAGCATACATACTCGGGACTGCGAAAGCCGTCGCTGGGGCGGGCCATGCCGCTATCGCTCCTGGAAGTCGTAGTACGGTGGCACAGCCTCCACCGCAAGAACCCCCTGAAACCTGCCCAATAGGGCGTCGCGTTAGTCGAAAGGCACGTCCAGCGGGAAGGCAGGGGCTCCCGCTATAGGCAGGCCAAGTAGCAGTGCGACATCCTACAGATTAAGGGCCATCTCCCTGAATGGGAGGTGGAAGGTGTGCGTCTCGGGCCGCCACCGGTCCACCAGGGCTGTCAGGAGCAACTGGTTAGATGGGAACAATCGTGACCGTTCCGGACCGGTCTGGACCTCCCTGTTGTCCTCGACCGGAGTGCCGTCCTCTTCAATGGCCTCCACCATCCACGTGAGAGGTAGAAGACCGGCATGGCTCAACTTACAAAGTACGAAGAAGTAACTACATAGCAGATATATGACAAAAAGAAGTGGCACAGCTTTCAGACAACCATGGTTTCGAAAATGCACGCATACAAAATAATGCTAGAGACTCACCGTCATTGTCGTCGATGCGAAGACACTTTCTTTCCCCCTCTCCCTCTTCCTCTCCTCTCTTTTCCTCTCCCTCTCCTCTCTTTCTCTCCTCTCTTCTTCTTGTAGGCTTTACGGAAAGAAATAGCGACTATTCATGGCCGGCAGCAGCTCTTGGATATATAAGCGCCCTTAAGCCCAACGTTGGCGACTAGTGCCCAACGTTGAGCAACAGGTGTCCTAGTTGCTTCACCGTTTGGCGACTAGGACCCAGTCGCTCCACCGTATGGCGACTTGTAGGCGAAAGGTTCAGTTACCCCACAGTTAAGCGACTTGGATATCTGTTACTCACCCGTTGGGTGACTAGTCTAAGTCGTCCAACCGTGGAGCGAGATGTGATTATTTCTGACCAAAAAAAATAGTATTCTGAATAAAAATATATTATTTTAAAAAAATTCTTAATATATGGCCATCTCGTAACCAACGTGATTTTTAGTTGACAGTTGACACCACCGGTCGGAAGGAAATCCTATGGGGGAGGGCCTCCGTGAGGACCCTCCCCCTAGGGCCGTTGGATCAGGGGGGGTGGGGTGAAATGGAGGGGGATAAGGAGGGGCCTCACGGAGGAGAGGGGCCCCACAGAATTTATTTTCCCACCGGTCAGTTAAGAGGTCGACTTGTTAGTCACCTAGGTGCTAATCATGTGTTGAAGAGAAGGAAAATAGTACTTCAGTACATTAACATGGAAGACGAGACCAAGCTGGGCAAAGCCAGACAAAGACCCGGTGGGGCATCATGTGCAGTGGTGCGTGCCCAACCCAATGCCAAACCGAGGCAGGCAGGCTGGTGAGTTTTTGAATTCTGCTGAGTACCCACAAATCAAAGCAGTGCCACTGAATTCTGAATTCTGAATTCTGGCCGAAAGATCTGGACTTCACACCATACAAAAGAAAATAGGGGAAATTAGCTCAGTGACATCGCGTTAGAGCGTAATCGGAGGAACGACACTTTGTTCGTGACGTACTAGAAAATAACATCATGAACACCGAAAAATTAGACGAATGACATCGCCGCTAGTTATTTCTGTTTCCAGAATTTTTAAAATATAGAAACTGAGTTAAAAAAATTATCATTTTTTTTGTGAAGCCTCCCGACACAGTTTAATTGCTTGTGTATTTTTTCAAAACTTTATACGAGCTGATTTTGTCTCTAAAATTCATTTCAGTATAATGTTTGTAGGAATTTTATAATATAGAAAATGAGGTCCAAACATTATGAAATGTTGTTTTCAGGCTCCTTACATAGTGGACTTGATTGTGTAATTTTTTTAGAATTTTTACAAAAATCATTAATGCAATTTCATAATGTCCTTACATTATGAAATATTAGACTCCTCATATAGTGGACATTATGAAATTGTATTACTTAATTTTTTAAAATTTTGAAAACAATTATACAATCAAGTCCACTGTGTAAGGAGCCTGAAAAAATAATTTTATAATGTTTGGACCTAATTTTATATATTAGAAAATTCCTATAAATATTATACTTAAATGAATTTTAGAGACAAAATCAGAACGTATTAAGTTTTGAAAAAAAATACACAAGCAATTAAACTGTGTCGGGAGACTCCACAAAAAAATTGATAATTTTTTTAGCGTAGTTTCTATATGTAAAAAATTCTGGAAACGGAAGTAACTGGTGGCGATGTCATTCGTCTAATTTTTCGGTGTTCGTGATGTTATTTTCCAGTGTGTCACGAATGAAGTGTCATTCCTCCGATTACACTCTAACGCGATATCACTGAGCTAATTTTCCCAAGAAATTAATGCCACTTCTCTACCTGCAGTGCCATTTAGTTTGCCTGCCATGACAGTAGCCATCCGTAAATCTGATCCCAATTTAAGTAACCATATGGGTGGTGTACCTTGTGCACGTACACGTATGCAATTCATTCAAACACTGCATGACAAGCTAGCTAGAAGAAAGGATTTGAAATGCTGCAGACAACGAGCAACATGTCTGAAGACAGCTACTCCTAGAAGACAATTTTGGAAGTCCTGTAATTTCGAGAAGAAACATCTAAATGTAAATTAGTTACCGTACCCGAGAAAGATGCTAGCAACTCAAGAGGAATGACATAAGTTATGTGTATGTTTTTAGTAATACTTGCAACTAAATATTCTTATGTTAACTAATCCAACTGTGTGGAGCCTCCACATGACAAGAATTTTGGACGTCATGTCTGTTAATACTGACTTTACAGATTTCTATCCCCCAATTTCCTAGGCAAAGCAAAGCCCCTACAAACCGCCCAAAGTTATCGAACAGCGTAGCGTGTAAGCGAGAGAAAACAAAACGTAGAGAGAGCTTGTAGTTGGTGAACTAGCATTGATCTTTTTTATGAAAATAGTACTTGCTTTTCTTAGATTTTCTTGGCTAATAACGTGGGTATATATTTTCGAGAATACTAATGTGTGAGCATATATGATTAAATAATGTGTGAGCATACATGATTAAATACATTATCCACGTATTCCTCGTGGAGTAACCATACATGGATTACATGATGTGTACATTACGCGCGACATAGATGGTGTCTCGTGGTCGTGGCTCCCATGTGCATGTGTTTCAACTCCCGAGTGCCGTGCATGACATATCGGTGTTCAGTGAGATGTTTCTCATCTTTATATTTCACTAGAATGTAACCTGCGCCAATGACAGCTACAACTGTTGTTAGGCAGAGGAAAGCAGGTATTTTTATGTGGATCGTTTTTTTTTTTGGTAGCGAGCGACGATACGTGTGAAACAACAATGGCTATCATTTGTATGGTGCGGTGGGACAGTCTCTTAAGCATCACAAACATTATCATTCTTGCTTCATTTCGAGGTAAACATATTTCAAGATATACAGAGACTTACCTGTAGTCTGAAAGTAATCGACAAAATCATGAAGAACCAACAGATCCTCGTATGAAACAAACTATTTTTCCCTGTAGGGGGCTGACAAAATTTGATAATTGCGCAAGTGACTCCCACTGCACCAAAGTGATAGTAAGATGCGAACGTAAACAGAAGTTTTCCACAAGGAATATGAAACGAAAATGTTAAGGAAAAAGGATTTTGTAAAAATGAGATATCATGTGAATAACCATTTAGCTACAAATAAAACCCATTATCATCGCAGGTAGCAAGTGTTATAGTGACATTTAACATGTCGGACCCGGATTCCGAGAATCCAAATCCTCTGTGAAAACACTGTGCTATTCCTTGGATCAGTAGATAGCACTCACAGGTACTTTGCTGAATCAATCATACAAGTCGTGAACTAACACAAATATATTACCACATAGAGTAACACAGACCTCATCGGGTCGAGTTTTACAAAAGGGGCCGCATAAGGCCAACTAGATTACATTACAAGAAGATAACGATATCTACAGCGGAAGCAAAAGGGGAGGTAGGGCTCATCTCACACAGGCAAGCGACTGGGGTGACCCGTGTACGACGGATATTAACCAAGAGCTGGATAATATCGGTTGTACGTGAGTACCAACGAGTCTACTTAGACTGGACGAGACCTAAACTATAGAACTAAACTACTCCTTGTCATTTCCTTGTCCATCATCTTCTGGGCCTTCGTAGAAAGCGTAGTCTCCTTCGTCTTCATTATCTGAAGGGTTTGGGGAGAGGAGCGAGAATAAGCACTACTACCGTGCTCGCGAGCCAACACACAATGCAATAATATACATGCAAGGCTTAACAAGAATGGCTCAGGTTCTTTTATTTGCGAAAGCAAACTTTTCAAATATCATACTTACAAAGTCCTATCACTTAGCATTTTAACAAATTGCAGTTTAATAAAGAGAGTAATGTGCAATAATTAATAACAATAGAGGTTCCATCTGTCGGAACTCTACACATGCATCTTTGTAATTGGAGCTGCCTCCAATGACCACACCCACCGAGCTTGAAGTCTCAGGGAAAATCCAACACAGGGCTAGGTGAGCCCTTTCACCATTTTCATACCACCCACAAGGTTTTGAAATAGAACTAACTCAAGTTATGATTCCCATGTCCGCCTTTGACCGTAGGCACGGCTGTTTAAACAGTTTTAGACTCTGCAGAGGTTGCACACTTTACCCACAAGAGATAGTCATACCTGTTACCCTACATGATTCCGTAGTTATGTATTTGGGCGACCATCGCAGTAACCTTTCAAACCATCTTGCCCTTTCCGTCATCTCACCCATATGGGGTTACGCCCATATGTTGTACGAGATGTTCACCACAACGACTAGCGCAGCTGGCCCCAGCCCAACGACTAGCACAGCTGGTAACTTCACATTTCATCGGTGTCCCTTTCAAGCCGGAGTACCTCCGCCACTTGCACATCTTCGACCCCCACCAATGAGATGATTTTCAGGGTTCAATAACTTTACTAAGCCAAGTTGCACTTTGCAGACTTGTGGTTGTGCTTGTTTAACACGAGAGGTCGTGACAAGATTAAGTCCTTAATCCATCCGAGCGGTTCTTTCCTTAATCCAACCACTCTCGTGCTCCCCGAGCACCCACCACCTTTCCATCCGCCCAGATGTGGTACTAGCAATTAGGGTTTTTAAGAAGTAAAACCAATTTAAACCATTCCTTTCAGTCAATGGACCACCAATGACTGCCCAATTCATTTTATGTTTGAAGAATGATGATTTGGGGTATTTTAATACCCCGGGTACTTAAGCAAGACTAGCATGTCTCTTAAGTACAACCTATAACTAGTATTTACCATATAGCTACTAGGGTGACAAGGATTAAGCGATTCAAATTATCAAGGATGGTATATTAATTAATTAATCAACAAATGAGTATTTAACTACCTTGAGCTTTTAACATACATTTGATTAAAGAATTAAAGCATGCAATTTTGATAATTTAAATAAATATAATTTTGCATAAAATGTAGGCTCAATATGATCAAAGTATTGACTCGCCTTGGTTAAAGGCAAGGGGATCTTGATACTCTTGGTATTGATCAACTTGAGGGTCTCCGGCGTCTTCAAATCCTAATCGGGCGAAAATACCAGAAAAAGCACAACGGCAAAGAGAGCAAATAAATACACAAGAATACACCAATGAACTTCAAATTGATCAAGTTCTATGCCATTAGCAAGATCTTGATTTAAAATTTTTTTAGAAATTTATTTCATAATTTTTGGAGCTATACGGAGGAGAAATGAATTTACGAAGATTAAATGAATTGAAAAAGAGAGGAAATGGTCCACAGCACAGTGTGGACCGAGTCCAAATGTCAGAGGAGTCTTGCCACGGAACAGCAGGGCGCCGAGGGCCCACCGGCGATGACATGAAGAGGGAGGCGTGGTTTCTTGTGCAAAGAGGTCCACGAGTTAGTGAGAGAGTGGGGGGTTGGACCTCATTAAGATTTAATGATTACCATTAGGGCTTTAAGACCTCATTAACACCTTAATGATGGGGCACCGTTGGCTTGGTCTGAACGCGCCACGCATGGGTGCTTTCATGGCGTGCGTGCAGCGGCACGGTGGTTCGGCGTGGCGCCGTGGCTAAGGCGGCGGCAAGACGACTTGAGCACGGAATGGATAGCTAGCGGGAGGTGGTCTTTGGTGATGGGGTGGTGGCCTTGGCGGTGGTGGTAAGCGGCGGCGGCTTAGTGATGGTGGCGGGGCTTCGGTGGTGGTTCGGGCGGGAGGGTGAGCACGGGGTAGCTCTCGGCAGGCGGCCAACGGCTTGACGGGAGGCAGAGGAGGCTTGCAGTGGTGACGGAGTCTTTGAGAAGCGGCGGTGGGCCTTGAGGAAGAAGGGCGATCTGGCGGTTGTAGTGGCTAATCCTCAAGGGAGTTTGAGGGGGAAAGACTCTTGGTGGCCAGGGGCTCACGGTGACGGGGTTGGCAGCGCCGGGAGATGGCCAGAGCGACGAGACGGCGGTGGAGGTGGCGGCGGCCGAAAACGAAAACGAGGGCAGCTTTTGCTTGTGGCTTATCGAAACTCCAAGGGGCGGCGTGAGGAGCTCAAGGGGGCACAGGAGGCGCTTTATAGGCCATGGAGGAGGAGGAGAGCCAACGGGACGGAGGTCTTTAGAGTCGTTGGAGTCGCGCAGTCCCGAGGCGGCGGCATGGGCGGCTTGCACGCGGAGGGGACAGGGTGAGGGAGCAGGTGAGGCACAGCGAGGACGAGTGGCGACTCGGGTGTCCACGCCGATCAGCACGCACGCAGTGCGTTCTTCTTGCTGCAACCGGGCCGGAGTTGCGGACGGTGATAGCGTCTTGTGATGCTGGCGCTCCGTGGTGACAAGGCAAAGGCGGCCAGGGCCAAGGCGTGCGGCGAGAAGACAAGGTGAGGGAAGACAAGGCTTCGGGGTTGCTGATGAGAGTGCAGTGCTTGATCCAGGAGCTCCAGGGCGGCGAGGACTGTGGAGACGTGTGTCGCGCGACGTGCTGAAAAGACAGGGCAAGGAAGGGGCTCCGGGGTCTTGATCATTGTGGAGTAAGCGAGGGTGGAGTGCGGCAGGGGGCATGGGCGCTTGGCGGCAGTGGCGCAGAGAAGAAGGCGGCTCGGCCAGCGGCGGCATCACCCATGGGAGGGAGAGAGCGGCGCTGCAGCCTTTGACCCAGGGAAAAAGGGAGAAGAAGATGACCGGGCGGCTCGGGCCGGAAAAGGAGGGAGCCAGGTGGGCTTGGGCCAGGCGAAAAGAAAGAGGGAGGGAAAGAAAAGGGCCGGCAAGGGCTGGGCCAGAGGGGAAAAAGTGGACCGGGTGAAGATGGGCTTGGCCCAGGAGGAAAAATGGGCTGAGCTCGAAAGAGAAGGGAGGCCGAACTCAAAATGGCCCAGGGATTCACAAGAGAGGGGAAACTCCAACTGAAATTGAATTTCAAATGTTACGGACATTACATTTGAAACACAAACCGAAAGGAAAGAAAGGAAGTTTTTGGAAATAGTTTGGTAATTTGAATTACGGCAAAGAACGAAAACCAAAACAGTAATTACTATGCGCCGTCCGAAAACGGGACGCTACATAACAGCAACATATGCAATGAAAAGGAAATGACACTACTCTTGCTCTTCTAATACCTTTTGAGGCTTCTCAAATATAATTGGCTTCCATCCACAGGTTTCAATTTCCATTTGAAAGGAGTAACAAAAGCACAGTGCAACATTCCCTTGCAATAGGAAAATTATCGACATAATAATACGGCCACATACCTTGGTAATTATGCAAAAAATTTCTTCAGGAAGACTTTCCTGGAAGTTGTCCACCTCTTTCACCTGAAACAATTTCATCAACTAGAAATTGCAAAAAAATAGCAAAACAATCTCATGTATTATTCGTGGCAAATCCACTCTAGGAAAGAAAAAATAATAGTATGAAATACGTCATGAACTTACTAAAACTAAAAGGCTCAGGAAGGGAAAAGAGATTATGCTATCTATATATACAATATGTAAAAATCCTACCTAAATTGTTGACCATAAAAAGCTATTTCAACAGGAGTTATAATTTTGTAGTTAGAAAGAACATAAAAAATATATATATTCTAAGTTTAAATCAATGAGTGATTCGCAACAATCAGATGCTATGGCATTCCAAGTCATGATCTCTGACAACCTTGATTTAACTACAAAGAAAGAGGGGGAAAATGTGACAAAAGAGAATAACAAAAGAGAGATCACTTTTGATGATTGAACAACACTTTTATATCCCGATCGGACCTAGCTTTGAACTTTCATATCTAGATTTAGCTCCACTTTTACTTTCATATCAGGAAAGCCGAACTTAGAATATCTAATATAATTTTGGACAATCCTACTTGAATCGCCAAGTAACCATAAAAAGTTATTTCAGTAGGAGCTCTAATTGTATAGTTAGAAAAAAGCATCGCAAAAATATATTCACATTTCCTATTTCGTTGCTAGTGTATGTCAAATCCCTGGTCCTTCGAGTGTACTAATTGAACCTTCATCTAACAGGTGGTAGCCAGCATTCAGCTCATCTGCAAAACAAAAATACTAAAAATTGGATTTGAGTGGGACATATTCCTAGCCCAAATGTTTTTTTTAAAAAGGCTAGTATGGCTGAGATAGCTAGTACATCACCTTAAGAAATGGATTGTTGCCTAAACCTGTTCAGGATCCCCAGTACAATACCCATGACCACTGGACGTGTACTTTGATGGGTCACTTACGTTAAGTGGATCGGGGGCTGGGGTGGTCCTAGAATCTCCTACTGGAGAGACCTTAAAGTATACTATTCAATTACACTTTCCTGCCACTAATAACGTGGCAGAATACGAAGGTTTGTTAGCTAGCATACGAGCAGTGAAAGCGCTCGGGATTCGATGACTACTTATGAGACGAGACTCTCAACTGGTCGTGAATCAAGTTGGAAAAGAGTACCAATGCTCTAATCCGACCATGTCTTAGTACTTATCAGAAGTTCGAAGGCTTGAAAAGCATTTTTTTCGGTTTCGAGTTGCAATATATCCCTCGAAAGGGTAATTTTCTCACTAACCAGTTAGCTCAAATAGCATCTTCCCGATCTCAAGCATCATAAGGAGTCTTCTTGGAGCAGCTCCAGAAGCCGTCTCTGGTCGAAGCACCAGAAACACCTCCTGTTGATACAACCTCTCCAGAGTACGAGGATACCTGGATGAATCCCATCTGCGAGTATCTTTAGAATGGTACACTACCCGATGATGATCTCGAGGCAGATTGTTTATCCTGGAAGGCCTATACTTTGGTCAAAGAAGTCCTTTATAAAAGAGGCACTCTAGGGGTTCTCATGCGAGGCATATCGCAGAAAGAAGGATTAAATCTCCTACATGACATACACAGGGGCATCTGTGAAACTCATGCTTTTTACAGAACACTAGTCGGTAAAGCCTTTCGACAAGGTTTTTATTGGCCACATCCCTCCATGATGCCAAAGAGTTTGTTCAAAAGTGTGTATAATGCCAGTTTCATAGTAGGCAAATGCACCAACCGGCTCAGGCATTGCAAACTATTCCTCTTTCATGGCCTTTTGCAACCAGGGGTCTCGATATTCTAGGGCAATTCCCAAAAGCACTAGGGGTCTTTGAGTTCCTTTTTGTGGCATTGATACATTCGCAAAAAGGATTGAAGCCGAACCTGTGACTGGGATAACAACTGAAGCCACAAAAAGGTTCATGATGGAAATCGTGATTACTCAATTTGGTGTTCCTAGTCGAATAACTATAGATAATGGTAAGCAATTTTTGAGCTTAAAATTTTAGGAATTTTGTGACGAGTTGGGTACCAAGTTATGTTATGATTCTGTTGCCCACCCATAGAGTAATGGGGCAGTCGAAAGAGCGAAAATAATGCAGGGCGTAAACACCTGAGTGTTCGACCAGCTTGTCAAGTGCTCGGGGGTTTGGGTACAAAAATTACTCTTAGTATTATGGGCAGTTCGCACGACTACAAGTCGGTCTACAAGTGAAACACTTTTTTTCCTAGTTTTTGGGACTGAGGCCATGCTTTCACTAGAACTAAAGATCCGGTCGACAAGGGTCGAAACCTTCAACAACTCTACCTAGGAACAACTTCGAGAGGATCACATGAACCTGCTAGAAGAGAAGAGGAATCAAGCCTTGATCCGTTCAGCGATTTGCCAACAAGCCCTGCACAAATACTATGATCATAAAGTCCAACCTCGCAAGCTTGCTGTATGTGACTTGGTGTTGAAGAAAATTTAATCACAGTCTAATCGGAATAAACTTTCCCCCAAGTGGGAAGGTCCTTACATAGTGTTCGAAGTTACGCGACCAGGTTTGGTACGACTAGCAATGGAAGATGGCCAGGTTCTCTCCAATTCTTGGAATATTGACCAGTTACGCAAATTTTATGTGTAACTCCTTAATATATCAATAAATTTTTAGGTTTCTTCACTCTTTATTGTCTTACTTTTGAGTAGTGCTTAGAGTCTTTCGATCATTTTTATACACTCAGTTTTTCTTTACACTAGTCGAAGAAGGGTAACATCACCTATTGAAGTATTTCCTCTCTAGACGTGGTCCTGTCAACTAGAAGGAACTTCCTAGTGTCACCTTATTCCTAACTTTTGCTACCAATACAAAGAGACTGGGTGTAACAAATCTGGTCGAAACATTCTCAAGCCAGCTCTTTTTAACCTTAGTTTATTTTTTTATTTCTTTTGAAAGTTCTCTATGTGGAGTATACTTTTATAGTTTGTTTGACTCCTTTTAGTAACCTCAAATGCGTTTAAACATATTGGAGAATGACACAATGTCTAGTTGAAGTCTTTCCCCTCTGCATATGGTCCTGTCTACTAGAAGGAACTTCCTAGCGTTGTACTATTTCCAACTATTGCAATCAGTGTCAAACAAATTGAGTTTACTAGAAATGATTGAATAAACTTTTAAGGCACTCCGAAGAGTTTATCCCACTCGTGTTGATGCTGTTGATTTGATTACTATGGTCGGAAAATGTAGCTTCAATAGTCGAAGTCTTTCCTCTCTGTGCATGGTCCTGCCCATTAGAAGGAACTTACTAGTGTCTATCTGTTACTAAACTCTTATGACCATAACATGACAATCAAGATTGACAACACAAGTAGGGAAAACTTCTTTTTTTAAGCAAACCCTTATATACACTATTTACTTAGTTTATCTATATAAACTAAGCAAATAGTCGGGGGCTAGGATAAAGCCATTAATATGACTTCAATTCTTAGTTTAAATTTAATTTCTTTTTTCTATTCATTATCTTATGAGTTACTAACTACTCGATAAGATAATTTGTAGGAAAAAACAAGTATATATATTCATAACCAAAAGTCTTGTCTTTACAAGTTTTCCTATTACAATCTACTCTGATGAAGGAGATCTAATTTGCATCTCCTCCACAACCTTCTGGTTGGCCTTCAGAGTAGTTATCAGCTCCCTCAAGGATTTGACTTGCTGTGCAATAATACTCGATTGAGCAGTTAGGGTGTCTTCAAGAGGAGTAACTTCCTCAGCACCGAGCCCACCGAGTACGTTGTTTAGAAGTGAGATGTTGTCTTGAAGGTTGATCTTCAATGACTTCGTCTTCTCCTAACTACGAGTTGAAGCTTCATGGAATCGCTTGATTTCGACCACTTGCTCTAAAATAGAGTACGACCAGTCAAAAGCATATCCCTAAACAACTCGTAAGAAATACTGGTAGTGGGTAAAGAGTTACTTATCCGCCAGTCGAGCATCAAGTTGCTTAATTCCGTTGTCATGCGAGGCATCCTTCTTCGCAGATTACTCTGCTCATGACTTTATCACTTGGTCTTTCTCTTTGGCAGAACGGGATACTCCGTGAACAACCAAGGCCTTTTCGTTGACCTCGGTTTAGAGCCTACCCATTTCGACCTCTTTTTCTTAAAAGAAACAAGAGTTAGAGAAAGAACAGGAGATCATTATCATAAGCAGTCTTAAGTTTAGAACTAACTGTTTATCTCACTCTGTAGATCAAGAGCTGCAGAGTTAGCCTCTTGAAGTTTCTTCATCAGATCAAGTTTTTCATCCCTTAGCCTCTCCTTCTCAACTTTCTCATGGTTGAGTGCATCAGCTAGGGATTTTTCATCACTCTTAAACTTGCAAAGGTTAAAGATAGACATGAGAACTGCACAAGTAGTTGACTAAAAAATGATTACGAATGGCAGTAGCTTACCATCTCTTTGTCTGCTCGCAGAGTTTCGCTTTTTGTTGTTGTAGCTGTATAAGTTGTCGGTTATATTCACCAACAGTGACAATTTGTTCCAAAGCTTTCTGAATAAAGAAAGACAATGAGAAGCGAGAAATAGACCACATATGTAAATGTTTGGCATCAGATGCTTATATTTATGCTCGTTCGAGCTAACTTAGAGAATACCCTTGTGGGATCCTTCAATTTATCGATATCCTCGACTCGGTTCCACTACACCTTTTTGAGACGCTCGTCATTGAAAATATTCTCCCTGTTAGGAATGTCTTTAGGGTGAGGAACTCGGTTACAAGGCCTGAATGTGGAAGATCCCACAATGGAAGTAGGTCCAAAGAACTCAGGGAAGAAGTTAAGGTACTCTTCTTCTTCTTCTTCGGTGATGACAGCGTCGACAGTTCTTTGGGATCCTGAGGGAATGTCTGCAACGACTTCCTTTCCGGCATGATGATTGGAAGTTCTGCCATCTTGCCTAGATGCTTCCACCACATCATTTGCCATCTTCACCTCTGCCTCCATAACCACTTTAGTGGTCATGATTGCTTTGGCAGGAACGACAACCTCCACAGAAGGAACGTCGGTCAATCCCGCGACTACCTCCGTGGTCGTAGTCACTTGAGCAGCAACTATTTCTTCCACCACAGAGACAGTGGCTATCGTGGCCACTCCTATTGTCGTTTCCTCGACTGTAGAGGAAAGGGTAGTGGGCTTCTCGACAAAAGCATCCTCGGGGCCTGGAGGGGTCGGGCTAAGATAACATAAAGAAAAACATGTCAAATTTATCGAAAGCAAAAGGTAAATGATGTTCTTATACTTTTATCTTTTTAGATACCTTGCTTTCTTAGACTTGATCTTGAATATAGAAGAAACCTTCCCTGAGGAAGATTTCTTCGACTTCTTCTCTTTGACCACATCTGGTCGAAATTCGAGTAGAGGAATAGGGTCAGCCACGACCATGTCTGGTCGTGGGTCTTGAGTGAGAGCTGCCGCTCCTTGACCCTCCTGACTCGCCGGATGGTCGAGACCTATCTTGACCACCTTAGAAGCAGCACCTCCCTCGACCATAGGCTCTGTCGACGCAACGATATCCTTCATAAAAGATACAAAGCTTTTCTAGTTCTCCTTTTCTAGTCGCTGAACAAAGCCATAAGAAGCTGAGACTGAAAAAGTCTTATTATCATAGTAGAATTATACGTTGGTCTTAGTGGCTTTGTGATTATAGGCTTCAATCGCCTTGGTTTTCTCTGCAGCAACTATGTCTGTAAAGAATTTCGCAAAGGGCCTGGTTGGATCGAAACTTGAGTCTGCCTCTTGCTTGTTGTTGGCCTTTGCAAGTCGATGCTTTTTGGCCGGAGGAGCTTTCACTTGCTCCGCTTTCGTGCCAATAACCATTAGTCCGACCTCCTGATCATCCTGACGATCTTCCATGCCTACTTTCTACAAAGGTCAGAAAGAGATATTTAGTGGTCGTTTCCTATGACTACGAGGGTCCAAAGAAAGAATTAATCCTTGGTTACCTTTAGGCATTCCTCCTTCTCCTCTATGGATACTACCGCAAGAATTCGAGAAGCCACCATGTCAGGTGGTGGAGCTTTTTTACAAGCGAATTTGACTTGGATGTCAATATCCGTTTGTGAGAGATGTGCACAAGTAGATAAAGCATTCAGTGGTTAAGCTTGAGATTAACAAAAATAAAGATAAGTTGAAATATTACTTACCTTTATCGTAATCTCTGGTCGAATCCTTAGCCCCCGAGTACATCCACATGGGATGTGCTCGTTTCTTCAAAAGGCTAATGCGGCGCGTGATGAAATCCTTCACCACGTGCCATCCGGGGCGCCCCTCTTTCTTCAAGTCTTTGATGGCTTGAATGTAGGGGTCGATTCGGCCAAGATCCTTGGGAGTCGAATCCTAGGAAGAAATCTTCTCGGTAGTCTTCCCGATAAAGGAAATGTTGTCTTCACTAGTCCTCTGCCAGTAGAACCACTTCTTCTTCCACCCCGGCCACGGCGACCGGGTGAACATCTGAATGTACTCTTTGGCCTTCCCATCGTGGAGCTTCAGGTCGTAGCTCTAGGCGATTCTAGATTGTCTACATATTCCATAGTAGTATTGGAATAGCTCCAGGTCTGGAAGGATCCTAAGGTAAGCTTCGCACAAGTACATGAACACACTTAACATTGTGATGAAATTGGGAACAAGGTTCACCAATTCCACCCCAAAGTGCTCGAGTACAAGTGTAAGGAAGGGATGAGTAGGTAGTCAAAGGCCACACTCGCAGTACGCCTGAAAGACAGGAATCTGACCAATCTCTCCCGACGACCAATGTTGCCCGGCAGCCTCAATCTACTTCACGAATTTCCTCTTCAGAATATTCTCAACGGTGACCAAAGCTTTTATCTTGGCTGAATCCATCTCCGATTCTGTCCACTTAGAAGTGTCTCCGGCCATTTTCTCTAGGGGAGGTTGGATTAGATTTGAGATTTGGAAAAGCTTCGATAAAGGACGTGATTTGGTCAGCGGCGGAGAACGCAAGAGCTCGAGGAACAGTTAAAGCAGAGGGGGAAAAAGTAAGAACCCTACAATCATACCCGCAGTAAGTTTTTATAACCGCATGATTGAGTTAAAGATCGTGGGAACTCAACAGTTGCCACCTCTTTAGGAACCGCTCCAACTTACAGATTTGTGAGAGTCGATTGAGATTCTTTAATTTACCTGTTCGAGAAAACTGAGCCTGTCTTTACACCTCAAGCGAAATTATCTTCTTGACCAAGTCCTTTTTCTGGTCAAAATGAAATACTAGTCGGAAAGGCTTTTACTTCTTACCATCATTCTATGACTACTTTGCGGTCGTAAGACCTTTTACACCCACATTGTGGTCGCAAGACCTTCTATGACTACTTTATGGTTGTAAGACCTTCTATGACTATGATAAGGACATCAACCATAATGATGCAACCACTACTTCAACCTGCTGCACTGCATCCTGTACTGAAACCACATCTTCTCCGATAGGACTTTCGGCTACTACAATGCCATATTACCCAATTGGACCAAGCTACTTCTACGTCTACATTCCATGGTGCTACGCCTACATGCCATGGTGCTACGTCTACATGTCATGGTGCTACTCCATGTGCCAAGCAAGAGTTTAAGCTGGACACGTTTTGGAATCCAATTCGGCCCCTAGAGACAGGATTGACTTTAAACATGCATAACTTTCACATACGGAGTCCGTTGGAGGTCCACTAGTACTTGATGGAAAGCTTATCTTGTCCTCTTTCCAACGGATCTAGCCTTACCTCTAAAATCCTTCTATGCACACTAGAATCACCAAAAGAAGATGCTACATCACCTATTTAGGCCAATTTGGGCTATGTAATGTATGTGTCGACTTGGCCCATATGGTGGCCAGACACCCTAGCCATGAGTATTGTTCAAGTGAACAGTAGTACAACCTCATTTATATCTTAGCTATGTGTGGCTCCCCCTCCCGTATTTAAGGTGGCCACACCCCTCTAGTTTTCTCGAGTTTTTTTTATTGAAGTTTAGCTTTGCTACTTTATACTCTGTCCTCTTATTCGGCGAGATCAACAACGACATTATCTTTGGAACCCCACTTATCAATATAATCTTAATTCCTATTTGCAATTTCAGATTGCTATTTATCTCGTTCTTGCGTGCTTCTTCGGTTTATGCAGGAATTGATCTTCGTGATCAGGTCTTCTAGGTATTCATGCACGGTTGATAACGACTTGTCGAACAGTTCAGCGATTGCGTTGTTTTGAGCTTTGTGAGTTCGTAGCCAGGATCGTGAGAGTTGAGCGACTTCTACCGAATTTATCTTCTCATCGAAAGATCGGGCCAAATTGAGTATTTTTCCACTAATCATTGATTGCTTGTTTCCATTAAATGCTTATAACAGTTAAAAGATATGAAAGTGTTCATTTTGTTTCATTACATTCATTCCAAGTTTTCATGTTTAGCCTACGGGAGTGGGTATTGAAATTCATTTCATTTCAATCATTCATGCCTCACCCACAGGAGTGGGTATTGAAGGTCCCATCACTCCAATATAAGCAAATAGATCCCTGTATGAAAGATTCTTCATACGGGCCTTGGATTCCCGTATTTTGGATAATACGGGCCTGAGTGAACACTGACGGATGTATCACTAGCTATACCATATATTCAGAAGAGAACTAGAGATATATGCATCTTGCATCGCATTCATAGTATATTCATATGTATGGGATAATTTGAGAATGATTTGTTTCAATTCAATGTTTCTGTTTTGTATTCGATTAAATGTTTTTTATGTCATTCGTTTGTACTTGCTGAGTCTTTCACTCACTCTTGCCAATTTTGTTTTTAGGTGATCGTTGAGGACAACACATCCTGGGAGGGAGTAGATCACATGAAGAAATCCATGTTATCACATAGTTCACCAATTAAATAATATTTCTGTTGCTACCTTTCATTTGGAAATTATTGAATGTAATAATTGGATTCATGGTACTTCTATTGTTCGCCCTTAAAGTTTATTCATGCTAGTTGATGGTTTAAAATTATCCGGACGTATTCATAATATTGTTCCTCTTGATTGAATTGTTATAAACTGAAATTTAGTGCTTAAATCCTTACTGAAATTTATGTTTGTTAATATATCAGAATTGTTGTGTGATGAAGTTTAGCTGTTACTAATTGTTGATTTGTTAAGAAAAATTTATAGAGATGACTGATGTTAGTAGTTTAAGTTGCATCTTGACTTCCGCATAGCCAAGGTGTCACAGAAGTGGTAGCAGAGGTGACGAGGTGTGGTAGGGATCCACATGGGATGGATTGGGGTTGACTTCCGAGCGTAACTAATCTTTTGCATTCATCATTAATTGTGATTGTTGGGAAACGGGTAGGCTGCATTAGCGCACAAATCAAAATTCAATCACGTAAATCAGGAATCTATGCTAGTAAGAGATCATAGATCGTTACCACTAGACATGCAGCGTAGCGAAAGAATAGTTGGATCAGCCTGGTCCAACCTCACGCGCATCGATGTATTGGTCGTAGTCGATCATCCAACGTCCTTGGCCTCCGATCGTCTACTTCAGCAACCTCTCATGTTTCTTATGTAGGTCACGGGTCGTCCTCGATTAGCGCAGCAGCAATTGCACTAGCATCTCTATAGTATCCACACGTCCAAGGATGAAACACCGTACACTAGTGTCCTAGTACCAGCACGCACGACAAGGCCTTTGATACTGTAACATCCCAAAATTTTGGTCTTTTCAAAAATTTATTTCAAAATAATTAATTCAAAGATTTGGATTTTTTTTAAATTTGGAGTTCTTGCTATTTCAAAGAGCCTTTTCAAACTTTAAAAATAAAATAAAATATTTACAAAATTAATTACCATTTATAAGTTGGAAATCTTTTATTAAGTTCAAAATAATTCTAGGAATGTTTGTGAATTTTTCTAGAATTTTTGGACTCTATTTGCTATCTTCTTAAAAAACGATTTGAATTATTGCTTAAATTGAATTTCGAAAATTAAAATAATAATAATAATAATATCCATCTTCCCGATCAGTCTCCCATCCATTCTTTGCTCCCGTAGGATCCTCACCTAACAGCCAACACCTTAAGTCGCATGCGCTGGCCAGTGAGCCATTTGGTTTCAACTGATTAGTATACTCCCTCCTATTGTTTTATCCTTTCTTCTTTCTCTCTCTCCCAACGCAGCTTTCTTCCTCCCAGCGTTCTTCTCTGTTGGATTCATTTTCTCTTAAACCTCTTGTGGCCCAGGCCAACTGCCTTCCATGGTTGGCAGTGCCTCCCCACCACCTCGCCAGACGGTACTGCCACCACCTGCCGGCGCTTGCTTCCGACCCCACTCCACCGCGCCACCCTCCCTTCTCTTCTCCCATCCCTTCCCTTTGCTCCAGCCGAACCATTGAGCTTCCTCCACCATTAATGGTAGCCGTTTTTCTCTCTTCTCTCATTCCTCTCCATTCAAAGCCTTTAATTCGATTCCGTTTGAAGCACTACAGCTGCAATAACCTCTCCCACGATGTCCCATCTTCTTTGTGCAGCCCATCAAGTAAACCCGTTGCATTTCTTCAGTTGCCAAACCGAACCGACGCCGGTGTTCTTTATCTTTCCATTGATTCAGCTCCCAGTTGTAGGTATTTAAAGGGCATGCTACCTCTGCATCGATCCTCTTTACACCCCCTCCAAGTTCTAGATTCATCAGTAGCTTCATTCATCAACAGTTGCTTCAACCATTCCAAATAAACTTATTTTAGGTGAGCTATTCTTCGAATCATCCCCACCCACACTGCTAGCCAGCCTCTGCCACCTTGTTCTGCCTTAGCTGAAGCTCTTGCTTGTTGTTTTTGTTACACTGTTTGCATTCTTGTTCGGATGCATGCTGCCATGGGAAAAGGATAAGTGCCATGCATGCTTCTGTTCTTTGTTGCATGGAAAAGGATTAGTGCCAAGCAACTAGATGCTCAGCTTGATACTTTGTACAAGATTGGCTGCTTGCCATTTGCATGCTTTTGCTTCACTTCTTAGCATGTTTTGCTTCTGTGCTTCATTCGGCTGCAAGCTTTGCATTCTGTTCGTTTTTTGAAAGAAGATGAATAGTACACTACTAGATAATCCAGCTAGAGCTTTGTACATACACATTTCATTCCTTCTAAAAATTCGTTCTCTCACATGCAAGCTCCAAATCCAACGATTCTTTCTCCTAAATTCATCTAAATTCATTATCTATGTGGATATCATGGGGATATGCCCATGATCTTAGGATGATGAAACAATTGGCAATGTTGCTTTTGGTATGAAGTTTCAATCGTTTTCGTCAAAGTTACTAAATCTGTCAGGTCTCAGACGGTCAGACTGGTTTCTGTGTGGCGGTCGGACCCGGCGTGTGGCGGTCGATCAAGCAAATCCGTGATCGACCGCCTTAATTTCAATTGATTTTTGGTTCACCCTGAGGCGGTCGACCGCCGTAATGGCGGTCTCAATCGGTTTTGTGCAGAATGATGATATTAGTTGTGAATTGATTTTGGAATAGGTCATATCCTTGTTTGATATTGCATATGTGTTGCATATTGCATATTTTGGCTAACGTGGGTCAAGTTGTGAAGAACTTGTTCCCGGATTCGTGTTTGCTTGTCTATTGCTGTGCAGGTGGCTTGGAGGTCAACGACGGTCAACGGCGAGGAGGATCGGAACTAAGCTTGGAGAGCTAAGGTCCAGAACGATCATGGATGCCGGGTGAGGTCAAGTGACTCAAGCATGGCGCAGAATGGATGAAAGTGACCAAACGGGCAGTTCGGTGCGACTGGTTGGATCAAGCGGTGCGGGGGTCGGTGCAAGTGCCAAGGTGGTCCGGTGGGAACCGGATGGGAGAGACTTGCCGACACGATGAGAGCCGCTGGATCAACCTACACGTGGCGAAGCATGGATGTGTTTCGTGCAGTTTGGACTCGGTCTTCGGAAAAGATCGAGAAGGGGTATTTTGGTAATTTCACCAAATACCGTCTTGGTGACCTAATGCCAACCCGCGGCGCAAGACGGTGCGTCAAGAAATGGATTAGGTCAAGAAAAGTGAAGACGGCGCTTTGAGATGCGTGTGTGTAACCCGTTTGTATTGGGCCTTAACGAGTGCCCATTAGGGTTAAGTCTTCTAGAAGCTCTAGGCCTCCTATAAATAGAGAGGGGGCTGTTAGGCAGCCACTTGAAGCACTTCATGATAAACCCTAGTTTGTCTTAGGGCTTAGGAGAAAGAGAAGAGGCTTAGGGTTCTAGGGAGATGTGTTGAGTTGTGTGCTCATGGATTGAGTTTTGTCCTCCATGGATGGAGTGGTCAGATCCAAAGATCAAATCGTGAATCAATCTATGGGTGTTTGTTCAAAGATGTGTCTTCATGTGCTTTCCCTTCTCTTTTGATGATTTTGGATGCTTCCTTGATTCTGTTGTTTTTGGTTTTTGCCCGGTTTTGAACCCTCCTTCGGTAAAACTGAAAAAGGTCAAAACTTTGTCGTGGATCTACTCAATCTCCACTTGGAATAGGTTCCTAATATTCTTAGGAAGGTGTGTTTCAAATTTCGTGGAGTTTGGCCTTACGGATCAAAAGTTAGACCGATTTTCGTTTCGGGTTTTCAGGCTGATTGTGCTGATTTTCCTGTTCATCGTCAGGGGCGGTCTGACCGCTAAAATCAGCGGTCTGACCACTAGGCAAAGGAGTCAGACCGCCATTTTGAGAGGTCAGACCGCCCAACACTTTGAGATTTGGGTTTTTGGTTATTTTGGGTGTTTTGCGTCGGGGTTTTAATTGGATTCAATACAAGACTTCCACTGTGCTTGTACCTTGATCTTCATAGCTTCCATAGCTATTGGAGTGAATTAGTATTGAATTCAATTAAAGTGAAAAAGTGTTCGTGCTCCTATTCACCCCCCCTCTAGTCGCCTTTCCGGTCCTACAATTGGTATCAGAGCCCGATTAGCTCTTCTCATAGATCTTAACCGGTCTTTGAAGCCATGGCGACTGACAAGTATTCACTCAAACCTCATATTTTCGATGGAGTTGATTTTGCTTACTAGAAGGCTCGCATGCAAGCCTACATCGAGGCTCAAGGGCGCGCTATTTGGCTTAAGGTCAAAAATCCATATGTCGTGCCGGCCGATGACGATGTGATCACTCCAGACATTGAGGCTAACAGCAAAGCTCGCAACTTCTTGATCCAAGGTCTTAGTCGATCCGAGTTTGAGCGTGTGGCTCATTTGAGGTCCGCTCACGAGATCCGGAGAACTCTCTGTGACTACCACGAGGGCTCGATCGCGATCAAGGAAGTGAGATGTAACCACTCAAGAAAGAATACTCAAAGATCGAGCAAAGACACGTGAGTCTTTAGATGAGTCATGGGGAGGTTCTCCAAGATTATCCATGATCTTCGTATTTGTTGATCTTGTTTTCACTGAGTCTGAGAATGCACGCCAGCTTCTGGGTGCTCTTGATGTGAAGGTCTGGGGGATGAAGATCACATCCATCAATGACAACACTGTCATGAGTGAGCTTACCATGGATAAGCTCTACTCGAGGTTGAAGACGCATGAGATTGACTTTATCTCGCGTCTCCCCAAGACAGAGTCGATGGCTTTGGTGGTCGACCCATCGAAGGGTAGCTCGACTGATTCCTTTGATTTTGGCTCATCTGGTTTTTCTTTGTCAGCTTTACATTCTTTGAGCGATGAGCAGTTAGAGAAGCTACCTGAAGATGATTTAGCCCTCCTATCCACCAAATTCTCGAGAGTTTACAACAAAGTGAGGAACAGGAGGAGAGGTGGCCCTGTCACTTGTTTCGAGTGTGGTGAGCCTAACCACATTCGCTCCAAGTGCCCCAAGCTGAAATGCAAGGAGGAGAAGGACTCTCGGAGGCGTCATCAAGCTAAAGACAAGAAAGGCAAGAAGCCAAACTATCGCAAGTTCGTCAGCCAAGTCCTTGCCGCTCTTGAGAGTGTTAACATGAGCGATGTGGACTCGGAGACGGAGGACGACGACGATGACTCTCATGGCAAGAAGAAGGCCCAGGACTTCACCGGCATGTGCTTCATGGCTAGCGACAGCCATGACGTCGACTCCTCCAACGACGATGACCTTTTCAGCGATCCCGATGAGGTATGTCCCTCACTTGCTCAGATGAAACGTGCTTTGGTCATTTCTGAACGAAAATTAGATAAGCAAGCTAGAATGCTTAAGAATCAGGACATCATGATTGATAACTTGAAACTAGAAGTTGCTACACTCAAATCGATTAGTCCTCAAGATGTTTGTGATGCTTGTTCGGAATGTATGATGAATTGGTAACTCTAAGACTTGCTCATTCCTCTGTTACAAATCAATTGAAAGATGCTCGATGAACTAGAAACTCTCAAGTCTAGTCTCGCTTGCATGAATGCCATTGCTTTAGATGTGACTATCGTTGATGCTATCCCTTTGCCTTGTTCAAATTGTGTTTTGCTTGAACTAAAATTGATAGTGCTACAAAAGAACTCGAGTAAATTTGATGCTAGTCACACTGCTCTCATTGTGAGAAAAATAAGATTAAAATGAAGGAGATGTCGAAATGATTCTCAGACTCTAAAAGCGCTTCATGTGAAAACTGTGTTAAACTCACACTTGAGAATGATGCTTTAAACAAGACACTAGAAGAAAAGGCTAAAATTGAACAATCCATGTCCATGACTGCTTCAAAGAAAATTGTTGATTCTGATTCTTGTACTCTTTGTATTGAACTTGGGCATAATGTAGATAAGATACAAGAAGCTTTTAGAGTTAAGTTCAAAGAGCAGTTGGATAAGATTAGGGATAACTATTATGTGTCTTGTGAGGCTTTGAAAGCTGAGGTAGTTCATTATAAGGAAAAATCTGATAGGGCTAGCAAGTCAAATAAGTGTGCTTCTTGTTATGAACTAGCCAAACAAAATGACTACCTTAAAGAGACACTTGAGAGATTTATTGGTGGGAAGAAGAACCTCAACATGATTCTAGACAAATCTAAGGTGAGTGTGAATAATAGAGGCCTAGGATTTGATTCCCTAGAGCATACCAAGAACCATCCACCTAAGGTTGTTAGAGTTGTTGAGAGTGGCCTGTTTGAGGTAGAACCCCCTAATCCATCCAAGATAGTCTTTAAATCACTGGTTTTGCCCAAACCACTTCTAGCAAGATAGGTGCTTCTACTTCATCGTGTCGACCCTCAAAAGGTCAAGTACTATTGCACCTTCTGCAAGAAGAATGGCCACATTGTTGAGTTCTCGCTCAGAGAGCCAAGATTGAGAGGAAGGAGAGGATGAGTACCTTGAGAACCATTAGAGGAGTTCCTTCACCGCTTTGTTGTCTCTAGAGCTAGGCACTGTCTTTCCTGCTAGACATAGGCCTAGGTTCGTAGATGACTTCTTTGACTCCTTTGATGGTTCTAGGCGCTTTCGGGTTTAGGATTTCGTGAGGAGAGACCGGGTAGCATCTAGACAGGGGAGCACCGACCTTTTGGTAGGTCGATTCGAGAGGTCTAGGTGGTTCTCATGTGCGTTCTTATGATTTTGCTCCTAACCATTTTATCGCCGCTTCTCTTGTTTTGCCTAAGCATCGTGTGACTCAAGATCGATTACCAAGTCTTTTATCACTAACCCCAGTACTGAGGCACAGATGTTTCTCGCCAGTGCCTTGTAGGTCCGTCGTGCGAGGAAGGAGGACTATGGCTTGTTGACTCGGTGCTCTCGACACATGACCGGGATTCTAGATGGTTCTCCTCCTCACACGTGCATCCGTAATGAATTGATCACATTTGGGGATGCTTCTACCGGACCGTGATGACTAAGGGCACAAGCGCTTGGCCAACAACAAGTTCATGCTCAAGGACGCCGCTTTGGTAAGTAAGCCGAGGTTTAATCTGCTTCTGTTTCTCACCGCTTGATGAGGGTCTAGAGGTGAGATTTAAGAGTGGTGAGTGCAGGTTATAGATTCCTCCGTGAGCTTGTCTTTGAGATCTCTAGGTTTGAGAGGATCTTTTGTGCCGATTTCGTGTCTCTTCCGCTTCTAGCCCTAGGTGTCTTGTAGCTTTCGACTCCCATGATTTAGTGTTGTGGCATCGTGAGGCTTGGTCACATAGGCTTCACCACTTGACTAGAGTCGAGAGCAAGGATTTGATTAGAGGTGCGCCTAGGTCAAGGTGTTAGAGACCTTGTGTGCACACCTCTGAGACATGGTAAGATGGTTTCGCTTCTCATCCACCTCTTACCTTAGTGATGACAGATGGACTGGACAGACTTTTGCACTTAGACAACTGTTGGTCCTTCTAGAGTTCATCGTGGGTGGGAAATGGTATGTGCTTGTGATTGTGGATGATTACTCTGTATTCATGGGTTTATTTTCTGGTTTCTAAGGACGAGGCATTTGGGTTCTTTAGAGAGTTGGTCCTTAGACTTGCTGTTGAGCTTCCTGGAGCGTTGAGAGCCATTAGGAGTGACAATGGGACAGAATTCAAGAATTCTTCCTTTGCCACTTTCTGTTCTGATAGGGGGCTAGAGCACCAGTTTTCATCACCTAGAGTTCCCCAGCAGAATGGTGTTGTAGAGAGGAAGAATAGGACCCTTGTAGAGATGGCCAGGACCATGCTAGATGAGCATTCCACACCTAGGAGGTTTTAATGAGGCGATCTCTACTGCTTGCTATATTTCTAATAGGGTTTTCTTGAGATCTGTAATTGGTAAGACTTCTTATGAGCTCAGATTTGGTCATAAGCCCAAAGTTTCTCATTTCAAGATTTTTGGTTGCAAGTGCTTCATTCTTAAACATGGCAACCTTGATAAATTTGAATCTAGATGTTCTGATGGCATATTTCTTGGATATCCTGCTCATTCTCGTGGCTATCGTGTATTTAATTTTGACACTAACAAAGTTGTTGAGACTTGCGAAGTCACTTTTGATGAGGCTAGTCCCAGTACTAGACCCGATGATGCAGCAGTACGTGTTTCGAGAGCATCTTCGTTGATGATGACTCGAGGATGAGGACCCAATCCATCCTCAAGTCCCTTATGACATGGTTGGAGAGCCCGCTTCTACTACACCACCTTGGATGAGCAGCCTCTTCCTACCTTTTTCCGACGATCGAGTGGCTCGATCCTACCTCCATAGCCCGTGAGGTAGAGGCCATCAGACCGGTGCTCCTCTTCAGATTCAAAGAACAAAGATCCACCGAAAGCAGATTATTGGGGATCTACATGAGCGAGTCACTCGCTCCAGGTTCATCTCTTCTGATTCTCATGCACATTCTGCTTTTGTTGCTTCTTTTGAACCCCGAGATGTTATTCATGCTCTTTCTGATGCCTCTTGGGTCAATGCCATGCATGAAGAACTTGAAAATTTTGAAAGAAACAAAGTCTGGACCTTAGTTGAACCTCCACCTAATCATAATGTAATTGGAACAAAATGGGTTTTCAAAAATAAGCAAAGTGAAGATGGGTTGGTAGTTCGCAATAAGGCTAGACTTGTAGCACAAGGGTATTCCCTGGTAGAGGGCTTAGACTTTGAGGAGACCTTTGCTCTCAGTAGCTAGATTAGAAGCCATTCAGATTTTGCTAGCATTTATGCATCCAAGGGCTTCAAGCTATTTCAAATGGATGTTAAAAGTGCTTTCTGAATGGTTTCATAGAAGAAGAGGTCTTTGTCAAGCAACCACCGGTTTTGAAAATCCCAAGTTCCCAAACCATGTTTTTAAACTCTCCAAAGCCTTGTATGGATTGAAACAAGCCCCTAGAGTTTGGTATGATAGGCTTAAGAGTTTTCTGCTTAAGAATGATTTCAAAATGGGATTGGTTGATAAAACCTTGTTCACTCTCAGGCATGGCAGTGACTTTTTGTTGGTTCAGATTTATGTGGATGACATTATATTCGGTGGTTCCTCTCATGCTTTGGTGTCCAGATTTTCAGATTCTATGAGCAGGGAGTTCGAGATGAGCATGATGGGCGAATTGACTTTCTTCCTTGGTCTTCAAGTCAAGCAACTGAAAGAAGGCACCTTCATTCATCAAAGTAAGTATACAAAGGACCTTCTTCGACGCTTCGACATGGGAAGTAGTAGGCCAATGTCTACTCCCATTGCCACGACCACCATGCTCGACCTTGATGAGGATGGAGAGCCAGTGGACCGTATGAGTACCGCAAAGATGATTGGCTCCTCCTCTATCTCACAATACGAGGCGGACATACAGCTTTGTTGTGTGTCTGTGGCGCCGATTTCGTGCTTCCTCGAGCTTCTCATCGTCAAGCGGTCGTCCGATATTCAGTACCTTCGTGACACTCTTGACTTTGGACTTTGGTATTCTTCTTCTTCGCTCTCTCCATTCGCGCTTTTTTCGATGCTGATTTTATGGGTGTAGAATAGATAGGAAGAGTACTTGACACTTGTCATTTCTTAGGCACATCTCTTATCTCTTGGTCATCTAGGAAACAGTCTTTTGTTGCATACCCATCGCCGAGGCCGAGTATGTAGTCGCACCGAGAGTTGCTCTCGTGTTCTCTCTGGATCTTATCTACTCTGCGGGACTATGGGTTGTCTTTGGGTAGTGTTCTCTTTTCTGTGACAACACTTCGCCATTAACATTGCCAAAAACCCAAAGGCAACATTCTAGGACTAAGCACATTGATGTTAGATATCATTTCCTTAGAGACCATGTTGAGAAAGGTGATGTTGTGCTTCACTTTGTAGAGTCCGAGCAAAGAAAGTTGTCGATATTTTCACTAAAGCTCTTGATTCTTCTCGCTTTTGCTTCTTTGCGGGAGAGTTGGGGTTGTTAGTCCTCTTGGCCTGTTTTGAGGGGAGTTTGCTCTTTTGCATTCATTTGTATCATAATGCATTTTACAATTCAAAGAACTTGCATTGTAATATAACCTTGTGGAGCTTTGATTATTATCCTTGTATGACTTGATTTTATGCTTTATACCCTGCCATGTCTTGTGCTAGTTTGCTAGACTTCTTTTATGGCTTTTTATGTATAGCCTAGCTTTTGCCATGCTAGCTTTATTATTTGTGAGAAAATTGAATCAAAACATGACTTGTTGGATCTTGTGACTAGTTTTGCTTTAGTGATCCTCTTATGATTCATGCCATGTCATATAGGCTTAATTGAGTCTTGAACTTATTCTAAGTTTTAAACTGAGCTATGATAATTCTTAAGTCAAGCAAATGAAAAATAAGCTTTTCTGTGCGAAAAAACTGATCTCACCAATTCTTTCTCATGAGACATGACTTGCCATTGCACTAGGCATGAACTCGGGGAGTTTTGGATGACCTGCACCACTCTCTTAAGCTTTTGTTGCTTGGGATGGTCGAGTGAGGCTTGAGATCTAGCACAATGCTAAGAAAACAAATTGGCAATTGGTTGAAGCTTAGGAGGCGATTGTGGATGGCTCCTAGTCCAGACTTGCTTTACTAAGATAAAACCAATCATTTTCAAAGAAAGTGCTCAAAGTGCTAAATTCTTAATGCTTGCTCAAATTGTTTCAAATCAATGCTCAAACTAGACTCTTTTTCTAGTTTCGCTCAATCTCGCTTATAGACATGACCGACTCATTTTTGGATACCTTTAGTTAAACTATGATCTTGAGCACCTTGTCATGTTGTCGATTCATTTAATCTTAGATTATTGCTATTTTGGCCTTAGCTTTGCTGTACATGTTTTGCCATAATTGAATATAGCTTCTTCACATAATATGGCTTGGTGTAATACTTGTACAGTCTTCATGGATAATCTTCATGGCTCCTTTTGCTCAAGTTAAAAACAAAACAAAAAAAAACTGAAAAAATGAAAAATTACAAAATTGCAGCAATTCCATTACATTCATGCTCTATCTTCTTCCATGCATCTTGATGAATCCATTGTCAAAGGGGGAGAAAGATTGGTGAAAATATTGTTTTAGAGCTTTTTGAGTGTCTTAGGGAGAAAATGGATTTTCTTGAAAAATTGGTGATCATAGTGAGTGGGAGCATCTCAATTGCATTCTTTTGGTCTTATTGCTCTTTTCTGAATTTGAATTGCAATTTCTTGAAGACTCACAATGATCAATGGTCAAATAGAACAATTGTTCTTTCATATGGACCTAAGTGAGATTTTTGGCTATTCTTTGGAAATTGAAGCTTTTGTGCTTTCTTTTGCCTTATCTCACTACCTTATGCTATTCTGAAGCCAACTTGGTCATTTCCATTGCTTTCTCTTGCTAATGGAACAAGTTGTGCCTTTGTGCGAAAACGTCGAGTACTTTACTTTTCAAACCCCAAAACCACATTTTCTGAGAGATTGCCAATGTGTTCATCAAGGGGGAGATTGTGGATATCATGGGGATATGCCCATGATCTTAGGATGATGAAACAATTGGCAATGTTGCTTTTGGTTTGAAGTTTCAATCGTTTTTCGGCCGGTTATGAATCTGTCAGTCTCAGCGGTCGACCGGTTTACGTGTGGCGGTCGATCGGCTGTGTATATCGACCGGCCTTATTTTCAATTGATTTTCCGTTCACCCTGTGGGCGGTCGACCGCCGTAATGGCGGTCTGACCGGTTTTTGTGCAGAATGATGATATTAGTTGTGAATTGATTTTGGAATAGGTCACATCCTTGTTTGATATTGCATATGTGTTGCATATTGCAAGTTTTGGCTAACGTGGGTCAAGTTGTGAAGAACTTGTTCCCGGATTCGTGTTTGCTTGTCTATTGCTGTGCAGGTGGCTTGGAGGTCAACGACGGTCAACGGCGAGGAGGATCGGGACTAAGCTTGGAGAGCTGAGTTCCAGAACGATCATGGATGCTGGGTGAGGTCAAGTGACTCAAGCATGGCGCAGAATGGATGAAAGTGACCGAAGCAGGCGATTCGGCGCATGTTGGGTTGGATCAAGCGGTGCGGGGGTCGGTGCAAGTGTTAAGGTGGTCGGTGGGAACCGGATGGGAGAGACTTGCCGACACGATGAGAGCATTTGGATCAACCTACACGTGGCGAAGCATGGATGTGTTTCAAGTAGTTTGGACTCGGTCTTCTAAAAGATCGAGAAGGGTATTTTGTAATTTCACCAAATACGCTTTGGTGACCTAATGCCAACCATGGCGCAAGACGCGCGTCAAGAAGTGGATTAGGTCAAGAAAAGTGAAGACGGCGCTTTGGGATGCGTGTGTGTAACCCGTTTGTATTGGGCCTTAACGGGAGCCCATTAGGGTTAAGTCTTCTAGAAGCTCTAAGCCTCCTATAAATAGGGAGGGGGCTATTAGGCAGCCACTTGAAGCACTTCATGATAAACCCTAGTTTGTCTTAGGGCTTAGGAGAAAGAGAAGAGGCTTAGGGTTCTAGGGAGATGTGTTGAGTTGTGTGCTCATGGATTGAGTTTTATCCTCCATGGATGGAGTGGTCAGTATCCAAAGATCAAATCGTGAATCAATCTATGGGTGTTTGTTCAAAGATGTGTCTTCATGTGCTTTCCCTTCTCTTTTGATGATTTTGGATGCTTCCTTGATTCTGGTTGTTTTTGGTTTTTGCCCGTTTTTGAACCCTCCTTCGTAAAACTGAAAAAGGTCAAAACTTTGTCGTGGATCTACTTAATCTCCACTTGGAATAGGTTCCTAATATTCTTAGGAAGGTGTGTTTCAAATTTCGTGGAGTTTGGCCTTACGGATCAAAAGTTAGACCGATTTTCGTTTGGGTTTTCAGCTGATTGTGCTGATTTTCCTATTCATCGTCAGGCGGTCTCGACCACAAAATCAGCGGGTCGACCGCTAGGCAAAGGAGTCAGACCGCCATTTTGAGAGGTCAGACCGTCCAACACTTTGAGATTTGGGTTTTTGGTTATTTTGGGTATTTTGCGTCGGGGTTTTAATTGGATTCAATACAAGACTTCCACTGTGCTTGTACCTTGATCTTCATAGCTTCCATAGCTATTGGAGTGAATTAGTATTGAATTCAATTAAGGTGAAAAAGTGTTCGTGCTCCTATTCACCCCCCCCTCTAGTCGCCTTTCCGGTCCTACAATCTACTTCCAGTATTTATTTTGTAATTTTTGGATTTTATTTTATTTTCCATTATTTATTTGGTCTGTTGCGCATGTGTAGAAACTAACGTCGCTGACGCAAGTTTGGGTCAACAGGAAGCTCTCACCTCAATTGTCACCGAAGGCGAGTCTCCTTTGACCATTTCGAACCTATGATTTGTAAAAGATGTTTTCAGTTTTTTTTAAAAATTATTATGCATTGCTATTTACATAGAATGGTGAATTTAAATTGTAGGTTGTTAGTTAAACCTAAAAGATTGTTAATGTCTTTCTTTGATATTGTTATCATAATCCATTGTCACCCTAGCATAGCAAATCCACGATATTGATTATAACATTGTGGAATAGTTTTAATGCGGTAGAATTGCTTAGACATGTGTGGATATCATGGGGATATGTGCATGATCTTAGGATGATGATACAATTGGCAATGGCTTTTGCGGTTCGTCGAATCAAGAGTTTTCGGCATTGTATCAGTTCTGTCAGGTCACAGGCGGTTTGACCAGCCACTTTGGCGGTCTGACCGGCCATGCCTCGAGTGGATTTTTGGCTAAGTCCCAGGGGGTGGTCAGACCGGCTTTCAGGAAGCGGTCAAACCGGCAATGTATCGGTCAGACCGGCAAGAGTGACATTCTGACCGGATTTGTGCTGTTCATCGTCCAAATTATTGCGATGAGTTTTGCGTTAAGTCAAGAACTTGGGCTTCAGTGCATATGTGTTGCATGATGCATGTTTTCACTACCGTGGGTCAAGTTGTGAAGAACTTGTTCCCGAAATCGATTTCTTTGTCTATTGTTGTGCAGGACGCTTGGAGAGCTGAGGTCCAGAACGATCAAGGATGCCGGGTGAGGTCAATGGACTCAAGCATGGCGCAGAATGGACAAAGGTGACCGAATGGGCGATTCGGCAGATCGGTTGGATCTGCGGCGCGGGTCGGTGCAAGTGCCATGGTGGCTTCAGCGGGAGCCAGACGGGAGAGACTTGCCGACATGATGAGAGCCGTTGATCTACCTACACGTGGCGAAGCAGGCAATTGCTTCACCAAGATTGGACTCAGTCTTCGGAGAAGGACCGAGAAGGGTATTTTGGTAATTTCACCAAATACTGCCTTGGTGACCCTTTTGGCTAAACCACGGCGCGAGACGATGCATGGAGAAGTGGTTTAGGTCAAGAGAAGATGAAGACGACACTTTAAAATACGTGAGTGTGTGACCCGTTTGTGTTGGGCCTTAACGGGAGCCCATTAGAGTTAACTCTTCTAGAAACTAGGCCTCACTATAAATAGGAGGGGGTGCTGTCAAGCAGCCCTTAAGCTCTTCATTTGCAAAACCCTAGTTTGTCTTAGGGCTTAGAGAGGAAAGGAGAGGCTTAGGGTTTTAGAGAGATGGGTTGAGTGAGTGCTCATGGATTGAGCTCTTGTCTTCTATGGATGGAGTGGCTGTAAACCCTCTCAATCTCAAATCAATCTATGCATGATTTCTCAAAGATGAGTTTTCTTATGTTCTTCATCTCTATTTGGTCATTTTGAGTCTTCCTTTGATCCACGAGTTTTTGCTTGGTTTCTTCTCCTGATCTTACTTGCTGTGACATGTGAGAACCCATCTAGGATCATCTAGATCATCATTCAACCATGAGCAAGTTTCTAGATATAGTTTTCGTTTTTGCCCGGTTTTGAAACCACCTTCATTCAAATAGAAAAAGGTCAGGACTTTGGCATAGATCTGGACGATCGTTACTTGCAATAGGTTCCTGATATCCTTAGAAAGGTGTGCCTCAAGTTTGGTCAAATTTCATCGTGTAGATCAAAAGTTAGACCGATTTTTGTTTTGGATTTCGGTGTCAAGACTGCTTCGGTCAGTCCGGTCGGAGATTTACAGAAGGCCGGCGATCGATCGGCTGATAGCCGTCGGTCAGACCAGGCCCGAGGGTTTGATCTCCGTGTTTTGGGTCTTTTGCTTCGGGGTTTGATCGGATTCAACACTGGTCATCCACTGTGCTTGTATACAGATCTTCATAGCTTTTATAGCTATTGTAGTGAAAGTAGTGTTGAGTTCGATCGAGGTGAAAAATAGAGAAAACGCCTATTCACCCCCCCCCCCCTCTAGGCGCCTTTCGGTCCTACAACATGCTTACCGGTCTAGATCACCCTTTGGGAGAAAAACTTATTACCTTTTATGCAAATCCTTTTTGAAATGTATGACATTAAGTAATGTTAGTATTTGGTAAATAAAATAAAATGCTAAAAACTTGTTTTAGACTTGGGCGGGTGGTAAGATCAGGCGGGTGCAGCTAGAGCATGAGAACTTGGAATGTGGTAAGTTCCGCCCAAGTCATATTAAGGATCGACGCTTGTGACTATCCAAACCGAGTACTACCGTACAACCACATGTCCTAAATGGGAATGGACCTGGCTAACTAATTTACTATGTTCTAGCATTACGCCCACAGGCTGTAGATGGTAGGTGTTACCTGGTTACTGCAAACGATGGTAAATGACCTCCATGTCTGTCGGGGCTTGCGCCGGGCGTTGGTAATAGACGTCCAAATCCGGGCAGGTTATCCCCCACAACGGTGAGCTCCAGGTCGATGGTAAATGACATCCATGACTTGGGGTAAAGCTCATCGGGCAGGCTAATGTTAGGATAAAGTATTGTAAAAGCCTTGTGATAATCGTTTAGTCGCACACCTTCAAAAGTGTGTCAGACGGACATTACAAACTGATTATCTCGTGTGGGTCAAGCTGTACAACCTCTGCAGAGTGTTAAAAACTATTCGAATAGCCGTGTCCATGGTCAAGGGCGAGTAAGGTGCGTTTTCACATGGTAGATTTTGGTTTTGATTTCAAAAGAGTAAATTTTGGGAACCGGGAGGAGTTGGGACTCTCGGGTAGTTTTCTGGTAGCTAGAGCCAGTTGGGCAGCTGAGCCCTATCCTTTAAACCTTGGCGGCTAGAGCCGATGCTAGTGGTTGGTAACTAGAACCTCCACTAGTGATACAATTATTTTATTTATTGAAACTACTTTTGTCAAATGTGCTTTATGAAAACTGTTTAAACTTAAAATATTTCTTTGTGCAAATGAACCATATAAGCCCAATTGTTAAAGCTCTGCATATGCATGTTTCCCAAGACTCGCGGAGTACTTTTTGTACTCACATGCTACACTCATAATTAAATCTCAGAAGCCTTCAACGACACGGAGGAGGACTACAACTACTTCGCATGTGGCTTTGATGAAGGACACCCGGAGTACTAGGTTGCGCTCCCCAGTCGAATGCCGGTGGGCAATTTGATGGGCCATCACTTGGAGTTTAATTTTTGATGTTTCCGCTGCTGTAAGACTCAAGGTCTTTTGACCTCTTTTATAATAAGTGGCCATAAGTGTTAGTGATTAGGAGTATGGTATTAAGTACTTCCTAGATAATTGTAACTTCCATTAAAATTCTTGTCTGGTGTTGTTCTCCGTGCCAACCAAAACTGGTAGTTAAAGTATTACTGTTTTGGGTTATTGGTCCAAACCGACAACACCAACTAATTCAGTCCAACATCTTACATTACTAATGATAGATAATAAATGAGTGTATAGTTCCACGCTGCCCAAAATGGTAAGGTTCCCTTACTATTTATTGTTGTCCAAACCGACAACAATTATAGCAAGAAGTCTAACTTAAAACCGCTCTTTATAGATATTAAATGCCCGCTAGATTACAAAGACTAAGCTTTATACACTTAACTAACATGCAAGATCTCATTTGTATGAAGTTAAGCTAAATAATTAAATTAATTACAGTTGTCCTGTTCCAGTTCAACAACCTGATACTGTAGCTATAAGCTAAAACTTAAACCTGAATAATAAATGCCAATGGATAGTATGTATGGGTTATTAACTTAATAAATTAGATATAGCTTAAGCATACTATTACTCCTGCATTAAGACCTTGACCATACATTCTTTTATGCATCTTGTTCTCTGTTTTTCCTGTGTTCATTGGAATTCTTTTATTCTCTTTTAGATATTGGTTCTTCTGAAATTGTTGAGCCTTTTATTGAGTCACAAGAACCTGAGCAAGAGGTTATTTACTACTATCAAGGCAAGCTTCCTCTCTGCACCATGTTGAGCCTAATCTTTTGAACTGTAGATTTAAAAAATACAGTGACACTGTGCATGCAACTTTCTAAAAATTTATTTGTGCCCTGTTCCTAGTTAGTTATACCCTGAACTTGTGGCTTATCTTTAATTTAATCATACACTCAACCTAAGGTAGTTTGTGATGTTATTATATTTAATTTTAACTTTTGCTTAGCTATGCAGTCCATAGAACGGTAGTGTTTGACAAACTTAACTTGTCAAACCTGGGAACAACAAATAATTTGTATTTGCCTTTGATCCTTGTTCAGTTTATTTGATTTGGAAATGCTTCTAAATCCTGTTATCAATTAATTCAAATCTAGACAAGTGGATGCTAGTGATGGTGCCTTTGTGCACGAGAATTGGGAAATGTGGATGTCTTGTCTAGGTTGATTAAGGACCTAACTCGATAATTTAATTCAAGTCCTAACGCATTTCCACACGCAAAGGTATGGGCGCTGCTTGGTTAAGTAAAGGGTTAGTATTATTGAGTTGGATCTTTGGAGAGTAAGGACATGTGTATTGATTTCATATGGCATAGATGCTTAAGTCTTCGGTCGGTCGTATGCCATGTGGAACTTATATTGATATCGATGTTCTTAGAAGGGTAAGGCGTGAGATGTGTTACATCGCATGTACGCTCCTTGTGGCCCCGATCATGTGTAATATGTGTGGCTAACACGAGTTTGCATTTAATTGACTGGTCGGCATTCCTGTACAACATGTGAGCCTCGGTTGAATATATGCTATCATCGTTGTTTAAGCGGGATCATCTCACATGGGTCATCCAACTCAATAGTATTAACTTGTTGAAAAATACCAAATCTTAGTTTACTCGGCCGGCACACCAAAGGCAGTGTGTTATTATTCCGGAGGCCTACGGGCTAACTAAGTCATGTGGGTAAAGATGTACACCTTTGCAAGGTTTAAAACTATTCGAATAGCCGTGTCCACGGTTACGGACAATACTTGAATTAATGTCATCTGTATAGATTTTGCTCTAAGTTTGGTTTTGGGAATTGGTTCGGCATGATGGTTGTCATGCACATTTAATTGTGAGCTGTTACTTACTTTTGTTACTGTTTATGCTTATAATTGTACTTACTCACTGTTTTAGTCCAAGTCAATTTATTAAAATTGCTTTATCAAAACATAGCAATTGTAGGTTAAGATGTATCGCTTTATGCAAAATGGAACCATTTAAACCTTCTGTTGTCAACCTTATGCATATACATTTTCTATTCCTTTGTATAGATTCTAACAAACACTTTCTTTTATTAGTTTGTGTAAGACTTGCTGAGTACCTTTCGTACTAAGGGTTTTATGACCTCTTGTTGCAGGTGAAGATGGTTTTCTTTATGAAATGCCCGTTAGCGCCGATCTGGGTGACGCTAACGAGTGATGCTAGTTCTAGCCTCCACGCAATAGCTCTGCGGGATGATGGGGCCATTGGTGGTTTTGCTTTTATGTTTTTGTTTCATTGTTGTTCTTTTTGTTAATGACCCAAGGTCATCTCTGTTTGCTGCTAATTCGCATCAGAGCGGACCGATAATCGAAAGCAACCGAATTATGATGTAATTACTTATGTATAATTATGTGAATGTATGACTTGTATGTGATTGATGCAATGTTGATTAAGGATATATGCTAATAGTCACTAATCCAGGAACTATTGCATGGCATATATCCGGGAACCTAAATGTTGGATTGTTACTTATTATGATTATGCTTCTAGTATGATTTTTATTAAGGACATTACACTGTTCCTTAATTAAGAATTATGCTACTAGTATAATTTATAATTCGACATGGTCCAATATTTGGGGGTCTCACAATAAGGCCGGTACTCAGTTGTTTATTAATGTTATTCGTGATTCAGACTTGTTATCAACGATGTTTCTACTGTGTGCACTAGCTACTGATCATGGGACTGGTGCAGAAATACACAGAGGGTTCGGATGCAGAAATCCAGTCTCGACAGATACGGGCATAAGTACTACCAAAGCATTGGTTTGCATCAATAAATTACCAACTAATGGTACAACTCAAATTGGGGCTGTTGGTGTTGTTTTGCAATAAAAGGTAAAGCAAAAAGTTGTGAAGACCGAGAGGGTGGATGGCCAAAGAGAGGGAACGTGCTCTCGAGGTAAACCCGTAGCGCAAGCTGGCGGTCAAGAAAAGACAAAGGAGCCAAATTCAAACTCAATTCTGAAATCAATGCATTTTTAGTGTGATAATCTGAAATGGATTTGGATTGGAGCAATTCTAATTCGGATCTTTCTTTAGAAGAGAATTATTTTTGAAATTTCTTGTAATAGGATAGTTAATTTATTTTTAGCGATTAGAGTAGTTTAAAATTTTAATTAAAGTAGGAGTTCATCGGGAACACCCGATCTGAATATTTGACGAAACCATATGACATACTCGTAGCCGCGCCATCAAGATGCTAAGAGTCTAGTGAGTCTTTGGTCGATTCCTTTTATTCCTACCATCCTTAGTATGCATGCAAGCTAATGCGCACCTCCTTGTAGCATCTCCATCCTCGCAGCACGTCGTCAATGAGAGCCTCCTTTGTGCTGCTGCTGCTCAACATCGCCAAGCCACTCCGGTCATCCCCCGACACCACCAAGGACGTAGGTGTAACATCCCAATTTTCTGAGTCTTAAAAATCTTTTGAGTACTTTAGCCTTTCAAAAATTCACCCAGGAGTTTCATTTGAATTTTAATAAAGCATAACCTGGACTTTCACTAGCAAAAAAATTTTAATATGTTTAATCTCAACATCAATTAATGTCAAAACTATTTTATTTGGATTCTATGTGCTTGGATATATTTTCTAGATTTTTCTAGAATTTTTCTGAGTTCATTTGCTATTTGAATTTTCTGTAATTTCTAAAATAGGAAATCTGTTTAAAACTTAGGAAATTCCCGTGGGCTGAATTCCTTTGCTTCGGCCCATTCCTATTCTCTTCCGGCCCAAAGCCCCGTAGCCCATCTCACTTTCTCATCCTCGGCGTGCTTGCTATTCCCACCCGTTAGTCTGCAGAACACCGCTTGTCACATTTAACTCACCCAAGTCACGATTCTTTGACTTGTGGGCCCCACAAAATCCCTATTCATCGTCTTCGAATCAGTTTGGATTCTATCTTCGCCGTCGTGTGGCCGTTTTGGGCGTTTGTGCCTTAGACTCTTCCAAGCCACTACATATATAAGGAGAGGTAGCCCTGGACCTCTGCACCTCAACCCTAGTCGCCAAAGCTCTAGCACAAAGCCCTAGCTACTAGGAGAGCTCAAAGAAGAGATTGCGCCACCGCAAGCTCCGACGAGTAATTTTGCCGCAACCAGAGCCGCTTGAGCTTCGTTGTCTCTACCTTCGGCATCGCAAGGACAAGAGCTTCGCCTTGGTCACCTTGGTTCCGCCAGAGCATCGTCGGAAAGTAGATCCCGACGAGCTCATGTCTTCTTCGCCACTTAAACCTCACTGCCAGCCGCCGTAGTTGTTCCCGTGCACCAGTAATCACACCCCAAAGTTCCTCATCCCACCCTCTTCACGTTGCACACCTTCACTGCCGACGAGGAGCCACCGTTCGCTGAATGCCCTTGGAACCCAAGCACCACCAGCTCGCCATCATCCATGTTAGAGTTGTGTCAGCCGGCACATCAACCCCCGTGCGTGCATGTCGCCCACGTGGCTGATGCGTCAACGCGTACATGTATGGTCAAACCCTAAACCCTAGATCCATCTCGGTAGATCCAATCCCCCATGAGCCTAGCCTATGACAGTGGGTCCCGCATGTCAGATCCACTATGCAGTGAATCAATAAACCCGTAGACCAGTGAACCAAGTCCGTGGACCGAGTCTATAGACCCTAGGCCCACATGTCAGTGTTTATTCCTTTTTTCTTGGATTTATTTTAATTCAAAAAATTAGGGCTGACATCATTATTCAGGATTTCCAGTAGAAAAGAAATTCGGGAAATTCAGAAAATCCAATTTTGCTATTTCTTTAGGTTTAGATCTTACAGAAGCCCGTTCTTCCTCAAACGAACTTTGATTGAGCCCATTCAAAATTTTAAATTCATCTAAATTTGAGCTCTATTTTCCTGATATTTTTATTTAATTTTTGGAGTTTGTTTTCCCTCTATTTTATATTTAATTTATTTGTTGGCTTCGTTTGCGAGTAGACGTTGATTTTTGGGAATTTTGAGGAAGAAGGAGTTCACCAAGACCAAGACTAGTACCAAGATCTATTCCAAGGCAAGTTGTACCTTTGATCATGTTAAACCCAGTTTTCTAAAATTACTTTGATTCAATTATTGCATTTACTTTAAGTATTTATTTAAATGTTTTGGAATTAATTATTTATCCAAATTGTTTATATCCACCTTGCCTATTGTAATGTCATGATCTTTTGTCACCCTAGATTGGTTGATTACTAGTTGGTATTACCATAGCACCAACGTGGGTTGGTTAGATACGAGTAGATTGCTTAGTCATGCAACGAGTCAATCACTATCATCGGAGTTGCAAATATAAATTTGACTAAGTGACTATGTAACTTCGTGTAAAACTGTATGCTATGTGTTATTACTCATTGATGGCATGTGTTGCACTTAATCAATAGGGTGGGAAAAGATTTAGACTGAGGCGAGTGGTGGAAACTTTGTGATATGGTGGAGCTTTGTGATTGGGAATGATAATCTTCGTGGCATAGTTAGAAATTGGAAGTCTCACCTTAGTCAATGAAGGACCTAACTTTGTGCGCCATTGAACTAGGCCTTATTGTACAACCATATGCTTGATATGGAATGGACCTAACTTAGTAAGTTACGGATTCTCGACATTGACTACTCAGGTTGTAGGTTAGGAGCTTAGTGATGGGTGGAGGTGTGTTTCTGTCTTAGTGGTGATTCACATCGATGGATGATTCACCGCTTCTAGGTCCAACGATGTGCAATAGGCTAATTTCTTGTGTGGGCATTGGTGCCATCAGTAAAATACATTGTGAGTGTCAATTGTTGAGATTAAGTTTCGGAAAGGTTTTGTTATGATTAGTGCTAGCTACACTGATTATATCATGTGGGTAAAGTGTACAACCTCTGCAGAGTGTTAATCAATCTATTCGAATAGCCACGTCTGTGATCATGGACATACTCAGGGATTTCACACGAGGGTTAGATTTTTATAAAACAATTGGGAAGGGAGGTGTGTGATTTAAATCATATGGCTGTATGGAGAATATGATTAGGCTTTGTGTCCTTTGTGAAAATAATTGTTAAATTAATATTGTTTATTTATTTTGAATTATGCTTTTATCTAGTATTCTTATTTAATTGCAAATGTTGCTTTCTTGCAAAAATAAGCACAGAAGCCATTTTATTTGTAATAATTCATCATCTATAATTGCATTCTGTGGTACAACTTGTTGAGTACGGTTGTATACTCATGCTTGATGCAATCATTCAGCTGAAGTGGAGGAATCATCGCCTGCCTTCGAGGAGGAATTCTACGAGGTTGTTGACCGTCAGGTCTTGATCCCAGTCAATTGCCTATGGCGAGTCGATGGGTTTCTGCTGGAGTTTATTTTGTTTCGCTGCTGCTATTTATTTTCTGTCAGCCCTACGTGGCTTAATAAATGTAAACTCGACCATGAGGTCACAACAATTATGTGCTATTCAAATTACTAGTTTATTCTATTATTCGTCTTGTGTGGATCAATATTCACCTATGTTGATACTCTGTGCACTAGCTTGATCCTAGACTAGTGCGTTATACAAAGAGGGTTCAGAATTGTATTTTTGAGTCCCGACAGTGGTGGTATCAGAGACATACTGACTGTAGGTATTGACCTTAGTTAGATTGGTCGTTTTTAGAGTGTACAAACTATTTTCTAAATGCAAAATTAACTTGCAAGAGCAATTGAATTGCTTAACTCCTCTTATGTCTTTCTTGAGTCAACTATTGCTGCAATTTTTCTTCTCCTCGCTGTTTTTAAGTTGGTTCTTACATCTTGTCTGTCTTTGCAGATGGCTCATTTCCAGACTTATGTTGAGCATAAGGGAGGACTTGCTGCAGAGCTATAGAAGCTTTTGTAGGTGCTTGTAGGATTCAATCAACCGATGTACCGAGGCACCAGTTGGGTGGTGAACGGCCAAAGCCGCGGAGTGCTTTGCCGTTTAACCATCTACGTTTGGAGGGACACAAGACCCAGCCGTCCTCTGAACATCTCTGTTCGGAGGATCGTCTTTGCGGAAGGAATTCAGGAGTTCTCTCACCTTTCCATTCTAAGGATATGTAGCATCTATGCCCACGAGCGGCAAGATACATTCTTCTGTTACCGTGCCCGTGCCTCTACCGTGGACCATCCTGCTCGCTACCCATCTACAGATGGACAGCACAACGCTACCGGGGTGCACCTTGCTCAGTTTGCTACCGCCTAGGAGGAATCTTTGGAGACTACCACCATGGAGCCGGAGTGCATCTACAAGACTCTGCAAATGGCAGAGGAGAGGATTGCAGTGCTAGAAGAAGCTCTGTACCAGCAGCAGGAGCCGGAGGAAGACCCTAAAGAGCCTGAAGTTCCAAAGGAAGATCCAGATGAGCCAGAAGAGCCAGTAGAGCTGGAGGAGCCAGTCGTGCCTACACCCGAGCCTCCTGTTCCTACTACACGAGTCCTGGGGCATCAGGACCAGTTTGCGAGGATGCCTGCGCACTTCCAAGTCTACAGCAGGCGGGAGCACCATCATGGCTATGGGGGTTACCTCAGCGACTAAGTTTGCTCAGGTTTAGGTTAAGTCAGTCGAGGCTCAGTGTGTGAGAGTCGTGTCAGTTTAAAATTAGGAGTGTCATCCTTTAGATGATAGTTTGTGTGTTAGGTTTGTGTTTGTTTTTGTTTTTGTGTGCAGTATAAGCTGCAAAGGCCCTTAGGCATTTGTTGCAGCCATGCTAAGACCCTAATTAATAAATAAGTGTTTTAGTTGATTTCTTTGAGCCGTGTTGTTGGGCTTAATTTATCCCCCGATTAGTTCTTAACTTATCTTCTGCTTGCTACCTTATCTAACCCATGGAGCTTTCGCTGGATGGTTCAAACTCGCAACGCTGGTGCCAGTGGTTCAGGAACCAATGGGTTAGAAGGGAATGAACAAATACCCGCAGGAGCAATTCCACTGCAAGCACCCCTAATTGATTTGCAGAATTTTGGAGCGTTCATGGCTGCTCAGATGCAGATGATGTACACGATGATAAACCAGATGCAAAATATAAACAACAATCAGGCAAACAACAACAACAACAATGGGGCACCAACCACTCATGGTCATCATGGACCGTCCAAGCTAGCAGAGTTCATGAGGACCCGCCCACCAACTTTCTCTGGGGATGTCTCACCAGTAGAAGCCGATGATTGGCTTCGTGTCATTGAAAGGAAGCTGTCGATCACTCAACGCAGCAACCATGAGAAGGTTCTCTATGCGACCCATTAGATGGAGGGCATTACCGCCGAATGGTGGGAAAACTCCTATGCTGCACATGAGATGCCACAGAACATTACTTCAGAAGAGTTTTCTACGGCTTTTCGCCAGTACCATGTGCTAGAAAGAATTATTGATCTGAAAAATGATGAATTTCATGCACTCAAGCAAGGAGGCATGTCCGTGATGGACTACCTCAACAAATTCTCTCAGCTGCCCGCTATGCCACGAAAGATATCGCCACTAACAAGGCTCGTCAGAGTTGTTTTCTGAAAGGACTGAATAACAGACTGCAAGTCAATCTGATCACCCATACATTTCCAGATTTTCAAGAGTTAATCAATAAAGCTTTGATCCTTGAGGATAAGCGTAAAGAGTTGGAGGACAACCGCAAGCGTAGAATGGCTCAGCAAGGGAGTCATCAGTCTCAATAGAAAGCGAGAATAGTTCCTCAATAGTTCACTCATTTTTCGTCGCAGAACTCATTTAGGACGCCTGCACCTACTTTAGCACAAAGTCCAGTTGCTCAAAACTTTCGTAACCCTGTGACAGTCAACCCCAAGCCAGGAGGCAACCAACTGAATGGATCTAGACTTCGCTATACCTGCCGAGAGCCAGGGCATTTTGCAAACAATTGCCCTTAGAAGGGAACCATGACGCTCATTCGCTTCAACCTTGGAGCTACACCAGCCAAGACTCTAGCACTAAGCATCAACCGAGGAGCACCTCAAACTACCGATCAATCCAGAGGAGGGCTGTAGTCGGTGGTTAGAGGCCGTGTCAACCATGTCACCTTGGAAGGAGTCTAGGAAGCACCCGACATTGTACTTGGTATGTTTCTGGTTAGCTCAGTACCTGTATCTGTTTTGTTTGATTCTAGAGCTTCGCAATCTTTGTTTCTCAAGTTTTTGCAACCAAGTACAATTTGGAAGTTATGCATCTTAAGCATACTCCGTTAGTCCAATCGCCTATAACAAAGTTAAGCTCTAGAATAGGATGTTTAGGAGCTAAGTTACTCATAGCTGGAGTTAAGTTTCTAGCCAACCTTATCATCTTAGACACCCAAACATTAGATGTCATACTTGGTATGGATTGGTTAGCAAAGCACAAAGCTGTGCTGGATTATGGCCAAAGAGTCATAATAGTCGAAGGCACCAATGGAAAGAAAGTAGAGTTTCTAGTCACCATAGTGCGCGATGGACATATATTAATCAATAGCTTGAAGAGTGTCTCTTTGGTGGATGTTCCTATTGTTAGAGAATATCCATATGTGTTTCTAGAAGATTTGCCAGGAATGCCACCAGACCGCGATATTGAGTTCGTCATTGATCTTGTGCCGGGAACAACACCAATTTCAAAGAGACCATATCGGATGCTAGCCGATGAGTTGGTGGAAATGAAAAAGCAGATGGAAGAACTTCTTGGGAAAGGTTTCGTGAGTCCTAGTTCGTTGCTATGGGGAGCGCTAGTCTTGTTTGCAAGAAAGAAAGATGGAAGCATGAGGATGTGCATTGATTACCATGCTCTTAATGAGCTTATGATCAAGAACAAGTATCCACTCCCCCGAATTGATGATTTGTTTGATTAGATGAAGGGAGCCGGAGTGTTTTCAAAGATTGATCTGTGATCAGGTTACCATCAGTTGAAAATTTGTCCGAATGATATACTGAAGACCGGTTTCTCTACATGGTACGGACATTATGAGTTCTTAGTCATATCCTTTGGTCTGACTAATGCCCTTGCATATTTCATGAACATGATGAACAAAGTATTCATGGAATATTTGGACAAGCTTGTGGTTGTATTTATCGAAGACATTTAAGTTTATTCTAAGATAGAAGAAGAACATACTGAGCATTTGAGATTAATACTGGAGAAACTTAGAGAGCATCAGTTGTATGCTAAGTTCACCTAGTGCGATTTTTTGGAAACAAGAAGTTGATTTTCTTGGTCATGTGATGACAGCTCAAGGAGTAGCAGTCGACCCTAGAAAAGTTAAAGCAGTGTTACATTGGGAGCAACCCAAGATGGGTTACTTAGATCCATAGTTTCTTGGGAATGGCAGGATATTATCGCCACTTCATCTAATGATTTTTATGATTGCTAAGCCTCTTACACAATTGTTAAAGAAGAAGAAAAAGTTTACTTGGACTCCAGCTTACGAGGAAAGTTTTCAAGAGTTGAAGAAATATTTGACATCAGCCCTAGTGCTAATTCTGCCAGATATTCAGAAGGATTTTAATATCTATTGTGATGCTTCACATCATGGGTTGGGTTGCGTACTAATGCAAGAAGGAATAGTTGTTACTTATGCATCAAGACAATTGAGACCTAATGAGGAGAATTACCCTACCCACGATGTGGAATTAGCTGTTGTTGTGCATGCCTTAAAATTTTGGCGTCATTATCTCATTAGCAATCGCTATGAGCTACACACAGATCATAAGAGCATGAAATATATTTTCACTCAATCTGATATAAACATAAGGCATAGAAGATGGTTGGAGTTAATGAAGGATTATAATCTTAGAATCCACTGCCAACCTGGCAAAGCCAATGTGGTTGCAGATGCTTTAAGTCGTAAGAGCTATTGTAATGCTTTGGAGGTAAAAGAAAGTTGCCCAAAACTTCATGAGGAGTTTCAGAAGATGAAGTTAGAAGTTCTAGAGGAAGGATTTGTGGCCAGTTTGAAAGTACAATCTACTTTGGAGAAGCAGATTTGCGCTGCCCAACCAAATGATCCTGAGATTAAAGACATTAAGCTTAAGATGGAAGAAGGCAAATTTAAGAACTTTACCAAGGATGATCAAGATACGCTTTGGATCAATGCGCGTATCTATGTGTCAGATGTTGATGGTTTGAGACAGCTAATTCTAAAGGAAGCTCATGACTCAAAGTACTCTATTCACCCTGGAAGCACTAAGATATATCAGGATGTCAAGAATAAATTATGGTGGCCAAATTTAAAGCAAGATGTCGCAGAGTTTGTCGCCTTTTGTGACCTATGTCAAAAAGTAAAAGCAGAACATCACAGACCAGCAGGGTTGTTACAACCTCTGAAGATTCTAGAGTGGAAATGTGAAGAAATCAGAATGGAATTTATCACCGGTTTGCCCAGGACTCAATCGGGTTATGATTTGATTTGGGTAATAGTTGATCATTTGACGAAAGTCGCCCCATTTCTTGCTAGTCAAAACCAATTACTTAGGAGATCACCTTGCAGAGTTGTATATGTCAAGAATTGTCAGCTTGCATAGTGTGCCCAAGAAGATAGTCTCAGATCGAGGATCTCAGTTCACCTCTCGTTTTTGGCAGAGTCTGCATGAAGCTTTAGGGACTCATCTAAATTTCAGTACTGCTTATCACCCTCAGACGAATGGGCAGACTAAAAGCGTAAATCAAATATTAAAGAATATATTGAGAGCTTGTACTCTAACTAATGCTACCAATTGGGATAAGAGTTTGCGATATGCAGAATTCTCGTACAATAATAGTTACCAAGCTAGTCTACAAATGTCACCATTTGAAACTCTGTATGGTCGTGCATGCAGAACCCCTTTGAATTGGTCGGAGACAGCTGAACATTTGGTATTCGGACTAGATATTATTCAGGAAGCAGAAGATCAAGTGTATATGATCAGGGAAAGATTAAAGATAGCTCAGTCTAGGTAGAAGAGTTATGCCGATAACCGTCGGCTTTGAACCGGAGGATTTTATTTATCTTCGAGTTACTCCGCTTAAAGGCATCTGAAGGTTTCATGCCAAAGAGAAACTTGCCCCTAGATATGTTGGTCCATTTAGGATTGTGAGTCATCGAGGAGAAGTTGCTTATCAACTTGAACTGCCACAGTCATTAGCTGGAGTGCACAATGTCTTCCATGTCTCGCAGTTTAAGAAATGTCTCCAAGTGCCAACAGAACAGACTCCTTTGGAGTCAATCGAGTTAAAAGAAGATCTAACTTAGAAGGAGCAGCCAGTAAAAATTTTGGATATCGCAGAGCATCAAACCAGAAGTAAGACTGTTTGATTTTGCAAAGTTCAGTGGAGCAACCACTCGGAAGGAGAAGCAACGTAGGAGCGTGAAGAAGAGCTGAAAGCCGAGTTTCCTAGCCTTTTCTCTAGATAGCCTAGATCTCAGGGTCAAGATTCCTTTAAGGGGGGAGGTTTGTAGCATCCCAATTTTCTGAGTCTTAAAAATCTTTTGAGTAGTTTAGCCTTTGGAAAATTCCCCAAGAGTTTTATTTGAATTTAAATAAAGCTTAACATGGACTTTCAATAGCAAAAAATTTAATATGTTTAATCTCAACATCAATTAATGTCAAAACTATTTTATTTGGATTCTATGTGCTTGGATATATTTTCACATGATTAATCTATTCATTTACTATTTTCTAATTGCTATTTGAATTTTTTGTAATTTCTAAAATAGGAAATCTATTTAAAACTCAGGAAATTCACGTGGGCTGAATTCCTTTACTTCGGCCTATTCCTATTCTCTTCTGGCCCAAAACCCCGTAGCCCATCTCCCTCTCTCATCCCCACACGCGCGCCGCATCGGCCCCACCCGTCAGCCGTAGCAATGTCGTTTGTCACACGATGTAATACCCCAAATATATTTAAATGAGAAGAAAGACTATAGGGAGGAGAACTAATTAGAGAGAGTGGATTTAACAATTGTTCAGGAGGGTTTATGAGTATTTCAGACAACCTGGCTGTGGGCTCTCGACCCACAGCAATTAGGCCCAAGGGGGAAGGCAGCCGACCATTTAAAATGGGGGGGAACCATAGGCACCCGTTTCCCCTCCCTTGGCCTCCACTCCCAACTCCTCCCCGTGCCTCCTCCCCTCTGGGCAGCACCCTTGCTACGCCTCCTTCCCCTGGTGTACCTTCCTGCTGCCGGCCAAGTCATTCCTCCCTGTTGTCGGCCAAGTAAAGGAAGGGGAAAGGATCTTCCTTGGTGGTGGCCGGCCAAGAAGAACGGGGGAGAAGGGAGAAGAGAAGGGAGAGGGATCTCATGGTGGATCCTACAACCTTCAGTGTATTCTCCAAGGGTAACCCTCAATTATGTTTGCTTAGACTTGTAGTATTGTGTTTTGGCGATATCGGTATTAGATCGTGTTCTGGTAGTCTGTAAGGCTTGGCAGTTTTAGGGTTGTTAATTGCGAAATTTGATCTAGCCATCTACTAGATATTTGTGGGTAGTGTCTCTAGATTTCTGTAGGATCTTGGATCCAGTCATTTGGATGAACTGATCATTAGTTATGGATTTTGCAACGTCGCTGTCCAAAGGCTCTATCAGGATTCCGGCAGCATGTATTAACTGGATATTAGAAATTAGCTAACGAATTATTTAGGGGATTTCACCAACATGAAAGTTGTAGGCTATTTAATAAAGTTTCTAGAAAGCTATAGAACATAATTGTTAGACGATCGTACTGAAAGTTATGTAAGTTTTAGTTCTGCTGTCTAGAACCTTTGCCAGGGTTTGGCAGTTTTAGTAACCTGTTTAGTAGAGATCGAGAGTAACCGAATCTGGGAATCTCACCAACTAGTTTTATGTGGGTAATTTAGTAAGCCTTCCAGAGAATCAAAGAACACCATTTTTGGCTAAATAGACGAAACATTATGATTTTTATAAGAAGACTGTTCTGTTTTGGGACAGATCGATGTTCATGGGAGTTGGTGTTTTGGGTTGTGTTAGGGAGTGTAGTTAATCATATACTTTTTTTTAGCAATGCCATGTTCAGAAATGTCCTCTTAGAGTGGTTGTTAAAAATGTTCAGGTGGTGGTTCGATTCCAGGTGCAGCGCCCTCTTCGCGTCATCAAGCTTCACACGGTTGAGGCAAGTGCAATTAGTGGGTAGAAAAATTGAAGTGAATGCTCACGAATGCTTGTATCATGATTATGTTCTTTACTCATAAATGTCACTGCTGGTCGTTACATTCTTATGCTGGATAATTGAATAAACTCATATGCATCATGTTATTATCCTTGAGACTTGGCCACGTGGTGGCCAAGTATTGATTTTGAGCTCCCCGTCACCTTTTAGATGGGTTTGATGTCCCCACACTCGTGGTGTGTGGGCTTATGGTCCCTATGCTAGAAGGCACAGGCATGGGTATGCATCGACGGATGCATACTCCGCATTACCCGTAAATGCAAAGAGAAAAGAAAATGTGCATTTGTGGCATTTGCATTGCATAAGCATATGAGCTCTTTTGATATGAAGAATTGTGATTGAGAGATTGTGTTAAACATGAATGTTGGAATACTGACTTATTTGTACTTTGCTGAGTCATGGACTCACACTTGTTGTTTGTTTATCTTTTAGGTACCTAATACACGGACGTCATGCATGGGAAGGGCTAGTAATAATTGATGCACTCTACCACGAGCAACCTCATGAATGATAAATTTTGGAATATTGATTTTATAATTGTGCAAACTGCTAAGATGATTCTTATTGGTTATGTCTTTATGCCCCCGTTGCTTTGTAATAGAATTGACTAGCATTGCATGGAAGTTTCTATGGTTATGATTTAAGTTGGATGTTAGAAATAATTGATTACGCTATTGATAATTGTTGGAACCTCTTGTATGGTTAACTATACAAAAGAGGTTCTGCTGAAATTTTGTGTAATACCTTAGATTTTAAATTGTTACCTTGTTGTTTTAGTACATTCCAGGCTCCGGTTGGGCTAGGGTGTTATAGTTGGTATCAGAGCGGGCTTTAGGTCCGTGGTGAATAGATTAACTAAATTTTTTTTACTAATGGCTAATCAACTTAAAATTTGACACACTGGTGCACAGTAGAATAGGAATGGGCAAAACATCGCATTTACGTTTCTAATATGTTGCATTGATGATTGCTGATGAGGATTGATTATGACTGCTTGTGATTTGATTACAAGACTGTTATGTGTGATGTTAGACGATGTCGAGAGGTAGAGATGGGTTGAGGCCATGAGCATGGCCAGGTTGTACCACCGTTTGTGGTATGTGGAAGGAGAACTTAGTTACAAATGTTGGGGATGGGTTTCTTTGAGAAAGATTAAGTTTTCCTTGAGTTTATATATGTGGTTATTCTGATTACTCGTTGTTAGTTGATGAATTTTCTTGGGTTAGTGGTTACAAAGTAGTTGATATGTTTCCATTGGTTTAATTTGTCCTTAAAGCAATTATTATTTCCCAACTGTTGAGTTACTCTTGCGGCTGGTGAACTTGGTTAATTGTCAAGATTGTCCTTTGTATTGGGATTCTATCTTTCTTATTGGAAAACATGACTCATTTATTCGCTTGATGTTTTGAATAATGAAAGTTTCCTTTCGCAAGTCCTTTAGCATGTAGAAGCTTTGACCCAATGTATCTCTTTGGGGTATTTTGAGTGTTGAAGTTGAATGCATCTCTTTTATGAAAGAATATGTTAAACCCTTTAGCGATGTCTTGTCGTGGTTAAGTGAGAGGTTATAATTAAAGAAATTAATGGATATGGTATGGGTTATCAAGTTGGGTCTGTAGTGTGGTGCATACTCGATCTTAACCAAGATCCTTGGAAGGAAAATTGATTAATTTGATGGTGTCTTGTAGTAGTTCTTGATGAACTGTTATTAAGAGTGTGGCTATACCTAATTGGAGTGAAAGGAGTTATCAAGAAGTGTGGAATATTGATGAATTGGTTTGACCATTAAAATTGTTTAGTTTGCTAAACTTATTGAATTATTTGGTCTCAATGGATGAAATTAACTGTATGGGAAGGGAAAGTTGAGGAGATGCTAGATTATTACCTTAGTGGATATTAATCTTGGAATTATCTTTTCTATGGATACTTGGTGAACATATATAGTTATTAGATCTACGTATTTCTTACCATGATTAATTGTTGGATTTGCCTACAAAATATTGAAGGGATAAAAACTAGTGGATATAGAATATTATGGGAGGAGTTCTAGATAGCTCTTCTATATAGAACGATGGGATGAATTTGGTTGTAGTGTTGTTGAGACTTTTGAATGATAGAAGATTTCGATTCTTGAAGTTTTATTGCGATTTTGTACCAAATTATGAATGTGAGGTAGAACGGTTGAATATGTGTTTGTAAATGTTCATGTGATTTGGCAAGGAAAGTAGGTAGCATATAGATTTCATGATGAAGCTAGTTGATAGCAACAATGGTTGGAGTGCAACTGTTGTGTGTTGACGTGTGGTGTTGAGCATCTATATGAGTTGAACTGATGTGATTTAATAGATGGCTTATGCTGACATGGTTGTGAAATAGTCGAATGAAAGCATGTCCATGATGAAAGGGTTTTGTTTAACCTTTTAAATTGTGTAGAAGATTCCCTCTGAAATAAAGTGGTTGTTGTAGTAAGATTGTAAGATTTTGGTACTCTCAATTTGAGGATGAGATGATAAAGTAGTATGTAACAATTTGGTGAGCCTTTGGGGGCTTCATAATGCAAGAGTAGATGCTAGCGATTCGTGTTAAGAGTGAATTATTCTTGATGTTAGTAAGATTATCTGCAAGGGATTGTGACTTGTGGTAGTGGTGATGAATCTTTTAGAAAGAAAGTAATTTGATCATCTTTCATAATATCGATTAAATGAAAAAGGTTGGAGTTTTGCATTCATGATCTTTTGGACCTCACGATGATGTGGAAGCTAAAATTGTTTTGAGCAAAGTGACGTGTTGAAGGGTTTTATTAGTTCTTAAGTGATTCATGTGTTGTGGTCTTCAAATCTCTTCTTGTTGGAGTTGGCATGGTAATGCTGTTATCAAATAAATTTGCTTTGTTTGTTAAAGGAACGAGTGAAGTAGAAGTATCTGAGATTGAAGTCAAGTTTTGTAACTTGCAGTTTATTGAATTGTGCCTAAACTTTCTATTTTTGCCCGTAAGAGTTTCCCGAACTTCGAAAGCAATGTTTTATTCTCGTTTAAGGTTTGATATTCTCTGCTTGTGGGACGTGTACCCTCAACTATGATCTCATCTTTTGTTTTCTGAGATCATTACTATTTGACTATTTTTCTTGGTCTTGTATCTACTGTAAGTGGTAACGTTTTCTTATGTGCTAAAACTTATTTCTATTTGCCTCTTCTTCTAAGAAAGAGATAACCGATTTGTGTTGCAAGGTCTTTTCAGATGTGTAATGGCAACTAGATAGTGGTGGTCTAGTAGATAATTTTTGTGAGCATTTAGGTGTCAAGTTGTTTGAGATGTATTGAGTGATAAATTGATTTATTAGAATAATCCTTGGAAAGGATTTGATTTAAATAGAATTTTTGTCTTTGGAGCTAACTGATTACGTTGTTGCAACTAGTAGAACCTACAGAGAGATGTGGTCTAATATCTTTTGTTCATTTGGACGAAACATTAGAATTAGAAAGAATAGAAATCTTGACCAATTTATTAGAGTATCGCAAATGGGGTACCTGGTAAGAATGTGTAGAAGAATTATGATAGTGTAGTTTAATGAGAGTAGCAGTGTGAAGAAATCTAATCGTCGTGTTAATTAATGGGATAGCAGGGATTGTTGAGTTATTGTCAAGTATGACTCGGCCTCAGTGAGTGACCCTCTGGGAGTTAGATTATCTCTAAGGATAATTTGGTCAAGAATATATTTATTTAATGACGTTAGTGATTGTGTATGTTGAATCTTAGTCAATTAGTTAGGGTATAGCGAATGGGTATATTGTTGTCGTGTAGGTGAATTTGAATGGTGTGGTTTAATGAAGGTCTAAGATTGGTGAAGTGAATCGCCTTGGGCGGTTACTTAATTAGTGAGGAATGTTGATATTAATGACTGAGGTTATTGTTTGAGTTTTGTGGAATTTTAGGAAAAAATCAATTTGAGGATTTCCTATCAATTATACCAGAAATTCATTGTAGAAGACTTGGAGGTTGAATTTGGGCTTTGTATTTTTATGCTAGGACCTTGGAGGCCCAATATTATGTGTAGAAGTAGAAGAACAAAAGTGGATTCCGAATATTGTGTTAATCATTGATAGAATCCTTTGGGAATAGTAAATGAGCATGTGGGCTGAGAATTTCAAGTTGATTATCCTTAACAGAATAAGGTGATGCAGTTGTAGGTGAAAAATCTTTATTGAGGTGTTAGAAACCAAGTGTCAAATAATTCCTTTGGAATAGGAGAGGACTAGAGAATCCTTTTGTGGATTAGTAGAGTCCCTCTAAATAAGTGTGGTTGTTCTTTCGGTTTGAGGATCGTTTTGGGGCTGTCGGTTAAGAGTAAGGAGTTAGTGTGATGTTTTGAAAACCCATAATTTGGGAGAAGGTTTATTTCTTAAAAGAATATCTGAGAAAAGAATGTTTTCTCAAGTAGAGAAGTGCTCTCTTGATTCTTATTTGAGCTGAGTGTTTATAACGGAGATCATGTACAATTTGAGTTGGCTTTATGTTGGCATGGTAGTTCTTTCCGGTTCAGGAAAAAATAAAGGAAGTGTTTGATTTGGGCATTCGAGTGACTTCTCTTTTGGCTTATGTGGTGTTTATTTACAAACTGCCTAATTGGAATGTGGAAAGGTTTTCGTGATGAATCTTCGATTTTGGATTTGAGTGTTTTGGAGGGAAGTTGGTTATGAATGGGTTGCATTGTGAATCTTTTGTTTTCAGTTGAGTTCTGATTATTGAAGTTTGTTTAAAATAAGATGTGTTGCGCGTCCCTACTTAACGGAGGTCCTCCTTATTAGGATGAAGAGATCGACTGAGAGATGGAACAAGAGTTCCATATGTTTGTGTGCAAGTTCTGTGGTTTGGTCCCAAAGGGAATGATAGCTAAAGTATATTTGGTTTGTTCAGGAAGTTGCGGGGATTTTGGAAGATAGCAATTCGCTAGAACCGTCTCGAGTCTTGGAGCGGGGTATATAACGTTTTGTATGAATCGGTGTTGAGAGAATTCTTAGGTATTTGGAGTGTGGGTTCCATAAGGGCCAATCACCAGTGAGAAATACCACATCTTCGAGTCCTGTCTGTTGAGTGGTTCTGGTCAGGTCGGTACGAGTGATGAGGCGTAATACATTAGTTACATCAAGGTGCGGTGGTCCCACAAGTTCGGGGGGGGGGGGGGAATGAGACTTGGGAGTCGGAGTTTCGCATGGCGAGCAAAACCCTGAGTGGTTCACGTTGGGTACGTGTTAATTGCGATTAATTTCTGTTGTGGTTGTTTTTTTCGCTTAGATCGGTGTGAAGATTCGGGGTCGAATCATGTTTAAGGGGGGTAGAATGTAATACCCCAAATATATTTAAATCAGGCGAAAGACTTTAGGGAGGAGAACTAATTAGAGAGAGTGGATTTATCAGGTGTTCAGGGGGGTTTATGAGTATTTCAGACAACCTGGGCTGTGGGCTCTCGGCCCACAGCATTTAGGCCCAAGGGGGAAGGCAGCCGGCCACATAAAAGGGGGGAAAACCCTAGGCGCCCCTTTCCTACTCCCTTGGCCGCCACTCCCAACTCCTCCCTACGCCTCCTCCCCTTTGGCCAACACCCTTGTTGTGCCTCCTTCCCCTGGTGTACCTCCCTGCTGCCGGCCAAGTCGTTCCACCCTGTTGTCGGCCAAGTAAAGGAAGGGGAAAGGATCTCCATTAGTGGTGGCCGGCCAAGAAGAAGGGAGGGAAAGGGAGAGTGATCTCATGGTGGATCTTGCAACCTTTAAAGTATTCTCCAAGGGTAACCCTCAATTCCGTTCGCTTAGTCTTGTAGTTTTGTGTTTTGGCGATATCGGTATTAGATCATGTTCTGGTAGTCTGTAAGGTTCGGTAGTTTTAGGATTGTTAACTATGAAATTCGATCTGGTCATCCCTTAGATATTTGTGGGTAGAATCTATAGCTTTCTGTAGGATCTTGGATCAAGTCATTTGGACAAACGGATCATTAGTTATGGATTTTGCAACGTCGCTGTCCAGATGCTCTGTCAGGATTCTGGCAGCCTGTATCAACTGGATATTAGAAATTAGCTAACGAATTATTTAGAGGATTTCACCAACATGAAAGTTGTAGGTTATTTAATAAGGTTTCTATATAGCTAGAGAACATAAATTTTGGATGAACGTACTAAAAGTTATGTAAGTTTTAGTTCTGCTGTCCAGAACCTCTACCAGGGTTTAGCAGTTTTACTAATCTGTTTAGTAAAGAGAGAAAGTGCTCAAATCTGGGAATCTCACCGACTAGTTTTATGTGGGTAATTTAGTAAGCTTTCTAGATAATAAAATAACACCATTTTTGGGTAAATATACGAAAAGTTATGATTTTTAGAAGAAGACTATTCTATTTTGGGATAGATCGATGTTCACGGGAGTTGGTGTTTTGGGTTGCGTTAGGGAGTGTAGTTAATCGTATACTTTTTTAGCAACGCCATATTCAGAAATGTACTCTTAGAGTGGTTGTTAAAAATGATCAGGTGGTGGTTTGATTCCGGGGGTAGCATCATCTTCGCGTCATCAAGCTTCACACGATTGAGGCATGTGCAATTAGTGGGTAGAAAAATTAAAGTGAATATTCATGAATGCTTGCATTATGATTGTGTTCTTTACTGATGAATGTCGCTGCTGGTCATTACATTCTTATATTGGATAATTAAATAGACTCATATGCATCATGCTATTATCCTTGAGACTTGGCCACGTGGTGGCCAAGTATTGATTTTGAGGTCCCCGTCACCTTTTAGACAGGCTTGAGGTCCCCACACTTATGGAGTATGGGCTTCTTGTCCCTATGCTAGAAGGCACAGACATGGGTATGCATCCACAGATGCATACTCCGCATTACCGGTAAATGCAAAGAGAAAAGAAAAATGCATTTGTGGCATTTGCATTGCATAAGCATATGAGCTGTTTTGATATGAAGAATTGTGATTGAGAGATTGTGTTAAACATGAATGTTGGAATACTGACTTATTTGTACTTTGTGAGTCATGGACTCACACTTATTGTTTGTTTATCTTTTAGGTACCTAATGCACGGATGTCATGCATGGGAAGGGCTAGTAATAAGAATTGATGCAGTCTACCACAAGCAACCTCATGAACGATAAATTTTGGAATAATGATTTTATAATTGTGCAAACTGCTAAGATGATTCTTATGGGTTATGTCTTTATGCCCCCACTGCTTTGTAATAGAATTGACTAGCGTTGCATGGAAGTTTCTATGGTTATGATTTAAGTTGGATGTTAGAAATAACTGATTACACTATTGATAATTGTTGGAACCTCTTGTATGGTTAACCATACAAAGGAGGTTCTGCCGAAATTTTGTGTAATACCTTAGATTTTAAATTGTTACCTTGATGTTTTAGTAACATTCCAGGCTCCGGTTGGGCTAGGGTGTTACACGCGAACTCACCCGAGTCACAATCGCTGACTTGTGGGTCCCACCAAATCCCTGTTCATCATCTCCGAATCAGTTTAGATTCTATCTCCGCTGCCGTGTGGCCATTTTGGGCGTTTGCTCCTCGGACTCTTCCATGTTGTCACATATGTAAGGAGAGGTAGCCCTAGACCTCCGCACCTCAACCCTAGCCGCCAAAGCTCCAACGCAAAGCCCTAGCTGCTGGGAGAGCTCAAAGAAGAGATTGCACCACCGCAATCTCTGACGAGAAATTCCGCCGCAACCAAAGCGACTCGGGCTTCGTTGTCTCCACCTTTGACATCGCAAGGACGAGAGCTTCACCCTGGTCACCTTGGTTCTGCCGCAACATCGCCGAAGAGTAGATCCCGACGAGCTCGTGTCTTCTCCGTTGCTTAAATCTCATCGCTGGCTGCCATAGTTGTTCCTGTGCACCAGTAAGCACACCCCAAAGTTCCCAATCGCACCGTCTACACGTTGCAGACCTTCACTACTGTCGAACCCAGGAACGAAGGATCCCAGATTCTCTGTGCTTCATACACTAGTCCAAGAATAGCTATGTGTACATAGTCAAACAAAAGTGATAGCAAAATCATATCACGCATTTATTAATTGATAATCAGAGTTTATTACAAAATTAGGTACAAGGCCAAATATAAAGAAACAGTGGAAACAAAATAAATAGGTAGGCCACACGACTCGCCACAGGCAATCATCTGGGGCGTAGCCTAGTCATCTTGATCCTCAATGTCTGGATAATAATCTTCACCTTAATAAATTTTATTCAGCAAGAGTGAGCACAACTTCCGTGCTCGCAAGTTACACCTAATAACATAATATAATGCATGCAAGTATAAACAAGAGAGGCTGATAGGGTTCATTTTGCATAAAGCCACATTTTCAGTTTTAAATACTTTTACTAAGTTCAAGGCAATTTTTAAGTTATAACTAAAATCATGTTTGGAATTGACAATTTTATAGTGGATAACCACCATATATGAAGGGTGAAGGATACCCTCCTATCACATGGCTAACCACTAAATTTTACCACAAGGATTAACCATCCTAAATTCATTTGCTTAATTCATTTTAAAATCAAAACCAAGTCTAATCCACGAAAAGCTTTGTTCAGCAAGTCCATGACCGTGTACACAGCTATTCGAATAGTTTTAAACTCCACAGAGGTTATACAATTTTACCCACAAGAGATAATCAACTTTAACTGTCCATCTGACACACTTCCGAAAATGTGCGACTAAGTGATTATCACAAGACCTTTACAATATGCCATTCTGATATAGTTATGCCAGCTAAGGTGTCACCTCCATTGGGCCACCAGCCTGCCGGAAATCTCCCTCTTGCGCCAAGTGGGAATTTTTGTCTACCTAACACCCGCACATCCAATTAGCACAACTAGCAAAGGAGTGTTGCAAATTATTTAGCCTAGTCCTCCCCACTCTGGACTTGTGGTAGTACAAAAGGGCTTTACAAGCCGCAGCTCACGGACCGGTCCTTAACTGACTTGGGCAACATTCCACAACCTGGGACTCGATCATTGAAATGAATTGATCATGTGCATTGACTTGCACCATACCAACATCCATTATGCCCAAGTCTAAACCATTTTAATTTGCTTCACAAGTAAAAGCATTTTTCAAAATTTCTAGGTTAAGACAATATCATAGGCTCAATTTGAATCAACTTTGAATAATTGGGCTAAACTCCCCAAATTCAAGATTTTGGTCTAAGCGTATAATATGTCAAATTTTATTTTCACTATGGTGACAAGGGGATGATAATTCAACATCAACATTGGCCATACAAAGGAAATAGATTAACTAGGGGTTTAAAATAGGAATTTAAAATAATTGAATAGAAATATGCATGCAATAATAATTTAAAACAGAAATAAATAATTTAAATATTGGGATCAACATAGTGAAAGGTATAACTTGCCTTGCTCGTAGGACTCTTCTTCTCCTAATTCAAATTCTCCGGAGTCATCGAAATCTATACGCGAAAATACGACAAAATCAAATAAATACAAATAAATTCGAATGAAAATACTAATAAACTCCAAATTAAACAATTTTAGTACTGGGAGGTAGATATTGAATTTATGTGGATTTAGGAACAAGAATCGACAGATTTGGAGTTCATGAGGGGGAGAACAAACATCCGGAAGTTTTGATGTCACAAGAATAGATAGAATTCTGAAAATATTGTACCCTTTCTGAGTATTGTTTGCCTTTGAGTACTATTCACCTCTTCAACATCCGTGGTCAGAAGGAGATTTCGAATACGCTGGTCGAAAGGATTTTTGACTACGCTGGTCGAAAGGATTTTTGACTACACTGGTCGAAAGGAGTTTCTCTACAAGAGGGCACAGGTCCCCAAGGTCGCCTTCGCTACACGCCACGGCGAGCTACGCGAAGGTGCATAAAAAGAAGAGGAGATGATGCTGAACCTTATGCGTTACCTTATGGCGGCGGAGCACAATGGAGTGGCCGGCGGTGAGAGGTTTTGCAGCGATAGAGTTAGGTCGACGGCGGTGAGGGCGTTCCTGTGATCCTTCGATCCAGAGAGTGTGTGCACGGGGACAAGCGGGTGAAGGTGATGCCAGGGACATAGACGAAGGCGACGGAGCGAGCTTGTCGGCGGGGGAAACGATAGCATAAAAGCTTTAGGTGGCAAGGCTTCGACTTCAACTTCTAGCGAACTCGAGAGGATTGGGGTGAGGTGAGTGGCAGTGTTGGGATGAGATGGAGATGGCGCACCCAGGGTGTCCTTTTATAGTGCAAGGGTGGGGCCGGAGCTTTGTGCTGCGCAAGAAGGTCCTTGCTGGGTTAGAAGGCCGTAATGGGTGCGCCGATGACGCGGAGTCATTATGGCGACGGAATTTCGGGAGATACGATTGATTCGACCGAGTTTTGGAAGGTTTGAGTTGGCAGCAATGGCAGACACAGACGGGATTTCAGTGGAGAAGAAAGGAAGGTAGGGGATGACCCTGTAGCGTGGGTCCCACGTGTCGGCGAAAGAAAGGAATGGGAAGGGGAGGGAGATGCTGACGGGTGGACCCCGCATGGCAGTGAAATAGAGAGAGGGAGAGGGAGGTGCGGGCTGGGATGGATTGGGTTAAGGGACATTCGGCCCAAGGCCATCTCTGGGTTTTTAAATGCTTTAGAGTTTTAAATAATTCAAATAACTTATTTTGGCTTTAGAAAATAGAAAATAAAGTCCAAAAACTATGAGAAGATTCACATAAATTCTCTAAGACATTTTGTACTTAAATAAAATATTTCCAATTTATAACTGGTAATTAATTTATTTTTGGCTTTGAAATAATTAGGAAAAAACTTTTAAAATTTGAGAAAATCCTAGAAAAATAATTAAATTTTATTTTTTAACTGAAAATTGAAAATTGGGCTGTTACAAACCTACCCCCTTTAAAGGGGATCTCAACCCCAAGATTCAGACATGGTCAGCAAAAAGGTGGGGTACTCGGCTTTCAAATCTTCTTCTTACTCCTAGGTGACTTCTTCTAAATGATTACTCCATTGGACTTTGCATAAATGGATGACTTTGCTTCTGGTGATACGCTCTGCAACATCAAGGATCTTGATTGGCTGCTCCACATAGGTGAAATCTTCCTATAAATCGATGCTCTCGAGCTGTGTTTCCTCTACTAGAACTCTAAGACACTTCTTTAGTTGGGAGATATGGAAGATGTCATGTGCTGCAGACAAAGATACATGCAGCTCTAACTGATAAGCAACTTCATCTCTTTTTGCCAAAATCTTATATGGTGCAAGGAATTTGGGTGCAAGTTTTCCTTTAGTCCAAAATCTTCTTACACCTCTAAGTGGAGTTACTCTGAGATAGACAAAATCTTCTATCTCAAAGGACAATTCTCTCCGACGAATATCGGCATAGCTTTCCTGTCGGGACTAAGCCACTTTCAAGCATTCCTTTATCGCTTTTACCTTAATTTTAACTTCTTTTATCAATTGAGGTCCAAAGAACTGATGTTCTCCCACTTGATCCCAAATGAGAGGAGTTCTATACTTCCTGTCGTACAATGCCTCAAATGGCGACATCTGCAAACTAGCTTGGTAGCTGTTGTTGTATGAGAATTCTGCATAGGGCAGATTTTTATCCCAACTTTTCCTATAATCTATAACACAGGCTCGAAGCATGTCCTCTAGAATCTAATCTACACATTTTGTCTGTCCATCTGTTTGCAGATGATATGCTATACTAAAGTTGAGCCTGGTCCCCAAGGCTTCATGTAGGCTCTTCCAAACTCTTGATGTGAACTGTGATCCTCTGTCGGACACTATCTTCTTGGGTACTCCATGCAAACAGATGATCCTGGCCATGTATAATTCTGCTAATTTTTCGCCTCCAAAATTGGTTTTAACTGGGATGAAATGTGCCACTTTAGTCTATAGTCATGGACATGCTCAGGGATTTCACGAGGGCTAGATTTTCATAAAACAATTGGGAAGGGAACTATGTGATTTAAGTCATATGGCTGTGTGGAGAATATGATTAGGCTATGTGTCCTTTGTGAAAACAACTGTTAAATTAATATTGTTTATTTGTTTTGAATTATGCTTTTGATCTAGTATTCTTATTCAATTGCAAATGTTGCTTTCTTGCAAAATAACCATAGAAGCCATTTTATTTGTAACAAGTCATCATCTATAATTGCATTCTGTGGTACAACTTGTTGAGTACGGTTGTTTACTCATGTTTGCTGCAATCATTCAGCTGAAGTGGAGGAATCATCGCCTACCTTCGAGGAGGAATTCTACGAGGTTGCTGATCGTTAGGTCTTGATTCCAGTCGGTTGCCTGTGGTGAGTCGATGGGTTTCCCTAGAGTTTATTTTGTTCCACTGCTGCTATTTATTTTCTGTCAGCCCTGCGTGGCTTAATAAATATAAACTCGACCATAAAGTCACAATAATTATTTGCTATTCAAATTACTCGTTTATTCTATTATTCGACTTGTGTGGATCGATATTCATCTATGTTGATACTGTGTGCACTAGCCTGATCTTGGACTAGTGCATTATACACAGAGGGTCAAGAATTGCATTTTTGGGTCCCGACAGTTGGTGAGCTTCTAGTAGTCCCCTAGAGCTTTTGCGTGCATTAGATTGAAGGATTGGCCATTGTAGCGTACACTTCGTGATAGCCAGTCATGGTGCCACCGCGGGAAGTGTTGTCACCGTCGCTCCGGTGACCATTGGTCCCTAAGCCACTACGTGTAGCATCGTAGTAGCATCATAGAGCCAAAGCGCACCTTCTTTTGCCATCGATTTGCCTCAATCGCAAAAACTACTTTGAGCCCGAGGAGCTCTACCACTCATCTCCGGTATAGCGCCACCTCCAGCCATCTCTCTAGCCTCCACCACCACCCGGTGGCATCGCCGTCGAGAGAGGAATTCATTTTGGCCATCCCCGAGCCTTGCCATCGCCCAATAGCCGACGAAGAGCTCGCCATGGCACTAGGCCATGAGCACACCTCTGCCTCTCTCTCTCTCTCTCTCCCTCTATCTTTGCCAGTGGGCCCGGTGGTGTAGGATCGGAAAAGCGACTAGAGGGGGGTGAATAGACGCTTTCTCTATTTTTCACCTCGATCGAACTCAACACTACTTTCACTTCAATAGCTATAAAAGCTATGAAGATCTGTATACAGGCACAGCGGATGACCTGTGTTGAATCCGATCAAACCCCGACACAAAAGACCAAAAACATCTCACAACCGCAAACAAGCAAATCTACCTTGCTACAGCCACTGGACCTCGTTCCTTTTCTCAGGCAATGCTACTGTAGGCTAGCCAAGTCCTCCTTGTACCGACACACACACACGCGGAGAACCAGCAGAAAAACTGTAGCACGCACAGCAATTAAACCAAGGTCTCAAACTCTTACACGCATGGGGCAGCCAGCAGATGGATTCTAGATTTCTCTGCCTCCCCAAGACTACAGACTGCTGCCTCTCCTAAGGACAGTTCAACAGAACACACAGGATCCAAGAAGCAAAATAGCTAACACTATCCAAATCCCCTTCCTTGCACAAGGCCTGAAACAGAAACTGCAAAACCTTGATTAAGAAGCTGTTGAATCAACTCAAAGCAAAAACTTTGTGCTCCACAAACTGATGGTGCGGATGGTGATCACCAGCAGCGTAAACAGCCCACAGATCAGATCCGATCACAAACCAAAGGGACAATCCAAACAGCTACAGCGCCGATCAATCAAAATCAAAAACTGCTGTCACAACTCCGGTTTCTGCAGAAGTACTACAGGCCGCCGCACAGCTCCTATTTTCTATCAGGGCACTAGTTTCTACCAGGGCAGATCGCTGGTAGTCAAAACCGAAGGATTCGGACGCAACATTGAAGTAGCTAAAATATAAAAAAAACACAAGAGACAAAACTGCTGCCACCGCTCACTAGATCTCACGAGTGCCCTCAAGCTGCCACAAGTTGTATTTTTTTTAGAGCAGCCCACCGCCTAGAACATCTCATTTCTCGCGGGCGCACAGGATTCAGACACACAAGATATCACGGCAGTAAAAAAAACTTTTGATCAGAGCAATCAAGCCATCACAGCACAGCGCCGCCTCCTCTGATTTTTTCAGGGCAAAACGAGGCGCCGGCTCTACTGTTTTTTCCACGGGGCACAGGCCAGAGGCCGCCGCCACAATATCCTTTTTTTTTCACGGGCAGCAACAAGCGCCGCCAGGGGCACCAGTTTTTATACGGACAAGCACCGCCACAGAGCTCTCGATTTTTACAGCTCGCGCATGAAAGAATCTGACCGAACGGCCAAAGACAAAGAAGAAACAAAATGGCGAACATCAGAACTCCGTTTTTGCGGGCGTGTGCACTGGATTTTCACATGAACGCACAGCACCGGATTCTTACAAGTAATAGGCAAAACAGGAACCGATGCAAGGGCAATTAACAAATAGCAACCATCTGAAAATCAGAACTAAACAGCCGTCGCATCAAAGGACAGACAAAGCAATAAGAAAGCCAAAAACTCCGAACTGCATTAACTCAATGCAACGAAACCGATTTTCACAAACCGAAGGGAGCCGTCGCCCAGATCGATTTTTGCGGGCAAAACAGGGTTCCGCCACAGATCTCCAAAAGCGCTCTACAGGGGTTCCGATTTTTTTCAGGAACAGGACGCCGCCCCTCTCTTCTTTTTCTGCCGGCCAAAAACGGCGCCGCCTCCAAAACCCTGTTTCCACGGGAGGAGCTACAGCCGCCGCCACAAAACTAGTTTTTCCTCTTTCTCCAGTGGCTGCCCTACTCTCCAGCAGCCACAAATGACCCATCTAGAGTTTCTTTTATAGGGCAACAACAAACCCTAAAAACCTTCTAGATGATTTACCCTAATGGGCTTCTGTTAGGGCCCAACATCAACGGAACACACACGCACGTATCTCAAAGCGCCGTCTTCATCGTCGATTGATCTAAACCGCTTCACCATGCGCCGACCCGCGCCGCGGCTTAGTCAAAAGGTCACCAAGGCGGTATTTGGTAAAATTACCAAAATACCCCTTCTCGATCCTTCTCCAAAAGATCGAGTCCACAGATCGTGAAGCAATCGCCTGCTTCGCCATGTGTAGGTTGATCAACGGCTCCATGTCGTCAAGTCTCTCCCGTCTGGATCCCACCGGCACCACTGAGCACTTGCAACGACTCCCGCGCCGCTTGATCCAACTAGTCGCACCGAACTGCCCGTTCGGTCATCCTCGTCCATTCTGCGCCATGCTTTAGTCACTTAACCTCACCCAGCATCCTTGATCGTTCTGGACCTCAGCTCTCCATGCTCAGTCCCAATGCTACTCGCCGTTGACCGTCATTGACCTGCAAGCCACCTGCACAGCAATAGACAAGCAAACACGAAACCGGGAATAAGTTCTTCACAACTTGACCCACGTTAGCCAAAACATGCAATATGCAACACCTATGCATTAACAAATATGTATATGACCTATTCCATAATCAACTCACCACTTATATCAACATTCAGCACAAAAGCCGGTCAGACCGCCGCTGACCTGACAGATTTGAAACTTTGTCGAAAACACATGAAACTTCAAACCAAAAGCCACATTGCCAATTGTTTCATCATCCTAAGATCATGGGTATATCTCCATGATATCCACAATCTCCCCCTTGATGAACATATTGGCAATCTCTCAGAAAATGTAAGTTTGTGGTTTGAAAAGTAAAATACTCGACGTTTTCGCACAAAGGCACAAGTTGGTCCAAATGCAAGAAAAAGCAATGGAAAAGACCAAGCTGGCTCCATAATAGCATAAGCAAGTGAGATAAGGCAAAATAAAGCACAAAAGCTTCAAAATCCAGAGAATCGACAAAAATCTCACTTCAGGTCCATATGAAAGAACAATTGTTCTATTTGACCTTAGATCATTGTGAGTCTTTGAGAATTGCAATTCAAGTTCAGAAAAGGCAATAAGACCAAAAGAATGCAATATGAATGCTCCCCCTCACTATGATCATCATTTTAAAAGAGAGAATATGAAATTTTCAAATTTTCCATTTCTCCCACTTACAAAACTTCTCCCCCATAACCAAAAAAACTCTTTATTAACAATACATTTTTGCTATATCTTCTTCCCCTTTGACAATGGATTCATCAAGGAATCATCCCTTCCTCTCATCCAGAGATGACAAATGCACAAGAAAGGAAGAAGCAAAAGAAAGAGCATGCATGAAATGCAATGGGGTGGCTTCATTTTTTTTTTGATATTTCACTTTTTATGTAAAAGAAGCTTTGAAGATTGCTCAATTGAACAGGCTAGCATTTCTACCATTACTCAAGATACAACAAGCCTGACAAAGCTAGCAAGATCATGATAAGACATATATAGCAAAGCTAGGCTAATGAGCTCAATATATCACATGTTGTTGGGTAAACTTAAGCAATGTGTCAAAATTAGCAAGTTCAACAACAGGTATCCTAAAGTGATAATGGCCTTGCCAGAATGTCAATGTGAGATCCAGAAGCTAGCAAAGACCATCTTAGAGACAAAAAGTCCTGAATTGAATCATTTAGCTCAATTTTTGTCAAAAACCCAAATTTTCAACTATTTTTCATTTACAAAGAATATTCAAGTTGATAAAAGGTCTATCTTAGTAAAGAAGATCCTAGACTAGGAGCCATCCACAATCTCTTCCTAAGCTTCAACCAATTTGACAATCTGTTTTTCTGAGCCATGTGCTAGATCTCAAGCCTCACTACGACCATCCCAAGCAACAAAAGCTTAAGAGAGTGGTCTAGGTCATCCAAAGCTCCCCCTGAGTTCATGCCTAGTACAATGGCAAGCCGTCTCATGAGAAAGAATTGGTGAGATCAGTTTTTTCGCACAAAAGAGATCATTTTTCATTTTGCACAAGGGCTATTTTAGATTTTTTTTTAATGAACTGAAAGCTCAAAGATGTTCAATACTAGATTCCAAAGCTAACAAAGCAATTTTGACAGGGCCAATGTCACAAAAGGATCACTAATTGTGCAACTAGCTAAAAGATCCACAAATTGCAATTTTCAGTTCAAGTTATATCAAAAGTTCTAGCTCATTTAGCAAAGACATTGCTGCACATGTGAAAGCATGATAATTCTAGCAAGTCAAAGAACTAGACACAATCTTGAGCAAGAATTGAAATACTAAAGCTCAATAGGGTAATAAGCAAAGCTTCAACAATTTAAAGGACAGAAGCAGTAAAGCTTATATTACAATGCATCTTTTTGGATTTTTCATATGTATGCAATAAGATACAATGAGATGCACAAAAGACTTAAAAGCCTAAAAAGATCACAAGGATCAAAAAGATCCAAAGAAGATACCACTTGAATAAGATATCAGAAAAGATCCACAAAAGTTCAAATGAACAAGAAAAGTTCAGATGAACAGAAAAGGTTCCGAAAAGAACTAAGAAAGTTCCGAAAAGAACCAACTCTCCCTCAAACCAACCCATAGGGATAAATTATCCCTTACTCGCATCTCAAGGTGGCAAACCTTGTTGGGTCTAAAAAGTTTTGAGGGGAGATCTGCCAAAAGGCTTTGGACTCCACAAAAACTAGCACAAAAACTTCAAACACCACAAGATCTCTAGGGACAGCAACTCAAAAAGCTAGGGAGCGAAACACCAACACTAAAAAGCTTACAGGCAACTCAAAAACCTGCTAACACTAGTGATTGGGAGACAAGCTCGACCTAGGCTGTGAGAAGAATGCATCCTAGCAAATCATGGGATAAGAAGAGTGCCTAGAAAAGACACGTGCTAGAATAGAGCCTCCTATCTACCCTGAACACAACAAGCCCAACACTTGACACAAACCAGATGCTATGCAAGGTAGACTAGGGATACCATACACAAATGTAGGGTATAGAAGCTCGAACCTGAGTCCCACTGCTTGGCAGTGAGATGTAGTCATGATGGATGAAGATCCATTCCAAAAGGTAGTTACGCTCACCCATCATCCTCATCTCAAATTCCTTTGTCTCCGAGAAGTGATAGTCATCATTGAAGGCACAAATGAAGAAGAACCAACAACTTGAAATGATAAAACTTGTTGGACCACATGTTCTTCTTCTCAACTGAAAGACTACACCAAAGAGACAGAAAAATCTATGCCTTGGTACTGGGTTAGCGAGACAATATCTAAGGAAACAGTACCAAGACACATGACTAGCAAGGATAGCAGCAAATGATCCAAAACTCATAAAAACATATAATCAATAATTTAAGACATGAGAATGGAGATAGACAAATCAAACACAACACATGCTATCCAGGATATGACAAAGCTCAAACTATCCTTAATCAACAATAAGGCATAGGAGCAAGCAAACAAGCACATAACAAATCACACATCATATGTACAGTCATAAATAAAGCATGCTAGTGAAAGCTATGGCAAGACTCATGCATCCATAATTAACCGTAAGGCACAAAAACCATGTAAGTATAAAGTATTTTAGAACAAATCATAAATAATGTATGCTAACATGGATATCAAGTGAACATGTGGATATACAAGGCAAAAGTCAACAGAAGCAAGATAAATCATGTACACAACAGCACAAGCTCATGATGACAAGACAAAGCTCATATAACCATGGCAATAATGATCAACAATATAATACAAGGATACATAAGCAGGGTACTAGCAAAGGCATGATAAAAGATATCATAAGAGTAATACATGCCAATATGGTACAAGTGAGCACAAAGATAAGCACAACATGCCAAGTATGAATAATCATGAAGATAAAGGCATGAAGGTATAGAATAGCTCACCATACATGTGAAAGCATCAATTATGAATGCACATGCCTCTTGGAGGCCATCGTTGAGGTGGAGAGCCAACAAGTGACCCGATCATGTGATGAAGCAAAAGATCGGAATCTTTAAGTCCATGTTCTCCAGCCCGCGTTCTTGGTACCTACACATGAGAAAGGCAAAGTGTCCGAGTCTTAGGTCCCGAAGGGTTAGAGAGCGAATGCTTGGGAACCCAAACCTTGGACACACCACCACCAGAAGCAGTCGAAACATTATGTGAGTTAGCATGATGCAAATGATGGTCCATGCAAGAAGATCCAATCTCATCCTTGAAGGCACGCCGCGAGTGGACAGCTCGATGAGGAAAACGAGGTCCATCTCTAGAAAAGTGGCAATGGCCTTGCTTGAAAGCACCAAGATGAGAACCAACAGAAGCATCAAAAGAACTCACACAACCTCGCCGTGGGTGTGTACCTCGATGAACAAAACGAGGTCCACCTCTTGGAAAACGGCAGAAATCCTGCCTTGGGGCAGCTCGTGGACCAAAACCAAAACTATGCAAACCATGTCCACGGTGCTGTCCGACACCACTAGAAAAGGTGTCAAAGAAACCATCAACAAATCGAGTCTTCGTGCTTGGCTCTTTAGTGTGCATGTCATGAGAAAGACTATGCCCACTAGGAGACTTAGAAGCATGAGCTCGACGCATCTGTTTTGCACGCCGGAAACAAAAATCCACATGATGTCCATTCTTCCCACAAAATGAGCAATGGTGTAAAGGTCTACTAGTAGACACGGTCCGAGAGGACGAAGCACCATTATGACTCAAAGAAGAAGTCCTAGAAGAACTAGCATCATGACTCGTCCTTGTATCGACACTAGACCCACACATGCCATGAGAAAGGCTATGTGTGTTCCTAGAGGTACGATGACGCACTCAACGCTCATGTTTCAAACGGCGAAAGCAAAACCCAAGAGTGTGTCCATTCTTCTTACAAAATGTGCAATGGTACTTCTTTTTCGAAGATTTAGTACCATTTGAGAAAGAAGCACATTTGTCTTTTGAAATCCGTTGGACAACACAAGAAGAGTCCGAAAGAGTCGAACTCACTAAAGAAGAGCTATCCAAAGCAATGCCACAAAAACCAACATTAAGAGACTCACGTTTAGCACAAAAGGACTCCAACTCCGAATGCAAAGATGCAAGAGAAATCTTAAAAACATCAATCTCGGAGTGAAGGCAAATACAAGAGTCACATGACTTGGCGCTCATATCATCGTGCAAGGACTCAACTTCGCTCTTCAATGAAATGCAAGATGTGCAAGAAATTAATGATGCTTTCGAATTAAGCATGCAGTTGAAAGCATCAATTTCAGTTTCTAAACATGCACAATTCTTGCAAGAGACTAAACCATCCTTAAGCAATTTTTCATGTTCTAAGCACATGCTACAAGGCCTAGCTTCAATTTCAATAATCTCAGCCCTAGCATTTTCTAATTGCTCAAGATGCATGGAATTAGTCAATTTAAGCTTCTCAATTTCAACAAGCATGCCTACACAAAAATCACAATCATTTCTAGCCATAGATCTAAGATTGCCTATTTCTAACTTAGCATTGTCAAGTTCATGATGTAAGGCAACACAAGAATCACATGGCATAGAAGCATTTGATTTCAATAATTCATTTTCAGCTTTTAGGCATGCAAGAGAGTTATTCAGGTTCTCCATGTCTACAAGCAATGAATCATAAGCATTCATGGAGATTTTCAATTCGAAGAGCTCATGAGACAAATCATTCTTTTCTCTTTTTAGCAATTTCATTTTCTTCTTAAGAGCATGCAATTTATATTCATATGAAATTAAGCCATCAATGAGTTTTTCTTTGCTCACCTTGCTTAGCTTGAGTAGGGGATCGTCCTCATAAGAGTCATCACAATCATCAAAAGGCTCATCATCAAAATCCTCTCCATCATGTTCATCCTCAATCGCTGCTGCACATACACCACTGGGCTTCTTCTCCTCGAGCTCTAAAAGTGACTCATCCCTGAAACTAGGACAATCAAAACAAAAGGATTTGCCACAGATATCACACGAGACTTTCTCCTCCATCGCCATTAGACTTATCATACATTCAAATATCTTTTTACGTCCAACACCATTGGTAAAAGAACCACGACACGACGCAAAGAAGCGCTCACAAGTCATCATATTTGTCGCCATGCTCAAAGATCGGTTAAGATCACAAAAGAGAAAACTTGGCTCTGATACCAATTGTAGGATCGGAAAAGCGACTAGAGGGGGGTGAATAGACGCTTTCTCTATTTTTCACCTCGATCAAACTCAACACTACTTTCACTTCAATAGCTATAAAAGCTATGAAGATCTGTATACAGGCACAGCGGATGACCTGTGTTGAATCTGATCAAACCCCGACACAAAAGACCAAAAACATCTCACAACCGCAAACAAGCAAATCTGCCTTGCTACAGCCACTGGACCTCGTTCCTTTTCTCAGGCAATGCTACTGTAGGCTGGCCAAGTCCTCCTTGTACCGACACACACACACACGCGGAGAACCAAGAGAAAAAGCGCAAAGACGCACAAACAATTAAACCAAGGTCTCAAACTCTTACACGCTGGGGTACCAAAGCAGATGGATTCTAGATTTCTCTGCCTCCCCAAGACTACTGATCTTTGCCTCTCCTAAGGATAGTTCAACAGAACACACAGGATGCAAGAAGCAAAATAGCTAACACTATCCAAATCCCCTTCCTTGCACAAGGCCTGAAACAGAAACTGCAAAACCTTGATTAAGAAGCTGTTGAATCAACTCAAAGCAAAAACTTTCTCCTCCACAAACTGATGGTGCGGATGGTGATCACCAGCAGCGTAAACAGCCCACAGATCAGATCCGATCACAAACCAAAGGGACAATCCAAACAGCTACAGCGCCGATCAATCAAAATCAAAAACTGCTGTCACAACTCCGGTTTCTGCAGAAGTACTATAGGCCGCCGCACAGCTCCTATTTTCTATCGTGGCACTAGTTTCTACCAGGCGGATCATTGGCAAATAAAACCGAAGGATTCGGACGCAACATTGAAGTAGCTGAAATATAAAAAAAACACAAGAGACAAAACTACTGCCGCCGCTCACTGGATCTCACGAGTGCCCTCAAGCTGCCACAAGTTGTATTTTTTTTTAGAGCAGCCCGCCGCCTAGAACATCTCATTTTCATCGCGCACAGAGATTCGTACACACAAGATATCAAGGCAAGAAAAAAACTTTTGATCGAGCAATCAAACCATCACAAAGTGCCGCCTCCTCTCGATTTTTTCAGGGCAAAACAAGGCGCCACTCTCATTTTTTCCACGGGCACAGCGAGGCCGCCACAATATCCTTTCTTTTTTCACTGGCAGCAACAAGCGCCACCAGGGGCACCAGTTTTTATACAGGCAAGCACCGCCACAGAGCTCTCGATTTTTTCTGAGCTCGCCAGAGTAAATCTGACCGAACGCCAAAGACAAAGAAGAAACAAAAATGGCGAACATCAGAACTCCGGTTTTCTTTGGCGTGTAATCGGATTTTCACATGAACGCACAGCACCGGATTCTTACAAGCAATAGGCAAAACAGGAACCGATGCAAGGGCAATTAACAAATAGCAACCATCTGAAAATTAGAACTAAACATCCGTCGCATCAAAGGACAAACAAAGCAATAAGAAAGCCAAAAACTCCGAACTGCATTAACTCAATGCAACGAAACCGATTTTCACAAACCGAAGGGAGCCGTCGCCTAGATCGATTTTTGCGGGCAAAACAGGGTTCCGCCACAGATCTCCGAAAGCGCTCTACAGGGGTTCCGATTTTTTCAGGAACAGGACGCCGCCCCTCTCTTCTTTTTCTGTCGGCCAAAAACGGCGCCGCCTCCAAAACCCTGTTTCCACGGGAGGAGCTACAGCCGCCGCCACAAAACTAGTTTTTCCTCTTTCTCCAGTGGCTGCCCTATTCTCCAGCAGCCACAAATGACCCATCTAGAGTTTCTTTTATAGGGCAAGAACAAACCCTAAAAACCTTCTAGATGATTTACCCTAATGTGCTTCCGTTAGGGCCCAACATCAACGAAACACATACGCACGTATCTCAAAGCGCCGTCTTCATCGTCGATTGATCTAAACCGCTTCACCATGCGCCGACCCGCGTCGCAGCTTAGTCAAAAGGTCACCAAGGCGGTATTTGGTAAAATTACCAAAATACCCCTTCTCGATTCTTCTCCAAAAGATCGAGTCCACAGATCGTGAAGCAATCGCATGCTTCGCCACGTGTAGGTTGATCAATGGCTCCATGTCGTCAAGTCTCTCCCGTCCGGATCCCACAGGCACCACTGAGCACTTGCAACGACTCCCGCGCCGCTTGATCCAACCAGTCGCACCGAACTGCCCGTTCGGTCATCCTCGTCCATTATGCGCCATGCTTGAGTCACTTGACCTCACCCGGCATCCTTGATCGTTCTGGACCTCAGCTCTCCAAGCTTAGTCCCGATCCTCCTCGCCGTTGACCGTCATTGACCTGCAAGCCACCTGCACGGCAATAGACAAGCAAACACGAAACCGGGAACAAGTTCTTCACAACTTGACCCACGTTAGCCAAAACATGCAATATGCAACACATATGCATTAACAAATATGGATATGACCTATCCCATAATCAACTCACCACTTATATCAACATTCAGCACAAAAGCCGGTCAGACCGCCGCTGACCTGACAGATCTAAAACTTTGTCGAAAACACATGAAACTTCAAACCAAAAGCCACATTGCCAATTGTTTCATCATCCTAAGATCATGGGCATATCCCCATGATATCCACAGGTGGCATCGTCGTCAAGAGAGGAACTCTCAGCGTGAAGTAACAGAGGTTAAATGTAACAAGAGTATGACACGTGGGACCGGCCAAAAAGGTTGACGAAAATATAATTTCAAACATTATTAGTAAATGAGTCTATGACATTTGGGACCACCTTAGTTTTATAAATAAAAATCTGGAAAAGAAACCTATGAGTCACTAACAAGTAGGCCCCACATGTAAGTTTATAAAAAATCAAAGAAAAAGAGAAAAGCTGCCTTTAGTTCTGAGGAAAATATGCTTTCTCTATTGGAAAGCATAAACTGCAATAGAATACAAAGAAGAGTACACTTTCTCTGCTGGAAAGCATAAACTTCGAAAAATATGCCTTTGATGTCAGCGCTTTTCTATTTTTTTTGGAATTTTCAAACCGAAGCAAATTAAAACATTAATAAATTTTGCATACAAACTACAAATGAGATTAATCTTTTTTCTAAATTCATCTAAACTCATGCTCTACCTGAATATGGAAAAATATTTTGATTTTGTTGCTATTGAAAGTATTTTGCTATATTTAAGTTGCTTCCAACTCTTTTGATTAGACATCGATTGTTGGAATAATTTTTATGACGATACTCCATCCTCATATTTAGAGCAACCAGAGCAAGGCTAGAATCCCCTTTGACCATGTTGATCCTACTATTTTAATTAATGTATTTCTTTTTTGCAAAATCTATTATGCATGCATGTATATTAATTAAAATTGCTATATTCGGGGTTAACGGTAGTCGTAATCCTATTTGATGCATGAACCTCCATGAAGTATTGATATCCATACTGTTGTATCCATTAGGTTATGGTTTAGACAATGAATGATGTAAGCTTGTGTTTTTCGAATGCGAATCTCGCGTAACTGCTTAGTCAAGCTTTAGTCTTTACTCAAAATAGCTAAAATGGATGATGTGTCAAATATGAGTTTGGGGGTTTTGAAATGATGGTCCAGAGGATTTTACATCTGTTATTTTGTATAAAAATATAAAAAAATTTGTTTTCGACGCGAACAAGTTATATTATATTCTGAGAAGTGTGAGAGGTGTACCTCACGAGTAGATAGGAGGAATCCTCGTCTGGTTCAATTAAGGACAGAGCACCAACAACTCCTATCTAAGACTAAGCATACAACCGCATGCGCCGGTATGGGACAACATTTGCTAATTAAGTAATTGAAAACTAGCCTTGTACATTGGTAGGCCATAGTAGTGCGAGCACAGCCGGTGTAGGCATGTTCGAAGGGGCTCCCTTCACCACAGTGTTGGGCACAAAGCTTGCCGACACAACGGTGAATACCTCACTGATACAAGGGTGTACTCGGGTGAAGAGAGGGTGTTCATTCACTAGGTTATTGCAAGATTAGGACTAGATGATGTAAAGGTTTCGACACATGCTCTAGACTACTTACAAAAGGTAGTGAGCGATAGTATCGACGGATGCCAAACAAACTAGAGAATTCATGTGCTGTGGGTAAAGTTGTGCAACTCTGCAGAATATAAATCTATTTAAATAGTCGTGCTCACGGTCATGAGCATGCTTAGTGCAGATTTAATGGATATAGTCTTTGTGTTTCATAAAAGCAGTTTCATTTGAAAACGTGGGAAACTGTTTGTTGGTTTGTATTTGAGTTGAGTGCCATATCTAAGGCTGAAAATAAAGTGTTGCTCACAGCCAAGCAGGGTTGTGAGTTGTTATTTATTCAATTACTTAATTGTTGTCCTTTATTTATTTAATCGCTCTTTAAATTTTGGTTGCGAAATACTACATATCGATATTGCAAGTCAAACTTGCTTAATGCTGAAAATAACTTGTAGCATAGAGCCTCACTCTTTGTTAGCCATGCATGTATGTAAACTTTGTGATGTTCTACAAGTCTTGCTGAGTATGCAATGTACTCAATCTTGCTTAATTTGTTGTCCAGACTTAGAGGATGAGCCTACGCCGGATGACGCCTTATTTGCACCCGAAACCAATGGGTTCAGTGATGGGTCATTCTAGGACTTGTCTCTAGTCGGTTGCCTGAGGGTTCAGATGGGCATGCTACTTGAATTTTGGACTTACTACATATTTTGCTTCCGCTGTTACTTTTGCTATTTTTGATACTTAAGCTTTTATTTGGCCGCTCGGCCCTTGTATTGTAAAAAATATAACCGCTTAAGCAATGTACCATAATTTATTTTACTTTGTATGGATGTGAATATCAATGTTGTGAATGTCTGTACTAGCCACTGATCATGTGACTAGTACAGTGGCTAGTACGGTACACACATAAGGGCTTTGGGTATTCAAAGCCTGGGGTCTGACATGTAGCATCCCCAATTGCTCACGGTTTGGTGTTGTTCTTAGGGTTTGATTTTGTTTCTCTCTTCGGATTGATTCAATATCAACCAAGTATCATTACTTGCTTTGGAGATATATTTGTTATTCCTTTTTGCTAAACCAAGGAGGAAAGCTAGGGTTTTGCTTCGATCAAGATTGAAATACAAGTACCGTGAAAGATTGGGCCACATTACGCATCGTTGATCCGTATCATCTTGGTATCAGAGCATGGTTGGCCACGGTACATGGATTTTTTTTCTTGGTACTTTGAGGTTGATCATCATGTCGAGAAGTAGCAAGCATGGTTCCAATGGTGGATCAAACGAGGAGCCTATGTATGGTGATACACTATTACCAGACATACGTGCTCAATTTGGTGCTACTACCGGCTATTTTCTTTGTCGCGAGAAGGGGTTACGCCATCAACTTGAAGCTCAAATCCAATGGGTGCAAGACACGTTGAAGGATCGCCTCAACGCGAATGAATGGTGTATAATGGAAGGTTTCGACAATATGAACCTTGCTGTCTGTTGCTTGGAGGAGAGGCTACCACTATCATGAGGAGCTAATGTACCGATGCTGCCCCAACCACAACCTAGACGTGCACAACATGTTGTACATCAAGATGGAGATGACCTCTACGCTGCTGATTTAGATGAGGCTATTTTCAATGACCGTGGAAGACATCCATGACATGATTACTTTGATCTTCGAGGTGCTGGACATGGTGGACATCATAATGAAGGTCAAGAACATGAAGATGGCTGTATCAGGAGAATCAAGATCACCATACTAGAGTTCAAGGGCAGATCTGATCCAGAGGCTTATTTGAAGTTGGAGATGCATGTCAATCAAATCTTTGACAATCACCACTACTCTGGAGAGAAGAAGGTTCGTATTGCTTCAATTGAGTTCACCGGATACGCTATTATTTGGTGGGATCAATTAAATCTACTTCATCAAGTGGAGCATGCTGAATAATTGGTGAAGGACACTCAAGCAAGGGGTGGCCGAACTACTCATAACACTTGGAGGCATGCAACTTTGCATGAAGACAATGTGGGATCAACTCTCAAACCGGATGCATCCACTACACCAGTTTAGAGTGCATTAAAGGAAGCATCAAATGTCGTAAGTACAGCGGGCAAAGAAGCATCACATGTTGATTCTAGTGCATTCTCTATGGCTAGAACTAGCAACATTGAATGCTTCAAGTGCAAGGGCTGAGACCATGTGAAGAAGGATTGTCCAAACATGAATACGATGTTGCTTACACATGATGGCTATGCAACAAAGAGCGACAACGATGAATGAAAACCTTCCAATGAATCTAAGAAGCTGGAGCCAATCATTTGTGATCGAAAACAAAGTGTTAGCTTGATGGCTCAAAGGGTGCAAGGTGATGACACCGTTATTATTGGGAAAGGACAGTGACACCATATCTTTCAAACTGATTGCATGATCAAAGAGAAGGTATGTAAGTTGATTATTGATAACAGGAGTTCGAGCAATATGATTGGTAAGGATGTGGTGGAATAACTCGCATTGTCTAAATAGAGGCATCCTAAACCATATTACATCCAATGGCTCAACAACGTCGGTAAAGTCAAGATCACACACAAGGTGAGAGTGCCACTTACTATTGATGGTTATGTCGATAACGTGGAGTGTGATGTGGTACCTATGCATGCTGGTCATATCTTGTTGGGGCATCCATGAAAACTTGATTTGAATGCTACACATCAAGGATGGTCCAACCAATATACTTTTATGCATAAGGGTAAGTGCCATGCTTTGTTGTCCAAGACTGATGAAGAAATCAAGAGTGACTTGATGGTGGTCAGCAAAAAGAAGGCCATCAAGACTACACTAAAACCAAGGATAGTTTTGCTTCAAGAAGGGGGGGCATGATACGATCATAAGTACTACCAAAGTATTAGTTTGCATCCCTAAATTGCAAACTAATGCTAGAACTCAAATTGATGCTATTGCTATTGTTTTACAACAAAAGGTAAAGCAAAAAGTAATGAAGGCCGAGAGGGTGTATGGCCAAAGAGAGGGAACATGCTCTCAGGATAAACCCATAGTGCATGTGGGCGATCAAGAAAAGACAAAGGAGCCAAATTCAAACTCAATTCCGAAATCAATGCATTTTCAGCCTAAGAATCCGAAATGAATTTGGATTAGAGCAATTCCAATTCAGATCTTTCTTTAAAAGAGAAATTAATTTTGAAACTACTTGTAATAGGATAGTTAATTTATTTTGAGCAATTAGAGTAGTTTAAATTTTTGAATTAAAGTAGGAATTTATTTTGAATTACTGTTCATGCGATTGTTCACCGAATCGGATTACTGTTCGTTGACTCATATTACTGTTCATTGTGTGCGCTATTCACCGAACCTATATATTTAGGGGTAGACCCCCATCGTAAGTAAGTTGGAGTTGAAGAAAATACAAAAAAAAGTCACATATTTGTGTGGTGCATAATGAGTACAAGTTTTTCGGAAATTCCCATCTAGGGTTTTGTGATTGCATGATTATTGGAGGGTGGCTTTTCTTCCAAGATCTGTGATTCCTTGTAGATCATCTCACCAATTTGTAGCATCCACAATTACTCATGATTTGGTGTTGTTCTTCTGGTTTGATTTTGTTTCTCTCTTCGGATTGATTCAACATCAACCAAGTATCATTACTTGCATTGAAGATACACTTGTTCTTCCTTTTTGCCGACCCAAGAAGGAGGAAAGCTAGGGTTGTGCTTCGATCAAGATTAAAATACAAGTACCATGGAAGATTGGGCCACATTACGTATCAACCACACGTTGATCCATATTAGCCTTTAGGGAGGTGGTGGCTAGGGTTTCGGTTAATGGTGTAACACATAACCCAATAGCCCCACATTTCCCCTTATAAAGAACCCATAATAGATCTAATCTAAACTTGATTGTTCCAATCCGTTAAGTGTGTAGCCCTGTAGGTTCTTGCATAATCGGCCGTGACCTGGAAACTCCTTTTCGACCACAAGTCGATAGTGGTTTCTAGGAGGACATAGCGACTCCCGAATACACATGAAGATTATTATCGGACAAATCTTATGCAATATGATATGTGACCAGATGCTTGTCACTCATGACTAGTTTGTAACTCCTTACGAACAGTTCGCATCTAGTCATGACCAGTTCGTACCACCTTATGACCAGTTTTTTATCATGTACAACCAGTTTTTGATCACGTACGACCATCTCACGACTAATTTGTATCCCCATACAACTAGTTTGTATCTGGTCATAGTAAATGACCTGCTTGCATATTCTCCTTTTGCCTCACAATATCTGGTCGAACTCTAGGTGGCATATTTGTCATCCATGGATTCCTCAATCACTACAACAAAACTATCACGTTAAGACGCTTTTGTTTTGACGCTTTTATATTTGTCTCTACACTGACAAACACCTCGTATGTAAAGACGCTTCTCAAGACGTTTTATATGACGCCACAAAATCTCTTACCATAGGCAGGTACATATACGTTTACATTTATATAGAGATGAACGTTGAGACGTTTGAGAATATACCTAAGAATTCAGAGGACAAAATTTTAGTTATAGAGACGAATCTTGAGACGTTTTAGAATATGTCTCTACAGCTAAGAGGATAAACTTTTAGTAATATATATATATATATATATATATATATATATTAGTAATATATCTCTACTACTTAAATATTGAAGTTTACCGTCGTCTATTCTCCCACCTTTCTTCATATCCGTTGGATCAGTTGATCAACCGAGGGTCCAGATCATCCGCCCTCTCATCCATCTATCCAAAACCGCCTCCCTACGTTCTCTATAACTGCTTTGGTCCACCATCCACCTCACCTCCCACGCCGACAGGTGGGCTTCCGCAGCCTCCTGAAACCACGCCCGCACTCAGACCCTGCTCCCATTTCGCTCCTCTCTCTCTCTCGCATCTTCCCAACGCCCTCGTCTTCTCCCACACGCGACTCCCACCCATTCCTCCACCCCCAACCATCCGCCCGCCACCGCTGCTCCCGCTCCCGCTCCCGACTCCCGCTCGACACTTTCCTGGCTGCTGTCTGCCATCGGTGGAGTCGGTGCCTTCATTGAGCCCTCCAGATCTGGCTGGATCGAGAGCCGCATCCTCGGTCCCGTCTTCTCCCACTCCTCCAAAGATCTCGGCCGCCGCTTCGTCCATCCCTCCCATCCGCGGCGGAAGATGGCGGTGGTGAGCGCGAGGTGAGGAGGAACATGTGGGGCAGAGTATCGACGGCGTCGCCGATCGCGCTGCGTGGCGCTCGATGCTCATCTACGCGATACCATGGCGTTGGCGCGTCGCGGCCTACCGTGTGTTCGCGCGCTACCGCCACCGATCCTCCACGTCCTCACCTCCACGCTTGCCATACTCGACCTCGCCAGGTCGCCGCTCTCGCCGCAGCGCTGAGGTGCGCCTCGTTGGTGCCGCAATGAGCTCAACGCCGCCGACGGCTACGCCAAGACGGAGGCGGGTCGGCGCCACGTGGTCACCTTCACCGTCGGCGGGCTCGGCGCCATCAACGCCATTGCCGGCGCTGTTGGCGAGAACCCGCCGTGGTGTTCATCGTCGGGGCCTAACAAAGAACGACTACGGAGCAATCGATCTCGCATCACACCATCGGCCTCCCGATTTCACGCAGAGCTCAAAGCTTCTGCATGTTACTTGCTATCGTATAATCTTCGCCTCCTCCTTTTTATTCTTAAGTCCGGAGGATTGATTTTAACGTTTAAGCACGAGTTCGCAATGAATTTTGTCTGCAGACACGTGATAATAAGGTAAAAGCTTGGGTTTTACAAAGACAATGTTCGATTTTGTTAGGGATTCGACGCAATTTCTTGGCTTTCGGGTGTTTGGGTACTGTTGTAGCAACCTATAAGGAGGATGGCAGTTTGAAAATGTTACTTGCTTTGAGGTAAATTACTTTGCCTTGAGGAGTTTTTTGGTGGTAAAGTTTAGATTTTAGATAGTTGGATCGAAAAAACTGAATTTGTGATAATATTTGCAATATTTCTTTCCAACATGTTTCATTTCGTGTTTTTTTTTTGCTGTAAGACAGTAAGAGTACTTCCAACAAATTTTGGCTTATTTGTTCCTTTGAGTTGGGCAGTCCTGGGGTTTTTGGGGTTTGTGTGTCAACAGTTGATTCTTATGTTCAGTCCAACAATACTGTGAACTTATGGTACAATTTTCCAATTTCGCATTATCTTGACAAAATCTGGTGTTTCCTTGGATCGTATGAGATACCTAGAATCTAGATGCTACTTGTCTCTATTGTTGGGTTGCGTAATCTGTGGAGCCCGATACTTGCTAATTGACCAACTTTGGTTTTTATGTGATGATTCGGTTTGGTTAGTCTCATCGATAGGGTCTACATGAAGACAAATTGATTGTTTGTTCCGCCTTCGGGGTTTGTAGTTAGGACTTAGGATTGATGATTGAGTTTATAATTCTCAAAAGCTCGTTCTTTGTAAGATGAAATGGTTCTCTGAATAGTGCCTAGGTGCCTGTAGCAGCTCCAAGCATGGATTATGACCACAAATCCTCTGATTGTGCCTTCGATCAAGTATCAATGGAAGGTTTATCAGTACAAGGAATTTACTTTTACTTCCAGTAATGGAATTTTACCATGTATCCGATCAGTGTACACCAATGCATTTATGAGCCTACAGTTCATCTTTGTTGCAATCGGCCAATTGCAATGCAGAGTTAGGACAAATAACATTGCCATTTCAAGTTTTGTTAGTAAATTATAGTAAGATTCCTAGATATAACCAGATTGTTGTCCATGCTAATATGATGTTTTCCTTCTTGAAATCAGGTATGTGGATGCTATTCTTACAATCCCGAAGGGCAGCTTTTTCCCGATGTGTGGAATGAACCTTGCGTTTGACCATGAGCTCATTGGTCCTGCGATGTACTTCGGTCTTATGGGTGATGGCCAGCCTTTTGGTTGCTACAACGATATGTGGGCATGATGGTGCACCAAGGTATATTATGTTATTTTATACACTTTGTTTGTTCATGTGAAACTTTCATACTTAAAGAGGTGTCCTGTAGTTGCTGTCTACAATGTTGTACCACAATTCAGCTCTGGGTTTAAGGCAATAACTTTGTTCTGCAGGTTATTAATCAGGTATATGCAAACTGCAAATCGAAATTGCTGTAGCTGTATTGTTTCGTACAATAGTATTACTGATTTTGTTTGTGCATTCACTGATCTTCCTCATTTAAATTATGTCTGTCACATGTACCTCAAAGAATGGAAGCACTAGAATATAGTTGGTACAATTCAATATGTGATGTTCCTAATTTTTGTATAAAATAAACCCTTTACACGTGCATCAATAGCAAATGTTGTATTTCTTTAAATGCTAGGATAATAGTGAAGTCTTCTTGTTTTCGACGAACCTAAGAAACAAAAATAAAGTTGTGGCCAAAGGAGCTTTAGTGAGTAAAGATAAAACATGTGTGGTTGGAGGAAACATGCTTAGAGATGAATATTTTGGAGTTGCTGTTCACGCTATTACAAATATTGGGGATGAAAGATTGCTAAGACCATATGAAAATATACATACAGTAAGAGATGCTATTGGTTGTGTTGTTGCTTGGCCTCGGTCATATGTAAGTCCGTTTTCATATAATCATTGAGTACATTCCAATGTTTGATAGTTGCTTAAACTCTATTATTTATGAAGAACCTTTACGCTTTTTAGGTTAAAAGAGCTAAGAAAACAGCTTTAAATCAGTCACAAAACAACCTGGTATGTTACATTCTTCTAATTTCATCAAATAAACTTGTCATCTTACACTTTTCTAACCAGGACATTTATTTCTTTTTCAACCGCCTTTGCAGGATAATTGAGAACTACAAAGAGAATGCAATGGAGATGGAGGAGCTAATGTATTAGTTTCTCCTTGGGAAAAGCTTATAGATAGATTCCAACTACTTAGAAAAAAATTTATGGCAATCCATCGGATCTTTTTCTGATGTATCTGCACCTTTTTTATATGAATGTTTGATTTAGTTGTGAACTCCACTTGCTATAAATTCAAATATTTGTTGTTGCTATGAAATGCATGCATGTTCTATAGTTTTCTTAGTTTGATGATTGTGAGAATATGATGCTTCCATGTGAAGACATGTGCTCTACTGTTTTCTAGTTTTTTTGGATGATGTGGAATAATGTCTTCATATGACGATATATGTTTCCATTTGTAGCAAAATGCTGAATCAAATTCAAATAATCCAATTAAATTCGAAATAATTTTTTTCATAGTAAGATGCCCAAAAGACGCTTTTATGTACTCTAGAGACGATATAACGCCTCTACAAAATGTGTATAAATTGTGCACACATGAATTGAATAAATTTGTAAAAGCTGCCTCTATGTTTGTTGGCACGCAAATCGGACGTGTCTATATCAAGAAAGACGTTATGTAAGTGTATGTACTAAAACGTTTCTACATGCATAGACATGAATTTTAACGTCTCAGAAGCGCCTTATATTCTCATACACATGTTTTACAAGCGCCTCTACGCTTCTTGTCACGGTCCGTGGGGAGGCGCTCTAAGGACGCTTTATAAAAACGGCTCTATGGTCCTCTAGAGATGAAATAACACGTCTCTAGCCTATAGATTGGACGTCTCTATATGGATGTTGTGTTGTAGTGAATATTTTTTCAATTTAGTGACGGATAACTTCGTGTGGTTAACTCTTTGACCACTTGTGGCACGACCATACACTTCCTTTATCTGAGCATATCGAGGCGTCCAAAGATATCTCTCTTGTTATGATAGGAGGGGCAAATCTCATATTCGACCAATCACATCTCTCCGCGTGTTTCACAGCATACCCGAAAGTTACATTTATAACTACCTAGTTATAGAGTAGTGTTTGGTAACCCCTAAGTGTATTTTTACACATGTAGGAAATCATGTTAATCGCAGGTCTAAGGATTTATACATCATCATTGTTTGAGACCAACTGATGACACATAAAATCATAACAATCTTAATAGTGTCTCAAAGTGGGTCAATCCAACATCATGTTTGTAACATCCCTATTTCCTGAGTTCAAAAAAAATTTTGAGTAGTTTAGCCCCTTGGAAAATTCACCAAATTTTATTTGGATTTAATCAAGCTTAAATTGCACTTTCAAACGTCAAAACAATTTAATGTGACTAATCTGAACATCAATTAATTCTAAAACTATGTTATTTGAGTTCTTTGTGCTTGGAAATATTTTCCAGATTTTTTTTGAAGTTTTCTGAGTTCATCTGCAATTTTTGTTTTGCTATTTGGAGTTACCGGTATTTCTAAAATACAAAACCTAATTAAAATCTCAAAAATTCCATTGGGCTGAAACCCTATCTCTCAGCCCAATCCTATTCGATTTTCCAGCCCAATCCTGCATGGCCCATCTCCTTTCTCTCCCCGCTCGCCCCCGCGCATGGCCCTACCTACTAGTCACTCACGTGTAGTTTGCTACGAGGTTACACATGAGTCACTGTCGCTGATGTGTGGGTCCCACCCAATCACTATTCATCATCTCCGAGTCGAGGATGGCTTAGACTCCTCCGCCGCGTGGACCTTCCTTAGCGTGCATGCTCCGAACTCTCTTGTCCGCCCGCGTATAAAGGGAGGGGAAGCCCTTGCCCTCCGCATCCTAGTCGCGCCGTCACTAAGCCGAAACCACAACCTTAGCCGCCAGAAATCGCCGAAGAAGCAAAACGCCGCCGCAAGCTTCAACATGATTTTCCTCCTCCATCAGTGAACCTCGACCTTCGCCACCGCCTCCATTGAGTTCACAAGAACGAGATCTACCTCATCATCACCTTCACATCGCCGAAGCATCACTGGAGCTCAATTCCCATCAAACTAGAAACCTAGTCGCTGCCTTGACCTCGCCACCGACCAACTCCGCCACCTCCTTGCACCCGTGAGTACACTGTCGGGATCGCTAGAGCGTCAGCTACTCGTTGCACACCTCTGTGTCCATTACCGTGGCCCAAAACACTGATGACCCTCGATCCCAGAACCTCCACCGCCATTGAGCCACTGTGGCATGCCATGTCACCCTCCACGTTAGCTTGGGGTTGCGTGGCAGTCCAGTCAGCGCCATGTGTTGCCAAGTCAACGTCGTGTCAGCAACCGCGTGTCAAACCCAGATCCAATCCCAGATAAAACTAGCCCACGGTAAACGTAGTCACTGCCATGTGGGTCCCACATGTTAGATCCACAGTGTCGTAGACCCATGAGCCATAGACCTGTGAGCCAACTCCACGGACTTGGTCCATAGAATAGAGGTCCCACCTGTCAGCCACTAGTTTTCATTTTCTAGATTTTCTTTTAATTTTGAAATTATGGATGATGTCAGGATGACGCAATAATTTGAAATTTCCTTTAGAAAGATAATTCAGAAAATTCAAAACAGTAATTCCTTTATCTTTCTATTAGGTTTAGATTTTCCAAAAGCTCGTTCTTCCTCATACGAACTCTGATTGAGCCCATTCAAATTTATAAATTCATCTAAATTGAAGCTCTACCTTCCTGAGATTTTTATTTAATTTTTTGAGTTTGTTATCTGTATGTTTTGTATTTATTTGTTTATTTAGTTTTGTTTGTGAGCAGACGTTGATACTTCGGGAGCTTTCGATGAAGGAGGAGTTAATAAGCTCAAGACCAGTAGTACCAAGACTTATTCCAACGAAAGTTGTACCTTTGACCATGTTGAACCTAGTTTTCCAAAATTACCTTGATTCAAATTATTGCATTTTACTTTAAGTATTTATCTAAATGTTTTGGAATTAGTTATCCACCAATTTGATTATATCCACTTTGCCTATTGTATTACCCTGATCTTTTGTCACCCTAGTTTGGTTAATTACTAGTTGGTGTTATTATAGAACCAACGTGGATTAGTTAGATACGAATAGTCTGTTTAGCCATGCAACGAGTCATTGATATCATTTGAGTTGCAAATATAAACTTGACAAAGTGATTATGGAAATTGTGTAAAATTGTGTGCAGTATGCTGTTACTTATTGACGGCATGTGTTGCACTTAGCCAATAGGGTGAAAATAAGATTTAGACTGAGGCGAGTGGATGGGACTATGTGATATGGTGGAATTGTGGATCAGAAAAGAACATGAATTTGTGGTTACTTAGTTAGAATATTAGCAGTCTCACCTTGGTCAATTAAGGACTTAACTTTGTGCGCCATTGAACTAGGCCACAACTGCACAACCACATGCATGATGGGACAGGCCTAACTTAATAAGTTATGAAATCTTGGCATTGATTACTCAGGTATGCAGGATAGACTGTGTGCCAGGCTAGAGGTGTGGATTACACTGAAAGTCACATCGATGGACGGTTCACCGCTTCTAGGTCTAACGGTATGTATCATACCAAAGCGTTGTGGTAGGGTTGGTATGTGTAACATCCCAAAATTTGGATTGTTTTAAAGTTTTTTAAAAAATAAAAATAACTATTTGAATTTTCTTGTAAAAGTCAAAGCTTAATTTAATTTTTCTATAAATTAAAAAAAATTAATGTGAATAATCTAAACTTCAATTAAATCAAAAGTTGTTTTATTTAAGTTCTTGGTGTTCCAGATATTTTTTCAGAAATTTCTAGGAATTTAATTGCTATTTTTAGAGTTTGGTTTTAATTATCTGATCTTTCTAAATTCCGAAATCCTATTTAATTCCAAAATCCTTCTTTGGTCTCAATCCTTTTCCCCTCAGCTACAAGAGTTACTTGTTTCAACTACCATGAGACAGGTTATTATGCTAACAAGTGTCCGCAAAAGCAAGGGCCGATACCAATTTCTTTCAATTTGGGAGCTATAGTAGCTAGGACTTCTTTATCAGGAGTAGGAAGATGAATGCCTCAGACTCCAAATCAAGCTACCAGGACTCCATCAACCGCAGTAAGAGGAATGCTGAAGCACATCACTGCAGAAGGAGTTCAACTAGTTCAGAACATCGCTTCTGGTAAGTCCTTCAGTTAGAACTACGTCAGTTCCAGCTTTGTTTCACTCATAAGAGAAATCCATTTAGAAGAGTGAGCAATGTTTGAACCTATTCTTTAGTCAGCCAAATCTCGAGGACGAGATTCCCTTTAAGGGGGTATGTTTGTAAAATCCTAAAATTTGGTTTGTTTTGAAGTTTTTTTTAAAATAAAAATAACCATTTGAATTTTCCTATTAAAGTCAAAGCTTAATTTAAATTTTTATAAATAAAAAATATTTAATGTGAATAATCTAAACTTCAATTAAATTAAAAGTTGTTTTATTTAAGTTCCTAGTGTTCCAAAGATTTTTTTTTTTTGGAATTTTCTAGGAATTATTGGAATTATTTGCTATTTTTAGAGTTCGATTTTAATTATCTGATCTTTCTAAATTTAGAAATCCTATTTAATTCCGAAATCCTTCTTTGGGCTCCATCCTTTTCCCCCTCAACCTTTTTCCTTGGCCCGGCCCACTTTGTCTCTACCGTTTCTTTTCTTAGCCCAGCCATAGCCTAGGCCTGCACCTCCTTTTCCTTTTCTCCCATTTCAACCCAACCCAAGGTAGCCACTTCCTTTTTCTTTTTCTACCGCCAACCGTTCCATTTCTTTTCCTTGCGCGTGACCGAACCCCAGCCGAATCCCTCCATTTCTTTTCCGTTGGCCCATCTACCCAGCCGCTTCAACCTTTCCTTGTGCGAGCGAGCGGCCTAGCTGTGCCTCTTTTCCCTTTTCTTTTGTCACCGCTGGTGGGACCCACTGCTAGTAGCCACCTCACCGTTGTCTTCCTCCTGGTTTCTTAGCCATGCCTAAGACAAACGCGCAGCGCCGCCCGTGGCCCCCCCCTTGTGGACTCCTTCCTCCGGTGCTATATAAAGGACCCTAACCCTATCATATTCTTCGCCCGGCCTTACTCCACCGAAACCCTAAACTCTCAGTCCCGGTTTCGACCTCGTTGCGCCGCAATCGTCAAAGACCCGAGCTGCACCGAAGCTCCTTCATCGTTGGATTGCTCCGCCGTCAGTCCACCTCCAGCCGCGTTGTCTTCACTGACGGACTCGCCTCGCCGCGTTCTTTGAAGAGCTCTCATCATCTGCCGAGGAGCATCGTCAAATCACTGTAACACCAACCTCCTCAAACTCTGGCCACTACCATCTTGTTTGATCTACAACTCCGGTGGCCCCTGTGCCTTTCTATGCGCGTCATTGTGTGCGCCATGTCCTACTCATCTAATCCCTCACATCCACTTTTTCTCTCAGCCACTGAATCGCCGTCACCCTAGTTCTTCTTTGTCGTCGGCCAAGTTCTTCTCGCCATCGTTCCGAGTGTTCCCCGGCCACCCCGAGCAGCTCCCGGAGGTCCTCATCACTTCGCCGTCACGGTATCTCTCCATGTTTCTCTCAAGCGCCATTAACGCATCAAAGCTGCCGGCCAAGTCCCTGCTCTCTCTCGGATCCTCTCTCTTGTTCCTCTCTATGTCAGCGTGGCAGCCACCTTTGCATGGCACTACATCTACACGTTAGCGCCATCTCAGCTTTCCTGCTTAAGTGGCATCCCTGTGGAAACACGTGTGGTTGTTTCCAAATACAAACAAATGACATAAGGGCCCCTCATGTCATCCATTTAAAACCCTAGACCAAAAGTCCAAAGACTTAGATCCCCATGCACCATCTCAATGACTAGTGGGTCCCACTTGTCAAATTCAATTTCTTTTATTTTCTTTTCAGTCAAAAATCTTTGATGATGTCAGTAGGATCCAACAAATTGTTTTTCCTTCAGAGAAACAATTCCCTAAATTCTGAAATTATGATTCTATCATTTCATGTGAATCTTTCAGAAGCCATATCTTCTCCATCCGAACCCCGATTGAGCCCATTCAAATTTCTAAATTCATCTAAATTCGAGCTCTATTTATCTGGGATTTTTATTTAATTTTTGGAGTTTGTTTTATCTTTGCTATTTATTTATTTTGTTTATTTGCTTTGTTTGCGAGTAGACATTGATACTTCGGGGAATTTTGAGCAAGGAAGAGTGCACCAAGATCAAGATCAATCCCAATATTTATTCTAAGGCAAGCCGTAGTCCTTTGATCATATTGAACCTATGATTTCAAAAGTACATTGTTTTATACAATTGCATGTTATCTTTATATTAATTGGGATTAGCTATCACCTGTTATTATTATGTCTCTATTGATTATTTGAATGCCATGAATAATTTGTCACCACAACATATATAATTTTAGTTGGACATATTTGTATCACCAACATGGGTATCATATAGATGCTTAGTCATGCTTAGTTGCGATGGGTCATTATCACATGTGTCATAATGACTAATCTTGACTTAATGAAATATGGAATTGTGGTGGTTAGCCATTGTTGTTAAAATTTATGTACCATGACAGGGTATATCATTGGTCTTGGTTAAACAAAATAATTTTCGCTCGGGCAAGCGGTCGTGGATTGCGGGTGTGGAATTAACACGTTGTGGGTTGTGGTAAGATCGCTTGAGTAACTTATCAAGGACTTAATCTTGTGCGCCATTGAACTGGGCTATAACCATACAACCACATGTCTTGTTTGGGCGGAACATGTCTAACTAATTAGCAATATCTTAATTTCGGTTCTATCTTGGAAGCGTGAGTTGCGGGATAGACGTATACTCACGATGGCGTAAGAGGGGGGCCTTGTCTGGTTGAAAAAACATTCAGTGTTGAAACCTTAGCGGGTAGAATTAGGTTAAGAAAGAGCTTTATAAAAGCCTTGTGATGATCACTTAGGTCACACACCTAAGGAAGTGTGGTCAGACTCTTTGAGTTGACTAATCTCTTGTGGGAAAAACTGTATAACCTCTCCAGAGTGTAAAACTATTCGAATAGCCATGTCCGTGGTTATAGACGTGTCTAGGATTTCACACAAGAGATAGAGTTTTTTTATAAAATGTGTCGGAGTGTGAATGGGAAGTTAACTTGATGAATATAATGTTCGTTTGGTGAATGGGTAATTCACTTGGTGGTTTATCTTGGGAAGTGAATGGATAGTTCACTAGTTGGTTCAAAACAATGGTTTAATTATTTATTATTGTTTTCAACTACGCATTCCAATCTATGTACTGTATTTATCATCAATACTGCTTTCTGTAAAAGAACCATACAGCTAACCTTTGTTAAGCTGTGCATGAATACTATTTGCAAACATGTCCCTATGGCTTCCTGAGTGCTTTATGTATTCATGGCTTTACGTTTTTGTTGATCAGTTAAAAAATATCAAGCTGCTCAAGAGTTCTTTCACAAGGAGGACTATGAAGGTTTTGTAGATTATGGTGTGTTCTCCACTCGATTGCCTGTGAACATGTTGATTGGCCATTTCAAGAGTTTCGTTCCACTGCAAGAGTTTATTCGTTTCTTTAGCCCTACGTGGCAAGCTAAGTAAACGTTGACCATAAGGTTTAGTTTTTATTATTATTTGTTACTTTGTGGTCTTTTTAGTTAAATTGAATAAATGGATGGTATTTCATCACTGTTTCCTGTGTGAGCTATGTAATGCCCAACCCGGAGGCCACCCATGAGGTCCTCTAGGACCTCCTAAGAAGTCCATCAGGACCTCCCAGGAGGTCCGGTAGGACCGCTCAGGGGAATATCCACGACCGCCCAAGAGGTCCAGCAGGATCTCCTGGAGGTCTAGAGACCTAACCGAGAGGGAGTATGAGGCACAGGGAGATCACAACAGCCACGAGCCAACTCAAGAGAGGTCGAAGGACCAATCCTGAGGAGGTCGTGAGACCTGTGGTGGTCCAAGTCCTCCCACGACCAGTCCCAAGGGAGGTCGTGGAGGGCTGGGATCACCCCAAAGACCTCCCACGACCAGACCCGAGGGTGGTCGTGGTGGTTAGGAATCACCCCATGCTCCTCTATGTGAACCGAGCTAGTCCCAAGGATCAACAGCTAGCTCTTCACAGCATATAATAGTGGTAACATACACTTCAAAGAGAGCTTTATTAATATCAACAAAGTTGTTTGCAAAGGGGAGGCTTACAAGCCAACAAACCAGAACACAACGGAAGATAAACAATAGGCCACCCGATACACCACAGGCAATCGGCTGGAGGGCGCATCCTAGTTGTCCAGGACCACTTGGTCCACAGCAAGATCAGCTCAAAGCTTAATCCTTGCTCAAAAATTAATTTCAAGCAAGAGTGAGCACAACAACCGTACTCGCAAGTTACACCCATCAAATAACAGAATGACATGCATAAATGGATATCTCAAAGGAAGGCTTAATATGTTTGATTTGCATAAGGCCAAGTTTATTTCAAATACAAATACTAAGTTTCAAGGCTTATAACAATAATTAAAATTCATTTTATAAATCTTAGTTTTCAGTTGGATAACATTCATCAACAAGTGGTGAAGGATACCCTCCTATCACAAGGCTCCCTGCCCAAACCCATGGGATAGAAATCCCAAAACCAGTTTATCAAAGCCTTTTGAAAACAAAACCAAGCCTAACTTTGAGTGGCTTTTGCTAGCACGTCCATGACCGTGGACATGGCTATTCGAATAGTTTTCACTCTGCAGAGGTTGTACACTTTACTCACATGAGATGATCCCGATATATTGTCCGCTCACACACTTTCGAAGGTGTGCGACTAAGGGATAACCACAAGGCCTTTACAATACATCATTCCACCACAGCCCCTCCTCGTTAAGGTTTCACAGATCCCCCCTTTGAATAGAAACCCTCCAGGTTATTGGGGTGCCCCCTCTGACGCCAGTGGGAAACATAGGTTATAAAATACCATAGGTCATAAAAGACCTCCCACACATCAAAGCGGAACGACCGCGGTGGAGCTTTGCAAATTAATCAGCCAGGTCCCATGCCCCACTCTAGAGACATGTGGTTGCACGGTGAGGTTCCCATTATAGGCATAGGAAGTTGTGGCTCAAAGACCGGTCCTTAACTGACTTGGGCGGCTACCACAGAACCCTGGGCCTCAACCTTACCCGGGTTGAGCCCGTGCATGGACATGCACCAACCAACCAAACCAATCCGCCCAAGTCCAAACCAGTTTTCCTTTTTCTTGTTCTTTCAAAAATATTTGCAAGTTACCATGACAACCCAATGTCATAGATTAAAACATTTTAGACAACATTGGTCATTTGGCAATAAAACTTCCCAAACAAGATCTTGGTCTAAGCACGTCTAAGCGTACATTTTCCAAGAGGTCCTGGTTCACGCTATTGCATCAACTAGATTTCAACTATGGTGACAACAGAGAGGAATCAATATCGACAATGGCCATACAAAGGATTTGGCATAACTATGGATTTAAAACAGGTATTGAAATACTTAGCATAAATAAGCATGCAATAGTCTTTGAAACAGAACTTAAATAATTTTGAGATACTGGGTGCAACATGATCAAGAGTGTAACTTGCCTCCTGCTTGAAAGCTTCATGGGATCACTTCCTCACAGAGCTCGGGATCTCCAGAGACATCGAGGTCTACACGCGAACAAAGCAAAGCAGAAAAAGGCAACCAAATAAGATCCAAAGAACTCCAAATGAACCAAATAGCAAAGAATAGAGCAGGAGAACTGAGGAAGGGCTTTCAGGAGGAGATCCAAGGTGCTGGCCGAAGGAGGTCCGATGGATTGGTGAAGAGGTCCCGAGAGCTGGTCGGAGAAGATCAGCAGCTTGGAGGGAGGTCCAAGAACTGGTTGGGTGAGCAAGGAGAGCTGAAATGGGGAAAAGGTAAAGGTGAAGGGGCTGCCCAAGCATATATAGCCGGAGTTGCCGAGATTTCCAAGGGTATACGTGTTCAAGACCTGGTGTAAGGTATGATAGGAGTAGGTAAAAGATGAGACAAAAGATGGCTCGGTGCTGCAAAAAGGTGATAGCATTTAATGTGACACAACGAGCATTAAATATGTGAAGACTTCCATGGTAGCAAGGACGCACGGAAGGAAGATAAAGAAAGTGAACGTGACTGGCAAATGGGGCCAGTCAAAGCTCAGGGAGAGGTCCTATGAAGACTTTGAGGAGGTCTCACAGAAGTCAAGGGGGGTTCCAAACCCGCAGGGATGGTCTTTGCAAAAAGGACTAGGAGGTCCTGAGGATAAGGGGTCCAGAGGAGGGCTGGGCCGCAGAGGTCAAGGGAGGTCCGACCCACCAAGGTGGTTTTTGCAAAAAGACCAACGAAGGACTAAAAGGGTGGTCCTTGCAAAAGAGGTGGTCGAGACTCACAGAAGAGGTTTTGACCCAAAGGGAGAGATCGTGACCACAGGAGGTCATGACCCATAGGGGGTGGTCTTTGCAAAATTGTAACATCCCAATTTTCTGAGCTTTAAAAAAAATCTTTTAAAGAGTTAGTAGGATAAAATTCACCATTTGGATTTTATTTGAATTTAAATCAAAAGCTTAATATGGACTTTGTACACCAAAACAATTTAATATAATTAAAGTCAACATGAACAATGGTCAAAACTATTTTATTTGGGTTACATGGGCTTGGATATATTTTCCAAATTTTTCTGGAATTTTTCCAATTTTATTTGCTATTTTCTATTGCTTATTTGGATTTCTGGTATTTTCTAAAAAGGAAAAAGTATTAAAATCTCGGAAAAATCCTTCGGGCCGAATCTCTCGTCGATCCACCCCTCTCGTTTTTTTTCGCCTAGGTTCATACCAAAGAAATTTCCCATGGCGCCCGTTTCCTTGTCTGCACCGCCGGTGGGCCCCACACTACGTCGTCCTCCTCCGTTCCTCCTTTGCCGAGCTTCGCTCCAATGGCCGCCATGGAAAGAGCTTGAACTCGTAGCGACAAGGGACGAATCTCCAACTAAAGTACAACTAGAAGATGCGTGGAATCCGTTTCCTTATCTCTCCGCGCCAGAATCAGATCAAATCCCATCCTTTATCCGCTTCTATCTCTAAAACAAACTCGTAGCCGCTTCAGACTCTTTTGGGGATTTCCTTATCCCGGCGCGCTAATCCCCTATAAAAGGGACCCCAAGGATCGCTCGTGCTCCCTCATCCCGAATCCCCACCTCGTTCCTCTCCTAAAGCTCTGTCACCGCCGCAATTTGGAGTTTTAGGGTTTTTGGTGCCGCAACTTTAATCTTCGAATTCCTTCGCCGCCGGTGACGCATTGCCTCCGTGGAGTACACTACCAGGATCGCCGTCAATAGATCTACCTCCCGAACCCGTCCCCGACGGCAATACCCCACCGGAGCGCCCGTCCGATAAAACCCGAGCCTCTCCGTCGCTTTAACCTTGCCGCCGGCCATCTCCGACGACCTCAGGTGCTCAAACCGGTGCCCTCATGCGCGCATTAACCCCCTCTACCTGATGCCACCATCCACTCTCGCCGGCGAGCCGTCGTTCGCCGTTGTCGGCCAGTCCAGAACCGCCGCCGCCGCCGTTGTCGTCCTCGCCGATGTGGACGCCGAGTCACCCGGCCACCTCAGCACCCCGTCCGCATCTGCGCGTACGTGTCAGCCACATAGGCGTCGCGTCAGCGCCACGTGCGTGGTTGCACCACCTCACCCCGAACCAGATCCCAAACCCTCGGTGAACCTAGTCCATGGTACACTGTCCCTATGACAGTGGGCCCCACTTCCAAATCTATTTCTTTTATTTGTTTTCAGTTGATAAATCCATCGCTGACCTCATGCTTGCGCAATATTCCGATTTTCTTTTAAGAAATAATTCGGGATATTCCAAAAATAGGGTTTTCTTTATATTCAAACTTCCCAAGCTCATATCTTTTGCATCCGAACTCCGTTTGAGCCCATTCAAATTTCTAAATTCATCTAAATTCAAGATCTACCTATCTGAGATTTTTATTTAATTTTTGGAGTTTGTTTTGCCTCTGTTTTATTTTATTTTTTGTTTGTTTCGTTTGCGAGTAGACGTTGATACCTTGGGAGGTTTTGAAGAGCAAGGAGCATCTCAAGACCAAGATCAATCCCAAGACCTTTTCCAAGACAAGTTATACCTTTGATCATGTTGAACCCAGTTTTCGAAAGTTATATTGATTTCAATTATTGCATTTACTTTAATTATTTAATTCAATGCTTTTGGGATTAGTTAATGTCCAATTTGTTATGATTCCCTTGTCTAATTGTATGCCATAATCTTTTGTCACCCTAGTTTGGTTAATTTAGTTGGTGTCATGGTACTACCAACATGGGTTGGTTAGATGCGATTAGTTTGCTTAGCCATGCTACGAGTCATCATCTCATGTAGTTGCAAATATAAACTTAACTAAGTGACTATGGAACTATGTGATAGAAACTGTGTGTGCTATGTGCTATTACTCGTTGATGGCATATGTTGCACTTAACCAACAGGGTGGGAAAGGATTTAGATGGAGGCAAGTGGACTATGTGATATTTTGGTGGAGCTATGTGCGTGGGCTTAATAACCTGTGTGCATAGGGATTTGTAGTCTAATTGGAAGTCTTGCCTTGGTCAATTAAGGACTTAACTTTGTGCGCCATTGAATTGAGCCTCTCGTACAACCACATGCCTGGTATGGGACGGGCCTAACATAGTAAGTTATGGAGTCTTGACATTGATTACTCAGGTTGTAGGTTAGGCTGTGGACGTGGGTGGAGGTGTGCTACCAGGTAGTCACATCACGGGGCGGTTCGCCATGTCCCTGTCCAACGGTGTGTGTTGGACTGACTTCCTATGTGGGGTTGTCTGACGGTTTGTAAGCACACTGGGAGTGTCAATGTTAACATGAAGTTTCTGAACTGTTTTGTTACGGCTAGTGCTAGCTACACTAGTTGTATCTTGTGGGTAAAGTGTACAAACTCTGCAGAGTGTTAAACAATCTATTCGGATAGCGCGTCATGATCATGGACATGCTCGGTGATTTCACACGAGGGGTAGATTTTCATAAAACCTTGGGAAGGGAGCTGTGTGACCTAAGTCATATGGCTATGTGAATAACCTGCTTAGGCTAGGTGTCTTTGTGAAATAAAACTGTCAACTTATTATTGTCTATTTGTTTTGAATTATGCTTTCAATCTACTACTTGTATTTAAATTGCAAATGCTGCATTTCTGCAAAAGAACCACAGAAGCCATTCCTTTGGAATAAGCCTGCATCTATAATTACATTTCTGTGGTATGACTTGCGAGTACGGTGTGTACTCATGCTTGTTGTAAAACATGCAATAGAAGAGGAGGAGTCTTCGCCTGCTTTCGAGGAGGAGTTCATCGAAGGTGCTTGATCGTAGGGTCTTGATCCCAGTCAGTTGCCTCTGGTGAATTGATGGGATTCCGCTGAAGTTTCTTCGTTCCACTGCTATTTTATTTCTTGCTAGCCCTGCGTGGCTTAATAAATGTAAACTCGACCATAAGGTCAAAACCCGTATTTGTTATCAAATTACTCGTTTATGTTATTAAACGCTTGTGTGGATCGATATTCACCTGTGTTGATACTGTGTGCACTAGCGTGATCCTAGACTAGTGCATTATACACAGAGGGGCCAGAATTGCATATTTTGGGTCCCCACAAAAATGACCACAGAGGGTGGTCTTTGCAAAAAAAAAAAGACCACAGAGCCGCGAGGAGGAGGAGGTCCAAAGGACGAAGGAAAAGGCACAGCGAAGCAGAGCCGTTAGATTTTGATCGGGTGTTCCAAGGTGATTGGACCGTTCGGACCATCCGAACGCTTCCTCTCAATCGGACTGTCCAGACTTAATCGGACGCTCCGCGTTGATAAGGAACGTTCGAACCAACGAAGGATAAGGAAGACCAACGAAAAAGAGGTCCCAACGGTCCGGATGAACCCAGAGGAGGTCTCAACGGCTAAGATAAGATCAAGGAGGTTTTGATGGTTAAGATCAAGACAAGGGGTGGTCTTAACGGTCAAGATCTAAACAAGAGAGGTGAGCGATAGTGAGATAAGAAGTGGGAGGAGTAGGAGCTGTTGGATTCGGATCGAACGGACCAAAACGATTAGGCCGTTCAGACCATCCGAAGCTACCACTAGATCTCAGCCATTGAACTAGATCGAGTGGTCCAAAATGATTGGGACGTTCGGACCGTCTGACATGGATCCGATGGCTCAGAAAGGATGGGATGTTCGGACCATCCGAACGTGCCCACAAGATCGGGCCGTCCAACACAGATCGGACGGTCCTCAAGCGATGAAGGTCAAAATCGAGCGGAAGGTCCGATCGAGCACAAGGTCCAAACACTAGGAAGGTCTAGACCTAAGGAGGTACGGACCAAAGAAGACAACACAAAGAAGGTCTGGACCCTTGGATCCAAATGAAGGAGAGGTCTGGACCATCAGATCCAGACGAAGGGTGGTCTGGACGGAGGGGTTTCAAGGGGAGAGGGATCCAACGGGGGAGATCCACAGAAAGTGGTCCATAGGAGGTCCTGACGATCAAGATAAACTCAAAGGTGATCTCGATGGTCAAGAGGAGATCAAGGAGATCTCGATGGTCAAGACCAACATAGGGGAGGTCTCAACGGTCAAGATGAAGCCAAAGGAGATCTCGACGGTCAAGACCAACACAGGGGAGGTCTCAACGGTCAAGATGAAGCCAAAGGAGGTCCTTACGGACCCGGGGAGGTCCAAAAGAGGTTCAGATGGACACGGAGAGGTCCAAATGAACTCTAGGAGGTCCGACTGTACCCAAGGGAGGTTCCAAATGAACCCGGGGAGGTTCACTTGAGCACACAGAGACCCTTTGGGCACAAGGAGGTTCAATTAAACAAGAAGCGATCTAGTTGAACACAAAGAGATCCAATGAACAGAAGGTAGTCCATTTGATCAGAGGGAGATCCAAATGAATCACTGGGCATTGCAGTGAACAAGAGAGGGGTTCAATTGAATACCAGGGAGTCCACATGAACTCATAGGGGGTTCCAATGAACACAGAGATGTCCAAGGGACACAGAGGAGTTCACAGGATCCAAGGAAGGTCCAAGTGAACACAGGAGGCCTAGATGAACCAAAGAGAAGTTCAAATAGACACAAGGAGGTCCAGATGAACTAGAAGAAGGTTCAATGTAGCCTAAAGATATTCAAGTGAGCACCAAGGGCTTCAAATGAACCTGAGGATGTTCAAATGATTAAGGCAATATTCAAATGAATCCGAAGAGATTCAAATGAGCAACTAAGGGTTCTAATGAACCATAAAGAGATTCAAACCGACAAAGAGGAGGTATAAATACAAGGGTAGTCTAGACACAAAAGAGGTCTAGGCTCACAGGTGAGTTCCAGGCACAAGGAGATCTGGACTCAAGGAGATGGTCAAACAAGAGGGAGGTCTGGAAAGAAAGAGCTGAGCCACGGTAAGTGCAGAACAAGCAGAGGCGAGGGAAGTCAACACGAGAACTCCAGCAGCTCCAAGAACCAAACTTTAGGATTAGTTAAAGTTCAGTTTAGTCATTTTAAACACCCAAATCCTGAAAATCTCAAGTTAAGTTTTGAATTCTCATCAAAACAAAATGGTTCTTTTTATTTTAAAAATCTTCAAAAATCTCAGAAAACCAGGGTGTTACAAGCTAGCTACTGATCTGGGACTAGTTCAGAATATACAGAGGGTTCCTGAATCGTATTTTTGCGTCCTGACAGTATGATGGTAAAACACATCAGGAGGGTCAATTGTCGAGATAAAGTTTTGGAAAGATTTTGTTATGATTGGTGCTATCTACACTGGTCATATTGTGTGGGTAAAGTATACTACCTCGGCAGAGTGTTAAATAATCTATTCGAATAGCCGCGTCCATGGTCATGGACATACTCGGGGATTTCACACGAGGGGCAAATTTTCATTAAAAACAATTATGAAGGGATAGTTGTGTGTGCACACTTATGCAGCTGTGTGAAGGAAAATGTTTAGGATATGGAAGCTTTGTGAAAATCCTTGTTAAAATTATTATTATTTATTGTTTTGAATTACACTTTCAATCTATTATTTGTATTCAATTGCAAATTCTGCTTTAATGCAAAATAGCCACAGAAGCCATTTTTTTTGGAATAAGTCATCATATATAATTGCATTTTGTGGTACAACTTGTTGAGTACTCGGAGTACTCATTCTTGCTGCAATCATTCAGCTGAAGTGGAGGAATCGCCGCATGCTTTCGAGGAGGAGCTTTATGAGGATGGTGATCGTTAGGTCTTGATTTTAGTCGGTTGTCTGTGGTTAGTCGATGGGTATCCGCTAGAGTTGTTTTCGTTCCGCTGTCGTTTCCTTATTTAGTGTCAGCCCTGCATGGCTTAATAATTGTAAACTCGGCCATAAGGTCAAAACTACTATTTATTTAATCAAATTAGTCATTTATTCTTATATTCGTCTTGTGTGGAATAATATTCAACTATGTTGATATTATGTATACTAGCTTGATCCTGAACTAGTGCATTATATACAGAGGGTCCAAAATTGTATTTTTGGGTTCCGACAATGTTCTCTAACATGTGTTCATATTATTGATTCGATATCCCCATATTTATGATCGATGAAACATGGTCATCAATCAATACATGTATTGGTCGAAAAGTCACTAATGCCCCGATGAGTGACATTCGACCAAGAATATTTTAGAATGACATCATACAACTATTAAAGAGTTTTACCAACAAGTCACATACTTGCTAATCTTTATAAATGATAATTCATCCAATGAACATTATAAAATTTATTCTATTACTCATAAATATAAATGTAATACAATAATCTTCATGATTACGTCTAGGCATCAATTATAGTGATCGCACTGAGGTGGTATGTGTGGTGCTAGGATGCAAAGATCTAACAGGGTCTGGCAATGGCGAAGATATTGTCGGTGGTCAAGTTCGCCGGCGAGGATAGGGTTGACAATGGAAACGCATCCTCTGACATTGTGTAGCATTGTCACGGTGCTACATTACCGTAACATTACATAGCAGCCGTCGGATCGAAAAGGAAAGGATGAGATCGAGTTTTGCTCTGTAGCAAAATACTGCTGCATCGCTACTGGTCATGAATATTGTAGCATCACTGTAGCAGTGATCAGCGCCATTCTTTCTGGATCAGATGGCTCAGATCTACCGAATATTACGACACTGTACTCCTCTGCCAATGGCACAAGATGCCAATCAGTTGACAACAGGGTACGTGGTAGGCTTGTGGGCCCTTGGGGAATGGAATGGGGAGAGAGCAAAATGCCACTCCCGCACAGTGGGTAGAGGAGAAATGGAGTACTGTTTGCAAGAGAGATGCTGTGTTTTTAGTAACATTCTATTAACTAGGCTCTACACAAACCTCATCTTGTAGCTTCAGCTTCTCTATTATTTTAGAGCTTCAGCTTCCCCCAATATATTTGACACTCACGCTAGTCATTAGGAAAAATTTTGTTCTCGCAACTCTTAATACGTGCCATCTTGGTTGTGCCATTGAAAGACCGTTCCTTCATTTGTGCCACCGAAAGCTTGTGTTATATCTCGTTTTTGTCGTTTCCGGCCATCAAAGAAAACCACGGTCAAACTAACAGATAAGACAAAAGACCATTTACCCCTTCTTCCTTTGAACTTTCCCCTCTACATTCTTTCTCTCTCACCCGGTCATCCACAAATTCCTCACCATTCATGCATGCATACAATCATCGATCTCATGTCATGAACCAATTCAGTCATGGCCTCCCCATACTCCTTGTAGGGCTGCCGTTGGAAGGGTTTGGGTAACCCAATCGACACCCAATGTTTCCCCATACCCATAAGCCCGAGACAAGGCGAGGTAGCAAGGAGGCAGCAAGACATATCAGTGGCACGGCGTGGCACCGGTATATGGGTGGCACCGACAACGACGTGGTGCCTCGATGCGAGCGGTGCGGACGATGCCGTGGTGCCTAAACCACGTCGAGGCAGATGGGTGGCGCCGATGGCGAGGTGTCACCTCAACACGAGCGACACAAGACTACTCGGTGGCGAGGCAGATCGGCAGCACGAATGCCAATGTAAAGTGGCACCGATCCGGCAATGAGGTTGGCTACGAGCGTGGGTCCACGACCACAGTGAGAGGAGATAGAGAGAGATGGAGGGAGTCGCAGAGGAGCACCATACCGTGACATTCCCACGATCTGAGTCATCCGATTCGAGAAGAATGGTCTGAAGTAACTACTACAGTGTTTCTGCTACAGTGCTATAGTGTGCGTACCTGCTACATTGTTGGCTACAATGTTTCCTGCGGTATTTGATACATTGTTTTCTACTATGTGTTCCTACTGTGCAGGATGAATCTCACGTTCTTTTCTAATCCAACGGTCCACAGTAATAATGGCATCATGCTATTGTTGTATAATGTCAGAGGATTTGTTTCTAGGATAGAGAGGCTGGTGAGAGGATGGTGACCGGTGAGAAAGAGGAAAAGAGAGAGAAAATTGGCAAATGGGCCCACGTCTTGAGAGGGGTATTTTGGTCATTCTAATAAAATCTGAAATAAAATGAGATTCAAACAGGAAAAGAGAGAAAATTGGCAGATGGGCCCACGTCTTGATAGGGGTATTGTGGTCATTCTAATAAAATTTGATATAAAAATGAGATTCAAACACTATGGGGTTATTTGGTTGATGGCCAAGGTGAGCCAAGCCAAAATTTTGTCATAGCCAAAACCTAGGCAAAACTAAAGATTGGCCAAAAAACGTTGTTTATATCGTGACTAAGCCAAATTTTGACATTACGAAAATGTTGATGAGTGGTTTCCTCACCCTCGGATTACCCGCGTGTGACATTGAATTTTATTGGCATTATCAAATTTTAATAGTAAACCAAACAATAACCAATTTTTATTGGTGTTATCAATATTTGGTTTGGTTTGCAAGGGAAGCAAACCAAACAGCCCCTATAGCATTGACAATAACTAACGGAGTTTGATGGAAGTGGAAAAAACGAGATGTAATGTAAACTTTTGGTGGCAAAAATGAAAGGCATGATGTTTTTTATGGCACAACCAAGACGACATTAACAGTGGCAAGAACAAAATTTTATCCCCTTAGTTTTATCCAAATTTCTATTGAATTATACATATTATTCTTGCTTATGAAATACATCTGTCTAGAGTTTCAAATCGTAAAATGCATCAGAAAAAACTGGACAGTTTTCCCCCGGAACGCGCTCAAAACCAGAACTGTGTTTTTAGGATGTTGAAATCTCTTTTGAACTGAAAACCCCAAGGGAATCTTGATTTACTAAAACTGGGCCAATCATGCTTAGCTAGTAGGCTACGGCCCATGGTACATCATTCAAGGCATATACCTAACTAGTAGGACGCCATTTCCTCCGTGGTTGGCCCAATTTCTCAGGCAGTTCACGGCAGTTCTCCTTCTCGGCCGTCCTATCAGGCCCAGGATGAAGTGAATCGTCCCCTCGGACCGCAGCAGCGACACATACAGAGCTAGTCAACGGCTCAACGCCGTGCCCGTGCTCGTCTCCTCTCAAATCCATCTCCTCTCTCTGTCTTGCTCTTCTCGCTGCCACTTGCCTCCGCCGCGGCAGGCGTTCGGCAGTTGGCACCCGACGCGCCCTCCGCTCCCATCGGCCGGCCGCCCCAAGATCCTCATCTGAACGCAGGAGGTAGTTGCTCAGAGTGTTCTTTGATTGGCTGGGTTACATGTCCTGTAATACTAGGAATGGATTAGGTGTTCTTGATATCATCTCAGGCGCTAGTCTAACTCCACCTCTTTAATTAGTGCTTGGTTGCTTATGTTTCCGATAGAGGCAGGTTAAATTGTTGGAGACAAGGATAGTACTCTGTGGATAGCCCTATAAAATAAGCTTAATTTTAAGGGACATGCTTCTATGATTTTTTTAAAAAGCAAACTAGGATTTGACGAGCTGATCTGTCACCTGTGCCAACCATTAGTGCTTTAAAATCTCTGCAATTTTCATTTGAAGAGTGCATACAACCACTCTTCATTAAAGCGTGATTATTAATTTGACTGTTTGTCCGTGCCTTTATCTCCTTTGCATTCTGAGTAGCTTTGCAGAAGAAAGTAGAGAGGTTGACATTGGTGCTTGTGAATGAGCAGTTAAAGCTTATCAGAAATTTTTTAGCATAAAACCATATGCAGCACTCTATGTTTTGTAATTCTTTTTTTTTCAAACTGATTACAATTTTTTGGTTGAAAATTCACACATGAAAGAATGTATGCATCAGTTACTTACAAGAAAGAAAATGAAATGAAACCTATTTGAGTTTTTGTCTTAAGAAAATGATTTATATGTTGCTTTATGTCTATTAATGCTTCTGGAAATTAATTAATTACCAAATAATTGATGATATTATGTATATATTGTTCTATCAACTCTTCTAGAGTTACTGTTGTGTTGATTGCTTGTCCATCTCTTGATTACTTCATGTGTGTTTACAGACAAAATGGGCTCAAGATTTCTAGTTATGTTCATTAGCCTTACACTTTTGGGTAGTAGAAGCTTGGCCTTGGACAATGCTGGTATGTAGTGAATTTTTTTATTTAACTGTGTGTCCAGCATAATCATTAAATGGTTGATATTTAAGCATTGCATGGGTGGTTTTTTTTGTCTTCTTCAATTCTTTTATCAGAATAGAATATTGGAAAATAATGGCATGTGGCCGTTACGTAAAGTTTGTTAGGTCCTGTGAAATCATTTGGGTGCAGACTGGTAAGGATCCTCGTCCGTTGGAAGTTGCTGTATCCTGCAGAGCTTGAGCATTTATCTCAGGACCTAATTTTTTTTAACCGCTCACTTCTCAGAAAGGAGAGTGATAGGCCTACTGCTTTCATCTCTCTCTCTCATGTACGCGCATGCGCATATGGCCACAGAAACCCCTGATAGAATCTGGAGGAACATCCCTATTGTCCAAACATCAATAAAGAGTTAAATGAGGACAGATCTCCATCCCCGGATCCCCCAGTTTCTCTTGTCTCACAAATGTTCCTAGTGGATCGTTATATAGCGAACTTTTTTTTATTATTTAACCTTTTTTAAAATTTTATTTTAAAGTTAACCTCCTGCGCACTTTATTTCCAATTCGACCCTTTGGTCACACCACCACCTATGGCGTGACAAAACAATACTGTCACGCGTCAGGATAAGTCTTCCACGGGTGGTGGCGTGACAAAGGATTGTCCAAATACGGACTGACGTGACAGTGTTGTTTGGTCACGCCATAGGTGGTGGCATGACCAAAGGGGTTAGAATTGGAAATAAAATGTGCGGGAGGTTAACTTTAAAATAAAATTTAAAAAAATGTTAAATAATATAAAAAATTCTTATATAGCCTACAGGATGGAAAAATACGTAAGGGATCCTAACAGGGCCTGTGTTGTCTCCCTGTTCCCTCTTATTTCCATATGATCACTCACCAGTTGTCACTGTTTACTAGTATGATCACTTGCTAGATATGTTTCAATCTTTTTAACAATGTCAGGATAAAGTAAGGCTTCTAGTATGTTACTGATTATCTGTTATCCATTCCTTGCAAAAGGTGATTAGTTTCTTCATCCATTCAATGCGGACTTGTGTTGTTGCGCATTGGAGAACTACTTATTTTAGGCAAAATTGGCTATAGGACACTACAATTTCGTGGTGTTAGCTATGGGGCATCCAAATTTCGTATCTTTGTTGAAAGTCACTACAAAAATCTGCCTCTTTTCTATGGGACACTGAGGCCATTCAAATAATATTTCCAGGTTGAGGAGGAGAGAGAAGGCTAGTAAAAAGTCCATTTTGCCCTTCTGGTCTCCTTCTTCCTTCTTTCCTACTCCTTATCTTCCCTTCTTCTCTTCCCTTCTTCCTCCTTTCACTGGTGCCCGGGCCGCACCTTCGCTGTGTTCCCATCCTTCACCACCACCACCGTCCGTGCCTATGTCGCCGCGGTCCTCCTCCATTGCTGCATCCTGCCCCTCCCGTCCCCCACTGCCCGTGCCCTTAGGACCGCTGCCGCGCTCCACAACGCCACCACTTCACCATCCTGGAGGTGGCCCTCCCACGCGCCACGCCGCCGTCCGGCCCTGTCTTCTTCTGGGCGCATGTGTTCTACATCTCCAAGATCTACGAGCTCAGTGACACACTGCTCATCCTCCTCGCGCACCGCCCACTCGTGCTGCTCCACGTCTACCACCACGTCATCGTCATGCGCTACCTCTGGTTCACCACATTCCAGTCCCTCACCACTGCCTCCTCATCATCCTCGCTGTCACCGCCGCCTCCTCCCCATCTTCACCATCACGGTGGCTACGGCAGCGCAGGTCCACATGTTCCCGAGCATGGCGATCCAATTTTCAGAACCAAGAGGGCAGAGGAGGCGCTAAGGATGCCGGCGACAACGACGGCCATGACTCTGTTTCTTTCTCTTCCTCCGTTCTGTTTGTAAAGAATGAAGAAAGAAGAAGAGTAGGGCATTGAGGTCATTTTGAACTGTTTCTCTCTCCAAACCAGCCAAATATATTATTTTAATGGCCTCAGTGTCCCACAACAAATATTCAAATTTTTGTAGTGTCTTTCGGCAAAGACACGAAATTTGGATGTTTTATATCTAACGCCACGAAATTGTAGTATCATGTAGCCAATTTTTCCTTTATTTTATCCAGCATTCAGAGAAGGTTATGCTTCAACCAGTGTCACATTGAAAGAATCTACATCAAAAAATCCGGAAAAGGTTAGTTCACAAATTTGCATACTTTGCCGAAATATAGAAACCCAAATAAGTGAGTTCTTCATGCAACAGGTTTTTCGATATAGTATAATATATGAGTAATAGGCATGACCTTGTCACACTTTTACTATGTTTTTATACTTTTGTTTGTTTGTTTGTGGTGTTACATTTTCATCTCTCTGGATATTCATCCTTGTTTTAAATTAACTTGTTATGTCTTACTTATTTTCTCTTATTCTAGTTGGTAAAAAGACTCCAGATGACATCACAGCGTCCCTTACAATGAAGGAAAATCCACAACTGTGCCAACTTTGTGAGCAGTTTTCCACAGAAGCCCTCTTCTATCTTAATGAGAATGAGACCCAGATCGAAATTATTGATACTCTTCACCAAGCTTGTTCAAAATTTCATTCTTTTAAGCTGGAGGTATTGTTGTTTTGCCTTAAAGTAAAGTCAAATGTTATCTCTTACTTTAATTGCTGTGTGCGTTCTAACACTAGCATGTCTTATTGCAATGTGTGCTTGTATTTTGACATGGCAGTGTACAAAATTGGTGGATTATTATGTTCCTCTGTTCTTCACAAAAATTGCTTCTTTAAGCCCTGAAGAATTTTGTGCATCAGTAAGTCTTTGTGAGGAAGTGACATTCACTCGCCTCCCAAGACATGAAGATGCTTGCACCCTTTGCCATGAGGTTGTTGATGAGGTTCTTACTGATCTTGAAGATCCCGACATGGAGGTATTTTTTTATTATAAAATTTCTTCTTTTCGAATCATTCTATACTTTGCTTATGTCCTCTATGCCTGCCATTTAAATTGATGTGTTCTGAAACTCCCGAGGAGTTAAGTTAGGTGTGTAAGCATGCGTTAAAATCTAGTTCTTGAGTGCTTATTATCCTTTTATTTCTAGCTCTCTTTGTTAGGAGAGAAGATAGAAATGAAGAAGTTTGCTACCTAGGATATAATACCTCTGTCAGTTCTCTCTTCATTTTGCGTGCTATGTTCCATGCGGATAATGTACTCTACCTAACTGGAGGTGGAATGTGTACCAAAGTACCAAACACCAGTCGGTCCAACCAGGGATGGAATATAGGTGGTAACTGGTTGTTCATTGCCAATTCCAAGAAATATTGACATGGTTGGTAGGGTTAAACCAAGGCAGTCAAAAACGAAAGGTGCACTTGAGGCTCTAGGTCCTTCAATTGCTTAAGGCACAAAAAAGGCGTATGCCTGAGAAACACTAGTCGCAAAACATAAAAATAGTAATATTTCCTTATTATACAATGTGCATATAACTATTCACTAAAAGAATAACCTCATGTAGAGACATTTTTTTAGAGGAGTTTTTGAATTTGTCTCTAAAATTAGGAGTTGTATAGACTAGAGGTGCTTTTTAGGGACACTTTAAAAATCACCCCAAAATTTTGCACTCTAGCGACGGTTTGAGGCATTTTAGAGACGTGCAGAATTTTATCTTTTAGAGACGTTTTGGAGATGCTCTTTAATTTGTCAAAAGTGTTTGTCATGTTAAGACAAGCTTTTAGAAGTTTTCAACTCTCTAGAGACGTTGTTTAGGTGGTTGAGATGTGTTATATATATATATATATATATATATATATATATATATATATATATATATATATATATATATATATATATATATATATATATATATATTTTATGGAACTCACTTTAGGGTATCTTATAATCATTATTGGAGTATGCACAAATAGATAAAGAGATATCATCATACGATTTAAGTGGTATATATATATATATATATATTTCAAGACACATCTAACTTGGTCAGGTTGTGATCAGTTGAGATAGTTACTGAGACAAGTCAAAAGGAAGTATTCCCACAAGGTCTAGAGTTCAAGGTCTATTTTTAAGATCTTATTTTATATGGTTTGCTATGCTAGTAACACAATTCTAGTGGCATGGAGCCAATTAGTAAAAAAAATAACGTCATAATTCGAAATTGTAAAGAACCAGCGGCATAGACCGAAATTTTCCTAATATATACAGCATGACACTTTCTAAGATGGTTTTGCTAATAAGCCAATGCTTTAACAAAAGATTTCTATGTTCCCACTATTTTGTGAACTCCTAAGTTTCTACTACTTGAAACTTAGGTTATTAACAAAGTATGACTCCATGATCCTAAAGCTTTCTTGTCTTTCTACCCCAAAGCTGGCTACGCAAAATAAAGCTCTACCTCTACTAGCTCCATTATCATCACTCTCATCAGCCTTTGTGCAGTACCCCCTCAATGTTGTTTTCTTTGTTTGGTCACCACTATATTCCTTTTCTTCAAGACTAGATGCCTTAGAGGAAGATGAGCCCCTTGTCGATGGTTTAGCTCTAGGATGAGGTCTTGTGTAGCTCTAGGGGCACTCCAACACCAGTAGCTTTTGCAACTTTACACCATGCCAAGTTATGAGTTGTCATCGTTGAGCACTAACTTGTCCTGTTGAACAAAAGGGTCAGCCCATGCCTCTCCAAGCAGCCACTCCTTTCATCTGTACTGTAAAATGATATAGAATCAATGAGTGTGAAACTGGCTAGATTTTGCCAAGTTATGGTGATCTGTAGCATTAAATATATTTTTTTACTGATTCAGTCCACAACTCCACATGATTATTTTAACAAAAAGGTAAAACAAAAATGCTAACTATGCAGGTCCTTTTGCCATACGGTTTCTGACCTAAATGATGTTGGTGTTAGTTTAATAGCGCTATTAGTGTTAGTACTACAAACTATTACTGCTTGCATTTTGCTTTCTAGATTAGGAACATTATTGGCTTTAGCCCAATAAATGAACATTTGTATTTTTGTTTTATTTCTGGACTGGGACCCCTATACCTTATGTACTTCTGGCTTCTAGTGATGAATGTGATTTCTACCCGAAAAAACAAAAAGTCAAAAACTTATACCTTGCTTTGATTTATTATTGACAGCTTAAGATAATTGAGATACTTCTGAAAGGATGCAACAATGCCGATAATTTTGTACAAAAGGTGAGCATCTGATTCCTAAATTTCTTTTTTTCTTTCTAGTTTGTAGTGAAGTATCCTTTTTCGCAAAGAGTAGTGAATTTCTTCTTCAGTATGATTGTTCTGAACAATGTGTTATTCCAATTCAGTGCAAGAGGTTGATCATCCAAAATGCACCAGTCATACTAGAACATATCAAGAAGTTTCTCAAGAAGAGGGATTTCTGCAATTCTATCCATGTTTGTAGAGGCAGAACTGTTCATACTGGAGCAGAAGTCCTTAGAGCCCTTTCTACAGTGTGAGCTTCCCAGAGCAATGTAGTTTACAGCAGAGATTGGTGGTGTACCTGTTTTAAAAAAAAAGATTTGTACTGCCTGAATATTCCCGAGCAATGTGGAGTATAAAATATAGGTTGTGTACGTGTGGAAAAACAAAATAAAATTTCCACTGTGTAAAGCATACAAGCCGGTGTGATAGTTGTTGTTCCATGATTATTTATGGAACATGAGCACAATGTATATTTAAAATGTATATCAGTGTATTTATGTGACTAAATTATTTTATATGCAATAAACTATTGTAATGATGAAGCAGAGACGTATTTCTGATGACAAATGAAATGCATTTTATCTAGCCTTTTCATGCTGTTGCAAAAAAACTAGGCGTCATATGGTACGACATTTTGCGCTTGCTCAATATATGAACTCATGTTTATTTTGTTGCAAACAGGCTTGACATTTCTATTTGGATGCTCATAATGATTAATTTGAAAAAAAAATCAACGAAATATTAGCATTAAAATTATTAATTGAATCAGTTTGCACTTTGTTCAAAACAAGACGAAACTCCAAAAACATGTTGGACAGCAACCCAAATCCCTGATAGAATAAACAGAGCGGAATCATGCCTCAGCAGCCTTCTGAAATCGACATACCAACCACCTCTAGAAAATAGCCTTAAAACTGTTAGAATATGAATTCCTTTGTATTCCTTGTATACCTTGTATATATATATATATATATATATATATATATATATATATATATATATATATAGTATATTCTCTTGTAATAGCTCCTTATACTTCCTATATATATTGCTCATTGGGTCACTTGAATACACACAATATTCATAATGATGCAGGTGGGGTGCCCGATCTTTCAATGAGATTGATAAATATCGATTTTGGTGGAGGTGACTCTTGCGATCCGATTACAACTATACAACGACGCTTGCGCCTTAGCAATCGTTGAACCAACTCCGAAATAGTATTGACCTTACTGGAAGCACGATCAACCTGATCACGAAGGTTTATTCCTGCATACAATCGAAGAACACTTAAGAACAAGATAAAACACAATCTGATGTATTACATATATTTATGAAATACTTATAAGGTGGGATTCCGAATGCTATCTTGACAGATGGACGTCCGACACAACTAAAAAACAGAAGTTTGTACAATGGCTAAACCTTAATTCAACAAAATCTAAGGAAACTAGAGAGGTGCGGCCTCCTTAAACAGGGAAGGAGGAGCCACACATAGCTAAGAGATGAGGGGGTGGTAAAACAGTATGGGCCAAGAGAGGGGACACCTTCTCCTTGGGCTCAAGCATTACAAGGCTCAATTTGGCCCAAACAGGTGACGCAGCACTTTATTTTGGTGATTGTAGTGTGTACAGAAGAAATTTGCAGATAAGGCTAGCTCCGTTGGAAAGAGGACGAGATAAGCTTTCCATCAAATACGCGTGAACCTCAAACGGACTCTGTATGTGACAATTATACACGTTTGAAGTCGGTGCTGTTTTCAGAGGCCGAATTGGATTCCAGAACGTGTCCAACTTGAACTCTTGCTTTACTTGGACGAAAAGTGACATGGTGACACTGAGGAAGTGTTGGGGAAGACGTTGACTTGGTCTTAATATGCGGGTCGGCTTCCTTTTAGGTGGACCCCAACCACAAGCGCGTAGTGTTGATGCATTCCTCCTTGTATAGCTGCACAAATATACATTTTCATCATTAGGTAGCATCATAGTCTCATTTAAAACAAATTGTAGCTGAGGGAACAAATTCACCTTTTGTTCAATCTTGGGAGCTATGGTGGTATGCTTGGTCATATACGTATGTGGCATGGTTACATCATCCTCCCATTCTTGACAAAAAAAAAACCGTCCTTAGTTTTAACAAATATTTAGCCCAATGTATTGCATGATCTTGATCATAAATCTCGGTACATGACAAAGAACGCAACGAACTCTCATTATGTAATATCATAAGTTGTTTATCAAACAAAGTAAAACCTCTTTGAAATGAGTGTACCTGATAGGAAGTATTCTCTCTAGATGGTGTTGGAACTATGTATTTATGTGTCTTGTCCGACTCACTTTCCTTAGAAAATAGGATATTGGATTGTGGCCTATTCACTGGAAAACAAGTATAGGACTACACTATAGAACTTTCAATGCAAACATGAGACACATAAAATTCATTCTCATCATATTCTCCCAGCAAATTGACTTTGTATTTGTCATGCTTTCTTTTAAACAACAATTTGAAAGGATCTTCATCAATAATGTTTTGCTGGACAATAGATAAATTCACTGGTGTGGCAAATCTATCTAAGTAGATAACTGAATCAAAAGAAATCTTAGAGAAGTCTTCCCTAATATTGATGATCTCAATGAGAGGTAAATTTCTTTCCAACGCAAATAGAGTAATGGTTGTGTATGGAAGCAGCCCACAACGCTCCCCTTCTAGCAAACTTTCCTATAACTCACTAATAACACTAGATGAACTAGAAATATTAAGGTTAGTGTCATTAGTTTCCTCTATATAACAGTGTTCCTTCTCCAAAGTTGAACCTTCCAGTTCTGAAGTTATACAAATTCTATTCACCATGTAACTTCCCTTTTCATCAAACTCGCCTAGTAGGTAAAATTTATAACAAAACAATGAAAGCGAATTGGGAATCTCTAATAACTTCTTCTCTAAACAACTCAGATCACAAGGATGATCAATCTCAATATAACCTAAAGTGTTCGAAAAAGAAATCTCATTCAGCTCATCACTAGCATGGAGCAATTGCACATTGACCGAATCAAAAACATTTATTTCAGCACATAGACTTGGAATTAAAACAGGAGAATCATGATTAATTTCTGGTTGTGTCAAAGATTTATGCAAGGAATTAGCACGCAACTCATTCTCAACACTCAAATCAATGCAGTCTGAATTCTCTACTTGAAACATGTGTATATCAGAATTATTTTCCACTAATTTTTGCTCTAAAATAGCATTAATAGTGGACAATTGTAATTCGTCACAAGCATACCCACCTTGAGTGTTGATAGCACCATGATTTTTACCTTTTGGGCTCTCATCAGATGATGTAGGTGCTTCCATCTCCTCATCTTCCTTCTCAACCAATGGAGTCGGTGGTTCAATCACCTAATTCTCCTCTTCGGTATGGTTTTCAACTTCCTGCAAGTTGTTAGTCACAGAAAAAGACGCAGACACAGGCTTGTTCTCATGTTTCCTATCATCAAGCATTCTTAATTTCTCCTCAATCTGACTTTCAATCTTATAGGCAAGTATAAATAAATGAGAGAGAGAATTATATTCTTTATAAACAAGAAGGTCCTGAATTTCTTGATTAAGCCCACTTAAGAATCTATTTTTTGTAGCTTCAGCATGTTCCTCTAAACCACAACGCAACAAATGAGTTTTAAATTCATGATAGTATTCCCTTACAATTCTACTACCTTGATTTAAACGTTGTAATCTAGCTAGTAAATAATCAGCATGATATTTAGGAATAAATTCATCTCTCAAAAGTTTCTTTAATACATTCCACGTTTGAGACACTCTTCCATGTCTATTTAAATACTTCCACCAAAGTATTACATCCTCCACAAAAACGCTAGTGGTGGCTCTAATCTTTTGCCCATCAGACCAATCATAATATTCAAATTCTTTGTCTAATGCTATTTCCCAGTCAACATAGGCATCAAGATCAAATTTACTAGCAAAGGATGGAAATGCATAATTAAATTTACCTCGTTCAGGTACAAGAGATGAGTCAATGGTGTTATTGATCTCACGAAACTTCCTACTATGTGATCTTGAACCTGTCATGGTTAGTAGAAAACAAGCATATGTCCCTAGCAACTACTAGGATGTGGTGGTTCAAAAGTTGCTCACACTCAAGCCTCCTATCGAATTCTTACCAAGCAATAGGGGTGATCGGCAACCATCGGTGTCAACGTATCTCCGAAGATTGGATGGAGCGATTGTCAGGTGAAGTTAAGCCTGTACGGTGTAGAAGAGGTGTAGCTGGCAAGGCTTAAGTTTGGTAGCAAGGATTAGCAACAAATCAATTCAGCAAATGTAAGTTGAATAAATATTCAAAGTACTAGTCAATGTTGTTGATCCTAGCCTGCTCAACACTAGCTAATCAAAGCCCTATGAAAAAAAAGTGTAGGAACACACATGCAAAGATCAATGTGACTTGATATAAGCAATGGAAAACCTCACAACAAGTGCTAGGAGAGACGCTAACCAACTATTCAAACTTATTTGTAGGGGTACAAGATTGTTCACGTGATGTAGAGCACAAAAAGGAATAACGTGCAGCGTAAACAACCCTCTAGTTTAAGTAGAAACAACAGCTAGTCTCGAGAGATGAAAAAGTAAAGTTTTATATGGCTTATGTATGCTTGTTTCAAAGGTTTCGGCAAGATCTACAACTTTGCAATTGAGGCAAACCCCAAATTCCAAACGGAAGACCAAAACAAACGCCAAAAATAGAAACAAAAAACTTGTGATGCAAATTCGGGGTAGAAGATGGCCGATTTTTGGGGTCTTCAATGGCAACATGCTGGTTAGATTTATTGGATGTGCCTCGTTGTTAGCTTTCCAACCAGCACAAGAACGTCAAAAACAGACACTGTATGCAAAAGTTATAACCGTTTTACTGAAGGTGTCTCGGAAACAGAATCCTACTCGGACTCGAATTCGTCTCGGGTTTAAATGTGAAACTATTGTATCTTTCAAACCCGTGGGCCAAACTTGCTGAAATTTTTTGTGAAAGCTTTTGGCTATATATAGAAGGACTCCACCAATTTTCACTAGTTTTGGCAAAAGTTTGATGAGCTTTTCAATTTTCTCTTTTTTTTCTCTACCTTCTCTCTTTTTTTCTTTCTTCTCACTCTTTTTTTCTTCTCCTTTTCTTCTACTGGTTTTCCACTCTTGAACAACCAAAACCAACTGATTAGGGTTTCCTTTTGATTCTTGCTCCTTTCTAAAACTTCAAAACGGCGGCGGACATTGTAGCGTGCCGTGGCAGAGAATTTGGTCGCCGCGGCAGAGAACTCGGTTGCCATGGCAGAGAATCTGGCCGCCACGGCAGCGAAGAAAAACAACAGCGGTAGGGCAATCTGTTGGGTGCTGTGGCAGCGACGGCAGGGTTGATTGGCTACCGCGGTGATGTGTGGCAACGGCGGCAAGAGAGATGGGTAGCGGCGGCAGCGCCTTGGCTTGCCACGGTAGGAGATGAGCAGCGGCGGCAACAGCGAGGGTTGCCGCAGCAGGAGATGGGCAACGGCGGCAGCAACGAGGGTTGCCGCAGCAGCGATGACAGGCGGTTGTGGTTGCCACGGCAACGAACGGCAGAGAAGGGAAGCGGCAGCAGCAGCGATTGGTGTCGCGGTAGCGACCACTGGCGGTTGTGGTTGCCGCAGGAGCGAGCGGCAGAGATAGGAAGCGGCAGTAGAGATTGTGCCGCGGCAGCAATGGCAGGAGGTTTTGGATGCCGTGGTTGCGATGGCAGAAGGTTTTGTTCTTTGTGGGGGAGGTGGTGGTTGCGTAAAGTGGAGTGGTGGCGGTAATTGCAGAGATTGTGGTTCTTCTTGGCGAGGATGGCATGGGGTTTTGGTTGCTGTGGCAGCGATGGCAGGCGGTTTTAGTTGCCGCGACAGCGAATGGCAGAAGATTGTTTGGCGTGTAATCGGACACAAAGATGAAGCTACGCAAACTAGACAAAAACTGGAACTAGAAATCAGCAACCTGACATGACGATGCAACCAAGAATTCAGTAAGCAAACTGAAAAGAAAAATTGCAAGCACAGATTGGTTTGGACAGGATGAACTAGTCCTTTTTTTATTTTTTGTGGACTGTAGGTAAAGGAAAAATCTCACCGATCAACTGTAGCTTTGATACTACCTGATGCAGGCGGGGTGCCTGATCTTTCGATGAGATTGATAAATATCGATTTTGGTGGAGGTGACTCTCGCGATCCGACTACAACCGTACGATGATGCTTGTGCCTTAGCAATCGTTGAACCAACTCCTAGATGTTATTGACCTTACTGGAAGCGCGATCAACCTGACCAAGAAAGTCTATTCCTGCATGCAATCGAAGAACACGCAAGAACAAAGTAAAACACAATATGATGTATTGAAAATATTTATGAAATACTGATAAGGTGGGATTCCGAAGGCTGTCTTGATAGGTGGTCGTCCGATATAACTGAAGAACAGAAGTTTGCACAATGGGTAAACCTTAACTCAACGAAATCCAAGGAAACTAGAAGGGTGCGGCCTCCTTAAATAGGGGAGGGGGAGCCGCACATAGCTAAGAGATGAGGGGGGGGGGGAACTATTCACATAAACAGTGCGCCCATGAACAGTACGGGCCAAGAGAGGGGGCACTTTCTCCTTTGGCCCAAGCATTACAAGGCCTCATTTGGCCCAAACAGGTGATGCAGCATCTTCTTTTGGTGATTACTGTGCACACATAAGGAATTTAGAGATGAGGCTAGATTTGTTGGAAAGAGAACGAGATAAGCTTTCTATCCAGTACTCGTGGACCTCAAACGGACTATGTATGTGAAAGTTATGCACGTTTGAAGTTAGTGCTGTTTTCGGACGCCGAATTGGATTCCAGAATGTATCCAACTTGAACTCTTGCTTCACTTGGACGAAAAGTGACGTGGTGACCCTGAGGAAGTGTTGGGGAAGATGTTGACTTGGTCTTAATGTGTGGGTTGGCTTCCTTTTTGGTGGACCCCAGCCACGAGCGCGTAGTGTTGATATTCCTCCTTATATAGCTGTACAAATATACATTTTCATCATTAGGTAGCATCATAGTCTCATTTAAAACAAATTGAAGCTAAGGGAACAAATTCACCTTTTGTTCAATCTTAGGAACTATGGTCGTATACGTATGTGGCATGGTCACATCACATAACATGGTATCGGAGCTAAGGTTTAAAACCTAGCTTTCATCCTCTTCCGATGCCCACTATCCTCGAGAGGAGCAATCTCCGCTCCCTCCCTGAGACCACATTAGTCGTAGTCCTCGATAGCAATACCCTAGGAGGCAGGCAATCGGTCGACTACATATCGGCAGCACCTGCATGGATCAAGACATGGCCGCCGCATCTCCTGCATGGATCAAGATATGGCCGCCGCCAAGAGGGACTACAGCACAACGATACTGTTGCGGAAGACACCGAACCGCCTGGTGGCCGATGACGCCAAGGGTGGTGTGGCAGTCGACAACTCAACGGTGGCGCTGAGCCCCGCCACCATTGCAACGTTCGACATCTACAAGGGCAAAGTTGTGTCGCTCCGCAGCAAGTGCTGGCGTGAGACCGTGTGCTACATAGACCTGGACAAGTCGTGCCCAGACGCCAGCGTGCACATCAACCGCGTTGTCCGTGGCAACCTCCGCCTCTGCCTCGGCGACCTCGTCACAGTCCACCCCTGCCCCAACGTCCCGCATGGCAAGCGTATCATGGTCCAGCCATTCGACGGCTCCGTCGAGGGTATCACCGGTGACCTGTTTGAGGCCTACTTGAAGCCATACTTCAAAAATGTGCAGCGGTCGATGCAGAAGAGCAACAGCTTCATGGTGCATGGCAACATGCACGCCGTGGAGTTCAAGATCGTGAGACGGACCTGCACTACTCCAAACAGCACTTTTCCCTACGGTCGAAAATCGTCAACAAAATAGGAAAAACCGTCAGGTTTTATTTTCCTGACGGTTAACCGTCAGGCAAATCCCCTCAGGTCTAGGTGGTCGGGAAAATTCAATTTGTCTGACGGTTCACTGTCAAGAAAATTTTTGCTGACGGTTTTTCCCAATTTTGCTAACGGTTTTGCGAACCATCCACAAAAAGAATTTTGTTGACGGGTATTAACCGTCAGGAAAATAAAACTTGACAGTTCTTTGCATTACCGTCAATAAAATAAAACTTGACGATTCTTTCATTCCCGTTAATAAAAAAAAAAACTTGACGGTTCTTTCATTCCCGTCAATAAACTAAAACTTGACGGTTCTTTACCTGTCAGGTTTGCGTGTTTGGCTCACGTGTCCATTATCGTCAAGAAAATAAAACCTGACGGTTTTTGCCCGTCAGGTTTTCGAGTTTGGCCCGCCCATGAAATGCATTTTGCTGACGGGTATTAACCATCAAGAAAATTAAACCTGACGGTTTTTGCCCGTAAGCAAATTGTTTTTTCCTGAGTGTTTAACCGTCACCAAAATGACTCTGTGGCTGTCATCAAAATTATTAGCAGCCAAGATAGTGCTAGCAGAAATTGTCAATGACACACTAATATTTGATTCATACACATCCATGCATCATATAATCCACAATACACATCGATATGCATCATATAATCCACAATACACATCCATACATTAATCCACATACAAAATAAGTTGAAGCTTAAACAAGCATCATTTCAAGCCCAATACCATCAATTAGTTGATCACATATACACCATAATACTAATATTATGCTTCAGTTTGTGTCACCTATTACAAAGGACAGAACACAAACTAGATAATGATACCTACTTGACACATATAACTTGAAGCAAAATCATGGATAGCTGCAACACCACAGTGTAGTTGGGATGCTATTTTGATGGCGCGCTTCTGGTTGCTAGAAAATACAGCACAACCAAGACCATATTGCTGCATCAATTTGAATGCCAAGAAGATCTGATGTTCCATGTGCATATGGAGTGACCTGGGCTATTCCAAAGAAAATAGTGTAAGGTTGTAAGCTCAACCATCCAATTAAATAAGATTACCTTAGAAACATATATAAAATCGAGCTTCACTATATGAATTTATGTCTCTAAAATAATATTGAATCTATTGTCATGTTTCTGTTAACAAGCTTAATGTAGAACAAAATGACCTTTATTAACTAACTGGTAACTACTTGAATACCAAACTAGTGATAACTCACTACTACAAAACAGACTATAGTAGATGTTGCGACCCACCCCGTGATGTACCACAAGAGGTCCGGGAGGACCATTTTTTTTTTGCGCTACAAAGTCACCACGGAAAGATGTGGTAGCACCGCATGGAGCTTACTGAGGAGGTGCGGGACCTCCCGGGAGGTCTTGCGGACCTCACGGAGGTCGTGGCGCCACCCGCTTCAGTAGCACCTCGGGCACATCACTAAGAGAGGTCGGCGGGACCTCCCAAAGCTAAGTCGTGGGACCTCCTGGTGGTCCCGCCTGCATCTGAGCTAGTCCCAGGACAACATAGCTAGCGCGCACAAGAACACAAGCCAATACCACAACCACGAGGTCAAACAAAGATGAAGCAGACAAATTAAACTTTATATAATAGGACCTTATGGTCAAGCTTGTTAACAAGAGGTCTGCCACTGAGGGCTTACAAAACCAACGAGGACTTACAACTGGCAACAAGGAGCTTCTAGGGCTCAAACACCAAAACACGCAAAAGTCATCCAACAAGCACCACAGGCTGTCGGGTGGAGGACGTCCTAGGCAGCTTAGTCGTCGAAGAACTCCTCCTCGAAGAGGTCTGCACTGCCCTGCACTTGATCATCCTCATAATCTGCTTTGACACAGGGCTTAAGCCATGAGTACTTGGAATGTACTCAGCAAGTCACAGAGAGCAAAGATGCAATAATATTCATGCAAGGACTTACCAATGGAGAGCTGTATGGTTAGTTTGCGCAAAGCCAGATTTGAACAATAATAATAGTAATAGATTGAAAAGCAGCAAGGTAAAACCATAATACATAATAGATTGAAGTTGAAAAAGTGGAGGGAGCACCAGCTCACATCCACAACCGTACATGGGGGAGGTCTGGTCACACCAGTGGCCAGGTCCTCACCCAACAACCACTCAAGAGCACCCACTCAAGAGGTCCGAGCCAGTCCCTGGACCACTACCCGAGCCAACCCCGACCCTCTAGAGTGGCGGGGGTCTCTTCGAGGCAAAGCCAAGGCATCTCGCTGTAGTGCCCAGCGACACCAAATTTTCAAAACAACTACCCCTTGCACCATTTTCACTAAGCATGTCCATGACCAAGGACTTGGCTATTCGAATAGATCTTTCACTCTGCAGAGGTGTACAATTTTACCCACAATCCACGGTCTCTCTAGCGGGACGGGTTCCGGTCACCCTTGCTCACTTCCTAAGGTGAGCAGTCTAGAAAGCAGCAAGGCCTTTACAAAGCTTTGAACCGACTAGGGCTGCCCGCTAAGGTTTCATAATCCCTCTCGATGGTCTAGAAATCCACGGGGTTATGGGGTGCCCCTCTTGCGCCAACGAATCACACGCTCAACCACAACACCCCAAGCCATCTCATTGCTAATTATTCACCCAGACCATTCCCATAAAATGATCTTGTGGTTGCACTATTTGGCCCGATTCAACAGACACAAAGTGAAGTCCTTAATTGTGCTAAGGCAAGACTTCCACAACCAAGTGTGCGCTTGGCACCACTACTCACTCCTGTCTTCTTGCCTCAGCAAAACAATTTGTATTAGCCCATGCCAAAAGACCACCCAGTCATGGCACACAAATTTTAACCCGGTGGTCTCACACCATGGTCAACCTGACTTAGGCATCCCGCCATAGTTGCTCAACAATGGCACCGACCACACATTTCATAACTTATTAGTCAAGATTATTAGAGATGAAGCATGATACGTTGAACCATGTTTTCTAAGCAAGGCTATATAAGACCCTCGGCCCCATGTTGGCAAATAACAAAGAACACCAACTAAATTATCCACCCTAAGGCTCACAAGGTGAACATGACAACATGATGGAGACAAGGTATAAAGGAGGCATAACGACAAGTAGGCAAGTAACTACAGCCCAAACCATTTTCATATAAACATAGCCATGCATGATAAAGTAAAACCGAAATACATTTCTGAAACTTGGTTCAAGATGATCAAAAGGGGTATGTGGCTTGCCTTGGTCAAGCGGCGGAGAGCCTTCAGAGAGAAAGTGGGTCCAAGATCTCCTCAATCTCGTGATCTACACGCACGCAAGAAAACCAAATAAGCAAAACCGCCTTTGGGCCAAGAACTTCAAAAGAGCTTCTAAAAGAACTTAAACAAAACTCCACCAAAACTAGATAAGCAGTGACTCGGGACAACAAGAGGTCCTGACAAGGAGGGTGGTCTCTAAGCAAAGACCAACAAAAAGCTGCGAGGAGGTTTTTCCAAGGAAGATGCCAACACTTGCGGCTCACTCTTGGTGAAACTCCGAGCACCGCCGAGAGCGAACAAAGGCAGAGCAAGGTGGGCAAAGGAGCAAAAGGTTACAAGGGTTTGCCCACCCAGGCTATATATAGCCAGAGTTGGTAGTGTGCACCACAAGGAAAACCTAGTGACATGTTGGCAAATCGGGACTACTTGGGCAGGGCTTGCCCTAAAAGAATTGAAATAAAGTACCTCAGATGTGGCTGCATTTAATGCGACCCGACACCTATTAAATCGCACGAGTTCGAGGCAAAACAATAATTGCAAGGTGGAGAGGGGTGGCAAGTGGGGCGATCAAAAGGGTGTCTGATTGGTCAAGGAATGGTCCCACCGCAAGGGTCGCTCCCATAAAAGACCCTTGTGAGGTCTGGGCAAGAGGTCCTCAAAGCTCAAGCGAGGAGGTCGACACTTAGATCTGCACAAGGGAGGTCTAGGGTCAAGATTTCAAGGGAGGACCTCAGCGGTCTAGATCAAAGGGTGCAGGGGAGGTCCTGACGAGTAGATATCCAAAAAGGGGAGATCTACGGTCAAGATCTCAAAGGGGAGGACCTCAACGGTCCAGATCAAATGGCGCACAACAAAGGGGTTGTTCGGACCAAGCGAACAGACCAACGAGACTAGGCCGTCTGATTAAAATCGGACGGCTAGGAGGGAAAGGGGACGTTCGGACCGAACTAACGTGCCCTTAGGATCGGGCCATCCAAACCACATCGGACGGTCCTAAGGTTATGAAGGCAAAGCCTCAAGCGTCTGTGCGAAAATCAAAGATGGGTCCAAGCGCTAAGGAGGTCTTGGACCTAAGGAGGTCGGAACCTTTGGATCCAACTAAGGGAGGACCTGGACGGCTAAGATCTCCCGAGAGGAGGTCCTAATGGCCAAATCCTAAGGGCACGTTCAACAAGGGGAGGTCTGAGCGGCTAGATCTCAACAAGGGGAGGTCTGAGCGGCTAGATCTCAACAAGGGGAGGTCCTAAAGGACGCGGAGGAGGTCCAAAGGACACAGAAAAGTCTGCAGGGGCAGAGGGAGGTCTATTTGAACACAAGGGAGGTCCAAATAGCCACGAGGAGGTCTAGGAGGGTCCCAAAAGGGGCACTAGGAGGTCCAGAGAGACTCTGGATCGTCCAAGAGAACTCAGGGGTTCTGAGAGAGCGTGGAGAGGTCCACGGGAGGTCCAAAAGAAACAAAACCAAGCGTGGCTTGGAGGGACCAAGAGGTTTTGAAACACAAACTGGTGGGTCTTTAACAGGAAAACCCGAAGCAGGAGAGGTCGAACAGAGGGAGATAGAGAGAGTGCGGATCTCAAAGAGATTCAAACCAACAAAGGAAGTTAGAGAGAAGAGACAAACCGGGGACACAGAGAGGCTTGGAGAACCAACGGCCGAGGGCGACAAAGACACCACAGAGAGCCTCAAGCGACAAGGAACACCAACAAAGAACTTAGTTAAGGTTTAATTAATTCCAATTGAACTCTCCATTTCAAAAGCGTCGGGTTAAGCTTTGGATTCTCAATAAAGCCAAATGGTTACTTTTATTTTAAAAACCGAGGCAAGAAACTTTAAAAAAGCGGGGCGTTCGGTAGATGCCCCATCACGCAGGCGGTTCCTTTGGAACCGTCGTATTGGGTCTGTCCCGACTGCGTTTGGCGCTGGTAGCCTATCACAAGCGGTTCTTATTTAGAACCGTTTGTGATAATCATCTATCACTGACGGTTCATTAATAGAGCCGTGCAGTGAATTATCCTGAGCGGTTCTATTCACAAACAAATGCAGCGATAATCTAACCAATCCTGAGCGGTTCTCATTGAGAACGCGTGCGTATATCATAGACGGTTCTCAATAAGAACCATCTGTGATAATCGATTATCACAGATAGTTCTCAATAAGAACCGCTCAGTGATAGTACATGAATGGTTACGAATGAGAACCGCTGCGTGATATAATTATCCTGAGCGGTTCTAATTGAGAACCGTCGTGATATTCTCCATCATATAAATTGCGCCGACACATCCCTCGCCGCATGCGCTGCTGCCTCGCTGCTTGCGCTCTGGAGGCCCTGTGTCCATTGCCACATTGCCATTGCCTCTATCACTTGCCTCTCTTTGCTCTGGAGCAACCTCGCCTGGCTCCACTTAGATCTGCTCTCTCTCCCATGCGCCACTTCCTGCCTAGCTCCTCCAACTGCTCCTTCTTGTTCTAGCGGGAGCCGCTTGTTTGTCCGACTCGGTGAAAATTCAAAAGATAGTGAGGTGCGGTTGAAGATTATTGGCACAAAAATTCCAACTTGGATTTGCTCGGTCTTTGTTTAGAATTTTGAGGCATAAGCTTTGTAAATACTAAATAAGCGCCATATGTTATTGCCATTATACTTCGTGATGAAATTTGATATGCAGTACCACTAGGTGATTGCATATGATTATTTTCTTTATAATGTCTATGAAAAGGCATATGTGGTTTTGTAGGCAAATAACAACCTTGGTGTAGGTCAAATTAATTAGTCCAAAGTAATATCGGCATATCACTATAAATTCGGTAGATGGGATGCAAATAGAATTCGTTCTTTTGTCATGTGAAAGCGTCACTGTCTTCTACCATACATTGTAACTAATTGAGGATTATATGCTCAGTACTCTAGTCCTATTTGGTATGGTCTTAGATGTTTGTCGTATGCAATAGGTATCTATGACTAGATGTTTTGTGAAAATGTTGAAATTTAGAGTTGGTACAATTCTCTCTTCCTGGAGGCATATCAGATGCCTAAAGCAAGAAAGAAAACTTCGTTATGAAGCTTCACTTGCATATTTAAATTCATGTTTGCTATAAATTAATCGCTAATCAATTTGACACTAATTTGTTACATGCGTAGTGTAGATGGATCGAAACTGGATGTACGGTGTGAACCGTGTGAGTCAAGAGTACATTAATGGCGTGGTTGCTTTTAGAAGAGCCGCTGAGCAGGATATGTTGAAGAAGGGGATAAATTTTATGTACTGTCCATGCATTGATTGTGGTAATCTGAAGATGTTTAACAACGCGGCGCAGATCGAAGCGCACTTGATTCGAAGGGGTTTCAAAAAAGGGTATACATGTTGGACCAATCACGGTGAAGAGCAGATTATACCAGAAGTTAATAATGACGACATTGCCGAGGAAGTCAACGATTTGCGGATGTGGACTGTGCTTTTGATGAGGATAGGTGGCACGATGACAATCTGGATCGGATGCTCTGCGATCGTAAGAGAACTCTGATGAGAGAGAGTTTTGTAAATTCGAGGGCTTAGGGTGGACTCTGTGAGACCTTTGTTCCTGGGCCGCAAGCCGGAATACCTAAGGTTGTCAACCATGCTTGAACTGCTGAAATTGAAGGCAAGCAATGGTTGGTCCGATAAGAGTTTCACGGCGTTGTTAGGTCTTCTAGTGGGCATCCTTCCGGAGGGAAACGTGTTGCCCTACACCACCTATCAAGCAAAGAAGGTTATTTGTCAATTGGGAAGAGAAGTAGAAAGAATACATACATGTCCGAACGATTGTATCCTCTACCGTAAAGAGTATGTAGACATGCATGTATGTCCCGTGTGCAAAGCATCCCGATACAAGCGTCAGAATACTGTTAAGGTGAAGCAATGACCTCCTGCTAAGATGTTGTGGTATCTGCCTGTAATCCCACGTTTGAAGCGTTTATTTGCGAACCCAAAGGAGGCAAGATTGCTGCATTGGCACTTTCGGAGGGCGTAGAGAGATGGAAAGCTAAGACACCCTCTGATTACGCGATGGAGAAACTTCGATTGGAGCTTGAAGAGTTCGGTGCGGAACCGAGGAACATAAGGTTAGGGTTGAGTACGGATGGAATGAATCCTTTCGGTAACATGAGCAGCCGACATAGCACTGCCCTTGAATCTATGTATGTACAACCTTCCTCCTTAGGCGTGTATGAAGCGGAAGTACATTTTGATGTCACTACTTATCCAAGGGCGAAGCAACACGGGAATGATATTGATGTGTACCTAGCACCATTCTTTGGAAGATCTTGTGACTTTGTGGAGCGAAGGGTGCAGTAAGGGATGCGTACAAGCGAGAGAACTTCACTTTCTGCGCCATGTTGTTACGCACCATCAATGATTTTTCGCCCTTGGTAACTGTCAAGACCCGGTACAAAAGGAGCCAAAGCACATCCCACACTGCTTAGATACTATGGAGAGTGTATGGTGAACAACTCGCACAAAAGCGTGTATATCGTCACCGTAGGTTCCTTCGAGTCACCCATACCGCAAGATGAAAAAAATAATTCGACGGAAATAAGGAGAACGATTCAGCTCCAAGGGCTTTTAGAGGGAAAGAGGTCTATGATATGGTTAAGGATATCGATGTTGTGCTTGGGAAGGGACGTAAATTAAGAACCCGTGAGAAGAACATCTGGAAGAAGCGGTCAATTTTTTGGGACTTGCCTTATTAGGAGCACTTAGAAGTTCGCCACTACATCTACGTCATGCACGTAGAGAAGAATGTATGTGATAGCTTGATTGGTCTCTTGCTGAACATTAGTGGCAAAACAAAGGATGGTGTTAACGCACTGCGTGACTTGGTTGATATGAACATAAGGACCGAGTTAGCACCAAAAGAGACCGATACAGGACGAACGTACCTTCCCCCAGCTTGCTACACTCTGTCTAAGGCCGAGAGAAATGAACTGTGCCAGAGATTGCATGGTGTGAAAGTCCCGTCTGGTTACTCCGCTAACATTAAGAAACTTGTTTGTATGCAAGATTTGAAATTAATTTGTATGAAGTCTCATGATTGTCATGTGCTGATGACACAAATGATTCTGTTACAATTAGAAGTATCTTGCGAACAAGGTCTAAGTGGCAATCTTGAGGTCGTGTTATTTTTCAACTCAAGCGCTCGGAAGATCATTGATCCCCAAGGACTAGATGCTCTGCAGGCCGAGGTGGTGATGACTCTATGTCATCTTGAGATGTATTTCCCTCCGTCATTTTTTGATATCATGGTCCATCTCATTGTTCACCTTGTGAAAGAGATAAAGATATGTGGCCCTGTGTTCTTCGTCATATGTACCCGTTAAAGAGGTACATGGGAATTCTCAAGTCCTACGTGACGGAATCGATCTCGTAGGAGGGCAACATCATCGAAAGTTATGCAACCGAAGAGGTCATTGAGTTCTGCGTTGACTACATGGCTCAGGTGGAACCGATAGGTGTGCTTCTATCTCACCATGAGGGGAGACTGGATGGTATCGGGACTATCGGGACCATCGGAAGGAAATCAATCACTCTCGATCTGGATACGTACGCTCAAGCCCATTTCACGGTCTTACAACACATGACCCAAGTGTCCCCGTACATCGACGAGCACATAGACATGGTACGCCAACAGAATCTAGACCGGTCGGAGGTTTGGATCACGAGAGAGCACAACCGTCGATTCAACGAATGGTTAAAGGTGTGAATCTTTGGGAGGTCATCAAGTGATGATCTGTTGCTATGGTTGTACGAGGGCCACAATTTACAATTGTCGCATGACAAGGATACAATATAAATGGGTACACATTTTATACGGCAGCTCAGGATAGGAAGAGTACAGTCCAGAACAGCGGTGTCCGCATAGATGCATTAAGTACCGATGGGCTGAGGAGCTCCTACTATGGGCAAATAGAGGAGATATGTGAGCTCGACTACGTGCTTTTCAAGATCCCCCTATTTCGGTGCCGTTGGGTCCATCTCCCACAGGTGAAGGTCGACAAGTACGGCGTCACTACCGTAGACCTCGAACGTGTCGGATACAAAGACGAACCATTCGTACTGGCTAACCAAGTTGTTCAAGTCTTCTATGTAACCGACTTGATAAATAAGAAGCGACACGTAGTTCTTCATGGAAAAAGGAGGATTGTCGGAGTTGAGAATGTAGTGGTGGACGAGGAAGAGTACAATCAATTTGACGAGTTGCCTCCTTTCGGAAACGGCATTAGGCTCGAGGAAGAACCCAGTGAGGAAGCTAGCTATATGCGCGTCGATCATTAGGAAGGCCTATATTTTAATTAAGAATTTACTCCAATGTAATTAATTTATTCCATAACATCATCTGTTATGGACTTGTAATCTCTCATATATTTTGATGTCAACGTGAAATTGTCATGTGGTGATGTGTTATGGACTTGTCATCTTTGATATTAATAGCCAGTCATAAAGGATCTTTCTCACCTATACATTTGTAATAATACATTTCAAAGTTCCACGGCAAGATTAAACATGAATAACAAGAGGAGACCAACCAAGCCGATCGAGATAATATTATGCGCTTGTAATAAGCGAGGCGATAAAAGACCATATCCTTTTTACATCACAGATGATAAAAAAAGGATTAGCGATCCTATCTTAGCCTTCAACATATAATTAATTAATTTGTTCCACTAAACCGTCTCTGGTATATATATTTCAACATATAATTAATATAGTAACTTCACCTCCAAACTTTTTTTTCATTTTGGAATTTTCATATATATGGCCAAGCAGCGTGGCGATTAAACAAAAAAGATTAAAAACTAGAAACCTATAAATAAAGAAAGTTTTTCTAGTGGCGGAGGTAGGCTGCTATCTCCGTCTTCAATACTTCGAGGCGCGGCGTTGGGGTGGGCGGTTCGTGATCTACTTGAAGCTTGAAATCGTCCACCATTGACGCCGCTCGTTCAGTGTCTCCAAGACCCTCGATTGTTGAACCAAGAAGAATTGATCCCATAGGCTCTCTTCACTTGCTTGAGGGTCTCGGCACAGTCGACTCGATCGCTTCTGCTTGTCTCGGTCATGATCCAAGTGACGACAAGCCTCTTGGAGGCGTCTGCGTCGTTTTGGAGGACCACGTCGATGATGCGGTAAACTCACCGAATGTGGGAGATCACCCGGAAGACACGGCGGAGGAGGATATCAAGACGACGGAAGGTGGCCGTCACTCGCTTCGGCAAATTCTCTGACAGAGGAGTGAAGACATTATTGAAATAGTGTTCTTCATTTGCCGCGGTTCAACGTCTGGTTGAGAGAGGTGCGTGTCTGATGTGCCCGGGTAGGCCATCAATCTTTGGCGGCAAGGAAGCGAAGAGGCAACCATTTCTGTTTTTGTGGAGAAAGGGGATCAAGGAGGTTATGTGAAATACATTGTAGAAGGGGACATCTATTTATAGAACAAGTTCTAAAGCCGGAGCAGGAGACGAAGAGATATTTGGGGAGCTGTAGCGATGTTGGAAAATAAAGAGACGAAGCCGTGTGATTGTGAGACGAAGAGACACACGCGGGAAAATGAAGAGACTTGTTGTTGATTTCTCACGGGATATATCATGACGGTTTTGAATAGAACCATCGTGATAAGGATATCATGCACGATTTCCTCGAGAACCGCGTGATATGAAACATATCACGAGCGGTTCTATTAGGGAACCGTCTGTGATAACCTATCCTGAGCGGTTGTTTTGAGTAACCGCTCGTGATATACTTTTTATAAGGAGGGAACCGCTAGGGTTTTGCTCTCACTCGTCACTTCCTCTCCCGTGCCCCTTAGGCTCTCGCGCGCTCGTTCGCCTCCTCTAGGGTTTAGGGCTCGCCCGTTCACCGCCGACTACGACCTCGGCGCCGCCGCCCCCGACCTTGGCACCCCCGACCTCCGTGCCCCCGACCTCGGCGCCTTCGACCTCAGTGCCACCGCCCTCGACCTTGGTGCCCCCAACCTCGACACCCCCGTTCACCTCCCCAGCCGTAAGCCCTGAGTCGCCGCCTCCGACCTCGACGCCGCCGCCCCCGACATCGACGACGCTGCACCGTCCTCCTCCCCTATCGGCGTCCTGCCTCTGCACCGGTCTCCTCCCCGCGTCGTCCTCCTCCCCGTGTCGGCCTCCTCCCTCTGCACCGGCCTTCTCCCCACGCCATCCTCTTCCCGTGTCGGCCTCCTCCCTGCACCTCCCTCCTCCCGCGTCGGCCTCCTCCCTGCCGGCCTCCTCCTTGCCGTGAGTTACAGTGCGGCATCCTCTCTGTGAGTATTGCTCCTCTGTGGCGATTCGGTTGATCTTTGCATATATATATTTCTGATGCTAGTTGATACCTTGATCGTATTAGTTCGATTTGAATCTAGTCTTGAAGATATTGCAAATTGATCAATGGGCTTTGTTGACATGCTCTGTGATGAACTCTGTCTTATCTTTGAGATTGAATGTGATAGTTAGTTCATACTTGAGCTCTATTGTATTACTTACTCTTGTCAATATGATGTCTTGTTAATTGGTTACTTTCGGTTGAAAGCTAGTTATTTCGATTCTTCGGTTCATTTGATCTGTAGCATTTGAAGTGGATCTTGTTATGTCGACTAATCGGCTTTATCTTTGAATCTGTGTCTTCATGTTCGAGTTCTATTGAGAGTATTTAGTTTTTGTTGGTAATCTAATGACTAGTTTGTGATTCTTCTAGTAGTCTGTATGAGCTCATTCAACTTTTCATTTGCCATCTTGATCTCTATAGTCAACCTCTATACTTCTTAGGAGATTAATTATGTTCATATTTATCTTTGTAATTAATTATGATTATTTGCTAATATTGCACATGTTGAGCATATTATTAAGTTTAAATGTATATGTTAATTTGGGACACTTGCAATCCATTTTATTGCATATGTAACTTATATAGATAGAAAGTAAGCGAGATGGTAGAGGCACCGTCTTCACCGCCATCACCGACGCTGCAGATGGAAGAGGCGCCGACGAGGCCACCGTCACCGACGCCACAGATGGAAGAGGCGCCGATGAGGCCGCCGTCACCGTCGACAATAATGACACGGAAGCGAGATGGCAGAGGACAATCGAAAATGTCTGCGGACCGACTGGTCATCACGGAGGTTAGTGACTTTGGGGTCCCTCTGAGTCCCAAGAGATCAGCGGCGAGATTCCGGACCATCTGCAGGATACTTGGAAGGGAGCAGGTCCCCATCACCACACCAAGGTGGAAGGACCTGACGAAAGCAGTAAAGGCGTTGTGGACAGAACTTTCATAGAAGTTCACTATTCCAGAAGCAGACGTGGCACGCGTGCGACGGACGGCGATACTCATGATGGATAAATCATGGAGGACCTTCAAGAGCATTCTTGTCACGAAGTACGTGAACACGGGTCAGATGCCCTTCACGAAGTATAGATTCTTGACGCGGGAAGTATGGGACACCTTTGTGGCTATAAGCAGACGGCCAAATTTAAGGAGCAAAGTGCGGCGCACAAAACTCTCGGACACAAAACACTCACCCGCACAGACTCGCACCGCTGGGTACATGGGTAAATCGAGGAATGGGCGGCGGAGGAGGAGAGCATAACCGGGCCATTTTCGATATCACGGACCAGCGCTCCCTAAAATTTGGTTAAAAGCGAGGGCAAAAGTCTCGTCTTGGGGCAGCATCTCTTTCACAAACCCGGCAGACCAGGAAGTGTCCCAACGTGTGGTAAATATGTTGAACTACCTAGTTGTTAATAAGTCCATAACTTCATAGTGTCTATAATAACATAATGACCTCTTGCAGCGTGACTTAACTGCCCAAGCTTCCTAAGGCTCCTTCCATGCAGATAGGGAGAAGGATATACTATCTACGGCCTTGGGAAACAAGGAGCACCCGGGTCGCACATGATGCCTTGGGGTTAACGTACCTTGGAGTCATGGATTCGCGGATGACTACTGCACGTATACGAGTAGGAAGAGATCCAAGGCCGAGCATGACGACCGGTTGGTACAGATGATTACTGACAAATTTGAAGAAAAGATAGCAGCATTGCAGGATCAAATGAATCAACTCCTGAGCTAGCGATGCATAAGCTGCCCAGTTAATTTGGGAGCCGGTCTTGCTCGACATCGAATAGCGTCGCGTCGCGCATAATTCGAACATGACGACGTCGATTACCGATAGAGCGACATCAAGGTAGCGATACATCTATGGAATGCACCAAAGATAGACCTATAGGATGCCTTAGCTAATTGCGTGTCGTTTTGTAGGAGCCGACGCCCTGCAAGCTCCAAGTGAGGATAGATGCGTCCCTTTCTATTGAGGCTACGCGGGGGATGGTGTATCCATACGAGGAAGGGCGGTCTGACCACGATGCCGTGGCGCAGGAATTACGCCAGGTCCAAGTGGATATGGTACATGGCAATTTTCTAGCCGTCCCGCTGAAGATTCATCCGAACGAAGAGATCATAACACCAGGGGATGCCGTCCACTCTTTGATCCAATGGCCCAAGAAGGACATCGCCCTGGACCCAGCAGTGCCACGATCTGGACACGACCATTCCTCTCCAACGGGACCCTCGATGACTCCACCTCAGAAGGCCACCTCTTCGATTCTCGTGGAGAAGACGCCGAAGGAACAGCATAAGCGTGCCGCCGTATCGGTTCCCGAGTCGTCTCACAAGAAGACGCTGCCAATCGCTAAGGCCAAATCGAAATCGACGAACGTTAAGGCGCATCCCAAGTCCGGGAAGTCCGCGATATCCGGGAACTACATCATCAGAAAACCATTGTGCTCCGACGCAGTATTAATGCACGCTGGATATGCTTGTCAGGCTTTGCATGCCTGGTACTTGGAGAAGACCCAAAAGAAGCGGTGTGATACTGAAATCACCGTCAGATACGAGGAGAAGCATTTCTTCAACGGGACGAGGTACTTCGTCGTGGGCTTCAACGACTTATATGACCTATTCAACCTCGTTGACCTCGACGTCTCGCTTCTATGATGTTGGACACTGTAAGTGCGTACAATCAAGTTCTACATTTATGTAATACCGATAAATATCACAATTCATTGCTTATATATAGATACATGATGAAAAATGTCTGGGAATGGAAAGAACCAGTGGGTTTCCTCAACCCACATGTGGTATCGTTGCAAACCATCCAAGCAGACTCGTCCTTCGTCGAGAAATACATAACGAGGTCATTGCTTCATCAGAAGAACATGAAGTACATAGTGGTGCCCTACAACCAGGGGTAAGTGTCACTACTTGCTATACAAATTTCATTTGTACTTTATACGCAGCACGAACTTAGGTTTAATGACTATAGCGACATACATGAGTAGGTACCCTTTGGATCCTTTTAGTTATTATACCCAAGAGGAACCATGTGATATACCTTGATTCCCTAATCCGCAACAAGCACGACTTCGGTGTTCTAAGAGGAATACTCGAGAGGTATGCTCATTTCCTCCTTACATAACTCTATTGTTGTCTTCATTCGTTTGAAATGGCCGAGGATAACTTTTTGGAATCATGTAGGTCGTTCATCGATTATGTTGCCAACAAAGGGTATACAATGGAAAAGCGCCTAACTAACACACAGGATGTATTTTCGATGCAGCGCTACAATCGATAATCCTATATCATACTTCATAATAATGCGTTTGAATGACTATACCTATATATGTAATTCTATTTTTGCAGTCTTTGCCGAGAAAAAGATGATGAGTTATGTGCAATCTACGTGCGCTATCATATGCGACTAATCCTTAGAGCTAGGAAGAAGGATCACGAGGTTTGTCAATCTCGAAATAATTATTTCCTAATTATAAATTTAAATATATATCTCTTACCACTTTACTCTTGCTAGCGACAGGCCTTGGATTTACAATGTGATGGACTCGTTGCGGAAGAGATCAAGGACATTCGAGGGAAGCTCTGCACCTTTATCAACTCAGAAATCATTAACGACGACGGAGAGTTTCACTCCGTCGCCAACCCAGAGTATCACCCCACCGACACCTCTAAACGCAAACAATTGACTCAATTGTAATCCAGTTGTAACTTTAGCGACAATACTTGAATAAATGCAATCTTTTATAATTTATTTTGAGTAATGATAACTTTGAGTTGTCAACAATTGATTATCTCTGATGAATCTGTTTTTGTGCATGCTTGTTTTCAGAGGGCATGGCTAGCAATTCCTGAGGCTAGCCAAAAAATAACAAAAATGTTGTCGAGTGTGAACTATCACGACGGTTTTTGTTAAAGCCGTTTGTGAAGGCATAGTATCACGAGCGGTTTCCACTAAAACCAAATGCAGTGATACGCAATATCCTGAGCGGTTCTCAAGGAAAACCGTTTGTGATACGTGAATATCACAGACGGTTCTAAATAAAAACCGTCTGTGATATTCGCGTATCACAGATGGTTTTTATTTAGAACCGTCTATGATATTGGCGTATCACAGACAGTTTTTAGTGGAAACCGTCTGTGATATTGCGTATCGCAGACGGTTTTGAACCGTCTATGATAACTGCCTGTTATCACAGACCGACAAATATAGACGGTTTGGAAACCGTCTGTGATGACGGTTCCGAACCGTCTGTGATGTGGCTTCCTGTAGTAGTGACTATTTGTGAACCTAGCTAACATTGGGGGTGGGGCAATATTAGCTAACAGCGACACACTCTAGTTAGGACTTGCTGATATTTTGAGAAATGGGGAAATCATTGCATGCATGAAATATCATCACTTTTCTCCTCCTTGTTGGGGAAAGAGTCCATTCAAAAAGTATGATGTAAATAAAACTGAATGAGCCAAGAGATAGCACCTCAATACGTGATACAACGCCTTTTGTTACAGATATTGTGTCTCCACCAAGAGGATATCCCTAGCGATTCTTGAATCACGAGATAAACCATAAAAACAATGTCGATGGCAATAAAAAAGGTATATCGCATATCATCCAACATCAACTAAATATTAAGAATTCTTGCAAATATAGATACAAACAGTATAATGAATTCCAGCTTCATTTGCAGGAGAGTGAAGAACAACTTGAGCTCCAACAGAGATGTTTACACCATTGGCATGTTACCAGTAAGTACATGTTACTCCATCAAACACATCTGACATCACAAAGATAATTACCTGAAGGCATAGTAAACGACCAAGGTGAAGTGGCTCGTTCTCGCCGAACTCTTCATTCTCGACGGAGAGCAATGCAAGGTCACACTCAATACCCCTAGCTAAAACCTGTGAATCAATTTATCAGAAGACATTATACTAAGAAAATTTGGCAAAACTTAAGCAAAATCATAACTAACAAACATCAATTCTTATTTCCAATGGTTACGAACATTGAACAATAATGCAAAAAAAATATTATTTTAAAAGATGCCCACAAGCTTTTCTAACATTAACTCTTACCACCACCATATTTGCTAACTACAATATGGATACAACAATTTCTCTATAAAAATTTCGAAATAAAACTCATGTTACAAGTGGGGATAACCATATGTATTTACAATCCTTTTCCATTGTTAGACAATTAATCATCATAAATCATGAGAATAACAAAAAGTGAGTATCACATGAACATAAATTACTTTCCTTTTATTATATTTTTTAAGAATTCATAAGTCCCTAATGTGGAGACTCAATGCGGAGACATATTGTACCAAAAATATATATAATACCGAAGCGATTACCTAGCACACACATCAAGTTCTCTTGCTAAACTATAGATTAACTAAAATAAGGAGCGATGGCAGAACAAGCACCATTGACAGCCAAGGCGAATATTATTGAGGCCAACCTTAACAACAACATTAAAGAATTTGTCCTCTTCAAGATCCTCCAAATCAGCAACCTAATACAACACCATAGTTAGCAGAAGATCATGCAACCTTTACTACTCGATCATAACATTGAATTGAATGCATGACAAGTTTACAGAAGTAAGGTTCTATTTTCTAAGTGAACTCAGGTGAGGGTAGTGTCGATGTAGCTGACAAGAGGGACAAACCAGGCACTATATTGACACAAGTAGCAAGCTTATCGCTGATGATGCTCTGTGAAAGCTTCTTCCCTGTAGTAGATATCCTTTTAAGACTACGAAAGCAAAACCTAGAAATAGATGCAATAATAATAACACAAAACAAAACAGGCACACACAAAATCAATTTTGCAGATTACACACAAATGGGCACCTAGCCTTTAGTCAGTGGTCCCACAAAGCGCACACCAGTGACCAATCCAAACCGTGGCAGCGCAACATTTCGCGGAACCCCATCCGAATGTGAGCGCCTTCCTCGCATCAAGCAAACAATTCACATCATAAACTAAGAGCGAGAGGAAAGAGGGCTACAGGAGGGGGAGGCGGCGATGGAGAAAGCGCACCCGTCTGAAGGCGGCGGTGGTCTTGGCGACGGCACCGATCCGAGAATAGAATCGCCCGGCGATAAGCGGCAGCGCCAGTAGAGCAGCGGTCAAGCAAGGCGCAAGCGAGGTGCAACGGAGGAGGAGGGCGGCGAGAGGGCTCGGAACAACGCGGAGCGGCGGCGTCTGGCTCGGGAGGAGAGGCACTAGCGAGGGGGCAGCAGAGGAGGAGGGCAGTGAGACGGCTCAGAACGACGCGGGGCGGCGGCGTCTGGCTCGGGAGAAGAGGCACTGGCGAGGGGGCGGCGCCGCTTGGGGAGGACGAGGAGGAGAGGCGCTGGCAAGGGGGCGGCGGATTGGGGATTGAGAGCTAGGGATTTGAGGAGGAAGAAGATGCTTTGACTGGTAAAGGACAGAGGAAGCACTCAGGTTTTTTTTTATGTGTGGCACGCGTGCGACATTAATTTTTTGCGCGCAACATCAAAATTTTCACGCGAACACAACTTTTCTAACGCGTGAATTGCATAAATTCCCAAACAATTAACCTGACGGTTGTAACCATCAGGAAAATATATTATATTGATGGTTTTAATTTTCAAAACTAGCCCCCATTCGGTATAAATTGCATATTTAGCCCCAATACAATGCACGTACCGTGGTTCCTGGGCGCGACAGGCACCTGCCCTCAGCCCCAGGCGTGGCCAGCCACCTACCCTTGGTGGTGGGCGCGGCAGGTGACCTGCCCTTGGCACCGGGTGCGGCAGGCCACCTGACCCATAGGCCAAGCGCTGGACCATGGAGTGTGCAGGGGCTCGGGCCAGAGAAGTGAGGGCTTGAGCCGGGCATAGACGGCAAAGGACGGCGCGGGCTGAGAAGGCGAGACCCAGGGGCAGTACTGGGAGGTGGTTGGTCGGGCTCAGACCTCCCCTTGACAGATCTTGACCGTCAGGACCTCCCCTTGTTAGATCTTGACTGTCAGGACCTCCCCTTGTTAGTTCCTGACCGTCAGGATCACCTCTTGTTAGATCTTGGCCGTTAAGACCTCCCCTTGATAGATCTTGACCGTCAGGACCTCCCCTTGTTAGATCTTGGCCGTCAGGACCTCCCCTTGTTAGATCTTGGCCGTCAGGACCTCCCCTTGTTAGATCTTGACCATCAAGACCTCCCCTTGAGTAGATCTTGGCTGTCAGGACCTCTCCTTGAGTTGATCTTGACCGTCCCGACCTCCCCTTGTTAGATCTTGACCGTCAGGACCTCCCCTTGTTAGATCTTGGCCGTCAGGACCTCCCCTTGACAGATCTTGACCGTCAGGACCTCCCCTTGTTAGATCTTGGCCATTAGGACCATCCCTTGTTAGATCTTGACCGTCAGGACCTCCCCTTGTTAGATCTTGACCGTCAGGACCTCCCCTTGTTAGATCTTGACCGTCAGCACCTCCCCTTGTTAGATCTTGGCTGTCAGGACCTCCTCGAACCTCTGAGATCTCGATCCTATGATCCCACATCTTTTTCTTGTGAACCCTAGCTGCATATGTCGTGCACACTAGCAACGACCCGGCCACGTCCGAGGCGCCCCACTGCACAACACTCTATGTGGATAGCGTGAGGCACCTGCTACCATTAGGCACGGTCGGAGAAGGTTGTACCTCCGTACTTGTAACAACCCAAACCTTTGGTTTGTGTTTCAAATGTATAAAAGTACGAGCTTTTTAAAACTTTTGTAATATATCTTGAGTATGCATATGGTTTTATAAAGCTTGTGCACAAATTTTAGCTTTTGTAAATTTGCAAATCCTTGTTCATTTGGAACCTTAGCTAAAGCTTCTAATAAAAAAAGTGTTTCATGCTTGTAAACACCCCTGGGAAATATTTAATTCAAATACTAGGTTAGTTATCTTGAATTAATATAAATTTTCCTAAATTTTTAGAGGTTATTTTGACCTTATCAAAATTGTAACCAAGTTGCCAAGGCTGTTTCGGAAAAGGATTTAATTCTCTCAAATGGAAAATTAAAAGTAGCTGAAATTATTTTCCTAAGTCTTAGTGCCGCCGCCGTGCCGTGCCATCGAGAGGTGAGGGAGGAGAGGACTGAGGACATACGATGTAATGTCCCGAGAGGAGTTCTCACATCTGGCCTCATCTAGTTTGCCCGCCAAGAGCCAGCTCAGACTACTTTGCGTGTGTGTCACTGCCATCTCGGGCCCTGTAATATCCTAAAAATGGTTTGTGTTTCAAATGTATAAAAGTATGTGAATTTCAAAAACTTTTGTTGAAAATCCATAAGTTTGTACTTGGTTTCAAATTTTTGTTTCCAAAATTCAAACTTTTGACTTGAAATCAAGATTCTATTTAATTTCAGAAAAATGTGTGTATTAAAGTCTCTGGAAATAATTTTATAAAATACTAGATCAATTATCATGAATTAACATAATTTTTCCAAATTTTTAAAAGTTATTTTGATCTCATTAAAATTCTAACTAAGTCTCTAAAACAGATTTAAAAAGGAAATTAAATCTGGCAATTAAAATATGAGCAGTAGTCAAAATTATTTTTCCTAAGTTCTAGGTGAACCTAGGAGCACCCACAAAAATGTTTCACAAATTTTGAAAATTTATTTCTATTTTTAACAGCTTAGTCATACTTGCCTAGTTTCGGTCAAAACAGAAAATCAAAATCCTAATTCATTCTTCGCCATCGATTTTGGGCCATCCGATTCAATTTCTACGGCCCGATTTGAGCGATGACGTTCGGACCGTCTGAATGTATCCAATCGCGTGGGCCGTCTGATTTGATTTCAATGGTCCAGATCGTAGAGCCGTTCGGACCGTCTGAAGATATCCTCAGCGTGGACCGACGATCAGATCGAGCAGCTCACATCGCCTTCAACGTCATTTGTTGGCACGGGTGGGTCAAAGTTGACCCGATGGCGCCCTCACCTCGATCCCACTGGTCAGTGACCGTGGCTGGCTGAGCGCGAGTAAGAAAAGTATTAAAATCATTTAGAATTTCCAAATTAAATTACTTTTGAACTGAAAATTAATTAAACTTAGAAAATTCATAACTAATTCAATTTTGCTCCAAATTGAATCAAACCAATTTTGTTGGTTTACATTTTTAATGTACTTTTTACTGGATTAGTTTTCAAGCATGTTATTGTTCCAGAAGCTGTTGGATTTGGATTAATGCTAAAAATGAATTGTTTATGTACTACAAAATAGTTTAAACTTCAAATTTTCATAAGTATTTCATCCTAACTCCAAATTAAGTGAAATTATTTTTTTAATTCTAATATTTCCTGTATTGTAATCTGGTATATGTTTGTTTCTTAATGCTGTTCCAGAAATTTGTGATAATTATTTAATTTGATTAATTGTGCCTTTAACTTGTTTAAATCATAGAAAATTCAAATAAAATCCTCTTGGACTGAAACTTTCACCCATAATTCTTTAAAAACTATGTTATGCCTGCTGTGTGTATGCTTTGTCGATAAAATTGAATTTGATTACATTTGGTGTTATTCATTCTTATTCGCTGCTTTACTCCATTAATAGATTTTGACGAGTCGGGTATTATCGAGAGTGATCCTCAGCGCCTCGGGTGCGCCTCAATCCCAGGAGCAAACCGCCCCAAATCTCATCGCCAATGGAGGTCGAACACGGCCAAATTGACGGCGACGGCGGAGCATCGGCTTTGGAGAAGAAAGCGAAATTGCCTCTCGCGGAGAGCGCCGCCACCTCACTGCCTCTCGCGAGCCCGCGACTTCGCCACCGAGTTCCTTTCCGGATGTCGCCTCCATTTTGGCCAACCCGGGTCCTTGTCGTCTGCTGAATGGCCGAGATGACTTCTTCGTCTTCGCCTCCGGTGGTCTTGGGCCCGTGAGCTCTAAGGCGTTCCGGTGAGTGTTTATCCGCACCACCTCTCTTTGTGATCGCAAATTCATGCTGAGTCTACCACCAAGATTAATTGGAGTTTGGTGTTTCTTCGAGGGCGTACGACCACTTCTTCTCCGGCTTCGGCATACCGCCGCCGCGTCGATTCTGGCTGCCACCAACCTCCTCTGGCATCATCAATTTGAGCGCCCCGTCAGCATAATTCAAGTAAACTTCACGGTCGGAGTGGGCCCGTTAGGTTAATTCGGAACCGTCAGGTTTGCCCCGCAGCAGATGGCGAAATGCGACATTGTCTGTTGGATCGATCCTCCGCATGAACGACATGTTGTGATGTACGTGGGTACATTGTGGGACCGAATCTTTCAGTTGGAGGTGCGGATTGACAATCTCAACAAGGAAAATGATGATCTCCGCCAACAGATGCAGCGCGAGAGGGGCAACGAGGAGGTCATGAACATAGGAAGTTCCTATGATCCCACATGCTGTTGCGCGAACCCTAGTGTAACATCCCAAACAATGGTTTGTGTTTCAAATGTATAAAAATGAGGAGAAATTAAAATTTTTGATGCCTCATGATGTCATTTGAATTTTCTGGAAAGCTTCTCCAAGAGTTTTCTAATTTCAAGGACCAATGTTTCAATTAATGGAAGCATAACCTTTGAAAAATCCTTGAACAAACCTTATGACCATCCTCTAAAAATATTTTTCCTAGCTCCAAGATCACTCTGGTGACCCCTCTGAAAAATTTCATAATTTTTAGAAATTGTTTACTATTTCTAAGAGGCCAGTCAAACAAGTTTGACTTTTGGTCAAAACCCTAGGGCAGAACCTTGAGAAATTTCTAGGGAAAAATTCAGTGCATAAAAATCTCTGGAAATTTTATGCAAGGTTAATCTTGGAGTCAGAAACCTTCATTAAAAATTTTAGAATTTTTTCAACTTTGAAACTCTCTCTAAAACGTCGCAAACCATTTCAGCTTTATCTCCTCAAAAATTTGAATTCACTGTTCCTTGGGCTTATACCCAACCCCGGCTCGAGCCACTTGATTTGGTTGAACTGCCTTAATGCACCGGCGTGCTCAACTCAAGCCAACCATCGCGTGAGCCATCCGATTTAAAATCAACGGCCTAGATCAAAGTGAACGTTCGGACCATCTGAACTCACCACTTCATGTGAGCCGTCCGATTGAAGATCAATGGTCTAGATTGAGTGGGCTGTTCAGACCGTCCGAACGACCAAATCAAATCCAATCGTTCAATTCTGATCTAACGGTCAAAACTCAACCCATTCACTTAACCTGACCCGAGCCACAGTTGGGCTGCACCCGTTCGCGCCTTATGTCACTGAGCAGTAGGGCCCATTTGTCGGACCTATCTTCTCCAAAGCGCTGGCTCGCGCGTAGAAGCTCAGCACCACGCGCGCAGAAGCTCAGCGCCACGCTCCAAAGCGACGGTGGCGTAATCCAAGAAAAGGCCAGCAAAAATCGAATAGCGGCGGCGCTGAGGCTCGAGAGGGATGGTGGCTTGAGGGTTTGTGATGCGAGCTTGAATGCGAACCCGGGGGTACTATTTATAGGCTCCGGGGATGGCTAAGGCAGCGCAGTTCAAATCGGTTCCGAAACGAACGCGTGATGAAATAGGAGATTCAAACGAATTCGGGATAAGATCTTATCTGAAACGAGTGCGAGAAGGAAGGAGATAAGATTTGGTTAACAAATCCGAGGCGATTTGGTTGGGAATTTGTTTTGTCGGATGAGCTTCTAGAACAAAACAATGGCGGACGGAGGTGTTGGCTTCGCGAAGGAGATGACGCGAGGTGGACGACGAAGGTGGTGGGGCCCACGCGTCAGCGAAACCAAGCACACGCACACGATCGGACCAACGGTGCTGACCGTCTAGATTCAAACGAACGGCCCAGATCAAAGTGAACGTTCGAACCGCCGAATAGGAAACTCAATCTCAACCGTTAAATCTAGATCGGACGGATTAGAATGAATGTGACGTTCGGACCTCCGAATAGCACAACAAGATCTGGCCGTTAGCAAGCGATCCAACGGCTGAAAAAGAAAGGAGCGCGCGTGAAGAGAGAAGGATGAGGCCCGACATGCGGGGACCACAGCCGATGAGGCCGACATCCGTGTATATCAAATATTTATGTACTGTTAATTGTGTTAAACTTCAAAAATGCATAACTAATTCATTTTAACTCTTTTTTGGATGATTCAAATTTTGTTGGTTTCTATTTTAAATGAACTTTAATCTAAAATTGGTTTCAATCATGTTTTTGTTCCAGAAAATGTTGTTAATAAAATAACTTCGGTTCAGCATTATTCTTGCATTAAAAATTGTTTAAACTTGTAAAATGCATAAGTATTTCTCTGTAAATCCAAATGGAGTGAAATAAATTTTGTTGGGTTCCTCTGTTACTTTACTTTATTGTAGAATAGGTTTTGAGTATGTTACTACCACTGAAAATCTTTTTTTACACATGATTTGTGCACTACTTTCCTAACTTTGAAAAATCATAAGAAATTCAATCTAAAATTGTTTTCAATCATGTTTTTGTTCCAGAAAATGTTGTTAATAAAATAACTTCGGTTCAGCATTATTCTTGCATTAAAAATTGTTTAAACTTGTAAAATGCATAAGTATTTCTCTGTAAATCCAAATGGAGTGAACTAAATTTTGTTGGGTTCCTCTGTTATTGTACTTTATTGTAGAATAGGATTTGAGTATGTTACTACCACTGAAAATCTTTTTTTACACATGATTTGTGCACTACTTTCCTAACTTTGAAAAATCATAAGAAATTCATTTTAGCTCCAAATGAGGTGAATCAAATTTCATTGTTCATTTCATGTGGTGCTTTGTCTACCATTAAATTTTCATGTTCATTACCTCTCTAGAAATTTGTGCTAAAAATTTAATTTCAGGTGAACAGTACCCCAGAGATGAATTTTTCACCCGAGTTGTGTTTTTGGTTCTCAGTGAAAATCGGAATGACCGGACTTTAAAGCGGTATTACCGATTGAGTGCGACATCAATTTTTTTCGCATGCACACAACTTTTCTCAATTCCCAAACAATTAACTTGACGGTTGTAACCGTCAGGAAAATACATTATATTGACGGTTTTACTAGAACCGTTCGGAAATTTAGAATTTTGCTGAGGGAGTTAGTATTCCCGTGACCAAAATAGTATAACTTGACGGTCGTTGTGGGCCCGTCAGCATAATTTGGGGCCGTCAGGTTTGCTATGTTTTCTAGTAGTGCCGCCGACTGCGTCATAGTCGCGTAGGAGACGTCGATCTTCTGCAAACACGACAACCCCATCAAGCGAGAGGATGAGGAGCGGCTCGACGACCCGGGCTATGACAACGTGGGTGTCGAAACCTAAAAATGTAATTTTGGACTCTCTATATATAATACACTAGTTCAGGATCACGCTAGTGTACATAGTTCAACATAGATGAATATCGATCCACACAAGGCGAATAATAGCATAAACGAGTAATTTGATTAACAAATAAGGGTTTTGACCTTATGGTCGAGTTTACACTTATTAAGCCACACAGAGCTAAAGAGAATTAAATAGCAATGAAATGAAGCAGCGTGACATCCCATCAATTCACCACAGGCAACCGACTGGGATCAAGACCCTACGATCAAGCACCTTCAACGAACTCCTCCTCGAAAGCAGGCGATGACTTCTCCTCTTCTGTTGATTTGATTCAGTAAGAATGAGTACACAACCATACTTGCAAGTCATACCACAGAATGCAATTATACATGATGGCTTATTCCAAAGGAATGACTTCTGTGGTTCTTTTGCAGAAATGCAACATTTGCAGTTTGAATACGAAGAATAGATTGAAAGCATAAAGTAAAACAAATAAATAGTAATAATTTAATAGTTTTATTTCACAAAGACACATAGCCTAAACAAGCTATTCACATCGCCATATGACATAAATCACATAGCTCCCTTTTCAAACATTTTATGAAAATCTACCCCTCGTGTGAAATTCCCGAGCATGTCCATGATCGAGGATGCGGCTATTCAAATAGATTGATTTAACACTTTGTAGAATTTGTACACTTTACCCACAAGTTACAACTAGTGTTGCAAGCACTAACCATAACAAAATATTTCAGAAACTTCATCTCAACATTGACACTCCCAGTGTGCTTACGAACCATCACCCAAGCCATCCACAGCGATTGGTATGACTCACACTGTTGGACAGGGAAGCGGCGAACCGTCCCGCGATGTACCACTTGGTAGCACACCTCCACCCAATCAACACAGTCTAACCTACAACCTGAGTAGCAATGTCAAGACTCCATAACTTACTAAGTTAGGCCCGTCTCATACTAGGCATGTGGTCGTACAGTAAGGCTCAGTTCAATGGCGCACAAAGTTAAGTCCTTAATTGACCAAGGTAAGATTTCTAATTTACTACAAATCCCTATGCACGCAGATTTTTAAGCCCATGTACACAGATCCACCATAACAATACACAATCCACTTGCCTCCGTCTAAATTCTTTCCCACTCTATTGGTTAAGTGCAACATACACCATCAACGAGTAATAGCACATAGTACACGCAGCTTTATCACATAGTTTCATAATCACTTAGTCAAGTTTATAATTGCGACTCACATGAGATGATGACTCGTGGCATGGCTAAGCAGACTAATCGTAACTAACCAACCCACGTTGGTGCTATGATATTACCAACTAAATAAACTAATCTAGGGTGACAAAAGATTAAGACATAACAATTAAGCAAGGTGGATATAACAAATTGGATTAATAACTAAACTCAAAAGCATTTAAATACATCCTTAAAGTCGATGCAATAATTTGAATCAATATAACTTTTGAAAATTGGATTCAATATGATCAAAGGTATAACTTGCCTTGAAATCGGTCTAGGTACTGATTTTGCTCTTAAGGTGTTCCTTCTTCTTCAAATCTTCCCGAAGTATCGATGTCTACTCGCAAACGAAGCAAACAAAAAAAATAACAGAGGCAAAACAAACTCCAAAAATTAAATAAAAAAACCCCAAAAATATATCTTGAATTTAGATGAATTTAGAAATTTGAATGGGCTCAATCGGAGTTCGGATACAAAAGATATGGGCTTTGGAAGTTTGAATCTAAAAGAAACCCTAATATTTCGATTATTCCGAATTTCTGAATTATTTCTCTAAAGAAAAATCAGTTTATTGAGCAACGATGATGTCAGCAATGGACTTTCGGAATAAGAAATAGAAAAAGAAAATACTGACGTGTGCGGCCCACACATCAGCCTCACGGTTCATGGTGAACCGAGTTCACCGAACTGACTCACGAGATTAGATCTGAACCACCATGCGTGCATACGTGGATCTTGTGACAGGCTCCACGCGGCTACCTGCGATGCCGATGAGGGCGAGCAGCCGACGGACAAAGGCGACGGCGGCGGTGCACGGGAACGAAGGTTCCGGCGAACGGCGGTGAACCAGCGGCGATGGATGGTACCAAGGGGTAGAGGAAGACGTGGGGATCACGATGTTGTGCTCACGGGTGCACGGAAGTGATGAGGATGACCGGCGGTGAGGTTGAAGTGGCGGTAGATGCACGGGCTCGACGGTGAACCAAGGCGACTTCGGGGAAACGGGTGCGCGCACCAGGTGGCCCTTGACGCGGCGAACCCGAAGAGGTGCTCAATGACGGCTAAGGATCACCGACGGCAGCAGAATCCAACGAAGAAACCCACGGCGGCACTAGGGTTCGAGCTTCAAATCCGGCGAAACAGCGGCGCGCTAGGGTTGGTGACTGCAGAGAAAAGGCGGTGGGGTTGGATGCGATCCTCGTGACGCGGTCATGATCCTTAAATAGGCACGGGAGTTAGGAGTTCGTGAGCAGCACGACGGCGCAGTCCGGCTCGGACACGGACGTGGAGTCTGTGATGAAGACGACGATGATGTGGTAGTGGGGCCATAAGGCAGTGAGAGAGGCTCCGGCGAGGTTGCGTCGCAAACGACACGGCCGACGCTGACAGGTGGGGCCGGGTGCGGCTGCGCGCGGAGAGAGGGTGAGGTTGACATGTGGGGTCCGCATGTCAGTTAGAGGGGAAGCGCGCGCGGGGGGAAACCGGGCCGCACAGGAGATGAGCCGAAAGTGAATAGGGTTTGGGTTTCAGCCCAAACACTATTCTGGATTTTAAATAGGTTTTCTATTTTAGAAAATACCAGAAATTCCAAATGGCAAAAGAAAATAGCAAATGAACTTGGAAAAAATCTAGAAAATATATCCAAGCACATAGAACCCAAATAAAATAGTTTTGACCGTTGTTCATGTTGACTTTACTCATATTAAATTGTTTTGATGCACAAGATTCAATATTAAGCTTTTGAATTAAACTCAAATAAATCCAAATGGTGAATTTTCTCCCTACTAACTATTCAAAGGGTTTTTAAAGCTCAAAAAATTGGGATGTTACAGTGGACGACATCCGCAAGCAGCTCATGCAGATCTGAGAGCTGATAGAGCCGCCGTTGTGCCACCTCATGCTGCTCGAGTCATTTTTCCGTTGTGTCCATCGAAGTCCATAACACTCTATCTTTGAGTTCATCTAAACCGTGCGAGTCCCTAAAATCCTTGTCAATCAGCCGACTGCTTCTTGGCCCTTTCCTTCCTTTTCGCATGACAAGAGCCGCCACTCTTCTCTTTGAGCTACTGCAGATCGTAGAAGTCGTTATGATGCCGTCGCTTCTTTTTGAGCCGCTGCCCCGAGCTTCTAAGCCTGTCGCGTTTCTTCTGCAATGTGCCTCCGCCATGCTTCTATCTATTCTTCTTTGGCTTGATTTGATAGCTCTCTCTATTTCTATCGGTTTCATCATCTTTTTCATCGTGTTGCCACGATCGACTTTGCTCCCTCTTGCCTCTACTTTCTCAGCTCCTACACCTTGTGCTTTATGGGCTGTCGCACGATCTCGAATGCGAGGAGATCTTTTGATACTCGACATATTTTCCAAGAGTTGCATGCTACCACGACATTATCAAGACTTAGACTTTAGATTTTCTCTATTTTAGCGTCACTACTACAAAAAGGCTAATACTAGACGCCTCATCACAGACGATTGACCAAAACAGTCTGTATTACATGCAATCACAGATGGTTCATATTGAAAACCGTCTATGTTACTGGCTGCGCTAAAAACCGTCTGTGAAGAGGTAATATCACTGACAGTTCACATTGAAAACCATCTGTGAAGTATCACAGACGGTTCGAAACACGAACCGTCCGTGATAATTGAAGACTTCACAAACGATTTTTAATTATAACCGCTTGTGATAATATCGCTACAACTCCCTGTTGAGTTTCTTTGTCGCCGATGCGTCTCTTCATCGTATCAATGCCACTTCGGCTCCCCGATGCGTCTCTTCGTCTCATGCTCCGAATTTATTCCTTGTTTTATAAAAAAGATCATCCGCCATCAAAGATGATCGTCCCCACATATAACTCTAATACTTCTAAAAAAGAAGAAATGGCTCCCTCTTTTGTTTCCTTATCGCCGACATTGATGGCCTACCTAGCCATACTATACGAGCACCTCTCCGGCCGTACGTTGGCGGATGTTGCGGAAGAACACTATTTTAACAGTTTCTTCACTCCTCTATCCGATGATTTGCCAGAGCAGGTGATGGCCACCTTCTGCCATCTTGACATCCTCCTCCGCCGTGTCTTCCGAGTGATCTCCCACTTCCGACAAGTTTACCGCGTCATCGACGTGGTCCTCCACAATGACGTTGCATGTCTCAAGGAGGCTTGCCATCACTTAGACTGCTTAATTGAGGCGGTAGGCGACCAAGTCGACCAGGCCGAGACCACTCAAGTAAGGAAAGAGAGCCTATAGGCTCAATTCTTCTTGATTCAACAGTCCAAGGGTCTTCGGGAGACACTCGAATGAGCACGTCGGTGGGTGGATGCATTTCGGACTTCGTTCGATCACAAACCATCTGATGCCGCCGCTGCCTATGAAGTTTTGAAGACGGAGATAGCAGCCTACCTACACCACTAGAAAAACTTTGTTTATTTAGGTTTCTATATTTTTTTAATCTTTGTAAGAAGCGATCGACTGACCACTTGTTTGGCCATATGTAAATTCCAAAATGAAAAAAAAATCTAGTTTGGAGGTGAAGTTAATTAATATATTATATGTTGAACTATATATCACAGACGGTTTAGTGGAACGTACAAATATCCGTCTGTGATATGTATCATAGTTAAAACATATTTTTAGCAGTATTTAAATGAAAAAATTGACATATAAACATGTAATTTCTTCATGTTATGTAAATGTATACATGATAATATGCTCAAATCCTAGAACTTGAGAACAACCATATCACAGACGGTTCCATAATAAAGTTGTCCATGATATGGTCTAATATCACGGATGGTTCCATTATGGAGCCGTCCGTGATATAATAACATATCACGGATGGCTCCATTATGGAACCGTTTGTGATAAGTATCACTGACGGTTCCATAATAGAACTGTCTGTGATATGACACCATATCACAGACGATTCTATTATGGAACCATCAGTGATAAGTATCATTCTTTATTAGTAGGATCCCACTAGGGTTTGCACCCTAACTAGTCACTCCCCAGCGCCCTTACTCTCATCCGTACTCCCCTCCCCACTCGAGTGCCCCCGACCTCGATGCCACCGCCCGACCCCGTCACCGACGCCGCCCTTCTTCCCATAGCCGTCGGTTGTGACACCACACTACAATGCACAAGACACTCGTACGATAAGAGTGTCTTGTGTAGTGTTAGTGTCGTGCCACGACTGCGGTGATGTTGCCTTCCCCTCTTCTAACCTCCCCCGACTACCTCTATGCCTCCGTGCGCTTGGCTCCGACCCAGCTGTGGTTTGAGGCCTGAAGAACAAGTAGTTTCTCTCCAATCTTGATTCAGTCTACTTCCTTTCCGATTGGTTTTGGGTTTTGGAGTTTCCTGGAGTATTGAGTGAGTTTGGAGGATACTCTATCGAGGGAACTCTCTGGATCTGGAAACCAGTGGAAGAAGTGTGGCTTGATCTTAGTTTTGGAGTTTCTGATGCTCTGTGTGTTGCCTCCGGCCGAAGCAATATCTTGGAGATCTTATGCGGCAAATCTTCCTGTCCCTCAACTTTGTTCTTCGGTGGGTTCCAAAATACAAAGAGGGGCCTTGCCTGGTTGCATCTTTGTGGTTTTGAGTACCACTTAATCTGTGAGTATCCCTAAAAATCTTTTGTGCATCACTTTGTGGATATATGTGCTGTACTGGTTCTTATCTGGAATTGATACTGAGAGATATTGCAAAGTGGTGATAGTGGGCTCGGTTTATCTACTCAATGATGATAAAAGTCTTGAACTGAAATTTGTTAAGATATCTAGTTCACTCTTAAGCTCTAATAGAGTTGCTTACTACTGTCATATTATCTGTAGTGATTCAGATTCTTTATATGGATATTAATCTAATCATATTGATTAGCAATCTTCACTACTACAAAAACAGGCTATAGAAGACGCCTCATCACAGATAGTTCAAAAGGAACCGTCTGTGTTGGGTCTGTCGGGACTAGGCATTTGCAGTGCTAGTCTATCATATACGGTTCTTATTACTAACCGTCTGTGATAGGCACATATCACAGACGGTTGCTTAATAGAACCGTCTGTGATAATTCACAGGTGGTTCTATTAAACAACCGTCTGTGATAATCTCCGGTATCACAGGCAGTTCTTAACAAAGACCGTCTGTGATAATCTCTGGTATCACATACAGTTGTAAACAAAGACTGTCTGTGAACTATCACAGACGGTTCTATTAACAAACCGTCTGTGATAGTTGTATATCACAGACGGTTCGTAATAAGAACCGTCTATGATATCCTCGTACTATAAATACCTGAACCCGACAGACCCCTTGCCCATTCCAATTTGAGCCGCCACCCAGGTCCTACCCCACTGCCACCAGGTCCTCCCCCATTGCACCGCCGACAGAGAGGAGAAGGAAGGGAAGGAAGGAGGAAGGGAGGAGAAGGAGAGGAGGAAAGGAGGAGAAGGAGAAGGAGAGGATTCTCGAGAGATATTTGGTATTTTTGTCATGAGCTCTGAGGGTAACGATCTATAACCCTTTATGTTTGCTATAAATTAATCGCTGATCAATTTATGTATGTTTGGTAAATAGGAAGAGTACGTACTTGCGGTTTATTAATCTAATTTGACACTAATTTGTTACATACATAGCGTAGATGGACCGAAACTAGATGTACGGTGTGAACCGTGTGAGTCAAGAGTACATTAATGGTGTGGTTGCTTTTAGAAGAGCCGCCGAGTAGGATATGTTGAAGAAGGTGATAAAATTTATGTACTGTCTATGCATTGATTGCGGTAATCTAAACATGTTTAACAACCCAGCGTAGATCAAAGCGTACTTGATTCAAAGGGGTTTCAAAAAAGGGTATACATGTTGGACCAATCATGGTGAAGAATAGATTATACCGGAAGTTAATAATGATGGCATCGCCGAGGAAGTCAACGATATGCCGGATGTGGACTGTGCTTTTGATGAGGATAGGTCGCACGATGACAATCTGGATCAGATGCTACGCGATGCAGAAGAGAACTATTGTGAGAGAGAGTTTTGTAAATTCGAGGGCTTAATGGAGGACTCGGTGAGACCTTTGTTCTCTAACTGCAATTCAGAATACACAAGGTTGTCAACCGTGCTTGAACTGCTGAAATTGAAGGCAAGCAATGGTTGGTCCGATAAGAGTTTCACGGCATTGTTAGGTCTCCTAGCGGACATCCTTTTGGAGGGAAATGTGTTGCCCAGCACTACCTACCAAGCAATGAAGGTTCTTTGTCCATTGGGAATAGAAGTAGAAAGAATACATGCACGTTCGAACGATTGTATCCTCTACCGTAAAGAGTATGTAGACATGCATGTATGTCCCGTGTGCAAAGCATCCCGATACAAGCGTAAGAATACTGCTAAGGTGAAGTAAGGACCTCTTGCTAAGATGTTGTGGTATCTGCCTGTGATCCCACATTTGAAGCGTTTATTTGCGAACCCAAAGGAGGCAAGATTGCTGTGTTGGCACTCGGAGGAGCATAAGAGAGATGGAAAGCTAAGACACCCTGTTGATTCTGCCCAGTTGAGAAACTTCGATCGAAGCTTCGAAGAGTTCGGTGCGGAGCCGAGCAACATAAGGTTAGAGTTGAGTACAAATGGAATGAATCCTTTTAGTAACATGAGTAGCCGACATAGCACCTGGCCCGTAAATGTATGTATGTACAACCTTCCTCCTTGGCTATGTATGAAGCGGAAGTACATTTTGATGTCAGTACTTATCCAAGGGCCAAAGCAACCTGGGAATGATATTGATATGTACCTAGCACCATTGCTGGAAGATCTTGTGACACTGTGAAACGGAGGGGTACAGGTATGGGATGCGTACAAACGAGAGAACTTCACTTTACGTGCCATGTTGTTCTGCACCATCAATGATTTTCCGCCCTTGGTAACTGTCAAAGCTTCAAATACAAAAGGAGCAAAAGCACATGCACTTTGCTTAGGCAGTGCGGAGAGTGTATAGCTGAACAACTCACGCAAAACTGTGTATATGCGTCACTGTAGGTTCCTTCTCAGGATTCACCCATACCACAAGATGAAGAAACAATTCGACGGAAATAAGGAGGATGGTTCAGCTCTAAGGGCTTTTATAGGGAAAGAGGTCTATGATATGGTTAAGGATATTGATGTTGTGCTTGGGAAGGGACATAAATTAAGAACCCGTCAGAAGAACATCTGGAAGAAGCGGTCAATTTTTTAGGACTTGCCTTATTGGGAGCACTTAGAAGTTCGCCACTGCATCGACGTCATGCACGTGGAGAAGAATGTATGTGATAGCTTGATTGTTCTCTTACTGAACATTAGTGGCAAAACAAAGGATGGTGTTAATACACGGCATGACTTGGTTGATATGAACATAAGGACCGAGTTAGCACCGAAAGAGACCGATAAAGGACGAACGTACATTCCCCAGCTTGCTACACTCTGTCCAAGGCTGAGAGAATTGAACTGTGCTAGAGCTTGCATGGTGTGAATGTCCTGTTTGGTTACTCCGCTAACATTAAGAATTTCTATGGAAGATTTGAAATTAATTGGTATGAAGTCTCATGATTATCATGTGCTGATGACACAAATGCTTCCTGTTACAATTAGGAGTATCTTGCCGAATAAGGTCCGAGTGGCAATCTTGAGACTGTGTTATTTCTTTAACTCAATTGCTCAGAAGGTCATCGATCCCTAAGGACTAGATGCTCTGCAGGCTGAGGTGGTGACGACTCTATGTCATCTTGAGATGTATTTCCCTCCATCATTTTTTGATATCATGGTCCATCTCATTGTTCACCTTGTGAAAGAGATAAAGATATGCGGCCATGTGTTCCTACGTTATATGTACCCGTTCGAGAGGTACATGGGCATTCTCAAGTCCTACGTACGGAATCGATCTCGACCGGAGGGCAGCATCTTCGAAGGTTGTGCAACCGAAGAGGTCATTGAGTTCTGCGTCGACTACATGGCTTAGGTGGAACCGATAGATGTGCCTCTATCTCGTCATGAGGGGAGACTAGATGGTATCGGGACCACCGGAAGGAAATCAATCACTCCCGATCTGGATACGTACGCTCAAGCCCATTTCACAGTCTTGCAACACATGACCCAAGTGTCCCCGTACATCGACGAGCACAAAGACATGGTACGTCAACAGAATCTAGACCGGTCGGAGGTTTGGATCATGAGAGAGAACAACTGTCGGTTCAATGAATGGTTAAAGGTGCGAATCACTGGGAGGTCATCAAGTGATGATACGCTACTATGGTTGGAAAAACGGTCACAATTTATAATTGTGACATGGCAAGGATACGACATAAATGGGTACACATTTTACACAGCAGCTCAGGATAGGAAGAGCACAGTCTAGAACAGCGGTCCGCATAGATGCGTTTCACGAGCAGTTCAATACCGCCGGGGCACGTGGGTTGAACTCCTACTATGGGTTCATTGGGGAGATTTGGGAGCTCGACTATGTACTTTTTAAGATCCCCCTGTTTCGATGCCATTGGGTTAAACTTCCGCAAGGTGTGAAGGTCGACAAGTACGATGTTACCACTGTGGACCTCAAATGTGTCGGATACAAGGACAAACCATTCATACTCGCTAAGCAAGTTGTTCAAGTTTTTTATGTAACAGACCCGGCAAATAAGAACCGTCATGCAGTTCTTCATGGAAAAAGAAGGATTCTCGGAGTTGAGAATATCGTAGATGAGGAAGAGTACAATCAATTTGACGAGTTGCCTCCTTTCAGAGACGGCATCAGGCTCGAGAAAGAACCCAGTGAGGAAGCTAGCTATATGCTCATCGATCATCATGAAGGGCTATACTTTAATTAAGAATTTACTCTATTGTAATTAATTTATTCCATAACATCATGTGTTATGGATTTGTAATCTCTCATATATTTTGATGTCGACGTGGAATTGTCATGTGTTAATGTGTTATGGACATGTCATCTTTGATATTGATGTCAATGTGGACGTTCATTGTAATGTGGAGTATCAAAATTGGTTTCACTTGATTTGGAGTTGAGTTGAATTAGATATGAATTTTTAAAGTCAAATGTGTTATGAACTTGTCATCATACTTGTCACTAGGTTTATATTGACTTGTCATGATTGTCATCATATTTGTCACCAGGTTCATATGGACTTGACAATCACTTGTCACCAGGTTTTGTCACCAGGTTCATTTGGACATGACAATCACTTGTCACCAGGTTTTGTCAGGATATCATAGATGGTTCTATTATGGAACCATCTGTGATTCCTTATCACAATCAGTTCTTAATACGAACCGTTTGTGATATGTCCACATCACAGACGGTTCTATTAAAGAACCGTTTGTGATACGTTCCATATCACAGACGGTTCTATCAGGGAACTGTCTGTGATTCCTTATCACAGACGATTCCATAATAGAACCGTCTTTGATCTGCCTTCATAACCCTAGGGCTTGCCGATTCATCTCCCTAGTGCCACCCATTAATCTCCCAGTGCCCTTAGCCCGCTCAGCCCTCAACGTCGCCGCCGCCTCGACGCGTGGCCTCCTCCCCGTGTCAGCGTCCTCCCTCTGCACCGGCCTCCTCCCTACACCGTCCTCCTCCCCGTGTTGCGACACTTAGCCTCCTCCTCCATGCCGTCGCCCGAAGCCTCCTCTTTGATGCCTCCTACCCTGAGCCACGACACTTGGCCTCCTCCTCCACGCTAGAGCGACTCACCTTCGACGCCGCCCCTATTTCCAGCACTGAGCCGTGGGCGTCCTCCTTTCCCTTGTCGCTCCTCCTCCCCCACCGCCACCCGAAGCCCCAAGGTACAACTCCCCTCCCCCTTGTCGCTCCTTTTCCTGGATTGTGTGTTGTTAAATCATCATTTCTATGCATTAGTATTTATTCTTGATAATACGATGGATGTGATTAACAGGAAGTAGTATGAGTAATAGCCAGTATATGTGTGTTCTAAAATCTGTCGTGTACAACTAAATACACATTTTGAGTTGTGGTGTTGTTCTGAAAATGCATACTAGTGGTCATTGTGATTACCAGAGAGTTGCATGTGTGAATTCTAGATTATTATTATTATTTTTAATCAATATGCCTGCTTGTCTGGTTGACATATGCAATAATCAAGTCATTCACACATGTACTATTTTCTGTTGCTGCTAGAAATCTAAGACAGTAGAAGGGATTAGCAAAATTAAGTAATTAATTACTTCTAGACACATTCTTGATGTTAGGTTGTTTTGACAGTAGGCAGTATTCGTGTTCTAATATTAACGAGTGTACCTTAGCCCGCTCTCGACGGTTCCTTAAGCTATCTCTCCTTTGCTCTGTGGGATAGTGTAAATGCTCTATGATGAAATCAGTCATATACTAAAATTGACATTGCAATCCAGTTTAGACTTGAGCTCTAAAAGTATTGTTCAAATCTGTCAATTGATCTTGAGATAGTAGTCTGTTACTTTTGGATACTTAAAGACCTACATGGTTAGGGTTTGCTCCCTGGACATGGTTAGAAGGGTCTATTTTTTATTCATGCTCTGTGAGATATATCAAAGTGAATTTGGTGGGCTTAATATTGCTCTGTGATTGGAATGGTCTAATTCTGAAATTGGTAGAATTACTGTTCAATTGTGTATCGTTTTGTAGGAGCCGATGCCCTGCAGCTCCAAGTGAGGATGGTTGGGTCTATTTCTATTGAGGCTGGGCGGGGGATGGCGTATCCATGCTAGGAAGGACACAGTCTTGATAAAGATGCCCGGTGGCCGCAGGTTACGCTAGGGTCGGTGGATATGGTACATGACAATTTCCTGGCTGTCCCGCTGGAGATTCGCCCGAACGAAGACATCAGAACACTAGGGGATGCCATGCACACTTTTATTCAGTGGCCTAAGAAGGACATCGCCCTGAAGCCAGCAGTGCCGCGATCTCGACACGACCATTCCTCTCCAACGGGACCCTTTATGACTTCACCTCATCCTTCGCCTCAGAAGTCCACATCATCGGTTCTCGTGGAGAAGACGTCAAAGGAACAAGAAAAGCGTGTCGCCGTATCGGTTCCTGAGTCGTCTCGCAGGAAGACGTGTAGCGGGCAAGTCGTTAAGGCCAAATCGAAATCGATGAACATTAAGGCGCCTCCCAATCCCTCAAAATACTTCATCGAAAAATCGTTGTGCTCCGACACAATATTAACCCGCGCTAGATTAGGTTGTCAGGCTTTGCATCTCTGGTACATGCGGAAGACCGAAAAGAAGGGGTGCGATACTAGAATCACCGTCAGATACAAGGATGAGCATTTCTTCAACGGGTCGGGACACTTCGTCGTGGGCTTTAGCGACTTATACGACCTATTCAACCTCATTGCCCTCGACGCCTCGCTTCTACGATGTTGGACATTGTAAGTGTGTACAATCAAGTTCTACATTCACGTAATACTGATAAATATCACAACTCATTGCTTATGTATAGATACATGATAAAAAATACCGAGGAATGGTCCGAACCGGTGGGTTTCCTCGACCCACACGTGGTCTCTATGCAAACCATCGAAACAGACGCATCCTTCATCGAGAAATACATAACGGCGGGATTGCTTCGTCAGAACAATAAGGAATACATACTGGTGCCCTACAACCAGGGGTAAGTGCTTCACTACTTGCTATATAAATTTCATTTGTACTTTATACACAGCACGAACTTAGGTTTAATGACTATAGCGACATACATGAGTAGGTACCACTGGATCCTTTTAGTCATTATACCAAATAGGAACAAAGTAATATACCTTGATTCCCTAATCGACAAAGAGCACAACTTCAGCATTCTGACAGGAATGCTCGACAGATATGCTCATTTCCTCCATACATAACTCTATTGTAGTCTTCCTTCGTTTGAAATGGCCGAGGATAACTTTTTGGAATCATGTAGGTCGTTCACCGCCTATGTTGATGGGGGAGGACTATACAAGGGGGGATCGAATGCCACACTGACACACAGGATGCAATTTTTGGTACGTGCTATAACACAATAATGCTATATCATACTTCCTAATAATGCGTCTCGAACTGACTATACCTATATATGTAATTCTATTTTTATAGTGCCGCCAGCAAAAAAAAAAAGATGAGCTATGTGCATTCTACGTTTGCCATCATATGAAGCAAATCATTAGTGCTGAGAAGAAGGATCCCGAGGTTTGTCAATCTCGAAATAATTATTTCTGAATTATAAATTTAAATATATATGCTTACCACTTTACTCTTGCTAGCGACAGAACTTGATGATAAAAATTAGATGCACTCGTTGCGAGAGAGATCATGGACATTCGAGGGAAGCTCTGCGCCTTCATCAAGAAAGATATCATTAACCCCGACGGAGACTTTCACCCCGTCGCCGACCCAAAGTTTCACCCCGTCGACACCTCTCAACCATGTGCAAACAATTGATTCAATTGTAATCCAATTGTTACTATAGCGAGAATACTTGAACAAATTTTTGTAATTTATTTTGAGTAATGATCACTTTGAGTTGTCAACAATTGATTATCTGTGATGTATCTGTTTTCTGCATGATTGGTTTCAGAGGGCATGGCTAGCAATTCCTGAGGCTAGCCAAAAAAAAAAGTAGTTAGGGTAATGAGATATGAGAGACGGTTTTTTTTTGTTGAAATCGTCTGTGAAGGCATAGTATCACAGACGATTTCCATTAAAAACCGTCGGTGATATGTAGCATATCACATACGGTTTTTAATGGAAACCGTCTGTGATACTATGTCTTCATAGACGGTTTCAACAAAAAACCGTCTGTGATATTCCGTATCACAGACTGTTTTTGAACCGTCTGAATAGATAACGTCGGTTATCACAGATGGTTCAAAAACCGTCTGTGATAACGGTTCCGAACCGTCTGTGATGAGGTTGTATGTAGTAGTGCTTGTTCCTCTGGTGGCTGAAAGGCTATATAATTGATCCTTGTAGTTTTCTTTTATATGTCATTTTGGTCAATTATTTGCAGTTGGAATTATGCTTTATTTGTTCAAAATATACCCTAGAGGCAATCATAGAGATGATTATATTTCATTATGTTCACGACGTTACATAATATGTTATCTTGTTCCCAGAATAATATCGATAATATTTATTATCAAGTATATGACTTGATTGTGAAACTCTATATTAATGCGATGATTGTTCTTAAACATTCCCTGGTCGGAAACATATGAGGACACATATGAATAGACTAGCATATGTATTGGTTGATGACTATGTTTCACGAGTCATAGATGTGGAGATATCAAACCAATAATATGGACCCATGTTAGAGAACATGGTGTTGGAAAAGACCCACCTTGAGACACTGTTGAGATTGTTATGATTTCGTGTGTCATCAGTTGGTCTCAAGCAATGATGATGTATAATCCTTAGACCTGATATCAGCATGGTTTCTTACATATGTAATAGCACTCTTAGGGGTTGCCAAACGCTACAATGTGAATCGGGTAGTTATAAAGGTAGCTTTGGGTATGCTATGAAACATGGGGAGGAATGTGTTGGTGGGACATGGGATTTGCCCCTCCTAACATAACAGGAAAGATGTCTCTAGGCCCCTCGTTGTGGTTGAATAAAGAAAGTACATGGCTATGCCATTAGTGGTCGAAGTATCGACCACATGAAGTTATTCGACACTTGATCGGGAAAGTATTGAACAGTCCATAGATGACAAATTATCTTACCTGGAGTTTAACCAGATGTCGTGAGGCAAAGGGAGAATACACAAGCAGATCGTTCAGTTCGATAGGTCGAAGTTGGTCGAAAACTGGTCGTATGGAGATACGAGCTGGTCGTAGACTGGTCGGAGCTGGTCGTAGACTGGTCGAAAATTGGTCGTATAAAGATACGAACTGGTCGTAGACTGGTCGGAGCTGGTCGTAGACTGGTCCAAGCTGGTTGAAAACTAGTCGTGTGGAGATACGAGCTAGTCGTAGACTGGTCGAAGCTGATCGTAGACTAACCGAACATAATCACCAACTGGTCGTAAGGAGTTACAAACTGGTCGTAACTAAGTACTAACTAGTCGTAAGGAGTTACGAACTGGTCGTAATTAAATATGGACTGGTCATGACTAAGTACGAGCTGGTCGTAAGTGATAAGGACCTGGTGTTAGACCATATTACATTAAGGTTCGTCTGATATATTCTATGTGTGTTCAAGAATCGTTATGTGCTACTAGGTACCACTGACGACTCGTAGTCGGAAAAAAGTTTTCGAGTCACAACCGATTACACATGAACCTATAAGGTCACACACTTAAAGGGCTAGGATTTGATTTGGATAGTAATCTGAATTCTTGTAGGCCACGAGTTCGTAATGGGCCTCAAGTTCGAAACCCATTATGGATGCCTATATATGGAGGGACGGTCCCAAAGCCCTAATAGCCACGCCGTCCTCATCCAATACCACGCCGCCAGCGCTAGCACTCCAGCGTGTGATGTCCCTACCCCGTATGTGTGGATACCTTGGAGGTGTTGTTGCAAAGCATCAGCACTAGGACGATCCGCAACTCGTGACGATCTCAAGAGAAGGAGGAGGAGACGTGCGGCGGGTACAACTACGACTGCATCAACTCGCTACATCGACTCTACTTCCGCTACGAGCCAGCGTGTCTGTGGTAATCTCGTGATCTATTACTAGTGGAGGTTCCTTGGTTACGCTGTAGATTTTTTGTTTTGTGTTATCGTAGTCTACCCGTAACCCTACATTATTTGATGTTTATTATGCTGGAATTATCTTTGATTGTTTTCTAAAACCGCACTATTTACGACAATTGATGTCGTTTCTTTGTGCTTGGTTGGCTTACATGGGATGTGGTTTGGATGGGGCAAAACATCAGTCTGTACATATACAAATTTTTGTACATATAACTAATCATATAGTATGTTCCTATATGGTATTCTACTTTTGAAAGCTGCAATTAACTTTTCAGATTTGTAAATGTTAGGCTAATTTGTAAAGCTGCAATTAACATACAAATTTCTGGAATTTTTACCTAGCTTGTGCCTCTGATCATCAATTATTTATTAATTGGTGTGTATTCTATTCTCAAACAAGACCAAATGAGTTAATTGAACTTACATCAACGAATAGTTGATTGCTGATATATGAAATCACTTCCTAGTCGGAGCACTTATACTTCACGCCTTGTAAAACATCACCTCCTAATACACGCCTGAACAGTCTTCATACGCTTTAACATTTTAGAACTCCGTGTAAATTTGCGACAAGATTTCCATGGGTATGATTTTTTATTGTGGGGTGGGGTGGGTGGGGGGGGGCATCAACACCCTGATTTTAATATTACAAATCATTTCACAAAGTCTTGGACTCTTGATGAACTGGTTGTCTTCTCAAAGCATTTTAATTGGTAAGATCTCAACTTATATATACAGCTGATTCATGCGCATTATTATACCAACACAATTGCACAAACCAATCAATAATTGTCTCTATTATATTGCTAAGCAGGCCGGAACAAGAACAACTTTCAGCCGGCCCCACCCATTAAATTTTCGGCTTTGATGGAAACGGACAGCAGCCTTTTTAGCACAACAAATAGTTTCGCTTCAGGATTGTTGTACTGTTTTCATGCCATTTCCGTCCTTCAGCCTCAGCCAGTGTGATAGACAAGGCTTTTGAGTGGTAGCCAGCATTGCTCCACGCACCCTCATGATAAGAACGACAGGCTTTTATTGTTTTGGTCGATTTATTAGGATATATTGTTTATGTTATCAGGAAATCCTACCATATATCCTGGCCAAAAAAATCAAATAGGTCGTTGTTTACGTGAGAAAGATGCAGATAAATTGAACTACGGCATCATATGTACTTTTCGTTTTCTTAAATTGCAAACCTCAGCTTTCAGTTTGGGTAGAATTTACCGTAGGTAGTTCTGAACTAGCGCAAATTACTAAGTTTACTTTGATTTTAATTATGTTTATCATTTGTGTAACACCCCACGGCTCAAAATTCATTAATAGCCCAGCCCACCCACGGGCGGGCACACATACGTAGCACCTCATTTGGGCTTTGTATCTGCTCGGCTTCGCATAATTCTATGTTCGTCGGGAAATCCCCAACTCGTGCATGTAGGTCAGGGTTTTGGGGAGGGTGGTGAGCAAAGGTGAACAAGGATACTGACCTGTCGTTCACTCTCGATGACGTACGGCACCGGGAAGATCGCGCTCGTGCGGTGGTGGGTAGCGATTTTTTTTTTCATGTTTCAGCTAGATCCAGTGCTGATGTGATGCGGTAAGAGTGACAATTCTAGGATTGTAGGATGGCTGACTAGCCAGATGTTCATGAGGCGGCTTACATCCAGTATGTGATTTGGATAGGAGCTGAGATGTGTTTATATTTTTTGCTGTTTGGAAGTGGTTTGATATTATGGTGTTTATTTTGGCCTGTGTTTATGAAGGGATGGAGTTTACATCAAGGTTCATGTGAACCTGACAGGATTTCAAGCTAAGAAGCAGGGGTTTGCTCGATCTATCCGGTAAGGGACCTGATTTCCTTTGTTATTGATGTGGTGTTACTCTCTCTACTTTTGTACTTAGAAAGCTTTTGGTTAGATAAATGTTCTCATTTGAATGGAATACTGGTCTGGTTCTCATTTGAATGGAGTACTTTTGTAAAGTGTTACGAGTATAATTCGTAACCTTATCAGAGCTGTCTTTGATTTCATAGAGCGAGTAATTGGTACTTAAAAGTTTTCATTGACCGTGCTTTGGTTTGTCTTTGTTTTCTTGTCCACTTCCCCCCACAAAGTTTTTGCTTTATTTTAAGATTATGAGCTCTTTCAAAGTTTTGTTTGTGGACAGTACTAGAATGTTGTTCTTACAATAAGGTCTCGTGACATGACTTATTTCATTTAAATGGAATGCTAATCTTGTTTGCAATTTTTTTTTCTGATTAGAGACATAGTGAATGCAAATTAAGCAGTCTTTTCAGGAAGGTCTTGGATATAAAGGTTTTATAGCCTGTCCCCACTTGTATTTGTATTGTTACCCACCTTCCCAAGTGTTTTTTTGTGCTCGGGTTAAGACTATCTCCTCTTTCAGAGTACTTATCTCTGTGCTCTAACTGGGTATGTTATATATAACTTTGTTGGTGTTTTTTGTTGGATAGTACCATTATTAGTTGTCCTAAGTTACTTCATTTATTAATTGTTTGTGTAAAATAGATTAAATAATGCTGGTGTTACCTTTGTTGCACATTAGACTTTTCCTCTATGTCTTAGTTTCAGTGGTGTTTTGGCATCCTTTTTTTTTAACATGTTCATTGGGTTGGAATCTATACTCTTTAAGGTTCACTGGTTGCGCTATGTAGTAAATGATGCATACTGTTGGTAATGGCATCCATATTCTGTATTTCAGAACCTTATTGTTCCTGCAGCTTGTCGGACCCGGGAGCGAAAGATCCTGAACCCTCTGTGTTCATACACCAGTCCAGGATTTCCGGTGTACACAGTCACAAGAATGATAACATAGACATATATCGCATTGCATTAATAGTAAATCAGAGTTTATTACAGAAGAGGCTTCAAGCCAACAATAAAGAACACAGCGGAAGACGAAGAAAGTGTAGTAGAGTCCAGTTAATCTGCCACAGGCAATCGACTGGGGTAGCGGCCTAGTCGTCGAGATCCACACCGATGGTGAAGTTCTTCTCCTCTGAAATTTGTTTGCACAAGGCAAGTATGAGCACAACCACCGTGCTCGCAAGTTACACCCGTCAAATAACAGAATGACATGCATACATATGGTAAACAAGGGATATTGGCAGGGTTTATTTGCATAAAGCAGCATTTTTAAGTTTAAATAACCATATTAATTTCCAAGACCATTTTTATACTATATCTAAAATCAGATTTTAAACAACAATTTTATAGTATGGATAACCTCCATATTTGAATGGTGAAGGATACCCTCCTATCACAATGGCTAACCGTCCAATTTTCCCACAGGACTAACCATCCTGAAAACATCTGTTGGAATCACTTTTAAAAACCAAAAACAAGTCTAACTCAGAGTGGCTTTGCTAGCATGTCCATGACGGCGGACGCGGCTATTCGAATAGTTTTACACTCTGTAGAGGTTGTACACTTTACCCACATGACATGATTCCTCTAGTTTGTTCGGCATCCGTCAATGCCACCTCTCACTGCCTAAGGTAAGAGGTCTAGAGTTCATGACAAGGCTTTTACAATGCATCATCCCACCGCAGTCCAGCCTCGCTAAGGTTTCGCCCCCTTTGGACTAACCATCCGCAAGTTCAGGGCCCCCTCTTGCGCTAGGTGGGAATAAAATAGTCATAAAAGACAGGCCATGAAAGACTACCCACGTACAGACAGGATAAACTGCGATGGAACTCTACAAATTAATCAGCCAGATCCCACGCCCCATTCTGGAGACATATGGTTGTACAGTGAGGCATAGCCCATTATAGGCATAGCAAAGGAACGCTCAAAGGCCGGTCCTTAATTGACTTGGGCGTCTTTCAAATCAAACCCTGGGCTTTAATCCTAACCAGATTAGACCCGTGCATAAACATGCACCCACCATTCATCCGTTTCGCCCAAGTCCAAACCATTTTTTGATTTTATTTTCAAAAACCACCTTTATAAACTCTCTATGGTAAGACAATACCATAGATTTAATTTTAAACAAATTTGAAATGGTTTGGCTAAATCCTCCCGAAATCAAAATCATGGTCTAAGCATTTGCTAAGCATTTCCAAACAATTTATCTATGGTGACAAAGGGATGACATTTCAATATTCAAAATTGGCCATACAATAACAATTGGAATAACTAAGCATTTAAACAGGGCATTAAAATAATTGACTAAAAAATATGCATGCAATAATAATTTTAAAAACTGAATTAAATAACTTTAAAATACTGGGAACAATATGGTCAAGGGTGTAACTTGCCTTTGTTGAAGTCTTGACTCTCTAAATCCTCCGAAGGATCTAACTCTCCGGAATCGTCGAAGTCTATACGCGAAAATACGATAAATACAAATGAAATTCAAATAGGTTCAAAAAGACAATTTAAACTGACTCCAAATGAAATAATTTTATTTTATTTATCTAGATAATAATTTTCTAAGATTTTAGCAATTTGAATCACTCAATTTGGAATTAGGGTTCAAAAGATATGAATTTTACAAATTTAAATCCTAAATTTGTAGTTTAAATCATTTCAAATTCAAACAGACAGTTTAAACTTACTCCAAATCAAATAATTATATTTTATTTAGCTAGATATTAATTTTATAAGATTTTAGAATTTGGAATCACTCAATTTGGAGTTGAGATGAAAAAGATATGAATTTTACAAGTTTTAAACTAAATCTGTCAATTAAAAGGATTTACCGAATTATTTTTCTGAAGAAAATTCTAATTATTGCGCAAGGGTGACATCAGCCCTTAGATTTCCCGAATTTAAATAAATTAAAAGAAATTCCGACGTGTGGGACCCACATGTCGGTCTCACGGCTCATGTGGACCAAGTCCATGGGAAGAGTGGGCTAGGGCTGGGGCTGAGGTGGCGGACCGTGCACATGTGGCATGCCACGCGGGTGCGGTTGGCGACGTGGCGCCGAGGTAGCGCCATTTGTGGCAGTGCCACGTAGGATGTGGCCGGCGGTGGCTCGAGTGCGCACGGTGCCGGCGAACGGCGGCCCGGCGAGGTCTGGCGAGGGTGCCAAAAGCAAGAGGGGCGTGCGGGGGTGTTGGTGCTCACCGAGGTGGTGCAAGGGCGCGAGGTGATGGCCGGCGACGAGGACGAAGGCGGCGGCGACGTTCGGGTGGAAGGCGGCATGGCGTTCGGTGGCGCCCAAAGAAGCGAGGCGAAAGCACCGGGCGCGGAAGACGGCGATGAAGATGGTGGTGGCGGCGAGGACGCATCGTCGACGGCAGCGGCGCAATCGAAGCTCTAATCTCCGGTGGCCGGCGACGAAGAACCTTCAAATACGGAGAGGGAGTGAGTGGCGGCGTTGGCGTCGGTGAGGAGAGGGCTACCCGGGGCTGCCTTTTATAGGGGTCGGGGAGGGGTGAGGGAGGAGATCGTGTACGGGAGATCGTGGCGGCTGCGGTGGTTGGGCGCGTGGGCTAACCGGCGAGAACAGGCGCGGAGAAATGGGGAAGAAGGTGGGGATGGAGGCGGTAGAACGTGGGGGTCAACGCGCACGCGTTCACGGGATAATGGGGAGGAGATCGTGGCCATTCGCGAGCTCGGCGTGGGCGGAAATGGCGGCCGACTCGGGCGCGTCCACGCGAGGAAGAAGGGTGAGGTGGAAGATGGCGTGTGGGTGGCCCACTGCAGCGAGTGAGCAGTGGTGGCCAAGCAAGGGCCGAGTGAGAGGAGAGAGGAGAGCAAGGCGAATTTGGTTGGGCGAGAAGAGAAAGGTTGGGCCGGTTTCAACAGGAATTCAGCCCACAAGGAAGAATAGGATTTTTATTAGTTTTCCAATTTCAGAAATTGAACTAATTGATTTAGAATTTTAGAAAATAGCAAATAGAGTCCAAAAATTCTAGAAATATTTATAAAAATTCCTAGAATTATTTTGGACTTAATAAAATTATTTCCAACTTAAAGTTGGCTTTTAAATTTTGCAAATAAATTAATTTGGCTTTAAAATATTTAGGAAAAAGCTTTTAAAAATTCTAGAAAATAATTAAATTTTTATTTTTTCAACTTTAACTCAATTAAAACTTCAAAAACTTTAACAAATTTTATTTTTGCCTTTTCAAATTTCAGAAATTCAAATAAAGCCATCACACTCTTTCAAATTTCAGAAAGTCCAACAAAATAATAACTTTAATTAATTTAAATTGGTAACAGAACTTTGGGCTGTTACACAGCTCTTCCCTGTTCTCTTCCTCTACAGCATTTGTCAACGATCGAATCGCCGATCTTATGAAAATGAAAGAGGAAAATGAGGCGATAATTCCTGGGAGAAAATGAGACCGCTCTTTATTAATATGAACTGGATTTACAAAGGGGGGTGCTCTTGACCCGACTAGGGACTAATCCTAATTACACTAGATGTGAAGATTGCTATCTTGCTTGTCTCAGTTTGCCTCTTGATCTGTAGAACTTGTGTTGATGTTTCGCCCTCTGCCTCTCTGGTCTTCTGTGCTTCGTGCTTAAGTAACTTCCGAAGGGGTGGCGGTTACTCCTGGAGGAGGCGTCCCTAGTGAAGCGCTATGATCGTCAGGCTTAGTGCACGATTAACAATGTGTCTAAGCGTGCGACGGTTCAAGGCTCGAGAGACATCAAACCGTCTGGTAGTTGTTGTCAGTGTCTTTAGGATTATCTAACCGTGTGGTATGAAGTATACAGCACATGCTATATTCATCGCACGGTAAGAATATATCTGGGATTAGTTATAAACATCAGTTCATAGTGTTTCCGAGCATTTTCCTGGTCGGAGACTAGGTACAGGACCATGTTCGACCAGGGTACCCTTATGTAACCTCTGGAATCCTTACGACCAGTGAGGTCGTTAGCCTTAGGGGTTACGACCAAGAAGACGTATGGTCTTTTATTGTGTATTAAAATAATACACAGATGTTTTAATCCTCATCGGCATTCTTTCTCGAAATCAAGTGCCTTCGCAATATGAACTATCGATCATATTCGCATGTCAAAACTGAATTAGTCAATACTTGCTTTGCTAACTGTTCATTACATTTCAAGGTTTAAAAACCCGTGGAGTAAATGTTCTGTAGAAATTCTAGCTCATTATTGCAATATTAGTTTACGAGTCCTTCAGGAAACTATACTTTTTCTTGCTCATTTCTGTCCGAGGAGAACTTAAGCTTGCACTGGTTAATATTTACTGATATTACTTACACACGATTCATTTGTTCATTTTGTATGATGAATTTCAGCTTAGTTCTATCGAGATTGAGAGGATCTGCAACGGAAAATGATGTCATTCTTGAAACAACAACTATTGGAGTTCCACCTCTTGTGATTGGTGATGGATTTGGTTTCTTGACACGATTAAGATATACTTGCTCAATCGCTATGCTCATTGATATTATTTGTTCTTGAGATTGGAATTGGACATTTTTTTCTTTTTTGTTGTCACTTACGCTGCAAGTGTAATCCGTGTACTGAAGGAGTCTTAGTTGTATAACATTATGGCTCTAAAGATATAGTTGCTTAAACACTACAGAGTACAGCAAAACCTTCTGTATATTAATTAGGTTTTTCATAACAATTGTTTCTTGTGTACTTGTATATTCCGATGTATAATTGCTCTCACTGGTTCTCTTTGTTAGGCACGGTCATCTTTGATGGTGTCATTATTATATACATATCAATGCAAGAAAAGTTTCTTTTTCTAATGTGAAAAGAGATTTGTGATATTGTTCGCTTGTAATGCTCTCAAGCCTTATTTGACACATTAACAACATGTGATAAGGAACAATATATACTTCATTTAACATTATATGACTGCACATTGAAGTGAATAATATGTTTGAGAAACAGTTAGTGCTCATTGTACAAAAAATATTGGTGCAAAGTATGAGTTTCCGTTGCAACGCACGGGCACATGACTAGTATGTATGTATGTGTGTGTGTCTATATATATATATATATATATATATATATATATTGTTCGTAGTCCCCAGCCACTTTCGAGGGGTCGTGAGAAGGATGAGATAGCAGCCACGGGCAACCTCATCGAGCCTGCAAGTTCAAGAAGCATGGCTGCCAGGAGAGCACACGGACATCCAATTACCTAGATGCCGTCGATAGGTAATTGGACTTAGATCAAGGAATGGTTGGTTCCTAATACATGAAGCCACTTCCCAGTCGGAGTACCTGTACGTTCACGCCATGTTATTACTGACTCATAAACTCAGACGGCTCACGAAATCGTCTGTGAAGACTTTTTCTATAGTAGTGTGTCAACCATTTCCAAATGTAATGCTATTGCATATGCCTTGCATTTCAGGCGTGTTAGAATAGGAATTTCTTTATATTCCTTATATGCCTTTTGTATTTCTTTATTTATATATATATATATATATATATATATATATATATATATATATATATATATATATATATATTAGCCATTGAAACTCTTAAATACAAACATAATATTCATAACAAAACATCACCTCTTAATGCACGCCTGAACAGTCTTCATACGCTTTAACATTTTAGAACTCCGTGTAATTTTGCGCCAGGATTTCCATGGGTATGATTTTTTATTGTGGGGGGGCATCAACACCCTGATTTTAATATTACAAATCATTTCACAAAGTCTTGGACTCTTGATAAACTGGTTGTCTTTTCAAAGCATTTTAATTGGTAAGATCTCAACTTATATATACAGCTGATTCATGCGCATTATTATACCAACACAATTGCACAAACCAATCAATAATTGTCTCTATTATATTGCTAAGCAGGCCGGAACAAGAACAACTTTCAGCTGGCCCCACCCATTAAATTTTCGGCTTTGATGGAAACGGACAGCAGCCTTTTTAGCACAACAAATAGTTTCGCTTCATGATTGTTGTAATGTTTTCATGCCATTTCCGTCCTTTAGCCTCAGCCAGTGTGATAGGCAAGGCTTTTGAGTGGTAGCCAGCATTGCTCCACGCACCCTCATGATAAGAACGACAGGCTATTATTGTTTTGGTCGATTTATTAGGACATATTGTTTATGTTATCAGGAAATCCTACCATATATCCTGGCCAAAAAAAATCAAATAGTTCGTTGTTTACGTGAGAAAGATGCAGATAAATTGAACTACGGCATCATATGTACTTTTCGTTTTCCTAAATTGCAAACCTCAGCTTTCAGTTTGGGTAGAATTTACCGTAGATAGTTCTAAACTAGCGCAAATTACTAAGTTTACTTTGATTTTAATTATGTTTATCATTTGTGTAACACCCACGGCTCAAAATTCACTAATAGCCCAGCTCACCCACGGGACGGACACACATTCGTAGCATCTCATTTGGGCTTTTGTCGTCTCTTTACCCAAAAGCATTAGCCTGAAAACGCTACGATTTATATCAACATGCATTATACTAGTGATCTCAATATAAATTGTCAATGTGGCACTGAAGGGTGCAGTGTTACAACCTGTACTTCTAATTGTGGATATAGTAAAAGTCCCTGAGTTTATAGTTGGTATAAAGAGCGATTAATCAGTAAATGTGAATGCGTGTGCACGCATACATCTTGCTAATTGAGTCATTTGGTAGCTAGTGCTTCAATCTCATGAACAATTGAACATGGACAAGGAGACTCGTCAATTGAAGTGCCAATTACTTAGGTTATGGGCTCGAACACATATAGGCTTTGTTTGGGCGGTCTCGAATGACAATGACATAAACCTACATACATATTTTTTTTTCTCCTCAACATTGATTACGCTAGACTCCATCTATTCTTAAAAAAAAAAAATCTAAACTCATTGAAGTAAGGCTGTAGACTATAGATGCACATGTGATTTCAGTATTTCACACTGCTGCAGTAATAATCAAATAAAATCATGCCATTTATTGTAAAAGCAACAGCTCACCGGGTGACTTCATTTGAGCCACATGATTCACCTCATTTCATGTGCACCAAGTATATTTCATGATTTTTTCAGTGCAAATTAATTGATTTTTTAAATAATCTATTTTTATTCAGAATTACAAAAATAATACTACCGTTTTTTATCAGAAATAATCATCAGTCGTCGTACCATTGGACGACTTACTCCTAGTCACCCAACCATTGGGCGACTGGCCATAATCGTTTTACCACAGAGCGCCAAGCGTTAGAGTCGCCTGGTAGTTGAGTGACTTTACTAAGTCGTCCAGTGGTTGAGCGAGGTCCCCTAGTGGTTGAGCAACTTACTTAAAGTCGTCCAACCACTAGGCGATTTGAGGTAGAAGATCTGCCGTTGAATAAATCCGATTGGAATAATTATGTTGGAATAAATGATACATTTTGTAGGTATTACATTTAGGAAATCCTATTGTAAGATGTTTTTTTTTTGGAAATAAAAAGGTGGTGACAAGGTTGGTTGGTCCGTTTGTGATTTCGTGGAATCTGAAGGGTACGAAATTTGTGAGACTCGTAATAATATTTTGTGATCGTCGTATGTTGTTCTAGTGCGCTTAATTTCTGAAGAATTTTGTGAGGACGATAGAGGTAGCAATGATTCATAAGTACGAAGGTAAGTGATATTGTGATGCGCCAGGAAATTCATACACGGTAAACTTTGGAGAAATGGTGTAATGATAACAATACAACATTTGATCCAACAAGGGATTACCTGGCAAGCAGGCTAACAAACCAAGGACGGTACACGCATGCCTTTAGGGAATTAGAAATACATAGGACATATGGACGAAGAAGATTGGACTACTGTGTGGACCGAGGCCATTTGCCCTTCCTTGCGAGCTCAGTGTTGTACTCCTCGCCGGCCACCTTGGCCTTGGCTGCCAATTCCCTCTTTTTCATGTGATCCCTCTCGCGAGCCTCGCGCTCCCTACGCCTACACGCCTCTAGATGGGTCTGCGTCTCCCGCCGGATACGTTGGTTGTGCTCTTCAGTGCGGCGCTCCTCCTCCCTCCGTTCGTGGTCCCTATTGGCATCCCACTGCTCGCAGTCGTGAGTCCACTAGTCATGTGGGTGGATCTCTAGGTCGATCCACTTGCGATAGCCACATAGCGGATCCGGGGACTACAGGTGGACGGGGGAGGTTGTTAGTGTGGACTTTGAAAGAGAAATGGTAGGGGAACATAATGCTACCTATCCTTACCGGCTGTCGATAGCATCTTGTGTCCCAATGGCGATCGGGATAGTCGCTGGAGTAGTTTACGCAACCCCAGTAACGCATGCCCAGGCTTAACCAATGCTTGGACTTGAAAACTTGTATCTGTCCCTGCACCAATAGAGGGGTGGCGTCTCCCCCTCGGGCGGGTGTTGCGGTGAACGCTCGGTTGGGATGTTGTGGTAGGCGGTTGCTGCTACGGGGGCCGACATCTTTGCGAGGAGGTGGCCTCCTGGCATGCTCCCTTTGTTCCTCTTGGGCCGCATACTCCCTTTGCATTTCGCAAACCTCCTCCCAGTGCTTGTCCATCTGAGCGAGATTGTGTTGAACTCTGGATGCAGGAGAACCCAACGTGGAAAGGGTAGTACTTATATGCCGAGCCGGTGCTACGTACGCGACTGAATTATAATTTAGTTGAAAGAAATTCATGTCTGCGAGGCAGCGTCCCTGAAGAGACTCGTTGGGTCACATCATCCTGAAAAGCTGACTCGTCGGGTCACATCGTCCTTGAAAGTTGACTCGTCGGGTCACGTCATCTTGAAAGGCTGCCTCGTTGGGTCATGTCGTCCTAAAAGACTGCCTCGTCGGGTCACGTCGTCCTACAAAGCTGACTCGTCGTGTCACATCGTCCTGAAAAGTTGCCTCGTCAGGTCACATCCTGCTTTGCAAAGAGTGGTCACGTCCTTCTTTGCAAAGAGTGGTCTCGCCATGCTTTGCAGAGAGTGGTCACGTGGTGTTCTGCTGAGCGAGGTCACGTCGTGCATTGCAATTAAGACGATAGGTTGACACTTCAAATAAAGTTAAAATTTGCAATTACAATACAATTAGTTTCATAGTGCTTACAACAAGCAAAGTACTGACTAAAGTACAATTTACAACATGCTGAAGTACAAGTCGGCGTTCCTATGTGTCGGCAGGCGCCTTCCTGGCAGCAGCGGCTGCAGCGTCTACTCGCCGCTCCAGCTTCCCCTTCATCCATATCGTTCCTAATGCGATGACTCTGCCAACGGCCCTTCCCACCTTCAACAGGTCTAGATCCGGAATCCAAGTCCTCTGTGCAATATCCAACGTGGCGAAGTTGCCCACAACCCTGAAGCCCCTTAGCTCGCCGCACCACACCTGCTGCACCTTCTCCTTCATGAAGTACTCCGATATGAAGTTCGATGGGTCCATGTGGATGGTGCCACATGCGGCGAGGACATGAGAGCATGGCTTGTCAAGGTGCTTTAGTTTGTTGCATGTGTAGCTAGGTTCATTCATATGGTCTCCAAGGCATACCTCGCGGGTAACAAGAGACCGAGCCGTCCCAAATTCGGCTCTGTCTCGAAGGACCACGTCAAATCGATGCTCCGTATTGCCCATTACGAAAACCGTGTGCGACTGAGCCTTCTTGGTCTTGGCCTGCATGTACGCTGTAATCTTCGAGCAGAAAGGTGTATGTGGGTTGGCTGCATGAAGTGCTGCATTTGCATGCTTTTTCCTGAAATATCCGATTGTACTATGCAGAACGCCTTCCACGATGGCGACAAGAGGCTGAGAACGGAGGCCCCTAATAACCCAGTTGTACACCTCTGCACCGTCTGTGTTATGTAGCAAGGACCATTTCTCCAATGGCTCGGCCTCAATCCAATGAGAGAAACACCCGATGTCCCTCGAGGTCCTTCGCGTCAAATGGGGAGAGTCAAGCTCCCGTAGTGGTGTGAGGCGTTCGGGCTGCGCTGCCCTAGGAATGAGCGGACGCCTGTTCCTCTCGACGACATGCTTCCTGGTGTGCTCGTGCAACATCTCCCACAATGCATCAAATTTATGTTGCTGGTTCTGCATAGCAAGCCTCTTGAACAGCTTCATCAACGGTTCTTCGCCGAATCTGCTTAAAAAGTTGGCCCCGGATGGCGAATGCACCATCTGTTCATCATGTCTGGCCAAGGGAACGGCTCATCGGGGTCTTGCTGAAGTTTTCGGATGGCCTTCATCATCCCGGGGTGGCGATCATGGATTATGTAGACATCAGGACGTGCCCTAACTACTCGCTCCTTCAGATGTCCAAGGAACAACAATCAGCTGTCGAAATTCTCACTTTCGATGAAAGCGATGGCTAAGGGCAGAATCTGATTGTTGTCATCAACGCCAATTGCTGTCAGGATCATACCCTTGTATTTCCCAGTTAGAAAATGTCCCGTCCACTAAGATCATGGGCAACATGTGTCTGAATGCATCGATGTAGGGACCGAATGCTAAGAAGGCCCTCTGCAATACCATAAAACGTAGCGGCGGTCTTTTGGATGGCTTGTCCTTCATAGCAATGTATGTACCCGAGTTCCTATCCTACAGCACCTGGAGCATACGAGGAAGGTTGTCGTAAGACGCCTCGAAAGAACCAAACCTCTTTTTCAAAGCCTTCTGCTTAGCACGCTATGCCTTCGCGTAGTTAATCTTGTACTTGAATTTCTACTCGATAGCCACCATGATGTGCTTGGCCTCTAGGTTTGTCTTCTTTATTATCTCTCCGTACATCACATTGGCTATGAAGGTGGACGTCAGGTTGCGATGTCTTGGCAAAACACTACTGAGCAAGCAGGAGTGCACCTCCACCTTAGAGACAATCTAGTGAGTCTCGTACTTGGGTCTCCATACGTGCACACGCCAAGGACACCCAGCCTGCTTGCAGACCACGGTGTACTGCTCCTAGCTAGATTTGAGTACACGAAACGGCCACTGCATGGACAAGGTCCACAGCTTAATGGCATCCTGCAGTGATCCCTTGCCAGCAAACATTACACGAAGCCGAACCTCCGTCCCATGATACTCGCATGGTGATTCGTGCTCGTCGTGCACAACAAGACCCTCAACATCCACCCTATTCTATTCCTACAGGATGAGACCTTCGTCCTCCTCAGAAGACTCATCACCATCCTCTTCTAAAGCTTCCTCCTCCGCCCGAGCTGTCAAGTCATTAATCTCCATCTGACGCACTATGTTGTCGACATGCTCCTTTGTGTCTGCTTGTGCACTGGGCTGAGCATGCGGTGTGCGATATTCCTCTTCTGCTTCAGCAACATGGGTCACCTCGTCCTCTTCTACCTCTGCAACATCAGCCATCGCGTCTTCTTCGTGAACAACGTGCTCCGCGTCCGAGCTGCTCCCACCAACCTGACGATAGCCGTTAGAAGGGCCTCTGACGACTCCCTTCGGATTTGGTTGCACGAGTAGCACGCACTCATAGCCACATCGCTTGCAGCCTTCCAAAAATCCTTTTCATGCAACCGTGCGCATCAGTCTGGTCAACTCCCACCGAATGTGCATGGCAGACTGACTCCAAAGCCCTTATACGACGACACTCCAAACCTCAAGGTCCAAGAAGAAGCTTCCAGTGAGCCAGCGTAGGGCATCTCCGTTTCGGGCATTCTCCACGTCCGGGTATACCATAGTGACTTGGCAGTAAGTACTGGCCTAACGGTTGATAGTTGCTCAACCGTTGGACGACTTGGCAGCAAGTACTAGCCCAACAGTTGAGCGATACGTGGACTATTCGCTCAACCGTTGGATGACTTGGCAGGCCCAACAGTGGAGTGACACATGGACTAGTCGCTCAACTATTGCATGACTTGGCTAGCAGTGGGCCACTTTTTCCTGCCAAGTCGTCGATCGGTTCAGCGACTAGGTCACGAACGATTCGAAAGTAATCTATAAATAAGTAATAGAACAATGCTAGATAGAATACATAGACAACCATGTCATAGTAACTACGGAGTAGAATACTTAAACACATAATAAAAGTTATATAATAATGCTAGAGGGAATGCATAGACAACCATGTCATAGTAACTACGAAGTACAATACGTAAACACATAATACAAGTACATAGAGCACAACAAAGACCTCCTACTGGCCACCCGCTACGCCACCCGCAGCACCTACTCCGTCGTCGCCACGTCCCACACCCGGTCTGCGCCCACCAATACGTCCCCACTTGGGCTTCCGAAGCGCGGGGTGTCTGGGCCGGGGTCCAGACAGGGAAAGGCGTTCAGGAACCCTACTGATCCGTGCTCCCAAGGGGGTTGACTCCACCTGTGGCTGCGTGATCACTAGGGCCCGCTAAGCTGCGACCCGGAAAGAACCTCGACGGGTGCAGGCTCTGCTGCTCCCCTGACCTCCCTGGGTGCATCCACAAAGAAGGCGTCCACGTCCTCGTGCAGGGAGAGCTCAGCTCTCGGCTGGAGTAGGAAATCTGCAGGACAAATAATGTTAATCTCTACAATATATCGATGATCACAAACTTGAAGAGAGGAAACATACATTGGTCGGGGGCCATGCGCGAGAAAGGGTCAAACCTGCTGTACTATCCAGATGGGTCGGGGAAGAAAGGATATTGCCCTGGCGCTCTCGAGTAGGTGTCCTGGAACGACGACGGTGGCGGTGGCTGTGGCGGTGCGTACCCACATGCCCACCTGGACCCTCTAGCCTGCCAAGGCGCAGGCGCAAGCGCAGGCAGGGCATGTGGACGTGCCCCTCCTGAGCCTCCTGACTAGGCGGTAGGACGTGGTGGCCTCGGCGTATGCGCCGACGCGGCCATCTCCTGGACCATCTTGCACGACGTTAGGGTCATGCAACGCCTCGTCGCTCTACAAGGCCGACGGACAAACTGCACTAGCTCGTCACGCGTCAACTCCGCACCAATGGCCCTCGCGTACCCCACGAGGCGGGCGTCGACAAAGTCAACGTGGCTGCTGGTAAACAGTACCTTACCGAAGAGCCACAGCAGGTATGCCTCGAGGTGCCATGACACCTAGTTGACGGTGGGCTGTGGGACCATCCGCTTGACCTATGCACAAACGAATAATTAGTAAGCCCGTCATATGGCTAGGATAGTGCATCGCTAAACATGAAAAACAGGTAGCACACGTACCCAGAACTGCGAAAGCCACCGTAGGGGCGGGCCATGCCACTGTCACTCCGAGAAGTCGTAGTACGGTGGCGTGGCCTCCGCCGCAAGAACCCCCTAAAACCTGCCCAACAGGGTGTCGTGCTAGTTGACAGGCACGTTCGGCGGGAATGTAGGGCCTCCCGCAAAAGGTAGGCCTAGCAGCATCGCGACATCCTGCAGAGTAAGGGCCATCTCCCCGAATGGGAGGTGGAAGGTGTGCGTCTCGGGCCGCCACTGGTCCACTAGGGCTGTTAGGAGCGACTGGTTAAACGGGAACCGTCGTAACTGCTCCGGACCGGCTTGGACCTCTCCATCGTCTTCGACTGGACCGCCGTCCTCTTCGGTGGCCTCCACCATCCGCACGAGAGGTAGAAGGCTAGCACAGTTCAACCTGCAAAGCATGAAGAAGTAACTACATAGCGGGCATATGATACAAAAAAGTGGCACAGCTTGCAGACAAACCTGTCTACCCAGTGTGGGTCCAGTCTCCAAGCCTGTCGGGGTGTCCATGTACGAACCACCCCCAAGTCAGCTGGGTCGTCCCCGCGAACCAGATGCAGGACACAACGGCTCGTGGGGTGCTGCACGTCGACCAACCGGTCCAGCAGACCGAAATGCCAGTCCAAACCACTAGGGTTGTGAGCCATACCTGCAAATCAAGAAATTAAAAGCATTAATGTTAATTGAACATTTAAGTTATATTCCAATGGCAAATAAATACTATTTGGTATGTTCTTAGTGGCACCAAAACACTTTGCTCGAACACAGTGGTAATAAATATACAATTTCATGAAACACTAGTGGTAAACACACAATTTTCCCTACAAAGGCTATATTACGTTAACACACATGACAGTCGCTATGGATTTGTAAATACTTAAAACATCATCGTTACTATGCATATTTATAATGGGTGAAGCTTTCAGGAAAAAAATCAAAATTTCACAAGTTTGGGAATCCTACAGGTTTGGAACCATGTATCTGTGATTTTTGTCTTAGTATTTTATAATTCCTTAATCCAACCAAAACTATAAATAAAATGTTATCAATTCTTTATTGTGAAAATAAATACATGTATTTAACATTCTATAAACTAACATTTGCGAATGCACGGGTTATCGACATGTTTATATAATAGAAAAGTAACACATTATCATTCATCAAGCCCGGACGCAATTAGCGCAGCATGCGAAATAGTACAACTGAATTAATTTTCACCGACCAATTTTTCCTCCATACGAACTTCCAAACTAATTGTATTAATCATGCTATCTCCAAACTAAGATTTTTTAAATTAACCTATGTGGATATCATGGGGATATGTTTATGATCTTAGGATGATGAAACAATTGGCAATGGTGCTTTTGCTTTGAAGTTTCAAGCGTTTTTGACAAAGTTTCAGAACTATCAGGTCAGCGGCGGTCTAACCGGCTTTTGTGTTGAATGTTGATATAAGTGGTGAATTGATTTTGTGATATGTCATATCCTTGTTGATAATGCATATGTGTTGCATATTGCATGTTTTGGCTAACGTCGGTCATGTTATGAAGAACTTGTTCCCGGATTCGTGTTTGCTTGTCTATTGCTGTGCAGGTGGCTTGCAGGTCAAAGACGGTCAACGGCGAGGAGGACCGGGACTAAGCATGGAGAGCTGAGGTCCAGAACGATCATGGATGCGGGTGAGGTCGAGGACTCAAGCGGGCGCAGGATGGACAAGGATGACCGAAGCAGGCGATTCGGATCGATGGTTGGATCAAGCGGCGCAGGAGTCGTTGCAAGTGCTCAGTGGTGCCGGTGGGATCCGGACGGGAGAGACTTGACGACATGGAGCCGTTGATCAACCTACACGTGGCGAAGCAGGCGAGTGCTTCGCGCAGGATTGGACTCGGTCTTCGGAAAAGATCGAGAAGGGGTATTTTGGTAATTTTACCAAATACCATCTTAGTGACCTTTTGGCTAAACCACGGCGTGGGACGGCGCAAAGGAAGTGGTTTAAGTCAAGAGAATTGAAGACGGCGCTTTAATATGCGTGCGTGTGTGTTCCGTTGATGTTGGGCCTTAACGGAAGCCCATTAGGGTAAGTCTTCTAGAAGGTTTTCTAGGGTTAGAGGCTGCCCTATAAAAGGTTTTTGAGATGGGACATCTTAGGGTTGCGCTTGTGGAGCCATTGTGGCGGCGCCTGTTTGCCCACCTGGAAAAAGCCTCGGAGGCTTGTAGCCACCGAAAAACTCGAAGATCTCGAGCGGACTTGTTCTTGCTGCCCTGGAGACCAAAAGGATGAGGAGCTTTTGTGGCGGCTTGCTGCTCTCCTGAAAAATCAGAAGCCTCCTTGGCGGCGGCGTGTTTGCCCCGGGAAAAACAAGAATCTATGCAGCGATTGCCATTCTCTTTGACTCGTTTGAATCATGGTTTTGATCTGTTGCTGTGACCGATTTTTATATTGCTTGTCCCGTCGATTTGCATCTGAATCTTTGCAGCTGGCGGATTGGTGCTTAGAATTTCTTATTGTTTTGCGCCTGGCTAAAAGGATAGGTGGTGGCGGCGCCCTGTCCAGCCCGCAAGTTCCGGTTGGCTGCTCTAAAAAGTAGAGCATGGCGGCGGCCAGTTCTTGGCTGTAGAGTAGTGCCTTGTGTCCCCTGAAACAAAAAATCCGGCGGCGGCGTCTCTGCAAGTAAAAAAACCGAGGCTATTTGCAGCGCCTGGAAAAAAGCTGGAAGAGCCCCTGGCGGCGCCCTGTTGTGGCCGCTGGAGATTTAGGAGCTGTGGCGGCGGCCTGGTGTGCCTAGAAAAACAAAGCCCTTGGAGCGCCAGTTGAAACCGGATTCTGATCAGCGGGTGCTTTTTCAAGGCCTTGCAGTTTCTATCTTGTTTACTGTTTTTTAGATCTGATGGATTGCTGTGCGTTTTGCTTTTTGCCTTGACCGAAGTCCTCTGTGCTTGGGCTGTTTCGATCTGTGGTGTTGATTGCTTGTGCTGTCATCAAATCGATTCCTGTGCTTTGGTTTTAGTATTTTATTGTCTTGAGCTGTAGTTTCTCTTACATGCTTTTGATTGGCTGTATTCTTTGATGCGAGTGGTTCTATGAGTGATTTCGCCTGTGCTTCTCCTGGAAATCGGTGCTTGGCGGCACCATGTATGGTCCTAAGAAAAAATTGGGCGGTGGCGTTTCGCGCTTGTAGAGCTACTGACTGTGGCGCAGCTACTGAGCTCCCAAAGAAACCGGAGTGTGGCGGTGCTTGTAGAGAGCCCTGTGGTGGCTGCGCTCGTGAGAAAAAGATGAAGCCGGTGGCTGTAGAGTGCTCAGAGTCTGTAGAATCGTGAAGCTTGCTGTGGTCGCTTAATCTAAAAAGCAGAGGCTCTGGTTGCTCATCCTGTGCGTGATGTTTCTTGATGCGGGTTGCTGTGTTAGATTTGTTTAGTGCGTGTGTGGATTCACAGAAACAACAGTGTCTCATGTGTTAGATATTGGTGGACCGACTGGGTTGATGTATGCTATTGAGTTCTCACACAGGAGCGGCAGGGATCCTCATGTGCTATATCTCGGTGCAGTGTCTTGATTTATTTCTTAATTGCATCTAGTGCTGTTCTGTTCATCTCGTATTTTCAGCAAGCTAGTTAGTCCTTTCACATCTTCTTGTGTGGCTGCGAGATGTTTTTAGTCTTGTGCTTCGGGGTTTGATCGGATTCAACACAGGTCATCCGTGCTGTATCTGAGATCTTCATAGCTTTTATAGCTATTGGAGTGAAAGTAGTGCTGAGTTCGATCGAGGTGAAAAATAGAGAAAGCGTCTATTCACCCCCCCCTCTAGTCGCCTTTCCGGTCCTACAATTGGTACTAGAGCCAAGTTTGCTCTTTTGTGATCTTAACCGATCTTTGAGCATAGCGACTAATATGAGGACTTGTGAGCGCTTCTTGGCATCTTGTCATAGTTCTTTTACCAGTGGTGTCCATCGTAACAAGAAGTCTGAACGTGTGATAAGAATAATGGTGATTGACAAGGATTTCTCCTGTGATATCTGTGGCAAATCCTTTTGTTTTGATTGTCCTAGTTTTAGGGATGAGTCACTTTTAGAGCCTGAGGAGAAGAAGTCCAGTGGCATATGTGCAGCAGCGATTGAGGATGAGAATGATGAAGAGCATTTTGAGGATGATCATGATGACTCTTCTGAGGACGATCCCCTACTCAAGCTAAGCAAGGTGAGCAAAGAAAAACTCATTGATGGCTTGATTTCATATGAATACAAATTACATGCTCTTAGGAAGAAAATGAAATTGCTAAAAAGAGAAAAGGGTGATTTGTCTCATGGGCTTGCCGAATTGAAAACCTCCATGAATGCTTATGATTCATTGCATGTAGACATGGAGAACCTGAATAACTCTCTTGCATGCCTAAAAGCTGAAAATGAATTATTAAAATCAAATGCTTCTATGCCATGTGATTCTTGTATTGCCTTACATCATGAGCTTGACAATGCTAAGTTATAAATAGGCAATCTTAGATCTATGGGTAGAAATGATTGTGATTCTTGTGTAGGCATGCTTGCTGAAATTGAGAAGTTTAAATTGACTAATTCCATGCATCTTGAGCAATTAGAAAATGTTAGGGCTGAGATTATTGAAATTGAAGCTAGGCCTTGTAGCATGTGCTTAGAACATGAAAAATTGCTTAAGGATGGTTTAGTCTCTTGCAAGAATTGTGCTTGTCTAGAAACTGAAATTGATGCTTTGAACTACATGCTTAATTCGAAAGCATCATTAATTTCTTTCACATCTTGCATTTCTTTGAAGAGCGAGATTGAGTCTTTGCGCGATGATATGAGCGCCAAGTCATGTGACTCTTGTATTTGCCTTCACTCCGAGATTGATGTTCTCAAGATTTCTTTTGCCTCTTTGCATTCGGAGATGAAGCCTTTTTGTGCTAATCGTGAGTCACTTGATGTTGGCTTTTGTGCCATTGCTTTAGATAGCTCTTCTTTGGTGAGTTCGACTTTTTCGGACTCTTCTTATGTTGTCCAACATATTTCTAGAGACAAAGGTGCTTCTCTCTCAAATGGTACTAAATCTTTAAAAGAGAAGTACCATTGCACCTTTTGTAAGAAGAATGGACACACTCTTGAGTTTTGCTTTCGTCGTTTGAAACTTGAGCATCGAGTGCGTCGTTGTACCTCTAGGAACACACATAGCCTTTCTCATGGCATGTGTGGGTCTAGTGCCGATGCGAGGACGATTTGTGATGTTAGTTCTTCCAGGACTTCTTCTTTGAGCGACAATGGTGATTCGTCCTCTCGGACTGTGTCTACTAGTAGACCTTTACACCATTGCTCATTTTGTGGGAAGAATAGACATCTTGTTGACTTTGGTTTCCGGCGTGCAAAACAGATGCGTCGAGCTCATGCTTCTAAGTCTCCTAGTGGGCATAGTCTTTCTCATGACATGCACACTAAAGAGCCAAGCACGAAGACTCGATTTGTTGATGGCTTCTTTGACACCTTTTCTAGTGGTGTCGGACAGCACTGTGGACATGGTTTGCATAGTTTTGGTTTTAGTCCATGAGCTGCCCCGAGGCAGGATTTCCGCCGTTGTCCAAGAGGTGGACCCCGTTTTGTTCATCGAGGTACTCACCCACGGCGAGGTTGTGTGAGTTCTTTTGATGCTTCTGTTGGTTCTCATCTTGGTGCTTTCAAGCAAGGCCATCACCGCTTTTCTAGAGATGGACCTCGTTTTCCTCTTCGAGTTGTCCACTCGCGACGTGCCTCCAAGGATGAGATTGGATCTTATTGCATGGACCATCATTTGCATCATGCTAACTCACATAATGGTTCGACTGCCTCTGGTGGTGATGTGTCCAACGTTTGGGTTCCCAAGCATTCGCTATCTAACCCTTCGGGACCCAAGACTCGGACACCTTGCCTTTCTCATGTTTAGGTACCGAGAACGTGGGTTGGAGAACATGGACTTAAGAGGTTCTGGTCTTTTGCTTCATCACATGATCAGGACACTTGATGGTTCTCCACCTCAACGATGGCCTCCAAGAGGCATGTGCTTTCATGATTGGTGCTTTCACATGTTTGGTGAGCTATCTTATACCTTCATGCATTTACTTTCGTGATTATTCAAACTTGGCATGTTGTGCTTATCTTTGTGCTCACTTGTACCTTTTTGGCATGTGTTACTTCTTTGATATCCTTTATCATGCCTTTACCTTGTTTATGTATCCATGGGCTAGATTATTATTCATTATTTCCATGGGTGTATAAGCTTGGTTTGTCATCATGAGCTTGTGCTGTTGTGTACATGATTTATCTTGCTCGTGTTGATGTTTGCTGTATGTATCCACATGTTCACTTGATATCCATGTTAGCATTCTTTATCCATGTCTTGTTCTATAACATGCTTTATGCTTACATGGTTATTGTGTCTTACTGTTAATTGTGGATGCATGAGTCTTGCCATAGCTTCCACTAGCATGCTTTACCTTTGACTGTATATATGATGTGTGATATGCTATGTGCTTGTTTGGTTGCTCCTATGCCTTATTGTGGATTAAGGATAGTTTGAGCTTTATCATATCTTGGATAGCATGTCTTGAAATTGCCTTGTCTATCTCCATGCTCATGTCTTAAATTATTGATTATATGCTTTTATGAGTTTTGGATCATTTCTTTGCTATCCTTGCTAGTCATGTGTCTTGGTCTTTGTTTTCCTAGATATTGTTTCACTAACCCAGTTCCAAGGCATAGACTTTTTCTGTCTCTTTGGTGTAGTCTTTGGTGAGAAGAAGAACATGTGGTCCAACAATTATTATCACCTCAAGCTGTTGGTTCTTCTTCATTTGTGCCTTCAATGATGACTATCACTTCTCGGAGACGAAGGAATTTGAGATGAGGATGATGGGTGAGCGCAACTACCTTTTGAAGCTTCAAGGATTGGATCTTCATCTATCATGACTACATCTCACTGCCAAGCAGTGGGACTCAGGTTCGAGCTTCTATACCCTACATTTGTGTATGGTATCTCTAGTCTACCTTGCATTGCATCTGGTTCGTGTCAGGTGTTGGGTTTGTTGGGTTCAGGGTAGATAGGAGGCTCTGTTCTAGCACGTGTCTTTTCTAGGCACTCTTCTTATCCCATGATTTGCTAGGATGCATTCTTCTCACAGCCTAGGTCGAGCTTGTCTCCCAATCACTAGTGTTAGCAGGTTTTTGAGTTGCCTGTAAGATTTTTAGTGTTGGTGTTTCGCTCCCTAGCTTTTCGAGTTGCTTTACCTAGAGATCGTGTGGCGTTTGAGGTCTTTGTGCTAGTTTTTGTGGAGTCCAAGGCCTTTTGGTAGATCTCCTCTCAAAGCCTTTTTAGACCCAACAAGGTTTGCCACATTGAGAAGCAAGTTAGGGATAATTTATCCCTATGGGTTGGTTTGAGGGGGAGTTGGTTCTTTTCTGAACCTTTCTTCTTCTTCTGAACCTTCTTTGTTCATTTGAGCTTTCCTTGTTCATCTGAACTTTCCTTGTTCATGTGAACTTTTGTGTATATCTTTTCTGATACCTTCTTCATGTGGTATCTTCTTTGGGTCTTTTTGATCCTTGTGATCTTTTTAGGCTTTTAAGTCTTTTGTGCATCTCATTGTATCATATTGCATACATATAGATAATCCAAAAAGATGCATTGTTATATAAGCTTTACCGCTTCCTTCTTTTAATTAATGAAGCTTTGCTTATTACCCTCTTGAGCTTTAGTATTTCAATTCTTGCTCAAGATCGTGTCTAGTTCTTTGACTTGCTAGAATTATCTTGCTTTCACATGTGCAGCAATGTCTTTGCAAATTGAGCTAGCATTTTAATATAACTTGAACTGAAAATTGCAATTTGTGGATCTTTTAGCTAGTTGCACAATTAGTGATCCTTTTGTGACAGTGGCCCTGTCAAAATTGTTTTGTTAGCTCTGGAATCTAGAATTGAACATCTTTGAGTTTTCAGTTCATTAAAGAATCTAAAACAGCCCTTGTGCAAAATGAAAAATGATCTCTTTTGTGCGAAAAAACTGATCTCACCAATTCTTTCTCATGAGACAGCTTGCCATTGTACTAGGCATGAACTCAGGGGGAGTTTTGGATGACCTAGACCACTCTTTTAAGCTTTTTGTGCTTGAGATGGTCGCGGCAAGGCTTGAGATCTAGCACATGGCTAAGAAAATAATTTGTCAAAATTGGTTGAAGCTTAGGAAGAGGTTGTGGATGGCTCCTAGTCCAGGACCTTCTTTACTAAGATAGACCTTTAATCAACTTGAATATTCATTGCAAATGAAAAATAGTTGAAAATTAGGCTTTTGAGACAAAAATTGAGCTAAATGATTCAATTCAGGACTTTTTGTCTCTAAGATGGTCTTTGCTAGCTTCTGGATCTCACAATGACATTCTGACATGGCCATTATCACTTTAGGATACCTGTTCTTGAACTTGCTAATTTTGAAGCATTGTTTACTTTAATCCAACAACTTGTGGTATTTACAGCTCATTAGCCTAGCTTTGCTATATATGTCTTAACATGATTTTGCTAGCTTTGTCAAGCTTGTTGTATCTTGAGTAATGGTAGAAATGCTAGCCTGTTCAATTGAGTAATCTCTAAAGCTTCTTTTTCCTAAAAATTGAAAAATCAAAACAAAAAATGAAGCCACCCCATTGCATTTCATGCATGCTCTTTCTTTTACTTCTTCCTTGCTTGTGCACCAGTCATCTTTGGATGAGAGGAAGGGATGATTCCTTGATGAATCTATTATCAAAGGGGGAGAAGATTTAGCAAAAATGTAATGTTAACAAAGAGCTTGTTGGTTATGGGAGAGAAGTTTTGTAAGGGGGAGAAATGGAGAAATTAAAATTTCATATTCTCTCTTTTAAAATGATGATCATAGTGAGGGGGAGCATTCATATTGCATTATTTTGGTCTTATTGCCTTTTTTGAACTTGAATTGCAAATCTTGAAGCCTCACAATGATCTAAGGTCAAATAGAACAATTGTTCTTTCATATGAACCTTAAGTGAGATTTTTGTCCATTCTCTGGAATTTGAAGCTTTCTTGCTTCTTTTTGCCTTATCTCACTTGCTTATGCTATTCTGGAGCCAGCTTGGTCATTTCCATTGCTTTCTCTTGCTAATGGACCAAGTTGTGCCTTTGTGCGAAAACGTCGAGTACTTTACTTTTCAAACCACAAACTTACATTTTCTGAGAGATTGCCAATGTGTTCATCAAGGGGGAGATTGTGGATATCATGGGGATATGCTTATGATCTTAGGATGACGAAACAATTGGCAATGGTGCTTTTGGTTTGAAGTTTCAAGCGTTTTCGATAAAGTTTCAGAACTGTCAAGTCAGCGGTGGTCTGACCGGCTTTTGTGCTGAATGTTGATATAAGTGGTGAATTGATTTTGTGATAGGTCATATCCTTGTTGATAATGCATATGTGTTGCATATTGCATGTTTTGGCTAACGTGGGTCAAGTTGTGAAGAACTTCTTCCCAGATTCGTGTTTGCTTGTCTATTGTTGTGCAGGTGGCTTGCAGATCAATGACGGTCAACGGCGAGGAGGACCGGGACTAAGCTTGGAGAGCTGAGGTCCGAAACGATCATGGATTTGGGTGAGGTCAAAGGACTCAAGCAGTATGCGAGATGGACAAGGATGACCGAGCAGGCGATTCGGTGCGGCGATCGGTTGGATCAAGCGGCGCAGAGTCGTTACAAGTGCTCGATGGTGCGGTGGGATCCGGACGGAGAGACTTGACGACATGGAGCCGTTGATCAACCTACACGTGGTGGCGAAGCGAGTGCCAGACGAGATTGGACTCGGTCTTGGAAAAGATCGAGAAGGGTATTTTGGTAATTTTACCAAATACCATCTTAGTGACCTTTGGCTAAACCACGGCGTGAGCGGCGCAAAGGAATTGGTTTAAGTCAAGAGAATTGAAGACGGCGCTTTAATATGCGTGCGTGTGTGTTCCGTTGATGTTGGGCCTTAACGGAAGCCCATTAGGGTAAGTCTTCTAGAAGGTTTTCTAGGGTTAGAGGCTGCCCTATAAAAGGTTTTTGAGATGGGACATCTTAGGGTTGCGCTTGTGGAGCCATTGTGGCGGCGCCTGTTTGTCCACCTGGAAAAAGCCTCGGCGGCTTGTAGCCACTGAAAAACTGAAAGATCTGAGCGGCGGCTTGTTCTTGCTGCCCTGGAGACCAAAAGGATGAGGAGCTTTTGTGGCGCCTTGCTGCTCTCCTGAAAAATCAGAAGCCTCCTTGGCGGCGGCGTGTTTGCCCTGGGAAAAACAAGAATCTGTGCAGCGATTGCCATTCTCTTTGACTCGTTTGAATCTTGGTTTTGATCTGTTGCTGTGACCGATTTTTTTATTGCTTGTCCCGTCGATTTGCATCTGAATCTTTGCAGCTGGCGGATTGGTGCTTAGAATTTCTTATTGTTTTGCGCCTGGCTAAAAGGATAGGTGGTGGTGGCGCCCTGTCCAGCCCGCAAGTTCCGGTTGGCTGCTCTAAAAAATAGAGCGTGGCGGCGGCCAGTTCATGGCTGTAGAGTAGCGCCTTGTGTCCCCTGAAAGAAAAATCCGGCGGTGGCGTCTCTGCAAGTAAAAAAACCGAGGCTATTTGCAGCGCCCGGAAAAAAGCTGGAAGAGCCCCTGGCGGCGCCCTGTTGTGGCCGCTGGAGATTTAGGAGCTGTGGCGGCGGCCTGGTGTGCCTAGAAAAACAATGCCCTTGGAGCGCCAGTTGAAACCGGATTCTGATCAGCGGGTGCTTTCTCAAGGCCTTGCAGTTTCTATCTTGTTTGCTGTTTTTCAGATCTGATGGATTGCTGTGCATTTTGCTTTTTGCCTTGACCGAAGTCCTCTGTGCTTGGGCTGTTTCGATCTGTGGTGTTGATTGCTTGTGCTGTCATCAAATCGATTCCTGTGCTTTGGTTTTAGTATTTTATTGTCTTGAGCTGTAGTTTCTCTTACATGCTTTTGATTGGCTGTATTCTTTGATGCGAGTGGTTCTGTGAGTGATTTCGCCTGTGCTGCTCCTGGAAATCGGTGCTTGGCGGCGCCATGTTTGGTCTGGAAGAAAAAAGGCGGCGGCGTTTCAGCGCTTTTGTAGAAACTGCACTGTATGGCGCGCATTGGAGCTCCTAGCTGGAGTGTGGCGATGCTTGTAGAGAGCCCTGTGGTGGCTGCGCCTGTGAGAAAAAGATGAAGCCGGCGGCGGCCTGTAGAGCACCTGTAGCCCGTAGAATCAGGAAGCTTGCCTGCGGCTGCTTAATTTGAAAAGTAGAGGCTCTGGCTGCTCATCCTGTGCGTGCTGTTTCTTGATGCGGGTTGCTGTGTTAGATTTGTTTAGTGCGTGTGTGGATTCACAGAAACAACAGTGTCTCATGTGTCAGATATTGGTGGACCGACTGGGTTGATGTATGCTATTGAGTTCTCACACAGGAGCGGCAGGGATCCTCGTGTGCTATATCTCGGTGCAGTGTCTTGATTTATTTCTTAATTGCATCTAGTGCTGTTCTGTTCATCTCGTATTTTCAGCAAGCTAGTTAGTCCTTTCACATCTTCTTGTGCGGCTGCGAGATGTTTTTAGTCTTGTGCTTCGGGGTTTGATCGGATTCAACACAGGTCATCCGCTGTGCCTGTATACAGATCTTCATAGCTTTTATAGCTATTGGAGTGAAAGTAGTGTTGAGTTCGATCGAGGTGAAAAATAGAGAAAGCGTCTATTCACCCCCCCCCTCTAGTTGCCTTTCCGGTCCTACAACCTACTATTATTTCATTTGCTAACAATATATCAATACACATGATATTGCTTGCTAACCTACCATGGTTTAAAAAATACACTCATACAAAATAATGCTATAAACTCACCGTCGTGGTCGTCAATGTGAAGGAACTTTTTTCCCTCCTCTCCCTCTTCCTCTCCTCTCTTTCCCTCTCCCTCTCCTCTCCTTCTTTCTTTCTTTCTTCCACTCTCGGTCGCTCTCTCAAATGGCGACTGTTCACGGGCCGCCGCACGCGCGCGGAATATAACTACCCCAAGTCACCCAACGGTTGGGCGACTAGGGTCCAGCGTCAGAGCGACAGGTGTTCTAGTCGTTCCACCGTACGGCGACTAGAACCGAGTCGCCTATCCGTTCCGCGACTAGGAGGCGAAGGATCAAGTCGCTTCAGTGTTAAGCGACTTAGACATATGTCGTATATCGGTTGGGCGACTAGACCAAGTCGCCCAACCGTGGAGCGATACGTGATTATTTCTGACAAAAAAATAAGGTAGTATTATTTCTGTAATTCTGAATAAAAAATATATTATTAAAAAAATCCAAATTAATTAATGAGAGAATCCTGTATTGTCGAGTTGCCGTGGGCTAAGACACGTGTCCCAGAGCGACTATTCAACGACTTGAAACAGCTGCCGTGATGTCGCTTGAAGCATCTGCCTTGCACCTGCAAGAGAATCTCCCAGTGGACCAAACACCAATAATGCTCTCTTATGTACGCATTCCATCCCCCATCAAACCAAACAAACACGCTACCAAATGATGAAAAGTAATGACTTGGGCGAGAAAAAGGAATCATTCTTATAAGGCAAACATTGTTTAGTAAATTGTAAATATATACATATTAAAAAATAACATTTAAGGTGAGAACGGCGGGTGAGTTATTGGACCAAATGTCAGTAACACATTAATATTATTTGTTAACTCATTGAATCTTTATAGTGTTTTTTTGACGAGGGGATCTTTTAGATCGTTATATAAAATAGTATGGTACTTGCATGTTGCATGGAAGGAAGCTAGTTAAAACAAGTAAGCCAAATTAATCCTTGGACATACATGGAGTTGCTTCGGTGTTGCTCTTTGCTTCATCGCATCCATATTTGATCGGTAAAATAAGGTAAAGTGCGCGCGGGAATAACCAATAAACCACGAATAGAGGCCAAGCTATAGCAAAGCTCGTTTACATAAAAAAAAATGTGTGGCAGCTAATCAAACAGGACAGCAGCTGATGGTACACGAAGAAAAGTGCCAAGAGAAAGTTGATACGCCACTGCAATAATTTCATCTTCCAAGCTTTCAATGGAGCTTATCAATCAAACCAACCACTGTTCATGAATTTATCGTACCGTGTAACTCAAACTCATATCTTATCTTGTTTTAGATGACTCTTTTGGTTCTAATCCGACTTTTTCTTTTTTGCTTAATAGACAGTCCTCCCTGTCTTTTTTTTCAAATAGCAAATTCAGGGCCTTCCCTTCTCTTCAATTATCCAATTACCCACAAAACCAATTTCCATCGAACATGTTCAGCACTTTCCACGTGTACGGGTCAACGTGGCAGCACCCGTCCATGTCATAAAAGAGTAGTGACTTTCTGTCCACAGAAACTATGACACTAGTTACACGTGTACACAGTCTAGCTAGCTCTCAAATAAAACCGTAAGCACGAGCAGTCGCCTCTACCGGCAAATCAAACCAAAGATACCAAACACTATTACTTCCTAGTTCCTACTCCAACGACAGCTGACACGCACGAACCAACTCCACCTAGCCGGAGATGCCGCCCGACGACTCGCCAGCCGCCGCCGACAGCTACACGAAGGTCCTACAGGGCCGGTACGAGCTCGGCCGCGTCCTCGGCCGGGGCGGCTCGTCCAAGGTCTACCGCGCGCGCGACGTCCGCACCGGCGTCCCCGTCGCCGTCAAGGCCATCCGGAAGCCGCACCACCCGTGCTCGCCCGAGGCGGCCGCCGTGGTGCGCCGGTCCGTGGAGCGGGAGGTCGCCGCGCTCTGCCGCGTGCAGGGCCACCCGCATGTCGTGCGCCTCCTCGACGTCCTGGCCTCCCGCTCCACCGTCTACCTCGTGCTCGAGCTCGCCCGCGGCGGCAGCCTCCTGTCAGTGCTCGACGACCGCGGCCGCTCCGACGAGCCCGCCGCGCGCCGCCTCTTCGCGCAGCTCGCCTCCGCGCTCGCGCACGCGCACGCCCGCGGCGTGTTCCACCGCGACATTAAGCCGGAGAACCTCCTGCTCGACGAGCGCGGAGACCTGAAGCTCACAGACTTCGGGCTCTGCGCCTTCGCCGACCAACACCTCGGCGCCGACGGCCTCGCGGCCACGCTCTGCGGGTCCCCGGCCTACGTCGCGCCGGAGATCCTCCTCAAGAAGCGCTATGACGCCGGCAAGGCCGACGTGTGGTCCTCCGGCGCCGTGCTGTTCGTGCTAACCGCCGGTTACCTGCCGTTCAACGACGGCAACCTCATGGCCATGTACCGGAAGATTTGCTCCGGCAAGTTCCGGTGCCCCAAGTGGTGCTCACCGGAGCTCCGGTGCCTTATCGGGCGGATGCTGGACCCAGAACCCGATACCCGCATCAAGATTGGTGAAATTTTGGAGCACCCTTGGTTACAACAAGATGGGACGCCGTCATTTGGTATCATCCGAGCCAAGTCCTCTGATCCTAATCCGGAAGTGGTGAAATGGGAGGCGGAACTAGAGCAAGCGAGGAAGCTGAATGCGTTTGATATAATCGCTTTTGCATCGGGGTGTGATCTGAGGGGGTTGATCGGGCCTTTGCCGGATCGTGTTCGATTTGTTGTGCCAGGTGTACATGTCAGGTCAGTGTTGGACAAGGCCGAGGAGCTAGGGCGAGAGGAGGGGTTTGCGCTGAGGAGGAAAGAGGAAGTGGGGTGTGGAGGAGTTCTGTTTGAGGCGATCCAAGGAACATTCATCGCGCAGGTTGTTGTTAATCAATTGGCAGAGGAAATGTTCATGGTTGAGGCGGAAAGAGCCGCCGGAAGTGAGATACCTAAATTTTGGGAGAAACTTCGGTTAAGTCTTACATTCTCAACAAATTGAATAGAAAAACTTGCCTCCAAATGTAAATATGTGTCCCAAGTGATGCAAGTATATAGAATAGCACGTTTAGACTAGATTCATTGAACATGTACATGTATACCATTTTTTATAGAAAATATGGACATGTAAAAGACAATCGATCCATGCGGACTTTCATCAAGAGTGGACAGTTTTGGGGAACCTCGTCCCTTCGCGATCAGTGCAGAAGTTTGAGAGAACTTTGTATCGACAAATATTTCTATGTAGATCTTCTTTGCATACCATTTTACCTTATTTATATTAGGACCCTTCAATTTGAGAATTTCATACAGATGACAGTGATTGTCCTAATATTTTCCAATTGTTCATCTAGATTACTTAATTCTAATAGGGACAAGTTAACTTGCCGGTACCTTGGAGTTTTGTGTTGTGAAGAAATAATCGATGTACTTTTGAACATAAAAGATGTCTTTTACCATATCTTTATAGCGACAACGACAACAACAGTGAATTTGATTTGGAGGGATTTTAACTCTATGACCAAACCTGTGGGTTCGAGGGGTGGTATCCTCCTTCTTTGGCACAACGACCTCATCGAGGTTGATGATGTACTCCTCTCGGTCTTTAGCCTGTCGGCGACAGTGTCTTTAAAAGAGTACAACTCGACCTTCCGCCTAACGATAGTGTACGGCCCCACTCAAAGTTGCAACAAGTCGGTCTTCCTTCAAAAAATCGCCTCCTTAAAACCTTCCACTAGCACCAAGTGGCTGGTCTTAGGCGATTTCAACCTCATCTACTGTGCTTAAGACAAAAATAACTCCAACATCAACCCGCGTCGCATGGCGCACTTTCGTAACACGCTCAACGCTTGTGAGTTAAAAGAAATTCACCTTCAGAATAGGAAGTTCACTTGGAGCAGCGAAAGACAGAGCCCTACTTTGGTTAGGTTGGACAGAGTCTTTTCTAACGAGGGCTAGGACACCCTTTTTGAAGACTACATCCTTCAGGCGTTGTCTTCTTCGATCTCCAACCACTGCCCTCTCCTTCTCTCCAACATTTTTGGTCCTGCTCACCCAAAAAAAATTCGCTTTGAAAACTTTTGGATCAAGATGCCGGGTTTTTTCGACAAGGTCAAAAAAGCCTGGCTCGCCCCCTGCAAGCACACAGAACCCATGCACAAGCTGCATCACAAGCTAGCTTCCACGGCTTCTGCTTTAATTTCGTGGAGCTTATCTCTCTTCTCTCGACCAAAGCTCCACCTCCATATGGCCTTAGAACTCATTCTTAGGCTCGATGTGGCTCAAGAGAGCAAGGCTCTGTCACCTCACGAAATGGCCTTGAGAGCCAACCTTAAGAAGAGAGTTTTGGGTCTGGGTGTGATCGAGCGCGCAAGGAAATGTCAGAGTTCCCGAATTACCAATCTCAGAGAAAATGATGCAAACACCAAGTTCTTCCATTTAAAAGCAAACGATCGTAAAAGGAAAAATCATATTCAAAGGCTTCAAAATGGCTTGGGCTGGGCGACCTCACACTCAGAGAAAGAGCACATAATTCAAAATCACTTCCAAGAAATGTTGGCTCGGCCCACACCACGCAACACGGATCTCAACTGGGAGATGCTGCAACCACCGGCTCAGGACCTGCACAATCTACAGGATGCATTCACAGAATCCGAAGTGCGTTCTGCATTAGATCATCTACCGGGAGACAAAGCTCCGGGGTCGGAAGGTTTTTCCTCAAATTTTTATAAATCTTGCTGGGAAATCATCAAAGCAGACATCATGGTAGTCTTCTTCAGCTTTCATTCCCTTCGTACGTCGCACCTTCACCTTCTCAATACAGTAAATATTGCGCTGATTCCTAAAAAGGAGGGAGCCGACAAAGTGCAAGACTTCAGACCTATCAGCCTCATTCATGGGATTGGCAAATGGATTGCAAAAACGATAGCGCATAGGTTGGCGCCGCTCCTTCATAGCTTGGTCTTGCGCGCTCAGAGCGCCTTCATAAAGACTAGGAGCATTCACGACAACTTTCTCTACGTCCGCAATCTAATTCGCAGACTCCACCGCTCCAAGACCCCCTCGCTCTTCCTCAAATTGGACATAGCCAAGGCCTTCGACTTGGTTCGCTGGGATTACCTTCTGGATCTCCTGCATAAAAGAGGATTTCCACAAAGATAGACAAACTGGGTGGCAGAACTCTTAAGGTCTGCCTCGTCTAGAGTCCTCCTCAATGGCATCCCTGGTAATGTGATCAGTCAACAGAGAGGGTTGCGACAAGGAGATCCCCTTTCTCCTTTCCTCTTCATTCTGGCCATAGACCCCATCTAAAGTCTCCTTGAGGCGGCCTCGGACATGGGTTATCTTTCCCACCCGCACGATTGCCTCGCCAGGCTTAGAACCTCCATCTACACGGACGATGCGGCTATCTTCATCAACCATAGCACAAGTGAATTACACATTACCACCCAAATCATCCTCAGCTTCGAAAATGCCACTGGCCTTCATACCAACTTTCAAAAAAGAATGGTTCTCCCTATCAGCTGCGACCACTTAGACCTTAACCTGATTCTTCAAGACTGCCCGGCTATCCGTTCTACTTTTCCAATCAAATACCTTGGCCTTCCGCTCACCTACAGAAGGCTCCGCAAAGTGGACTATCAACCGCTTCTTGACAAGGTGGCGGGAAGGTTAGCGGGGTGGCAGGAGCGTTTCCTATCCCCTGCAGGGCGGGCCACGCTGGTTAAATCAGTCCTCACCTCGCTCCCAATGTACTTCCTCACAGTATTCAAAACACCCAAAGCGATCCTAAATGCCATTGACAAAATTAGGCGACGCTTCTTTTGGGTCGGTCATGAAAATATCTCAGGGGCCAAGTGCAAAATTAACTGGGAAAGAGTGTGCCGTCCAACTCAGCTAGGCGGACTAGGCATCCTTAGCCTCCCGTACTTTTCCTCGGTAATCCGACTGTGTTGGCTCTAGCAAGAATGGAAGAATTCATCTAAACCTTGGGTAGGCATGGAAATCCCTTGCGACGACTCAGATCATAATCTCTTTGCGGCGGCAACAAGGATCTCCCTCGGGGATGGGAGGACGGCCAAATTCTGGTACTTGGCTTGGCTTAATGGTGAGGCCCCCAAAGACATAGCCCCCAAGATTTTCGAAATCTCTACTCGCAAAAAACAGATAGTGTACTCGGCCTTGCAGAATGGGTGGTGGGTGCACGACATTAACCTCACGAGAGGTTTTTCCCTCCACCACATTGCGCAATTCGTAGGACTTTGCAACAAAATCAGCCAAATCCAACTGATTCATGGCACCCCTGATGAGATTTTCTGGAAGCAAAATCTGAATGGAACCTATTCTTCTAGACCCTCCTACGCTTTACACTTCTAGGATCCATATCGACCAACGTCAAATCTTTAATCTGGCAAACCCACGCCCCTCCAAAGGGTAAACTCTTCGCTTGGTTGGCAATTCAAAATAAACTTTGGACCTCAGACAGACTAGAAGCAAGGGGGTGGCCAAACCAACATTTTTGTCCCCTCTACAAACACACTCCGGAGTCAGCCTTACACCTCATCGCTTCCTGTCGCTTCTCGGGTCGTATTTGGAAGCTCATGGTGGACTAGACTGGATTGCAAAGCCTTTAACCCTCCACCTGGCCCCCCTGCACGAACATCCTAGACTAGTGGTCCATTGTGGCAAATGTGACAGGTTCCCCTAGGAAGACCAGAACAACGACCATGATCTTAATCTCTTGGGAGCTTTGGAAAGAACGCAACGCGAGAATCTTCAACAACCGTGCCACAGTGCCCCTAGACCTCCTAGCTAAGATCAAGGAGGAGGGTAGAGCTTGGTTCCTTGCGGGGGTCAAAAGTTTGGAGTTCTTTAATACTTTGTAATTAAGGCCTTATCTCTTTAAACTGTTACCTTGCGGATTTTCTTCCGCTCTCCTCTATTAATATAACGGGCAACTCTCCTGCTAGTTTCATTCAAAAAAAAAGATATTTGCCACTACAAAGAGTGGTGCCTCCTATATTGCCCACTCCACGTACCACTGTTATGTGCCCCAGGACCCTCATGTATGTGATCTTTGACAGAATAGATGGGTTGTAATGCCATAAAAAGTACTCCCTCCGTATTTGTTTAAATGGCGTCTCCTAACTACTCCTAAGGATAGCAAGCGTCAATTATTCAAAAACAGAGGGAGTACCTAAAGAAGTAACATAAGTGTTTTCTTTGTGAGGTATCAACCATTAATTTATTAACAAAATATATCTTTTAAGGAAAAACTATTTTAGAAATTAGATGACACCTAATATTATTTGTAGGATAATGGCCAACAATCAGAGGGGGGACGAGAGCCTAAAACTTTTTCCAAAGGTATTCCAAGATTCTTTCACTTCAATAGCTATTAGAAGCTACGAATATGTGAGAACCTGAAAAACCTATACCTAGATTTAGCATCGTTAATTGGTAATTAACAGTAACTAAAATGTGGATAATCAAAAAGAGATTTAATCGCAGCAACGAACATAAAAGATATACATCAAACACCATCAACATGATTCACAATAGAAACTTATACATTAAGAATTCACTAACATAAATTACACCTGAATGTTCTACACTAAAGTACATCTCGAATTACAATATGAATCCTATACAAGCCAAATTAGAAACATTAATACAAACTCAGAATTATTACAAGAATTAATTACAACAAATTAAAATGTGCTTGTTACCGCTTTGAGTACATTTCAAAAGAATAAAAATGAAACTATTGCATTCATGTCGCCGAAGCCCTCCTTGTATCATTGTCCATTGATCGCCAGCTTACCAAATCTTTTTCCTTAGCCATCCGAAACCTACACACATACCACTTTCCACCGGTACCTATAGATAGTAGCAAGCCTACTATTATTAAAGTGAGGTTTGGAAGAAAGGGAAGATTGCCGTCAGATTTTATGAAGGTCACTGAGGCTCCCCGACCACCCTAAGGTAGTGGCACCATCTCACCTTCCGTGGATCTCATCGTCCGGCAATGTCAAAACCCGATACCCACGTTTTACCGACTTACCTCAATCCGAAGAAAAATCCAAGAATAGTTTCAAAACCCACCTTTGGACAAATAGTCTATAAGCCCACAACAGTAAAAGCATCCTTTGGACCAAAGGTCCATCAGCAGTACCCAACACAACAGTAGAGTATGAGAGCCAGAGGGATAAGAACCAAGCAATCCAAAAATATCAAGTACAGGAGGTGAACTCAATGCCAGTTAGATGCCACCCCACGGCCAGCCACCGTAAGTTCATTCCCCCGTCAAAGCCTACACAATGCACCATTTCCACCCACAATCGAAGACAACCAGGGCAGCGTAGCACAAGGCAAGGCAAGGGCCAAGAGAAGAGATCCTCCACTGCCTTCCACCAGAGACCAAGCCAAGCCAGCAGAGGACCCCAAAAAGAAACAAGTAGAACCATCAGCATCACCACTGCCCTTCTCTTTCCCCGACGAAACCAGGTAGCTCACTTTTTCCTTTTCAGCAAAGAACCTCCTGCTATGAACTAAAACATTTCATATTCTATATCATAGTAGCAGTGGGAACATCCAAAGCCATCTTAGATTAGAGAACCCACCTCACCAGCTTTTCTTATCCATCACAGGCAACACCCACCTTTTGGTTTTATCGATTGCAGAGCAAGGGATGAGAGGGATTAAGGAGTTTAGCATACCATAAACACCTCCATAGGAGCCGAACACCATTGTCACCTTCACCCATATCCTTAGCACATGCATCAGTTGAATCAAAACCACATTAGAAAATAAATTGTGAACCCAAGTAACTAGAAACCGAAATCTCAGTAAGGGAAGGGAGGGGGGGAGAGGGAGCTCAGGCTAGGCACCTGGGTGGTGGCGCGCAAGCGGCCTGGTAGGCCAAGCCGAGGGCACCGAAGCAGCATGAGGGACCGCCATTTGAGCACGACAAGCAAGCCACGGAGGCGGTCTTTGGCTATGACAGCGTTGGGGCTGCGCCATGGTGCTATGCACATTTTTGCTGGTCGGCGCAGCAAGCTCTAGGGAGCAACAGTAAGAAAAACAGTGAAGAGGAGAGAGGAGTTGGGGAAAGAATGAGGAAGAAGAAAGCAAAGAAGGAAGTGAACCTGGAGCCACTCGGCCGAACAAAGAAAATGAGGAGAGAGAGATAGAGTGGATTAAGGAATGGAAAGAAATAAGCGACTAGCAACATTTTGGCCGAAGGTTTGATTCAAGGCTGGCCAAACAGGCCACCCGGCCCGGCACGGTTTCGGCTAGGCATGGCCTGTTCCGGCCCGTGTATTATTCGTGCCTTGTCGGGCCGGCCCACGGGCTGAGGTGGCGGCCTAGGCACGGTCCGTCGAACATTAAATGTCGTCTTGGCTGGCCTCAAATTGCTTGGGTCGTCGGGCAGATGTAACCCGTTGGCCTATCTGAACAAAATAATCCAAAACGAATCTAGAAAAATTAGAAAAATATGTAGAATTCAAAAGTAGACATGAAATCTTTTAAAAAATGAGACAATCATATTGAAAATGTAATAAAGAGCTTTATTAAGGTCCAACTACCTGCCTCGTTAAAACCTTCGCCAAGTAAAAACTCAAAATGAGAAAACCTTGGCAAAGGAAAAAGAGTACAGCCTATAGCTCTACAATTCTACATACATGATACATCTTTGTTCTATGTGTCGGTGTCATTGTCTAAGTATAGATTTTCGAACACCTCCAACAACTCTAGATTTTCCACAGAGTGTTGTGTTCGTGAATCAGCTTGTTCCCAGTCCTTCATAGTTATAAGGATCTCTACCATCTCACTTGTGAGACTTGTTCTTCTCTCCTCCAATATTATTCCAGAAAGACTGAAAATAGACTCGGAGGAAACCGTAGAGACAGGAACAGTTAACACATCACGTGCAAGTATGGATAGCATGGGATATATTAACTTATGGGCTTGCCACCATTGCAAGATGTCGGAGCCTTTTGAGTTGAAATCCACCGTATCGCTGTCCAGATAGGTGGATAGTTCTCCGCTCCTTGTGGGTCTTGGTTGAGCAGGCGTTGGTGTAGAAGAAGAAGAAGAAGCCTTGGACCTGGACCTGGAGGAAGAGGCACCGAAGATCGCGCCCCACATATTTATCTTCCCACTTGAGGTGGGGGCTACTGGAGGTCGTTGCGAATGGACTTCCCGGAACCTATTTTCATACCTTTGGTAAACCTCGTATAACCGATAACAAACTTCTGCAAAATAGTTAGTATAGTCTAGCCCCGTAGCATCACTAAGAAGATCAAGTACATTACCAAATGCACCAATTTTAGCCCTAGGATCTAAAAGAAATGCAAATACATATAGGTAAGTAGAGTTCCACCTTATATCCATGTCCAAACCGAACTTTCTGGAACGTACACACATCGCCCTACAGAAATTCTTATATTGTGTTATTCTTACGTTAGAATTATTCAAGAAAGAAATCGCGTCGCGAAAAGCTTTAATATACGGACTCAACCTCTTCAAACCACATTTGACTATTAGGTTGAGAATATGACAAGCACATCGTTGATGTAGCAAGAAAGAATCGACATATGTACTCAACACTGGAGTAAGAATGTCCATGGCCCGAGAGTTTGAAGCGGTGTTGTCTAAAGTAATTGCGAATATTTTGTCTGTAAGACCAAAGTCTTCCATGACTTTGATAATACAGTTCGTAATATTCTCCCCCGTGTGTGCTACATCAATTAATTTTAAAGCTATAATCCTTTTCTCCATTACCCAGTCGTCATTAATATAATGTGCAACTACACTAAGGTAATCCTCCCTAGCCCGACCACTCCATATGTCCGAGGTTAGGGCCACCGAAAATGTGCACGTACTAAATAGTTCCTTTATTTTATTACAACATTCATTATAATATTTCACTAGATCCCTAGTTGTTGTTTGTCTAGAAATGAAAGAAAATCTAGGATTATGCGCAGTCCTAATGTAATTTTGGAAAGAAGCAGACTCGCCAAAGCCTAATGGTAAATCCTCAGAAGCAATTAAATGACAGAGAGATTGGCGGGCTAGCTGAGGATCGTAGTCCCAGCTAGATATCGTACCGTCAGGGTTGTATTGCAGCCGCATTTGCCTCATCGTCAATTCTTGCGTGGTTCGACATCTTGTAGCATGTCTAATCAAGTGCCCCGTTCCACCTGTAGACTTTGTAGACAATTCATGGCAACAAATTTTACAAATAGCATATGGTACCTCATTTCCTGCTTCGTCTTGCTTGGTTGTCCTGTTGAAATTCTCCCACACTCTCGATGTAGATGGTCTCGACCTCTTTGCTCCGGTTGCCGTTGAGCCTGATGCTGACGTGGAGCCTGATGACGGAACTCCACCTTGCTCCTCCGGTGAAACCTCCAGTTGGTTTGAGGTAGCCGTAGCCGCCTCTATAGACGTAATTTCCTCCGATGAAAGTCCGTACTCACCAAGAGCAAAGCTGCCGTAAGGATTGTCCGTAACGAAAACTGCAAAATTGAAACTAACACTATTACTACTTTCATCTTAGCATAACAATAACTAACAATAAAAGTATTACAAAAATAGTATTATACCTCTTTCGCTGACTTGCTGACGAAAATTGAAAATTTCAAATTTTGGCACAAATTTTTTGAATTTTGCCAAATTAGCTCAACACAGATTTGAATTTGCACAACACAATTTCAAAGAGAGAATGGAGAATGAAGGAGTGCTAAATGAGAGGGGTATGGTGGCTATTTATAGAAAAAAATTTGGAATTTTCTTGCTATTTTTCAAGTCCCAAACGGTCAAAAACAGTCAAAAAACAGTAACCCCCCCCCCAAATAGCCAAATTTTTTGGGCCGTGCTGTGTCGGGCACGGCCCACGGGCACGACACGGCCCAGCTCACCTTATGCCTGTCTTCTTCTCCCCCTCAACCCCTCTCTCGCCCATGTCACTGCCGCACGGCTCCTCGCCGACCCCGCTGCCTCCTTGCCTCCCCGCGACCTCGCCGCCTCCTCACCGTCGATGATCCCGCCGCCTCCTCTCCTCCCCGCGACCCCACCGCCTCCTCGCCTCGCCGCGACCCAGACGTCTCGATGACATCGACGACCCCGACGCCTCCTTGCCTCCTTGTGACCCCACCACCGCGGCACCGCCTCGTCGACCCCGCAGCCTCGACGACCCTGCCGCCTCCTCGACCCCGCCGCCTCGATGACCCCGCAGCCTTGACGACCTTGCTGCCTCGATGACACCATGTGCCACGCCGCCTCGACGACCCCGTCGGCCGCCGCCTCCTCGACGCCTCCCCCTCCGTCCGCTTTGGTGCGGCAAGACTGCGCCTGTCTGCCGCTGGTCGCCTCCTCCTCCTCTATTCGGCCTGACCTTGTGTGTTGCTTGCTCGACCCTCGCCTCCGCCGCCATGACCATGCCTCCCGGCCACTTTGTCTTTGTCCGAGCCAGACCCAATCATGTCGAGGTGGGGGCCCAGGCACGGCCCATGAACAGTGTGGGCCGTTCCATGCTTGGACTGGGCCTACAGTGTCGTGCTTCATGCCGGCTCGGTAGGCCTGGCCTATTTGGCCAGCTCTAGTCTGATTGGGTAGGGTAGGAGAGAGAAAAAGGGGAGAAGAGAGGAAAAGAAAAGAAAAGCAAAGAAAAAATAAAAATAAAAATTTTATAAAAATAAATATAGGTAGGGAGAACGCATACGTACCATACCTACAAGTTTTGGTTGAATCGCCAAAAGTATGGATTTTTTTTTTAAAAAAAGACATTAGAGTTTAGTAGTAGACCAATCAACAAAAAATAAAAGCAGGGAAAAAGAGGTAAAATAAATCCAATAAAATAGTCATTACGTTAGATAAATAATTTAACGTGTTACCTATGAGTTTTAGTAAAATCGCCAGAACAATGAATTTTTAAACCCTGTACAGATGATTGTTAGTATCCAGACTGGTAGAAAATTAAAAACGGGAAAAAAAATCATAAAAATAACTAGAGATGTTATAAACTAATTAATCATCGGTAGAACCCAATAAATTAGATAAATAATATGTCGCATTAAAAATAATTTAATCATGATAAATTACTTAACATAATCAAACCCGAGCTTATTTAGGTAATTAATTAAATGCGTGCACACTCACATAAAATCGATTAGGCTTATCTGCTTGAATAAAATTTAATAGACTCAGTTGCATGCGAGTGCGAGTAGTATTTTATTTTTGTTCGATAAAAAGTGAGTTTCAGCAACCTCGATCCCTGTGCCATTAGACGTAGAACCACCGCAGTTGGGGAGTGCTAACATATCGGGGATCCGCAAAATGTTATTAAATTAAAATCTACTAACTAAAAGAACCAACTAACCCATATACTTACACTAGCACCAAAAGCAACTAAGTATTTATCTACGTATTATGTGTGTCTGTCGTATAATTGCAAAGGCCGATCTGACGCATGCAGGATTCGTTGATCCGCAGTACGTCGACACCGCTTTTTACTACAACTATGAAGGCAGGCTTACTTTTGAGCATAAATATAGTTATATTAAATGTACACCGTATATTACTATATCATATATGTATTATATCAAAAACTATGTCTCAAAATCAAATCAGTTAAAGAAGGCAAGAAGAATAAAAGACAAGAAGAAGGTAAGAGCCGTACAACTAAAGGAGAGCCGTTGTACTGGAAGAGAGTTAATAAGTTTGGTAAAAGGGACCCTGGGCGAGGAAAGAGAAGAGGCAAGAGGCGGGATCCTTTTACATATGGTTATAATATAAGGACAAACAAAACTCTTACTCGGATAAGAGACTGTATTTAAGTGCCAACTATTTTCCTGTTTCGGCGGGCAGAAAAGGTTACCTTGCTACGTAATTATGTACTTGTAAGATCAAGGAGGCTGACTAGAGGGGGGGGTGAATAGGCTGTTTTAAAAATCTTTTAGCTAAAACCGAGTTTTATGCGGAATTATAAATCAATTCGGTTTTGCTTAATTAAAATATAAATAAACTAGTCTTGACTAAGTGCACCAACAATCAAAGACTATTGATAATAGCAATCAAACAAACACAAGTAAGCAATTTAATTCTATGAATGTAAATGCGCAAAGTAAGACATATAAGCAATTCAATACAAGGAATGTAGATTGCAATAGTAAGGCACACAAAGAACAAACCACAAGGACACAATGATATTTTACCGTGGTGTACGGAGACTTACCGGTCTCCCCTAATCCATGTTGAGGTAAGCCAAAACTAATTGGACCGGCTCTACGAATTAAGCCAAACACCTTCGAGGTAAGTCCAACCACTTGGACCGGCTCCAACATGAACCAACACCTCGATCCACTCGAGGTTGCTCTTCCTCCACTCTAGAGATGGTGAGCACCAAACCACTCACAACCACTCGAGTCTTCTCACAACCTTCTTTTAGAAGATCACCGACGCAACTCCTCTAAGCCGTCTAGGTGTCGACAAACACCAAGAGTAACAAGTCGAAGACGCTCACTTGAACAAATCAAGTGGATACACAATCCATTACCTAATGCAACACATGCACTTAGGGTTTGCTCTCTAAGCTCACTAAGTGCAACACATGCACAAAAGAGAGGAAAGGGCTTGCTCTTTGCTAAAGGGAAAGAATATAGCATCAACAACCTTACCCACACCCGGCCAAGGTGGGTATTTATAGCCCACACACAAAAACTAGCCGTTGAAGGAAAGATTCTTATAAAATTAGCACGAGCGGTAGTACCGCCGTTCATCGGCTGGTACTACCGCACTTTAACCGACTACACTAACAGCTATAAAAAGCCTTTGAACTAGCCATTGAAAGAGCAGAGCAGTACTACCGCCATTGATCATGCGGTAGTTCCGCTCGCTGGTAATTTCGATCCACAAGGGCGGTACGACCGCTTCCACTTGAGGTCCAAAACTAGTTCTTACTAGAAATATCGTACTGCCAACAAATAAACGGAAAGACCGGGCTGCGGTAGTTCCACTAAGGAAATGCGATCATACCGTGACACGGTAGTTCCACAAAAAGACTCCGGTACTACCGCTTCACAAGTACGACCGGACCAGCTCACCCGATCGGACTGTCCACGTGGTCCGCTCAGATTTGTTTGAACGTTCGGACCACTTGTTATGACCGCACAATCGGATCATACGTTCGGACTGTCCGAACGCCGTCCGAACGTTCCACGGTAGTTTCGCCAAAGGATTTGCGGTCATACCGTGATGCAGTAGTTCCGCCACATGAACTTCGATAGTACCGCTTTCCAAGAGAGCAATCAAGCTCCAAAAGGTGTCACTCTGTAAAATACGTACTACCAACTATTCTTCAGTCAGACCAGGTTGTGGTAGTACCACACCACTTTCCCGGTCATACCGCTGTGCGGTTGTACTGCCAAAAGAACATCGGTACTACCAACTTTTATGAGAAAAGCATAGTTGGTTTTCGCTTCAACTCAATTTGCAAAACACATTCGCCAATTGATGCGCGATGAAAACAAAGGGTTAAAGGCAAGATTCTCAACAAGTTGCAAAACATATTTGCCGATTTTTAGAATCAACACCACAAAGAATAAGATACATGGACTTAAACCATTTACAAAACACATTCGCAACTACTAAATTCACATGCTACAAGGATTATGCATGAGTCTCGACTATTTGCAAAACACATTCACAAATATTGGCAACATGCTGACGAGTGCTAGAGCAAGCACAACGATCTATCAACACATGACTAACTCAAGCTACTAGTCAAGACCTTTCTTAATTGTACGACAACCTATACTAGCAATCCGGTCTTTCATCCAAACACTAAGACCAGTAAAAGACAAGGAACATAACCTTAGCCCTAGCTAGTCATACCTTTGCCTTGAGCATCTTCTTGAAACTTGATGATGCACATCTTCACTTTAAGTCCAGGTTCTTGATTTGAATATGCATCAACCCAAGATGCACTCTTTCACTTGACCTCTATCAACACATGAAGGGTCTTCTTTTGACTTGATGATCAACTCATGATGTCATCCCAAGTCATCATCATCACGGAACATAACCTATTCATCCAACTAATGGAAAATGTTAGTTCTATAATGTGATTGTCATTAATTATCACAACCTACCATTAACTCATAATGGTGGGGCAAGATACTTCAATATTTTCCTCTTTGGTAATTGATGACAACCATCACAATTGCAAATAATTGAATATAAAGACATATGAGTATATATGAACTACACAAGTTTTATATACTCAATGGATATGTTTCAACGCAGAGATCTCAAATATATGTGGATAAAGAAACATGGATCAATACTCATGATACCACAAAATATAGAGTGAACTCCCCCTAAATGTGTACATACACGAATGTGTAATAAGAACATATGCACATATTCAAGTTAAACTTTTGGTAGAGTTCAACCTATATTTTGGATCCGAGAAATGCAATAATATATAAGAATATGATGCCAAATACATACCTTTTTGATTTTCACCTGTACTCCACAACGGGTAGGATAGTAAGCGCATGGTGGAGTGTTGGGAACTAGAAGAGAGCCGACCCAACCAACATTTCTGGAACTCGGAGGAGGTAAGCCACCGATGGAAAGTAATGGGTGGAGACATAAATACATAACTTGGAAAACATTCTATATTCTGATCTCGAAACCGTATAAAAGGAAATGCGGGAGGCCCAGAGTCATTAGAGCTTTGAGTAACTATGGGTAAAGTGATACAAGCCTGCATAGTGCTAATCAAAATCATGAATTCATGCCCATCTCCTGGATTGGAGGCTGCTGTAATCCTTTGGGGGTTTATCTTCTTACCGGGTAACAAGTAGTCTTTTCAGAAATAAAATTGCAACCTAAATCTTGATGATTATTTTCAGAGAAAGAGAAGAGGTAGGAATATGATAAGGACAAGAGATAGTCATCAAGTGCATTTTGTTATTATATGCTTGCTGAGTACACTAGTACTCACTCTTGCTATCTCTCCCCTTACTTAGATCCTAGTTCGGCCAGGAGTTATCCCGAGTGGGATGAGGGATTCGCAGGTGTCGAGGAGGCCGCTGGTGATGAGGGCGTTGGTTACGAGGAGCAGTGCGAGGTGGACACCCTATTCGAGTCGTAGGATGAGTAGACTGCTGGAGGGACCTAGCAAGCAAGCGTGGGGAATGTCTTCCCCTTTGTAATTATATAATTGTATTCAGAACCTTAGCCTTGTGTGGCTACTGTTGTAATAAAGAACAGTTTTTATCTTATTATTCTACTGTGCTAACTCTGGTAAAGGCTTGCTATTCGTTGGAGCAGTATTCTACTGAGCAAACAAATAGTAATCCGTATGCCTAAGTGTGATTACTCCTGGGGTAATGACATGGGGCACCGCAGAATATCATATCCTTAACAACCGCAGCGGAAACACGAAATCACGACACAAATAGAAATGTTGCATAGAAAACCCCTAGTTGGATGGTCCGACCTTAGTTTGGACAGTCCTAACAACATCCAGTTAGATGGTCCGACTTGAGGTTGGACAGTCCGATCCACATGGGGAGAAAAACATACAGTTGGATGGTCCGATTGGAGATTGGATAGTCTGATTCGCACAGGGAGAGAAATAATCAACTAGAACCAAGCAAGAACTTACACAACTTTCACACCAAGATTCCAAACGACTTGAGACTTAAAACACACCTTCTCTAGGACCTTTGGAACCTATTCCAATTAACAATATAAGAAATGATTGCGAAAGTTCCAACCTTTTTCCTTTTGAAGGCGAGAGGTACCAAAATCGGGCAAAACTGAAAAACCATGATTGAGAGGAGCCGTGAGAGGAATCAAGTCAATATGGCTAAGGATGATATCCCACACATCCTAGCCCTCCTACAATAGCAAGAACTAAATCAAAACATCAAGAAACCCGAAACCTTAGAAATCACCCTTTCTACCTCAGTAACTGGACAACTTCAAGAACATGCTTGAACAATTGCCTAGATGGATGGAACCTGACCTCCTAGTGGTATAGCCATCACTCACACGTCCTTGGCACCAAGTAAATCAAGAAGAGAGAAAATTCTAAGAAAAACAACCACAACGCAAAGCAAGAACTCAAGATATACATGAACAAGCACTTGCACAATTTTGGGATATCTGTTGATACTTGAGGAGGAATGTTTACAACCAGCCCATATGGAGGATAAAGCCACAAGGGCAGCACACACACGAGTGCTCACAACCTACACAAGCCTCATGGTAAGGGTTGGGAGGCATACCTCCTCCTCTTCTCTCTTTTATAGTGGCGGATCCACCATCCACTTCATAACCCTAACTCTTAATGGATTCTATCCAATAAGCTCATGGGAAAACTCGTAAACCCACCTAACACCAGATTTTAACTCTCACACGACGCATGCACGCTTTTCAAAGTATCCTCCATCTTCATGCTCCATTAGCCTGAATCCTCTTTTCTTGTCCTCCACGCTTGACCTAATCCGCTTAGGTCTCCACCACAGTTTTACAAACCGCCACCTTTCCTGGTATTAGGCAATTTACCAAAATGCCCCTCTACTGGCCTTTTGTTAATCCTTTCACATTGAAGCATCTCCACATGCTTCGACACATAGCCCGTGGTACCCAATGACTCGTCACGCATCCAGATCCTACCAAACAATCTCTATTTGCATCGTCCCTAAGTCACTTGATGCACCACATGCAACCACTTGTCTCTTCATGATCCTTGTCTTTTTTGTGCCTCCCGCTTGAGACACGTAGCCTCACCCAGACTTACACGACCGCACAGATCTCACCTCTCGTGCCTAGTCCCGCTCTTGCCATTGACCACCACCGCTTTCCAAGCAACCTGCACATACAAAGACCAAGCAACCATCTCCGAGCACAAGTTCCATGCACTTGACTCATGTTAGTCAAAACATGCATTATGCAATCCACATGCGACAACCCAATAAACTTAGAACCAACTACGATATTGATTCTAACAATTTCCAATATGGTTAGCCCAAACACATCTCACATAGACTCAACATGCAACACATAGCATAGTTGGACTATCCAACTTCAATACGGACCTTTTGATTTGCCTATGCTCCAATGTAACAACTCATTTTTGATCGATTTGATATTTCCATGAATTTTATGGATTTTCAAAAACTTTTGATGAATTTTGTGAATTTAAAAATCTTGGTTGCATTTCAAAGAGACAAATCAAAATCCATTCTCCAAATTAATCTAATAAAAATTTACAAGAAAATTTAAGTGCTAAAACCCCTCTGAATTTCCAATTCAAATTCATTCCTGAAAAATTCCAAATAAAAATACAAAGCTTTCTTTCCCTCTCTTCCCTCGGGCCACAACCCACCACTAGCCTAGTTCCCCTTCTCCTTTTCCCCAGCCGGCCCTAGGGTTCCCACCTCCTGGCCGCCCTCCTCGTATAGGAGACGCCGCCCTTTAGCAAAATTCGGGTTTTGTTGATCGAAGTTTAGCTTTGCTACTTTATACTTTGTTCTCTTGTTCAACGAGATCAACAGCGGCATTGTCTTCGGAACCCCACTTATCAATACAATCTTAATTCATGTTCGCAATTTCAAATTGCTATTTATCTTGTTCTTGTGTGCTTCTTTGGTGTATGCAGGAATTAATCTTCGTGATCAGATCTTCTGAGTATTCGTGCACGGTTGATAACGAGTTGTCAAGCAGTTCAGCGATTGAGTGGTTTTGAACCTTGCAAGTTCGTAGCCAGGATCGTGAGAGTTAAGCGACTTCTACCGAATTTATCTTCTCATCGAAAGATCAGGTCAAATCAGAATCTCTTTGGTTCATCATGTGTCATATATCATGCGTGCATAGACCCAAATCCATCAAGCCATCTGTGCTCATCATCTTGCCATCAAGCCATCAATGGTCCATATGCACCATAACTTAAGCAAAACATCGCACATCATTGTCACACCACAATCAACTCACCGTTAGATAAAAAAAGAATCAACAATGGCCTCATTACAAAGTCCTCTCTAGAAGGCGTAAAGGGCCCATGAAGGATCTAGACCCGCCATTATGTGTTAATAGAGTTTTGGTGATTAATGACAAATCTAATTGTGCGACTAACACTTTCATTGATATACATATTGTGTAGTCTTATTTGGATATAAAGGTGAAAACCATGAAGGCATGCATGTGATTAATGACAAATCAAATTCATTGGATAAACTGAAGGAAAATCCAAACAGTATGCATTTATAATGACAAATCTATTTATGAGACTAACTCTTCTATTTGCCTTATCTCATGATTAGTCTCGTTTGGATAAAGAACAAAAGAGGTATGCATTCGACTTTATAGTTCTTATATTTTGTTGCATTCCTTGGATCCAAAATATAGGTTGAACTCCACCAAAAGATTAACCTAAATATGTGCATACGTTTCCATTACATATTCATGTATACACACATATAGGGGGAGTTCATTCTATATTTTGAGGTTTCATTAGTATTGATCCATATTCCTATTTCCACACATATTTGGGATCTTTACTTTGAAACATATCCTTTGAATATATTTAACTTGCATGGTTAATATATTCATGTGAGTATATAAGACTTGTGTAGTCTAAATATACTTATATGTGAGTATAACATAACTTGTGTAGTTCATGTGTACTCACATATCCTGAATATATATAACTTGTGAAGTTAATATATTCATGTGTGTATATGAGACATGTGTGCTCATATATCCTTTGATTATGTATAACTTGTGTAGTTATATATATTCATATGAGTATATACAACTTGTGTAGTGCTTATATACTCATACCCATCTACATTCAATTATTTGCAATTGTCTTGTGGGACTAACGTGTGTGCTAAGATGTTTAAAGGCTTAGTCCCAGTTTATGGATGGCGACATGGTAATGGAAATGCATGACAATAAAGGGATCGTGTTTAGTAGCTTGATAACATGTTCTTGTGCCCTTTGGATCAATTTAGGATCATGCATGCATTTGAATTTAAACTTGAAATTAAATTGAAAAGTGTTAAGTGCTTGTCCAAAATCGGTAGTACTGCATGATTATAATTGCGTCGCATCGTTTGATCTTGGTATGACCGGACTTTACTTGGCGGTAGTACCGGATTTTGAAGGAACGACCAACTGGCGCTTTATCGCGAACGGCCGTCGCTTGAGCGGTTGTACCGCATTGCGTCATTCCGCACTTTAGTTGGCGGTTCAAGAAAACCGAAGCGTTACAAATTGCCTCGATTCCTCTCATGGAAATCGGTCGTATCGCTCGTGACCTCTGATGCGTCGCAGTAGTCGCGGTCGTTCAATTTTGTGAGGCGGTTCAATAAAAAGCAGAACAAGTGTAAATCCGCTCGAATCTCAATCTGAAATCGGACGTTCGCTTGGGAGCGGTAGTACCAGCCTGCGGTCATTCCGTTTTTTATATGGCGGTACAAAATTTCCAGAACACTTGTAATCTTCAGCAAATTGGAAACCCTGCAATCGGTAGTACCGCTCCTTCATGCGCGGTACGACCGGACCAAGCGGTAGTACCGCAACTTGGTTGGCGGTAGTACCGGTCCAGGATTTTCAACGGCTTGTTTAGAAGCATTATTGCAGGTATTTCTTAGTAATTGATGTTAATCATTATGGGACTAACATTTTCCATGAGTTGGATGAATAGGTTATGTTCCAGGATAATGGAGACTTCGGATGGCATCATGAGTTGATCGTCATCAAGTCAAGGTTCAAGAAGAGGATGCATCATGTGTTGATGCATAACAAGATCTCGGAGAAGAGATGATCATGAGTTGATCATCAAGTCAAGAGAAGACTCATCATGTGTTGATTGAGGTCAAGTAAAGGTTGCATCATGGGTTGATGCATGTCAAGACGATGACCCGGACTTGAAGTGAAGATGTGCGTCATCAACCTTCAAGAAGATGCTCAAGGCAAAGGTATGACTAGTTAGGGCTAAGGATGTGTTCCTAGTCTTTTACCGGTCTTGGTGTTTGGTTGGAAGACCGGATTGCTAGTATAGGTTGCCGTACTATTAAGAGGGGTCTTGTCTAGTAGCTTGAGTTTCATCATGTGTTGATAGCTCAATCTCACTTGCTCTAGCTCACCATGGCATGATGCTATTATTCGCAAATGTGTTTTGCAAATAGTCGATGCTCATGCATTTAATCTTTGTAGCATGAGACTATACTTTGCAAATATGTTTTGCAAATGGTTGAAGTCCATGTACCTACTCCTTGTGGCATGATCTAAGTTTGCAAATGTGTTTTGCAAATTGTTGGGATTCATGTATTTTCCTTGGCATGGTCTAAGATTGCTTGTTGCTAATTCTTTGGACTTAGACCATGGTAGTGGCTCTTGAGTTGTGCTTTTGATTTGATAAAATGTGTTTGAGATCAAATCAAATAGGAGGATTGTGTAGCCCTCTGAATAAGCTTTCCATAGAGTCCAAGATCACTCAATTCGACATCGAGTCAAAAGTTATGACCTTTTACCGAGTGTAAATGCAGTGCTGATTTTGAGCTGCGGTACGACCAGCTGTGTAAAAGTCTTGATACGACCGCCCAGAACGGTTGTACCGCCCTTGTGAGTCTTGATACGACCGCCCGAGGTCAGAACGGCTAGTTTTTGGCTGTTTCGTCTCCCAACGGCTAGTTTTTGGTGTAGGGTCTATAAATACCCCTTGGCGGTTGAGAGGCAACCTTTGGCATCCCATTTCACTCTCTTGAGCTAGTGTGAGCCTCTCCTCTCAATTGTGCATGTGTTGCACCTTGTGAGCAAGGAGAGAGGTCTCTAGTTGCATGTGTTGCATCTAGAGGTGGATTTCGTATCCACTTGAGCTTGTGCATTCGTTGCGTGGTGAGAGTCAAGCAAGGGCTTGGCTTGTTACTCTTGGTGTTTGCCGACACCTAGGCGGCGTGGAGGCGTCGTGGACCGGTGATCTTCTCAAGAAGCTTGTGAGAAGGCCCGGCGTGTTGTGAAGGTTGAGCTCACCTACCCGGAGCGGAAAGAGCTACCACTAGTGGAATTGAGGTGTTTGGCTTAATTCGTGGAGCCGGTCCAATTGGTTTGGACTTACCTCAACGTGGATTAGGGAGACCGCAAGTCTCCGATCACCACAGTAAAACATCGCCGTGTCAATTGTGGTTTGCATTCTTGTGCCTTACTTTTGCATTTATATTCATTGTGTATGAATGCTTGATTTACATTGTGCAATTTATATACCTTGTAGTAAATTGCTTATTCATTGTGTATGATTGCATTAGTTCATTGTGCTATTCACCATTGCTAGAATTGAATTGCTCATGTCATATGTTTAATTGCTATATTCATCAATAGACTTGTCTTGTTGGCACACTTAGTTGAACCTAGTTGTTTTAGGCTTTAATTGTGCAAAACCGTATTTGTATTAGCTTCGCATTAGAAATCGGTTTTAGCCAAAAGAATTTTAAAACCTCCTATTCACCCCCCCTCTAGTCGGCCTCCTCGATCTTACAAGTGGTATCAGAGCTTGGTCTCTCATTTATTAGACTTAACCGTCTAGAGAGTAAAGGATGGCGACTAGGGATAGTGTGCACCTAGGTGAAATACCTAAATTTGATGGCACAAATTATGCTCATTGGAAAATCCGCATGTCATGTTATTTTAAGGCCATGGGCCTAAATATTTGGCGGATTGTAGATGTTGGCTTTTCTTCTCCATTGGATCAACATGCTCCAACAAATGAGGAAGAGAAATGCTTACATCTTGACGCTCAAGCAACTAACGCTTTATTTAGTGCTTTGAGTGTAGATGTGTTTGATGCCGTATGTGATCTCCAAAATGTTCATAAGATGTGGACCTATCTTCAAGAATATTATGAAAGGTCCATTTCAACTAATGAGGATTGCATACAAGAGTGGACGTCGGGAGAAGAATGCTCAATCTCTAACTCCGACGATGAAGAGTCCACAAGCCTCTCCACATCAACTTCTAGCTCCGACGATGATGACACATCAACTTCATCTACATCGCCTCATTGCTTTATGGCTAAAGGTAAAAAGGAGGTAAACGATAATAATGAACCTTCATATGATGAGTTGTTAGATATGCTAGAAGAACTAAATGATTATTTAGGAAAGGAGAAATCTAAATTCAAGGTTTTGAAGAATGAGTATGTCTCACTTCAAAATGATTATAATGTTTTAAAAGATGAACATGAAATTCTCCTCCTAAATGAACTTAAAAAGCCTAAAGTGGATATTGGCATTGCTTGTGATTTATTAGATGATATGCCATGTGTAATTGCTAACTCTTGCATTTCATCTAAAATCAATATATCCACTTCTTGTGATGATTTAATTGATATGCCTTGTTGCTCAAATATAGATGCTTCTATTTCTTCTATGTCTTGTGATACTAACCTTGTAGAAGAAAATAATGAGCTCAAGGCCCAAGTCAAGAAATTGACAATTGACTTGGAAAGAAGCTACAAAGGAAAAGCCACTCTCGATGAAATATTGAGCAAGCAAAAGTGCTTACAAGATAAGAGTGGAATTGGCTTCACTCCCAAGAAGAAGAAAGAAAATAGCAAGATGAGGCACAATGCAAGACACACGAAGAATATTAAGTGCTTTAATTGTCATGAGAAGGGTCACATTTCTTCCGTGTGCCCAAATAAGAAAAATGACAAGGGAGGACTTGGTTTCATCACCAAGAAGAAGGTGAAGAGTAACCCAAAGCAAAGAGGAAAACAATTCAACAATATCAAGTGCTTTGGATGCAAGAAAAATGGTCACATTGCCTCGGTGTGTCCAAATCAAATGGATGACAAGTCAATGTCATCAAAGAAGAGGCAAACCGGAGTTGAGCAAGATAAGAAGATATCAAGGGGAAGCAAAAGCCCTACTTGCTACAATTGCCGGGAGAAAGGACATTTTAGTAAGGAATATCCCAAAGGTATCACTCCTAAGCCTATCATATATAATGATCATTATTTGCTTAGGAAGGATATAAATGGCAATGTGTTTGCTAGGAAGTTTAGTTTACCAAAGCTTATTTTTAGGGCCATTTGGGTGCCCAAATCTATTGTGACTAACATTCAAGGACCCAACCGAGTGTGGGTACCAAAAGATGCTTAATTGATAAATAGGTACTTGGAGAAGCATTGGAGGTTTGGCTCACTCATGGAGAGGTGGATTCCATCATATGCAAAATATAGAGCCAAGCTTGAGGAAGATCAATTCATATCATAAACCAATGCTATCTCGGTAACAAGTATTTACATTGAAGTATCTAGCCCTTATGCCTTGTGTAGGTTGCATTCATGTAAAATCTTAAAAAGGGTTGTTCTTGCTCTTGCGCTAAAACTTGTTTATTAAAATCTTGAGCAAGTTAGTAGTGGCACATTAAGGGGGAGTGCTAAATTATAACCATGTATACCACATCCCTAAGTGTGCCCAAATAAATTAAGTGCTAGTATTGTTTCTCAAAATGAGCCATTTAGCCAAAAGTCAAAATTTTAAAATTATTAGTATAAACTTTGAAAAACTAGTTGCAAAATGTATACAAATGATTTCCAAATGTTTTGCAAAGGTTTTGGTTCAAGAAAAACCTATTTCAAATGAAAATGAGTTTTTAACCAAAATTCTACATCTTAGAATCTTGTTTTTGACCAAAACTAGATTTTTGTGTAAAATCTATTCTAGAAAGAATTTGACATTTGTCCCAAAAGGAAAAACCTAGAGTTGGCCATTCTAAACAATTTTGGTATTCAAAAGTTTCTCAAAAGGCCAACCTAGAAAAATTTATTTGGTTTTGAAATTCATCCAAAATCCAAGGCTGACCTAAATGGTCACTTTCTAGCACTTAAGTGAGTTTTGCCATTTGAGCCAAAATTATTCACAAGAATAGGTCCATAATGGTATCATAACTCATACATGAAATTTGATGCCTTAAATTCTTCATGTGCTCTTTTGGTTCTTTTGGAGAAGTTTCATCAAAAATGAGTTTTATTTGCAAAATCAAAAGACTAATTCATAAAAACTATATTCATTGTTGTTTCTATCTCCAATCTAATGCATAATGATCCTAGATATATTTATTTGAATACTAAAACTAAGGATCATTTGCATAATTCTCCATTCCAAGATCTATCCTTGAATCTCCAGGAAAATCGGAACAACCGACGTTATTTCCGCGGTATAACCGTTTTTCAGTACGACCGCCTTTGAACGGCGGTTCGTCCGAACATCGGTATAACCGGCCTTTGAACTGCGGTAGTACCGATTTTGCTGACATTGCAGTCAATTGAATCCATTTCAATTCTATTCTATTCTAAATCCTTTTTGGCTGCCTCCCTCAAGTCAAGTTGATCCTTATTATCCTTGCAAGCTACCCACATATATTTTGTTGACTCCAAATACCATTTTGATCGCCTTGTGATATATTTATCATTCAAGTGGTATTCCCTCAAGTGGTAGCTCATTCTTGATCACCTTGACCTCTGCATGAAATTCATATTACTTGTTTTTACAAGTGGTATTCTTTCAAGTGATATCATCTTGTCTTAATAAGTGGTATTCTTCAATTGATATCATCTTATCCTTTCTTGTGATATCCTTCAAATGGTATCTTTCTTGTACCCATCTACAAGTGGTATCTATTTCAGTCCTTGCCGACCAATTCTTTTCAAACCAAGCTTTCTCTGATACCTCCAATTCATGGTATGCTTTTTTTTTCAAGTGGTATCTCTCCAAGGCTTATCTCTCAAAGTGGTACCAAGTTTCTACAAATGGAATTAATTATTCTTGGTTATCATCTTTTCTCTCAAGTGAATTCTCTATTTCTCTCTTCTCTTTGGATGCATTCTTTGAAGAGCTTTACAAGAGAAGTTCAAGCACCTTGAGATTTCAAGTCTTGTCGACGCATGTTCTCTACAAGTGGTTTCAACATATGGATTTACAAGTGATATCTACGAGTATTATTTTCAAGTGGTATCTACATGTATTACCAACAAGTGGTATTGTCGACTCATGGTATCTACAAGTGATGTTCAAGGATTATTTTACAAGTGGATACACATAAAGACATTAGGGAGAATGCTCTTGTGCTTAATGTCAAAAGAGAGAGTTTTTGGATGCAAATCAAAGATCAAGTGGAAGAAGTAGAAGTCATCTTAAGTGTTGGATGGACATATTTCAAAAGGATGACAAAGAGGGAGATAATTGGATAAAGGAAGCTTTTGTGCGTCAAAAGAAAAGATATGGATTGGACGAAGAAAACTCTTTGTGTGTCAAAGGAGTATCGTCAAGAAGAAAACTTTTGTGTGTCAAAGGAAAAGATTGTCAACGAGAAGAACCTTTGCGTGTCAAAGGAATGTCTTCAAGAGGAACCTTTGTGTAAGAGGAGTTTTCCTAAAAAGTTTTTTTTTAAAAAAATTAATGAAAAATGTTTTGTTTTTTTAAAATGGGTAATCTATTATATGGGAAAACTAATTTAAAAAGACTCCCTTATGGCTTCGTTTTATTTTGGATTTTTGTTGTTTTATGCCAAAAGGGGTGTTTGCTTATTTGCTCAAAATAAAATGAGTTTTATTGCCTAGCTCATAAGTTTTGCAAAGACTCTCCTTTCGCTTAAGATTTGTTTCGGTTTTTGGTGCTTAATGCCAAAAGGGGGAGAATTTGTATGAGCTACATTTGGATGTTAATTTGTATGAGCTTTATTTGTTATTCTCTTGATCTCTCGTGTTGCCTAAAAGGGGGAGAATCTTGTGGTGCCAAAAGTCGGAGTTTACCAAGATTCTCTTGTCATTTCAATGCATGAAATTAGTCAAATAAGCTTCATTTCTTATCCTATGTTGATTTATATCCAAATGTTCTCATTTATAAAGGATTTGTCATCAATCACCAAAAAGGGGGAGATTGAAGGATCTAGACCCGCCATTATGTGTTAATAGAGTTTTGGTGATTAATGACAAATCTAATTGTGCGACTAACACTTTCATTGATATACATATTGTGTAGTCTTATTTGGATATAAAGGTGAAAACCATGAAGGCATGCATGTGATTAATGACAAATCAAATTCATTGGATAAACAGAAGGAAAATCCAAACAGGTATGCATTTATAATGACAAATCTATTTATGAGACTAACTCTTCTATTTGCCTTATCTCATGATTAGTCTCGTTTGGATAAAGAACAAAAGAGGTATGCATTCGACTTTATAGTTCTTATATTTTGTTGCATTCCTTGGATCCAAAATATAGGTTGAACTCCACCAAAAGATTAACCTAAATATGTGCATACGTTTCCATTACATATTCATGTATACACACATATAGGGGGAGTTCATTCTATATTTTGAGGTTTCATTAGTATTGATCCATATTCCTATTTCGACACATATTTGGGATCTTTACTTTGAAACATATCCTTTGAATATATTTAACTTGCATGGTTAATATATTCATGTGAGTATATAAGACTTGTGTAGTCTAAATATACTTATATGTGAGTATAACATAACTTGTGTAGTTCATGTGTACTCACATATCTTTGAATATATATAACTTGTGAAGTTAATATATTCATGTGTGTATATGAGACATGTGTGCTCATATATCCTTTGATTATGTATAACTTGTGTAGTTATATATATTCATATGAGTATATACAACTTGTGTAGTGCTTATATACTCATACCCATCTACATTCAATTATTTGCAATTGTACTTGTGGGACTAACGTGTGTGCTAAGATGTTTAAAGGCTTAGTCCCAGTTTATGGATGGCGACATGGTAATGGAAATGCATGACAATAAAGGGATCGTGTTTAGTAGCTTGATAACATGTTCTTGTGCCCTTTGGATCAATTTAGGATCATGCATGCATTTGAATTTAAACTTGAAATTAAATTGAAAAGTGTTAAGTGCTTCTGTCCAAAATCGGTAGTACCGCAGTTATAATTGCGGTCGTACCGTTTGATGCGGTATGACCGGACTTTACTTGGCGGTAGTACCGGATTTTGAAGGAACAACCAATGGCGCTTTATGCGAACGGCCGTCGCTTGAGCGGTTGTACCGCATTGCGGTCATTCCGCACTTTAGTTGGCGGTTCAAGAAAACCAGAAGCGTTGCAAATTGCCTCAGTTCCTCTCATGGAAATCGGTCGTACCGCTCGTGACCTACGGTCGTACCGTAGTGCGGTCGTTCCGAATTTTGTGAGGCGGTTCAATAAAAACAGAACAAGTGTAAATCTGCTCAGAATCTCAATCTGGAAATCGGACGTTCCGCGCTTGGGAACGGTAGTACCGGCCTGCGGTCATTCCGTTTTTTATATGGCGGTACAAAATTTCCAGAACACTTGTAATCTTCAGCAAATTGGAAACCCTGCAATCGGTAGTACCGCTCCTTCGTGCGGTACGACCGGACCAAGCGGTAGTACCGCAACTTGGTTGGCGGTAGTACCGGTCCAGGATTTTCAACGGCTTGTTTAGAAGCATTATTGCAGGTATTTCTTAGTAATTGATGTTAATCATTATGGGACTAACATTTTCCATGAGTTGGATGAATAGGTTATGTTCCAGGATAATGGAGACTTCGGATGGCATCATGAGTTGATCGTCATCAAGTCAAGGTTCAAGAAGAGGATGCATCATGTGTTGATGCATAACAAGATCTCGGAGAAGAGATGATCATGAGTTGATCATCAAGTCAAGAGAAGACTCATCATGTGTTGATTGAGGTCAAGTAAAGGTTGCATCATGGGTTGATGCATGTCAAGACGATGACCCGGACTTGAAGTGAAGATGTGCGTCATCAACCTTCAAGAAGATGCTCAAGGCAAAGGTATGACTAACTAGGGCTAAGGATGTGTTCCTAGTCTTTTACCGGTCTTGGTGTTTGGTTGGAAGACCGGATTGCTAGTATAGGTTGCCGTACTATTAAGAGGGGTCTTGTCTAGTAGCTTGAGTTTCATCATGTGGTGATAGCTCAATCTCACTTGCTCTAGCTCACCATGGCATGATGCTATTATTCGCAAATGTGTTTTGCAAATAGTCGATGCTCATGCATTTAATCTTTGTAGCATGAGACTATACTTTGCAAATGTGTTTTGCAAATGGTTGAAGTCCATGTACCTACTCCTTGTGGCATGATCTAAGTTTGCAAATGTGTTTTGCAAATTGTTGGGATTCACGTATTTTCCCTTGGCATGGTCTAAGATTGCTTGTTGCTAATTCTTTGGACTTAGAACATGGTAGTGGCTCTTGGAGTTGTGCTTTTTGATTTGATAAAATGTGTTTGAGATCAAATCAAATAGGAGGGTTGTGTAGCCCTCTGAATAAGCTTTCCATAGAGTCCAAGATCACTCAATTCCGACATCGGAGTCAAAAGTTATGACCTTTTTACCGAGTGTCGTCTGTGCTGATTTTGAGCTGCGGTACGACCGCTGTGTAAAGTGCGGTACGACCGCCCAGAACGGTTGTACCGCCCCTTGTGAGTGCGGTACGACCGCCCGAGGCTGTAACGGCTAGTTTTTGGCTGTTTCGTCTCCCAACGGCTAGTTTTTGGTGTAGGGGCTATAAATACCCCCTTGGCCGGTTGAGAGGCAACCTTTGGCATCCCATTTCACTCTCTTGAGCTAGTGTGAGCCTCTCCTCTCAATTGTGCATGTGTTGCACCTTGTGAGCAAGGAGAGAGGTCTCTAGTTGCATGTGTTGCATCTAGAGGTGGATTTCGTATCCACTTGAGCTTGTGCATTCGTTGCACGTGGTGAGAGTCAAGCAAGGGGCTTGGCTTGTTACTCTTGGTGTTTGCCGACACCTAGACGGCGTGGAGGCGTCGTGGACCGGTGATCTTCTCAAGAAGCTTGTGAGAAGGCCCGGCGTGTTGTGAAGGTTGGAGCTCACCTACCCGGAGCGGGAAAGAGCTACCACTAGTGGAATTGAGGTGTTTGGCTTAATTCGTGGAGCCGGTCCAATTGGTTTGGACTTACCTCAACGTGGATTAGGGGAGACCGGCAAGTCTCCGATCACCACGGTAAAACATCGCCGTGTCAATTGTGGTTTGCATTCTTGTGCCTTACTTTTGCATTTATATTCATTGTGTATGAATGCTTGATTTACATTGTGCAATTTATATACCTTGTAGTAAATTGCTTATTCATTGTGTATGATTGCATTAGTTCATTGTGCTATTCACCATTGCTAGAATTGAATTGCTCATGTCATATGTTTAATTGCTATATTCATCAATAGACTTGTACTGTTGGCACACTTAGTTGAACCTAGTTGTTTTAGGCTTTAATTGTGCAAAACCGTATTTGTATTAGCTTCCGCATTAGAAATCGGTTTTAGCCAAAAGAATTTTAAAACCTCCTATTCACCCTCCCTCTAGTCGGCCTCCTCGATCTTAAAAGTGGTATCTGAGAGACCCCGACATTTATTAGGCTCATAATACTTAGTCATCCAATTGACCCTAGTATTATCAACCAAATAAACCCGGTCTCGAGAAATGTATACTCCCCAGAATGCAGTATACATACCTCACAACAAAAGGGTATATCAATTCCATACAACACATAGTACATAAGCAACAAACCAGAAGTTAATATTAATATGGAATAGCTATTACAAAAGAGAGGCCCTTAGGCCAAATAGCAACAAATAAAAAGATAACAATGAAGCAAAAGTGCCATAAAGATGGCTATAACACAAAGCCAATCAGTGTGCCTTAACCCCTAGGCATCTGACCGGACCGCCAAGCTAGTCGTCGAAGAAACTGCAACACGTAGCACAAAAGAGAGGCTCTTGGAGCTCTCCTTCTTCCTCTGCAACAAATTTGTTAAGCAAAGCAAATGAGTACAATAACTTGTTTATTGTACTCGCAAGACTGACGTGTAAGATAACAGAACTATAATTTAGCTACATGCAAGCTTTATTTAAGTGGATGAGGCTTTGGACTCATTTTAGCACAAAGCAAGTTTCATTTGCAATAACATAATAGATTGAAGGCAATTTGGCAAAGCAATTTTAATTGTTGAAATACAACGCGATAATAACATAATAACAACAACAAGAACAAACCTGGAAGTGACTAACCCTTAGTCACCACAACAATAGCACGAACTCCCCGTTCATACCAACCATGTCAAGTTTTAATTAAAAGGTTGAGACTAGTCTTGAACGACCTTACCAAGCATGTCCATAACCTAGGACGAGGCTATTCGAATAGTTTTATCCCTGCAGGGGTGTACCAATGTACCCACACGCCAGACCGCCTTTCCTTTAGGCACACGACCTTTGGTGTGCCGGCACGGCTAAGTCCTACGAGACATTTCCAATGGACGATGCTAATTACGAGCCGCAACCCACGGGGACAAGACACATTAGACAGCCTAACCGGTCTGCCAATGCTCCCTCCCAACACCACACACACAGATTTTATTAAAACATACCCACCAACCAGCTCATAATTAACACCTCCCAAAGTACTTAGTCAAGAGAGGTCCCATATCCCCCTCGTGTGGTTAGCATAAAAGCGCTTGGCTTAGTGACCCAAGTACTCGGTCCTTAGGGACCCGGCATACCACCACATTCCAAAACCGCACCATCCATCCAATATGCCCAAGTCTAAATCAACATTTTATTTTCAGTTTTTTTGATCTTACAATTAATCAAAGCACAAGTGCTGGACATATAGGAGGAATAATAATACTTGTGTGATCAAGACCACCGACTAAGTCGATGATCGCCCATTACTACCGATAGCTAAGCATGTCTAAGCAATATTAACGTAAACTACTAAGTGATGAGAGCTCATCCAACGAGCTCAAACCACAGCGAATAACCTAGGCTCATTGGTAGTAGAGGATAATAATTCCTACAGATTATGCAACTATAGGAAAGCTAGCGACATTTAACACAAAGTAGCATGCATACATAGAAGTAAAACAAAGTAGTAAGCTTTAAAGTAATGGGACATGATGGAAATGGTCAAACTGCTTGCCTTGCTGCTGGTCACTTTGTTGCGGAGGGTCGCTGGCGGGATCACCACAAATGTCGAACCCTAACGGAAAAGCAATAAAGAACCGATAAGAACGACGAAAAGCAACAAAGACAACACAGCAACCGAACTCCAAATCCTCTGAAATTTCTACTGCAGCAAGAGGAGGATTTTAGGAATTTAGCAACAAGAACCAATTGATTTGGATTCTCAATGCAAAAGTTATGAGCAAAACAACTCTGCTCAGCCCTAAAAATACCAAACTGCACTATTCACTAATTTAATTATGAGACAACATTTTCTAGAAAAGTGGTGAGGCTGAAATTTTTACTGTAAAACCAGCACCTCATGAGATGAATAACACAATTGAGTTCATCTCATTTGGAGCTATTATGCAATTTCTATAATTTTTCAAAAACAAGAACGTGAACAAAATTATAATGCACAAGTCCTCATTTTTCTAACAGCAACAAGCTCAAAACTAATTTTCTTAGTGAGTTCATTACTAGAGGAAACCAATAAAGTTGGTCTCACTCAAAAAGAATCTACAGAGCATTAGTTATGAGTTTCACAAGTTAAGCATTAATTTGAATGTATATTTAAAGTTAGTTTTAAAACCTAGTGGCTAACTGTGCTCTGGGACTGAACTCAACTTGCAATCATTTTTGGATTAAAGTCAAGTTCAAGATAGAGCTAACACAATTTGAATGACCTCATTTGGAATTAAAATGAAAGAGATATGAAATTCTAAAGTTTATACCTTATTTCAGTTCATACTTAAGAATTTCTCGACATTTCTAAAACTCACAGAGACATGGGAGGTCGTGAGCCACAGATCACAGATCTAACGGCTCAGACCTCCCCAGAGGACAACACACACGCACATGGGAGGTCCAGAGGTCCTGGACCTCCTAACCACGCACATGCGCGAGGTGAGGGGAGGTCGTGGCCGTAGATTGAGGATCCAACGAACCACAACGATGATGGGGAGGTCCGGGGCGGACCAGACCAAAAGGGGAGGTCCTCATGGTGAGATGACCTCGAGGAGGTCCCAGAGGAGGTCCTCAACGTCACCGACCTCCAGGGAGGTCTGGACGGCCAAGATTGCGCCAAGGAGGTCTTGGACGCTCCAGATCTCCTCGGAGGAGGTCTGGACGTCCAGAGCTCGCGCACGCACGTGCTTGGACATGAGATAAATGCGCGCGGGACCACGATGAGGTCCGCGCGCGGGAGGAATTAATGGCGCGCAATAAATGGTGGATTTAAGGACAGTTAAGACACGCTATTGATTGCAATAATTTGGGCAAATGATGAGCGCAATAACTCGGCGAATCTTTGTCCAAAAACGACAATGACATGCTCGGGACGTCCGACAAAATCCCGAGCGTGAAGAAAGGATCCTCGCCGGCGATGTAGAGCTCGCCGTTGAGGTCCAATGATACCATTGAGTGCACAATAACGTTGCGCACCCAGTGGACCTCCTCTCGACGGCGACGGCGGCTTTGAACGCCGGCGAGCCGGAGAGGGCCAAGGTGACCCGCACGGGCAAAATACGAAAAGCAAAAAGAAGCTCCGCGCGACATACAAGCGTGTGCCAAATAAGAGCTCCGCAGCAACATCCACGCAGGTGCCAGCACTAAGGACTATCAGGAGGTACCTGGAGGTCCTTAAGATGCTGGGGAGGTCGTGGAGGTGGTGGCCGGAGTTGGGGAAGAGGGGTGCTCCACGGCCAAAGCTCCAGCTCCAACTTTGTCCACCTCTGTAAAAGTTCAAACCAAAACGAGTGAGGTCTTGGTCCCAGAGGAAAGGCACAAATGGAAGCAAGGAGAAAGGTGGAAACCCCAATGACCCTTGTCCACCGAGGAACTTCAAGTCCAACAATGGCGGCCAAGGAGACTTTGGTGTTTTAGAGCTCACAAACACAGTGGTGTGAGCAAAGTGACGATGGTGTGCAAAGGAAGCCAAAGGACCGGTGGGGGTGGTTTTATCCTAGGGCAATTGAGGTCTTAGACCACTGGCTAAGCTCATGGTGAGCTTGGCCCATGGCATGGTCTATGGAGTGGACAAGACATGGGGATGACAAGGGGGCAGGCTCGGGCTGACCATTGAGGCGGAAAGCTGACCTGCATTAAATGCGGGTCAGCAAAGAGCTGTTGAACAGGTACCTCCTGCTCAGACATGCATTAAATGCACTGCTCAGAAGCTCCCACGCGCCGAGGAAGGAGAAGAACAGGGGAGGTCCTAGTGGCCATTGGATGAGACCTCGAGGAGGTCCTGGCCATCGGATCCCATTTTGAACCGTTATGTTTTTAAGTGGCTGGGAGGAGGTCCCAGCCACACGATCAAACGTGGGGAGGTCTTGGCCTCACGATTTCACTTAACGTGAAAACGCACGTGAGGAAATGGACAGAGGTCCAAAGCGTTGATCTCCATCCAACGCGCGGACCTCCAGTTGGGACTTAACCGCACGCGAACATAAGAGACTGAGGGGGAGGTCATGGCCTTTGGATGTAAATCCAAGGGCACTGACCTGATGGGGAGGTCTAATACGCACAAAGTGAATAAGGGAGGTCAGAGGACTGCTGGCAGAAGAAAGGAGGTCTTAGCCTCCGATTTGGATCTAAGGGCTCACGCGATGGTCCGAACTGCCCATTTGTTAGCGACCGTGAGATGTAAATCCAATGGTCAATATTGGGTGGTCCGAACGGCTCATTGATCTCGTGCGTTGAGCAGAGATCCAAAGGCAGAGAAGACAAGGAGGTCATGGCCTTAGATTTTTAATCCAAGGGCTATGACCTCAATGAGGTGGGATGTCTAAGTGGTTTTAACAGGAGGGAGGTGGGAAGGTCTTTGCGGTGTTAGTCATGAGGAGGTCGTGGCGGTTGGATGTGAATCCAACGGGCGCGACTGATTAAATGAGAGGAGGTCTGCTGGGTGCACTGGTTGAGGAGGTCCAAAGGGGTTAATGGACCAGTTTTGAACATGGCTAGCCCAAGGAACAAAGCAGGTTTTTGAATTTGAACTTTTAAACAATGAGACTTTGCAGAATTGTTTGGGCTAGCAAATGAGCTCCAAATTTGATGAAATTTTAACTGGAGCTTGCTGACAACATGATTAGCCTTACAGAAATTTTCCAGAGGTTATTATGCAATGCATTTTTCTCAGGAAATTTATTAAGGTTGTTTAAAGGATTGTTTTACCTCCAAAATTTATCAAACTAGTTTTACAACTTGTGATATTTTTCAGAGGGGTCCCACATCAGTTTTTGGACCAAGGGAAAATATTTCCAATTGATTGGCACAAGATTTTAGATAAATGGAAAATGAATTTGACTTTTGGTCAACAAGAGCTTTGTGTTTTTAGATTACACAACTCTTGGACACGAATCACATGAGATTTTAGGGTTTTTCAAGATGTGAGAAAAAGTTTTAATTTCTACACATATAATTATACTTGAATAACCCTAATTATACACTTGGGATGTTACAGTATCAGAGCTTGGTCTCTCATTTATTAGACTTAACCGTCTAGAGAGTAAAGGATGGCGACTAGGGATAGTGTGCACCTAGGTGAAATACCTAAATTTGATGGCACAAATTATGCTCATTGGAAAATCCGCATGTCATGTTATTTTAAGGCCATGGGCCTAAATATTTGGCGGATTGTAGATGTTGGCTTTTCTTCTCCATTGGATCAACATGCTCCAACAAATGAGGAAGAGAAATGCTTACATCTCGACGCTCAAGCAACTAACGCTTTATTTAGTGCTTTGAGTGTAGATGTGTTTGATGTCAGTATGTGATCTCCAAAATGTTCATAAGATGTGGACCTATCTTCAAGAATATTATGAAAGGTCCATTTCAACTAATGAGGATTGCATACAAGAGTGGATGTCGGAGAAGAATGCTCAATCTCTAACTCCGACGATGAAGAGTCCACAAGCCCTCCACATCAACTTCTAGCTCCGACGATGATGACACATCAACTTCATCTACATCGCCTCATTGCTTTATGGCTAAAGGTAAAAAGGAGGTAAACGATAATAATGAACCTTCATATGATGAGTTGTTAGATATGCTAGAAGAACTAAATGATTATTTAGGAAAGGAGAAATCTAAATTCAAGGTTTTGAAGAATGAGTATGTCTCACTTCAAAATGATTATAATGTTTTAAAAGATGAACATGAAATTCTCCTCCTAAATGAACTTAAAAAGCCTAAAGTGGATATTGGCATTGCTTGTGATTTATTAGATGATATGCCATGTGTAATTGCTAACTCTTGCATTTCATCTAAAATCAATATATCCACTTCTTGTGATGATTTAATTGATATGCCTTGTTGCTCAAATATAGATGCTTCTATTTCTTCTATGTCTTGTGATACTAACCTTGTAGAAGAAAATAATGAGCTCAAGGCCCAAGTCAAGAAATTGACAATTGACTTGGAAAGAAGCTACAAAGGAAAAGCCACTCTCGATGAAATATTGAGCAAGCAAAAGTGCTTACAAGATAAGAGTGGAATTGGCTTCACTCTCAAGAAGAAGAAAGAAAATAGCAAGATGAGGCACAATGCAAGACACACGAAGAATATTAAGTGTTTTAATTGTCATGAGAAGGGTCACATTTCTTCCGTGTGCCCAAATAAGAAAAATGACAAGGGAGGACTTGGTTTCATCACCAAGAAGAAGGTGAAGAGTAACCCAAAGCAAAGAGGAAAACAATTCAACAATATCAAGTGCTTTGGATGCAAGAAAAATGGTCACATTGCCTCGGTGTGTCCAAATCAAATGGATGACAAGTCAATGTCATCAAAGAAGAGGCAAACCGGAGTTGAGCAAGATAAGAAGATATCAAGGGAAGCAAAGCCCTACTTGCTACAATTGCCGGAGAAAGGACATTTTAGTAAGGAATATCCCAAAGGTATCACTCCTAAGCCTATCATATATAATGATCATTATTTGCTTAGGAAGGATATAAATGGCAATGTGTTTGCTAGGAAGTTTAGTTTACCAAAGCTTATTTTTAGGGCCATTTGGGTGCCCAAATCTATTGTGACTAACATTCAAGGACCCAACCGAGTGTGGGTACCAAAAGATGCTTAATTGATAAATAGGTACTTGGAGAAGCATTGGAGGTTTGGCTCACTCATGGAGAGGTGGATTCCATCATATGCAAAATATAGAGCCAAGCTTGAGGAAGATCAATTCATATCATAAACCAATGCTATCTCGGTAACAAGTATTTACATTGAAGTATCTAGCCCTTATGCCTTGTGTAGATTGCATTCATGTAAAATCTTAAAAAGGGTTGTTCTTGCTCTTGCGCTAAAACTTGTTTATTAAAATCTTGAGCAAGTTAGTAGTGGCACATTAAGGGGGAGTGCTAAATCATAACCATGTATACCACATCCCTAAGTGTGCCCAAATAAATTAAGTGCTAGTATTGTTTCTCAAAATGAGCCATTTAGCCAAAAGTCAAAATTTTAAAATTATTAGTATAAAGTTTGAAAAACTAGTTGCAAAATGTATACAAATGATTTCCAAATGTTTTGCAAAGGTTTTGGTTCAAGAAAAACCTATTTCAAATGAAAATGAGTTTTTAACCAAAATTCTAGATCTTAGAATCTTGTTTTTGACCAAAACTAGCTTTTTGTGTAAAATCTATTCTAGAAAGAATTTGACATTTGTCCCAAAAGGAAAAACCTAGAGTTGGCCATTCTAAACAATTTTGGTATTCAAAAGTTTCTCAAAAGGCCAACCTAGAAAAAGTTATTTGGTTTTGAAATTCATCCAAAATCCAAGGCTGACCTAAATGGTCACTTTCTAGCACTTAAGTGAGTTTTGCCATTTGAGCCAACATTATTCACAAGAATAGGTCCATAATGGTATCATAACTCATACATGAAATTTGATGCCTTAAATTCTTCATGTGCTCTTTTGGTTCTTTTGGAGAAGTTTCATCAAAAATGAGTTTTATTTGCAAAATCAAAAGACTAATTCATAAAAACTATATTCATTGTTGTTTCTATCTCCAATCTAATGCATAATGATCCTAGATATATTTATTTGAATACTAAAACTAAGGATCATTTGCATAATTCTCCATTCCAAGATCTATCCTTGAATCTCCAGGAAAATCGGAACAACCGACGTTATTTCCGCGGTATAACCGTTTTTCGGTACGACTGGCCTTTGAATGGCGGTTCGTCCGAACATCGGTATAACCGGCCTTTGAACTGCGGTAGTACCGATTTTGCTGACATTGCAGTCAATTGAATCCATTTCAATTCTATTCTATTCTAAATCCTTTTTGGCTGCCTCCCTCAAGTCAAGTTGATCCTTATTATCCTTGCAAGCTACCCACATATATTTTGTTGACTCCAAATACCATTTTGATCGCCTTGTGATATATTTATCATTCAAGTGGTATTCCCTCAAGTGGTAGCTCATTCTTGATCACCTTGACCTCTGCATGAAATTCATATTACTTGTTTTTACAAGTGGTATTCTTTCAAGTGATATCATCTTGTCTTAATAAGTGGTATTCTTCAATTGATATCATCTTATCCTTTCTTGTGATATCCTTCAAATGGTATCTTTCTTGTACCCATCTACAAGTGGTATCTATTTCAGTCCTTGCCGACCAATTCTTTTCAAACCAAGCTTTCTCTGATACCTCCAATTCATGGTATGCTTTTTTTTTCAAGTGGTATCTCTCCAAGGCTTATCTCTCAAAGTGGTACCAAGTTTCTACAAATGGAATTAATTATTCTTGGTTATCATCTTTTCTCTCAAGTGAATTCTCTATTTCTCTCTTCTCTTTGGATGCATTCTTTGAAGAGCTTTACAAGAGAAGTTCAAGCACCTTGAGATTTCAAGTCTTGTCGACGCATGTTCTCTACAAGTGGTTTCAACATATGGATTTACAAGTGATATCTACGAGTATTATTTTCAAGTGGTATCTACATGTATTACCAACAAGTGGTATTGTCGACTCATGGTATCTACAAGTGATGTTCAAGGATTATTTTACAAGTGGATACACATAAAGACATTAGGGAGAATGCTCTTGTGCTTAATGTCAAAAGAGAGAGTTTTTGGATGCAAATCAAAGATCAAGTGGAAGAAGTAGAAGTCATCTTAAGTGTTGGATGGACATATTTCAAAAGGATGACAAAGAGGAGATAATTGATAAAGGAAGCTTTTAAAGCGCCAAAAGAAAAGATATGGATTGGACGAAGAAAACTCTTTGTGTGTCAAAGGAGTATCGTCAAGAAGAAAACTTTTGTGTGTCAAAGGAAAAGATTGTCAACGAGAAGAACCTTTGCGTGTCAAAGGAATGTCTTCAAGAGGAACCTTTGTGTAAGAGGAGTTTTCCTAAAAAGTTTTTTTTTAAAAAAATTAATGAAAAATGTTTTGTTTTTTTAAAATGGGTAATCTATTATATGGGAAAACTAATTTAAAAAGACTCCCTTATGGCTTCGTTTTATTTTGGATTTTTGTTGTTTTATGCCAAAAGGGGTGTTTGCTTATTTGCTCAAAATAAAATGAGTTTTATTGCCTAGCTCATAAGTTTTGCAAAGACTCTCCTTTTTGCTTAAGATTTGTTTCGGTTTTTGGTGCTTAATGCCAAAAGGGGGAGAATTTGTATGAGCTACATTTGGATGTTAATTTGTATGAGCTTTATTTGTTATTCTCTTGATCTCTCGTGTTGCCTAAAAGGGGGAGAATCTTGTGGTGCCAAAAGTCGGAGTTTACCAAGATTCTCTTGTCATTTCAATGCATGAAATTAGTCAAATAAGCTTCATTTCTTATCCTATGTTGATTTATATCCAAATGTTCTCATTTATAAAGGATTTGTCATCAATCACCAAAAGGGGAGATTGAAGGATCTAGATCCGCCATTATGTGTTAATAGAGTTTTGGTGATTAATGACAATCTAATTGTGCGACTAACACTTTCATTGATATACATATTGTGTAGTCTTATTTGGATATAAAGGTGAAAACTATGAAGGCATGCATGTGATTAATGACAAATCAAATTCATTGGATAAATGAAGGAAAATCCAAACAGTATGCATTTATAATGACAAATCTATTTATGAGACTAACTCTTCTATTTGCCTTATCTCATGATTAGTCTCGTTTGGATAAAGAACAAAAGAGGTATGCATTCGACTTTATAGTTCTTATATTTTGTTGCATTCTTGGATCCAAAATATAGGTTGAACTCCACCAAAAGATTAACCTAAATATGTGCATACGCTTCCATTACATATTCATGTATACACACATATAGGGGAGTTCATTCTATATTTTGAGGTTTCATTAGTATTGATCCATATTCCTATTTCCACACATATTTGGGATCTTTACTTTGAAACATATCCTTTGAATATATTTAACTTGCATGGTTAATATATTCATGTGAGTATATAAGACTTGTGTAGTCTAAATATACTTATATGTGAGTATAACATAACTTGTGTAGTTCATGTGTACTCACATATCTTTGAATATATATAACTTGTGAAGTTAATATATTCATGTGTGTATATGAGACATGTGTGCTCATATATCCTTTGATTATGTATAACTTGTGTAGTTATATATATTCATATGAGTATATACAACTTGTGTAGTGCTTATATACTCATACCCATCTACATTCAATTATTTGCAATTGTACTGTGGGACTAACGTGTGTGCTAAGATGTTTAAAGGCTTAGTCCCAGTTTATGGATGGCGACATGGTAATGGAAATGCATGACAATAAAGGGATCGTGTTTAGTAGCTTGATAACATGTTCTTGTGCCCTTTGGATCAATTTAGGATCATGCATGCATTTGAATTTAAACTTGAAATTAAATTGAAAAGTGTTAAGTGCTTCTGTCCAAAATCGGTAGTACCGCAGTTATAATTGCGGTCGTACCGTTTGATGCGGTATGACCGGACTTTACTTGGCGGTAGTACCGGATTTTGAAGGGAACAGCCAACTGAGCGCACATGCGGAACGACCGGCTGCTTGAGCGGTTGTACCGCATTGCGGTCATTCCGCACTTTAGTTGGCGGTTCAAGAAAACCAGAAGCGTTGCAAATTGCCTCAGTTCCTCTCATGGAAATCGGTCGTACCGCTCGTGACCTACGGTCGTACCGTAGTGCGGTCGTTCCGAATTTTGTGAGGCGGTTCAATAAAAACAGAACAAGTGTAAATCTGCTCAGAATCTCAATCTGGAAATCGGACGTTCCGCGCTTGGGAACGGTAGTACCAGCCTGCGGTCATTCCGTTTTTTATATGGCGGTACAAAATTTCCAGAACACTTGTAATCTTCAGCAAATTGGAAACCCTGCAATCGGTAGTACCGCTCCTTCGCGTGGTACGACCGGACCAAGCGGTAGTACCGCAACTTGGTTGGCGGTAGTACCGGTCCAGGATTTTCAACGGCTTGTTTAGAAGCATTATTGCAGGTAAGGGTGCTTCCGCATTTGCCTAACCATTTGATCGAGCGACCGACTGGCAAGTTTGGCCTCTTTTGGGCGCCTCACGTTTTCCTTTTCAACCTAGGCATGTTCATTGGCAGCCCGGCTCGGTTGGCCCGGCCTGATTTTTCGGAGCTTGTGGCTGGCTCGGCCTGACGTCGGGTGGGTCTTGGGCCCAAATTTTCTGCCCACACGTCCAGTCTGAAGCCGAAGAAAGCCCAACATAAAAGGGTATTTCAGGCTTTATCAGGCTTCGGGCGTGACCTATATGTCAGGCCAAGTTGGGCTAACCCAGCTTTTGAACATGTCTATTCTTTCCACATTTGCCGCACCACTTTTTTGGTGCGCCACATGCATTACAGCAGCCACGGAGCTAGGATGGACGGTTATGGCAGGACCGGCGGCGCGGCGACCAGATCTTAAGTGATGGAATTATTCTAATGAAGCATGTTGAGAGGAAAATAAATAATAAGACACTATCTTCGTCATGCAAATATAAGTTATTGTAGCTTTAGGCACAGCCGTTCATTTATTCCCAAACTTTACCAATGTTCCTCCAAAATAAATGTGAGGAGAGGTAGGGCAAGAAAGATTAAAATATGAACACTATTCAATAAGGGTAAAATACGAAGAAATGAGAGAAAAGTTCCAATTTATAATAATGTATGTATATTTGCAATCGGAGCAAGTATATCTCAAGAGGGGAACCACCTTTTGGTGGAGAGGTAGAGTTGTGGATGTACAGCTCCGCCTATCAGGGTTCGGATTCTGGTGCCCACCATTATGCAACATGTGAGTGCACTTCGATATGAATTTTAGGAGGTCGAGGATTTATGTCTAGCCTCCGTCATTCTAGCCGTATGCTAGCTGGGCACACTTGCATGTGTATGTGTTGTGCGCACATGGTGATGTGTCTGGGCATCTTCCTTGATCGCAAAAAAATATATGTACCTCAATATTTCTAAGGAGCCACTATTATTTTTCAAGGGAAACTAAAAAGTCGTCTAGGAGAAAACAAATAAAATTAGTACAGGTCATTATATTTAAATGATGCAAATACATAACTTACCATTCTGTTGGTTCAGTTAGCGTAGAGTAAGCTCTGTGATGCACTGTGATCTTCAACTTTTTATTGAAATAAAGGCGTTCAAAATTATCCTTGATGGTCCCATGCTATTTATTTGAAACTAGTTTTAATGGTAGGCACGAATTCGAACTGCCTATCATTTATTTATTTTTTAAATTAGGCCTCTTAATTTGTAAAGGAATTCTGTAAAAGAAAAAACTTCTGTACGATCATCTCAGTCAAGGTAGTGTTGAAAAACTCGTATATTTTATAAAAGATGTATTTGTGACTAAATCAACTTTTTTTAAACGTAAGTTAAATTTTCGGTCCATTATGTGTAACAACCCTAAATTTGTGTTTCCTGTTTGAAATTACTTGAAAACAATTTGGCTTGAATTTTGAACTTTTCTTGCTTTTCCTAATTATCTAAAAGCTTTTCTTAAAGACTGCAGCAACAACAAAATGTCAAGAAAAACTGGAAGCTGATAAAATAGTGGCGTTAATTTTATTAGAAATTAGATAAAGTCAGGAGACTCCCCAAAATTTCTCATAAATTTTGGAGCAAGTTTTATATATTTGGAAATTCCTCAAACATTTAGACTTTTCGAAAAATCCAAAATCTTTTCTTTTTCAGCCAGTCCTTTGGGCTGAAAGCCTACCATGGCCCACTCCCTTTGCCCCAGCCCGACGCAACCTCAGCCCACACAAACCTGCCTCCCCGTCTCGCTAACGCGTCGGGCCCGTGCGACAGGCACCTTCTTCCACCTCGCGCCCGCGACTACCAGCACCGAGTTCCACCCCTGTAGCACTACAGCGCCGCATGCAAAAGCTGAGCCACCGTGCACCTCAGGCGCCCATGGGAGAAGATCGGAGTTGCCCTGGTCTCACCTGCTCCACCCACTGTTTTGCTCCGCCTAAGTGTCACCGCCACTCGAGTTACTCCCAAGAAATCAAGGATGGCCACGTGTTCCTGTCGAGCGTTTTGTCCTCATATCGCTACTTAAAGGTCGCCCAACTGTGCCAAGAACCTTAGTCGCCATTGTCGTTTCCATTTTAGCCATTGCTAGTGAGTTCCATCCACTGGTTTGGCCGAAATGCACTGTCACCCTGAGCTCCGGCGCGCATGCTCTGCAGAGGCCCAAACGTTTCCGGTGAGCAAACCCCACGACACGTGCGTCATCTTGCGACCACCCTGTCCACTATCTCAAACCCCTCACTCGTTTTAACTTCTAGCATGGTGTAGCTCTGGATCGACGCCATCTTCTCCAACTCTGTCGCCGCCAACGTCATTGGAGGTCTCCTTGCCCGGTGAGTCCCTAGCCGCTTCGTGACCGGTTTGAGCTTTGCCTCGCCTCCCTGAACCCGCTTGCATGATCCATTGTAGCTATTGTCGTCTATGCTTGGCCGTCACCGTGGATCTCTTCATCACTGCCGCTGCCATTGACAACCTCCCTTCTCCGGTGAGTCCCCGACCTTACCAAGGTCGCTTCCCCCATCCTTGTACCCTCCTGAACCTATTCCCATCCTACATTGTAGCCCTATTCCCAGTGAGGAACTTAGTCACCATGAAGCCATCACCGCTACCTCTGTTTATCACCATTCGGTAGCCCTAATCTTTCCCCAACGACATCAAGACTACCCTGGTGACTGTGGTAAGCTACTAATGCGGAAGCACCCCTTAATTTGTCTCAAGCAAGGCATTTACACTGTTGTCACCGATGTCGTCCAAGGCATCGCCACTAGACATCACCGCTGGCTCACCCCCGATGACCCTAGGTCCCCGAGCCACCTCCCTTAACCACGTGGAGACCTCTTGGTCCTATCCTAAGCCCTAGATCTCGTTTCCCTTAACTCCAGCGTCAAATCCATCTTGAGCCCGAGCTGCCCGGCACTTCATGCTACCACAACACCACCTCCGTCCACCTCTCCACCCGTTATCACCTCCCATAGCATCGCCGTGATCTCTGCATCCTGTTCACGAGCTCCCCCATGCTTCGCCATGCCTGTCTCGCCACCGGCGAGCTCAGGAACGAGATCAGCCATGGCCGGCCTCGTCTCCCCTGGTCTCTCTCTCTCTCTCTCTCTCTCTCTCTGACCAGTGGGCCCCACTAGCTGATTAGATTAGCACTAATGATAGTGACTAAAAGTGTTTAGTCAATGACATGTGGGATCAGCCTGTTAATTAATCAAAAATCTAATTTAACAAAGTTTTAGAAAAGGGTCACTGACAAATGGGCCCCACTACCGTCAAAACAAGTCCATGAGCCCGGTTCACTGTAGACCCGACCTCACCTATCAGAGCTTAACCCGGGTTAATAATTAAGTTAAGGTTAATTACTTAGTTAGTGACTAATGAGTCATTGACATGTGGGACCACACACTGTTTTAAAAATTAAAATGTGAATTAAAACACGAGAGACTGACATATAGGACCCACACGTTAGAAAAAGATTTTTAGAAAAATGGAAAAACCACTTTTAGTTCTATAGAAATATGTCTCCTCTATTAGAAAGTGTAAAATCGGAAAGTACGCCTTCGATGTCATCACTTTTTCTGATTTTCTTGAATTTTCAAACCGAACCAAACTCAAATGCTTATAACTTTTGCATATGAACTCCAAATTAAGTGAAATTTGTTTCTAAAATCATCCACTTTTATATTATGCAAAAATATTTGGATTTTTCCTATGTTTGAGTTCTTTTTGGTTCCTATTGGTGTTATTTGTCGATATGCGTGTAGATACCGACACCTTGGAAAATTTTATCGACGTTCTAGAGCAAGAACCATTGTTCAATGAGCAAGGAAAGCACCCTCCTTTGATTATGTTGATACCATATTAAAAATGTTATGTATTTTGTTTTACAAGTATTTTTTGCATGTGTGTATTTCGATAAAAACTGTTATGCCAATAAGGTTGATAGTTAAATCACATTTGTTGCATTACCATGCCTTGATAAATTGAAACCCCCGCTGTTATCGACATATTAATACTATCCCTGATAGGTACTAATAGCTGTGTGAAATGTAGATTATTCGAGTAGATGAAGCTTAGCCCTGCTATGACTGATACCAGGCTGGTAGTCTGGAAAACAATCATTAATCAAGATTTGGGAGAGACAAATTATTATGGTCCAGAGGGCATTACCTTGGATATTTATAAATGAATAAAATCTTAAAAACTTGTTTTAAACTTGGGCCAAGGTTGGATGAGACCGGTGTTGAGGCACGATGTTGGTTGTGGATAGTTGGCCTGAGTCAATAAGGACCGATCTTTTGTGCCATAGACCCAAGTATACCTGTGCAGACCACATGTGCCGATATGGGACAGTCCTAGCATAATAAGTCATTGTGTTCTAGCAATCAAACCATGGGTTAGTAGCCAAGGGGAGGTAGCATGTGGCTAGTACATGCTCGTAGGGATCTTGACCAGTGTAGGCAAGATTTACCAACACAACGTTGAGCCTTGGGATGGCGGAGGGCCACTCCCCATCCTAATGGAGGCTGATCAACGGGTGGGGTTTGTTGTTAGAACAAACGATATAAAAGCTTTTTCATAGACTCTCGATCTGATACTGATGGTATCGCGTGGCATGCATGGCATGGTGGGATGTATAAGTTATGTGGGAAAAGTTGTACGACCTCTGTAGAGTGTAATACTATTCAAATAACTGTGTACCTGGTTATGAACTTCGCTTGGTGAAATCACACATTAATAGTCTCATATTTTCTAAAGAAAAGATTGGAAAAGACCTGCATGAGGGAATTCATGTGGATGGTGGTCGACAAAAGGGAGTTTTAGGACAGCAAGCCCTTGGTTCAGATATTGTTATTTATACTATGATAATTACTTCTATAACAACATTAAATGCTTTTACACTCACCGTTTACAATCTACTATCATTATTGCAAACAAAAGGATTGTGTTGTGCTAAATCAAAACTAGACTAGGAAGCCTCCTTCGTCATAGCCTGTATATTATTATACTTTGCTTAAAAGTCTTGCGGAGTACATCATTGCACTTGTCGAGACCAAAATATGCAAATCTGGACCCTCTGTGTATTTTGAGCTAGTCCCATGATCAGTAGCTAGCTCACATAATACAGTATCGATGAATATCATATCCATACAACGAAATAGCTAAGAAAGAAGCAAATTAATTATTTAATAGTAGTAGCGGACCATATGGTCAAGGTTTACAAAACTTGCCATGCAGGGCTTAAGAAATAAATAGAACTTTTGCAGTGAAAATAAGATAACTTGTAGTGGCCATCCGACATGCTCACAAGCAATCGAGTGGAGAGCGTATCCTAGTTCGCAAAGTCTTCAAAATAGTCCTCCTCGTAGAACTCTGAGTACCTGGGTTCTTCCTCACCGACTGATCAACAATGTATAAAGGCCCTGAGTACATAAAGTACAAAGCAAGTCATTGGTGTAGGCAACTAATATTCTTACAAGGAATAAACAAAGGAATAGCCATATGGTTATTTTGCAGAAAGCAACATTTACAGTAAATAGGGTAAATAGATTGTAAAGCATAAATTAAAAGACATAATAAATAAAGCAAATAATTTCTTTGAAACAGCCAGTGATCTACCCGCTCACTTCCCAACCAACAACTAGTGAACTACCTATTCACTTTCCAACCATTCCACCATCCAAGATTTTATGAAATCTCTATACCTCATGTGAAATTCTCAAGCATTGTCCATAACTAGGGACACAGCTGTTCGAACAGTTTTATCACTCTGCAGAGGTTGTACAGCTTTACCCCAAGACATAATTAACTTGATATGTTGTCCAAGACACGCTTCCATAGTTATGCGACTAAGTGATTATCATAAGGCCTTTACAAAAGCTTTGTCTTAACCCAATTCTGCCTGCTATGGTTCCACCACTGAAGGGTTACATCCACCAGAGTCGAGGCCCCCTCTTGCGCCATGTGAATCTACCCATCTATCTCGGAACCTACACCACCACATGGTAGAACCAAATCAAGACATTGCAAATTAATCAGCCAGATCCATCCCATACTAGACAAGTGTTTGTACGATATAAGTCCTTAGTGATTACCTAGGTGAGACAACCTTATCCAAAATGTGCTACTCACACTCCCTTTACTACACGATCTTTCATTTGAGTATGAAACCATTTTGTTCAACAAGGACCAATGGCATCTCCTACCATGACACAACAAATTTTAACAACAGTGGTTACCCGCCACGATTCCATATATCATTAAGTCAAGTTATCGTGATTAACCTTGTGAATATGACCGATCGTACAACTAAGCATGTATAAGCATAACTACGTTACCCATGTTGGTATTTCAATTATGTCCAACTAATAACAACCTAACCTATGGTGTCAAAGGATACATGTTATTTACAATAATCAAGATGGCATAATGTTAATTAGGTAATTAGCTACTCCCAGAAACATTTGATATAAAAGTAGCATGCATGTTGATATAAATCAATATAGTTTTGCAATACTGGGTTAAATATGATCAAAGGACTATGACTTGCCTTCATCGAAGATTGGAGTTACTCCTACAGACTGGTCCAAGCTGGCTTCGGCAACGTTGGACTCTATACGGGCAAAACAAGACAAATAGATCACAATAAATCCAAATAAAATCCATAAAATATCAAATAGGCACTGATATAAAGATTATGAATTTAGGAAGAAGAATGAACTAAATCAGAGTTCGTATGAAAGCGACCGAGCTTCCGAAAGTTTGTCGGATTGGAAAAATCTTGGAGATTGAGAGGGAGAGGAATATTATCTAGAATATTCCTTTTCGGGTTAAATAATAAAAAGATCCCTAGATTGACATGTGGGGCCCTTGTCATTGAGACAGATAAAGATAGAGAGGGAATGTATGATAGGTGGGGTCCAATTGCTAGTGAGAGGAGTAGGGGAACAGAGGAAGGGGAAAACAGGGAAGGTGGATAGCAACTTAGGCATGTGGCGGCGCAGGAGGGCCGGCCGAGGGTCAAAATGGGTCCCCGAAGGGGTGAGGACCCTCCAGGTGGTGGTGGCGTGGTTGGGGTGGCAACATGGCAATGGCGGTGGCACGAGTGCACGGCTGTGCGGTTTCAGTAGCAGCTCGGCACCGCACGACGGAAGATGGCATGAGAATGAGCTCAGCGCCGATGAGGGGGACGCACCAGGTCATCTAGGGAAGCTAAAGGGGGATCGAGGCACCGCATCGACGACAGTCGGCGGTGGAGAAGAAGGGTCGACGGTGGGGCTCCATGGTTGCGTGATGGACGAAACAAGGTGGGGGGGGATATGGAGGGGGTTGGAGAACATATTGTCACCCGCTCAACTTGACAAGTAGTTCACCGGAAAGGGAGATCGGGTGGGGGTGGTGCGGCCAGTCTTGGGGAAGAAGGTGGCAGTGTTGATTCGGCTGGTTCCCCAGGACGGTGAGGTGAGCATCACGTAGAATGCGACAAGCCAAACCCTGTGGTGGCGATGGAGCAGGCAAAAGCTCACCAACGGCGATGAATTCCGATGAGGAAGAGCATTGGTCGTGCATGACTTCACAACCTAAATCCGATGAGATGGCAGCAGAACTGAGCACGAGACACTAGGGTTTTGATGGAAGGGAGTGAGGCGAACCTCGTGACAAGGGTGGCGGCGCTATTTATGGCCAGGGCAGCGTGTAGGGCATGAAACTGAGTCCAGCTCGGGTGGCGGTGTATGCGGAGACCACACGAGACGAGGAACAGAGAGCGGCTCAGCTGGGCTAGGCTGTGAGGACCCCGGCTTATTCGGCTTGTAATGCTTAGTCTACCATTGACCCTAGCATCACGAACAAAATAAACCGTGTCTTCGAGATATATATACTTTTCAGAAATGTAGTATACACACCCCTTTACAAAATCATGCATCAATTCCATTCAAGACATATAACCAAAGCACGAACTAGATTAAACAAAAGACATACATAATAGAGTTATTACAAAAGGGGCCGACCGGCCAAATAACAATTAAAAGAGTTAAATAAACAGCGGAAACAAAAGCCACAAGATGGCGATAAAAAAAGCCAATTAGCGTGCCTTTAACCCACAAGGCAACCAACCGGGCCGCCAACATAGTCGTCAAATCCACCGCACATCTCACAAAAGTGAATCCCCGGGGGATAAACCTCCTCTACAACAAATTAATTAAGCAAAGCAAATGAGTACAAAAATGTACTCGCAAGACTTACGTGTAGTGTAACAGACCTATACATATGCTACATGCAAGCTTATTTAAGTGGAGGTCAGAGGTTGTTTTCAAAGATAAAGCAAGTTTTCATTTGCAATAATTAAGTAGATTCAAAGCGTTTTACAATTCGCTTTTAATTTGCGATAACAAATGAGACAACAACATAATAACAATAGATAGATGACAACAACAATCCTGGAAGTGACTAACCCAATAGTCACCACAACAATAGCATGAATTACCCATTCATACCACCCACATCAAGTTTTAATTAAAGGTTATAGTCTAACTCTCGAAAGACCTCCCCAAGCGTGTCCATAACCTAGGACAAGGCTATTCGAATAGTTTATACCCTGCAGGGGTATACCAATGTACCCACACGTCAGACCGCCTTTTTGCCAAGCTATTTAGCACACTTCCTTTGGTATGCCGGCACGGCTAAGTCCTACGAGACATTTCCAATGGGTGATGCTAATTAAGAGTCGTGACAACCCGAAGGGTAGGATGCACCTACCATTTAAGCAACTGCGGGTGCTCCCAATCCCTATAAAAACATTTTAACCACCATCGACTCATAATTAACACCTCCCAAAGTACTTAGTCAAGAGGGGTTCCCAATACCCTCGTGTGGTTAGCACGTAAAATTGCTTGGTTTAGTGTAACAAGATGTTCGGTCCTTGTTGACTTAGGCACCATTCCACACACCAACAGATCACACCGTCATCCATTGTGCCCAAGTCCAAACAGTTTTTATTTTTCAGTTTTTGACTTTACAAATTAACAAAGCACAAGTGCTGGACATAATGGAATAATAATTACATTTGTGTGATCAAGGTTATCGACTAAGTCGATAATTGCCCAATTCTACCGTAAGCTAAGCATTTCTAAGCAATATCAACACGTCATCTACTAAGTGACAAGAGCTCATCCAACGAACTCTAAATCACAGCAAGATATTCCTAGGCTTAGTAGTAGAGATTGAACATTTACCTACAGAGTATGCATCTATAGGATCAACTAATCGACAATAGTTTAACAACAAAATAGAGCATGCATACATACACTTTGCAAACCATATATTAGACTTTGAAAGTAGTGGGATTAAATATGATCAAACTTCTTGCCTTGCTGGATTTGCTCACTAAGCTGCAGAGGAACACTCTCGGGATCAACGCACTCGTCGGCACCTAACGAAAAAGCGAAAAAGAACCGACAAGAACGAAGAAAACCGAAAAGACTCAACAGCCAACTTTCTCCAAATGCACTGAAATTTTTACAGCAGCAAGAGCATGATTTTTTAAGGAATTTAGCAACAAGAACCAATTGATTTGGATTCTCAATGCAAAAGTTAAGGCCAAAACAATTCTGCTCAGCTTGGAAAAAGCTGGAAAATTCAAATCGGTTACTGTTCATCCGAATTAAATTCTTTAGCACAAATTTCCAAAGAGGTGTTGCATCTGAGATTTTTGTGGTAAACAAAGCACCTCATGAGATGAACAACCCAATTGGATTCACCTCATTTGGAGCTAGGATGCATTTTCTATGATTTTTCAAAGACATGGAAAAGTGCACAAGTTAAATGCATTTGCAAAACTTTGGAAAATAGTGGAATGCTCAAAACCTATTCTACCAGCAAGTACACTAACAAAGGAAACCAATAAACTTGGTTTCACTCAAAAAGGAGCAACAGAGAATTACTTATACATTTTCCAAGTTAGATGAATTTCTAAAGCACTAATTAAAGTTAAACAGGAATTAAATCTATTTCCAAATTTTTCTGGAGCCAAACTAAGCCAACAACCATTTTTAGATTAAAGATTAGCTCAAACCAGAATTAACAAAATTTGAATCAACCAAAAATGATTTAAAATGAATTAGTTATGAAATTTTGAAGTCAAATGGAAATTTTCAGTTAATAAATAAACCTTACCGGGAAAATAAAACAACTAAACTGACGCGGTAAACATGGGCCGTTGATGCGCCATCGCATGGCCCACACACGCTCAAGCACAGTGCACTCGTGCACAGGGAAGCACTACCAACGCTTGGATCAAGATCCAACGGCCCATATCGATTTAGACTCCGGACGGTCCGAAGATCACACTAATCTGGACCGTTGATTCAAGGATGTAGGGCTGAGATCAAGGGGAGTTTCGGACGGTCCGAACAGCCCATTAGATCACAGCCGCTAATCAAGTGATGGACGGCCCACAGCGAACGCAACATAGCCCACGCGCACGCCCTCGCTAACCTCAGCCGCAGATCAAGCGATGGGTGGCTGACACTAGGTGGTCCGAACTTCACACAGATCTAGACCGTTAGATCTAGATCTGACGGTGCACAATGATTGAAGTTCAAAACACGTGCACAGTGAAGGAGGCCCACTGTCAGCGACAGAGGCGCCACGTGCGGGGTTTAAAGCGCACGGGGGTGTTTTAAAGAGCGTGGGCCCGCGTGTTAGTGGCACAAAAGCCCGGCTCATGATAGCATTAATGCTAAGCACTGATTACAACTGAATCAATCACTGATTAGCGCCTTAATGAACAGGATAAATGCCCTAATGACAACGACGCTGCTGCTCACGTCCGACAATAGCCCGACGGCAAAGAACTTGTCACCGCCGGCGAGATAGGTCACGGCGGCGCACACCAAGGGTATGGATGGGTCCGCAATAGCAGTGCGCACCCGATGGTGGCATTCTCAATGGCGGCGACGGCCCAGAACGCCGGCTAGACGGAGTTGAGCGAAGATGACCACACGGCCGAAAGTGAAAACGCAAGGAAAGCTCCGCATTGTTCAAGTAAGCAGGTGCCACAACTCCTAGGGGCTATAAACAAGCTACCTGAGGCACGGGAAGGTCCAGAGGTGGAAGGAGTTGCGCCGGCGATGTTGAAGCTTGCTGGACTTGAAGAAGACAACGCGGGGAAGGTGCTCTAAGCAAAATAGCAGCACCGGGTCATCAATAAAGCTTCAATATAGCTCATAGATGGCCCATGAGCAAGTAATTGAAGAGATGAGCCACTTACCGGCACTGAGGAAGAAAGGGGGCAAACTTGGTCGAATTTGAACAAACCCCAAATTAAGCTGCTCCTGTAAATGTCAAAACCAATTAAGTTAGGGGTTTTGACCACAGAGGTGAGGGGCTCAAGTTGAAGCAAAGAGATTGGAAGAAAAGCCACTGGAGTACGGGTTTCACCGAGGAGCTTCACGGTCCAGTAATGGCGGCAGGGGGGGTTTGGGTGATTCGAGCTCGACCAGTAAAGAGCAAGTCGAAAGGGTGTGTAAAGGAAGACAAGGAGGAACAAGGGGGGCTTAAATAGCCAGAGGAGCAAGGTATGGAGCTAGGGCAAGCACCCACGGTGAGCTCGGCCCACGCTCGGTTCACCGCTCGGCCAAGGACGCGGAGGGGATGGGGGCAGCTCTGTACACGACTTTGGGGCCGAAAGCACTGGCAAGCATTAATTAGCAGTAGCAAAGAGCGGTTGGGAGGTGACAAGGCACTGCTGTCTCCCACGCGTGCGCTCTGCCATGGCGTGCTGGCGCTGGCGCCGCGCCGCGTGAGCGAGAGGAAGGGGATGACCCGCCCAGCGTTGGATTAGAAATGGACAACCAGGATTGGAAGAATCTTGGCGGTTCAATCAAGATCCAAAGGTGGCAAGGCCTGGTGCAGTTAGTTGGCTCGACCGAGTCAAGTGGCTCGAGCCCAACCGTGCGAACGGGTGCGCCCGAGGAATAGTGAAAACCAGTTAGGGCTTAATTTGAAAGCTGAGTTTGGAAGAATTTTTAGAGGTAGCAAACTAACTCCAAAAATTCTGAAATTTTGACTGGAGCTTCCTCACTCCAGGATTAACCTTACATAAAATTTCCAGAGATTTTCATGCAATGAATTTTTCTGAAGAAATTCCTCAAGGTTTGTTCTAGGGTTTGACCAATTGGAAAACTGGTTTGACTTGCCTCCAAAAATTATCAGATAATTTCTAAAAATTATGAATTTTTTTTCGGAGGGGTCACACAGCATCCCTAGAACCAAGGAAAAATATTTTCAACGGTTGATCACAAGATTCCTAACAAAGTTGAATAAGGGTTTGACTTTAGTCAACAGGAGCTTTGTGTTTTTGATTTCCACAATTCCTTTACAAGAATTATAGAACGTCCAAAAACTTCAAGATGTAAGAAAAGTTTTAATTTTTTTCTCATTTTCTTACATTTGAAACACACACCCATATTTGGGATGTTACAAAATCCCCCCCCCCTACAAAAATCTCGTCCCGAGATTCGGCTCACTTGGAAAAGAAGGATGGGTAGTCCGCACGCAGACGATCTTCCCTTTCCCATGTAGCTTCATCCTCGGAATGATTTGACCACTGAACTTTAAGGAACTTGATGGAACGATTTCTCGTTCTTCGTTCAACCTCTTCAAGGATGCGAACAGGGTGCTCGCGATAGGTCAAATCTTCTTGCACATCAAGAGTTTCCAACGGAGTTTCCTCAGTTGGAACATGGAGGCACTTCTTTAACTGGGACACATGGAACACATCATGTACCCCCTCAAGTGCACCAGGCAAATCCAACTTATAGGCAACAGCCCCTTTCTTCTCGATGATGTGGTAGGGACCCACATACCGAGGAGCTAACTTGCCCTTGACGCCGAAACGTTGATGGCCCTTCAAAGGAGAGACCTTGAGATAAACAAAGTCATTAGACTCAAAACTCAACTCACGACGACGGCGATCCGCATAGCTCTTTTGCCTGGATTGAGCTGTGCGTAGACGCTCATGAATAAGCTGGACTTGACTCTCGGCCTCATTGATTGAGTCCGAGCCAAAGAAAGGTCTTTCGCCGGTCTCAGACCAATTCAACGGGGTTCTGCACTTTCTCCCGTATAAGGCCTCGAAAGGTGCCATGCCGAGACTGGCTTGAAAACTGTTGTTGTAAGAAAACTCGGCGAATGGTAAGCATTTCTCCCAACGCTTCCCATAGGAGAGAACACAAGCACGAAGCATGTCTTCCAAAACCTGGTTGACCCTCTCGGTCTGACCATCAGTTTGGGGGCGATATGCTGTGCTGAAGGAAAGGCGAGTTCCCGTAGCCTCTTGCAAACTATGCCAAAATTGAGAAGTGAACAGAGAACCACGGTCAGAAATGATCGTCTTAGGTATCCCATGCAAGCTTACAATTCTGGAAACATAGAGCTCGGCTAAGAGACCTACGCGAAGCTGAGTCTTGACAGGAATGAAATAAGCCACTTTAGTCAATCAATCGATGACAACCCAAATGGCATCATTTTCCTTGGGAGACCTGGGTAGACCGGTGATAAAATCCATCCCGATCAAATCCCACTTCCACTTAGGCACTGGCAAAGGCTGAAGCAGGCCTGCAGGACGCTGATGCTCGGCCTTGACACGACGACACACGTCGCACTCGGCAACGAGCTTCGCAATCTCCCTCTTCATTTGGGTCCACCAAAATCCCTAGCGGAGATCTTAATACATCTTTGTGGCCCCGGGATGAATGGACAAAGGCGAATCATGGGCTTCGCGGAGGATCAAATTTCGCAACTCCATGTCCTTTGGAACCACAAGGCATTGCCCGAACCTCACAATACCAAGCTCATCTTCAGAGAAGCAATTGGCTGTTCCGTTCTTGACATTTTGCCTGATGCGGTTCACTCCAGCGTCCGATTGCTGAGCGGACTTGATCCGATCCACCAAGGTTGGTTGCACAATCAAGGTAGCGAGGAAACCATGCTCAACCAAACCCAAGTTGAGATGCTGAAATTCCTCCAGAAGGGTGGGCTGATGCCCCTTGAGCAACAATGCATTGCAATGCACTTTACGACTAAGCGCATCGGCAACGACATTAGCCTTGCCCGGATGGTAGTGAATACCCATGTCATAGTCTTTGATCAACTCCAACCATCTCCTTTGCCTGAGGTTCAGATATGGCTGGGTGAACAAATACTTCAAGATTTTGTGATCCGAGTACACTTCACAACGATTACCGATAAGGTAATGTCGCCCAATTTTAAGTGCATGAATCACATCAGCTAGCTCCAAGTCATGGGTAGGATAGTTGATTTCATGAGGTCTCAATTGCCTTGATGCATAGGCCACTACCTTGCCTTATTGCATAAGGACACAACCGAGGCCTCGATGAGAAGCATCGTAAAAGATATCGAAGCTCCGATGAACATCGAGAAGAACGAGAACGGGAGCGGTGGTCAAACGCTTCTTGAGTACTTGAAAGCTTTCCTCACAATCAGCGGACCACAAGAACTTCTTGTCCTTCTTGAGCAAGTCATCGGCTATGTGATCTTGGAGAAGTTCTCGATAAAGCGATGATAATATCCCGCTAAACCGAAAACTCCGTACTTCGGTTACCGAACTGGGTTGACTCCAGGAAAGCACATCGCTGACCTTGCTAGGATCAATGGCTATGCCTCCCGCTGAAAGAATATGGCCCAAGAAAGCCACTTCCTTCAATCAGAATGTGCATTTGCTGAACTTCGCATACAGTTGGTGCTCACGCAGCTTGCCCAAAACAAGTTTCAGATGCTCGGCGTGTTCCTCATCGTTCTTGGAGTAGATAAGAATATCATCGATGAACTTATCCAAATACTCCATGAACACCGAATTCATGAGATTCATGAACAGGGTAGGAGCATTGGTCAAGCCGAAAGACATGACGGTGTACTCGTACAAACCATAATGAGTAGAGAAAGCCGTCTTGAGAAAATCCTCAGGTCGAATCCGAACCTGATGATATTCCACTCTCAAATCAATCTTGGAGAAAACTTGAGCTCCAGATAATTGATCGAAGAGGTCATCGATGCGGGGCAAAGGATACTTGTTCTTTACCATTACTTCATTAAGCGGATGGTAATCGACGCACATGCGCAAAGTATTGTCCTTCTTCTTTACAAAGATTGCTGGACAACCCCACGGAGATGAGCTAGGGCGGATGAAACCCTTCTCTTGAAGCTCACCAACCTGCTTCTTCAACTCCACCAACTCATTCGGTGGCATCCGGTAAGGCCTCTTTGAAATCAGGGTGGTACCGGGAGCCAACTCGATGACGAACTCGAGGTCTCGAACTGGTGGTATCCCTGGAAGATCTTTGGGAAAGACATCAATGAAGTCACACACCGTTGGGACTTCACGAATATCCAGAGCTGGCTTCGCTTCGAGCGCGAAGAGATGCGGACCTTGCGACTTTAAAAGCTTAACACGCCACGGAGGGACTCATGAGGTAGACGAGCTTCCGGGCGCAATCGATTTGCCCCATATGCTGAGACAACCAGTCCATGCCAAGAATTACATCTAAGCTCGCTGCATTGAGGAGGATAAGATTTGCTAAAAATCCTACTCCCTCAATCTCAACAGGAACCTCCCGACACTCGGATTCAGCTCTCAACTCCGAACCGGGAGAGCGAATGAGCAACAGGACCAACAAAGGAGCAAAAAGAAGATCACCAACAGCAGCAAAAGACTGAGATACAAAAGAATGAGATGCTCCTAAATTGAACAAAATAGTAGCAAGATGAGAGTTAACAAGAAGCGTATCTAACATGACGTTAGGTGCCTCCTGCGCTTCCTCCGCGGAGATGAGGTTGACGCGGCCGCTCCCCACGCCTTGGATAGCAGGGACAATCTTCTGATCCTGGGAAGGACCACCTCCTTGCCTGCATCCTCCATTAGGACTAGGGGCCGCTCCAGTCTTCTTAGGGCAATTATTCGCATAATGGCCCTTCTGGTTGCAGAAGAAACAAGTGACCTCGGCAACATTACGGAGGCCACCCTGCTGAACCACAGGTGCACGTGGTCGAGACACAGCCTGCGGAGGATGAGGGCAGTCTTGACGACCTCGAAGGTTGAAGCTCGAGGACGGACCCCGAGACTGCCCGAAATGAGTACGGGAAGAGCTGGTCTGGGAAGACTTCTGGGTCTCCCACTTGCGCTTGCGAGACTCTCTCTCAGTGTCCTTCCCTTGTGTTCGGAGACGATGGCCTTGACGACCAAGGTCTGGAAGTCGGGGAAGTCAACGATAAATAGCTTGTCCTGAAGCTCCTCAGACAAGCCATACATGAACTTCTCCTGCTTGGCCTCATCAGTGGCCACCTCCTCTGGAGCATAACGGGTCAGATGGTTGAACTCGTACAAGTACTCCGTGACCGAACTGTGCCCTTGCTTGAGCGCGAGAAACTCCTTCTTCTTCAGCTTCATCACACCAGCAGGGATGTGAGAGCAACGGAAGGCAACACGGAACTCCTCCCAAGAAATGGTGTGGCTTGTAGGCTGCATGGCGAGAAAGTTCTCCCACCACGAAAGAGCTGCACCCTCCAACTGATGGGATGCAAAAAGTGCCTTCTCCTGGTCCTGGCACTGAGCGATACTGAGCTTCCGCTCAACCAGACAAAGCCAGTCGTCTGCATCCAGTGGGTCCTCAGACTTGGGGAAAGTGGGCGGCTAGGTGCGAAGGAACTCTGCAAGTCCCCCACGTGGCTGATGTTCACTTCCTCCCCCTGATCCAGAGGCACCAGAAGGAGTGGAGGTGTTGCGCGCGATAACCTCCAAAATCCTTGTCTGATCCATTCGATTTTGCTCAATCTGAGCAAGAACCGAAGCCATGGTCGGAGGAGGCGGGAGCTCCTCATTCGGATCAGCTGATTGGCCTTGGCCACTATGAGTTCTTCCAGCCATCCTGCTGAAGAGAGAAAGGGGGTTAGCAACGAAACCCGAAAATTAGAAGCTAGAGAAAGCGAATAGCTATCGACTAGGGGAATGGAAAATCACCCTAACCGAAAGCCAAACTTAAAACAGCAAGAATGCAACTTTATAAGCTTACGAAAAGGCTCAAGAAATAGTAAGGAACACGAGACTAAAGTTCAACTTCCCGACACGACAAATCCGTATTGAATGAACGAGCAATCGGTTGAGAAGACAAAATTTCAGCACACTACTCTAGGTCTAACACTGCTACTAAGCAAGGTAAAACCAACAAAATAGGTGTTATATACTTAGCTAACTAGTATCACATCTTACCCTTTTATTCCCACAAGTTTTAGTTGAATTATCCTCTTATTATCTACCCTATTTAGAAACCTTGAGATTGCTGTCTGGAAATTTGATGCTTGCTGTCCAGATTTTGCATCCAAGCTCTTAGCCGAAATCACCGACTCCAGAAACTTCAAAACCTTGTACAAGGGCAGCCAACACTTCAATTTACCAATCTTATTGATTCCCAAAACCCAATTAAACGATAACAACTATCTTTTGAGAGAAGGAGAGGAAAACAACTTTTAGAACTCAAGTGAGAGCAAGATGAGATAAGAAAACTAAGATAGGTAAGGAGTAAAATTAGAGAATTTACTTAAGCTTTCATAAACCATTTGATAATTTGAACTAAGTTTTTCAAAACATCCTAAAGACGACCAAGCTAGGGTTACTACGGTCAGTATGGCTCTGATACCAACTTTGTGAGGACCCCGGCTTATTCGGCTTGTAATGTTTAGTCTACCATTGACCCTAGCATCACAAACAAAATAACCCGTGTCTTCGAGATATGTATACTTCCCAGAAATACAGTATACACACCCCTTTACAAAATAATGCATCAATTCCATTCAAGACATAGAACCAAAGCACAAACTAGATTAAACAAAAGACATACATAATAGAGTTATTACAAAAGGGGCCGACCGGCCAAATAACAACTAAGAGAGTTAAATAAACAGCGGAAGCAAAAGCCATAAGATGGCGATAAATAAACAGCGGAAGCAAAAGCCATAAGATGGCGATAAACAAAAGCCAATTAGCGTGCCTTTAACCCACAAGGCAACCAACCGGGCCGCCAACCTAGTCGTCAAATCCACCGCACATCTCACAAAAGTGAATCCCCGGGGGATCAACCTCATCTGCAACAAATTAATTAAGCAAAGAAAATGAGTACAAAAATGTACTCACAAGACTTACGTGTAGTGTAACAGACCTATACATATGCTACATGCAAGCTTATTTAAGTGGAGGCTGTAGGTTGTTTTCACCATAAAGCAAGTTTTCATTTGCAATAATTAAGTAGATTCAAAGCAGTTTTACAATTCGTTTTTAATTTGTAAATAACAGCGAGACAACAACATAATAACAATAGATAGATGACAACAACAATCCTGGAAGTGACTAACCCAATAGTCACCACAACAATAGCATGAATTACCCATTCATACCACCCACATCAAGTTTTAATTAAAGGTTATAGTCTAACTCTTGAAAGACCTCCCCAAGCGTGTCCATAACCTAGGACAAGGCTATTCGAATAGTTTATACCCTGCAGGGGTGTACCAATGTACCCACACGTCAGACCACCTTTTCGTCAAGCTATTTAGCACACTTCCTTTGGTATGCCGGCACGGCTAAGTCCTATGAGACATTTCCAATGGGTGATGCTAATTAAGAGTCGTGACATCCCGAAGGGTAGGATGCACCGGCCCAGCCTAAGCAACTGTGGGTGCTCCCAATCCCTATAAAAACATTTTAACCACCATCGACTCATAATTAACACCCCCCAAAGTACTTAGTCAAGAGGGGTTCCCAATACCCTCGTGTGGTTAGCACACAAAATTGCTTGGTTTAGTGTAACAAGATGTTCGGTACTTGTTGACTTCGGCACCATTCCACACACCAACAGATCACACCATCATCCTTTGTGCCCAAGTCCAAACAGTTTTCATTTTTCAGTTTTTGACTTTACAAATTAACAAAGCACAAGTGCTGAACATAATGGAATAATAATTAGATTTGTGTGATGAAGGTTATCGACTAAGCCGATAACTGCCCAATTCTACCGTAAGCTAAGCATTTCTAAGCAATATCAACACGTCATCTACTAAGTGACAAGAGCTCATCCAATGAACTCTAACTCACAGCAAGATATTCCTAGGATTAGTAGTAGAGATTGAATATTTACCTACAGAGTATGCATCTACAGGATCAACTACTCGACAATAGTTTGACAACAAAATAGAGCATGCATACATACACTTTGCAAACCATATATTAGACTTTGAAAGTAGTGGGATTAAATATGATCAAACTGCTTGCCTTGCTGGATTTGCTCACTAAGCTGCAGAGGAACACTCTCGGGATCAACGCACTCGTCGGCACCTAACGAAAAAGCGAAAAAGAACCGATAAGAACGAAGAAAACCGAAAAGACTCAACAGCCAACTTTCTCCAAATGCACTGAAATTTTTACAACAGCAAGAGCATGATTTTTAAGGAATTTAGCAACAAGAACCAATTGATTTTGATTCTCAATGCAAAAGTTAAGGCCAAAACAATTCTACTCAGCTTGGAAAATGCTGGAAAATTCAAATCAGTTACTGTTCATCCGAATTAAATTCTTTAGCGCAAATTTCCAAAGAGGTGTTGCACCTAAGATTTTTATGGTAAACAAAGCACCTCATGAGATGAACAACCCAATTGGATTCACCTCATTTGGAGCTAGGATGCATTTTCTATGATTTTTCAAAGACATGAAAAAGTGCACAAGTTAAATGCATTTGCAAAACTTTGGAAAATAGTGGCATGCTCAAAACCTATTCTACCAGCAAGTACACTAACAGAGGAAACCAATAAACTTGGTTTCACCCAAAAAGGAGATACAGAGAATTACTTATGCATTTTCCAAGTTAGATGAATTTCTAAAGCACTAATTAAAGTTAAACAGGAATTAAATCTATTCCCAAATTTTTCTAGAGCCAAACTAAGCCTACAACCATTTTTAGATTAAAGCTTAGCTCAAACCAGAATTAACAAAATTTGAATCAACCGAAAATGATTTAAAATGAATTAGTTATGAAATTTTGAAGTCAAATGGAAATTTTCAGTTAATAAATAAACCTTACCGGGAAAATAAAACAACTAAACTGACGCGGTAAAACATGGGCCGTTGATGCGTCATCGCACGGCCCACACGCGCTCAAGCACAGCGCACTCGCACACAGGGAAGCACTACCAACGCTTGGATCAAGATCCATCGGCCCATATCGATTTAGACTCCGGACGGTCCGAAGATCACACTAATCTGGACCGTTGATTCAAGGATGGAGGGCTGAGATCAAGGGGAGTTTCGGACGGTCCGAACAGCCCATTAGATCACAGCCGCTGATCAAGCGATGGACGGCTCACAGCGAACGCAACACAGCCCATGCGCACGCCCTCGCGAATCTCAGCCGCAGATCAAGCGACGGACGGCTGACACTAGGTGGTCCGAACTTCACACAGATTTAGACCGTTAGATCTAGATCTGACGGTGCACAATGATTGAAGTTCAAAACACGTGCACAGTGAAGGAGGCCCACTGTCAGCGACAGAGGTGCCACGTGCGGGGTTTAAAGCGCACGGGGGTGTTTTAAAGAGCGCGGGCCCGCGTGTCAGTGGCACAAAAGCCCGGCTCATGACAGCATTAATGCTAAGCACTGATGACAACCGAATCAATCACTGATTAGCGCCTTAATGAATAGGATTAATGTCCTAATGACAACGACACCGCTGCTTGTGTCCGACAATAGCCCGACGGCAAAGAACTTGTCACCGCCAGCGAGATAGGTCACGGCGGCGCACACCAAGGGTATGGATGGGTCCGCAATAGTAGTGCGCACCTGATGGTGGCATTCTTAATGGTGGCGACGACCTAGAACGCCAGCTAGCCGTAGTTGAGCGAAGATGACCACATGGCCGAAAGTGAAAACGCAAGGAAAGCTCTGCATTGTTCAAGTAAGCAGGTGCCACAACTCCTAGGGGCTATAAGCAAGCTACCTGAGGCACGGGAAGGTCCAGAGGTGGAAGGAGTTGCGCCGGCGACGTTGAAGTTTGCCGGACTTGAAGAAGACAATGCGGGGAAGGAGCTCTGAGCAAAATAGAAGCATCGGGTCATCCATAAAGCTTCAATATAGCTCATAGATGGCCCATGAGCAAGTAATTGAAGAGATGAGCCACTTACCGGCACTGAGGAAGAAAGGGGGCAAACTTGGTCAAATTTGAACAAACCCCAAATTAAGCTGCTCCTGTAAATGTCTAAACCAATTAAGTTAGGGGTTTTGACCACAGAGGTGAGGGGCTCAAGTTGAAGCAAAGAGATTGGAAGAAAAGCCACTGGAGTACGGGTTTCACTAAGGAGCTTCACGGTCCAGTAATGGCAGCAGGGGGGGTTGGGTGATTCGAGCTCGACCAGTAAAGAGCAAGTCGAGAGGGTGTTTAAAGGAAGCCAAGGAGGAACAAGGGGGGCTTAAATAGCCAGAGGAGCGAGGTATGGAGCTAGGGCAAGCACCCACGGTGAGCTCGGCCCTCGCTCGGTTCACCGCTCAGCCAAGGATGCGGAGGGGATGGGGGCAGCTCTGTACATGACTTTGGGGCTAAAAGCACTGGCGAGCATTAATTAGCAGCAGCAAAGAGTGGTTGGGAGGTGACAAGGCACTGCCCTCTCCCACGCGTGTGTTCTGCCATGGCGTCTTTCAAGGCTGGCCGCCATGAGCGAGAGGAAGGGATGACCTCTCCGGCCGGATTAGAAATGGACGGCCAGGATTGGAAGAATCTTGGCGGTTCGATCAAGATCCAAAGGTGGCAAGGCCTGGTGCAGTTAGTTGGCTCGACTGAGTCAAGTGGCTTGAGCCCAACCGTGCGAACGGGCGTGCCCGAGGAACAATGAAAACCAGTTAGGCTTTACTTTGAAAGCTGAGTTTGGAAGAATTTTTAGAGGTAGCAAACTAACTACAAAAATTCTGAAATTTTGACTGGAGCTTCCTCACTCCAGGATTAACCTTACATAAAATTTCTAGAGATTTTCATGCAATGCATTTTTATCAAGAAATTCCTCAAGGTTTGTTCTAGGGTTTGACCAATTGGAAAACTGGTTTGACTTGCCTCCAGAAATTATCAGATAATTTCTAAAAATTATGAATTTTTTTTCAGAGCGGTCACACAACATCCCTAGAACCAAGGAAAAATATTTCCAACGGTTGATCACAAGATTCCTAACAAATTTGAATAAGGGTTTGGCTTTAGTCAACAGGAGATTTGTGTTTTTGATTTCCACAATTCCTTTACAAGAATTATAGAACGTCCAAAAACTTCAAGATGTAAGAAAAGTTTTAATTTCTTCTCATTTTCTTACATTTGAAACACACACCCATATTTGGATGTTACATAGGCCTCATGCGCATGCGGCTATGGGATGGCACAAAGTGGCGTAGGCATGGGCGAGGTTGCGCTCTAGCGCAGTCGCGGTGCAGCCTGGTGTGGTGCTCATGAAGGGATACGGGTGGGCTACGATAGCAACAATTCAAAATTTTCTACCATGCAAACCAGGAAGCCAAGCAAGTAGATGATGACAGATCATTACCACCAGACGCGCAGTGCAGTGGAAGAAGAGTTGGAGCAGTCTGGTCCAACGTAGAGCACGTCGATGTAGTGGTCGTAGTCGATCGTCTCCTCTAACAACCTCCAACGTTCCTTGTGAAGATCGCGGATCGTCCTCAAGCGCAATAGCAACCACGGTAGCGCCTCTACGGTATCCACACGTCTAGAGAAGGAACAACTGAATGCCAGTGTGCTAGCACCAAGTCACACGGCGGGGCTCTCAGGAAGATGGCGGCTAGGGTTTTGGTGGAGCAACTCAAGTCACAGCTTTCGTGTCTCTCGTCTGTCGCACGTATCACCTCTATCTTCCCTACGGCCTCATTTATTTCCTTATATAATGCCCGTGACAGATCCTATCCAAATACGTTTGATGAATCGTATCCATATTGTTTTGTTCCAACCTGTTAAGTGTGTGACCTGTTAGGTTTATGCATAGTCGGTTGTGTCTCAGAAACATTTTCCGACCACGAATCATTAGCGGCTCCTAGCGCGAAAAAATGATTCCTGAATACACACAAATTATATCGGACGAACCTTAATGCATCTACGACCAGGTCCTCATCACTCACGATCAGGTCCTATCTCTATACGACCAGTTCGTAACTCCTTATGACCAATGGTCGTGATTACGTTCGACCAGTCTACGACCAGCTCGTATATGGTCATGACCAGTTCATAATTCCTTACGACTAGTGGTCGTGATTACGTTCGACCAGTCTACAACCTGCTCGTAATTGATCATGACCAGTTTGTAACTGATCGAACTAAGCGACCTACTCGTGTATTCTCCCTTTGCCTCACGATATTTGGTTGAACTCCAAGTGAGATAACATGTCATCCATGGACTGTTCAATACTTTCTTGATCGAGTGTCGGATAACCTTATGTGGTCGAACTCTTCGACGACCAGTGGCATGGCCATGCACTTTCTTTATCCGACCACATCAAGGGGCCTAGAGATATCTCTTCTGTTATGTTAGGAGGGGCAAATCCCATATTCGACCAGTCACATCCCTCCGCATGTTTCATATCATACCTGAAAGCTACCTTTATAACTACCTAGTTACGAGTAGCGTTTGGCAACCCCTAAGAGTGCTATTACACATGTAGGGAACCATGCTGATCTTAGGTCTAAGGATTATACATCATCATTGCTTGAGACCAACTGATGACACATGGAATCATAACAATCAAAACAATGTCTCAAGGTGGGTCAATCCAACCCCATGTTCTCCAACATGTGTTCACATTATTGATTTGAGATCCCTACATCCATGACCGATGAAACATGGTCATCAATCAATACATGTGCTGGTCGATAGAATCACTAGTGTTCTGACTAGTGACATCTGACCAGGGATACCTTTAGAATGACATTATATAGGTTAAAAGAGCTTCACCAACAAGTCACTTACTTGTCAATCTTATAACCAATGATTCATCCAAAGAACATAATAACATTTATTCAATAACTCATAAACATAGACGTGATATCATCATCTCCATGATTGCCTCTAGAGCATATCACCAACAGTCTCCCACTTGCACTGGAGTCAATTATATAGGTATCGAATACCCATAGCTCTTATGTGCGCCTTATGCTTAGGTTGCGGGAGAGGCTTTGTCAATGGATCAAATCTGTGTGCACTTTGTATATCTTCACATCAACTCGGTCTAAGACTTTGACCACACTGGTCTAAGAATACGACCACTCTGATTGCGATCTGAAATCATCTTTGTCGGTTTGGAAACCAGCATCGGTGTAACCTTTTTCGACCAGCTCTTCCTCACCACCATACACAAGAAATGCATCCTTAGTCCTTCACAAGTACTTAAGGATATTCTTGACTGCTATCCAGTGACCTTCACTTGGATCTGATTGATATTTGCTCGTAACACTTAGAGCATACGACACATCTGGTCGTGTACATAGCATGACATACATGATAGATCCTATAGCCGAAGCATATGGGATTCTACTTATTTTGTCTCACTCATCAGTGGTCGTAAGACACTGACTCTTGCTAAGATTAATGCCATGTACCATGGGCAAGAAACATTTCTTGGAATCTTGCATGTTGAACCGTTTCAACACCTTGTCTATGTACATATCTTGGCTTAATCCAATTAGCCTTTTAGTTCTATCTCTATAGATCTTTATACCAAGAATATATGTTGCATCTCCTAAATCTTTTCATTGAGAAACTATTTCTCAAAGAAGTGTTAACAGATTCAAGCATTGGAATATCATTTCCGACCAGTAGTATGTCATACACATACAAGATCAGAAACACAAGCTTGCTCCCACTAACCTTTTTTGTAAACACAAGGTTCTTCTTCGTTCTTGATGAAGTCAAACCCTTTGACTACTTCATCAAAACGAATGTTCCAACTCCGAGATGCTTGCTTCAATCCATAAATGGATTTGTTAAGCTTGCATACATTTCTAGGATCCTTTGGATCGACAAAACCTTCAGGCTGTGTCATAAACACATCCTCACTTAGGTTTCTATTTAGGAAAGCCGTTTTGACATTGTGGATATCATGGGGATATGTGCATGATCTTAGGATGATGATACAATTGGCAATGGCATTGTTGATTTGTCGAATCACGCGTTTTCAGCTAAGTTAAAAAGCTGTCAGAACTGGAGCGGTCAGACCGGCGTGTTGAGAGCGGTTTGATCGGCCTGGTGCGGTCTGACCGGCCTTTGTATGGTGGTCTGACCGGATTTGTGCTGTTCATCATCAAATCGTTGGCGATGCTTCTTGGGTTAGGTTAAGGACATGGGCTTCAGTGCATATGTGTTGCATGATACATGTTTTCACTAACGTGGGTCAAGTTGTGAAGAACTTGTTCCCGGAATCGATTTCTTTGTCTATTATTGTGCAGGTTGCTTGGAAGTCAATGACGGTCAACGGCGAGGATGATCGGGACTAAGCTTGGAGAGCTGAGGTCCAGAATGATCGGGGATGCCGGTTGGAGTCAATAGAGTAAGCGTGGTGCAGAATGGACAAAGGTGACCGAACGGGCAGTTCGGTGCGACTGGTTGGATCAAGCGGTGCGGGGGTCGGTGCAAGTGCCATGGTGGTTCGGTGGGAGCCGAATGGGAGAGACTTGCCGACATGATAAGAGCCGCTGGATCAACCTACACGTGGCGAATCATGGGAGTGCTTTGCGCAGTTCGGTCTCGGTCTTCAAAAAAGATCGAGAAGGGGTATTTTGGTAATTTCACCAAAATACTGCCTTGGTGACCTTTTGCCAACCTGCGGCGCAAGACGGTGCGTGGAGAAGCGGTTTAGGTCAAGAGAAGATGAAGACGACGCTTTAAAATGCGTGCGTATGTGTGACTCGTTTGTGTGTGGGCTTAACGGGTGCCCTAAGTGGAATATTCTCTAGATCCTAGTCTCCACTATAAATATGGGGTGTGCTGGACAGCAACCCTGAACCCTTTGATTGTGTTAACCCTACTTTGGCTTTTAGGGCTTAGAGAGAAGATGGAGATGTTAGGGTTCTAGAGTATGGATTGATTGGAGTGTTCATGTTGTGAACTTTGTCTTCCTTGAGGGAGTGGCTGTAAACCAGCAACAACCACAAATCAATCTATGCAAGATTTCTCAAAGTTGAGTTCCTATTTGTTCTTGCTCTCTATTTCTTGATTTTGGGCCTTTCTTTGATCCTTTGATTCTCTGTTGGTTTCTTGCCCCAATCTACCTTGCTGTGATATGTGGGAATACATCTGGGATCATCTTGATCATCAATCATCCACGAGCAAGTGTTTGGATCAAGTTTTCGTTCTTGCCCGGTTTTGAACCAATCTTCGTTCAAATGGAAAAAGGTCGAGCCTTTGACGTGGAACTACTCAATCGTTGCATGGAATAGGTTCCTAATATCCTTAGGAAGGTGCGTTCCAAATTTGGTCAAGTTTGGCCGTGTAGATCAAAAGTTAGACCGATTTTCGTTTTGGTTTTTGGGCTATCGACCTTTGTTTAGCTTCGTCAGTCGGTCAGATCGCGCTTGAGCCACCGGTCAAGTTGCCACTTGGTCCGACCTGCGATAGACGTCGGTCAGACCGGGCCCGAGGGTTTCAACTCTGAGTTTTGGGTCTTTTGCTTCAGGGTTTGATCGGATTCAACACAGGTCATCCACTATACTTGTATACAGATCTTCATAGCTTTTATAGCTATTGGAGTGAAAGTAGTGTTGAGTTAGATCGAGGTGAAAAATAGAGAAAGCGTCTATTCACCCCCCCCACTCTAGGCGCCTTTCCGGTCCTACAGACATCCATTTGCCATATCTCATAATCGAAATATGCAGCAATAGCTATAATGATTTGGATAGACTTAAGGATAACGATAGGTGAGAAGGTTTTTATCATAATCAATACCTTGAATTTATTTGAAACCCTTCACAACCAGTCATGCCTTATGAATGTGAACATTTTCATCCATATCTATCTTTTTCTTAAAAATCCATTTGCACTCAATGGTCTTAACACCATCAAGTGCATCAACCAAGTTCCAAACTTGATTATCAGGCATGGACTTTATTTTAGATCTCATGGCTTCATGCCATGACTCAGATTCTAGGTCCACCGTCGCTTTCGCATAAGTTTTAGGCTCACCATTATTCAATAATAAAACATCATGCCCATACCTTATAGGCAATTGACGTGGCCTCTTTGATCTTCATAGGGCTGATGCCTCATCTACAGGTTTAACAACATTTTGTTCATCTTGTAGAGGTTCAGTAGGAGTTGAAACATTTTCAAATGCTTTCTGAATTTCTTTGAGTTGCACCTTGCTCCCACTGACTCCTTTGGAAAGAAACACTTTCTCTAAGAAGACACCATTATGGGCAACAAACACTTTGTTATCAACTCGATTATAAAAATAATATCCTTTAGTTTCCTTAGGATACTCCACAAAGAAACACTTATCGGACTTGGGTGTGAGTTTATCAGACGTCAAACATTTTACATAAATCTCACAACCCCATATCCTGAGAAAAGACAATCCAGGACTCTTCCCGGTCCGTATCTCACATGGTGCCTTCTCTACAGTTTTTGATGGAACCCTATTTAAAGTGAAAGCTGCTGTTTCTAGAGCGTATCCCTAGAATTGCAATGGAAGATCAGATTGGCTCATCATAGACTGAACCATGTCCAACAATGTTCGGTTCTGTCGTTTCGACACCCCATTCCATCCAGGAGTTCCCAGCGGAGTGAGTTGTGGAACAATTCCACATTTCTTTAGATGATCACCAAACTCATGGCTCAAATATTCACCTCCACGATCAGATCGTAGACATTTGATTGTCTTGCCAAGTTGATTCTGCACTTCATTATGAAATTCTTTGAACTTTTCAAAGAATTCCGACTTATGTCTCATCAAGTAGACATAGCCAAATCTACTGAAATCATCACTAAAAGTTATGAAGTACTGAAAACCACCTCTGGTCGGAGAACTTATCGGACCACATATATTCGTATGTATGAGGGCCAATAGGTCACTCGCCCTTTCACCTCTGGTCATGAAAGGTGCCTTCGTCATCTTTCCAAGTAAACAAGATTCACATGTTTCAAATGATTCAAAATCAAATGAGTTTAGAAGACTATCTTTTTGGAGCTTCATCATGCGCTTTTTATTTATAGGATTAAGTACAGGTTTTGTCCCTCAACTATACCCGATGATTAATTTTCGTCCCTCAACTGAAATACTAGATATAATGACCCTCCAAGTATCAATACCGGACAAAAGAAGTCCCTTCATCTATTTGAGAGCAGTTTTGACCGTTGTTTGACCCACGTGGCACTGGCAACTTTCCTTTCCCCTTCTCTTCCGCCTGCTCCAAAACCACTTCGCCCACCGCCGGTGGCCATGGCCTATCTCCCGCCCCACAAGCACCACTCTAGCACCTCCACGCCCACCCCGACCCGACCCCTTCCTCGCTCACCTCCTCTCTCTGCTCCCTCTCCCTCTCCTCCCCTCGCGGCGGCAGCCGCCACTACCACCCCCCGCTAGTCCAACAAGATCATCCACACCGCCGGATACGTCTCCCGCTGGTCCCCCCTCCCGCCCTTCCCCTTGGACAATGACAACGATGATGAGTCGCTCCACCTCGAGCCCTTCCCCTGCGACCCCATCGAGCGCAAGACCGGCGCCAAGCCCCTCGTCCTTGTCTCCTCCTCCTGAGAAGGCTCCTCCGGCTCTGTGGAGGCCGCAGCCGCCACCATCGCCGAGCGGTTCTTGTCGGACCTCCTCATCGCGGCTGAGAGGGTTAGGGCGGGCGATGCGCCAAGGGAGGAGGAAGTGAAGCTGAGCCTCGTGGCTAGGGTGGGGATGGTGCTCTTTCAACCATGAGTCTTCTTTTACCCATCCCATTTGCCATTTCTTGGAGCTATGCTTTGCGTAACCTTGTGATGTATGCTGATTGCAAAGAGCTAACGTGAATGATGTTGTGTAGAAGTGGATCGCCCGTCTTCCTGGACTCGCATGGGGCCCTCATGGCGCTACCTCTGGCCGGCATGGCTCGCCCGTGCCACATCCGCCTCTGTCGCTCGACGCGGCCCGCCTGAGTGCATGCCTCTGGTTCCGGTGCCGCCGCTTGCGCCCCCCGTCGGCTCCTCTCCTCTGCGCCTTGTGGCCATGGCCCGAGTGCCCGTGCGCGTGGTGGCACGCCGACGCCCCTGTGTCTCTACTCCCTCAGCCCATGCTTGGCCCAGCACCATGCGTCTTGTCAATGGACACCAACTCCACCTTCTTTGGCCGGCCCAGGTTGAAGTCCGTGCCATAAACGCTGTACCGCGGTGAACCGCCCACTGACATTGGCCGCTCCTGCACCAGTGATAGGATCTTATGGAACCATCCGTCGGCGCCATTCAACACACCTTCGTCGAGCCCTTTGATGGCCGCACCTATCGCCGTGGTCGCTGCCACGACGCTGTCAGCGCCAAGCAGGTCGCCCATGTCGACCTCGACAAAGCAAGACCGGAGGCAGTTCTCGAGGTACTCTTGTGGGATCGGTGGGGTGAACCGGCCATGGCATTCCACCGAGAACAGCAGGTATGCACACTTCTTTCTGGTGCAGCTGCCGCCGACTCTCACCAGGCAGGCCCATGCGAACGCGCACGCCACCGTGAACATCGAGCAATGGACGCGCCCACCGCCATTGCTAGTCGTCGTGCCTTTGGCAATCACACGTTGCTTGAGCTTATCAATGCAGTCGTGGGTGAGCGCCAATGATGCGATGACCAGCTTCAGTGGTGGCCCGGACGGCGTTGGTGGAGGTGGCCCGTTGGCCGCTAGTTGCTGCAATTCATCGAGCGTCCTCGCGGCAAGGCCGTCGGGGTCGGCAACCACAACACGGTCCAAGAACGGTGCGGTGGCACCGTCACAGCGTCTTCGTCGGCAACCACCCGACAATGGCTGGCACCGTGACCTGCTCCGCCGTCTGCTGCTTCACCGTGCGCATGTCCATGCCCACCTGCTGCTTCTATTGCTGATGCCTCGCCACGCTGACTGCCACCATCGCCGCCGCTCTCCAGTTCTCTTTTGCAGGTGGAGATGGCGCCGACAGTGGCAGCAGCTGCAGCCTTGGCCTAATGCTCATCGGCAGGTTCTGGTCCAACTGCGAGTGGTCACCCGCGGTGCTCGCCAATGTCGCTGGCACATCGCGGAGGACTCGAGCCACCCCTGCGGGGAGCAGCAGCAGCTGGAGCTCCCTCTCCCCTTGCTCCTGGTCCATAGATGTTTTTTTGTGCCAATAAAGCCACGTGGGTCAAACAGCGGTCAAAACTGCTCTCAAACAGATGAAGGGACTTCTTTTGTCCGGTATTGATACTTGGAGGGTCATTATATCTGGTATTTCGGTTGAGGGATGAAAATTAATCATCATGTGTAGTTGAGGGACGAAACCTGTACTTAATCCTTATTTATATGACCTAGACGACAATGCCAAACGAAAGTGGTATTCATATCATTAGTTCAAAGTCTCTTAGTATTAATGTTAAAGATGGGCTCATCCTCAAGATTCAAAACATTCAATCCATTCACCAATGGAGCATGGTCATAAAGCATATCTTCAAAATAAATTGAACAACAATTGTTCTTTATTTTGAACTCATAACCTTCTGCTCCTAGACAAGAAGTAGAGATAATATTTTTGCTTAAGACTGGAACATAATAACAATTATGAAGTTCCATAACTAATCCTGAGGGTAAAGCTAATGGTAAAGTGCCAATAGCTAATGCAGCAACTCTTGTTCCATTGCCCACACGGAGATCAACATCTCCTCTTGCCAAGCATCTACTCTTTATCAGTCCCTGCATCGAAGTGCAAATATGAGCAACTGATCCGGTATCAAATAACCAAGAACTGGTCGGAGAAGTGGCAAGATTAATTTTTATAACATTTATACCTGAACTGGAAGTCTTACTTCCTTTGTTATTTTTCATTTCTGCTAAGTACTTCTTGTAGTTTCTCTTCCAATGCCCAGTCTCATGACAATGGTAACATTCTGATTCAGGCTTAGGACCTAGTTTAAGCTTCTTAAGCTTAGCCTTGAGACTCTCGATCTCATCTTGAGTCTTTCCTTTGCCTTTTCCCTTTTTCCCGACTTACCCTTCTTCTTGAAGGTTGTAGTCTTTTGAACCATCATCACATGATTGGAACTTTTCTTGATGCTCTCCTCAGCACCTTTAAGCATGCCATGCAACTCGGTCATTGATTTCTCTATGTCATTCATATGAAAATTCAATATGACAGACTCAAAGCTCACAGGGAGCGATTGAGAATCACATCAATAGCCAACTCTTGGCTAAGGGGAAAACTAAGTTTTTCCAAGCTCTCAATGAGACCAATCATTTTGATCACATGAGGACTGACCGGGTTACCTTCTGACAGCCTACAAGAAAATAATGCCTTAGAGGTATTAAACCTCTCTGCCCTTGCTTAATCCTAAAACATACCCTTCAGACCTACAATCATATTGTAAGTGTCTGTGTTCTTGTATTGCTTCTGAAGCTCAGAGTTCATGGTTGCAAGCATAAGGCAGTGCACATCGACTACGTCATTGCAATGCTTCTCATAAGCATTCTTTTCAGCTTGAGTAGCATCGACAATCGGTTCCTCGGGATAGGGACTCTGTAGAACATATTCCTTTTTTTCTTGTTTGAGAACAATTCCCAGATTGCGAAACCAGTCAATAATGTTAGTTCTGTTTATCTTTTCTTTCTCAAGAATAGATCGCAAATTAAAGGTAGGTGCACAAGAAGTAGTAGGTGCCATGATCTACAACATAATATGCAAAAAATTCAACACTATGTTTATGTAAGATCTTCTATTAGACACTCATATCGGTGGTTATATTCGACCTATCTACGACCAACTCGTATCATTATACGACTAGTCTGGACCTGGTCGTATCACCATATGACCAGTGGTCGAACTCAATCAACAACAGATAATAAACCATGTTTCCCTCTAACATCATATAGTGAGTTCAAGATCCTAAAATCATTAAGTCCTAGTGAGCTTTGGCATCACTGCTAGAAACCTAGTGATTTAAGGTAGACAACCCTTTGCCAATCATATCACATATGACTCTTATTTGTTGGGTGGCATCTCTATGCTCTGGTAATCAACATTATGCCCTAAGGCCCAAAACTATTTTGATAGCCTTGTCAAGTTAAACCAACACTACGCATGTAGGTGTTCGATTCCCACCCCATCTTATTAAGATAGTCAATGGCACCCTACTTTGGTAGACATGCCAATTAACGATCAAAATCATGATAGGCGCAGCAATTGGAAAGGCATCAAATTAACTTAATTTTTCTTGAGGGATACTATTCTACCATGTTAAAATATCTAATGATAAAACATGATCAAATAGCATAACAGGAATAAACACAAACATTCACAAATAATCAAATTAAACTATGAAATAGTATGGCCCTTAACATGTTGATCTCCATCAGCATGCTTCCTGTTCTCCGACCACCATGCTTGAAGTCTCCGACCGTATTCATCTACTAAGCAATTACTCCTAAGAGCTAGTAATGAATTACATAGGATAATTTCAAGCATCACATATTGGTACGCAAACCGTTATACAATAATATGTAGCTCGATGGCTATCTCACAGCATGACACGCATGCCATGTGAAATCTATTCATGCATCACATACACAATAGGCCATACTATTCATATCAATCCATGCAAAAATGAGTTATGCAAAGAATCCAATTCTATTGGGCGATATGAACACACATTACTATATCATGCAAGGTAGTCGAAAACAAGTCAAGTAAATCATCTGGTGCTCTTAACTTATACCTCCTCGTATACCCATCTACTACCAACGAAAACCAATCGATCTTCATCGACCAGTGCCTAGATCGTTCCGTCCATATGAACTGATCTAGATAACTAGATCCGACCAGTAATAGATCCAATCTACTACTACTGCATATCAAGTATATGCGACCGACCCAGATAAAAAGCTACGCAGGATGGCTTTGATACCACTGAAGGGATACGGGTAGGCTACGATTGCAATAGTTCAAAATTTTCTACCATGCAAACCAGGAAGCCAAGCAAGTAGATGATCACAGATCATTACCACTAGACACGTAGTGTAGCAGAAGAAGAGTTGGAGTAGTCTGGTCCAACGTAGAGCGCGTCGACGTAGTGGTTGTAGTCGATCGTCCAATGTCCTCGTAGTCGATCGTCTCCTCCAGCAACCTCCAACGTTCCTTGTGAAGATCGCGGATCGTCCTCAAGCGCAACAGCAACCGCGGTAGCGCCTCTACGGTATCCACACATCCAGGGAAGGAACAACCGGACGCCGGTGTGCTAGCACCAAGTTGCACGGCAAGGCTCTCAGGAAGATGGCGACTAGGGTTTTGGTGGAGCAACTCAAGTCACGACTTTCGTGTCTCTTGTCTGTCGCACGTATCACCTCTATCTTCCCTGCAACCTCATTTATTTCCTTATATAGTGCCCGTGACGGATCCTATCCAAACATGTTTGACGAATCGTATCCATACTGGTTTGTTCCAACTCGTTAAGTGTGTGACCCGTAAGGTTTATGCGTAGTCGGTTGTGACTCAGAAATATTTTCCGACCACTAGTCATTAGCGGCTCCTAGCAGGACATAATGATTCCCGAATACACACAAATTATATCGGACGAACCTTAATGCAATATGATCTCTGACTAGGTCCTCATCACTCACGATCAGGTCCTATCTCTATACGACCAGTTCTTCTTTGGTCATAACCAGTTCGTAACTCCTTACGACCAGTGGTCATGATTGCGTTCGACCAGTCTATGACCAGCTCGTATTTGGTCACGACCAGTTCGTAACTCCTTACGACCAGTGGTCGTGATTACGTTCGACCAGTCTACGACCAGCTCGTAATTGGTCACGACCAGTTCGTAACTGATTGAACTAAGCGACCTGCTCGTGTATTCTCCCTTTGCCTCACGATATCTGGTTGAACTCCAGGTGAGATAATATGTCATCCTTGGACTGTTCAATACTTTCTCGATCGAGTGTCGGATAACCTTATGCGGTCGAACTCTTTGACCACTAGTGGCATGGCCATGCACTTTCTTTATTCGACCACATCGAGGGGCCCAGAGATATCTCTCTTGTTATGTTAGGACGGACAAATCCCATATTCAACCAGTCACATCCCTCCGCATATTTCATATCATACCCGAAAGCTGCCTTTATAACTGCCCAGTCACGAGTAGCATTTGGCAACTCCTAAGAGTGCTACTACACATGTAGGGAACCATATTGATCTCTGGTCTAAGGATTATACATCATCATTGCTTGAGACCAACTGATGACACATAGAATCATGACAATCTCAATAGTGTCTCAAGGTGGGTCAATCCAGCCCCATGTTCTCCAACATGTGTTCACATTATTGATTCAATATCCCTATATCTATGACCAGTGAAACATGGTCATCAATCAATACATGTGATGGTCGATAGAATCACTGGTGTTCCGACCAGTGACATCCGACCAGGGATACCTTTGGAATGACATCATATAGGTTAAAAGAGCTTCACCAACAAATCACATACTTGTCAATCTTATAACCAATGATTCATCCAAGGAACATAATAACATTTATTCAATTACTCATAAACATAGACGTGATATCATCATCTCCATGATTGCCTCTAGGGCATATCACCAACAGCTCGGCTGGCACTCAGCTCGGGTGGAGCAGAGGCAGGGGAGTGGGAGGGGAAATGGGTCATGTGGCTGGCTGGGCCAGAGGAAAAAAAGGAAGGAAGATGGCTCGAGCAGAAAATGAGAATGGGTTTCAGCCAAAGGAAAAAAAGTGAGAATAATTCAAATTGGAATAATTGAATTTTGATTTGAATTGAGATTTAGATTGGATATTTGAATATGGGATTTGGTGTGATTAATATTTACTTAATTTCAACACTTTGAAATAATTAATTTAAAATATTTTTTATAAGATAGGACTGAAATTTTGGGATTTCAAAAAAGAAATAAATTAAACAAAACTCAAAAGAAATAACAAAATAACTTGGAAAATCCCAGAAAATCCATAAAGTAACTTGGAACTAGAGGAACTCAAATAAAACAATTTTGAATTTAATTAAAGTTTGGTTTATTCACATTAAATTGTTTTTATTTTCTAAAATTTCAAATTAAGCTGTGATTAACACTATAAAATTCAACTAGATCTTTTTTATTTTGAAAAATCCAAAAAGACGTAAAAATGGGGATGTTACAGTACTCATCGTTGCTTGTTGAACATATTCAGAGATTGTAGAAAAAGACAGTTTGTATGGTTACTTTTACGTAGCAAGTTTCGACGATGTTGATGCCGAGTTCTAAGGATTCACCTTGTCAGTTGCCTTTGGGAAGGATGAGGCATACTTACTAGGTTTTGTTGCCTCTTTTGTCTATGTTTCCACTAAACTTATTTTTATCATGTGTAAGATTTGGCTGGTCGGCCCTTGTGTTGTAAACCTCGCCGTGTAGGCATATGTTTAGTTGTAAAAATTATGCACTACTTGTTTTAATATATTGTGTATGGATGTGATATCTCACTGTTGCAAATGTGTGTACTTGCCACTGATCATGATACTAGTACAGTAAAAACATAAGGTTTTAGGATTAATTTCCCAGGTCCGACATTATGGTCGATGCATTTGGAGAAGTGTGCTTCTGCTTTTGGAAGTTGATCTAATTGATGGGCGAAAATTGACTTGAACCTAATGAAACAATCAAGTGCGTGGTATATGGACACCCCCCGTGTTGGGACCCAAATTTGTAATTCGGAACCCTCTGTGTAAAAAGCACTATTCACTAGATCAGTAGATAGCGCACACATGTATATTGTTGAATCATACACATACATCGCACCAATCATGACATGGTTAATATTACATCACATAAATAGACCGTACGGTAAACTGTTCTACAAAATGGGCCATGCATACCAATTAATACACATAGTATTCTGTATAGAAGTAGAGACACGAGCGGAAGCGGAAAGCAAAAGGTGGATCCATCCGCTCTGCCCACAGGCAAGTGACTGGGGGTCCCAGCCTAAGCTCCTCCATCATCTTAACCATCTGGTCCAGAAGCCACGAAGTAGGTGTAGGGGTCTTGATCGACCGATTATGAGTTTTGTTATAATAAGCGAGTGTGAGTACACAACCGTATGTGGGACCCTGAGCTTTGAATACCCGAAGCCATCGTGTGTGTACCGTACTAGTCCCATAGTTAGTGGCTAGTACACACAACTCCAACATTGATAATCACATCCAAGGTAGTCAGAGTCGATATCCTAAGTTGGATCAATTTGCCTTTGGTAGAATCGAAATCGTAGAATCGACGATTCTACGGAATTGTAAAAATACACATAATATAGATATTTGTACTAGCATTACAACACTAATACAATATTTTGCATGCTCCTTGTTTATTTATAGTTTCATTCTCAGAAATTAATATCAACACATTTTGCTCTAAAACAAAATATCAGCAAAGCCTAGCCTCTAAAAAAATTGCAATTTTTTTCTTTGCCCTACGTCTCTATGAGTAGGATCGATAGTGCGATTTGGATCGATAGGCTATCGTGGGTTCATAGAATCATAAGACTCTAAGAGTAGGATCACGATTCTAACTACCTTGATCACATCCATACACATTTTGTACATACAACAAGATAACAAAAGGACTTAACCTTAAACGATACATAATGAATTTTCATTACAAAAGGCCGACCAGCCAAATAAAACTCAACTAACATCAGAGTGCAGCGAAAAAACATAATAAATAAACCAAAATGGTCCAGTGGCATGCCCTATTCAATCCCCACAGTCAACCAATAAGGATTAAGCTCTAGAAAGACTCGTCGTCGCGTTCGTAGTCGGTGTCACATTGGCTAACCCCTTGGGGGTCAACCAACTCTACAGCAAGTGGACAATCCGGTTGAGTACAAAATTGTACTCGCATGACTTACAATAACAAAATAAAGTAGATGCATTCAAGTATTAAAGGAAGGCTACCACACTAGGCAATTTTCAGCATAAAGGCATTTTCTTTGTAATAGATTAATAGGCAATTTACCAAATCTGTTTTTATTTTCTTAAACAACAATGAGATTATAATTTAAATATCAACCAAATATTATAAATGGCTGCCCACCATGATAAACTAAAGCGCACAGATTAACACATCCATCCCATGTTACAAGTTCCAAAAATTCATCAAATTTTAATTAAGAGTCTAGCAAGAGTGTCTTAATAATCCAAGTGGTGTCCATAACCAAGGACATGGCTATTCGAATAGATTTAACCCTACAGGGTAGTACATCTTTAACCACATGACTCGTCCAGCTTGTAAGCCAAACACACTGCCTTTGGTGAGTCGCCTAGGGAGTTCGAGACGTAGTATTTTTCAGCGAGAAGACCCTAGTGATTTGAACCACCCATGAGATTGAGTCCCACTTAGTACAAATTGCTTATAGAAAATGCTAAGAGGGCTCCCAACTTGTATTCGAGATGCTAATGTGAATGCAAAGGAACAAGTGGGTGACCCCGGCCTTGAAAGTTAGTATGTGGGTAACCCCCAACATAATAAAAGTGCTCACCCGCACATTATAGCATTACACTCAGATTCCTACGAGCATAAGATCACAATAAATTATGCCCTCACACCACCCGTCGTTCAAATCGCTAAGACTCAACGCTTACTTGACCAAGCTAGCCCTATTCCAGCGTGTAGAAGTACGGTTGTGGTTGGACCAACAGTGTAACACCCCAGTCCTACAAGGGCTGGAATGCTACTAAACTAACATGTTAACAAAGCTAAAACAGACGACAAAATTCTAAATTTCTAAGAACCTCTCTCAGATAGTTAGCTATACAGGAGGTTCCAACAATCATTAATATCAAGACAATAGTGAAAACAACAAATATCAGAATCATCGCAGAAGTATAATCTGATCTCAAGCAACTATAACAAAAGGATGAGCTAAGTTTACGCACAGTTATTAACCAATCTTAATGGAGAAGAGTTATCAGCCACAGCCAACATTTATTATTACAGTTCATCAATAATGAATAATTAAATTGAACTAAAATGGACTCCTGGACTTGATTAAGGTGAAGTGAAAAGGTAGTGTGTGTCTATTCCCTCCCCATGGAGCCAACCTCAAAGATCACCTAAAAAGAAAACAACAAACAAAGCAAGAGTGAGTCCAAGACTCAGCAAGTACAGTAGTAAATCAAACATAGCAACATAAATAGTCAAAGGGATTAACCAATCACATCATGAACAACAGCAGTACAAAACACAAATCCATCTCTTATGATAGCACCATAAGCAGTCAAAGGAAATAAACGATCATATCATGAACAACAGCATTAACGTGTATGAAATAAGCACAGAACGAACACTTGAACGAATGGAATGAATGATTTGGACGAAATGAAGGGACTACACACATGCAAATACCGGTATTGCTGGTGACACACCCGCCGGTGTTCACCTAAGCCCGTGATTTAACAAAATGCGGGATCCAAGCCCTGCACAAAGAACGTTTCGCACGGATGTCCCAAACCGCCCACATTGGAATGGTGGGTCTTACGTGCCCATACCGAATTGATGGGTCTTATATATTGATCCACTCCGTGGATAAAACATGAAATGTGGATCTTTGGGTATGACATATGAACACCGAACAAAAACAACATGCTCTCTATCGTGAAGGTAACCACATGGATTAAATACGAACATTTAAGTATTAACATGGTACTTAAAGCACCATACCAACTCATCGTTGTTATCATTAACAAAGTAATCTCATTGCTCACCTTGTCTCATCATTACTGCCATCAACATGTAACCATTCTCATGTAAGCATACCCATATAGACATCATCACATACGCATCATCAGGTAACTATTAACATGTAGCGTCAAGTAAATATTCCCAAGTAGTACGCATCGTCATATGAACACTACCATGTAAGCGTCATCACATAAACATTAGCAAAGCCGTCAGTAAACATTTCCATGTAAGCTTCATCCCGTAAGCATCATCATAAAATCATCATCATTCAACTATAGTATTCATGCTCATCAACGTGACCAAGCAGTAAGCATTATCATTAAACTATAGCTTTCATGCCTATCAACATTACCAAACAGTAAACACCCACAATTATGAAATATAACCACTCAATAATACTACTAGCACTTGCCTTAACCATGAGACGGGTGACAGATGGCAAAACGTTCTAGCGTCGGGTTCACCACCACCCCTGGAAGGCGTTGCTAAGAAATGAAAAGTCAAGAAACCTGTGTAGAGATCCTTGAGTGTTGGTCCAGTGGGGATTCTAGATAAGGGGTACCCTGCAATAGACAGTCCAGCTAGTTGGCAGCAGATCACAGCTTCTGAAAGTCTTTAAATCTGGAAACTTACTTGCAAGGTTCAATACCTTCTCTGATAAAGGTTCTCTACCAAAGGTCGATCTTTCTCCAGATACTTGAACATTGGACTAGTAGATGGTGAATGCACTTCACCATCATCCCTTTGAAGGCCTCCACTCTCCCGTCAACAAGTAGCTTCCAGGGATGAATCCCTTAATCGGTCAGGATCAGTTCCACTACTATCTTGGTTGTTAGTAACCATATATTCCTCATCACTTTCCTCCCAAGGATGCCTCGATCCTTGTTGAAAGGCTTGATTGGTCGAAAGCATTCCCAAAGAAAAGGCAAAGAATACGGTGGCGTAATTCAAAGCATCACCACTCCTCCATCCCTCATGCTCCAAAAGTGAGGTTGTCGTTACCAACCGCATGAACAAATCACAAACAATGAGACATAGAAATGGAAGTAGCATCCCAGGACTCGAGTTGTCGGACGCCTTCTTGAGCTCGGTCTCGAGCTCCATCATGGTGGTGGCCCTGCTGGAGCGGATGACGGCGGCGAGCGCCGTGATGGCGGCCACCGCCTCCACGACCTCGGGCTTGCAGCGCCATAAGTTGAACTCGTCGATCACGCCGCAACCAAATCTGGCAACTAACAACAAAAGAAATCAGAACGGATCGATGGATCTCCACTACACCCCAATCCAGCAGAAGTGAAGGAGGAGGAGCAGATAAGAGTTCCTTGGGGGTGGCGTGTGCTTCGGCGGCTCCGGATTTGGTGGGGCTCGAGCTCGATCGCGAGAGGAACGGGGGACGGCGAGCAGGTAACGGCGCAGCAGCTGGCCTCGACCTTGGACCACGGCCAGGCCTTCCGCGTGAGGTGGACGGCGTCGGGACCGTCAGGAACGGCGGCCGCCGAGGCTCGGAGGGGTCGGCCGCCACTGGGGAGAGAGCGGCAAGCGGCAAGGGGAGAGGGAAGAGGCGGCAGCAGATCGTCTGGGCGGAGGCGCCAGAATGGAGCGATAGGGAAGCAGCACATTGGGAGGCACTCTGCACGGGGGCGCCAGAGGACCAAATGACGGGAGGGCGCAAGAAAGGGAGTCTTGAAGGCAGGAGGAAACGGTGGTGGCGGTCAGAGACTAGTAGCTCATAGGATTTCTTTTTGTCCTCCCCCCTTTTTCCACTAGTAAGAGCAGTTCGGCTAGGGTTTTGGGGTTATGGGCCAGTAGCCCATACCTCCCCTATGCCCTTCCCCTTCTCTTAATTCCTTTCCTTTTAATCCATTTCTATTTCGTCTTGAACTATAAGATCTAACGGGGTATTACATTCTACCCCCCTTAACAGAATTCGACCCCGAATTCTAACCGACGAAGTGAACATAAGATCAAATGCCACCCAAAAAGAAACAACAATTAACATACTCAAAAATCAAACTCTTCAACTCACAAGGGGCACCTCCTTTAATCAATGATGCACAACAGAACTCGTACTCAAACAACAATTTTACAAAGAGAATCCAACCGAAAATAAGTAGTTCTCATCGCAACCACGCAAAGCCAACCCTCCGCCAAAAGGGTTGAAATCCAAAAATTGATAACTCAGCACGAAAGCAATTCCACTTTCTAATTAGGAAATTTGCAAATGAACACCACGAAAGCTAGAGGGGAAATCACTCGAATGCCCAAATCAAATACTTCTTTTATTTTGTCTGAACTAGAAAGAATCATACATGTCAACCTAGCGCCAACTCCAATTGCGGAAGACATCAGTCACAACACAAAGCTCAAGCGAGAATCAAGAAAACGCTTCACTACCCGAGGAAATATTTTTTTTCTCAGTTTCTCTTTTAGGAATACAAGGCCTCTCAAACCTTGGAATTCGAATTCATCACATACTACACGAGTTCAAATCTCTTAAATTGGCATCATCAAAGTTATGCTCAATCCAAAATACATCTTCCACACATTTAGTGGAAATGCTCTATTGATCCCACCGAAACACTCTAGACAACTCCTTCTACTGACGACATTAATTCGACAGGTGGCACCCAAAGCACTTCAAGATATATCTCACGCATCACATCAATCTCCAACTTTCAAGAGTACCAACTCAGAATCCTCAGTACACACTCTCAGGTACTACATCAGGAGGGTTCCATCAATGATCATTCCACTGCTCAGGAAAACACTATTATTCTATTTTCTCTACACACAGTCATTGGGCGACCAAAGGTCTAGCATAAAAATGTAAAGCCCAAATTGAACCTCTAAGACCTCTACAATGAACTTCTCTTATAACAGATAGAGGAATCACCAAATTTAAATCTCTAACATCCCCACAATTCCAACATACTCATTGACATCATCAGGATTCACCCACCCAATCGTGCAAAACAATCCAATTGCGTTACTCTATAAAATTGATTAAGGTTTCCACACCTTCGATAATTCTCAACATTTTAACAACTAAGGTTCTGGAAATACACCTCACTATAGGTTCTACTTGTCGCAACACCCATCAATTGTACTTCAGCGACAATCATTCCATTTGAATCAAATTTCCTCCAAGAGGTATAGGTCAAAACCAATTCACCTTCTACTGCTCCTCCAATTTCTTGGTACCAAAATCTCACCACTACCATTACTTGGCTACCAACAAGCCGTGGCCAGCTTACGCTTAACAAAATCCTTGCAACACAAATCGGTTGATCCTTTCTCAAAAGGATCAGCCGAACAAAAACAAGTTTTAGCACACAGGAAAACATTGCTCCTCACAGCAAGCACGAAACCAAAAGAAATAACCTGATAGCGAAGAACTTGGAAAATGAAAGTTAAACTCACAGATGAGGGCACACATCCCTCAAAAAGGAATAGCAAATAGCAACCAATAAGATTAAAACATTTCTAGTCAAACTCGACAAAGCTTGTGCGGAAGAGGAACAGAGAATTTAGGCACATTTCAATTAAACCGCAAGAACCACTTAAGAACCAATAAAATTCTTTGACACGTCATTCTGCTCGGAACAATTCAACTTCCACATAAATTATGAGATCCAAATAATCTAGGCCGCAAAACTCAAAACCTTTTCCCTTTACGGGATAACACGAAAAGCAAAACTTGAAATATTCTTATTTAAACAATATCATCATAGGCGAACAAGTTACTACAAGTATTAACATCAATCTCACATTCTGACCATTTTAATAGCATCCAAATCATACATTAGTGCCAAGAATCATCAAACTCTAATACCCTATTCTAAAGCTTTTTAACAGAAACGCGAGCCACAAGGTTGAAACCAATATCTTAACAAGATCATACTATGCAATAGTAACTTCACAAGGCACACTATCAAAGACCACTTACGAAATTCATCTACTCGGTTGTCGGTGTGCTCAACACCAGCTCCAACTCTCGTTATCAATTGACGTTTGTATTAATCATGTGTATAAATATGGTACCAATTCTATTTGCAATCAAATAACCCTTTAGAAGCATAGATTCAACATTTCACCTTATGTTCGGAAATGAGTTCAAAACATGTTTTAAAGACTTACTAACATGACTTATTTAAAACAAGTTTCACAAATTGATACCCCCATCACCCATCTAGTCCCTTATACAACTTTCAGCAATTTTAGCATGTCAGAAATTAGACAAGTATAGCATTTATGTGAGATCATCAAGCAGAAGTTTACAAGATAGTTCCATATCAATATTCACTCTTCTTAGTAACCCTGTTGATTCTAATTAGGAATTAATGTATTCTAAATCACATCTCGTCAAGTAATCGTTACAAGATAGCAATAAATTAACCGGCTACGCTCCCGAGGACATCAGTTAAGATTAATTATGCATCATGCCAAAGACCCACCTTGACGTCATAAACATTATCAATTATCCTCTTTACTTACAACTTCTCACTTAACACCACAAAACTTTGCAAAGGGTTTTGACACCTTTTATTTTCCAAGGAAAGGTTCTAAACTCCAACACTCCCACTACTCCAAAAGAAGTGAGTAGAGTCAAAACTTTCTTCGATGAAATTCGTAACAGATAATTTCCATTATCCAAAGTACCAAACGAATCACCGGATCACATTTTTCAACAAGAAAGGTCGGTCTTTCATGAAAAAGAACATCCTCATAAATTAACTACGTTTATAATCAGCAAAACAACTCGTCATTCAAGAGACCAAAGATTTGCTTTAGGAACACCAACAAAGACCGCTGAACTCCTCTTAACTGCAATAAACCCCTAACCCAAGAAAACCCATTCACCGCTTCTGAACAAGAATAACCATTCCAAACTCAAAGAAGACAATGATTCTCCCGAAGAAACTCATTCTCAACACCTAGAACTAGTTGATTCGAGGTAGTCACTCAATTAATCTCATGCCCCAAACAGTGGTGCAACCTGGCAACCCAAGGTTACAACCACGAACTGAACCTCTCGTCATCTACCATTATAACATATAATAACCATATAGGCATATCATAAGTATTCATAATCATTTCATAACAGCAATGCTCAAAGCGACATAACGAAAACGTAACTACAATGCTTGACCCATTCCCATCTTATCGCACAAGGTGTCAATTTAATATTTTAGCTACCACGGACCTAAAGGCCGCTCGATACTAATCAGTAACACCCCGCCCTACAAGGGCTGGAATGCTACTAAACTAACATGTTAACAAAGCTAAAAAGCAGACGACAAAATTCTAATTTCTAAGAACCTCCCTCAGATAGTTAGCTATACAGAGGTTCCAACAATCATTAATATCAAGACAATAGTGAAAACAACAAATATCGTAATCATCGCGAAGTATAATCTGATCTCAAGCAACTATAACAAAAGGATGAGCTAAGTTTATTTACGCTTATTAACCAATCTTAATGGAGAAGAGTTATCAGCCACAGCCAACATTTATTATTACAGTTCATCAATAATGAATAATTAAATTGAACTAAAATGGACTCCTGGACTTGATTAAGGTGAAGTGAAAAGGTAGTGTGTGTCTATTCCTCCCCATGGAGCCAACCTCAAAGATCACCTAAAAGAAAACAACAAACAAAGCAAGAGTGAGTCCAAGACTCAGCAAGTACAGTAGTAAATCAAACATAGCAACATAAATAGTCAAAGGGATTAACCAATCACATCATGAACAACAGCAGTACAAAACACAAATCCATCTCTTATGATAGCACCATAAGCAGTCAAAGGAAATAAACGATCATATCATGAACAACAGCATTAACGTGTATGAAATAAGCACAGAACGAACACTTGAACGAATGGAATGAATGATTTGGACGAAATGAAGGGACTACACACATGCAAATACCGGTATTGCTGGTGACACACCCGTCGGTGTTCACCTAAGCCCGCATTTAACAAAATGCGGGGATCCAAGCCCCGTACAAAGAACGTTTCGTACGGATGTCCCAAACTGCCCACATTGGAATGGTGGGTCTTACGTGCCCATACTGGAATTGATGGGTCTTATATATTGATCCACTCCCGTGGATAAAACATGAAATGTGGATGCTGGGTATGACATATGAACACTGAACAAAAACAACATGCTCTCTATCGTGAAGGTAACCACATGGATTAAATACGAACATTTAAGTATTAACATGGTACTTAAAGCACCATACCAACTCATCGTTGTTATCATTAACAAAGTAATCTCATTGCTCACCTTGTCTCATCATTACTGCCATCAACATGTAACCATTCTCATGTAAGCATACCCATATAGACATCATCACATACGCATCATCAGGTACTATTAACATGTTGCATCAAGTAAATATTCCCAAGTAGTACGCATCGTCATATGAACACTACCATGTAAGCGTCATCACATAAACATTAGCAAAGGCCGTCAGTAAACATTTCCATGTAAGCTTCATCCCGTAAGCATCATCATAAAATCATCATCATTCAACTATAGTATTCATGCTCATCAACGTGACCAAGCAAGAAGCATTATCATTAAACTATAGCTTTCATGCCTATCAACATTACCAAACAAGTAAACACCCACAATTATGAAATATAACCACTAATAATACTACTAGCACTTGCCTTAACCATGAGACGGGTGATGATGGCAAAACGTTCTAGCGTCGGGTTCACCACCACCTCGAAGGCGTTATAAGAAATGAAAAGTCAAGAAACCCGTAGAGATCCTTGAGTGTTGGTCCATGGGGATTCTAGATAAGGGTACCCGCAATAGACGATCCGGCTAGTTGGCGCAGATCACGACTTCGAAAGTCTTTAACTGAAACTTACTTGCAAGGTTCAATACCTTCTCGATAAAGGTTCTCTACCAAAGGTCGATCTTTCTCCGTGATACTTGAACATTGGACTAGTAGATGGTGAATGCACTTCACCATCATCCCTTTGAAGGCCTCCACTCTCCGTCAACAAGTAGCTTCCAGGATGAATCCTTTAATCGGTCAGATCGGTTCCACTACTATCTTGGTTGTTAGTAACCATATATTCCTCATCACTTTCCTCCCAAGGATGCCTCGATCCTTGTTGAAAGGCTTGATTGGTCGAAAGCATTCCCAAAGAAAAGGCAGCAATACGGTGGCGAATTCAAAGCATCACCACTCCTCCATCCCCTCATGCTCCAAAAGTGAGGTTGTCGTTACCAACCGCATGAACAAATCACAAACAGCAGACATAGAAATGGAAGTAGCATCCCAGGACTCGAGTTGTCGGACGCCTTCTTGAGCTCGGTCTCGAGCTCCATCATGGTGGTGGCCCTGCTCGAGCGGATGACGGCGGCGAAGCGCCGTGATGGCGCCACCGCCCACGACCTCGGGCTTGCAGCGCCATAAGTTGAACTCACGATCACGCCGCAACCAAATCTGGCAACTAACAACAAAAGAAATCAGAACGGATCGATGGATCTCCACTACACCCCAATCCAGCAGAAGTGAAGGAGGAGGAGCAGATAAGAGTTCCTTGGGGGTGGCGTGTGCTTCGGCGGCTCCGGATTTGGTGGGGCTCGAGCTCGATCGCGAGAGGAACGGGGACGGTGAGGTGTAACGGCAAGCAGAACTGCCTCGACCTTGGACCACGGCCAGCCTTCAGCAGGAGGTGGACGCGCCGGGACCGTCAGGAACGGCGGCCGCCGAGGCTCGGAGGGGTCGGCCGCCACTGGGGAGAGAGCGGCAAGCGGCAAGGGGAGAGGGAAGAGGAGGCGGCGCAGATCAAGCGCGGCGGCGCGCGAATGGAGCGACGGTGGGAAGGGCAATGGAGGAGGCATTCTTCTTGCTGGGCGGCGCCCAGGACCAGCGACGGGAGGGCGCAAGAAAGGGAGTCTTGCGGGCAGGAGGAAACAGTGGTGGCGGTCAGAGACTAGTAGCTCATAGGATTTCTTTTTGTCCTCCCCCCTTTTTCCACTAGTAAGAGCAGTTCGGCTAGGGTTTTGGGGTTATGGGCCAGTAGCCCATACCTCCCCTATGCCCTTCCCCTTCTCTTAATTCCTTTCCTTTTAATCCATTTCTATTTCGTCTTGAACTATTAGATCTAACGGGGTATTACAAACAGCACAAATTCTTGGTCCTTGTTGACCCGGGCGAGACAACCATGGTAACCCAAATCTTGCGCACGATGGCACTGAACCATACGAACACTCGCCCAAGTCCAAAAAAGTTTTAGTTTGTAATATTAACCTCAAATACCAGAGGAGTAATAATCTGAACAATAATTAGAAAAATTAATTGTATGAATGTATCCCCGTTCGATGGACTAACTCCATCAACCCGTTGCTACTGAAACTACAAGCATGGCTAAGCAATTTCGCATATACAAGTAAATAGCACATTACATCATCCATCGTGAATCATCAAACAGCGGGAATAAATAACTTAAGCGACAAATAACAGGGAGCAAGTATATCAAGGAAGGGAAATGCATCCAATAGGATGTAACTATTCTACTGTAAAGATTCTTCACAAATGGCATGCATATATATAGATTGCAAACAAAGTAATAGTTTTAAAGGTAGTAGGAGCAACATAGTCAAGGAAGGATGCTTTCCTTGTTGGGAATATTCTAGGTGCTACTGAGGATCACTTTCGAGCACGTATTCGCACACTTCCGGTAATTCAGAATCTAGCGATGAAGAACAATATCGAATAAACATCGAGAAAGCCAAAAAAATTCAAAATGCTAAAAAATGCATGAAATTTACATACTAGTTAGATTATGATTTTATATGAATTTAGGTGAAATAATTAGTTCAATCAGAGTTCATACAAGAAAGTTATACCATTCCAAAAATATGCTAGGAGAAAATGCTCCTTGCTGTTACTCTGGACCGAAATTAATTATTTTCGTGAAAATTTCCAGAATAGTGGTTGAGACAAAACTACAGGGTATGAGAGAGAATAAAATTTTGTGAACAAACCAATTGGATTCATCTCATTTGGAGTACATATGAATTTTATATGAATTTTGAATGGTAATTGAGTTTTCAGTGTAAAACTAATTCTTTCCTGAATATCTCTATCGCAATAAATACTTTTAATACACAGGCTGACCTAGCCTCTATCAATGACAGGGGGGCCTACGTATTTTATTTTCCAAAGGAAAACATCTATTGACATGTGGGTCCTATGTGTCATAGGCTCGGTTCACCAGATTAGTGCATGGACCGAAGGTCCATATACACAGTGCATCTATGATCAACTATTACTCGTTTATCTACTAATCCAATTGAGGATACAATTCCATCAACTCGGCACGTATGACTTATCTACTAATTACATGGAAAATCTAAATACTCTTCCGAAATCAAACAATCCATTGCTACCTCCTCCCAATTCTAGCATCTATGACTCCCATAACTATTACTTAAGACATTCGATCGATTTACTCATGATTAAATAAATCATTCGATTCAACCTCTATATTTCATTAAATATCATCACATGAGCTATCCATCAAATAATAAATTATAAAACCCTTATGCACCCTATCTCCTAAAATTACTAATCCAATGTGAGGGGAAACCTCTATTAATTTATCATCCAAAGATCACCATAAATTTCGATACGACTCCAAAATAATATCATCCAAGCAAATAATCCAATAATATAATTAATTCGACATCCACTGAGCAACAATACACCTATTTGCTACCATGATACAATTATTCGTACCCACCGACATCACATCACATGATCATGCCTACGCACAAATAAGACCTACACAGGGAGTTACACCAGTCTAACCTATCAAAAAAAATTTATACTTAAATATGTAGAAAAAGATACTATGCTTATGATTGTTATACAACATGCGCAACTAACAATATAACGCGGTAATGCAATTAACACTAAAGATTTTACCACAGCACTAGGAGTGTGAATCACCACCGGACGTTGTCTTCTCGGCCACTCGTCCGCGTCCGCCGTAATCATCTCCGGTTTTGCGTCCCGCTCGGCTTCTCATCCGTGTCTGCGTCCTTGTCCGTTGTCTAGGGTTGCCGCGTCGCATGCAAGGTGCATGCATGAGCCGGCCTTGCTCCTGAATGCCAGCGCCAAGACGTCACCATGCTTTCACGCGACACGCCTGTGCTGTTGCACTCGGTGCCTCGCAGCAGCATCCATGTCCGCTGAGCCACCTCCTTGTCGGAGTCGCGCCACACCGGCCGTGCTCCACCACATGCATGCATGCGCTGCACCACACTCTGGCGCTCCCTCGGCCACAGCTGCCGCTCAACCGCTCCTCCTCTCTTTCTCCCGTCGGTCGGCCACCAACGAGCCGCTGCCAACGCCGCCACTGCATGCATGCTTGTCAGACTTGGCACCACTGCTCCTCTTCTTCATGGCTGCAACTAGTTGCTTGTCGGACCCGGGAGTAAGACCCCCAAATTCTTTGTGTATTTCTAAACTAACATGATCAGCAGCTAGTTCACACAGTAAACAAATATGGTAACATCCATAAATCGCACAACTTTATCAATAATCAATAATAAATAAAACAGCGAAAGATGAAGAAGATGTAGTAGAGTCCAGGTGATCTGCCACAAGCAATCGACTGGGGTAGCGGCCTAGTCGTCGCAATCCACACTGATAGCGAAGTCCTTCTCCTCTGAAATTTATTTGCATTAAGCAAGGGTGAGCACAACTTCCATGCTCGCAAGTTACACCCAATAATAGATTATAATGCATGCAAGGATATATCAAAGGAAGGCTTATTGGTTGAATTTGCATAAAGCAATGTTTTCTTTAAATCTTTGTACTAAGTTCCAAAGCTGTTATTCTATAACTAAAATTCATTTTATAAATTCTCAAGTTTTATAGTAGGATAACCTCCATATGAAATATGGTGATGGATACCCTCCTATCTCCTAGCTCACCGCCCAATTTCCCAATTGGATAAACTATCCAAAATCATTTGTCAAAATCTTTTGAAATCAAACCAAAGTCTAACTTTAAGTGGCTTTGCTCAGCATGTCTATGACCGTGGACACAGTTATTCGAATAGTTTTGCACTCTGCAGAGGTTGTACAACTTTACCCACATAACACGACTTCTCTAGTTTGTTTGGCATTCGTCGATACCATCGCTCACTACCTTAGGTAAGCAGTCTAGAGCATGTGTCAAGGTCTTTACAAAGCATCATCCCGCCATAGTCCCACCTCGCTAAGATTTCGCTTCCTTTGGACTAACCATACATCGGATTCAAGTCCCCGCTTGCGCCAGGTGGGAATCATAAAAGTAGGTTGTACAGACACCCACACAACCGGATGGCACGGCCATGGTGAAACGTTGCAAATTAGTTAGCCAGATCCTGCCCACTTAGGACATGTGGTAGTACGATATGGCTTAGCAAGATGCAGCTCAAAGACTAGTTCTTAACTGACTTGGGTGACTTCCAAAATAACCCCTAGGCCTCAACTCTACCCGGATTGAGCCCGTGCATAAACCTGTACCCACCAACTATCCATTTCGCCCAAGTCCAAACCAATTTTTGATTTTATTTCATTTTTCAAAGCATTTGTAAACTTCCATGACACACTAATGCTATGGATACAATTTTAAACAACATTTGATTTTTGGCTGTAAATTCCCTAATCAAATATTTTAGGTCTAAGCATGGCTAAGCATAATGTTTTCCAAAATGTTCTAGTTCATACTACTATATAAACTAGATTTTCTTCTAAGGTGTCAAGGTAGCTTTATTTCAATCTTAAGATTGGTAGTACAAAGGATTTAGGTATAACTATAATTTAAAAACAGGTATTTAAATTACATTGAATAGAAATACGCATGCAATAATAATTTAAAATAGAATTTAAATAATTTGAAATAATAGGATCAAATATGAGCAAAAATGTAACTTGCCTTGCTCAATTAGACTTTGTTCTTAAATGGCGTCAAAATCCGGTTGTTCGAAGTCATCGAAATCTATATGCGAAAACGAGCCAAATTCAAATAAAATCAAAAAATTATAAAATAAATACTGCAAGAAAGATATCAACTTTATATGAATTTAGGAATTTGAATCGACGGAATCGGAGTTCGTATGAGGGAGAACGAATTTCTAGAAGTTTTGATGTCACATGAAATGATGAAGTTCTGAAATTCACTATTCTAGACTGCATGTTTTAGATGTTTTACGTGCAGAACTGAAGCAAAAAAATGGGGTGAAGGTATTGTGGGTCCACATGGTAGTGAGAAAATGATATCTAGCTGGAATAGAAATGTGAGTATGACACATGGGGCCTGGCTGTCATTGACCCAAGGAAAAGATTTGAAAATTAGAAAACAAGGGGTTCTCAGGATTCGAACTGAAGATCTATGGCAATAGAGGACTAACTTGCCTCCTCTAACCAACTGAGTCAATGTGCTAATGTGACAAATACTCAAGGCAAATTAGTTGAAGCAAAGGAACAGAGAGACTTCAACCAGCACAGCACGAAAGGATGTCCAGAGCTTCAGCCATGGCAACGACGACGAGAGGAAGGGAGAGGCAGCCAGCGAACAACAAAAATGAAACCCCACAGGGTCGACAACCCCGCAGGTGGCAGTGGTGGCACCGGAGGTGGTGCAGGGCGGTGGTGGCGGCGCACACAGTGGTGGCGGGCACACTAGGCTCGCGTGGCGCCGACGAACGGCGGTGATTCAGTGACAGGCGAGGATACCAATGGGTAGAGGAGAGGATGTATATCACGACGCTCACCTTCGCAGCGTCGAGTCACGCACAGACAACTAGTGGCGAGGGCGGCGACAATGGAGAGCTTCAGTCCAAGGCGACGGCGAAGCTCCGGCCAAGATAGTGAGAGCACCGCATAGAACGTCGCGAGCCGAAGCCAGGAATGTGATCAATTGTGGCGGGGCTCCACCGTAGGCTGCACAATCGTCGCCGGAGTGTCGTTCAGTCGGCAAGACAAAAATATCGATTGTGGAGAGGAGAAATGGAGGGAGGACTTGAGATTTTCAAGGATGGATGAGGGAGAGGAGAGGCGCCTAGGGCTCTCTTTTATAGGGGCTGGGGAGGTTTGAGGAGGGAGATCAATGCGCGTGTGTCTGTAATACCCCGTTTAATCATTTTGAGTGCTTGACAAATTAGAGGATGAAATTAAAGAATTAATTCAGAATTTAGAGGTTGGTTGTCTATCCCAAGAAGGGAATGGTTTGGGCCACTGTTTTGTTTTCAAGCAAAGGAGTAGGGGGGGGGGCAACCAAAACCCTAGATCTAACCCGCTCCTCCCCTTAGGGCAGCCGCCATTCTTTTCTCTCTATCCAAACCGCCGCCATCGGGCTGGGTCTTGCTGTCCCCAAATGTTTTTTCCCTGCGCCCCTTCTCCATGCCGCCGCCCCAACCCAACTCCCGACGCCGCTGCCGCCCGCGATGCTCCCTGTCGTCGCCGCCCTACGGCCTCCTCACCCTCCTCGTTTCCTCCTCAGCTTCCCTCTGTGCACGTAGCACCCCGGCTCCCTACAACTCCCAGTTCGCATCCCCGGCTGCCAATGTGGCTCCACCTCCACGCGCACGCGAGGGGCCGCCCCGATCTGCGCGATGTGGCACCGCTGGTCATGAGGCCTCGGCAAAGGCAAAGCCGCCGCCGCCGCCACTATGCGCGTCTCCTCGAGCTCATCCTACCCGGTGGTGGGTCACGCGTGTGGTGCGGTTGGGGTTGGAGATGGCGGTGGACGAGGCGGCAGGGGCGGGGCCGGGGCCGAGCTGGACGGTGCTGGTGATGGGCAGGGCAGGGTTCATGGGCAGCCACGCCGAGATGCAGTTGCTCACGACGGGTTTCCATGCCGTTGTCGTCGATAGCCTCGGCAACTCCTCCGAGCTCGCCGTCCGTCACGACGCCGTGCTCGCGGGGGACCAGGCACGCAACCACTCCTTCCACAAGGTTGACCCCCGTGACCAGGATGCACTGGAAAAGGGTATTGTGCTTCAACAAGATGTGATACTATTTGTTCGTGCATTGCTCAATGAAGTTGCATGGTTGTTGAACATGAGAGGAAGTGATGTTCCACATTCACCTGAATTTTTATAGCTACCTAATTGTGGAGATTAGCACTGCTTCATTATTTGTGAATTGTGCGATCGTTGGATTGTCACTGTTTTGGAATGGTTTAGCGCTGTTTAGTTACAGGCATTCTGAGAAAGAGACTTATTACTGAAAGGCAACCTTCCAAGTTTCAAGGTGTTTGATTACGTAGCATGAGTTTGATTGTCTTGCCACACTCAATTGTTATTGCCTCTAATCGTAGTAACGCTACTTTAGATGTGCTTCTAGGGTATAGCTAGGTTGTCATGCCATACCGAATCATTGTTGCGACGGAGTGAATAACAAAGATTGATGTTGTTATGGTTTGTCATTGTCCAAATTTCAAAGAATACACTACCTTGATGATAATGTAGTCCGTAGTATATTCTTGATTTAGGGCTGGAGTGCTATAAATATATATTGGTTTATTTTGCTATCAGTGCCTGAGGCGATTGTGATCAATAGGACCCTCTTTCATGACGAAAAGACTTGCTGCATGAAGCTAGATCTTCAGGTGAATCTCTTGGTTGATGCTGTGGAGGGGCAATATATAGTATATCCTACCTCCACGTATATGCAATGTGGATATAGAGAGGTATTGAACACTTGGCAAGTTAAATTAGTGAGTTGATCCTTTGGGTTGATTCCTTTTACTTGTGCTGATTGATGCTTGGTTGATGCTCATGTGCAATGGTGGTGATTCAGCCGTGGCTAACATTGAGGTGATGGTGAACCCCGGTGCTAGAGCGTTCCGCCTCTTGTCTTCTGTTTCATGGTTGAGGCAAGTACAATTGATCTGTCTTGTTTGTTGCTTGATTCACTTGATTGATGATTATGAAATGGGTAATTTCGGTACTCCTTGTGTCCCTTCATTGTTGTTATACCCTGATTCTTCGATAATGTGTTTACGTTCAACATATACATTCGTTCTTTCTTTTGTGTTCACCACTGAAATGGGTGGTGAAGTCTCGCCATTCCAACATGGGTAAGTACTTTAACGTTCTTAATTATGAAATGTGAATGCCTGGTGTTGGTATTGTGTTCCTAAGATCCTTGTTGATATTTAATGTTCATATTCATTCCAAATGTGTTATCTCCATGATTAGAGAGCATGTCTTTTCAATATTCATAATTCATTCCATGCATTCACTATTCATGTTTCATCCACGGGAGTGGATTTATAAGACCCATCAATTCCAGTATGGGCACGTAAGACCCACCATTCCAATGTGGGCAGTTTGGGACACCCGTATGAAACGTTCTTCATACGGGGCTTGGATCCCCGCATTTTGTTAAATGCGGGCTTAGGTGAACACTGACGGGTGTGTTACCAGCTATACCGGTATATGCATGTCTGTAGTCCCTTCATTTCATTCAAGACATACATTCCAATCATTCAAATATTCGTTCCGTATTTATTTCATATTCTTCAATGAGGTTTATCATGAACATGGTTGTTGTATGTACCATTTATTTACTGTACTTGCTGAGTCTCAGACTCACCCTTGCGTTGTTTGTTTGTTTTAGGTGTTCGCTGTCGATGGCCCTATTGGGAGGGAGTAGACACTCACATTCGTTCACTTCACCATACTTCCAATTCAATAATAGAGAATGATTCTACCATTCATTCGATAATTAATGAACTGTAATAAATAAAGTGGGCTGTGGTTGATAACTTCTTCCCCGTTATGATTGATCGAGTATCATGGATGATCTTCGATCATCTTTTTGATTTAAAGGCTTGAATCTCGATTATATTCCCCGTGATGTTCATGTTACTTAGTGATTCCTTCATTGACTTGTTATATAGGTCTGTTGGAACCCCCGGTATAGCTAATTATACAAGGGAGGTTCTGCCGAAATTTAGAATCTTATCTTCGCTTTTGTTGTGTTAACGTGTTAGTTAGTAGCATTCCGTGCCTTGTCTGATGGGGTCTTCTGATTTGATCGCTCGCCAAATTTAGAATCTTATCTTCGCTTTTGTTGTGTTAACGTGTTAGTTAGTAGCATTCCGTGCCTTGTCGGACTGGGTGTTATTCTGATGTCCTGTTGGACACGGCGCATTCCATTGATTTCTCGCATTGATGAGGAGAGGAATGACCAGGAATGGAGGTGTCTTGGTGAGGGGGTTTGAATGCCCTTGATTTCGCGAAGAATCGTGGATAAATTTGTGGGGATTTTGAAGCTTCCTTGGACATTCATGGTGGCGCGCATGCATTCTGGGTGTTCTAGACTGAGAGAAAAATGTTACAAAGGAAGAGGAAAGGAGGGGAGAGAAAAGAGGGAAAAGAAGGAAAGAAAGAAAGAAAAGGAAAGAAGGAAAAGGGAAAGGGAAAGAAAGAATAGGAGAAAAAGAAACGAAAATATTTTTGGCCAGAATTTGAAATGAAATTTTAATATTTTCATTTCGGAGAAAATTCAAATACAAATTTGAATTTTTAAATTTGGCCTAAAATTTGAATTTGAGATGAATTCAAAATAAGAATTTCAATCCAGAATTGGCCAAAAAGATATCTGATTTTGGAACAAGGTTTTTCATTGAAACTCAGATTTTGGATAGGTGAACGGGATCAACTCATCTAGGATGAACTCATCCAACGAACGAGAATATTTGCCTGAGATGCTACATCGCTTGGAAAGTTCGGCCGAGATGTTTTAAGGATAAAATAGAGAATAAAATTATCATGCCAAAATAAGTTGGTTCAACTCATTTGGAGTTCAGAAATATTTTCTATGAATTTTCAAATTTACAAGCATTTTCTAGTGTGAAAATAATTCGGTCTAAGGATCAACTTCAAAAAAATATATTTTCTAGGCCAGAGACAAGTTTAAAACCTATTTTTAAATAAATTTCATTTAAAATGAAAAATATCAAAATTGGATTCACTTGATTTGGAGTTGAGGTAAATTATATATGAATGTTTGAAGAAAAAAGAATTTTTAGCGAAAAAATAAAAAAATAAAATGTTCGGACGGTCCGAACGGCCCAAAGTTACTGTCCGGACAGTCCGAACAAAAATTTGATTTTTGAATTAAAAAAAGGAATAAATCAAATAGATTTTTAGAAAATAGCAAAAGTGTTCAAAAATTCTTAAAAATTCACAAAAATTCCTTGAATTATTTTTAACTTAATAAAATAATTTCAACTTAAAGTTGGCTTTTATTTTGTATAGTAATTATTTATATTTTCGAAAAATTGGAAAAACCTTTTAAATACCGTAAAATTCCAGAAATTAATTAAAACTTTATTTTCACTTTAAATCCAATAAAATCCCAGAAAACTCAATAAATTTTATTTTTGACTTTGAAACCAAGAAATTAAATATTTTTTCCTTTTAACAAAGGAAACTCTTTTAAATTACGTAAAATCAAGAAAAATCTTTGATGAAATGTAAAATCCAATAAAATAATAACTTTATTAATTTTTATTTTGGTAACAGAACTTTGGGACGTTACACTGCTCTTCTTAAAAAATGCTCAAACAGCATTGCATGCGGGAACTAACAGTTAAACCGGGTTACTCTTGCGATGATGAACGCAGCTAAATAACATGCTTTTGCTTGGTTTTGTGTTTTTGGATGAGATTGGAAGGAGAGAATGTGTGAAATGAACTTGTGTTCATGGTTGCTATGAAGTTTTGTTGGGGGAGAAGAGAGATGGCGTGGGGAAATGAGTTTGGCTTGGAGCAAAAAATGGGTGGGCAGTGGGAAAGAGATGGCAATGATTGTTTGCTTGGGGAGTGAAAAGAGGAAATGGCAGGAAGGGAAGTGTGGGTTCAGCTAGGGCGAGGAATGGTAGTGGGTGGTGGAAGGTGGATGTTAAGTGAAGAAAATGGTAGTGCATGAGGAGATGGGAAAAGAAATGGTAGTGGATGGGGCTTTGCATGTTGGATGGAGTTGGCAGTGAGGTGAATAAATAAAGAAAAGAAAGATGGAATGGGGAGGGAGTGTTTTTGTCGGCTGGATAGTTGGGGGAAAGAAATAATTAGCAATGAGGAGGAATGGGGATGGGTTGGAGAAATGGTAGCAAAAGGATGGGTCACATAGACGTTTCATCTACGGTCGGTTGAACTGGAAAATCGAGCGATGATGCGAAAGAATACATGACAACATGATTTTTGAAATGCATGCGAAAACAAGAAATCAAAATAATTTAATTTAAATGTAGTCTTTCAAACAATTCGATTTAATACTGTTTATTATTACTATTATTGTTTTTATGCAACTTCTTAAACAACTCGATTTAAATTTAAATGAAACATTTTAATTTGTTCAATTTAATTTTAAAAACAATCTTTTTACTTAAGCACGAGAATTTTTTATAACACACCAAATATTTGTTATATCGCCAAATTAAATATTAACATCTCGATTTCGAAAATCGAGGTGTTACATTGTACACCGCAAGCCAACACATAGAATGTAATTATAATAGATGCAAGGTTATTCAAAGGAAGGCATGTTCACTACTACAGAAAACGTCTTCACAGATGGTTCAAAAACGTCATCACAGATGGTTCAAAAACGCCATCACGTATGGTTTCGTGAGCCGCTTGAGTTTATGGGTCGTTGATGACATGAGGTCATCACAGAGCGGTTTTCAACCGTCTGTTATGCACAATGTCACGCATTGTTATTAACTCAGAACCATCTGTGATAGCCGACTATCACAAACGATTTTATATATAAACCATCTGTGATAGCTTAAGTTTCACGGACGGTTTGTATTTGGAACCATCTGTGATAGACTCTTCATAGACGGTTAGTATTTCTAACTATCTGTGATAGACTCTTCACGCAGTTGGTATTTGGAACCGCTCAGGATAGCCTCTTCTCTACATAATCTCCAGCGTTTTTTGCTTTTACCTTTAAAACTATATATATATATATATATATATATATATATATATATATATATATATATATATATATATATATATATATATATATATATATATATATATATATATAGTTCAGATTCTCGTTAGCTAACCGATGCCCGAAACCAAAGGTGTCAGATCGATTTAAGTAGGTGTTCAGCTTATTATCGATCCTCGACATCGGGTGTACTATTTCCTTCATGCCAAGGTATGAAGAAAATCGTACACTCTAGTGTGTCAGGATTGACGAAGTAGACTGTGTTTCACCTGAACGTTTTGGATGAACGACCAAGGAGCGAGCTAGCTAGCTGAATTGATCAGGCCTCGAGTTAGCTAACAAAGGCTACGAACTATATATATATATATATATATATATGAAGCCGGTTTTAAAGGCAAAAAGTACCAACGCTAGAGATTTTGTAGAGAAGAGATCAAGAATAGAGGAAAGGGGAGGCAGGCTCGGGACGAGGTGGCCACTGTTTGGAAAACTCTCACAAGGATTGAGACAAAACTCTCATGGATAATATATACTAGAATACATGTCTAGTGAAACATATAAAATATGTTCAAACATGAATGGTAATAACATAACAATATATGGTAAGTTGACGATATCATGTTAGGATGTAAAAAAGAGTTTTCCTTAATGGTCTCTATCTATAGAGGAGATTCATTTCATATCTCATTAGTGAACACAACTAGTAACATTTGCGGTTTTCATGTCAAGCAGATAGGAGCAGCAACCTATAGAAACTCACCTATATCCATGAAACACTTACAAGGTGTTATTTATCCTAGGAATAGATATGGTGATCAAACTTACTATTAACAGATAGCTATTTATTAAGATCCTCTCTAGGAGGCAACCAAATTGCCTCCCTCAGATTGGCACTTCTTAAGGTTGCATCAATGTGTTTTTCAAAGAAAGACACCCGTGATCATAATGATCAAAAACAAAAATGTCTTTAGGAACATACCATGCAGTAGTCACACCCAAGCACAACCCCATTCCCCATCTCCAAATCTATCGATCCATCCATCCAGCCAGTAGTCACAGAGGGAAAGACAGCAAGACAACAAGGCCAAGAGTGTCCAAACCGACGATCAAGCTAGCTAGCTAGGTATCCCACATTGCTTGGGGAGTGAAAAGAGGAAATGGCAGGAAGGGAAGTGTGGGTTCAGCTAGGGCGAGGAATGGTAGTGGGTGGTGGAAGGTGGATGTTAAGTGAAGAAAATGGTAGTGCATGAGGAGATGGGAAAAGAAATGGTAGTGGATGGGGCTTTGCATGTTGGATGGAGTTGGCAGTGAGGTGAATAAATAAAGAAAAGAAAGATGGCATGGGGAGGGAGTGTTTTTGTCGGCTGGATAGTTGGGGGAAAGAAATAATTAGCAGTGAGGAGGAATGGGGATGGGTTGGAGAAATGGTAGCAAAAGGATGGGTCACGTAGACGTTTCATCTACGGTCGGTTGAACTAGAAAATCGAGCGATGATGCGAAAGAATACATGACAACATGATTTTTGAAATGCATGCGAAAACAAGAAATCAAAATAATTTAATTTAAATGTAGTGTTTCAAACAATTCGATTTAATACTGTATATTATTACTATTATTGTTTTTATGCAACTTCTTAAACAACTCGATTTAAATTTAAATGAAACGTTTTAATTTGTTCAATTTGATTTTAAAAACAATCTTTTTTACTTAAGCACAAGAATTTTTTTATAACACAATCAAATATTTGTTATATCGCCAAATTAAATATTAACATCTCGATTCTGAAAATCGAGGTGTTACATTGTACACCGCAAGCCAACACATAGAATGTAATTATAATAGATGCAAGGTTATTCAAAGGAAGGCATGTTCACTACTACAGAAAACGTCTTCACAGATGGTTCAAAAACGTCATCACAGATGGTTCAAAAACGTCATCACAGATGGTTTCATGAGCCGTTTGAGTTTACGGGTCAGTGATGACATGAGGTCATCACAGACGGTTTTTGAACCGTCTGTGATGCACAATGTCACAGACGGTTATTAACTCAGAACCATCTGTGATAGCCGACTATCACAAACGATTTTATATATAAACCATCTGTGATAGCTTAAGTTTCACGGACGGTTTGTATTTGGAACCATCTGTGATAGATTCTTCATAGACGGTTAGTATTTCGAACTATCTGTGATAGACTCTTCACAGACAGTTGGTATTTGGAACCGTCTGTGATAGCCTCTTCTCTACATAATCTCCAAGCAGTGGCTGCTTTTGCCTTTAAAACCGACTTTGTATATATATATATATATATATATATATATATATATATATATATATATATATATATATATATATATATATATATATATATATATATATATATATATAGTTAGTATTCTCGTTAGCTAACCGATGCTCGAACCAAGGTGTCGATCGATTTAAGTAGGTGTGCTGGCTACTTCATCGATCTCGACATCGGGTGTACTATTTCCTTCATGCCAAGGTATGAAGAAAATCGTACACTCTAGTGTGTCGAGATTGACGAAGTAGACGTGTTTCACCCGAGCGTTTTGGATGAACGACCAAGGAGCGAGCTAGCTAGCTGAATTGATCAGGCCTCGAGTTAGCTAACAAAGGCTACGAACTATATATATATATATATATATGAAACCGGTTTTAAAGGCAAAAGCAGCCACTGCTTAGAGATTTTGTAGAGAAGAGATCAAGAATAGAGGAAAGGGGAGGCAGGCTCGGGACGAGGTGGCCACTGTTTGGAAAACTCTCACAAGGATTGAGACAAAACTCTCATGGATAATATATACTAGAATACATGTCTAGTGAAACATATAAAATATGTTGAAACATGAATGGTAATAACATAACAATATATGGTAAGTTGACGATATCATGTTAGGATGTAAAAAAGAGTTTTCCTTAATGGTCTCTATCTATAGAGCAGATAAGTGCAGCAACCTGTAGAAACTCACCTCTATCCATGTCGTCCCTGGAGATTCATTTCATATCTCATTAGTGAACACAACTAGTAACATTTGCGGTTTTCATGTCTAGCAGATAAGAGCAGCAACCTATAGAAACTCACCTATATCCATGAAACACTTACAAGGTGTTATTTATCCTAAGAATAGATATGGTGATCAAACTTACTATTAACAGATAGCTATTTATTAAGATCCTCTCTAGGAGGCAACCAAATTGCCTCCCTCAGATTGGCACTTCTTAAGGTTGCATCAATGTGTTTTTTCAGCAGCACACCCTGCATCATACGTATCAAAAACAAAAAATGTCTTTAGGAACATACCATGTAGTAGTCACACCCAAGCACAACCCCATTCCCCATCTCCAAATCTATCGATCCATCCATCCAGCCAGTAGTCACAGAGGGAAAGACAGCAAGACAGCAAGGCCAAGAGTGTCCAAACCGACCATCAAGCTAGCTAGCTAGGTATCCCACATTGCAACTCAGTTCCCATGAATACCAACAGCACAAACCAATAGATCTGTCTTACCTCAATCAACATCGCCGGTGTCGGTGGTGAGGTAGCTGAGGCTGAGGTCAGTGGAGCTAGAGGTAGCCGGGGGAGGTCGGTGAGGTAGCCGGCCGGGGTCACACACACCTGGGGGAGGAGGAAGAGGGGAAGGCGCGCAGCGTCACCGTAGCTGTGGCACAACGGTGACACTGCAAAAGACACTCTTATTGTACGAGTACTGTCTTGTGGAGTGAACCGTGGTGTCACAACCGTCGGCGACGGGAAGAATGGCAGCGTCAGCGACAGGGTCACTCGGGTGGGGAGGGGAACGAACAAGAGTAAGGCCACTAGGGAGTGACGAGTTAGAGAGCAAACCCTAGCGGGCTCCTACTAATAAAAGAGACTTATCACAATCGGTTCTATTATGGAACCGTCAGTGATACTTATCACAGACGGTTCATTATTAAAACCGTCTGTGAAGTATCATAGACGGTTGTTTGTTGAAAACCATCTGTGATATTTCAAAATATCACAGACAGTTATTGTTAAAAACCGTCTGTGATACTTCACAGACAGTTTTGATAATGAACCGTCTGTGATATTACCCTTCACTGAGCGGTTTTAAGCGCGACCAAGAATACGACGTGCATAAAACCAAAACCGTCTGTGATTGTATGTAATACAGACGGTTTTGGTCAACCTTTTGTGATGAGATGTCCAGTATTAGCCTTTTTGTAGTAGTGTTCTTTTCTTTAGTGAAATTGATAAAATTAGTTTTACCAAAAAGTAGCAGGCAAGTCCTGAGACCTAGCATTTTGACTAAATCAGTTTTAGTGAAATTGATTGTTGTATAATAATATTTGGAGGCTCCTGCCTCCATATATCAATGAGTGGCTCCATCCACTCAATACTCATGTTTTTCCAAGGCTGCATCCAATCGACTATTGCAAGGCTGTAACCACTTGACACCGCAGTACGCGCCATCCTCGAATCCCAAGCTGCATTCCTCTTGCAATCCCATGGCTGCATCCACCCACACTTGCCACAGGCTCTCATAGGACAAATCAAATCCTCGGGCTCTTATCGAGCATTTCATTCCACCCACAAATTGTTTTTTTAATTGAGTCTATATCAAGTAAGTTCTCGGCACCACCCATGACCATGGGCATGATTATCCAAACAGTTTTACACTCTGCAAAGGTCACACAACTTTACCAACAAGATACGATCGTCTTATACTACCAACACGCTACCATAGGCATGAGATTAAGATAATCATCACAATTCTTTTACAATGGCCCACCCCAATGCAACCCCACCCGCTAAGGTTTCACCACCACGGGCCATGCCCTCACAGAAGCCCCCTCTTGCGCCATTTAGTTTCCCTGTGGCTTCTTTACCCTTTACCCACACCACATTCCACGCAATGGTGAAACTACGATGAGGCGAACAAATTAATCAGCCAGGTTGTACCTATTATAGACGTATGGATGCACTATTCTTATACAAGGTGGTACAAGAGCCAGGTCCTTAATTGACTTGAGTGGTGCTTTCCCATACCCATCTCGCGTGCTCTTATCCTCACCTACCCGACTTACCATCCACGCAAGTTGAAATCTATGCTTGAAGTTTTGTTTTGAAATTCCTTTCTAGTTTCAACATACAAGCCAAGTTGCAACTTTGATTGTCCCAAATCCATTCTTTGTAGTTTGTAAGATGTTGGTGCTAATGCCCACTTGTCAATGTATCTAAGAAAGACTAAGCATGCCACTTAGATACAGACTTAGTAACTAGTCATGTATACCATTATGTCTAGGGTGACAAAGGATAGTGTCCAAGTTCAAGGATTGAAAATTTATACTTGTCGGTGTTTTAGAATCGAACTTACGTAAAGATTGTTTGATTTGGGGGGTCTCTAAGACTCAAATCACGCAAAGAGAGTGACACGGGGATTCTTATACAGGTTCGGGCCTTCTCCGGAGAGAATAACAACCCAACTCCTGTGTAGATGTATTGAGTGTGCTGGTTTACAAAATCAAGAGAAAGACTCGAGTGAGATATCTTGTGCTCCTGATTGCCTTTCTCCTCTCATCCCCTCTTTTCCTGATAATCCCACCTTTTATAAAGTCTTTGAAGTGGGTTATTGTTTCTCCAGTCCAAAGGGCGCCTTAATGCTTCAGATGATAGAGCTGTTACTAGAGATTATTATGGGAGTAGTAACGTTCATACGTCGCTAGGTAGTTATCACCATGACAGAGAGTTAAATCATGCTATTATTCTAGAGAATAACATCGTAATTGACTGCACATATCCTTAGATATGATGCGGAAGATTCCCTTATCGACTAGGCCCACATGTCTGTAAGCCCTATCTAATAGAGTCTGGTCATAAAAGAACTTACGACCAGGTGATGGTCGTAGTAAAGCTTACGACCACAGACTGATCGTAGGAGGACTTATGATCAAGGGATAGTCGTAGAAAGACTTACGACTATGGAGTGGTCATAGAAGAACTTACGACCTCCAGCTTCTCCCTTATAAATATTAAGTGCTATACTCAAGAACCATATGACGGTATTTTTATCCATAATATGAATTATAGATAAATAATTAAATGAGGATTATTATATCCTCGTCATCTAGACCCCAGCTTCAAGTGAAAATAACTTACTTGAAAAGGGATTCATATATGATATTACGACTAGTAGGTGGTCGTAGAATGATGGTCGAAGGAAAAACTCTTCGACTGATATTTCATTTGACCAGAAATTGACTTGTTCAAGAAGTTTGTAGAAAATATTATGACTTACAAGGTGGCCATAGGAGATCTTACGATCACCAGGTGGTCGCAGTACTGTAATCAAAAGCAAAACCTTTCCGATTGCTGTTTCATTTGACCAGAAAAAGACTTGGTCAAGAAGATAATTTCGCTTGAGGTGTAAAGACAGACTCGGTTTTCTCGAACAGACAAATTAAAGAATCTCAATAGACTCTCATAGACCTATCTATTGGAGTGATTCCCAAAGCAGCGAGAACCGTTGGGTCGCCACGTCTTTAACTCAGGCGTGCGATTATAAATACGTACCGTGGGTGAGACTTAGGTTTTTTACATTTCCCCAAATCGCTCCCACTGTTCATCAAGCTCTCGCACTCTCCGCCGCTGACCAAATCGAGCATCCTCCTAAAATATTTCCAAATCCAAATCTCTGACCCTTGAGAAAGATGGCCGGAGCCTCTTCCCAGTGGGCCGAATCGGAGATAGATGCGACCAAGATTAAGGCTCTCATCACCGCCGAGAAGATCCCGAAGAGGTAGTTCATGAAGTGGATCGAGGCTGCTGGGCAGCATTGGCCGTCGGAGGAGATTGGGCAAATTCCCGTCTTTCAAGCATTTTGTGAGTGTAGCCTTCGATTGCCTACTCACCCTTTCCTCACTCTCGTACTCGAACACATGGAGGTGGAATTGGTGAACATCGTTCGCAATTCCATCACGATGTTATGCGTGTTTGTTTACTTGTGCGAGGCCTACTTGGGGATTCCGGCCGACTTGGAGTTGTTCTAGTACTTCTATGGAATGACCAGGCTAGCTGGAGTCGCCGATAACTGTAGACTGAAGCTCCATGACGGGAAGTCGAAGGAGTACATTCAGATGTTCACCCGGTCATCGTGGACGGGATGGAAGAAGAGGTGGTTCTACTGGGAGACGACCAGTGAGGACAACCTCTCCTTCGCCAGAACTCCGGCCGAGAAGATTCCTTCCTAGGATTCGACTCCCAAGGATCTCGATTGGATCGCCCCCTACATTCAAGCCATCAAAGACTTGAAGGAAGAGGGGCTTACTAGATAGAACGTGGTGAAGGATTTCATCACGTGCCGCATTAGCCCTCTAAAGAAGAGGGCTCATCCCATGTGGAGGTATTCGGGGCCGCAAGACCCGACTAGAGATTACAAGGAGGGTAAGTAAACTTCTAGTTCTTAGCCTTCTTTCTGTTAATTTTGAACTTGGCTTATTGAAAGTTTACTTGCTCCTGCAGACCTCTCGCAAGAAGAAATTGACACTCGAGTCAAGCTTATTTGTGAGAAATCCCCGCCACTGAATGTGGTGGCTTCTCAAATCCTGGTGGTCCTGTCCGTAGAGGACAAGATGGAGCGCCTAAAGGTAATCAAGAATTGATTTCATCTTTAGGATCTTGCGGTTGTAGAAAAACTTACAACTAGGTACTAGTCGTAGAAGAACTTATGACCAGGGTGTTGCCATAGAAAAACTTACGACTAGGTACTAGTCATAGAAGGACTTACGACCAAATGATCGTCGTAGAAAAACTTACGACTGCTTAGTTATATATTTTTTTTTATTTCCACAAAAAGTAGGCATGGAAGATCGTCAAGATGACGAAGAAGTCGAACTGATGGTCGTCGGTGAGGTGGCGGAGCAAGTCGATACTCCTCCGACCAAGAAGCGTCAGCTTATGAAAGTCGTCGACAAGGGGGGCGCAAGTTCAAGTTCTGCTGCTCAGACCGGGCCCTTTGCAAAATTTACTATAGACATGGCTGCTGTAGAGGCAAGGGCGGCCGAAGTGGTAGAAGCACTGAAACGCAAAGCCCCCAAGATCAAGGTACCCTTCTACTATGATAATAAGACTTTCGCAGTTTCTACCTCCCGTGGCTTAATCAAGCAACAAGAAAAAGAGAACTGGAAGAGTTTTATGTCTTTTATGAAGGAAACTGTTGCACCAGTAGCGCTTGTAGTTGAGGGCAGTGCTGCCCTTGAGGTGGTCGAGACAGGTCTCAGCCATCCAGAGAGCTAGGAGGCTCAAGGAGCGGTAGTGCTTGCTCAAGACCCACGACCAGACGTGGTTGTGGCTGATCCCATTCCTCAACTCAAGTCTTGACCAGACGTGGTTGAGAAGAAGTCAAAGAAATCTTGCTTAGAGAAGGTTTCTTCCAAATTCAAGATCAAGTCTGGCACACGAAAGTATGTAGAAAGACAAAAATGTAAGGACAACATTTACTTTTTTCTTTTTACCATTCGACGTTTTTCCCTTTTTATGATCTTAGCCCACCACCTCTAACCATCAAGGACGTTCCTATCGAGGAACCCACTGCCATTTCTCTGGCAGTCAGAGAAATGACAGTGCGGTGGTCGAAGGATCGTCCGCCGTTCGAGTGGTGGAAGAAGTCATTGCTGCCGAAACCACTACGACCCTGGGAGTGGTCGTAGAGGCCTTGGCAAAGTCAACACATGATGCAGCGGAGGCATCAGGCCAAGGTGGTGAATCGTTGGGCCACCGTGTCAGGAAGGAAGTCACTGTAGATGTTCCTCCCGGCCCCCAAGAAGGAGCTGGCGTCACCAAATCAGAAGATGAAGAATATGTCAACTTTTTTCTGAGTTCTTCGGCCCAGCTTCAATTGTGGGGACTTCTGCTTTCAGGTCTCGTAACCGAGTTCCCCAACCCAAGGATATTCCTAACAAAGGGAATATTTTCGATGATGAACATCTCGAAAAGGTGTGGTGGAATTGGGTTCAAGAGCTTGATGAGCTGAAGAACCCTACAAACGTACTCTCCATGTTTGCTCGGATGATCATTAACGTAAGTGCTTGTTACTCAACCTTCACATATGTGAATTTTCTCGCTTCTCACTGTCTTTCTTTATGCAGAGAGCTCTGGAGCAAATTGTCATGGTTGTAGAGTACAATCAACAATTGGTTCAGCTGCGACAGGAGAAAGTAAAACTCTGCGAGCAGGTAGAAAGATGGTAAGTAACTGCTACTCATAGTCGTTTATGTTTCAACTACTTACACAATACTTATGGGGATTGTCATAGAAAAACTTACGACTAGGTACTGGTTGTAGAAGAACTTACGGCTAGAGCATTATCGTAGGAGAACATACGACTAGGTACTGGTCATAGGAGAACTTATGACCAGAGGATTGTCAGAGAAAAACTTACGACTAGGTACTGGTCGTAGGAAAACTTACGACCAAAAGATTGTCGTAGAAAAACTTACGACCGGGTACTGGTCGTAGAAAAACTTACAACTGCTTATTCTATGCTCATGTCTACTCTTTTCTTCTGTAGGTTCAGGAGTGACGAGAAGGCCTTAGCTGATTCACTTGACTATGAGAAAGCCGAGACGAAAAAGCTAAGTGAGAAGAACGAAGACATTTTGAAGAAGCTTCAAGAGGCAAACTCTGCAATTGAAAAGTTGCAGGGACTAATAAACGGTAAGTGCTGAACTTAAAGCCGCTTACGACCTTCTTTTCTTTTTCTAACTCTCATTCTATTTCAGAAAAAGAGGTCGAAGTGGGGAAGCTCGTAACCAAGGTCAAAGAAAAGACCTTGGTTCTTCACAAGGTTTCCCGCATCGCCAAAGAAAAAGATCAAGAGGTCCAATGAAGTCAAGAAGTTAGATTCTCGATTAGCAGGTAAGCAAGTCTTTACCTGTGATTAGTTTTGTTTTCTTTTCGAGGTCATTTTATCAGACTGGTCTTATTCTTTTCAGAGCAAACAGTCGAAATAAAACGACTCCGTAAGGCTTCAACTCGTAATCAGGTGGAGATGAAGTCGATGAAGGTCAACCTTCAAGACAACATTTCTCTTCTGAACAATGTACTCGGTAGGCTTCATGCTGAGGGGATCACTCCTCGTGAAGACACGATGATTGCTCACTCGAGTACTATTGGTGATCAAGTTGGAACTTTGCAAGAGTTGGTGACCACTCTGAAGACCAACCAAGCCAATTCAATAAGAGAGGCGGTCAAGGGCGCACTAAGTTTTGTTTAGGTGAAACTTAAGGCTCATGACCCCAATCTTAATCTACAACCAATCAAAGCTGACATCGATTGCTCTGAAGCAAAAGCGGAGCGGTTGATAAAGGAGATGCAGTCAATCGGCGAGGAAGTCACGGAGGAGATACAAATAGGATCTCCCTCGTCAGAGTAGTCTGTACTTGAAGACTGTAAAGACAAGTTTTTGTTGTTGGTATATGTAATCATTTCTTCTTCCTGCAAATCATCTTGTCGAGTAGTTAGTAACTCATAAGATAATGAATGGAAAAAGAGATTAAGACTAAGAATTGAAGTTATATTGATAACTTTATCCTAGCCCCCAACTATTTGCTTAGTTTATTTAGATAAACCAAGTAAATAGTGTGAAATATGTTTTCTTAAAAAGAGAGAGGTTTATCTAACTTGTAGTTTTTCGATCACGATTTTTTTGCACTGGCTGAAAGTGTAGGAACGAGTCGACACTAGGAAGTTTCTTCTGGTGGGCAGGACCACATGCAGAAAGGAAAGCCTTTGACTAGGTGATGTTACCTTCTTCGACTAGATTAATTAAATCAAGAACGGTCAAATTGAGTTAGACAAATGTCTGGAGTACCTTAAAAATTCGTTCAACTTATTCTAGTGCACTCGGTAGGTTCGCTCTAGTAGCAAGGGTTAGAAACAGGACGACGCTAGGAAGTTCCTTCTAGTGGGCAGGACCATATGCAGAGAGGAAAGACTTCGACTAGGTGTTGTGTCTTCCTCTAACCAGTTGAAACGAAACGAGTTTACCAAAAGTAGTCAAGCAAATTGCAAAAGTATACTCTGTTTAGTTTATTTTTCAAAAATGAATGAAGAAATAATCTAAGGTACTAAGAGTTGGCTTGAAAATATTTCGACCATGTGGGTTGAACCCAAGTTCTTTGTGTTGGCAGCAAAAGGGAGGAACAAGTCAAGCATAGGAAGTTCCTTCTAGTGGCCAGGACTACGTGCAGAAAGGAAAGACTTCGACTAGGTGTAAAGAAAGTTTGGGTACTAGTCGTAGAAGAACTTACGACCAGGTAATGATCGAAAAATTATTAATGCGCTACTCAAAGTAAGAAAATAAAGATAGAAAGAACCTGATACTTTATTGTAGGGTTGGTCGGTTACACATAAAATTTACGTAACTGGTCGATGTTCCAGGAATTGGAAAGAATTCGGCCATCTTCCATTGCTAGTCGTACCGAACCTAGTCGCATGATTTTAACCATGGTGTAAGGACCTTCCCACTTGGGGGAAAACTTGTTCCGATTAGACTAGGATTAAAATTTCCTCAATACTAAGTCACCTACATCAAGGCTGCAAGATTAAACCTTACGATCATAGTATTTACGCAAGGCTTGATTTCTCTTCTCTTCAAGCAAGTTAATGCCATTCGCTCAAAGTTGTTCCTGAATTAACTCGTTGAAAGTTTTGACCCTTGCTGACCTGATCTTTAGTTCTGGTGGAAGTATGGCTTCAGCACCAAAAACTAGGAAAAAAGATGTTTCACCTATAGCCTGACTAACAGTCGTACGAACTGTCCATAATACTGAGGGTAATTCTTGTACCCAAGCCCCCGAGCGCTTGACAAGCTGGTCGAAGACTCGAGTTTTGATTCTCTGCATTATTTGGCCATTCGCTCTTTCGACTACCCCATTGCTTTGAGGATGGGCAACAGAGGCGTAACACAGCTTGGTACCCAACTCGTCACAAAATTCATAGAATTTGGCACTCGAAAATTACTTACCATTATCTGTGATTATTCGACTTGGGACCCCAAACCGAGTGATCATGCTTCTCATCATGAACCATTTTGTTTCTTCCGTTGTTATCCCAGTCATAGGTTCGGCTTCGATCCACTTTGTGAACGTATCAATAGCCACAAAAAGGAACTCGAAGCCTCCCGGAGCTTTTGGGAACACTCTAGGATATCGAGACCCCAGATCACAAAAGGCTAAGATAGGGAATTGTTTGTAATGCCTAAGCCAGTTAGTGTATTTATCTGCTATGAAACTGGCATTGTACATATTTCTTAACCAGCTCTTTGGCATCGTAGAGAGTTGTTGGCTAGTAAAAACCTTATCGAAAGGCTTTTCCGACCAGCGTTCTGTGGGAAGCATGAGTTCCATAGATGCCTCCGTGTATGTCGTGAAGGAGGTTTAGTCCTTCTCTTTGTGATATGCATCGCATGAGTACCCCTTGAGTACCTCGTTTATAGAGGACTCATTCGACCAAATTATACATTTTGGCCTTTTGGGATAAGAGATCTGCCTCGATATCATCGTTGGGTATGGTACCCGTCTGAAGATACTCGTAGATAGGATTCATCTAAGTATCCTCGTATTCTAGTGAGGGTGTCTCTAGGAGTTGTCTCTGGTGTTTCGACTAGAGACGGCTTCTGGAGCTATTCCAAGAAGACAGTTTTTGGTACTTGTGATCGGAAAGAAGCTATACGAGCTAGCTGGTCTGCGAGGAAATTATCCTTTTGAGGGATAAATTGTACCTCGAAACTGAAAAAATGTTTTTCAAGCTTTCGAAGCTCCGATAAGTACCGAGACATGGTCGGATTAGAGTACTGGTACTCTTTTCCAACCTGATTCACGACTAGTTGAGAGTCTCCTCTATCGAGTAGTCATTGAATCGCAAGCGCTTTCGCAGCTCGTATGCCAGCCAGCAAACCTTCGTATTCTGTCATGTTGTTAGTGTTGGTGATATGCCCTAGAGGCAATCATAGAGATGATTATATCATGCCTATGTTTATGAGTTATTGAATAAATGTTATTCTGTTCCTTGAATGAATCATTGGTTATTAAGATTAACAAGTATGTCACTTGTTGGTGAAACTCTTTAACTTATATGATATCATTCTAAATGAATCCCTAGTTGGAACACTAGTGACTCTACGACCAGAACATATATTGATTGATGACCATGTTTCACCGGTCATGGATATAGGGATATCGAATCAATAATGTGAAAACATGTTGGAGAACATGGGGTTGGATTGACCCACCTTGAGACACTATTGAGATTGTTATTATTCTATGTGTCATCAGTTGGTCTCAAGCAATGATGATGTATAATCCTTAGACCTGAGATCAGCATGGTTCCCTACTTGTGTAATAGCATTCTTAGGGGTTGCCAAACGCTACTCGTAACTGAGTAGTTATAAAGATAGCTTTCGGGTATGCTATGAAACATGCGGAGGGATGTGACTGGTCAGATATGGGATTTGCCCCTCCTAACATAATAGGAGAGATGTCTTTGGGCCCCTCGAAGTGGTCGGATAAAGAAAGTGCATGGCCATGCCACTACTGGTCGAAGACTTCGACCACATAACGTTATCCTACATTCGATCGAGAAAGTATTGAACAGTCCATGGATGACATAACATCTCACCTAGAGTTCAATCAGACATCATGAGGCAATGGGAGAATACACGAGTAGGTCGCTTAGTTCGATCGGTTATGAACTGGTCTTATGGAGATACGAGCTGGTTGTAGACTAGTCGAATGTAATCATAGTATGGTTGAAACCTGGTCGTAAGGAGTTACGAACTGGTTGTGACCAAATACGAATTGGTCATATATAGATATGACCTAGTCGTAAGTGATGAGGACCTGATCATAGATCATATTGCATTAAGGTTCGCCCGATATAATTTATGTATATTCGGGAATCGTTATGTCCTACTAGGAACCGCTAACGACTCATGATCGGAAAGGGTTTCTGAGTCACAACCGACTGCACATAAACCTAACGGGTCACACACTTAATGGGTTGGAACAAAATGTGTTTGGATAGGATCCATCATGGGCACTATATAAGGAGATGCTTGAGGCTATTGGGAGATACGAGTTAACATGAGTTGTTCCACCGAAACCCTAGTCACCATCTTCCTGAGAGCTCTGCTATGCGATTTGGTGCTAGCACACTGGTGTGCGGTTGTTCCTTCCCAGGATGTGTTGATATCGTAGAGGCGCTATTGTGGTTGATGTTGCACTTGAGGACGATCCATGATTTTCATAAGGAACTATAGAAGTTGCTAGAGGAGACGTCGACTCGCGAGGACGCTGAACGATCGACTACGACCACTACATCGACGTGCTCTACGTTGGACCAAGCTACTACAACTCTTCTTCCGCTGCTCAGCGCGTCTAGTGGTAACGATCTATGATCACCTTCTTGCTTGGCTTCCTGGTTTACGTGGTAGAATTTTTGAAATGTTGCTACCGTAGCCTACCCGTATCCCTTCAGTTAGTAGCCTGAAAGTTTAATTGAATAGCATAATTTAAGGTCTCTTTGTTAGGAGATTCCAGAACCACCCCAGCCCCCGAGCCACTTAAAGTAAGTGACCCGTCAAAGTACATCGTCCACTGGTCATGTGTATCGTACTAGGGATCCTGAACAGGTTCAGGATTTGTCCATTCGGTGATAAAATCTGCTAAGATCTGGGATTTAATGGCCGTTCGGGACATGAAATGGAGGTCGAACTCCCCAAGTTCTACTAATCATTTTGCCATATGTCCCGTTGCTTCCCTGTTCTGGAGGACCACTCCTAAGGGAAACTCAAACGTCACAATTATCTTGTGCGCCTGAAAATAATGCCGCAGTTTCCTCGAAGACATGAGGAGAGCATATAGAAGTTTTTGGACCTGAGGGTAACGCTCCTTAGGCCCATGCAAAACTTCACTTACGTAGTAGACTGGTCGTTGAGTGTTTTCACGCTCTACGACCAGTACTGCGCTCACCGTTTGTGACATGACAGCAAGATAAATTAAGAGCGCCTCTTCTGGTTTCGGGGAAACCAAAATAGGAACACTCGTAAGATACCTCTTGACATCCTCAAAGGCAGCATTTACCTCTTTCGACCACTCGAAACCCTCGTGCTTCCTTAGAAGTTTGAAGAAAGACAGTCCTTTTTCTCCCAGTCGTGCGATGAAACAACTTAAAGCCGCCATGCATCCTATGAGTTTCTGGACTTCTTTCTTCGTGGTTGGAGGGCACATTTGCATGATGGCCTTTATATTTTTAGGATTTACTTCGATTCCTCGTACAGAGATAAGGAATCCAAGCAATTTTCCTGAAGAGATTCCAAACACACATTTCTCATGATTGAGTTTCAGGCGGTGTTCTTTGAGGTTGTCGAATGTCTCCTGCAAGTCGGAAACATGATTAAGCCACTTGATGCTTTTTACGACTAGATCGTCAACATAGGCCTCCAAATTTCGGCGTTGAAAAAGTTGATTGCATCAAGCGTTGAAAAGAACCGCCGGGGGGTCCCAAAAACTCAAATCACGCAGAGAGAGCGACATGGGGATTTTTATACAAGTTCGGGCCTTCTCCGGAGAGAATAACAACCCTACTCCTATGTGGATGTATTGAGTATGCTGGTTTACAAAATTAAGAGAAAGACTTAAGAGAGATATCTTGTGCTCCTGATTGCCTTTCTCCTCTCATCCCCTCTTTTCCTGATGATCCCGCCTTTTATAGAGTCTTCGAAGTGGGTTACTGTTTCTCCAGTCCAAAGGGCACCTTAATGCTTTAGATGATGGAGTCGTTACTGGAGATTATTATGGGAGTAGTAACGTTCTCACATCGTTAGGCAGTTATCACCATGATAGAGAGTTAAATGTGCTATTATTCCAGAGAATAACAGCGTAATTGACTGCACATATCCTTAGATATGGTGCAGAAGACTCCTTGATTGACTAGGCCCACATGTCTGTAAGCCCTATCGACTAGAGACTGGTCGTAGAAGAACTTACGGCCAGGTGGTAGTCGTAGTAAAGCTTACGACCACTGACTGATCGTAGGAGGACTTACGATCAGGGGATAGTTGTAGAAAGACTTACAACTATGGAGTGGTCGTAGAAGAACTTACGACCTCCAGCTTCTCCCTTATGAATATTAAGGGGTATACTCAAGAACCATATGATAGTATTTTTATCCATAATATGAATTATTGATAAATAATTAAATGAGGATTATTATATCCTCGTCAATACTCAACTAATATCAAGGTATTAACTACAAGCTAAGTCAACATAATTGTATAAAGCATAGCCATGCAGTTTTCATAATTTAAACCAATATAATTGCATTCAAATGTAGGTGCAAAATGATCAAAGTATTGACTCGACATGCTCGATGTCTTAGTGGTCTTGGTCTTGCTCAATCTACTGCTCTTCCGGAGCTTCGGTATCTATATACGCGAAAAACGACCAAGTTCGAATAAACATGAATGAATTCAGATTTCATTCAAAATTTCAAATGGACTCTAAAATTCACGTTTTTCAGTTTGGTTGGGTAGGGTTTGAATTTAGATGAATTTAGAAACAAGAATCGTTGAATTTGGATTTAAAACAAGAGAGAATGAACTCTCCAAAATTTAAATCCAAAACAATTCTTGAAATTAAGAGAGAGAATTCTCTCACTGACAATTAGGGTCCACTGGATTTTATTTTGTTTTTTATTTATTCGAAAACTCTATAGTGATTGACCGGTAGGACCCCTCATACTTAATTTTTCTTTTTTGAATTATTTTACTAATAAGAAATGTCTACTGTCACTGACAGGTGGGCCACTGTTCGTACGAACTCGGTCCATGGAACTGTGTATGGACTGAGGGCCCAGGTGTCAATGGTGCTAGTCTATAGACCGGGTCCACATAGCTTCTTTTAAGAGGGTTATTTATTTTAGTTTCTAATTACACTTTACACGTCATGCTAACTTAACCCATAATTAACCCTTCCCTTAATGATGCCATTAAGACTTAATGATCGAGTTACAGGGAGCTAGGTGCTTCTCCCCCAAACCCAACCGGAGTAGGAGCAGGGGAGGACGCCGAGGGCGCGCTCTGGCCATGCACGACGCCGGTGAGCCGGGCTTCGGGGGCGACTCAGGAGGCTCAAAACGGGACCCCGCGACCTCAGCAACCCTATTAGTGCCGACGGCAAGAGCAGCAGTGGCTAGTAACGGCAGCGCAGCTGAACAAGGAGACAACGATGTTATGGCCCTTGGCAGAACCGGCTAGCCGATGGCCAATCCTACGAGGCGGCATGCACACCAGTAGTTACTCCCTGAGAGTGTTCTATGCGTACCACCTACACGACTCAAGGAGCTTTGTGCGAGCCCATCCATGGTGACCGGTACTAAGGATGAACAGGCTGCGGTGCAGTGGCGCGGTACTGTGCTAAGATCCTCATTGACCGACACCCTAGTAACGGCTACCTCTAGAACATGAGGTGACACGGTTACGTTTGCTAGGGTGGCTGGGGTGATGAAGCTGGGCTGTAGAGGAGGGAGGCAGCGTGTCTCGTGGTTGATGGCGTCGGGGAAGAAGATAGTCGACAACAACAATTCTGTGGGGTAAGGAGACAAGTGGAGGTGAGCACAAGGTGGAAGGGAGTATTGCAGACCCAAAGCATCAACCCAGGGCAGCGGGGACTCACCCGGGCGGCAGAACAGGCCTGACGACAGTGTTGGCTGCCGAAGCAGAGTGCGATGCCTCACCGCTCGTGCTTGCTCTCTGGTGCGTAAAAGAGAAGAAGAAAGCGAGGAGAAGGAAATTGTTGGGACCCCAGATTTCTGAATTCAGAACCCTCTATATTTTCTGCACTAGTCCCTAGATCAGTAGCTAGTGCATACAATTCATCATTGATAACAAGTTCGAATTATGATTAGCATAAAAGTAACAACATGGTACCGGCCTTAAGGCCACATAATACAAAAGAGGTCAAAAGACCTTGAGTCTTACAGCAGTGGAAACATCAAAAGTTTAACTCAGAGTGATGGCCCATCAAATTGCCTACCGGCATTCGACTGGGGGAGCGTGACCTAGTACTCTAGATGTCATTCGTCGTACCCGCAAGCGTAGTAGTCGTAATCGTCCTCAACATCATTGAAGGCTTCTGAGATTTGTTTTGAGTGTAGTATGTGAGTATATAAAGTACTCCACGAGTCTTGGGAAACATGCATATGCATAGCTTTAACAATCAGGCTTATAGGGTTCTTTTGCACAAAGCAATATTTTATATTTCAAAACATTTTACATAAAGCACATTTGACAAAGGTAGTTTCAATAATTTAACTAATTATATCTCTAGTGGAGGTTCTAGCTACCGACCACTAGTATCAGGGCTCTAGCTACCAAGGTTCAAAAGATAGGGCTCTAGCTGCCAGAAAACTACCTGAGAGTCCCCACTGCTCTCGGCTTCCCAAAATCCACTCTTTTGAAATCAAAACCAAAAATCTACCATATGAAAACGCACCTTGCTCGCCCTTGACCGTGGGTATGGCTATTCGAATAGTTTTACACTCTACAGAGGTTGTACGGCTTGATCCACACGAGATAATCAGCTTATAATGTCCGCTCACACACTTCCGAAGGTGTGCGACTAAGAGATTATCACAAAGCCTTTTCAATACCTTATCCTTACATTAGTTCGTCCGATGAGCTTAACCCCAAGTCATGAAAGTTCATTTACCATTGACCCGGAGCTCACCGTTGTGAGGAAATAACCTGCCCGAACATGGAGGTTCATTTAGCATCGCCTGGTGCAAGCCCTGATAGACATAAACATACATTTACCATTGTCTACACGACCCAATTTATGGAGGTACATTTACCATATTCACATCTCAAGATATGGAGGTGCATTTACCATAATCAAGAGACACCTATAACAACAGTCTACGAGCTTAATGCTTGGATTCGATAAATTAGTTGGCCAGGTCCTTCCCATAATCAGACCTGTGGTTGTATGGTTTTGCTCAATTTGGGTAGTCACAAGCATCGATCCTTAATATGACTTGGGTGGAACTTACCACATTCCATGTTCTCATGCTCTAGCTGCACCCACTTGATCTTACCACCCGCCCAAGTCTAAAACAAGTTTTCACTATTTTATTTTATTTTCTGAAAACTAACATTACCTAATGTCATACATTTCTCAAAAGGATTTACATAAAAGGTAATAAGGGTTTTCTCCCAATAGATGATCCAGACTGATAAGTATGTCGAAACAATTCTACCATGTTTAACTATTCCACAATGTCATAATCAATATCGTGGGTGTGCTATGCTAGGGTGACAATGGATTAGGATAGCAATATCAAAGGAATACATTAAGAACTTTTAGGTTTAACTAACATCCTACAATTTGAACTCATCATTTTATGTGAGATAGCAATGAATAATACTTCTAAAATAGAAAACATGATTTAAAAATCATAGGTACAAAATGGTCAAAGGAGACTCACCTTGCTCAAGGTGCTGTTGATCTTGTCCTGGATTGACTTGAGGGTCTTTTGGGGCTTCAACTTCTATATACGCAAAATTAACCAAAAATCAAATAAGAACAAAAGAATTCAAATTGCATTCAAAAATTCAAATGAACTCCAAAATGAGTGTTTTCGGTTTGGCTGTGTAGAGTTTGAATTTAGATAAATTTAGAAACAAAAATCACTTGATTCAGAGTTAAACGAGAGAGAACGGGCCTTTCGAAGTTGGAACCCTAATTTAAATCCCCGAAATAAATAAAGGAGAGAGGATGCTCTCACTGATAGGTGGGACCCGTGGCTATTTTCTTTTCCTTTTATATTTATTTTCCTAAAGGAATCCTAATTACTAATGTGTGGGTCCCATTGTCAATGTCTTGGTCTACGAAATCATTTATGGACCACAACCTACGGACTCGGTCCACCGATTGGTTTCACTGTGCACTAAATGACCTTGGGCCCGCGCGTCATTGAGTAGAGTTAAAACCCGGAGTTCAAAAATCCACATTACTATTTATCGGGCCCACTTGCTAGACTAACCGGAGCAGTTATTAACCAACAGTAATCAATACTTAGACTAAGACAAAGCTTCGATAATTAATGACCACAGTACAATTGGTGTCCAGTTCCGACTGGACAGGGGAGTTCCAGAGCAGCTCGGCCTAGTGGCGGCGCCGGCTAGTGGTAGCACGGTGGTGCCAGGACCGGCTGGAATGGAAGACCGTGGGGATTACCTCCCCCACGGTGGTGGTGATGTACGCTGGCGTGGCCGGAGGCGGTGTTGGTAGCGGGGAGAGCTCACGGGCGGCTCGGCAGTGAGGCGGCGGAGATGGCGTGCACACGGGCATGGCGGTTGCACGTGGAGCACGTAGTGTCGCTCGGGGAGGCTTGGGGGCGAACGAGGAGACGGCGCGATGGGGCCAGAGGTGGAGAAGAAGGGGCCAGCGTGGGGAGGGCTCCTCAGTGGCGGAGAGGACAAATTGGGGAGGGGAAAGGTAGAGGAGGGTTGGGCGCGTGTGGTGATGCGGTTGGCCGGGTGATTACTTCACCGGAGCGGTAGATTGGGTGATAGGCGGCGGCGTCTGCTTTGGGGAAGAAATGCGGACGCGGCAGCGGTTGTGCTCCAAGAGAGGGAATGGGGGTAGGGGAGAATGGAGGAGGAGGAAGGGGAAGTAGAGAGGAGGTTTGGCTCTTTTATAAGCATCGACGGAGGAAGTGAGGCGGCAGGGGAGAAGTGGCCTTGAGCACCAGTAGTGAGCATGGGCACGTCTTGTGGCCGAGCGGCGTCTGCAGTGGCATGGGGGCGGAGCTCTCGGGCATGTTAATGAGCCTTGGCGACACATGGAGCATGCAAAGGCGGCGTGGTGCACGGGAGTGCGATGTTGAGCTCGGGAGGCATGAGTGCACGGGCTTGTAGCCAGGAGGAGGGAGAGAGAAAAATAAGAAAAGAGAGAAAGAAAGGAAAAGAAAAGGAAGGGAAGGAAAAAACAAAAAGAATTTTCGCGGAGCATTCAAATTGCAAATTTTGATTTTCGGATTTTGGCGAAGAATTAGAACTGAGATGATCAAATATGAATTTGAATATTGGACCAGGAATGTAAATATATGTACAAACTCCAACTGAAATCCTAATGTTTGAATTGATTAATTTAAATTAAAAGTCTTGAAAACAGTTGAATTTGGGATGTTATAGAAATGGAGGCATAGGTGACCTCGGTGCGTGGCTTAAACAGACACGGGAGCGAGGGAAGCGGTCAAGGCGGCCAGTTCGTGCGTGGTGCACGACGAGACAATGGTAGGCAGAGCAGTGGCCGACACGGCATGGAAATAGCAGCGTGGCGTGTCGGCGTGGAAGCGAGGAGGGAGAAAGGGGCAGGTGGCGTGTGGCATGGGCTGGCGAAGGAGTGGGGTGGGCCACGGCCGTGCCGAGTAAGATAGAATGAGGGAGCAGGCCAGCCCACTTCGCGAGGGAAAGAGCAAGAGAAAAGAAAATAGAAAAGGAATAGATGGACCGGGTTTCGGCCCAATTGAAGTTGGGGTTTTGCAATTCCCACTTTTGATTTCTCCTATTTTCAAATTTATATTCAGATTTGAATATCTGATTTGGGGCTTTTGTAATAAAGCTATGCATTTAATTTTGCTTCTGATTTGTTATTCTTAGGCTAATTACACTTTGATAATTTTTCCGTGGAAATCTCCAAGGTACAAATACATTTCAAATAACTCTCAAAAACCCAAATGGGACAAACCTGTCATCAATATTCAAAAAGTTTTTAAAAATCTCACATTTTCATCTTGGGATTTTTGGCAACAATTTTTGGGATGTTACACCCTGTATATATATTGGATGTGATAAAATAATCCTCGCAAAAAATGTGATAGAATAATGAATAGTTATAGTTAAATTAAATTTCAACGAAGAGTAAATACAGAAAATAATTTATAGATGGGGATTCTTTTTTTGACAATGAAACAGAGAGAGATTCAATGCAATAAAAATGGAGTCATTGCAGCTGACTTAAATATCCAAAAAAATTGAAAGGACAAGTCGATCAGCGGGCCTTTCAATGGCTGAAGAGGCAAGTGCCCTACACTTAATTAGCACATGATCTGGCGGGCCATCGACAGCGTGTTTGCCAAGCGGTGCTAACTGTGCTTGCCATTGCACTTCCACAGCGTGCACCTCAACCGGTGCTAGAAGGGGGGAGAGAGAGAGAGGGTGTTGGCATCCGAGCAAGTCATTAGAGGGTGGTGCTAGAGGGTAGATTCCTAGTTCCAGTGCATGTAGATGCACAGGTGCCAAGCAAATAAATTTTTTTGCAGGCCCAACTATCAGCCGATGAACAATGGATCGACCGCCGCATGGTGAAATGGGGAGAGATTGAGAGAGTATAAATTGTTGGAGAAAAAGCTGTGATAGTTTCTTTAGTTGTGGGTCCGTCTTGAAGAGAGAAGGGGCTGTATAAATATTATGGGAGAAAAGTAAATACAGTACTGTGCGATATAGCTGTGAGGTGGCAAATCTGCCACCGCTTATATTGTGCATAGCGTACTACTGATGTCCAACGAAATCTCCTAGGGGCTAGAGATGGACCTGCTTCTGTGCAGAGCATCTCGATTGCTCCGCTCGGTACATGCATGCACTTGGAAGGATCATGTAGGAGGCGTCTGACCTAAGGTGTGTTTGGTTTCGAAGACTAGATTGGTGGGAATCTTAAGATTTCTGGTAATCCTAACCATATAGAGGAATGAGATAACAGAGAATATGACAGGTGGTTAAGATATGAGAGCATTCCTAGCAATATTAGATTAAATTGATGTCAGATGCGAAAAGGGAAAAAGGAGGAAAATCTAGTGGGGTTTTGACGTCAAAACTATCCGATCAACGAAGCATATGAAAAAGATCAAATTGATGTAATGAAGGAAAGATTTACTCACTTGAATGGAGTAGCTCGGAGTCTAGAGATGATTTGACCTTTAGATTAAGGGAAAGGCAATGCGTATGGGTGCGTTTGGATGGCGGAATCCTTCGAGGATTACCAGGAATCCTCTAGTAATCCTATGAGATTACTTTGTTTGGTAAAACATTCAGGAATCTGAACAAGGAATCTAAGATTACCTTTAGAAACAGATTACCATCAAATCCAGAAATCTTTTTCCCGTAGAAAAGGGTGTCTATCTTAGATTATTAGGAGAAAGTAATCTTTGTTATTTCTTTTTTTTTTATCATGTGCTTTTGATTCATCACAGTCAAATTTTGAACTTTCAGAATTCAAAATTGAAACTATGATTTATTTTAACATTTGAATATTTGAATTATGGAATTTAAAATTATTTTTTCAAAATATGAATTTCAAACCAAAATATCAAAATTTTGAATATTAAATTTTGGAATATTAAATTTAGACAATTTAAATTTAAAAATTCAAAATTTCAAGGTTGGGTTTCAAAAATCTTTTTTTCTTTTTTTTCAAATTTCGAATTCTAGATTTCAGATATTCAAATTTCGAGAATTAAATTTTATAAATCCGAATTTTGAAAGTTTCAATTTTGAGTTTCGGAATTTCAAATACTGAGAATTTAAACTCCAAAACTCAAATTTTAAAAATCCAAAATTTGAACTTTTGAATCATAAAAAATGAAATTCTAAATATTGGAATTTTAAATTGTAAAATTCAAAATTTATAGATGCTAACCTCCATGGTTTAAAATTATGATAAAGACTAATATGTAGTTTCCTTCAAATCAACCAAACATTGGAACCTTAGATTACTGGTAATATGTTTACTAGTAATCAGATTAAGAGGAATATTAGATTACCGGGGAATATGAGACTATATGTACATAACGTACCAAACACATCCTATGGGTAGAGAAGCTGAAGTATTTATCCTGCGAGAGAGTACCAAGACATCGAACAGAAACCGAGCGCACGCCCGGGTGCTTCGCGTCGATCTCACAAGATTTGGAGCGAAAAAAAAAAGTTTCGGTGAGATCCCGTGGGACATTAATCTATAGTTTATTTAGTTCTAAGGTAATCCTAATTCCACCAACTACCGGAATGTAGTTACATCTCTAATCCTCTTTTCCTCTCTTAGATTCCAGGTAGTTGTGACAAACACGCGAATTAAACAATAATACTCCATAATTACGGGGAATCTTAACATCATTCCTCTACCAAACCGCTTGTTGGGTAGGCCTTCTGGTACGTTTCTCTGATGCCTATTTCAAACCAGAGGAGTGCTACACTGCATTCCATTGCATCTTTAAGGGTCAGGATTAAAATCTCGCCCCCGTTACCAGCAAAAACAGCTGGTAACAAGAAATCTCCCCTCCCTCCTTGGGTATGCGGAAAAAAGGACCTGTTTAAGTTGTGGGGCTCATATTCAAATTTGGTTTAGAAATATCAATTATATTTAATCAAAATGTTATTATCTAGTTTATCACCACCGCTTTTCTTATCTACTTCAAATCAATTTTAAATTATGAAATAGAACTCAAATTTTAATTCAAAAACCTTTTTCTAGAAATTTTTAGCTAATGGAAATCTTGGTCGGGTGACATTTTTCTCTCTGAGATTTTAATCCTCGCTCGTGGGACTCGAGCTTTGTTTTTTTACCGCTTTTTTGCCCAGATTTTAATCCCTGCTTGTGGGCGTTTGCATCTTGTTTATTTTAAGGACACCGCTAGCGTCCGGACGTACTATGAGTGGTTTCCTATCGTACATCGTTCTCCACCGTCGGATATGACTTAGAATGATTGATCACAGTCATCTGATCAGGCGTAACAAAAATTGTGAAACGGGACAATTATTTAGTAAGCCTGGAACAAAAATCCCATCCAAAGCAACAAAAATGCAACAAATTCCTAACTCAAAGCAAGAAGCATGAGTTCCTCGGATGCAAAAAAATAGACATCCCTACTGCAACAAAAAGTTCTCTCTTGTGAAACAAATCAAAAATACCAATGCAACAAAAATACCTCTGGCCACAACATTTGATGCAATAACATCACAACAATCAAAAACACTTCTTACAACATTCTTAGCCAACTGTTCCAACAAATTTAGCAAACACATGCAACAAATCGTACCTGGATAAAGCTAGTGTGGTGCCCGGAGATGGCATCCAAGGCCTACATCGACGGCGTTAGGGCACTCGCTGACCATGACCTCACAGGGTCGGCGGATGTTGCTGAGCTCCTCTCCACCATGGCCAGTGGATGGAATGTGCATCTCATCGTTGAGGTACTAGACATTTCGGTTTCCTCCTCCTCATGTCACCCTGCCGCTATGAGCCTCGCCCTCACCGCCGCCGTGCAGCACACGGGAGGGCACTACCCATGCTTGTTCCCAGATGAGTGCTCCGCGGCAGCCTACATCGTTTGCTCCAGGACAGCGTCGGCGGTTGTCGTTGGGGAGGCAGACAAGGTGATGTTAGGGCTGGAGGGCATGGACCTCCTAGTGGTCGACGTGCGGAAGCGGGATGAGGCGGCTGTGCTGGGAGCGGCCAGTCCCAGGGCAAGGGGGATGGTGGTGGTGCACCACAACGACAGGAGGCAGTGCGGTGCGACGACGCTGGTCGCGTCCATAGTGGCTGGGACGAGGCGATGGCGGGGCTTGATGCAAATATGAAAGAGAGATGCAGAGACGACAAAGAGAGCTGGATAAGGGCGTCCAATTTTTTTCTCTAGTGGGCTTTCAGTAGGCGAAGTGTATGATGGAAGGGAAGGCATAGGACGTAGGACACCTATCATTATCTTTGTTTTAACTACATTTGGTGCACCACATCTTCTGGTGTGTCAAATACTCACCTTGGAGTAGCAAGGTGCAAGGATGGGCACCGACCAAATTTTCAGTAATATGGGGTTTGTTGATTGGATGCAGCATAGATCTGGGATAAATTTTGCTGACACACCTAGAAAAGAAGTCAGTCAGAAGAAGCAACCGATTTACGGTTAACTCAAATTCTCAATCTCTACTAATATATATGTATACTACTTAAAAATAGGATTTGGTGGTCGTCCGTCCTCCCCTCCCCGTACCCGCACAGTGCACTCCTCCCATCCACACAGCGCACCCAATACGATCGCTTGAAAAACCGGCTCTCAAAAATATCTACTACTAGGACTTGGTGTATGTACATCCTCCCCTTCCCATACCCGCGCAGTGCACTCCTCCCATCCATGCAACGCACCCAATACGATCACCTTGAAAAATAGGCTCTAAAAAGCTGAAAAAACCAAGGATGCACGAACTGTCTAACCACCTATGTTTTTATCAGCAACTACCAGCCCACGTCTCCCCTCATTAAGCGAAATAACTACCCACGCTTCTCCCTCTTTCTTGTGCAATTCCTGTCGTAACTCGTATCGTCCAATGTGATGTCGTGGTGCAGACAACGGTGCAGCACCAGATCAGGGGTACGCGGACGGCAGATAGGGGCTCAAGTCATGTGTGCATGGCTGGGCGAGACTGCCAATCGATCGTGAAGGCCTCCTTACACGTGGACGGCTGCGAACGCTGCTGATGAAGGCGAGGAGCGGCATCCTTAATTTGAGGCTGTGGTAGTCGGCCCTAACATTGGTAGCGGCATCAAGGATCAGAGTCCATGGCGATGTCATAGGTTACAGCCGGTGGTAGACAGAGATGGGCGACAAGGCCGCTGTTGTGATTGCAGCTGTCGAATTTCTACGTGAATTACTATCCATGCGGTCACAAGAAGATGGTTGAAGCGACGAGGACGAGGGCAGCGTTGCTGAGGAGACGAGAGCAGGAGGTGGCCTTAGCCGAGCATGGCAGTGACGGCCTCATGGCTCACGCACTATGGAGCAGTGGCAGCATGCTCCGCATAGTCCGCTAGGTCCCACCAACAGCAGTTAGTTCGTAGATGGTGAGTTGTGCAGCACAAATTGGCACACCACTAATTCCTTCCTTCCTTCCATTCCATTCTTACCTTCCATAGTTTTTTTTAAAAAAAATTATGTTCCTTTTAGTCTGCAGCTTTCACCGACATTTATTGGAACAACTGAACAAGGTTCTTGACGACTCAACAGTCTCGTAGATTTAAAAGGTAATTCTCGTGTACTAAATTAATAGCTGCCTAGTAGTGGATTATTGTTCTTGATTTGTGCCAGACTTCATTGCTTCGTGTGAAAGAATTGGATTATTCGTTGCAGACACATGATGTCTGGAGGTGGATGACGACTACTAATCAGATTATTCATGTGAAAGAATTGGATTATTCATTGTGTGTTAATGTCATGTTTGATTTCCTGCCGCTAGCTACCAGATGTTGTGGGACCGTCCTCACAACGTCCCGCTCAACAGACCCCCCAAGCCACGACACATCCACTGTGACACCCAATTGCTCCCCCGCCAGACTAGGCAGGTAGCTTGGAGTGGGCATTCTCGCCGTACCGGTTCCCCACAAGAGGTAATGTAGTAAATAAAGTGTGTATTATTGTATATATTATCGCAACTAACCAAACTTACGTCTCACACCGCAGATCCATTGATGTTTAAGTAGGTACCTCGCACGACATTGATATTGTCATCATAGGTCCCTCCCACGATGATGCCCACGTTAGGTAGTTGCCACAATGGCTTTTGGTTTTGCCACGATTGAAAACTTACAAATGCATTGAATGTTTAATACTTTACTACTTTTGCAAACCAGGTACACATCAATCAGCACCCCCAGTACATACATCCCCGTGGCAAGGTGACATGGAGGACTACCTCGTCGATGACCCAGTTGTACACCCCAACGTGCTTACAGGTTCAGAGCTGTTCAGTGCACTGCCCGGGACACAGTCCACACAGGTCATGGATCCATATGCCACACTAGCTCCCGTTGCACCACTTGAGATAGGGTTGTCTAAGCACTGAGTAGTGGAGCTCGTCGGGACCTAGATAGTGACAAACAGGAACCCATCGGCCCGGTCCAAGCAGGGCAAACGACACGGACATGGATAGTGTCAGGGGTGTGGATAGTGAGGCAGGTAGGAGATGGATTGGTAGATCATTAGTACCATGCATGATATGTATTTTATTTTGCACCTTAGTATCGATGTAGATGATGGGATTGTTGTACTACTGTATACTTTAAAATTTCACACGTCATGGCATTTCTTGTGGTGCTTGGGTCCCTCAGTCAGCACCGCAACAATGGGGCATGCAACGTAATACTCAGCCCTACCTTCTCCAGTCAGCACCGCGACAGAGGGGCATGCTACGCAATTCTAGCTCCTTCCCCATGGTCAGCACCTACCATAAGGGGCTTGCTACATGAATCTTGCTATTACTACTAGACATCCTCCCCTACTCGGTGGACTGCGACTGGTGGGGGCAGTTTTGGGTTTGTAGCCCTGGCCTCCGTGGCATCAACCATGCTTGGTGTGGTGGCGGTGATGTGGTGTACGTGTGATGTGCAATGGGAGTGGCGTGTATACAGCAGGGCGGTAGACTAAAGGAGTGGAACCCTTTAAAGGATATTTTGGTAATTGCTCACAAACCCAAGGTTTCTTAACACCATGGTCTCTTTGTGGCAAAATTCTCTTAAGAATTTTTAGGGAATAATCCAAATACTCCTTCAGCTCTTTTTCTATGAATACAAGCACTCAGCTCTTTTTTATCCGATGTTATTGACTTTCCACGACTTTTAAAACTTTTTAAAGTACAATACACACACTCAACACACACCACCCACATATACACATGCGTGCTCATCCCCTACACACACTAGGAATTTACAGGAGGCACCTAAGGCCTCACATAGCGTGGGAACAAACTTTTCCATAGAACACGCACATGTTTGTGTACTCCTAGAAACGGTTGACACCAGCATCAAGTCTAGGACTTGAACCCTGGTGGGCTGGGATGCACACCCACACGTCAAGCCATCTGGCCACATGCTAGCTTTCTCTAAGATGTAACTTTAACTATTATTTCTTTTGTCAATGATTCAATATCGATCTTATGAAATAAATGCTGGGGACACAACGCTCGAGATTGCTAGAAGAGACAAGGTGTTTTTAGACAGGTTCAGGTCTTCTCTAGAGAGAATAATAATCATACTTCTACATTCTTGTATTGAATGAGATTACAAAGCACAATAAGCCGCTAAAACTAAGTCTAATGGCTTCTCTCTGTGTGTTTGTTAATCCTCTCCCCTCTGTCTACTGGCACCGCCTCTTATAAAAGTGTTTGAAGGGGTGAAACTTGCTGTGCGTCAGGAGGTGCCTTGACGTTTACTTGAAAGCGCACATTGATAACAGTTGTTGTCAGTGAAACATCCTCCTACACATTCGCCAAGTGGTTGTTGCAAGAGATAGAAAGAGTGATACAGCCCCAAGTACTACCACGACATTGGTATGCATCCCTAAATTGCAAACTAGTACTAAAACTCAAATTGGTGTTGTTTTGCAACAAGAGGGAAAGAAAGAAAGCTTGCATGCGACCAAAGCAAAACCTAGCCAAGGGGAGAGCTTCCATTCAACCAAAGTAAGTCCTAGCCAAGCTGGGAGATAAGTTCACCAAGGAGGAAGACAAGCTGAGGAGAAGCAAGCTCAGCAAGGGGGATGGCATCATGCTAAGGCCAAGAGGGAGGTGTGGGTGGCAGGCCGAGGCGAGGAGAAGGAACTTAGGCCAGCGCATGAGGGCATACTGTGTGGTAGTCCAGGTGTGAGGACATGGGCTGTGAAGCAAGGAAGTGCATGGGCCAAGGAGCCCTTTTGGCCAGCAAGACAATCCAAGGTGGACAAGTTATGATTTAGATGAATAAAAATCAGAAAAACCGTTTTGGTGCATATCGTGTGTTCTTGAGATGAGTTCAGATAAAAGGATTGAGAGAGAGATCTAGAGATCAAGAGTTCGGGTACTGTTCATGTGTGGTTACTATTCACACGTGGACATTGTTCGTCGAGACTACTATTACTTGCAATTCAATCTTTTAGATTGGTTTGTGAGTGCGCTGATTTTCTTGTAATTCAATTCACCCAAATTGGTTTGTGAGTTTGCTGTTCTTCATGCGTATCATGAAAAGATTGGGCCAACAATCGGTATCCATCTAATCAGCTAGTTGGATCCTTATCAAGGAGGTACGTGCGGTTATACCAAAGACATATACGCTCACGTGTATTAACTACCACACGGAATTACGCACAGTGTACAGGCCATCCCTAGTTGATAAGGTCCACATATCTGTGGGTTTTATCGATCATAGGATGGTCGTCATTCAACCTGGTCGTAATAGACCCTACAACCATAGGGTGGTCGTAACATAAGCTCGTCGTGATCTTCTCTAGTCGTTGCAGGTATTAGCGACCAGGGGTATATTCAAGGGCTATTTAGAATACCTTTATCTATAATAAATATTATAGATAAACAATTTCATTAATCGAGGATTATTGAATCCTCATCAACCTTCTAAACTTTATATTAGTATAAACTAGTTGAATTGCTCATGCAATTAGATATCGCTATAAATACATTTATATTGAAAATAAAATTGTATTTGATTTATGTTTATATTTGCTACAACTATAATAGTTTTAGTGTCTGATCTGCATTGTTATTGTATGGATACATCGAATAAGTGATATATTATTTTCTTTTCCCTTAGATTAGTATGATAATTTCTCCTTGGGAGCGAATGTGCTGGCTCCTTTTAGCATCATCTTAATAATATAAAAAATAGATTATTAGTATTTTAACGACAACTCCAGTGATATACTTTTCTTTTCTTTAGAAAAAGTATCTTTATTGATTATATCACAATGAAGTTACAATCTTAGAGTGCATTTTGCTCCATACAACTCAGAACTTGGGCATTATGTTTGGTGATACTAGGAGAATCAATTTTTCACTATTGCTTGGCTGTCGAAAATATCTATCTCTTTAGAGCATGTACAATAGTATGACGTTAACTGTCGGCAAGCCTTCAGACGTAAAACACGAGATAATGTGAAGGAGAGAGAGGGAGCATAGAGAATTAGGTGCTCTCAGAAGTCAACTGTAAGACGAGAAAACAAGACACGTTGTACATGAAGGAGCAGTCTATAGAGTGATAGCACTAGGGGTCCCGATCTTTCGATGAGAGGGGTAGATTCGATTGGGGAATGAGATGACGTTGATGACCCGACTACAACCATCCAAGGACGTTGCGCCTTAGCGATCGATACACCAACTCCAGAGATTGTTCGTGACCTTGTTGGCACGCGATCAACCTAACCACGAGGGTTCTTGTTCCTGCAAGCAATCGAAGAACAAGCAAGAACAAGATGAACAGCAACTCAATGGCAAATAACGATGTAAGATTCAATCGAAAACAGAAAACGGTGGAGTTCCGAAGACAAGTATTCGGGCGGTCTAGCCGACACGCGCGAGTACAAGGCAAAGTAGCAAAAGCTAACTTAGTCTAAACAAAACCCAAACCCTAGAAGAGGGTGCGGCTGCCTATTTAAGGGACACGGAAGGTGGAGGTCGGCCAAAACACAAGGAAGCCGAAAAGGACTCGAATTACAAGGCCCAAGGCCCACTTTGACTCGGACTGGAAAAGTGATGTGACTTGTTTTGCAGTTTCTGACCGACTCGGATGGAAATTGGGGGTGAGGCCGGATCCATCTGAAAGTAGATTTCAAGAGCTTTCCAACGAGTACTCACGGGCCCCGAGAAACCTTCTGGATCAAAAGTTATGGCCGTTTGAAATAGACGCTGTCAACAAGGCCGAATCCGAGTCAAACTCGTGAACAGGACTTGGTTTGCGCTGGATGGCTCCACTTCTATACTTGAGCTCATGTGGTTCTTCCCTATGGTTCCTAAGGACAATTAAATCATCACAAGAATTAAGTAGTATTCCATTCTTTGAAACATTTGTATGCAAACTTAGGAACGCATTCACCTGATGGTTAAGTTGACGTGCTCGCGCTCTAGTCATTGGTCCTTGTATCATAGTTTCAGTTTGATGTGGAGTCGGCATGGTTGTATGCATGGAAAGGATGTCCTCATCATCCTCCCCTTCTTGCATTTGAGTCGTCCGCGACTCAAGCTCATCTTCTTCTCCCAAGTATGGCTTCAAATCTGCAATGTTAAAGGTGGGACTAACCCCAAAATCTGCCGGCAACTCAAGTTTATATGCATTGTCATTAATCTTTTCCAACACTTTGAAAGGACCATCAGCTCTAGGCATCAACTTAGACCTCCTCAATTCAGGAAATCTTTCTTTTCTCAAATGCAACCAAACTAAATCACCCGATTGAAAAGTTAAATGCCTTCTTCCTTTACTACCAGCAAGTTTATATTTAGCATTCATGCGTTCAATATTTTCTTTGGTTGTCTCATGCATTTTCAACATCAAGTCAGCACGCTGTTTAGCATCAAAATTCAACTTCTCCGAAGATGGAAGTGGTAGCAAATCAATAGGAGCACGAGGCACAAAGCCATAGACAATCTCAAAAGGGCACAACTTTGTAGTAGAATGCAGCGAACGATTATAAGCAAATTCAATATGAGGCAAGCATTCTTCCCACATTTTAATGTTCTTTGTCAAAACAGCCCTAAGCATGGTAGATAACGTTCTATTCACAACTTCAGTTTGCCCATCAGTTTGGGGATGACATGTAGTCGAAAATAACGACTTAGTCCCCAATTTAGCCCATAAAGTTCTCCAAAATGGCTAAGGAATTTAGTGTCACGATCGAAACTATTGTATTTGGCACACCATGCAAACGAACAACTTCACGAAAGAACAAATCAGCAATATTGGTAGCATCATCACTTTTATGACATGGTATGAAGTGTGCCATCTTAGAAAATCTATCCACAACAACAAATATGCTATCCCTTCCCTTCTTTGTCCTAGGCAGTCCTAAAACAAAGTCCATAGAAATATCTTCCCAAGGCACACTAGGAACAGGTAGAGGCATATACAAACCGTGAGGATTAATGCGTGACTTAGCCTTTTGACACGTAGTGCAGCGAGCAACAAAACGTTCCACATCACGTCTCATCTTTGGCCAAAAGAAATGACTAGCAAGTATGTCTTCCGTCTTCTTCGCTCCAAAATGCCCCATCAGCCCACCTCCATGCGCTTCCTGTAACAACAACAAACGAACGGAGCTAGCTGGAATGCATAGTTTGTTAGCTCTAAACACAAATCCATCATTTAGAACAAATTTATTCCACGTTTTTCCCTCTTTGCAATGCAGCAACACGTCTTTAAAATCATCATCATGAACATAATGTTCCTTAATTGTTTCCAATCCAAAAATTTTGAAGTCAAGTTGTGAGAGCATGGTATATCTCCTAGACAATGCATCAGCAATAACATTCTCCTTTCCCTTTTTGTGTTTTATGACATAAGGAAAAGACTCTATGAATTCAACCCACTTTGCATGCCTACGGTTCAATTTTGCTTGACTTCTAATATGCTTTAATGACTCATGATCAGAATGAATAACAAATTCTTTGGGCCATAAATAATGTTGCCATGTCTCTAAAGTTCGAACTAGGGCATATAATTCCTTATCATAAGTAGAATAGTTCAAACTAGGCCCACTCAATTTTTCACTAAAGTATGCCACAGGTTTACCTTCTTGCAACAAAGACACCACCCAATCCAATTCCACTAGCATCACATTCTAGCTCAAAAGTCTTACTAAAATCTGGAAGTTGGAGTAATGGTGCATGTGTTAACTTATCTTTCAATGTGTTGAAGGCGTCTTCCTGTGCATTCCCCCAAGTAAACGGCACCCCTTTTTAGTGAGCTCATTCAATGGTGCAGCGATGGTGCTGAAATCCTTCACAAAACGACGATAGAATCCAGCAAGTCCTAGAAAACTTCGCACCTGCGTGACCGTTTTAGGAGTCGGCCAACTCTGTATTGCCTCAACCTTGGCTTGATCAACTTCAATGCCCTGTGGAGTAACAACATAGCCAAGGAAAGAGACTCGATCCGTGCAAAATGTGCACTTCTCAACGTTACCAAATAAACGTGCATTACGTAAAGCATCAAAAACAGCACGTAAATGGCAAAGGTGTTCCTCTAGTGATCTGCTATATATCAATATATCATCAAAATAGACCACTACAAATTTACCAATGAAAGCACGCAAAACCTCGTTCATTAATCTCATGAATGTGCTAGGTGCATTAGTTAACCCAAATGGCATCACTAACCACTCATACAAACCGAACTTAGTTTTAAATGCTGTTTTCCATTCATCTCCCAATTTCATACGAATTTGGTGGTACCCACTACGCAAATCAACTTTAGAGAAGACAATAGAGCCACTTAATTCATCAAGCATATCATCTAACCTAGGAATAGGGTGACGATATCTAATGGTAATGTTATTGATCGCTCTACAGTCCACACACATACGCCATGATCCATCTTTCTTAGGCACTAAAATTACCGGAACAGCACAAGGACTAAGAGACTCACGCACATAACCTTTATCAAGCAATTCTTGAACTTGACGCTGAATCTCCTTAGTTTCGTCCGGATTGGTCCTGTATGGTGCACGATTGGGCAAAGATGCCCCGGGAATCAAATCAATCTGGTGCTCAATCCCTCGCACTGGTGGTAGCCCTGGTGGCACGTCCTTTGGAAAGACATCCATGTACTCCTGCAAAATATTAGTGACAGCAGGAGGCACAGAAGAAGGTACCTCCTCGAATGAAAATAAAGCTTGTTTGCAAAGTAAGGCATAGCAAACAGAAGTACTAGCATCCAGCTCATTCACATCAGACTTAGTAGCAAGAAAACATGCACCTTTTAATTTAATCTCATTTTTCATCTCATGAACAGATTTAGAGTTTTTCTTTTTATGTTGCTCAAGTTCGCTTGCAACAATCTGATTTTCACTCCTATTATGCTCCTGATTTGTCTCTCTACTAGCTCTAGCAATCTCATCTTTGAAAATAGCTTCAGGAGACATAGGATGTAACACAATTTTCTTGTCATGATGCACAAAAGAATATTGGTTTGTCTTACCATGATGCAGTGAATCTTTATCATATTGCCACGGTCTACCTAACAGCATAGAACATGCTTGCATAGGCACAACATCGCATTCTACAACATCGTGATAAGAACCAATAGCAAAATTTACTCTCACCATTCGTGTTACCTTCACCTTGCCGCTGTTATTGAACCATTGAATGTAGTAAGGTTGTGGGTGAGGTTTGGTGTTCAACGCAAGCTTGTCCACCATATCGGAGCTCACCAAGTTGTTGCAGCTCCCTCCATCAATTATCACTCGGCATGAGCGTTCCTTCACAACACACTTTGTTTGGAAAAGGATGTGCCGCTGATTTTGCTCCGCCCTCTCCATTTGTGCACTCAACACACGCTGCACAATGAGGCTCTCATAGCGCTCTGCATCTTCAGCACCAATGTGCTCTTCTTCTTGCTCCTTCCCACTACCTGCATGGTCAGCTGCAAGCATAGCATATGTATCCTCATCCAAATCACTAGCAGAAGAATACTCACCATCATCTCTCACAATCAGAACACGCTTGGTTGGGCATTCACGCCTCACATGGCCATACCCCTTGCATTGATGACATTGGATATCCCTCGTTCGTCCCGAAGATGCAACGGACGAAGAGCTCTTCGCATGTGCTTGGGCTGTCCCCTTTGTTGCTTCGGATGCCCGAGATGCCGAATTTGATGATGAAAACCGTGGCTTGCTGTTGGAGAAAGAAGGTGCAGGGGGTTGGCTTGATGGTGTGGCAGATGCACGTTGAGACCAAATGTTTCCACGACCTGCAGAAACGTTAGTCCTAGTGCTCGCGCGTCGTCCCTGTACTTCTCTGTCAGCTTTACAAGCAAGATGAAATAAACGAGTGATAGAATTATATTCCTTGTAATCTAAGATGTCCTGGATTTCCCGATTCAAACCACCCATAAACCTAGCCATAGCGGCTTCCTCAGTTTCCTCTAAGTCACAACGCAGCATGCCTGTTTGCAATTCTTGAAAATATTCCTCTACGCTGTTACTACCTTGCCTCAATTGTTGCAACTTATTTAACAAATCACGTGCATAATATGAGGGAACAAATCTAGCTCGCATGATTCTTTTTAATGCATCCGAAGTTTGTGGTATGGTGAAAGGATTTTTCTTACAATATTCACTCCACCAAACAGACGCAAAGTCAGTAAACTCACTAGTAGCAGCCCTAACCCTTTGTTTTCAGGGAAAGCATGACAAGCAAATTTCTGATCAACAGCCAATTCCCAAGTGATATAAGCATCAGGGTTATATTTTCCATCAAAAGGTGGTATAGTGAACTTAATCTTACCAAGCGATTCATCATTCTCACGTACCTCATTCCGGCGTGGTTGACGATGACGGTGAGCGTCCTCAGCATCATCAATCTCAGTGTCAGCCGCATAGTCGTCTCCAACATTTGCGTCCACCCTGCTCCCCAAGACACCAATATTGGCACGAGTACGCTGAGTTGGTGCAGCGGGAGATGCACTGCCCCTCTCATCAAGACGTCTCAAAATCTCAGCAAGTGAAGCGTTAACGGTGCCAACGGAAACCTCCAATGTTGCAAGCGTAGTGTTGGTGTCGATCTGCGCGGCCTCCAATTGGCCAAGGCGTTCGTTGGTGACCCTTACATCCTCATCAAGTCCCTCAGTGCGCAGCGTCATTTGGCGCTCAAAGTGTTGTATGATGCCCCTAGTCCGAGGGGAATGTGGCGCTGCCCGCAGGTCCACTGGTTCTCCTGACATTGTTAGACGACAAGAACAAACAAACCAAGAGAAGAAAATAAATAAATAAAAAAACTGCAGGTTATGCCCTCACAACTACTGAGATGTGGTTAAATCAAGTCGCACACTCTCAACCTGTTCTGTCAAGCTCTTACAAGTTCTTACCACAGCAAGCAGGAGGTGATTGCAGCCGACAAGAGAAGACAATATCTCCTGGAAATTGGGTGTATCGCTGCCTCGGTCGCTAGTCCCTGTGAGGTGGTAGCCAAATCTGTGGAGCTATGGGTGGCCGAGAGTGAACAAAGGATAACTAGAACCACATTAGTCAAAGCAAGTTGAATAATCGCTCAACGACGACACCGTGCTGGTCCTAGGCTAGACCGTACTAGAGACGCGAGCCTAGAACACAAACGAAGACACACCGTGCAGAAAGAAACTAGATGGCGTTGCACACGGAGTTCGAGCTCGAAAAGGGTGCCGTCTTCACAGGGACCTTAGAATCACGTGCGAAGGGCTCTGTCAATTTTGAGCAAATTCGAGAAACTTGATTTTTCCTCGGTTTGCGGGCCCGTTTTGAGGCCCTAAACGACGTTTTTTGGGGTCGAAGTTGCCGCGTGTGTGCCTGGTGGCTTACGCGGATCTAAAATCCCCAGATTTCCCAGACTTCCTTTCCAACGGATCAAAAATCGCCTCAATCGGAGGTCGTATGCAAAAGTTAGGTTTTTCTCTCTCTCTCTCTTTTTTTTTTTTTTAATGCCGCGGCTCTTCTAAATGCGGCTGCCTGTTCCTTCTTGTCTCACTTTTTTTTTTTTTTAAACACGCGATGCAGTTGAATCCGAAATAGGGCAAAGTCTCCGTAGCAACCGAGTCCTCCTTCTTTTCTACCCTTCTATGAAAGTTCGGATCTAACTGCAACGGTGAGTCCAAAACGTGAACAGAACTCGAAACTCTAAAGGAACTAGACACTAAGACCAGCAAAGGACGCGACGATGCAACCGAAGACTCAACAAACAAAGACTATGCAGCAAAAGCGTAAGGCTCAAATTGTTTCGGATTTTGGGAAATAGCTCTGATCTGCTATTTTTTTTTTTTTTTGGTTTCTGGACTATAGATAAAAAAAAATTGCAAAGACTAGATAATATCTCTCACCGATCAACCTTTGGCTCTGATACCAACTGATAGCACTAGGGGTCCCGATCTTTCGATGAGAGGGTAGATTCGATTGGGGAATGAGATGGCGTTGACGACCGACTACAACCATCCAAGGACGCGTTGCGCCTTAGCGATCGATACACCAACTCAGAGATTGTTCGTGACCTTGTCGACGCGATCAACCTAACCACGAGGGTTCTTGTTCCTGCAAGCAATCGAAGAACAAGCAAGAACAAGATGAACAGCACTCAATGGCAAATAACGATGTAAGATTCAATCGAAAAGCGAAAACGGTGGAGTTCAAGACAAGTATTCAGGCGGTCTAGCCGACACGCAGAAAGTACAAGGCAAAGTAGCAAAAGCTAACTTAGTCTAAACAAAACCCAAACCCTAGAAGAGGGTGCGGCTGCCTATTTAAGGGACACGGAAGGTGGAGGGTCGGCCAAAACACAAGGAAGCCGAAAAGGACTCGAATTACAAGGCCCAAGGCCCACTTTGACTCGGACTGGAAAAGTGATGTGACTTGTTTTGCAGTTTCTGACCGACTCGGATGGAAATTGGGGGTGAGGCCAGATCCATCTGAAAGTAGATTTCAAGAGCTTTCCAACGAGTACTCACGGGCCCCGAGAAACCTTCTGGATCAAAAGTTATGGCCGTTTGAAATAGACGCTGTCAACAAGGCCGAATCCGAGTCAAACTCGTGAACAGGACTTGGTTTGCGCTGGATGGCTCCACTTCTATACTTGAGCTCATGTGGTTCTTCCCTATGGTTCCTAAGGACAATTAAATCATCACAAGAATTAAGTAGTATTCCATTCTTTGAAACATTTGTATGCAAACTTAGGAACGCATTCACCTGATGGTTAAGTTGACGTGCTCGCGCTCTAGTCATTGGTCCTTGTATCATAGTTTCAGTTTGATGTGGAGTCGGCATGGTTGTATGCATGGAAAGGATGTCCTCATCATAGAGACATATAAAAAGACAACTCATTGTAGAAGTTATCTTTAGTTCTGTCTATAGATGATATGGAGGGATCCAGTAAACAATAGTTGTCTATACGTTTGTACATACCCTTAGTTTAGAATTTATGTTATTGTAGACTAATTATTACATATATTACCTTCAGTTCAAATAAGATGCTTAAAAAACCGATTTTGGTTAGGAACACTCGTTTAAAAGCTACACGGACAAGCTTGCATTTTCATACAGGAAGAGCCACGCACCTATAAGATACACAATCATGTGGTTCCACAGCAAAAACCATGGACGTGCCAGGGTTCGTCCATGATTTGTAAAACTAGAAACGGACACAAACCGTACGTCCTGGCCATCCCGAAGTTGAAATCTATCATGGTCTTGTTTTCGGTCGGTTTTCCTGGTTGTTGAAACCATGGTATAGACCGCTCAAAATTAATAATTAATAACATATGCTAAGAAAAAGAACAAAACAAGAAAGAGAAAACAGGAAACCTGTTCAATCACAAGGTTCGTGTCCTTTAGAACACGGCAGCTTTCGCTTTAGAGATAACAAATTAAGGGATCATGTTATAAAATTTCGTTCTAGAAGAAAGAAACGTTGGTGGGTGGATGGGTGTGTGGGACCGGGAAGGCCAATCATGAGTCCACTGTGCCCCCACTTCGTCTTCTTCCTCTCCCTCCCGACCCCTTCTCCACTTGTACTTCACCACGACTGACAAGTTCCTTGTGTATCCGCTACCGCCATCGTCTCCGCCCAGCAGACCGCCTTCCGCTGATGCTGCCACCGCCGCTATCGGTGCCACAGCCACACTCCGTGCTTTCGCGGACTGCTTCCACCACCACACGGATTCTAACAAGATTTATATTTGCAAATGTAGGGGGTAACAAAATAGCATAGCCAGCTCCCCCCCCCCCCCACCCCACCAGGCCACCATCAATCACGGATGTGTGAAACCAACTGTTTGGTTTGTAGCATTGGTGTACAAGTTGGTTGGACCACAAGTACCGATCCTTGATTATGACACCACGTTTCAAATTCTTGAACCAATAAAAAACAACATTTTAGTACACTTGATAGTGGGTACGAAAGAACGCCATTGAACTCTGCGAAAGAATCATTGGCTTATTTTTTACGTAATCATTATCCCACAATTCTGTTAGACACAACTTATATAAAATTTCATTCCATGGACGCATCTTAATGCATGTAAAGACCCCTTCGCGCTCCATGATAGTTCCACCATTTGTTTTTTACAAGACTAGCTACCATGATTAAAGAGGCTATAAGACCAAGAAATTAGTACAAGGAAACGTCGATGATATCCCTGTAAACAATAGAAAGAATAAGTAATTAGTGTGAAACTGTGAGTAAATAATTAGTGTGAAACTGTGAATGTTGGAGATAAAAGAAGATACATGAAAATGAGATCAGTTAAATATCATTACAGTCACATGCACATCTTTATATTTTGAAACAAGATTATATTTTCAAACAGGAAGTATGATACAAACCACTTATGTTTTAAGTCATATGATCATTTTGAAGCACTAACTATGTCCTTCAATCACATCATGGGGAAGCTTCAACGATACTCCCACCATTTTCAATAGATGACGTTTTGGAGCCTGTCAAAATTTAAAAGTTTTGACACTAAGGGCATCTTCTATAGTGCCATTTTAGCTGTCTTTAAAGTTGCCATATAGGTTTTTTAGTGATATGGATGAGAGCGAAAGAGGAGAGAGAATGAAGTCGTTCTCTCAAAACAAGACACTAACAACGAAGCTTTTTATGGTTGGAGCACAGTCATCGTTTATTCACGCGAAACAAGACACTTGATTCATGTAAAACTTAAATACTTGTGATGCTTTAAAAAGACAACTCAAGAAATAATGTATTAGAATAGTTGTATCTAAAATTATCTCAAGATGATATGAAAGGTGTTAGAGACAACCTAAAAGACAAACTATTGAACATGCATGACATAATATGCACAAAATGTATTTAGATTTGTCATAGTAACATGATGTCATTATATCTGTCATCAGAAGTAATTTCATTTCATTATATTTTAGTAGTTTTTACTAAATACTTTTACTACGAGTGTATCGTTAATTCGTCGTGCTGTCCTATTTTAAAACTAGTTTTACGAGCCTTCACTCATCCTACGATCACCACCTGTGTGGAGTCAATTGGTTCTTGCATCAAACTGGCTGGTGAGCCAAGTTCTGACTAGCTCAGTCGATGGTCCGGCGCAAGATCCGACCGCGCAACCCGCCTGTGGTCCCTTTTCCGTTTCTGGTGCTGCAGCAAAGACGACTCTACTCGAGGAGAAACTCATTTGCAAAAGAATCAACAATTATTATCATTCAGAAAGTAAAAATAATACTAACTATCATGCTCTATTCGGTTTGATTGAGATGTCACTTTAACTCGATGCAGAAAAGGGGTAAATTGTGTTATGGGTCACCGAACTTGGTAAGGTGATTCAAATAAGTCACTGTTTTCCAACATGCATATTTGGGTTACCAAACTCTTCTAAGGGCATGTACAGTGTATAGATAGCTGTTGATTATAGTAACTTTCTATATCATCTATAGACAGTTCATATAATGAGTTGTTTTTTCACTTACCTTTATAGATGATACAATATTTTAATGCTTTCATAGATCTAAGATATTTCCTCATTGGTTCTAGTGATACAGTCGGCTACAAGATTGTAAACAACATATTTCTCTCTCTTTATTCTCTTTTAACCACATCAGCTTAAATCCTACGTGGCAGAAACTACAGACAGCTGATGTAAGTCTATTGTACATGACTTAGGTGCGTCACAGCAGCTACTACCAATGCTAACCATTTTTTTTGTACATCTCTCCAATGCTATTACCAATAAGCAATTAATGGAAGCATTTGAAGGGGAAAATGCAATGGCAAATTAAAACGAAAAGTATTTGCAAACCAAAAACATCTATTATATTATTAAAACAAAAGCAAAAGGAGCAATTATGTTCCCTCTTAAGGGCTAGAAATTTCCACATTAATCGAACAAAAAAAAAGAAATATCAGCACCGTCGATTTTTGTGGGTCTAGATTATAACGATGCAGATTAACCACATATAAAAGAGAGCTGTTACAATTGGAATACAACTATATATATTTACATCGTGAGCAATATAATTGCATAACAAGTTTAACTCTATGTTTTGATATAGACACACTTAATATAGTATCTAGCCGCGCAATTGCGAGGGAGATTCGGCTAGTTTTTTCTAAAATGACAGTAAATCTGGATGGGAGAGCATAACAACCATACTGACCTAATTTAAATAGGAAACGCAATGGAAGAAAAAAAAGTTAGATATGTGCTGCTATTTTAGGATAATAATAGTCTCTCTAAGTTGAAAAGACGGTTTGTACTGCAACATATGCAGTCAAATTATCATAAATTTGGCCAAATATATTAGTGTGAATATTTAGATTTAACATATGATTGTAGAATCTAATGGTCAAAGTTATTTATGTTGACTTTCAAAAGTCAAATACATTATCTTTTTGGCTAGACGAAGGAATTCACATGCTCTTTCAAGGCCACAACAGAAATAATTTATTATATTTTAAAAATTAAATTAATTAATTAGATTCTGCGTCACAACTTAGCAAGTAGCTGTAACACCCCGGTCCAACACTGAGCCCAGAATGCCACCTAAAATATTCTCACTAACAATTAAAAGCATAGTTACTAATAAATCCAGCAAGCAATGCATGAATAAAACCCCACAATGGGTCTCCTATAAACAATCATAATAATATAAATGCAAAAGGTTTAACTTTCATAGCTTGGAATCATGCGCCTAAGAACGCTCAGGCCACATGCACCTAAGAAACGCTCGTGTCACTTGTGCACGAGGGACACTCGGAACCATGCACCCAGAAACATTGGTTAGCAACAATTAAGTAACAAATCCATAATTAAAGTAATCAAGTTTCAAAGTCATTAAGCTAATAATAATCAAGTACACTAATCATCTCTAAATGAAAGTAAATTGCCTATAGGTTTAGTGAAAGCAACTAAGTAAAAATGTATGTGTAATTGATTGTATGTGATGCACATGTGCTACTCCATCCCACACATGTCACCTTCAACGATCACCTAAAAGCAACAACAAGGCAAGAGTGAATCCAAAACTCAACAAATACATAATAGAACAATAAACAAACAGTTTATCATTCTATTAGATCATTATCATCATGATTCACATTCTCAAATAACATTATCATCTTTCATGTATTCATTTAACATCATCATCTTTTTATGTATGCAATGCATGATTATGCTCCATCAACATGATCCATTATAATCATTACCATGTCATCATTATGGTAATACCATCATCATTTTCATGTCACCATCATTATCATATCATCATCCTTTTCATGGCATTTAAATAGCAAAACTAAATCATAAATAAATATCATGGCAATAATAATTATAAAGACAAATGACAAACAAACCGATGTCTACCACTCTACCATGTACTTGTCTTTTAGCCACATAAACCAGAACAATGCAAAGGCGGCACTGAACTCGGAACTCGAAGTAACACTCCACATACATAACCAATAATCCACATAAAAAACAAAAAAATAGTACATGAACATGAAATAATTCAACATCGCTCCTACGCGCAAACCCGACACAATTAACCACTCTTCACTGGAAAACCCACCCGCTGTCTCGATGATCAAACATCCATAATTTTTACTCTTAGACTCCAAACATAGCAAACTCTATGTTTTCTGGAATATACACAAAATTTGCTACACTTTCCTAGCTATGCAAATGCTCTCATTACGACATCTAAATCCTTGTTTTTAACCCCAAAGATCAAACTAAAATGTTACAGAACAGCGGACTTCACAATTTTATATCTATTTTTCTACCACATCAAATTAGCAATCCATACCACTTCTAGAAACTATGAAGACGTATCTAACTAAACCTAGCTATTACTATAATTTAATTCAACTATCTAGTACACGTAATAAAGCAATATACACAGGTGCTATTAACAACGATGAAATTCTGGATGGCAGCACTCCAGAAACCATAACTTTTAAACCGTATAACCAAATCTAGTGATCTTGTACTCCATGAAAAACTTAGACAATTACCTACAATGTTCCTAACATGGAAATGTCATGCAACAAGACATAGATACCCAGAAATCCCGTCGCAAGGTTTTGCAGTACAACTAACCGAAACAGGGCATCACCAATCTACCAATTCCCACTATCAATCTACTCAATCCTTCGATTAAACAACAATATAATAACATAGCGATGATTTATAGATCGTTACCCCTTGAAATCAGACGACGAAATCGAATTGCGAAACCCTAATCTTTCCTCTTCTCTTCCTTCTTCTTCATCTCCTTCTTCCTTCTTCTGTTGCTTCCTTCCCTTCCTAGCTTCTTCTCCTTCCTAGCCTTCCTCCGCAGCAGCAGTAGCGGTAACACACACGATGCATGCTTGCATGCATACGTGCATGTGCACAAAAGCAACACAATGCATATATGCAAAGCAAAGCAACACTGTTAGCAGCAGCTAGCATGCAAAAGGCTGGGCGGCGGCTAGGCAGCAAGAGGCACGGCAAGGGTGGGCAACAGGCGCATGGTAGCCGGGCGGCAGGGCTGCTAGGGCTGCAGCGGCTGGGCGGCAACATCGGCAGGGAGAAGCCGACGGCAGGGGAAGCTAGGCTAGGGCCCCCTCCTTATATACAACAGTCCTGGCAACTCGGTTTGGGCTTGGGCAGGCATGCAGTCTAACTCCTCCCCTTAATTCCTTTGCTATTTCTCTTTAATTAAACAGGGTATTACAGTAGCAACAAGAAACTGCTAGTGACCAGAACAAGATTGCTGGTGTGAATTGAGCTCTCGTGGTCAAACCCAGATATTCCGGGATGTAAATGAAAATAATTTTCAAGCACGACAACTAATCTTTTTCTTAGACCTGTCATCCAAGGAGCAATGCTACAAAGCGATCACCACTACCGGAATCCGGCACTTTGCCGAGTGCCGGAGGCTTTGCCGAGTGTTGAGCCAGACGTGCACGCTTGTGCATGCCCAGTAGCATCTTGCCATGTCGTTCTCACCAGCCTGACTTCCTGATATCAACCGGCGTCGTTCATTCATACTCTTAATAGTATAATACTCTCTTCTCAGTCTCTCATACTAAGGCAACTGCTCAATTGATTCTTGCCAATAAAAAAAAGATAGTGGCTTCGTTGAATACTTGAATTGTTAGTGATGCTTAAGTTCACACACAAAATAATGGGAGTTCACTCGAGAATAGTTGAATGCTAGCAAGATATAGGAATACAACACATGCTATGTTCTTAGCATAGTGTCGAGGTGTACGAGAAAACCCATTTTCCAAAGGGAGACAAGAAACACATATGTTTTTGTCAACTATTCGAATACATTGAGTCTCACAAGAATATAAAAAGTTGTTCTTATGCATAGTAGCGGATCCAGGATTTTCAGGATAGGTGGTCGAAGTTACAAAAATATTGATCAATATAGAACATAAAGATCCACAATAGTAATAAGTGAAGTACTAATTGTTTGTACAGTTATACAGGAATGATGTTTCATGTTTCCTTACCCTTTTTTTCTTCTATTTATGCTTCATACCATAGCCTTGTGTTTCTGTGCTTAGTCCACTAATTAAACAGAGCTTTCGAAACAAGGACTGTAACAAAGAATTGTGCATCGCCTTTTCACAGTATTTGGAAATCTGCGGTAAGGTCATGTATTATAACGTCGACTTGTTTTGGGTCTCAAAATAAATCCTCGACGCAATCTAAACTAATGCCAAATGCATTTTGAATCAAGTCTTGCTGAGTGCATTGTACTCAATCTTGCTTATAACGTTGTTCAGAGTTCGAAGATGAGTCGACGTCTGACGATATGTTCTTTGTACCCTGAACTAGAGGGTTCGGTGACGGGTCTATGTAGGCTTTGTTTCTTGTCGGTTGCCTGCGGGATTGGATGGGCATGCCGTTGGAATTTTGCTACTTTTGTCATTTCTTCCGCTGCTATATTTTTACTCTGATGACTGCTTTTATTTGGCCGATCGGCTGTTGATGTAATAATTGTACCGTTTGAGTTAAGTACCCCTTTGCTTTACTTTTGTATGTGAATGTATGGATGTAAATACCAAATATTATGAATGTGTATACTAACCACTGATCATAGGACTAGTACAGTATACACATAGGGTCTTCAAGTATTTCACGCCCGGGGGTCCGACAAAAATAGCAACCGCCTACAACAAAAATCGTACCTGAAGGCTGAGCCTAAGGGGCACCATAAACATGGCCGCCGCCGACGCGGCTCCTGGTGGCGGCATCGCATCTCCCCATCTCTACCTCATGCTGCTGCTGGTGGCATGGCGCACAAGGCCACGAGCATGGAGAAACCAACGGGGATAGCCGAACGTGCGATTGGGCGAAGGATCCATGGTGATATGCTCGAGGGTGGCATCGTGGCCCACGTGCGAGATGCAATGCGGATGGCGAGCAAGATCGAGACGCGCGAGCGAAGTAGTGCATGGTAGGCGGAGGTGGCGACGCCAAAGATGAAGTCGTCGGGGAAGTCGGCGCGGCTCACTTCCACCTCGCGCCCCATGCTGCTCATTCTCAGCGGCGAATCGGTCTCGATGTGGTGTGCACGTGGCTTGTGAGGAAGGAGTGGGCAAATTGCTCATGGATATGATCGTGAGAGCAGTGGAGAGAGAGGGGGAATGGGTCGTAGGAATGGATAAGGAGGGAGTGGTTGACAACGATACGTGTGTTAGACGTACGATCGGTGACGCTAGAATGGGACGTAAGCCAATATCAATTCCCTTTTTTTAGATGGAACACCGGTATCCCATTCAACCGGGGACGCAGCTAAATTTACAGTCTGTAGTCGATCCCAACCAAACAACGGAGGGATCATTCTCCATTTCGGCATCTAGCACATGCGCAACCTTATTACAAATCCTTGGGCAATACGAAACTTCAAAAGAAATAAAGTTAAGCGTCAAGAAAGCTTTGATAGTCAGTTTCCACATGAATCCTGACTGCGAAGTGACTGAACCAGCATCAGATAGTCAGTTTCCACATGAATCCTTCCCATGCTCCACACGGCTGCTGCCTTGATCCCTTCCAAACAGGCCACAGTTTCTGTATGCAGGGCATCTTGGGCGAAATGTATTCGTCTTGCTCTTGATCCCATAACATCTCCCAAATGGTTGCGAACAACAAATCCCCATCCACCTGAATTTTGCATAAGAGAGAACGCACTGTCAACATTTTATCTTCAGAGATTCTACGCCAGGTGCAGACCACTTGTTCAGAATTTGTTGCTCCTTTGTTGGCTCCTTCCAGAATTTTTTTTCTTCTGAAGTCTGATGCATATTGTCGGATTTGGAACAGTACATCCTCCGTCTTTCTCACCCCTTCATTGGCATTGTCCTTGTTCCGTACATCCCACGGCCTCCATAACAGAGCCACGACCAGGATCTTCGTATCTGTATCCGGATTAATGATCAAACTCAGCATCTCCTTAGCCGACTGGCAATCAGAAAATTTGTATTTGACAGTGAAATTTCCAAATACTAACGTCTTTGGATCAATAAGGTCTGAGACTCGCTGCACTAAGCTCTGGACTCTCGGGATGATCGGCCTTCTTGTCCAGTCCCTAGGGAGCCACGGGTCTGACCAAATGTTAACCTGGCTGCCGTCATCGATTCTCCACACCACTCACTCCCTTACTCAACAGTTCAATGCCATTGAGAATACTGCGCCAGGCATAGGACATACCAAACCATCCATCTTCCTAGCATCCAACACGTTAGTATTGGGAAAACATTTTGCCTTTACTACTATTGCACAGAGAGACTTCAGGGTTATTCAACAGTCTCCACCCTTGTCGTGCCAGCATTGCTAGGTTGAAAGCATAAAGATCTCTAAACTGCGCAATTAGTTACCCAAATCCTACAAGATTCCTTCATTTTTTTTTCTTTGTTCCAAATAGAGCCTCCAGGGCATGTTTAGAACACATGTACTTCACAGGAATCGGGGAAAATTCCCCATTCAACTTGCCCTAAACCGCGCAATCAATCACCTCACCAAACCCCAAAAGATCTCCCAAACTCTCTGAAAAACCAAAAAGCCAAAAGGTCCCTCCTGTCCTAATCCAATGCAGAAAAGAATTCCCAGTCACAAAGGCAAAGAATGAAAAACCCAGCATGATTGTAACATTGGATTACCACGTTATTCACAACAAAAGAAGCAAAATAAATGACAAAAATTAATCCCAAATACCCCCATAGATAAAGATAGAGTATTGAATAGAATTTAGTATCTCTTCTCTCTCTCTCGCACCTCAGCCGTTGACTGTCCACGCCGCAGACGCCTGATTAAAAAGATCCCAAACACACGCACTTCCACAGCGCGTCGCCGCCATGGCCAACCCCATCATCCCGAGCAGCAGCGGCAATGGGGAGGAGACGACCACGAAGCTGGGGCGGCTCAACGCCGCGGTGGAGCGGTCCTGGGTGGGGCGCCGCTTCCGCCTGGCCGCGCGCGGCACCACGTTCACGACGGAGCTCCGCGCCGGCACGGCCACGTTCCTCACCATGGCGTACATCCTCGCCGTGAACGCCTCCATCCTCTCGGACTCCGGCGCGACGTGCACCGTCGACGACTGCGACGCGCCCTCGCCGGGGTGCAAGTTCCCGCCGGTCGACCCCGGGTACGCCGCCTGCGTGTCCCGCGCGCGGCGGGACCTGATCGTCGCCACGGCGGCGTCGTCCGTGATCGGCTCCTTCATCATGGGCGCCTTCGCCAACCTGCCGCTAGCGCTCGCCCCTGGCATGGGCACCAATGCCTACTTCGCCTACACGGTCGTCGGCTTCCACGGCTCCGGCACGCTCCCCTACCGCACCGCGCTCGCCGCGGTGTTTCTCGAGGGACTCATCTTCCTCTTCATCTCCGTCGTCGGGCTGCGGTCAAAGCTCGCCAAATTCATCCCCAAGCCCGTGCGGATCTCGTCGTCGGCGGGGATCGGGCTGTTCTTGGCGTTCATTGGGTTGCAGAGCAACGAGGGGGTGGGGCTCGTCGGGTTCAGCTCGTCGACGCTGGTCACGCTCGGCGCGTGCCCGGCGTCGCAGCTCGCGTCCGTCGCACCGGTGGTGACGTTCCCCAATGGCACGGTGGCGCTGATGCCGGGCGGCACGGTCTCCGGCGGCATACTCTGTCTCTCCGGCCGGATGACCTCCCCGACATTCTGGCTCGCCGTCGTCGGTTTCCTAATCATCGCCTTCTGCCTAATCAAGAATGTCAAGGGCGCTATGATCTATGGCATCCTCTTCGTGACCTTCATCTCCTGGCCGCGCCACACTGCCGTCACCGCGTTCCCGGACACGCCCGCCGGCGACGAAAGCTTCAATTACTTCAAGAAGGTGTTCGACGTCCATCGCATCCGGTCCACCGCCGGCGCCCTCGACTTCCGCGGCGCCGGGCACGGCTACTTCTGGGAGGCGCTCTTCACCTTCCTCTACGTCGACATCCTCGACACCACTGGCAGTCTCTACTCGATGGCGCGGTTCGCCGGCTTCGTGGACGACGCGACGGGGGAGTTCGAGGGGCAGTACTTCGCCTTCATGTCGGACGCGACGGCCATCGTGTTCGGCTCGCTGCTGGGCACGTCCCCCGTGACGGTGTTCATCGAGTCGTCGACGGGGATCCGGGAGGGCGGACGGACGGGGCTGACGGCGCTGACGGCGGCGGCGTACTTCACGGCTGCTCTGTTCGTGACGCCGCTGCTGGCGTCGATCCCGTCCTGGGCGGTCGGCCCGCCCCTGGTGCTGGTGGGCGTGATGATGATGCGCGCGGTGGCGGAGGTGGACTGGGGCGACATGCGGCAGGCCGTGCCGGCGTTCATGACGCTTGCGCTCATGCCGCTCACATACTCCATCGCCTACGGCCTCATCGGCGGCATAAGCACCTACATGCTGCTGCACTCGTGGGATTGGGCGTGCGATGCCGCCGCGAGGCTCGGTTTACGCGGGAAGATAGGTGGCGGCGAGGGGGCGCGCGCCGAGAGGACTCAGAGGAGTAGCGGCGGCGGAGGCGGCGGCGGTGGCAATGGGGAACAGGGGAAGGATATGGAATTGGCTTAGTATTTCTTCCTCCTTTCTCCCCACCGGCAAATGCCACCACAACCGTGCCGTGTTTGATCCACCAAATGGCATGCCACCAGCGGCCACCGCCCCCCCATCGCCCCGCAAATCGCGGAGCCGCCGGCTTCACCACTGTCTGCGCCGCCAGCCCGCCCTGATCCACCGCAAATCCTCTCTTCTGCCCCTGCGTCGTCACCGTCCCACTTTGCTGCTCTGCGCCGGGTACCTCCTCACCACACACACGGAGGCGTTGGACTGCTTCCATAGAGATTGACATCTCAGAGCTCGTTGAGGCTGGGAGTGTTGGAAATTAATCTGGACTTACCAAATAATAGGGTGTTAGAATCTTAATACAATCAGTATCAGATCAAATTAATTTGTTTTCTTTGTTAGATTTTCTATGTTTAGTTTTTGGCTTTTTCAACAAGTTGATCAGGTAATCTTTAAAAGGATGTGTAATCAGATGTGTTTGACAAGAGAATAGAGAAAACAGAAAAGCTTTGGCTACGCAAGTTATAGCCGAGCACCAAAAAGAGTCGTCTCTGTTCATCATATTGATATGCGTGTGTTCCAAGAAGCCATGTGTGAGTTCTCGCCGGGTGCCTGGGCCAACAATTGGTATCAGAGTTAAGGTTAAAGCGCTACGGCAATAGCATGCTAGCCGGCGGTGTGCCGACGGCCGAGGCGAGTGGGTCGGCGCAGCACGTGCTAGCACCGCAGCGTGGTGCCTTGGGGGCGAGCGTGAGCACATGCCTGCGGAGGTGCTGTGTGGAGCGGTGTCGGCAAGATGCGATATGTGGAGATGCTTCTCGGTGATGGTTCGCCAAGCGATGGCACGTCAATGCATCTCCATGTGAGAAGTAGCAATGGTTTGGAGCAGCACAGGTGGTGTAGCTAAGAGGCCGGTTGCACTAGGCGATAGGCTTGGTGGCGCATTGGGCGCTTGTAGGGGTGAGGACCAGCAACGACCGGGCAACGCAATTTCGTTGGCAAGTGCATGTAGTTGAGTCTATGCATATTGCATGTGTGTGTGAGTTCTTGGGACCGGCATCGGCAGTGTTAGGCACTTTGTTTAAGTCTGTTAATGTCTTAATGAAATAGCATCAAGTACTTACAAATATATTTGGCTAGACAAATGATAATCAATGTCATAAATAAAACTCAAATTTGCACTTAGCAGACAAATGAAAGAATATATGGAGACAGATGGAAACTATTAGTCATTCTGCATATTCCATATTCATATAACAAATGGAAACTATCAGTCATTCTGAATATATGGAGATAGATGGAAACTATCAGTCATTCTGCATATTCCATATTCTACTGATGGAAACTATCAGATGAAAATTTATCATTCAGTTTACAGAACCAAAACATTATACACTATATCAATCATCATGCAATTCAGACACAGAAAATTCTACACTAGCTTAGCATGTGCATCAATCTAGTTAAGAAAGCAGTGCTTGATTTTATCTAATCTGGAAGGTATAGCTCAAGAACAAGACATCATGGACAAATTATATACTCAATGTCAATCACATTATATACTTTGTTAACTTCAATCGATTGAAGAACTTCATGATAGCAATATCTATCATCATTATATAATCAATGTCAATCACATTATATACTCAATGTTTTGCTACTGGACAAAGAATCACAATTCAGAATCAATCAAACACAAAAAGATGAAAGCATCATTAGATAGCCATTTCCAGGTTCCAACCCATTTGTCATGGTAGCAAAGAATCTGCCATTAGATAGCATCATTAGATAGCGATATCTAAAATCAATCAAACACAAGAAAATATGTTCAATTCAGTTAACAGAGCAAATTGTTAAGACTAAATCCTAAAAATGAAAATCAAAGAAAAAACACCTAGAGTCAATGACCAGAAAGAATAGCAAAGATGGCAGATCAGTCATGGTAGCAAAGGAGTAGGAGGCGCCGGGGGAGGCAGCCCAAGGAGGAGGCGCCACCGCATCGGGGGAGGAGTTGGGCGCCATGAGAGGAGGGAGCCAGCGCCAGGAGAGAGGGAGGAGCCTGGCGGCCGGGCCAGCGCATGGTAGAGGGAAGAGGAGGGCAGCGACCACGAGAGGAGGGGGGTGGAGGAGGGCGGAGGCGAGGTGGAGGCGGAGGAGTTAGACATCAGGCGGCACTGCCCAGATCTGGGCGGGGAGAAGGGCGGCTCAGGGAGGGAAGAGGGGAGCATGGCGGGGAGGAGGAGGGAGGCAGAGGCACGTCGGGAGTGGGGGGAGGAGGAGGGGTGGGCAGAGGCACGCCGGGATTGGAGGGAGGAGGAGGGGGGCGCGGTCTCGCCGGCGTGGGAGGAGGAGGGAGGCGCTGTAGAGATACGGGTAGGCTACTATAGCAACAATTCAAAATTTCTACTACGTAAACCAGGAAGCCAAGCAAGAAGATGATCACAAATCGGTATCACTAGACGCGCAGAGCAGTAGAAGAAGCGTCGGAGCAGCCTGGTCCAATGAAGAGCGCGTCGATGTACTGGTCGTAGTCGATCGTCCAGCGTCCTCGCGAGTCGATCGTCTCCTCTAGCACCTCTGCAGTTCCTTGCGAAGATCGCAGATCGTCCTCAAGTGCAACAACGTAGAAGCGCCTCTATGGTATCCACACGTTCAGGAAAAGAACAACTGTACGCCGGTGTGCTAGCACCAAGTCGCACGGCAAGGCTCTCAAGAAGATGGCGGCTAGAGTTTCGGGAGAGCAACTCACGTCAACTCGTCTTCCGCCCAACAGCCTCATGCATCTCCTTATATAGTGCCCATGACGGATCCTATCCGAACACGCTTTACGAATCGTATCCGTACTGGTTTGTTCCAACCCGTTAAGTGTGTGACCCGTTAGGTTCATGCGTAGTTCAGTTGTGACACGGAAACCCTTTCCGACCACGAGTCGTAGCGGTTCCTAGCAGGACATAACGATTCCCGAATACACACAAATTATATCGGACGAACCTTAATGCAATATGATCTACGACCAGGTCCTCATCACTTACGACCAAGTCCTATCTCTATACGACCAGTTTGTATTTGGTCACGACCAGCTCGTAACTTCTTACGACTTGGTTTTGACCACTCTGTGATTACGTTCGACCAGTCTACAACCAGCTCGTATCTCCATACGATCAGTCCGTAACTGGTAGAACTAAGCGACCTACTCATGTATTCTTCCTTTGCCTCACGATATCTGGTTGAACTCCAGGTGAGATGTTGTGTCATCCATGGACTGTTCAATACTTTCTCGATCGAGTATCGGATAACCTTATGTGGTCAAACTCTTCGACCACTAGTGGCATGGCCATGCACTTTCTTTATCCGACCACTTCGAGGGGCCCAGAGATATCTCTCCCGTTATGTTAGGAGGGGCAAATCCCATATCTGACCAGTCATATCCCTCTGCATATTTTATAGCATACCTGAAAGCTACCTTTATAACTATCTAGTTACGAGTAGCGTTTGGCAACCCCTAAGAGTGCTATTACACATGTAGGAAACCATTCTGATCTCAGGTCTAAGGATTATACATCATCATTGCTTGAGACCAACTAATGACACATAGAAACATAACAATCTCAATAGTGTCTCAAGGTGGGTCTTATCCAACACCATGTTCTCTAACATGTGTCTACATTATCGATTCGATATCTCTATATCTATGACTGGTGAAACATGGTCATCAATCAATACATGTGCTGGTCGTAGAGTCACTAGTGTTCCGACCAGTGACTTTCGACCAGGGATATCTTTTAGAACGACATCATCATAAGTTAAAAGAGCTTCACCAACAAGTCATATACTCGTTAATCTTTATAATTGATGATTCATTCAAGGAACAAGATAACATATTATCAAATATTGTGAACATAATGAAATATAATCATCTCTATGATTGCCTCTAGGGCATATTTCCAACAGGCGCATGGGCTGAGCGGGCGTGAGGAGGGAGGCGTGTGGGCTGAGCCGGGGTTATATGCGATGGCATTTTGCGGGTAATTACCCCTGAACTTCAATGGTAATTTGGGAATGGAGGTGGTGGGAAGCTGCGGGAAGCACCTCACGTCCGGCTTCTGGCTTTCGGCTTCCACCCGTTGAACGAGGAAGTGGCTTCGGCGAAAGCGGTTGCGAAAAGCTAGGCTGTTTGGAATAGCTTTCGGCTTTTCCAGACGAACTAACTCTGTCCGACATACACAAAAGCTTTGTTGTGTATTGTTAATGCATCCTGCCACAGCATCGGTTGTGTACTAATACAAGAGGAAAAAGTGGTGGCCTATGCCTCACGTCAATTGCGGCCACAAGAGATCAATTATCCAACTCATGATTTAGAATTAGCGGCCATGGTTCATGGTTTCAAAATTTGGAGGCATTACCTCATCGGCAATCGGTGCAAAATTTACACCATCATAAAAGCTTGAAATATTTCTTCACACAGCCGCATCTGAACCTAAGGCAATGAAGATAGCTTGAGTTAATAAAGGATTATGACCTTGGCATTCATTACCATCCCGGTAAAGCGAACGTTGTAGCCGACGCTCTTAGCTGAAAGCATCATTGCATAAACACGTCAATTGAAGCAAATCAATCGTCGTTGCATGAAGAGTTTTAGAAGCTCAATTTAGAAGTGGTTGGGGAGGGTTATGTTGCTGCCCTAGTGCTACAACCTACCCTCGAATCTCAAATCCAAGCCGCTCAACTCAGGGATCCAACGATCACCGAAATCAAGCACGACTTGCAGGACGACAGGAAATCAGAATTCATCAAGAACCTGAGTTGAGTGTTTTGCATGGACAGCAGTTCTATGTCCCAGATAATCAGGATATCAAAGAGCTGATCCTCCAGGAAGCCCATGATTCACCACTCTCCATTCATCCCGGGAGTACCAAGATGTCGAACCATGTTAACTTACCATAACAACAACTCAATTCCTGTCAAATTCCTATAGTAGAATTCCTATAGGATAGAACATACACAGGGTGTACGCATGATCTACAAGGGGTTGAGGTTGAATTCTAGATTATATGATATCTTGTGACAAAAATATGTAAAGGGGATAGATTTGCTAAAATGTGAGTTCAGATTAATAGATCATTTCGGAATGGGATATACATCCCATATACTGGATCAAGTAAAGACTCTAGGCTTTCATCACCGCTGGTTGACCACCATTCTCAACCATATTGCCTTTTATCCCATCCTATGTCAGCCTCCCGTACCAACTAGGTTTGACTTAGGTTAGGGGTCACTTTGGAAGACCAAAGATCTTGTGCAACCGGTCCGCTAGAAAAACTCAAAAGAGAAAAAAGTCTCGTTAATATCTTCATGCTTGTTCCAAGTTCAAAGTACCCTTTGGCCAAAGAAAAATCTGCTTCCTGACACGATTGATTCTCTCTCCTAACCACTCTTAAATATGTTAAATACACGGAATCGATCAAAAACTACAAGCAAGGGAATCAACTCTTATTGTCACAAAGGAAAAATAACCCTTTTTCATCATCCGGCTCGAGCCAGAAAGAAAGAAAAAAGACCGTGGAAGATCCATAATAGAATAAGGTATATAACGATTCAATGACTCTAGGTAAGAAAAGCTTTAACAGATTCTCTTTTCCGAAGTTGCACCTACAACTACTTATTGAAAAGGATCTTATTCTTATGATCTTTGGATTCTTATCTAATGACCCAGGATGTAATCCTGGGCACGAGGAGTACGATACACACATGAAGGCTTCGGGTATTCAAAGCCCAGGGTCCAACACCTGCACCGCCGCTCTCGTGCCGCCCAACACCTCCTCTATTTTGCTCTATTCTGTGTGCTCTCTGTGTATTGCATTGAATCAATGACAATTGTGACCCACATGTCACACTCTATCCCTTTTTATATCTCTCTCACTAACATTTGGGCCCCTTGTGTCATACTCAATATTTTTGCATTACAAAATCAGAATGGAATATTTCTCTCCTTCTCAATTTGCAAGAATTTCCAATTTCGATAAATTTCCAGGAGTTTGTTCTCTTTTGTATGAACTCCGAATCAGTCGATTCTTGTTCCTAAATTCATATAAATTCAATATCTCCCTATTGGTACTAATTTTATAATTTTTGGATTTTTTCTGTTATTTATTCGTTTCGTTTTGCACGTTTAGATTCCATCGTTGTCGAGGCCAGCTTGGATCAGTCTGTAGGAGTATCTCCATCCTTTGTTGAAGGCAAGTCATAAACCTTTGATCATGTTGTACCCATTATTATAAAAATTATATTATTTTATCTCAACATACATGCTAATTTTATATCAATTATTTTCGGGAATAGCTAATTACCTAATCAACATTATGCCACTTTGAAAACTTGTGATTGCCATGTATCCATTGAAACAATAGAAAGGGATGATTTTAATTGGACATATTTTTAATACCAACATGGGAAACATAGTTACACTTATCCATGCTTAGTTGTACGATGGACTCTTTTTCACAAGATTAGTCAAGATAAGTTGACCTAGTGATATATTGAATTGTTGTGTGAGACCACTATTGTAAAAAATTGTTGTGACAAGGCAAGGGATGCCATTTGGCCTGGTTAAAAAAATGTTTTCCTACTCAGGCGAATGATCGTGTAGTAAAGAGGGTGCGGGTAGCACATTTTGGATGAGATTGTCTCGATTGAGTAATCACTAAGGACTTAACTTGGTGCACCATTGGTCTAAGATTTATCGTACAACCATATGTCCAGCATGGGATGGACCTAGCTAATTAATTAGTAATGTTATGATTTTGGTTCTGCCATGTGTGGTGTGGATTCCGGGATGTACGAGTAGATTCACAATAGTTTGTGAGCAGTTTTTAGACTATAATGACTAGTTTTGCTTGGAGGGCTATATAAGGATGGTTTGGGCTGGAAACACTCTTGGCACTCCATTATAACATTCTTGAGCTAGTGCAAATCCTTTCCACTTTTTGGTGCATGTGTTGCATCTAGTGAGAGTGTGAAGCAAGTTTCTAGTGCATGTGTTACATCTAGTGAGAGTTTGAGGCGAGTTCCAAGTGAAATGCAATCAGTATTGAGCTTTGGGAACTTGGTGGAGTCAAGTGATTGTCTTGGCTTGTTACTCTTGGTGTTTGTCAAAACTTAGACGATGTAGAGGCGTTGTGGTCCGGTGATCTTCTCAAGAAGCTTGTGAGAAGACCTGTTGTATTGTGAAAGTTGGATCTCACCTATTCGGAGGGGGAAAGAGCTACCACTAGTGGATTGAGGTGCTTAGCTTAATTTGTGGAGCCGGTCTAATTCATTTAGGCTTACCTTAACGTCGATTAGGGGAGACCAGTAAGTTTTCGAACACCACGGTAAAAAAATCGTGTATCATTGTGGTTTGCTCTCTTATGCTTATTTACATTCTTGCAAAGTTACATTCCTAGAATTGCAAACCTTGATCTAGAATTAGGTTGCTGGTGCACTTAGTGAGACTAGTTGATTTAGGCTTTAATGGTTAAAAGCTGATTTCATTTACGCTTACGTACATAAACTCGGTTTTGTCCAAAGAGAATTTTAAGACCGCTTATTCATCCCATGTAGTTGGCCTCATCGACCTTACAACATGCATGAGTTGTGGGTATGCACGGATGGCACAAAAGTTAGATTGAAGAGTAGTGTTTTAGATATGTTTGAGATACTAGCAATAATGTCAGTGTTTTCTCATTATCATCTTTTTTCAAGAGGAACGTTATTTTTCAACTTTGTAAAACATAACCATAGTCAATTTCTAATCATGCATCCTTAGAAAACTGAGTTTGGTCCCCAAAAAAGGCCGCTGAGGTTGGTGAAAGGGAAGCATTGTGGATAGAGCTGGGAGTCGGGCCGTGCTTTTTCGGGCTAGCCCGAGGCCTGGCCGGCCCGGCCGGCCCAAGCACAGCACGACCCAACACGTGGTGGGCTAGGCTGGCACGGCACAAACGGTGGGTCGGTTTGGGCTCGAAAGTCGGCCGTCGGGCGGATCGCAGACGCAACACGACAAATCGTCTGCGTGTTCGGGCCGCAAGACGCAACTGCGGTGAGCACGCTGGCGGCACGGCCGACACGGCGGCACGCCCCATCGCCGTTTCGACGCCGCCATGTCCGCAAGACCTTGTTGGCATCGGCGAGCTCCGGAAGTCAGAACTGCCGCGCCTCCTCGCCTCCCACGGCCGCCTCGGCTCTTCGCGCCTCCCACCGCCACGCCTCCTCGCCCCTCCCGCCGCTCTGCCTCCCGCCGCGCCTCCGCACTAGGCCAAGGGAGGGCTGAGCCAGTGCACGCACGACCGTGGTGAGCCGGCACATCATCATGGGGTCGAGCAGGGAAGAAGAGTCACGGCGCGAGCAAGGGGCCGGGCGGCCAAGGCCATGGCCGCCAGCGTCGTGCCACCTCGCCTCCTCCGCCTCGCGCTCACGGTGGCGCCAAGAAGCTCGAGGAGGATGTGCCGGGAGGCGCTCGGAGGGGGAGGCGATGGGGGAGGGCCGGAGGGGGAGGCGCTTGGAGGGGGAGGCGATGGGGGAGGTGCTTGGAGGGAGGCGGCGGCACCAGGAGAAAAGGGAGGGGAGGAGGCAAGTTAGATTGTGAGAAGGGGATGCGGAGGGTGTCGGCCGGTTTAGGTGATAATAAAGAGAGAGGATTAGGGATTAGGTTAGGGATTAAGTGGGAAATAGGGAATTAGGGGATTAGGTGGGTAGTAAAGATAGGAATTAGGGGAAGAGTATAATTAAATTTCAGTATAAAATAATAGCAATAGATTTAGCCGTTTAAAATTAAGCTCTATTAGTAAGAGGTATTAATACCTGGTAAATTTTTAGATCAATCAAGTTTAGGTCATGTGCAGATTAAAGTCAATAAATCGATCAGTAGAAAATACATGTGTAGGCGAATTCGATCATAGAGCAAGTAGACCGTAGAATGGCCACACTTGGGGAGTGCTAACTTAGCAAGGAACCCGAAAAATGTTATTAAATTAAATCATGCTAACAAAATGGAATCTACTAACTTAAGTACGTGTAATATCACTCAAAATCGACTAAGTATTTCTTTATATATTATTCGCGCTATCGCTTTGCTACAGAGGGCGAACCAGCCATAACCAAACAAGTAAACCATCTCCCATTGGAGGCAAGCCAAGACAACCACCAGCACACCATCCATCACCCATTGCCCTCCCAAGCCCAAGACCACATCAGAAAGGGAGCACAGGAGGTCAAATGAAGCACATAAAAGAGATAAGGGCAAAGGGCAAGCCTCACAGCCAAACACCCCCCCTGCCCAAAGCCTTCCTTCCCCTCACAGCCAGCATACAAATATCACCATCCTCATTCTCTCCCAGCCGAAAGCCACACAAAGAACTTCCCCTCAACTGAAGGCCACCACAAGAGGAGCAAGGAGTCTAGAAGGCAAGGAGGCAAGGAGCCAGAAGGCAAATGACGATCAAGCCCACCTCAAGCCGACCACAAGCTTCACTAAGGTAGCGTTTGGTTCGTTGAATGGAGTGGTCCTGAACCATCTGGTACAGGAAATGAGCTCGTTCAGGTGTTTGGTTGGTTGAATGGAACCAAACCATCCGGGATGAGATGGTTCAAGAAATAGGAATATTCTATGTTTATGCTGTATCATCTCGTTCGGGAAAAAATCCTGAACCACGCCGTTCACTCGAATTCCAGGACCATCCTATCCCACCAACCAAACAAAATTATGTATCATCCTATCCCACCAACCAAACATCATACTTGTATCATCTCATCCAGGATGATCCCATCCTACCTGTACCATCCAATCCCATTCAACCCCATCCCACCAACCAAACGCACCCTAAGTCAAGAAAGGGACCGACAAACACAAAACCTGGTTCTTTCCCGAATCGAGCCGACCATCAACCGACAAGGTAGCCCACATATATTCCCACTATCTTTTTTATCCAGAAATGAACCTCAGTATGAACTAACTTTCACGAATCGAGCCGACCATCAACCGACTAGGAATTGGCTAAAGAGCGGCAACAACATCAACTGGAGGATCTTGAGATTGTGCAAGCGTACGATGACCTCGAACGCATGAACGATCTCGATATTAATGAGTAGTTAGTATGTACGCATGTTGTTACGTGCCCATATTTTTACATAATTAATTCAATTTTAACTAGCTTTTTAATGAGGCGGGCACAAGAGGAATGAAGATGGCGGTCGCCGCCGCCATCGCCGTCTCCGCCTCCGCCGTCTATAGTTACTTAGGGTTGGGCTTGGGTTAGCACGGCATGACCCCGACACAACGGGCTTTGGGCTGTACTTAGGCCTAACCGAAGGCAAGGTGGGCCGGCACGGCACGGCACGGCGGGGTGACTGGGCTGAGCCGGCACGGCACGACGCGGCCCGAAGCACGATGAACCCGGACCGGGCCGGCACGGCACAACCCAATGCCCAGCTCTAAGTGTGGATGACGGCAAAGGGGTTTATGGTTGCTAGTATCTACTATTAAATATTGCGTGCTCGTGCCAACATAGTTGACTTGACATGATGCTGCTTTACATGGGATGCTACGGTGCCATTTTGACTTATTGAATACATACAAAGCTATGGTTCCTCTTATTGAATAGTAAATATAGGGTGATGTACCTATTGAAAATCTTTGGGTGGATTTTAAAGTTTTTAAAACATTGTTAGGTGTACGGGAGAAATGCTAAAATTTGCAGATCATACTTTTTTTTAGAATAAACATTCGCTTTTCTTTTATTCAATTCTGAAAGAACCATAACATTCATCGAGAATACATTTAGAAAGAAAAGCTGTTACGTACACAAGTGCGTTGTTGTATTGGCCAAACACTGAACGAATTGAAGCCTAAAATCGATCAGTGTGCTGCTCATTTGTTCAATCTCCATGAGAACTGCATCCAAAGCCGAACGTGAAGATCGCTGATTTTACCACAGAATGAAAAATTCCTGGCAATCCGTCTCCATTTCAGTATGCGATAAACCCGAATTCACAGCCCAACGCAGTCCATCTCTACATGCAAAAGCTTCAGCTACCAACGCATTCGGAAGGAGACCATACCATGATGTTGACGCTGCTATGAAATTTCCCCTGCAGTCACGAATCACCTGGCCGGCACTGCCGGTTCTTGTCATCCCACAGAAAGCGCCATCACAATTTATCTCTAGCCAACCTGTCGGTGGAGGTGTCCATCGCGACATGCCATGAGTTCTTCTCAACAATGGTTCTTTAGGAGCGAAGACCAATTCCAACGCTACTTCTCTGACCCATTTTACCATGCCTTCCGGCTTCCAGCCTTCACCCCATGTTTCCTATCATGCCATGAATTCCAAACAGAATACGTGTCACAAAGAATACTGGCCGCCTTCTCATCGTAAAAAAAAAAATCTCGTCCAGTAGATTCAACTGCCATGTTAAAGGATGCAGTGATGGAAGCTTGATTCCTGTCATCCCCTTAAGCAAATCCCAAAAGAGTTTTGCATACGTACGCTGCGTAAAAGCATGTAACACCGTCTCATCTCCATGTCCACAGAATGAGCATGTACCATCTAACTCCATATGCCTCCTGAAAAGATTAAACTTGACAGGATTGAAATTTTTTACCACTTTACACCGGAAGATCTTAACTTTGGGCGGTATATTGAGCGTACCAAGTCGCTTCTAAACTGATGCATCAATATATAATCGAGGCTGACGAATTTTTTTTTTAAATAATCTATTTTTTATTTGAAATATCAAAAATATTCCAGCGATATTTGTTTTTACAAAAATATACGTCTGTCGCCCAATGGTTGGACGATTTCAGTCCTGTCGCCGTAGGGGTTAGCGGCCAGTTCTGTCGCCATAGGGTTGGGCGACTGGTCTTCAGTCGCCTAATAGGGTTGGGCGATGGTTCTGTCGCCTAATAGCCGGGCGCGAGAGCTAGTCGCCCAACCCTATGGCGACAGAACCATCGCCCAACCCTATGGCGACAGAGCTCCTTTTGCCTTTTTAATTATTGTTTAATTGAGTTAATGAATAACATTTTGTAGGTTAATTAAATTTAGCAAATCCATGTTATTTATTTTGAAAATAATAGTGTTGTCACGATGTTGGTTGCTCTGTTTGTTATTTTAAGTAGAATATCATGGGTCTGAAATTTGTCGGACTTCATAATAACATTTTGTGATCGTTGTATATTGTTGTAGTCGCGGTAAATTTCTGTTGAATTTTGTGAGGGCGATTGAGGCGATAATGATATGTAAGTACAAAGGTAAGTGATATCACGATGAAGTCGTCGAGAATATATGCGTATGTAGGCGCGTAGTCGATGTCGTACTTTATGAAGCTTATACGAGAATATGAGTGAAGGGGTTGAGGGCGCTCATTGTGATTATGACGATGGCCTAAAACATGGAGGATTCAATGTCGGTGCGAATGGTTCTTTACGGGATTGCGATAGAAGAGGCATACTTGCAATATAGTCTTGCTTTGATGGGTCTCGGAAACCGAACTACATTACGATCGCACAGACGGAAGCACGTTACGTAGTCACATGGCATGATGGTTCGGCTAATTGCTTTAGTCATGCTCGGTAGTACTACGGTACATTGTAACACAAGCATCCGGACTATGTAAGTATACATGCCTTTAGGGATAGTAAAAACATGGGGTAGGGCGTGGGACTACTACGTAATGACTGAGCTCTGCGTGGACGGGGCCATTTTCCTTCCTTGGCGACTCGGCGTTGAACTCCTCGTTGGCCTTCCCTTCCCTTGTCGCGGGAGTGTCCACGTCGGTGGTATATCAAGTCGTCCATATCCTGCGATTCCTTCATGTAAGTACACCGTATATTTAAAATTGTAAGGAGGATTTACATTCTTCATAACTCACATCGTCAATCGCATTACGGGCGGCCGGATCTGTTGTGGCGGCAGGCTCACCGCATGAGCCTTTCCCTTACCCTTGTCGCGGATCGCCCACGTCGGTTTGGTATGTCGAAGTCGTCCATGTCCTGCGATTCCGTGATGTAAGGGCACCGTATAGTGAAAATCGTAAGAATGATGTTAATTCTTTGTAACTCACGTCGTCCATACGGATGGCCGCCGGCGCATCGGATCTGTTATGGCGGCGGGTCAACCGCATGAGCCTTTCCCTTGCCTTTGTCGCGGGGAATGCACGCCGTCGGTGGTATGTGGAAGTTGTGCATGTCCTGCGATTGTATGACGGATGTAAGTGCACCGTACGGGGAAACCTTACGTAATAAGGATGTAAACTCTTCATAACTGACGTCATCGATATGGATTACGCCGGCGAATCTTGGGCGGGCCCTTGCCTCCTCAGCGAGGTCGATGCGTAGGGTTTCCACCGCACGAAGTTCTCGGCCCGCACCGAGTAGTTCAGCATGTACTTCTGCTGGATGAATGCCCTGTCGTACATCTCCGGGCCGTCGATCCACTGGAAGAAGTGGCAGCGCATCTCGGGCTGCCATTACGTGGGGATGAAGTTAAAAATTTATGAAATTGAACGTTGGGAGAGGAAAATCGTCTGTGAAAGAAACACTTACGGTGATGCCCGCATGTGTAATGCGCCTGCGCTGGTGATGCAGGTGTGTGGGTGAATGATCTCTGCCGGTTCGCCACACACACTGCTGCGGGATCGAAAGCGTGGTGGTCTTGGAGCATATTTCATTGATTTATCTGGGTATTGTAGCTGTTCCTCTTCGCTTGAGCCACTTTTGCTTCTTCAACAACCTCGCGTAGAAGTTTGCGAAGAGTCCATAGGCGGGTATGTGTTATGTAGTGGTGTGGAGAGTTGGGTTTGGTTCAACCCTCTTTTATAAGCTCCATGGTTGGCATGATGTCGTTAATTTCATGCGAGTAGAGAGTCTTGTTTTTAATTACGAAAAATTCGAGGAGGCATAGTGTTGTCACGTCTTACTTTGCGGTGAAGTCATGGCTTGCTTTTTGAGTCTTTGTCTTATCGATCCGAAAAATTTGGCGAGACAGTGTTTTTCACGTCTTTCTTCTGAGTCTTGTCTTTTCGGTCTTAAAAGTGGCGAGGTGGTCGGGGTTGTCAAGTCAATCTGAAAAGCCTAACCTAAACCTAAACCCTAAAGCGGGCAAAATTTGTCTCGTTTGGTATTATCAACGCCCAAAGCTATACCGTGTGGTCTTCTCCGCTGCATAAAAGTGGCCCGTGTAGTCTTGTCCTTTGCCCAAAGCTGTCTCCTTCGGTCTTATCCTCGCGCATAAAGCGACCCGTGTAGTCTTGTCATTGCGCAAGAAAGTTGTCTTCTTCGGTCTTATCAACTGCGCAAAGTGCCCGTGTGGTCTTCTCGGTTTGCAAAAGCTGCCCGTGTGGTCTTGTCCTTTGCAGAAAATTTGTCTCCTTTGGTCTTATTCTCGCATAAAGCCGCCCGCTTTGTTAGTCTCGCGGGCCTATAAAATGCACGCCCACGTTAAATTACGACCACTCGACCCTTCAAACCGTAGGAGGAAGAACCTTCTCCGTTTCTGATAACATACGATGGCGAGCGCCGAGGACCATCCAACGGGTTCACCGGCGGGACCTTCTCCCGAAAGGATGGAGGACTTCGGCCCTAACCACGGTTGATGCCCAACAAGCGTGTTCAACCTAAGTGGCGAAATGCGGACAGGGGAGGGCGCTATCGTCGCGAGCCATAGGCGGCCCTTTCGATGGTGGGCGGCGTTTCTTCCGATGCCCATACTCACGGGGTAAGTAGTTTTGTTTATATTCTTGGTAATACATCGACCATACTAACCGCCCCTTGTAGCAGATGGCGAAATGCAACTTCACCATTGGATCGATCCTCCCCATGAGCGACTGTTGTGCGGTACTGGATGTATTGTGGAACCGAATCTTTCATTTGGAGGCACAAATTGACGATCTGTCTGAGCAAAATGGCGACCTCATATGACAGATGCAGCGAGAGGGCAATGAGGAGGTCGTGAACATAGGAAGTTCCTATGATCCCGCATCTTCTTTGTGCCAACCCTAGCTGCATATGTGCGTGCCACTACAATGACCGACCACGTCCGAGGCGCCTAACCGAGAACACTCTATGTGGGTTGCGAGGCACCTTCTACAATTAGGGAGGCGAGGCTCGTGCGTCGCAAGTGTCCGTTCTGTATGCACTTATGTTGAATGTCATGAAGCATGTAACTAAATGGTGAACAGCGTTTTTGCGGTTGCCTTTTATCGAGTTGCCATGTTGTATCGATGTGTCGCCAATTACGTTCAATCTCGTAGCGTATGTAAGTGAATGGTGGGCCAGCGTCATTGCGATTGCCATTTATCGAGTTGGCTTTTGCATCGAGTAGTCGTGTGCATTAAGCTATAGGCGTTGATATGCATTGAACAAACATGCATTACATGAAAGAGTATACACAAGAACGCAAAAGTAATCACGGCATCATATATTAAGTGCAAAATTAAAGTATGACATAAAGAACAAATGTGCGACCGGTCGCGATCGACGGCCCTACTAACCCCAACCGCACCCCCATCCCCTCGCGTCGTCACCTTGATCCACCTCCGCGTCCTCCCCTACGGGCTCGCTTTGGCGCCTTTCTCTGTTGGGTGTCGGGGCCTCGGCCGGATAAGTAAAACGATGCAGAGCCCCGATCGACGAGGACCGAGATGCGGCAAAGGGGTGGACAACAGGTCTTTGTGTGGGTCTTTGGTGCACCGATAAGGTATGAGCCGAGACAGAACCTCGGCGGGTGTGGGGTGAGGTGTGGGCGGTGGGGTCTCGTCCACCAAAAAGTCTGCGCGTCCTCGTCCGGCTCGTCCCGTCCCTGGCGTCCACGTGATGCGGCGTCCACGTCGTCATAGGGCAATGTACGCGCGGCAAAATATTGTTGGTTAATAAAAAACGCGAAGCGTGATGACCAGCGAGCGTGACATACCCTCGGCTAAGCGCCATGGCGTGTACATAGCTCTCCACACGGAAAGGTGGCACGGCGTAGTCGCGGCGCTGCCGGTGTCGGACGTGCTCGCTCGAGCTATCTGCTTTCGGTAGCGTCGATGTCGAGGTTGTGCTCGAGCCAGCCTGGTCACGGCGCGTCAGTGTCGGAGGTGGTCTGCTCGAGCTAACTTTGTAGCGGCGTCGATGTCGGAGGTGGTCCTTTCGAGCGGCTGGTCGGTAGCGTCGATGTCGGGCGTGGTGTGGTGACCCTCCCGCTTTCTTTGTCTTCTTCTTTGGGCCAGCAAAGTGACGGACGGAGTGTGGACCAGGCTGGAGCGTGCCAACCTCCGGGAGCCTGGTGCACGACAAGCGAGCTGAAAATCGCCCGCATCTTTGCTGTCAGCACGACGGAAAACCTGGGCCGTGTCGTCGCGTGTGCCCTCCACACCCTCCGTGAACCTCTGCAGCCAGGAGTCGCACTCCGTCGCAAGCTCAGCAACCATGCCCGCCTACATCGAAAAGAAGACACGGTGAAAACTGTAATGGCGGATAACACAAGCCAAATTTTCGGTGTTGCACGTAACGTACCGCGTTGTGCACGTCCTGCGCTAAATGCACAGGGTACGTGTCGGTCGGTGCCGGGACACGTGGTGCGGGCTCGTCTGCAGCGAGCACGAGCCTGGTACGTGTCTGCGGAGCGTACCAGCGAATATACTGGTCATAGCTCGTGTGGTCGTAGGGGATATCCTCCTGCACACGGTCCTGTAGTGCGTCCTCCCACTGCGCTACCCACGGGCCCATCCTAATCCCGATTAGTGCGCGGCGGACTCCTTCCTATCGAAGGCGCAAGGCGTAACTTGTAGTTAGGCGTCGTGTAAGAGAGGACAACAAAACAACTTACGTATGCCGATTACTCACGAGTGCGTTCTCGGGCCTTGCATGCCCTAGCGGTATGGAACTCGCTGGCGTAGGCGGCTGGCGCATCTGCGATGCGGCCGTGATCCTCCACGAAGACGTCGAAGACAAGCACCTGCGGGTCGTAATACTCTCGGTCTATAAGCCTGGCGAGGACGGCCGTGGGGAGCGGAAAGTAACTCCTCGGTAGTATGGCTCCCGGTGAACGTCGTCCGCCGTGAGGCTCGAATCGCTACTCCACGAAGGGCTCAGACGCCGTGTCACACGGACGTCTGTGTGGCATACACGCAACGAACACGACATATTAGGTAGGACGATCGGTAATATGAAAAATGAGTCACGGGAAGAAACGCGTGCCGTCGCACGGCACGAGAGAGCCCATCGTCGGTCGGTCCACCTCGTCTCGTTGTACATCTCCGGCCCGTGCGGTCTTGTTGTCATCAGGGGCCGTCCGAGGCTAAAGCGCTCAACGACCACAAGCGCAGAGGAGAGGACACCGCGAGGATGGAGTTGATGCGGACTGAGACACGACGCACAAGCCGCGATAGGTGGCGGCAAATGCAGCCGAACCCCAAGCGATCTGGGGCCCTCCCGTCGGCGATAGCCCTAAGCGTCTGCGATGAGCCTCGCGTCGGCGGTGTCGCCGTGGATGGCGGTGAACAAAGACCCAACCAAACAGCCACAACAAGCACGCCTCGGTGGCGTGACACCCGCTTTGGTCGCGTGAGGTCCATCCGCTCGACACGCACAACGGAAAAAATAGTAAGTCCCTTTACGGAAAGGAACATGACAAGCGGTACCACGAGTGCGGTGTGGAACACATACCCGAGCTGCGACAACCACCGCAAAGGCGGCCCGTGCCTCTGTGCCTCCGGAATGGCGTAGTACCCGACCGCCAACACAGGTGGGAGGACTCCTGGCTTGGCGAAGGTCCTCGCGCCCGATTATCCGGAGGCTCTGCGGGAAGCGGCACCTCCGCGATAGGGAGGCCAAGAAGCGAGGCGTCTGCGGGGTAGGGGCCATCTCCCGAATGGGAGATGGAAAGTGTGAGTCTCGTCGCCACGGTCTACAAGATTTGTCGGCGAGGAGCGTCGAGCAGGAAGCGTCGTGGATCGCTCTGGCAAAGCATGGGCGTCTCCGTCGTCGCCGACCATGGTCTTCTTGGCTCGTCCTCGTCCGTGGCTCGCACCATCCGGCGATAGGTAGTAGACCAGCGGCGCTCAACCTCTGAAGGAACAAAAGGTCGATCTGAAGGTGCGAGTTCGCGAGAAGATAGTGTGGGCGTATACTAACTCGCGTCGGCGTGGGTCTAGCCTCCAAGCCACCCGAGGTGTCGCGTCGGATCACCCCAACACTGATCGCGTCGGCGGCCCGTAGGATGAGGGACACGACGCGACGCACGATGTACTTTCGGTCGATCGCTCGTCAAGGAGGCCAAAACTCGGTCGGATCCGTGATCCATACCGCAAAACAACTTTAAGTTAGCAAATCTGGCGGAAATAAAACATCGAGTGTAACGAATGAGTAAATTTAACTTGCAAACAAACAAAATCAAAAGAGTACAACATTACAACACTTAAATAAACATTACGTGCAACATACGATACATGTCTTACGGCATTACGTACATCAAATGAAAATTGGGTAGTACCGGAAGCAGCTACATAAACAATACAAAGTACAAATGACAATGTGCCTCGATTTGCCATTTCGGTCCCACTTTCACACGGAAGAAGTGCCGACATCCTTCCATAGCGATGCCTACTCCCGGTGGTGCCTTGCATCGTTGGTGTAGGGCCTCTCGGCGCGATGCGCGGCGTGTACCCGCGCCTCTTGTAGCCGTCCATATCATTAAATATCTGACGACTCTGCCGACGACCCTTGTTGCCCTTGACATGTCAATATCCGGAATCCAGATCCTATTTGCAATATCCAAGGTGGCGAAGTTACCCACAACCACAAGCCCCTAAGCTCGCCGATCCACGCTGCACCACCCTCTCCTTCAAGAAATACTCGGACACAAAGTTCAAAGGGTCCATCGCCTGATCCGCATGCTGGCGAGCACATGAGAGCATGGCTTGTGTAAGAGCTTCATTTGTTGCACGTCTGACTAGGCTCGTTGACATGATCTCCAAGGCATACCTCGTGGGTGACAAGAGAACGAGCCGTCCCAAACCGGCTCTATCCGCAAAACACGTCGAAGCGATGCTCCATATTGCCCATCACGCACACCGTGTGCGATCGCCCTTACGTGTCTTCGCTTTGCATGTATGCCGTAATCTTGAGCAATACGGTGTTTGAGGGTTAAATGGCATGAAGTGCGGCATTTGCATGCCTCTCCTGAAATACCCGATTGTGCGTGCGAGAACACCTTCCACGATGGCGGCGAGGGCCGAGAACGAAGGCCCCTAAGAACCCGGTTGTACACCTCCGCAAGGTTAGTGGTCATTATGCCGTACCTTGCCCGTCCGTGTCATGGCAGAGACCACTTGTCCAATGGCGTGCCTCGATCCGATGGGAGAAGCACTTTCGATGTTCCTCGAGGTCCTCTGCCTCGGACCGGCCGGTTCGAGACTCTGCTCCTTGGTTCCTCGTGTCCACGTGTTTCTCTTTGTGTTAGTCGGCGGCGCCCATAAGCGTCAAATTTATGCTGCTGGTTACGCATAGCCGACCTCTTGAATAACTTCACCAAGGGTTGCCGGGAACTTCTTGAAGAAGTTGGCCCCCAAATGGCGAATACACCATCTTTCGTCATATCCGGCCAAGGAGCGGCTCCTCCGGGTCTTCTGAAGTTTTTATGGCCTTGACATCGGCGTGCCGATCATTAATCACGCACACACGGGGCGAGCTCCAACAACTCCCACCCTCGGATGTTGAAGGAACCACAACCGGTGTGAAAATTCTCACCTTCGACAAATGCGATGGCTAATGGCAGAATTTGATTGTTGCCGTCAACACCTATGGCGGTAAGGATCTGGCCCTTGTATTTCCGGTCAAAAAGTCCGTCAAGCGAGATCACGGGCAGCATATGCCTAAAAGCCTCGATGCAGGGACGAAGGCTATGAAGGCCCTATGCATTACTAAAAAACCTCGCGGAATTTTAGATGGCATGTCCTTCACAGCAATGTACGTGCCCGGGTTTCTCTCCTGCAGCACCTCAAGCATACGAGGAAGGTTGTCGTACGCCGCCTCAAAAGATCCAAACCGTCTTTCCATAGCCTTCTGCTTCGCACGCCACGCCTTCCCATAGCTGATCTTGTACTTGAATTTCTTCTCAATAGCCACCATAATGTGCCTGGCCTCCATATCCTTCTTCTCCACTATCTCTCCATACATCAAATTAGCTATGAATGTCGGCGTTATGTTACGATGTCGCACACAAAACACCGCTGAGCATGCACGAGTGCGGCTCCACCTTGAGACAATCCGGTGAGTCTCATACTTTGGTCTATCTTGGCGTGCACTCGCCAAGGACAACCGGTTGCTTTCGCATTTGTGATTGTCTTGCTCTTGGCTAGATTTGATGACCAAACGTCCATTGCATAGACATAGCCCTTTTAATGGCATCCTGCAAGGATGTCTTATCGACAAACATTGAGTGCAACCGAACCTCCGTGGCATGGTACTCCCACGGCGATTCGTGCTCGTCGTCGCGTACATAGACCCTCGGCGTCAAATCTGTTCCATTCGAGGATGGGAGCTCCGTCCTCATCGAAGCGCCTCGTCGTCTTCTTGTAAAGCGTCCTCTTGACCAAGGCCATCCGGTCATCGCTTTCCATTTGATGCAATATGTAATCCCTATGCTCTCCTTCATCGGCCGTCTGTAGGCTCATCATGTGGTGCCCGATCTTCCTCTCCTATATGTAGCGTCGGGCTCATCACAAGCAACATTCTCTGAACTCTTCAGTAACCTGACCCTCGGGTCCTCTTCTTCACCAACATGCCGCAACCGAGCCGCAAGAACACCCGGATTATATCCGGCAGGGGGCCTGCCACAGCTTCTTTTGGGCATGGTTGCACAAGTACACACACTCATATCCACGGCGCCGACATCCTTCTATAAAGGCCTTCCACACCTTGCCGTCGGCGATCGTCTTCTCAACTCCCGGTGATGTTAAGTGGAAGACCGGCTCCAAAGCCCTTGTATGTCGTATTTGACACCTCGGGGTTCAAAGAGAAGCTGCGGGTCAACCCGATGCTTCACATCTTCGATTAGTGCATTCTCGCCGTCAAGGGTGTACCAGAGTGGCTTCTGAAAACTGCTCAAGTCAACACCGCGACGGACCTTCACGAGCGGTGCCAACACCGTAATGCACTTTCAATGTAGTGGGTACAGGCATGACTTATTGTATGGTGCAAATATTTCCAACATTGCAATTAGTCATTTCATAGCGCACGATATGCAAATCTTGCTACATTGTAATTTACATTTGTAAGGCCCTTCGCCTATAAATCGACAACTACACGACGGCATGATCAAGACATCATTCATTCCCTAAGGCGAGGCCGCAATGAGCGTGTGGTACCATATTGATTCAACCTAAAACCGAGCTATTCCATAGCAGGCATTATCAATTCGGACGCTAACTTGCAACCCAAATGCTACAAGTGGCATCCGGTCTTCTACCAATTACCTAAGTCGGTTAGTTCGTACTAATTTACTTCTACTAATTAGTTTATACAAAGTATTCATCCTCCTTATCTGCTTTTTTGGATGAAATTGAATCGGTTATTATATCATGGAAGCATGCACTACATGATAGGAATATTAACTATGATTGTGCTTTAGCTGTTGGTGTTGGTATTCTTTGAAGTTGGTGCTCTAAGCAATGCGACTCAAAATAAACTTTTAGAAAACTAAAAGATTAAGTGAAGGCTCGAGAGAAGATTCCCATATTGAAAGGTGAGATTCTTGGACCCCTTCATCCTTCAATTTGGTGAACGGTACCCAAAACTCAATCCAATGAATCCATGAATTGCTTATTTGTTTCCTTAAATATCAACCAACATTGCTTATTTGTTTCCTAATTTTTAATCATCTTTTACCACAACCAGGTTGGTACCATTCAATTTCTCTTATTTATGTTTCCTGAGCAAAGACAAACCAAATTCTAATGCCTCGACAATGATGTGATATCTTGCTACATTTTTGTAATCGAGCATATCTATAGAAATATTTGGTACATACATAAGGACGTTTCATATCTATGCACCTTGAACAATTCAAAAATCAAAACTACATTATATGAAATTAAAAATATTATTTTTCAAATAAGATATGAAACTGAAATTCCTTTGTAAGAGAATTTACAAACTGAAATTCTACATATACTATTTATTTTGATTATGACTTGAATGCTTACATTTTTGGAATTTGATACATTAAGGAAAGTATTGCACTAGTACCGTATTGGAAAAGTTGAGACTCTTTAACTTGTGCATTGTTAAGGATATAAAATTGTATTAGTCTAGCATTAGTACCAGTATTGTGTTCCATGTACATTTGATTTAATATATAAATGCATCAATTGCTTCCGTCAATTCATAGCATGCATAAGCCATTTAAGCTTTTTAATAGAGAAATAGTTTCAATCATCCAATGCAAAACAGCCCTTAGATTTATCTATAAGTATCCTCTACCTCAAGCAGACTCTTAAATTATTAATAATTAAAATCTAAAATACCAAATGCTAGTCACAAGACAAGATAACACATATTATATCACATTTTAGGAGTCAATAGATGATTTCCTAAACATACATAAATCCAATGGATTGCATGAATCTGCATCGAACTTCATCGGTGCTAAAAACTCTCTTGTCATTATGCTCGGTGTTACCTTTTGTTTCCTATTTGTCTTTGCGTTTTGGTGAAGGCCATCTTTGTAGTTGAATGTCCGCAAGATCTATTTATTTTATCTTATTACTATGCGCTTGGTGTTTGAGGATTTTCTAAAGTTTTTTATCGCTTCTACTTACATACAAACCAACAAATCTACTTTTTTTTTTCCTAACTATAGTTTTCTCTGACGCTACTTATACCTAGTATTTTAATTAACTAAATACCTACTTAAAAAATACAGTACAAAATAAATCAAACTTACCTCCTCTTAATCCAAATTTGTCTTCTCTTCTTCCTCTCCCTTCTCTTTTTTTTCTCCCTCTCCTTTCTTTCTTCTCCGGTCACGAACTGCTTAACCTCTGCAAGCGAATCGCTCATGAGGACCGCGGGAGGCTATATAGGCCATCCATCGCCCGCCGTTAGGCGGATCGAACATCTGATCGCTCTACGGTTGGGCGATCAGATCCTATCGCCCAACCGTCGGCGGCGATCGTAATAATTACGCCAACCGCCGCCTCATGCGATTTTAAAGCGGACGGTTGGGCGACAGACTTCTGATCGCCCAATCAGTTGAGGCGATAGGTCCTGTCGCCCAACCATTGGGCTTACAGACGATATTTTGTAAAAAAATATCGCTGGAATATTTTGATATTTGAATAAAAATAGATTATTTAAAAAAATTCGAGGCTGACACCCCATCTGAATTTTCTTCCTGACTTGCAGCATCCACAAGCTTCTATATGCACATTTCCCTGAATACAACCCACTTTGTCATGCGCCCAAGCCTCCTCTAGCCGCCCAATTGGAATTTTCAGAATCTCATCCGCATCAGGGGCCACAAACTGATCTCTAATTAACTGCACATCCCATGAACATTCAATCAGTATTATCAGGCCAGTCACCATGGAAAAACTACTTCCTTCTGGTTTAACAATTAGTTTTGATAATTGATAGACATGCTCGGCTACCACTCACGCGAGAAGAAACAGCTAATACTAGAACACTCACACTCGCACTCACACGAGAACGAGACACAAATTTTGGTGCTGCTCAACTCATCCACAGCTTTTCTGTTTTTCCTCCTTTTATTCATAGCAGATTACAAGCAATTACTTACATGCAAAATGTGGCCACTAATGCTACCTCTAAATGCAGTGATAACTGAATACATGAAAGCTCACGTCTCAGCCAACTAATGACAGAAAACGGCAGTAACCGGCAATGTTACAGCGATGCATTTCTAACCGACTTAAAGACCATGCAAAAACCAATTAAGTCAAGATTATAGCTAACAATTTCCCACCTAATCTTGACATGCCGACTCACCGTTGCGGATCGCCTGCAACCTATTGCCACAGGCAGAAGACTAACTCACGCCATGCATTATCTCCACTAGATGGATGCATGCAACTACTTTGAAAGGAGGACCAACTCATCTCACATGCATACCTTCTCAATTAACTCGAACACATCTAGAGCTAGTCTCATGCTTGGCAATATGTACACACTCACGTCCTCACGGCTACATGCACTAACCACTAACACATGACTGATCTAATAACACATGCATGTGCACATAACTGCTGGCTTCACTTGACTGCCGATTCGCTCACTTCACTGTCGATCCGTCCACTATGCCATGATGCCACACATGCAACTCTCCTGGATTTAGCCCACTACTATGACTCTATACGGCAACAAAGCCATGCAACATAAATAAACATAATGAACACATAGACAACAAGATTAGTTCCAAGTGAGCTTCAGAGTAGCGCCGGTTCGTTATCCACATCCGCCAAAATGAAAAAAGCTTTATCCTTCACCACCTTCTTCGGTTCAGGACATTCCCAAGAATAGTGCTCGTAGTTCTGGCAATTGTAGCACCGAACTTTCGCTTTGTCGTAGGTGCTCTTCTTGTCGGAGTTGGAGCCGCCTTCCTTGTTCTTAGCCCTGGACTCCTATTGAGCGTGGGTGAGCAGTAGATGCTCACCTTCCTCCTCACTAACCATGTGGCGCTCCTCAAACGCCTTTAGCCGCTCGAACATTTCTTCGACCGACATCACATCCAAGTCCTCGAGGTTCTCGAGAGTGCAAACGATCGGTATAAACTTAGGTGTTAGGACCCGAAGCACCTTATCCACCACACAAGAGTCTTCAACCCTCTCTCCCAGCGTTCGCATCTTGCTGAGAGCGAGGGTGACCCTTATGGCCAATGCATCAATTGACTCACCTTCGCGCATATGAAGGTTGTCAAATTCTTTCTTGGCAGTTTGAAGCTTGGCCCTCATCACGCGCTCAACTCCAATGTACATGGACTTGAGAGTCGCTCATGTCTCCTTCACCGTCCACTTGCCATTGAGAGTAAGAAGGGTCTCCTCGCTCACACCATGGTAGATGGTCGCACTACTACAAAACAGGCTATACTAGATGCCTCATCACAGATGGATCCAAAGGAACCGTCTGTGTTGTACTTATCACAGATGGTTTTTTGTATGAAACCATTTGTGATTCGCAACGCGGGAAGGCGAAAAATTTTGAATGCGTGCGCGGGAAGCAAAATGTTTTAGCGCTATCCTTATATATTGAACGCTGGAGAAGGAGATCGAGGCAGAGGAGGACGCTGCTAGGAGGGCGCGTAGGAGGAAGTCCACGAGGGCTGCGCCAAAGTCCACTGTTGCGGTGGTGGTCGCAGACAAGGTGGTGGTGGCGGAGAAGGAGGAGGACATGAGCTTGGCTTTGGTTCCATCTTGTACCGATGCCACTCATGGTATGTGAAACTAGTCTCTTGTTGGTTCTTGTCAATTACTGATTTGACGAAATCATTTGCTCTGAATCACTGATTGTTCCCTTGTTCTTCTTGCCTGGGCAATTTTTCTATCCATTCCTTTCTAATTGTTCTTGTTTTGAATCATAGGAACTGATGTTGTGGAGCATACTGGGTGGGAAGGTCTCTGTGAAAGGATTATCGAATTGTTGATGTGGAAGAACGTCATGAAATCAGCACTCTGGTTCAGGCTGGGTTCCATGTTCTTCTTCTCTTGCTCCTTTTCAAGAGAGATCACCTTCAGGCATGCACAACCTGCTACACTTTTACCTGAAATTCCTGCTTTGCTCTAAGTATTTTTTGTTGTCATGACAATCTTGTAAAAGAACCATGTTTGCTGAGTAATCGAAAATCTGTGATTGTTGAAATCTTAGGTATTGCTTGTTCTTCTCTTCGGTGCTAAATATGGTAGTCTGGTTACTGTATGGAGGCTTCTAGCCACAGGTACAATTTGATGCACAAAGAACTAGCCAATCATTCTTTGCATGACCAGCAATTGATTGGTTTGGCTCAAAATTTGAATTTTTGTTTGCAACAGAAAAAACTATCACAGACGGTGTTCAGAACCGTTTGTAATAATTACTATCACAGACAGTTCTGAACAAGATCCGTCTATGATAGCTTTTTTCACAGACGGTTGGAAAACTATCTATGATGACCGCATGTTATCACAGACACATAAATCCAGACGGTTCAAAAACCGTCTGTGATGATGGTTTAAAACCGTCTGTAATGACCCTTTGTGTAGTAGTGCCGCAAGTGCCTTCTTGTTTTGATGCCTCTCGACGCCATCTTCTTCAACAGTATCCCACACTCCTTGCGCCTCCATGTACACTTACATCTTCATTGACCATGCGATATAGTTGCTACTAGTCAACAACGGGTACTGGAGTGTGACGCTCTCCTCCTTCATGTCTCGCGCCAACGGCCTACCATGAGCCACTTGCGCTCGCTACCGCTAGCCACATGCATGTTGCTACTGGCCACCTCCTCTAGGCCACCGGCGACACGCCTCGACGTCAACGGAGACAATGACCTTGCCATTCTCGCCATAACACCGGCTCTGATACCAATTGATAGACGCACTCGGCTACCACTCACGCGAGAAGAAACAGCTAAGACTGGAACACTCATGTGAGAACACAGAAGACTCAAATTTTGGTGCTGCTCAACTAATCCACAGCTTTTCTGTTTTTCCTCCTTTTATTTCTAGCAGATTACAAGTAATTAGTTACATGCAAAATGTGGCCACTAATGCTTAAATGCACTGATAACTGAATACATAAAAGCTCACGTCTCAGCCAACTAATGACAGAAAACGGCACTAACCGGCAATATATGTTATAACCATGCATTTCAAACCGACTTAAGGACTATGCAAAAACCAATTAGGCCAAGATTATAACTAACAGTTTTCAGTGTTCGGTTTGAAGGAATCTAATTGTCCTCTCAAGCATCAATCGAGGAACCGTTACCAACTCTCTTAATAAGGCCCATCTACAGAACTTTTCTTGCCACCTAAAATTGATCGCCAAGTAAAAGACAATCTCTTATTCTTCCTTGCCGATAGGGGTGGATAAAGAGCCAACTCGGCTCGACTCGGCTCGTTAAGTCTTGTTAAGAAAACGAGATCGGCTCAGCTCGACTCGTTAAGCTATCGCAGAATACCTGGCTCAGCTCGACTCGGCTCGTTAAAAAGCTCGAACTCAGCTCGTTAAGTTCGTTAGGCTCGTTACGAAAGTCAAGAGATCCCAGTTTGAGGCTCGTTAGACTCATTAGGCTTGTTAGACTCGTTAGGCTCGCTTAAAAAGGAAAATCCGCATAATAAAATTTTTAGAAAGTCAAGAGATCACAGCTTGGGACTTGGACCTCCATAGACCATCTAAGGGTTGCTGGGTTGGGCTGGTCTGGTGCTACTGCTCAACTGTGTTGGTTTTTTCAACGAGCTTAACGAGTAACTCGCGAGCCAGTTCGAACTCGGCTCGTTAAGAAAACGAGCAAAATTACTGGCTCGGCTCGGCTCGTTAAGGGACCGGGTTCGAACCGAGCTCTTAACGAATCGAGCTGGCTTGCAAGTTTCAAACTTTTTTTTCCACCCTTACTCGCCGACATGAAATGTCCATGCGGGAAACGTCTACCTTTGAGTACACGAGCACATAGCGACTCCAGCCTCACAATCAAGCGCCGCCCTTGTTTTCCCAACATAGCTAAATTAAAGAGCTTCGGATTTTGAAAACCCGTACCCCCACTTGCTTTCGTCTTGGTCAATTTTGCCCAACTCATCCAATGCATATTCTTGTTGTCAAACTTACTCCCCCACCAATAATTGAAAATATAGCTTGTAAGTTTCTTACAAGAGTAGGAACTTGAAAGCAACTCATAGAATAAGTCGGCGCCGATTGTGCGACGGATTTAATAAGTAAGTTTCTTACAGGTAAGAGTAGGAGCTTGAAAGCAACTCATAGAATAAGTCGGCACCGATTATGCGACGGATTTAATAAGTACGGCACGTCCTGCACCACTCAGACAAGTGCACGAATTCTCTCAAGGATATATTCAAACGCCTCCGTTGTTTTGCTTGCAATGGCAGTCGGCAAACCCATGTACTGTTCTCCAAGCGCTTCTGTAGCAATGTCGAAACTTGTAACGACTTCTTTTCTGCTAGCATCTGAACAATTGGTGCTAAAAAAAGATTGCCGAATTTTGCTTGTTCACTAGCTGGCCGGACCCCAATGTGCAAGCCTCCAAAAATTCCTGCGATCCATCCGCGCCACGCTTCTAAGCTTCTGCGAACACTATGCAATCATCAGCAAATAAGAGATGTGAAATCCAAGGAGCAGGAACTGAAACCCGAACACCCCTCAACAGAAATTGAGGTCCCGAATATTTCATGGAAAGATCAAATTAGTTCATGATAAATTAGACTGTCCACATGATAATTTTACTATATTAAATCTATGGGGCATGCCAAATTTTGGTCATCAAAATAACTCCATAACCATCCATATATATACGTGAGGATCTAGATTTGCATCCATATCCTCTATGTATTCTGAGCTAGTCCTATGATTAGTTAGCCCATACAACACAAATATCGGTGAATATCACATACATAATAGTAATTGAATATTATTACAATACATGGTGTACAGGCTTAAGGCTAAGGTTTACATAATGGGCCGATCTGCCAAATAGTTCAAAAGTTCAGAGTAGCAGCGGAAAGAAAGCATAATAGCGGAATGACTTCAAAACAGCGTGGACTCCATGATTTGCCACAGGCAACCGATTGGGGGTAAGACCTAGTTAACACCATCTCTATCATCTCCATAGCTGGATACATAGAAATATCCTTACACGGGTCTTCAGCTTCGTAGTCTCAATACACATGTTTGAGCAACCATGAGTACAAAAGTACTCAACGAGCCCTTATCGCAAACGCAAATACATATATGCAAGGCATGTCAAAGGAGGGTTGTATGTCTTATTTTAGCATAAAGCTAGTTTTCTCAATTACTATAGATATTTTCCAACATAAGACTTAGAATGTTTTAACTTTAAAACCAATGGTTATTTTGTCTGATCAATCATTATTTTTACCATGCTTACCCAACACGATCATGTCCCTAGCGACCAAGGTTAAATTGGCATGTTGCAGATTCATCAAAATATATATCTCAACACTGGTGACCATGCCTACACTAGCATGTCCCATCCATAACGACCATACATCACTTGCATGTCACAACCAAACCATTATGCTCTCCTAGCATATATCAAATATGAGCAACCAGGCCTTCACTAGCATGTCGCCATTTCCAAGCAGTTTTAGTTCACAATTTTAAATTAATAAAACTAATTAGTGGTGGCAAACTTCACATATTTGCCCATGACTTAGGGCACGACAATTCGAATAGATTTAATGATACTCTATAGAGATTGTACAGCTTTACCCACAAGAGATAATAATATTTTAATGTTCGTCTAAGGACGTGTGTGTGGTGCTAGGCTGAGGTGAAGTGGGCCGTGTGGGAGAGGAAAGAGAGAGGAGGGGGCATGAGTGTGGGATAGGCGAGGGGAGGAAGGGAGTGGGCTGGGGAGGCAGATTCAGCCCGAGAGAGGATAGAGGGAAGGAAATGAATTTGGTTTTTGGTTGAATTCTTTTGAGATGTGACGAGGATCTGATAATCCTCAATTAATGAAACTAATTATATAAAACATTTATTACAGATAATGGAATTCTTAATAGATCTTAAGTATACCCCTGGTCGAAAATATGTGTTACGACTAGGGAAGGCTACAACTACTCCATGTCATGACTACCCTATGGTTGTAAGATCTGCTATGACTAGGTCAGATCATGACCACCCCTATGGTCAATAAAACCCACAAACAAGTGGACCTTATCAACTAGGGACTGTGTACACTTCGCTTACTTATGTCTGGTAGTGAATACACGTGCTATTTTTCCCTGACATAACCACACGTAGATGTCTCTGTCTTTGGCGTAACCACACGACGAATGTGCAGGAGGATGTCTATCTCACAATAATTACAATCAACGTTCATATCAACCAACTATTAGGGTGCCTCCTGATACACAATAACTGCCACCCCTTGAGAGGCTATATAAGGGGCAACACCGGTGGACAAGGAGAGACGGACCAGAAGTTCATGATATACACAAGCCATTAGACTGAGTTTCGGTGGCTTGTTTCATTATGTAAACTCATTCAATATAAATACACAGGAATAGGGTTATTATTCTCTTCGGAGAAAGCCCAAACCTATCTAAAAAGCCCATGTCTCCTCTTGCATAATCTCGAGTGCTGTGTCCCTAGCATTTATTTTCATAAGTTCGATAGTTGGCGCTAGTCGTGGGGACTTTGGTAGCAAATTTTCTTTGATTCTACTCAGATGCCTTCATGGCAAACGAGTGAAACAAGGAGAATTAGTTCGATCTCGCAGATTATTGAGGAATCAATATGGATGCCTGCTATGAATACGAGCAGAGTATTTTTTCATCAGAGGGCAACACCAACTCTAGAAATCCATCATCGGGTCTTGGAGTCTGTGCCACAGACACGATCCATGAGGGCATGTTATCTCCAACGCTCTTACCGCTACACCCAAATGGGGACCCAGAATCCACACGAGGCAAGGGTCCCAGTGACCACAACAAGTGTAGTCCGACGACTGGCATTGAACGTAGTGAGGCACCTGCCTCAGACAGCTCAAGCCGGTCTAAGGACATCCAATCTCCTTCGATGAGTCCTGGAACGAACATCTCCAGGGCTCAATCGCCATCTACTAACCGTCACTGTGCGGTTACTACTACCCGGGATGCGGTCGAACACAATGCAGTTTCAAGTCTGACCACATACCTGGTGAATTCACTTTCAACCAGAAATGATAATAACCCAGAATTCCCCTTCTTAAATGGGATTACTCCAAGTCGTAAGGTATTGTCTTTCGACTACTCGTTGAGCTAGGAGGGCTCAACCACAAGTGGCGACGACATCACCTAGGAGGTCTTCGTCCTCCCTGCAAATCCTGATCACTCTCCACAAGATAGGACTGGCGATGCTGCCCATCACACACATGCTTTTGGTGCTCGTACGAATGGCGAGAACCCCTCCTATGATAAGGGAAATCTTAACATTCATGATTGTAACCGATATCCTCGAGGTGATCACACTCCACCAAGAGATGCGCAAATAGACTCAAATATAGATGCTCTTGAGACTATCTGGAGAAGAAGAATTGTGGCCTAGAGAATGTTACCTGGTCGAATCCGATCCCAGTCGAAAACTACTTGAGAACTACAAAGGATCAATGATCTAATAGAAAATCCAATTCAAGAGCATGGACAAGTGCAAAGCTATGATCTCTTTGCTCAAGAAATCGCACAACGACTTCACGATAGTATGACCAGGGTCAAGTGGTACTGACAACAACCTTTTGGAGATCACACTGGAACAATTCCATCGAATGCCAACTGTTCTCATAGTTCTCTATGTAGAGAACACCAAGATGTCTGTCGACTTAATTCATCCTATGGTCGATCTCTCAATCATGATGGTCGTCGAAGAAGGAACCAATGTACACCTCCGACAGCTGATGGTCAACAAACTCTTAGGAGAAGTGGGTAGTCACAACTCCCTTAGAGAAATCTGCATCAACAGATGGAACACAAGGACGATTACCCTCATAGGACTGATATCTATGATAGATCTGGTCCCTTTACCACTGGTTATCATCGAGTATGATCGTCTAGTGATGTTAACCCTTCTTTCTAGCAAAGAAGGCATTATGACACTAGTACCCACTGTCGGGCATTTTCACCCAACCTTTGAACAGTTCGCTCGCCAGGAAGATTTCCACCAGTGAACATGGAAAATTTTGATGGGACTCAAAACCCCATTGAGTTTATCCAAATTTACACTACTGTAGTATGAGCTAATGGACGAGGAGAACATATAATGGCTAATTACCATCCGACAATGTTCAAAGGTTCTGCTCGGTTCTGGCTACTCAACCAGTCACCCGAGTCGATCTATTCATGGAAGCATCTTTGCGATCTACTGCTGGCAAATTTTTAGGGTACGTAGAACTGCCCTAGAAAGGAGGACAACCTACATCGCATGCAACAGGAGTCACATGAGACCCTATGTCAATTCATTACATGCTTTAGTTAGGTTTGAAATACAATTCCTCAAGTCTCAGATTCATCTATCATTCGAGCTTTTAAGCAAGGAGTCCGAAATCGGAGCTTCACAGAAGACATTGCTTTGAACCATCCGACCACTATTGCTAAACTATCTAAGATGACCGATCCCTTTGCGACTACTGCTGAGGAAGTCGAATGGAATCAGATAATTGATTATGATGACAAAGATCCTCAAAAAGTAAACGATGGTGGCAAAAAGAAGGAAAAGCAGGCTAGAAAATCCAAGAACAAGTCTAAAAGCAAAAATCCGCAATGAATAGCTCAAAGGACGTTCTAATCGTAAGCGACAAGGAGCTCCACAGCTCCAAACAGTACTCGGACCAGGGCAAAGGCAAATGCCCTGAACAGAAGATAGATAAACCGAGGTGGTGTCCTTTCGGTAAAAAGGAGGGGTATGACCTCCGAAATTGCTTGGTTTTCTAATGAAAACTCAAGACTATTATTTTGGCAAAAGACCACTTCCTTCCATTGAAGAGGTGGGACAAACCAGTGGTCAGAAGTAGTAAGAGGATGATGAGAAGAAGCCATACTAGGACCCTGAGCAAACGATCGACCACATCTATGGGGGCTCATCAGCATACGAGTCGAAATGATAGCTTAAGGTTGTTCAACGTGAGGTAAACTCTATTGACCCTCCTATTGTCCATAAATTACCTAACTGGTCGGAAGTTATGATTTCTTTTGAAAAGAATGACTATATGATCCCTTGTACTCGACCTGGTCGCTTTCTGATTGTGGTCGAACCTACCATCAATAACTACCAAGTTAATTGCGTTCTAGTTGATGGTGGTAGTTCCCTTAATATCTAATTTACGAGTGGCCTCGATGAAATGCAAGTTCCTAGGACGAAAATAAGGCTAGTACGCTACTTGTTTCACGGTATCGTACCTGGGTCTTTGGCCAATCCTATTGGTCATGTTTTGCTTCCTGTTATGTTCAGAACTCTAAGCAACTTCAGGATGGAGAAAAATATCCTTCGATGTGGTCGATTTCAATACAACATATAATACTATTCTTGGTTGTCCTACTTTGTCAAGGTTTCTAATGCTGGCCATTATGGTTACCAATGTTTAAAGATGCCATACCCCAAAGGAGTTATCAAAGTCTATTGTGATAAGAAGATATCTCTTACATGCGACCGCAAGTCTCTCGAGTTAGTGGGCCAGATCCCTAAATGAAAAGCTCATAATGTGCAGCACTTGGTGAAGCACTCAAAGCCGAAGGTTGCACCCAAGCTAACCGACCAAGTTAAGGAGATTCCACTGGATATAGCGGAACCCTCCAAAACCGTTCGTATCGGAGTCGCCCTCGACTCCACATAGGAAGACACGCTCATTGCCTTCCTCTGAGAAAACACAGATGTTTTCGCGTCGCAAACGACCGACATGCCCGGAGTCCCCACGGAGGTAATCGAGCACATGCTAGATCTACGATCTGATAAGATGCCCATCAAACAAAAATTGTGGCGCTTTGAACCCGATTAACGAAAAGTTATGTAGTCGAAACTTGACAAGCTACTTAAAGCAGTTTTTATAAAAGAGGTCGATCACCCTGAGTGGTTGGGTAATCCTGTAATGATTAGGAAATCTAATGGTAAGCAGAGAATGTATGTAGATTTCACGGACTTAAATAAAGCTTGTCCGAATGATGACTTCCCCCTTCCTCATATTGATCAATTAGTTGATTCTACTGCAGGTTGTGAGATGTTATGTTTCCTAGATGCATATTCTGAATATCATCATATTAGTATGTGTCTAGATAATGAACAAAAAACCACAATTATTACTCAATTTGGTATTATGTTGCTATGTAAAAATACCATTTAGACTAAAAAATGATGGTGCTTCCTTCCAACATCTTATGCAATAGATCTTTCTTCCTAAACTAGGCCGAACTTGGGAGCCTGTGTTGATGATTTGGTCGTTAAAAGCATAAAGCGTCTTGATCACATCTCCGACCTGCAAGAAACTTGCGACAATCTTAGAAAACACTGCTTGAAACTCAATCCTGAGAAGTGTGTTCAGAATCTACTCAGGAAAACTACTTGGATTCCTTGTCTCTGCTCTAGGCATTGAATCCAATCCTAAAAAGATTACAAACATTGAACAAATGCACCCTCTGACCACAAAAGAAGAAGTTCAAAAACTCATAGGATGCATGGCAGCGTTAATTCGCTTCATAGCACGCTAGGAGAAAAAAGACTTCTTTTCTTTAAACTTCTTAGGAAATATGAGGGTGTCGACACCAATTTTGCCTGGAATTTAGAATATGAATAAATAATTATGTAAAAATAAAAATAATAAATAAATAAATTACGCTGACGGCAAAAATCTATTACAACATAAAATGATGGAAAGTTGTGAAATAATTTTCTTAATTGAAAATTGTCATGACATGCATGGACCATATTCCGACAGTTAACATTCCGCCGGTAATAAAATGCCGGTGTTCCTAAATATTTAAGAATATTTGAAGTACTATATGGGGTTGGACCCACACGATGATACCCTGGTCATATACGAGCCAAATAGATGCATGCATGTATGTATGCACACATGAATTATATGCTTCATATAGCCCTAGATTAAACCAACAAAATAAAAAGAGATATTAATTAATCAAGTAAGCTCTTGAGCAAGGCCCACACTTGAGCTCACATCACAATTAATGCAGCTCGCATGCATTAATTAAGCGATTCATTAGTTAATGGATTAACTAAAAAAGAAAAGGTTAATAAATTAATTAAGATTGACATGGCCTTTAATTCAGCCGAACACATGCATGGCAACCTCCTTGATCGTGTGCATGCATGCATGAATTAGGAGCTTCCCTAATTGATTAAACTAAACATTTGATTGGACCCATTGCTAGCCAAAGTAGATACCACAGTACATGCTCGTCCAGACTGCATTCATGCATGGGTCCATTATTTAATATGCTTTATTTAATATGCTTTTCTTGTTGATTAACCATTAAGGACATCTTCAATAGTGGTCTATTTGCTGTTTTTTATCTGCTATGTCACTTAAAATTCTAGTTGAAGGAGAGAGGATATGAAGAAAAAGAATGTACCCGTCTCTTATATAAGGGACAATCTGGGCACGCAAACCATTACAAATTGTGAGTGTGTAAAGAAAGAAGTTGTGTAGAAATAAATGATTTTATAGATAAATTGCTAGAGATATTGTCTCTAAGGTTATCTTTTAATGAGTTAGAGCCTTTAGAGACAACATAAGAGACATTCTGTTGTACATGTCCTAACTCATCCATTAATTAACCCATTAACCCATCCATTAATTAACCCATTAACCCATCAACAAGTTGCATTTTCCCACGTCTGCATGCAAGAAGATTTCCCAACTCACGTTCCTTCCGGACTGCATGCATGCGTGGAGTTTCCTGTGCTGCAAATAACTGACCACTAACCCCACTACTGCATGTATCACTACTATAGAAAAAAAAATCCTTACAGACGGTTCAAAAACGTCATTACAGATGGTTTTGTGAGCCGTCTGAGTTTATGGGTCAGTGATGACATGAAGTCCCCACAGACGGTTTTCGAACCATTTGTGATGCATGCTATCATAGACGGTTATTAACTCAGAATCGTCTGTGATAGCTGACTATCAGACGGTTTATAAATAAAACCGTCTATGATAGTGTCGGGACCTGGCCCGAGAGGACCCGAAGGGGTCTCCTAGGACCACCCAAGAGGTCCAATCTGAACCACCCGGAGGTCTGGGAAGGTCCTCCAAGACCTCCCAAGAGGTCCCCCAAAACCTCCCGAAGGGCCTCCAGGACCACCTAGGAGTACTCGAAGGTCCACCAAGACCACCCGGAGATCCCAATCTCTGTGCACAATGAGCTAGTCCCAAGATCAGATCGCTAGCTCGCACAGACTCAACATCGGTGTCATCACATCCATACAACAAACTTAAGATGAGGCAGACAAATTAATATATATAACAAAAGACCTTACGGTCAAGCTTGTTTACAGAGGTGCCACGCAGGGCAAACAACAAAAGGAACACTCGCAGTGGAACAAAACACAGCGCGGGGCCACTCGGCGAGACACAAGCTATCGAGTGGAGGACGTCCCCTAGTCCACGAAGTCTTCAACGAACTCCTCCTCATAGTGCTCGGAGCACCTTGGGAGATCTTCGGCTGCTGATTAACCGAGGGCACAAGCCATGAGTACTTTGAATGTACTCAGCAAGCCATAGGGAAATGAATGCACTAACAGTTATACAAGGCTTGACAAAGAAAAGATGTATGGTTAGTTTGCATAAAGCAGCATTGGTTGTAAATATTGTAAGTAGATTGCAAAGCACAAGTTGAAAGAGATAATACATAAGTAAACAAGTTCTTTGAAAGCAGCACACGACCACCCTGGTCATGAGCCAAACCACTTGGAACCAACCACAACTTTTTAGAAAGATCTACCCCTTGCGTGAAAGAACCGGGAATGTCATAACCGAGGACGCGGCTATTCGAATAGATTTTACACTCTGTAGAGGTTGTACAGCTTTACCTACAAGACACGAAGTCCTCTAGTTAGTTGGGCATCCGTCGATGCCCCTGCTCACTTCCTTTTGTAAGCAGTCTAGAGCTCGTGACAAGGCCTTTACAAAGGTCAGTCCTGACTTGGTTCTGCCCGCTAAGGATTCGCCATTCAGGGCCCCCTCTTGCCCCATTCGACAACCAAGACAGAACCGCATCAGGACCTTGCTAATTAGTTGGCCAGGACCACCCCATAATGGACTTGTGGTTGCACGGTAATGACTTAGATCAATGGCGTACAAGGTTAAGTCCTTAGTTGGCTGCTTAGGCGAGACTATCCACATCCCAGTGTGCACAAGGCACCCACTACTCACCCCCTGACTTCTTGCCCGAGCATAAAACATTTTTGGTTCACCCGGCCAAATGACTACTCTGGTCCTAGCACAAAAATTTTAACAATAGTGGCATTGCCACAGTTCCATAGCTCATTAGTCAAGTTCAACATTCTTTGAGTCATGAGATCGAGAAACCAACGTCTACTAGAGCATGGCTAAGCAATAAAACGCACCCATGTTGGTACACAAAAACATATCCAACTAAAATAACACATCCTACGGATGACAAAGGATACATGTCAACATGTTGTTTTCAACCATACCAAGGAGTCATATTTGACAAGTGGTGTTTAACTACTCCCGAAGCCATTTTTATAAAACTAGCCATGCATGTTCATAAAAAAACAATATGCTTTTTACAAAATGGGTTCAACATGATCAAAAGTCTATGACTTGCCTTCGCTGAAGAACTGAGCTTCTCCGGTTGAGAATGCTGGGTCCAGGAGGTCTTCGGAGCAGCCGGATCCTACACGTGCGAACAAGAACCCAGTAAATAAAATGAATCCACAAAATCTCCAATGAAAGAACCCAACTAAGCCAAAAAGAAAGACATGAGATCAAGGCAATGGTAGGAACTTGAATCACTGAGTCGGAGCTCCAATCGAAGAAGAAAAAGCTCTTTTGTGGGAGGTCCAAGGCACTGGGAAACAAAAGGAGGCAAGAGGCCTCTCTGGTGCTTTATATAAGCACGGGGAGGTCCAGAGAGGAGGACGTCACATTTAATGCATACGACGGGAGCAGATAATGAAGGGAAAGGAGCGGGTAAAAGAGGTGACAAAAGAGGAAAAGATAAGGTATGGCGGAGGTGACAACATTTAATGCGACACTACAGCATTAAATGCATGAAGACTCTCGCGGTACTGAGACACGACGAGAGGAGGAAGAAGGTGAGCAGAGGACCTGAGAAAGTGGTCCCATTGGAAGGATGGTCGTGACCAAGGGGAGGTCGTGACCGCAAGGGTGGCATTCGCAAAAAGACCAAGGGGGAGGTCGTGACCTAGGGGGAGGTCTTGACCATAAGGGGTGGTCTTTGCAAAAAGACTAAGAGGATGGTCTTTGCAAAAAAGACCAAAGGGGAGGTCGTGACCCAAAGGGAGGTTGTGACCCAAAGGAGAGGTCTGGACCTCAAGAGGGGTCGTGACCCAAAAGGGTGGTCATTGCAAAAAGACCAAAGGGGAGGTTGCGACCCAAAGGAGAGGTCTAGACCTCAAGGGAGGTCGTGACCGCAAGGGTAGTCTTTGCAAAAAGATCAAGAGGGTGGTCTTTGCAAAAAGACCACAAGAACGATGAGGTCCATCACAGTCCGAAGCACGCGTGCGCCCGAACTCAATTGATCCGACCGTCCAACCACAATCAGATGGTCCAAGCTGCAGGTGAAGCTCGGACTGCTCGAACGACACAATTCAACGGACCATCCAAGCCCGATCGGATGGCTCGGACTGAGCGCGCTTACGCAAAGAGAGAGAAAAATGATTGACAAGCGGGGATCGGTCCAAACGAAAGGGAGGTCTGGACTTGAGGGGGAGGTCCTGAGGAGGAGGTCCTGAGGACGAGGAGGTCCTGACGATCAAGATGAAAGCAAAGGAGGTCCTGACGGTCAAGATGGAGCCAAAGGAGGTCCTGACAGTCAAGATGAATGCAAAGGAGGTCCTGACGGTCAAGATGGAGCCAAAGGAGGTTCTTACGGTCAAGATGAATGCAAAGGAGGTCGTGAAGGTCAAGATGGAACCTAAGGAGGTCTTGACGGTCAAGATGGAGCCAAAGGAGGTCCTGACGGTTAAGATGAACACAAATGAGGTCTTGACGGTCAAGATGGAACCAAAGGAGGTCCTGATGGTCAAGTTGAACGCAAAGGAGGTCCTAACGGTCAAGATAGAACCAAAGGAGGTCCTGACGGTCAAGATGAACGCAAAGGAGGTCCTGAGGATGCGAAGGAAAGAGGGTTGAGCGAGAAGAGGGTCCGGAAAGGAGAAATTCAACCTGAACTGTGAATTTTGAAAATCAAGGACATTTGAAACACAAACCCGAGCTTGGAGCACCTCAGGGGTGGTCGTGACCCAAGGGGAGGTCAAAACCAAAGGATGGTCTGGACTGGGAGGGAGGTTTGAACCGCAATAGAGGTTTGCTGAATCTAGGAGGACACAACACGAACATGAAAAGAAGGTCTAGACCAAAGAGATGGTCTAAACAGAGAAGGAGGTCTAGACCAAAAGGAGGTCTAAACGAAGAGGAGGTTTGAACCAAAGAGGAGGTCCAAACAGGAAGAGGTGCAAGAGGTCAAGAGGTCAAGAGGAGGTCGAGAGAGAGAGAGAGAGAGAGAGAGAGAGAGAGAGAGAGAGAGAAAGAGAGAGAGAGGAAAACAAGACCAGAACTCGAACAACTCTGAATAAACCAAACTTTCACATTAGTTGAAGTTCGATTAAGTCATGTTAAATCTCCAAAATTTTCAAAATCTTCAAGTTAAGCTTAGGCAATTCAACAAAACCGAATGGTTATTTTTATTTTGAAAACTTTCAAGAACTTTAGAAAATTGGGATGTTACAGATAGCCTCTTCTCTATAAAATCCCCAAGCAGTGACTGCTTTTGCCTTTAAAACTGGCTTTGTGTGTGTGTGTGTATGTGTAGGTGAATCACGGCCTACTTCATCCAACCTGACAAACTGGAGTGTACGATTTGCTTCATGCCAACCCTCCACGGCATGTAGAAAATCATACACTGCAGTGTGTCAGGATCGATGAAGTAGGCCGTGGTTCATCTGACCGTTTAGGATGAACGCCCAAGGAGCGAGCTTGCTCGCTGAATTCATGCCTCGAGTTAGCTAACAAAGGCTACGAACTATATATATATATATATATATATATATATATATGAAGCCGGCTTTAAAGGCAAAAGCAGCCACTGCTCAGAGATTTTGTAGAGAAGAGATCAAGAATAGAGAAGAGGGGAGGCGGGCTCGAGGAGGATGTGGCCAGGCTATTATTTGGAAAACTCTCACAAGGATTGACAATCTAGGTTATCCAAACAGAAAAAAAATGTTAGTGCATGGCTGTAAAAAATTGGAATATGAGTGGTTCATGGATAATGCTTGAATACAAGTCCAGAGAAACATATAAAATATGTCGAAACAAATAATTAAGACTCAGACAATTACAATCACATGTCGCTCAAGTATCTTAATATCGAGCGGCAAATTTCTTCATACTAAATAAGAAGACCACAAACTTTTATAAAAAGAACATGAATGGTAATAAGATAACAATATATGGTAAGTTGACGATATCATGTTAGGATGTAAAAAAGAGTTTTCTTAATGGTTAACTCTCTATCTATAAAGTAGATAAGAGCAGCAACCTGTAGAAACTCACCTCTGCCCATGTAGAAGTTCGTTTACATTCATATGTGCAAACCATGTGCAAGGATTTTGATTCCATAGATTCATAAGCTTTGATTCAAAAATTATTCATATACAGTTCATCCTATTGTCCCTGGAGATTCATTTCATATCTCATCAGCGAACACAACTAGTAACATTTGCAGTTTTCAAGTCAAGCAGATAAGAGCAGCAACTTGTAGAAACTCACACCTCTCCATGTAGAAGTTTGTTTACATTCATATGTGCAAACTATGTGCATGGATTTTGATTCCATATATTCATAAGCTTTGATTCCAAAATTTCATATACAGTTCATCCTATTGTCCATAGAGATTTATTTCATATCTCATTAGTGAACACAACTAGTAACATTTGTGGTTTTCATGTCGAGCAGATAAGAGCAGCAACTTGTAGAAACTCACCTCTATCCATGTAGAAGTTCGTTTACATTCATATGTGCAAACTATGTACAAGGATTTTGATTCCATAGATTCATAAGCTTTGATTCCAAAATTATTCATATACAGTTCATCCTATTGTCCCTAGAGATTCATTTCATATCTCATTAAGGATTATGAATGGATGCTAGGAAATTGTAAAATCATGTTAGATGACTTAATTTTAGAGGATTCATACCACGAAAGATAGAAGGCAATCGATAGACTCACTTATGAAAAACACAAACAACTCACGAAGGGATGGCAAGAGGCAGCGGCTCGGGCTCGGGGAGGAGGGGGGGGGCTCGGGGGAGGAGGTGCGCCGGGCTGGAGGAGGAGGCGACGGCTTGTGCTTGGGGAGGAGGAGGTGCCGTCGAGGAAGCCAATGACGTATCTCGGGGAGCACACAAGGCTCAAGGGAGGAGGGGCGCCGGGCTCGGGGAGGCGGTGGCTCGGGCTCGGGGAGGAGGCAGCGGGCTCGGGGAGGAGGCGTCGGGCTCAGGAAAATGTGTGAGCCCAAACCCTAGCGCGTCACGACGAAACTAACCGTTTGAGTGGGGGCGCAGGCAAACCCTAGAGTCCGAATATAAATATGGTTGGACATCACAGACGGTTCCAATATAGAACCGTCTGTGATAAATATTTATCACAGACGATTCCAATATAGAACCGTTTGTGATATGGTTCCAATATAGAACCATTTTTTTACTTTCATGGGGCGTGGCATTTTTGGTGTTCTCCGTGCACTTAACCACATGAGGTACCTACAATTCGTAATAAATAAGTAAGTTCTAGGGTAATAAACAGTAAAATTGAAGAGAGACGTCAATCGCCGACCTCCTTGCCTTGGTCCTTGCCATCATGCTCCGTGATCGCTGCGTATGTACATATGATATATCAATGATGTGATCGTAGAGCGATGGGATCGAGGGACATATAGAGTGATGTCCGGATGATAATCTTCGATGGAGGATTATCTTTTTTATAAAACAAGGAATAAATTCGGCGAAGAGACGCATCGGGGAGCCGAAGCAGCATTGATGAGAGCGAAGAGACGCATCAGCGACGAAGATACTCATCGGGGAGCTGTAGTGTTATTATCACATACGGTTATAGTTAAAAACTATCTGTGAAGTCTACACAGACGGTTCGTTTTTAGAACCGTCTGTGAAGTATACAATTATCAGAGACAATTCGTGTTCAGAACCATCTGTGATACTTCACAAACGGTTTTCAATATAAACCGTTTGTGATATTACCTCTTCACAGACGGTTTTTAGCGCAACCAGTAACACAGACGGTCTCTAAACCAAAACCGTCTATGATTGCAGGTAATACAGATGGTTTTGGTCAACCTTCTGTGATGAGGCGTCCAGTATTAGCCTTTTTGTAGTAGTGTATGCAGGATAGGTGCCGGATTCAATTCAAGGCTTTGCATGTTCTAATCACTTTCTCCATTAATTAATTAAGAAATAATGATTAGTGGGCTCAACCATAGCCCTCATGGAGGTTCAGTCCAAGTAATGCATGCGCAACTGCAAACAAATCAACTGGCTGCAGCACTGAACTGCCCATCAACAAAAGAAAGAAATGCAAAGAAAAGAAAATTAAAGAGAGGAGTTGCTATAACTTCCTTTCAAGAAACCACCTTTCATCCTTGTTCTATAAATAGGAGTGAAAGGTTAAATAAGAGAAAACTTTTGGCAAACACTTGAGAGAGATCGGAGGAAATGCTGGAAAACACACTTGAGAGAAGAGAAAGAGTGAGTAGCCAAGTCGTGCAAAGAAGGTGAGATTCTTGCTCTTCTCTTTGTCCTTAGGTTCAGTCATCGTGAAACGAACCAAGGAGCTCTCTTTCTCGTACCCTATTCTTTTTTATGTTTTTGCCCCCTTAGGTTCGGTCCCTTTAGTGGACACAAACCAAGAACGAGGGCTCAAATCCTCATTTCTTAGGTTAGGTCCCTACGCACACATGCGGATGAAGGTTGGGTATGAAGACCTCATCTCCTCCGTTCGGTTCTATTAGTGGACACATGCCAAGAACAAAGGATCAAAACCTTGTTTCTTAGGCTTGGTCCCTATGCATGGATGCAAACCAAGGGTGAGAAGTAAGAAGACCACGTTTCTTAGGTTCGGTCCCTTAAAGCAGATATAGATCATGAGCGGGTGTATGCTGCAAAAATAATGCGCGGGTGGAAAATTGCTAAGTAACCAAACATTATACTCCGATTACTTTCGCACATGGGTTCCATATTTGCGAATATCATGTCATGGGTAGTAACACGGACCAAGTAAATAATATAGTCCAACTGACTACATTCTGAAAATGGTCTCCATATTAATGAGTACCATGTCATGATTTAGTAGTCTGGGTGAAAACAATATAAAGATATAAAACAATCTTCGTCTCGGTTACGCTCGCACATCAGCTCCACATTCGCGAATACCATGTCATGGGTAGTAACACGGACTAAAAAATAATAATAAATTATACCTGACTACATTCTGCACATGGGCTCCATATTAATGAGTATATTATGATTTATTAGTCTAGGTGAAAATAATATAAACATATAAAACAAAGCAAACAAATAATAAATTCCACCCGACTACATTCTAAACATGGGCTCCTCCATATTAATGAGTACCATGTCATGATTTAGTTGTCCGGCTAAAAATAATACAAAGATATAAAACGACCTTCGTCTCGGTTACGCTCGCACATGGGTTCCATATTCGCAAATACCATGTCATAGGTAGTAACACAGACTAAAAAGTAATAATAAATTATACCCGACTACATTCTGCACATAGGCTCCATATTAATGAGTACCATGTCATGATTTAGTAGTCCGGGTGAAAATAATATGAAGATATAAAACAAAACAAACAAATAATGAATTCCACCCGACTACATTCTGAACATGGGCTCCATATTAATGAGTACCATGTCATGATTTAGTAGTTCAGGTGAAAATAATATAAAGATATGAAACAGCATTCGTCTCGGTTACACTCACACATGGGTTCCATATTCATGAATACCATGTCATGAGTAGTAATACAGACGTGTTGAAGTAAAAAAAATTTATCTGACTAGATTATGAACATAGGCTCCATATTAATGAGTACCATGTCATGATTTCGTAGTTCGAGTAAAAATAAAATAGAGAAATAAAATTTTACATGGGCCTAAGGAGCTCTACCCTCAGGTACAAAAACTTCTATATGCCTTCTTTATGTCTTCGAGGAAACTGAGACATTATTTCCAAGTGCACAAGTTAATTGTGCCATCTGAGTTTTCCTTAGGAGAGGTCCTCCGGAATAAGGAAGTAGTGGGGAGCATGGCTAAATGGTCAATAAAATTTGGGGAATTTGACCTCCATTTCGTGTCCCGAATGGTAATTAAATCTCATATCTTGGTATACTTTGTCACCGAATAGACAAATCCTAAACCAGTTCAGGGATCTGAGTATGAATCCCATGACTAGTGGAGAATATACTTTGATGGGTCACTAATGCTTAGTAGCTCCGGGGCTGGGGTGGTCTTTGTTTCTCCAACAAGAGAGACCTTAAAATATGCTATTCAGTTAAACTTTCCTGCGATGTATATTTTGGTCGAAGGGGTCATCTATAAACGTGGTACTCAAGGGATACTCATGCGATGCATATCGCAGAATGAAGAACTAGAAATCCTTAAAGAAATACATGGAGGTATTTGTGGAACTCATGCTTCCTATAGAACTCTGGTCAGAATAACTTTTCGACAAGGTTTTTACTGGCTAACAACCCTCTATGATGCTAAAGAGCTTGTTACTAAATGTGTTCATTGCAAGTTTGTAACATCCCAAAGTTCCATTACTAAAATAGAAAAATTAAAAATAATAATGATATTATTTTATTGGATTTTCTCAAATGTTAAAAGAGGTTTGTTGAGTTTCCTGGATTTTAAAGTTAAAAGGAAAAAAATTAATTTCCTTGGATTTTCTGTTTTTTAAAAAGGTTTATCCTAATTTCCATAATATAAAAATAGTTTATGTGCAAAAATGAAAGCAAACTTTAAGTTAGAAATAATGGTATGAAGTTCAAAATAATTCAAAGAATTTCTGTGAATTTTTCTAGAATTTTTTTAACTCTATTTACCATTTTTTTAAAAGGCCCTTTTGATTTCTTGCTATTTCTGCAATTCGAAAATGAATTAAAATTTGCAAATTCTTCTCTGGGCCATAATCCATCACCCCTGGCCCATTTCTCCTTTTCTGCGCCTGACCCACATATCCCGCTAGCCCACCCGGCCTCCTTCCTCTCTCCTCTCTCCGCCACGCGGGCCCCACTGGTCAGCCTCTCCTGCCCCACTCTCTCCCTTCTCTCACCACCATGCGGGGCCCACCTGTCGGTGCCATCCCCTTCCTCCCCTTTCTTCTTCCTCCAACCACTGCACCCACACCCTTGCCGCCCAACTCAAGCTCGCAATGCCAACGATTTCCTCCCCTATTTTTGCACATGCGTGCGCATTACCTTCCCCGCATCTTGTCATCTCCATTCTGGCCCTTTCATCCCCCTTTTTCGTGCGGTTTAGCCGAAATGCACAACTACTACCATAAATCCCGCTGCACTCAATCTCCCTCCCCGCCACCTCCTTGCCCTATAAATAGGAGCACCAGCTGCCCCTCTTCCTCTTCATCCTTCACCCCGAAGCTCATTCCCTCCCTCCCTTTTCCCTCGCCGCAACTTCTGCCGCCGACAATGAAACTCCGATGACACCATCTACACCATCGTCATCGCAGCTTCGTGTTCTATGCCGTGCTTGCTCCATCTTCATTGGAGCACCACCGGAGCATCCTCACCATCATCGACCGAACTGCGCCACCACTCCTTCCTCGCTGCTAGCTACCCCCATTTATCTCCGGCAACCCGAGTGAGGGCACTCAACTCCCCAGATTCCTCTCTATCTAATGCACACCTCGCTGCTCGTCGTCACGCCGCCGTTCGCTAGCGACCATCGGTCCCAGAGCTGGCATCGCGCTCCAAGATATCATGGCTGCGACATGGCATGCCACATCATGGCCACCTTGTAAGATCGACGAGGTCGACTAGAGGAGGGTGAATAGGCGGTTTTAAAAACTTCTTTGGCTAAAACCAATTTCTAATGCAGAAGCTAACAACAAATCGGTTTAGCACAATTAAAACCTAAATCAACTAGTCTTGACTAAGTGCACCAACAGAATAAGACCATTGATAATGATAGCAATCATACAAAGACATATAAGCAATTTAATACAAGGAATGTAAATTGCAGTATAGTAAAGCACAAGAAGGAAAACCACAAAGACACAATGATGTTTTACCGTGGTGTTCGGAGACTTGTCGGTCTCCCCTAATCCACATTGAGGTAAGCCCAACCACGTTGAACCGGCTCCAAAACTTGATCCAACAGCTCCGAGGTAAGTCCAACCACTTGGACTGGCTCCAACACGAACCAACACCTCGATCCACTCGGGTTTCTCTTCCTCCACTCCGGATTATAATAGTTTGCCCATTTTAAACAAAAACCCAAAACGCTTTTCATTTTCACTTTGAAAAACCCTTTTTAGGAAAACTCCCCCTTACACACAGGTTGTACTCCTTTGACACACAAGGGCTTTCTCCATCTAATCAATATCTCCCTTTTTGTCATCTATTTGAAATATATCTATCCAAAACTCATGATGACTTCAAACTCTCTCTTTTGACCATTGTTTGCAATCAAATTCTCCCCCTTTGACATTAAGCACCAAAAATATCTCTATGTCTCTATGTGGATCACACTTGAAAGATTGTCATTAAACATCACTTGGATACCACATGTTGACAAGACTTGAATTTGCAAAGAGCTTGAACTTCTCTCGCAAAGATCTTCAAAGAAAGCATCTAAAGAGAAGAGGGAAAGAGAATCCACTCGTACACGGAGAGTACATGAGCTTGGTTAACAGAGGTAAGATCGGCAAGGAATGAAATTAGATAGCACTTGAAGGGATAAGTTGATATCACTTGTAAAGATGAATCTCATGCCGAGGTCAAGATGATCAAAAGGAGCTACCACTTGAAAGAATATTACTTGAAGAATGAAAAAGCATTTTTAATCAAGAAAAATACTTGAGAGTAGCTTGCAAATATAACAAGGATCAACTTGACTTTGGGGAGCAAAGAGAATGCCTAAGAAAATTAGAAATCAACAAATTTGACAAAACCAGACAAGTCTCTCTAGATCCGGTCAGACCGGCGGCAAGGATGCGGTTAGACCGGAGGGCTTGCGGTCAGACCGCTGGGTGTTCTTGCTTTTGTTGGGTTGGCCTTTTGGAAATCATTTGAATACCAAAAAGGTTTAGAATAGCCAACTCTAGGATATTCCTTTTGGGGTGATTTTCAAATTCCTTTTAGAATAGATTTGAAACAAAAATATAGTTTATGTCAAAAAAACAAGATACTATAATCTAGAATTTTGGCTAGAAACTCATTTTCACTTGAAATAGGTTTTTCTTGAGCCAACACCTTTTGGAAACCTTTGGAAAGCATTTTTATACATTTTGCAACTAGTTTTTCCAAGGATTACTAATAGTTATGAAATTTTTGACTTTTGGCTAAAAAGCTCAATTTTGAAAAATATTGCTAGCACTTAATTTATTTGGGCACGCTTAGGGATGTGATATACATGTACATGACTTAGCACTCCCCCTTAATTAAATCAGTTTTTGGACAAGAGCAAGAACACCCTTTTAAAAAAGATTTTCATGGAATGCAACCTACACAAGGTAAAGGGCTAGATCCTTCAATGTAAATACTTGTTACCGAGATGACATTGACTCTTGATATCAAATGATTATCCTCATGCTTGGCTCCAATTTTGCACATGGTGGAATTCACCTCTTCATGGATGAGCCAAGCTTCCAATGCCTCTGCAAGTACCTATTAAGCATTTAAGTGTATTTTGGTACCCAATGTTTAGTTGGGTCCATGAATATTAGTCACAATACTTTTGGGTACCCAAATGGCTCTAGCAATAGTTTTATGTGAACTAGCATATCTAACAAACACATTGCCATTTTATCCTTCCTAAGCAAATAATCATTATTATAAATAATAGGCTTAGGAGAGATACCTTTGGAACAATCCTTACTATAATGTCCATTCTCCCGGCAATTGTAGCAAGTTGAGTTTTTACCTCCCCTTTTTGTCTCCTTTACTTGCGCCTTGCCGGTTTACCTCTTCTTTGAATGTTTTGACTTGACATCCATTTGATTTGGGCACACCGAGGAATTGTGGCCCTTCTCATTTCATCCAAAGCACTTGATATTCTTTGTGTGTCTTGCGTTATGCCTTGTCTTGCTATTTTTCTTCTTCTTGGGAGTGAAGCCAATTCCACTCTTGTCTTGCAAGCTTCTTTGCTTGCTCAATATGTCATTGAGAGTGGCCTTCCCTTTGAAGCTTCTTTCCAAGTCATTTTTTAATTTGGTGACTTGGTCCTTGAGCTCTTTGTTTTCCTCTACAAGATTAGTCTTAACAAGAATAGAGGAAGTAGAAACATTTTCACTAGAGCTACAATGCATATTTAGCAAGTCCTCACAAGAGGTGGATATGCTAACCTTACATGAAATGCAAGAAGTTAGGAGCTACACATGGCAAATCATCTAGTAAATCAAATGTAATGCCTATATCAACCTTAGAGTTAGTGACTTACTTGAGAATGAGAGATTCATGTTCTTCTTTTAGCGTATCATAATTATTTTCAAGAGAGATATGCTCTTTCTTTAAAACCTTGAATCTCATATTCTCTTTCTCAAGATATTCATTAAGCTCTTCTAACATATCCATCAACTCATCATATGAAGGTTCATCATCATCATTTACCTTCTTATTACCTTTGGCCATAAAGCTATGAGGTGATGTGGAGGAGCTTATTGATTTTTAATTGTCGAAGCTAGAGGTTGAGCATTCTTCTCCCGATATCCATTCTTGTATGCAATCATCATTAGTGAAGGTGGACATTTCATAATGATCTTGAAGATGGGTCCACATCTTATGAGTGTTCTTGAGATTGCATACTTCATTGAACTCTACACTAAAAGCACTAAATAAAACGTTAATTGTTTGAGCGTCGAGATGTAAGCTTTTCTCTTCCTCACTTGTTGGGGCTAGAGGATCCATTGGAGGAGAAAAACCCACATCTACAATCCGCAATATTTTTTGGCTCATGGCCATAAAATAACAAGACATGTGAATTTTTCAATGAGCATAATTTATGCCATCAAATAGAGGTGTTTCACCGAGGAGCACTATATAACTAGTGGCCATCCTTTACTCTCTAGACGGTTAAGTCCAATAAATGAGAGACTAAACTCTGATAGCGCTTGTAAGATCGAGAAGGCCGACTAGAGGGGGGTGAAAAGGCGGTTTTAAAAACTTCTTTGGCTAAAACTAATTTCTAATGCGGAAGCTAACAACAAATCAGTTTTGCACAATTAAAACCTAAATCAACTAGTCTTGACTAAGTGCACCAACAGAATAAGACTATTGATAATGATAGCAATCATACAAAGACATATAGGCAATTTAATACAAGGAATATAAATTGCAGTATAGTAAAGCACAAGAAGGCAAATCACAAAGACACAATAATGTTTTACCGTAGTGTTCAAAAACTTACCGGTCTCCCCTAATCCACGTTGAGGTAAGCCCAACCATGTTGGACCGGCTTCATAACTTGAGCCAACATCTTCGAGGTAGGTCCAACCACTTGGACCGGCTCCAACATGAACCAACACCTCGATCCACTCGGGATTGCTCTTCCTCCACTCCAGAGATGGCGAGCACCAATCTACTCACAACTGCTTAGGTCTTCTTACAACCTTCTTTGAGAAGATCACCGGTACAACTCCTCCAATCCATCTAGGTATCGGCAAACACCAAGAGTAACAAGTCGGAGACGCTCACTTGAACGAATCAAGTGTCTAAGCTCAATGGATACACAATCCACTACCTAATGCAGCACATGCACTTAGGGTTTGCTCTCTAAGCTCACTAAGTGCAACACATGCACATAAGAGATGAAATGGCTTGCTCTTTGCTCAAAGGAATGAATAGCACTAGCAACAACACTCCCACAACCAGCCAAGGTGGGTATTTATAGGCCCACACATAAAAACTAGCCGTTTGGGAGAGAACTGCTGAAAATCAATGAAACCCGGTTTGACTACCAACCAATGGCCGGTCAGACCGGCCATACTCCAACGGCTATTAAACTAGCCGTTGGACACATGTCCGGACTAATCGCCAATAAATGGCTGGTCAGACCGTGACAACCCGGTCATACCGGCCAACACATGGCGGTCAGACCGCACAACAGAATAAAGAGCTATTCTAGAAAAACACCTTCTCTGGAAAAGGCTGACCGGGTCACTTGACCCGGAAGTCTGGTTAGACCGGCCAACACATGACGGTCAGACCAAGACCCAAAACCAGAGAAACACACTCTCTAGAAAAAGTTGACCGAGTCACATGACCCGAAGGTCTGGTCAGACCGGACTTCTAACAGCGGTCAGTCCAAACCAGGAAACAAAAGCTGATTTTTGCAAATCGCTTCAACTCAATTTGCATAACACATTTGCCAATTGGTTGAAGATGCAAACAAGGGCTAAAGGCGAGATTCTCAACAAGTTACAAAACATATTTGCCAACTTTTAGAATCACGCTACAAGGAATAAGGTACATGGACTTAAACCATTTGCAAAACACATTCACAAACTAAAGTCACATGCTACAAAGATTATGCATGAGCCTCAACTATTTGCAAAACACATTCACAAATATTGGCAACATGCTAACGAGAGCTAGAGCAAGCACAACGAGCTATCAACACATGACACACTCAAGCTACTAGTTAAGACCCCTCTTAATAGTACGGCAGCCTATACTAGCAATCCGGTCTTCCATCCAAACACCAAGACCGGTAAAAGACTAGGAACACATCCTTAGCCCTAGCTAGTCATACCTTTGCCTTGCAAAATCACTTAAAGATTGATGACGCATATCTTCTCTTCAAGACCGGGTCATTGACTTGATAATCATCAACACATGATGATTTCCTTTACTTCAAGTTCTTGACTTGAATATGCATCAACCCTTGATGCACTCTTTCACTTGACCTCCATCAACATATGATAGGTCTTCTCTTGTCTTGATGATCAATTCATGATCATCTCCTCTTCGAGATCTTGATATACATCAACACATGATGCATCCTTTACTCCAAGCTTTTGACTTCAATATTATCAACACATGATGATCTTCTTTACTTCGGGATCTTGACTTGAACACCATCAACACATGATGATTTTCTTCATCCTGAGTCTTGACTTAATGACGAACACCTCAAGATGTCATCCAAAGTCTCCATCATCATAGAACATAACCTATTCATCCAACTCATGGAAAATATTAGTTCCAAATGACGATTGTCATTAATTACCAAAATACTCCATTAACTCATAATGACGGGTCTAGATTCTTCACACCTTAGCGCTAAAGCCCGCATGACAACTGTGTGTCGGCCCCGTCATCGCATGCGTGGTAGCTGCCATTGTGTCAAGCGCCCGGTCCACTGTGCACCAGTGCAATTCTCATGGACCTGGTCCATAGACCAGGGCCCACCTGTCACTGGCTCAAAGCCATTTTCTTTTGGAAAATAATTCAGCCGAAAATTAAATCCTCTCACTGACATCATCATGAAGCAACAAATGGATTTTTCTTCAGAAAAAATAATTCCAGAAACTCCAAAAAATCTATTTCTATCATTTCATGTGAATTTGAATTTTCTTTGAATTTTGTTTGGATTTGACTTATTTTCGCGTATATATTTCGATGACTTCGGAGACCCAAATTTCTATGTCGTTTCAGAACAACAATTAATTTAGCAAGACAATTTACATCCTTTGATCATGTTTGATCCTAGTATTTTAAATTATTTAAATTTAGTTTCAAATTATTATTGCATGCTTATTTCTGTTCAATGTAATTTTAATACCTGTTTTGAAATTGTAGTTAATCCTAATACATTTGTATGGCCAAATTTTGACATTCCAATATCCATACCTTTTCACCTTAGATAAAATCTAGTTGGTACAATAGTATGAACTAGAACATTTTGGGAAAACTTAAGCTTAACCATGCTTAGACCTAAAATATTTGATTTAGGAATTTACAGCCAAAAATCAAAAGTGGTTTAAATTGTGTCCATAGCATTGGTATGCCATGGAAGTTTATAATTGACTTGTCAAAATAAAATAAAAATAAAACTAGTTTGGACTTGGGTGAAATGGATAGTTGGTGGGTGTAGGTTTATGCACGGGCTCAATTCAGTGAATGGTTGAGGCCCAGGGGTTATTTTGGAAGTCACCCAAGTTAGTTAAGAATCGGTCTTCGAGCCGCATCTTGCCAAGTTCCACCGTACTACCACAAGTTGAAATGGGACTAACCGAGCTAATTAATTTTTAACATTCCACTGTTAGTTGTGCCATGTTGATGTGTGGGTGTCAGAATGAGCTACTTTTTATTTATTCCCACATGGCGCAAGAGGGGGCTTACGACGAATGGTTTAATCCAAAGGAAGTGAAACCTTTGCGGGCATAACTACTTTGGGATGACGCATTGTAAAGGCCTTGTGATAACCACTTAGTCGCACACCAACAGAAGTGTGTGAAGCGGACAGTATAAGCTGATTATCTCTTGTGGGTAAATTGTACAACCTCTACGGAGTGTAAAACTATTCGAATAGTCGTGTTCACAGTCATGGACATTCTGAGCAAAGCCTTTCACTGATTAGACTTTGGTTTTATTCTCAAAATGTTTTATAAAATAGTTTATGATATGGATGGGTATCCATGAGAAAAATTGTGGGTTGAAGCCCCGGGTTAGTGCCTGTGTTTAAGTTAGTTTTAGATTGGTGCCTACACTAGCATTATTAATTCAGTTAAAAATCAATTTTAGATATTGTAATATTTGAGCTTTTGAACTTAGTATTGTATTTAAAATGTCAAATATTGATTTTGCACAAATAATCCTATAAGCCTTCCTTTGATAATATCCACACACGCATTAACTCTGTTATGGGTGTAACTTGCAGATTATATTTTTGTGCTCACCCTTGCTTAATAAAAAGTTGTTCAGAGGATGATGACTTCGTAACTGCTGAGGATCTCGACGACTAGGCTGCTACCCTACATGATTGCCTGTGGCAGATTAGCTAGGCTCTACTACTTCTTCTTCGTTTTCCGCTGTGTTCTTTATTGTTGGTTCCTAAGCCTTTCTTGTAATAAACTCTAATATTTATTAATAAAATTGTACGAATTATGGATGCTACCATATTTGTTTATTGTGTACACTAGCTACTGTTCCAGAGACTAGTGTAGAATACACAGAGGATTTGGGGGTGCTACTCTTGGGTCCGCCACCCCCTCTGTCTAGCCTGCTCCAGTGCCTAGAATCCCGCAGCTGCCTCGGTAGGGCTTTATTTCTTCCAATCACATCATATTGTATTCCGCGCTCCCTACAGTGTTCCCCCTCGAACCATTTTGGGTCTTCTCCACGGGAATGCCTCCGTGCCTCCTTCTTCCTCAACTCTGGCTTCCACAACCTTCCTCGGCATTGCCCCCTCTTCGATAAGTCCTGGTCCCCTTCGACCATGCTGTCACCTTCTCTATGACTCCCTCGCTTTGATGCACGTCTCCTTTTCAAGCTATTCGTCACCGAGGAGAGTCGTCCCCATGAGCATTATCGCCATCTCCGTCGGCGCCCATCGCCCGATTGCCACCATGCCTCCCCGTCGCTGTTGTCAACCCTAGTGAGTTCCCCAAAGCTCAAAGTTTCTTTTGTGCCATTTAACGCTACGCATTGCCCTAGTTCGTGCGTCACCGATATTCGCATCCTAGCACTGCCTCTTTTCCTTGCCACTGGTGACCATAGGTCCCCGTGCCCATTGCTCTACCATCAACATCTTTCCCCCGAGCTCATGGAGTGTCCAAGAACCCACACATGTCTCTCCTTCACTAAAACCCCCGCTCTGCTAAAACTATCGTCGTCTCTGTCGTAGCCGCCACCGTCCTAGTCCACCTTGTTCGTGTTGTTGTCACCAGTGGAACCGCCATCCTTGCTGCAACCCATTTTGGGCATCTTTGCAAGCCATCATAGCTCCTCACGCTGGCACTGAACTCGGCTAAAGACCGGCCATGGCTCCCCTACTCCCTCCCTCTCTTTCGTTTAAGCAAGAAGAAGAACATGCCAGCAGTCGCTGACGTGTGGGCCCAGAGGATGAAGGATTAACAGAATTTAGTTAGCGTTAAGTGCCATTAGTATCTGCGTGACATCTGGGCCTGACACCATTTAGAAAATCTAATTAAACCTTAGTTAAAAGTCTGAGTCTATGACATGTGGACCCCACCGTGTAAAACCATTGGACAAACTCAACTCGTAGACCAAGAGCCGCTGACTAGTTGGGTCCCCTGCTCATGAGCCAACCATATGGACCTAGTCCAATGGACCGAGGCCCGACCCGTCGGCCACACATCCCTTTTCCTTAAGAAAGTTAATTCAAAAAGAAATTAAAAGTCCCAATGGACCCTACCTGTCAGTCTCAGAGTTTTTATTAAATAAAAATAAATTTAAAAAGAAAAGAAAATCCTGGTGGACCCCAGCTGTCAGAAATTTCTGAATTTCTAGATTTTCATTTTGGTTCAAACTTTGCATACCTCATTCTCACTCATTTTAAATCCAAATCAAGTGATTTTTTGTTCCTAAATTTGTATAAATTCAATATATTCACAACCGTACAAAAATCATAAATTTTGGAGTTAATTTGAATTTATTTGTGTTAGGGGTCTTTATTTGAAGTTGTCATTTTCACATTAAATAGATCTGAACTTCACGGAAGACCTCGTCACTTCTTCTGGTCAAGACCAAGACCAAGAAACATCCATATTTAATGTCAAATGTTGATACTTAGTTATGCCAAACTTTCTTATTAGTATTGAATTCTATAACATCCCAAAGTTCTGTTACCAAAATTAAAATTTATAAAGTTATTATTTTGTTGGATTTTTTTTTAGATTTAAAAGAGTTTTCTTGATTTTCTTGAATTTCCTATATTTTAACGTCAAAAAATAGAACAGAAAAGAAAATTTATTGAGTTTTTGGGTTTTCTTGGATTTAAAGTTAAAAAGAAAATTTTAATTAATTTATTAAATTTTCTGTAATTTTAAAAGGTTTTTCCTATTTTCCAGAAATTAAAATTAATTTATGTGCAAAAAAAGAAGACAACATTAAGTTGGAAATAATTTTATTAAGTTCAGAATAATTTAGGGAATTTCTGTGTATTTGTTTAGAATTTTTGAACTCTATTTGCTATTTTCTAAAAGCCTTTTTGGTTTTCTTGTATTTATGAGAATCACAAATCAATTAAAATCCGGAAATTGCAATCGGGCCGAATCCTTTTTCTCGGCACGTTTTCTTTTTCCCTCTTCTCCCTTATGCCTACGGCTCATCTCCCTACGCTGGCCCACTCCTGCATATGCCCCACTCACTGCCTCGGACCCACCCTTCAACCCCACCTCTCTCTCTCTCTCTCTTCCCTTTCTTCTTCCTTGCACCAAGCCGCCATTACTGCCCCCACAAAGCTCTTCGAAGCCGCCCGTTCTTCCACTTTTCTCGCGCATTCAAGTGCATTAAGATCCACTTCTTCCCCGCACTTCATTCCAACCATTTAACCACCTTAACACGTGTTAATGTGCAATTGCACCGCCACTCGCTCCGGCTTAAAACCACCGCACACGATCTCCACCTCCAGCCATCCCCTCGCCCTATAAAAGGGAGCATGAGGTACCCCTCCTCTCCCTCATCCATCGACCCGAAATGTGAGAGCCTACCGGAAATTTAACTTGTAATGATTAACCTTCTAAATGGTCCTAGCATCATAAGAGAAATTTCCTGCTCTTGGTGTATTGTGTACCTCCCAGGACAGTGGTACACATACACCTTCACAAACAAACATCCAGCCATACATAAGTTATTACAGTACCGAAGTCTTTATAGTTTACAATACAATAAACATACAAGGTTCAGATTTCATACATAGGGCCGACCGTCCAAATAGCACAACAAAATACCAAGTTCACAGCTGAAACACAAGCCATAAGATGGCAGTGAAGAAAAGCCAACTAGCTGCCCTTACACACAAGGCAACCGACTGGTAAACCACCGAACTAGTCATCGCGTTCGTAGTCAATCTCACATGGGGCTAACCCATTGGGGTTCAATGTCCTCTATAGCAAGTGGACAATCTGGTTGAGTACAAAGTTGTACTCGCAAGACTTACAAACAACAGAATAAAGTAGATGCATTCAAGTATCAAAGGAAAGTTACTATACTAGGCAATTTTCAGCATAGAGGCATTTTCTTCGCAATAGAGTAATAGATTGCAAGGCAATTTACCAAATCAGTTTGTATTTGCTTAAATAACAGCGAGACAATATTTAGAGACAAAATTAACAACCTAGAAGTGGCTGCCCACAGCCACCAAATCATAGCACGAATTGCCCATTCATATCACCCGATTTCAAGTTTTATCGAAAATGTTAAGTCTAACTCTTACACGACCTAACCAAGCGTGTCCATAACCAAGGACTTGGCTATTCAAATAGATTATACCCTGTAGGGGTGTACAACTTTACCCACATGCTAGACCGCTCCTTCGCCAAGCTATTTAGCACACTTCCTAAGTGTGCCGGCGGAGCTGAGTCCTACGAGATGTTTTCCAATGAAATGCATTAACTAGGAGCCACCCTATGGGTGCGAAGACCTCCGTGAACCACCCTTGTGTGTGCGGATGGGGCTCCCACAGAGGACCCATACGTTGTGTCGAAGTCACCGAAAAAGTCTCAGCAACTACCGATGGTCCTTAGGCGAGGGAACCTGCCCAGATTCCACCTCGCACATTTCCATTAACAACAAAATATTTTTCTCCCTAATAGCTACCACCTGCAGCTCGGAGTCAATGCATAACAACGTAATAAGTCAAGAGGAGTTCCCAATACCCTCATGTGGATGCACACAATAATGCTTGGATCAGTGACGCAAGATGTTCGGTCCTTGTTGACTTGGGCACAAACCACACACCTGATAACCACACCCTTCCGACATTGGCCAAGTCCAAATCCTTTTATTTTCAGTTTTAATTTTCAAATACAATACTTACATGAGTACCCTAACCCAAGTAATTAAAATAATGACAAAATGACCATCACCAAAATGATGATCCCCATTCTACCGAAACTAAGCATTGCTAAGCGACAACGACTCGTATACGGTATAATATGACCAGAATCCATCCATCGGGCTCTAATTCATAGTGGATATATTAACCTAGGCTCAGTGGCAAGGGATGAACATTTACCTACAGCTCATGCATCTACTTGGATTAACTACCTCTATCGAGAAAATAAATCATCAAATAGAGCATGCATACATAGAGTTGCAAAAGAAGATAATTGTATTAAACATAGTAGGATCAACATGATCAACTAAGAGGGTTGCTTGCCTTTCTAGGGATAGTCCAGGTTTTACTGAGGATCACTATCGTATACACTCGAATCTCCAAAATCTATCAAACGAACGAGAAGAACGAATAAAAATGAATAACACCGAATTTAACCAAAAATTCAATTTCATCCAAAATGGATGAAAATTACATAGAAGGTATACTATGATTTTATCTGAATTAATCTTGAAGAATCAACTAAAACGGAGTTCGTATGAGAAAGTTATAGCCTAAACAATGTTTGCCGGGAGAGAAAATGCTGAAAAATTGCCTTCGGTCACTGTAGCCTGAAATTAAATCTTTTCGTGAAAATTTTTAGGACAGTGGTGGAGACAAAAACTACATGGTCTGATAGATAATAAAATTTTACGAACAACAAAATTGGATTCATCTCAGTTGGAGTTAAAATGAATTACTTACAAATTCAAAAATAATTCATTTCAGAATTTCTAATCACATTAAATACTTTTTATACACGGCTTGAGCTAGCCATGGTCACCGACTAATGGGTGTTACATGCACAGTCTTTTTCTTTTTCTTTTAATTTCTAAATAATTCTCTACTGACACGTGGGGTCCACATGTCATAGACTCGTCTGGCCAAAATAGTGCGTGGACTGGGGTCCACAGCACAGTGCATTGGTGGATGAGGTGGTCTGCTATGCATTAATGACCTTGGGCCCGTGTGTTAGCGTCTCAATGCCAAACTCAGGCATTAATCCACATGGATTTCTGTTCGCAGGCCCACGTGTCAACAAGAACAAGCGACATTTAAACCTGGATCTACACAGTAATTAGTGCTTAAGACATTGATTTGATTTAATGATTATGCTACGATAGCGGTCGACTTCAGACAACGGGGGAGCTCTTGGGAGCTGGCCTTGTCACGCTCCTTGCCGGCGATGCAGTCCCTGGCGATGCGGGAGGGTGGCCAAAATGGAACCCCCGCATGCTCGTGCACCTGAAGGTGCCGGCGACGAGGCCCACGATGGCCCGTAGCGGTAGCGCATCGGAGAGGAGCAGAGGAGAAGCTATGGCTTTGGTGACTTTTACGGCTCGGTGACGCTTTGAGCTAGCTGGCGCACGCAAGAGTAGCTAGAGGCAACGGGGAACCTACCAGAAGGAAGATGAGAGCCAGAGGTGCACGATTGATGCCCGACAGTGATAACCCGAGGCGACGGTGGCGCTTGACCGTGGAGGTGATACCCTGAGCAAAGAGGAAGGGAAAGGGAGATAGGGGAAGCCTAATGGGGTTAAAGACATGGTGCTAAAGCGAGGAATTGAGCAGTGGAGTACCTTGCTGGAGTTGGGAATGAAAAGGGGAAGTTTCAGCCGGAGTTGGGGAGGAACCACATTCCGGTAGCCTTTGTGGACACAAAGCAAAATTATCATGGGGGAAATGATGGTGGTGCTCTGGAACACATTGTGACTCGGATAGAGAGAGGAGAGCTTCAATATGGCGGGGATAATGGTGATGACAACGGTGCGGCAGAAGCAGGAGCTCGAACCTTACCTTGCGCTTAGCTCGATTGAGAAAATGAGAAGGTAGGGAAAGAGAGGAGTGGCTCGGGGTGGCGAAATGAAGGTAGAGGGAGCTTCGAGTGGCTATTTATAGCTGGAGGATGGACATCATGAGAAGAGATCGGTAATGGGCATTGAAGCATGTGGGTACCCCCGCGTTATTTTCGTAAAACCGAGGCCATCCCGGTCTTATGGAGACAACTCTGGGCCTCCAGTAGATGGATTCCAACTTAACTCCATCTAAGCGAGAGGTCTTGCCCGAACTAGAGCCCTAGTGATCATGCACGCTGCTCCCCTGCGAGCACTACATGATGATCAGTTCTCTAAACGATTCAATCCCACACTTAGTAAGTTAAATTGGAATTCATGAACAACGAGTATGAGATCATATTGGCTCCCAAGATCTGCGACCAATATGCTCATACTCTCATTCAACGTTGATTACATCCATACAACATTCATACAAAGACATAAAGAAAGACATACATCATAATAGTTCAAGTCTACATCGATTACAAAAGGGCCGACCAGCCAAATTCAATTAAACACTTAGAGTGGCAGCGGAAATGATATAAATAAACCAAAAGTCCAGCAAGGTATACCCATAACCCATGGCAACCTACTGGGAGTCAAATAATAGCACTACTCGTTAGTGTCGCCTAAATCGACACTAACGAGCTCATTGGGCTCGAAGTCTTCTTCACTTGAATCGTTGCAGCCACATTAAGTACAAAATGTACTCACTAGTCTTACACAAAGATAAAATTAGTTATGCATATTGGACATTCAAATGATAGCATTAGTGGCTTTAATTTTGTGAAAGACGCAACAATTTTCAACCTACACATACTAGTTTTTCAAACACCATTTCAAAATCAGATTTGAAGTAGAGGTAAATCACGTGATAAAGTAATACATTAATAAACAAATGAATCAAACAAAAACCAAAGTGGTAGCCCACTTTCATACACTAACATGCATGAACACCCGTTCATGCCGAATACCAAGTTAGAACCACCAATTTTAATTCAAAGTCTAACGATAGTGACTCCTGAACTCAAGCAATTGTCCATAACCATGGACACGGCTATTCAAATAGATTTATCTCTGTAGAGGTGCACTACTTTACCCACACGACTCAACTAGCCCGTAAGCCACCGGAATTAACACAATTCCTATAGTGTGTTGGCGGGAGAAAATCGAGATACGGTCATTTTTAGCAAGAAAATTCTATTGAGATAAGTCCCCCTTGCAAGATGTTCCCTTACTTAGTACAAGTGGCAGATAGCACTTGTTAAGCGGCTCACAAGTATTGGAAATACCGATGCAATGTAAATAACTAAAAATGGTGCTCCCATGCACACTATAGAAAATTACATTGGCTCCTACGGACAAATGATCAAACACAAGTGTCCTCACACCACCGTGGGACTTAACGCAATTAAACCTTCCCCTTACTTAACCGTACGGCACCCATATACCGCATAAGATAGCACGAATTTTACTTGAATCAACGATGTCACCAAAGTTTGGTCCTTGTTGGTCCAGACAAGTCAACCACATACGCGATCTCATGCACAAAGGCACCCTCACTAGCAACCACTTGTCCAGACCCCAAAAATCTTTTAAAATGACAAAGTTTAACTTAATAAACAGATATAGAGATCTGGATTAAAAATAAGGTAAGAAAATTTGTGTCTCCCAAAATTGTCGGGTTATTCCCGACAATCATTCTACCGTATCTAGACTTGCACGGCTAAGCAATCCCGCACAATATATTACACACAACCTATCTTAAGCATGTAGGTACTGGAATAATTCAAAGATAACCTTAAGAATAGGATACAACTAACTACTCATCACAAAAATAGCGATATAGTAAAAATAGCATGCAAGCAATTATCATTGCACTTATCTAATCAAAATCTGGGATCAATATGATGCAAAAGAAAGTTCAAATGATGCTTGCCTTGCTGGTAGATTAATTTCTCGCTTTTGATGGTGTACGAGTCAATGTCAATAGCTTTGGAATCTATAGAATTAACGACATCGATAAACACCGAAAAAATACCTCAAAAATCAAATTACTAAAAAATGCATGATTTTTCTACAGTGGCTAGTTCATGATTTTAGATGAATTTAGGCAAAGGAATTATTTCATTTGGAGTTAATATGTGAAAGTTATGAAGGTTTGAATCTCAGTTTTCAGGAAAATCCAAATTAATTCCAACCGGTTATTGTTCATTCAATTTAATTATTTGGTCAAAATTTGCAGAGCAGTGGGGAGGCAAAGGATAACATAGATAAATAGGGGATATTAATATAATACCAAAATAACTTGGTTATGAATTTTCAAAGTTATCAGCTTTTTCTATTGTAAAAATATTAGAGTTAAGGATCATTTCCCCTAATGATTGCGACTAACTCTAATGATGTTACTACAGTCGCTGTTGGGCATTTTGACAACGGCACTCCTCCTCGCCCCGCATCTCGTCGGCGATTCTAGCCACGGCAGCGCTGGCCAAGGGCATGGATGGGTTCACAATAGTAAGGCGCACCTCCTGGTAGTAGTGGTGGCGACTGAGCTGGCTCAGAACGGCGGCTAGCCAGAGTTGGGCGGCGGCGCCCCTACGGTGTACGTGCATGTGCAAAATGAGCTCCGCGGTGTGGAATCAAGCATGCGCAAAAGCTGTAGCGAAGTGCACTGAAGCTTACTAAGGTGGTAGAGGGGCTGGAGAAGCTCGGTAGCGTCTCAACGTCGGTAATGGCTACAGCGGTGCTTGCGGTTCTCGTGGAGATGTCGCTCTGGAGAGGGACAGGAGCAAATGGTTGTTGGATATGTTTAAGTGAGGTATGGAGATAGTGTGAACGAGAGCAATTGGGGAATGCCTTACCGGCCAGAGCTGGAGATGAAGAGTAATGTTGGCGGCCGACAAAAGACGAAATGCGAAATGCGAAAGCTCCTGCGGTGCATCAATGGAATTGATTAAGGGGAAATAAGTACTATGCTTAGAGGCACAATGTCATGCACTTAAGCGATGATAATACCTACTGGAGAGACGAATGGCACGTGATGTCCTTGTAGTGCACGCTCTAGAGCTGTCGAGAGCACGAAGATGAAACGAGAGCTACAAGCCAAATCAAAGGCTGGCATTAGCGAAAATGGAAACAACATAGGAGATTGAGAAGGGAGGAACCCAAAGCTTGAAGCTTACCCAACAATGGAACTGGAATGAGCTTCCCTCTCCTCGGTCAATAGGAGGAGAAGTGAGGAGAAAGAGGTGGTGGGGGGGTATTATCCTCAGGTGATAACGGAGAAGGGAGCAGCGTGAAGCAGAGAAGCCCTAGTAGTGATCGGGAGAGGTGGTGGATTGACGCCATCGATGGAGCGTCACAGTGCTCGAGGGCCGCGTGGAGCTCAGCTCCTGCGCGTGCACCAGTGAGAGGAGGAAGGCGAATCTGACAAGTAGGGCCCAGTGGTCAGTGAGAGCGAGAGCAGTGCGGTGCGACGCGGCTCGATCGGTACAGCTAAGAGGTTTGGCTCAGTCAAGTCGCTCGAGTCGGTTTCGTCTGGACCATTCGATCTTGACTGGACGGCTTAGATCAAGTGGGGCGTTCGGACTGTCCGATCAGTCCGCTCGTGTGGGTTGCACGATTTGGATCAAACGGTTGGTACGTTAATTTGGTTTAGCCAAGTCAACTTGCCCAGGTCAGACTCGAGTCGGGGTTGGGTTCGGGTCCGAGGAACAATACCAGGGTTTGACTGATTTGAACTAAGCTGATTCTACTTTGACCTGAGTGCTAAAAATAGAAATAAAATTCATAAAAATCTTAAATAAATCAGAGGGGATCCTGGGAAGGTCTAGTGTTCATAAAAGTTCTTAAACCTTACTGTTCATGATATATTTTGCATATTTTATATTCAAACTTAAAATAGGCCATTGAATTGTGTTTGAATTTTATGTGGGTTAAAACCAGTTCCAAAAATCTGGAAAAAATTATATTTATTTATGATAATTATTATAATATTTGAATAAATTATTTCCCAGGGAACTTTAATAGGATATGTTTCTATTTTCATTTGGGAGTTAAATTAAGAAGTGTAGGTTTAACATTTGTTTGAGATTTTTCAAGTGCAATATTTTATGCAAATGCTCCAAAAACACAATTCATGCTCATGAGATGCATACTAATTATCATTAATTAATTTGAGGATTTGACAAACCTCCCCCCCCTTACAAAAGATCTCGACCCCGAGATCTCGGTAGGTCGAAAGTCGGACAGGAAGGTTCTAAAAGAAGATACAACATCTGTTGCCTTGATTTCCTTCAAAGATAGTGCTAAGATATCCTAAAAGGTTACAAGGAGTGATTATTACATTTTCCTTTACCATTGCTTTGTTTAACATTTCCTTTCTTGATTCGAAGGCACTTCAAGCAGAAGGAAAAAGAACTGGATATTCATTTCGCATATGGTCTTCACGTTCCCAAGTTGCGTCATCTTCAGTATGATTGCTTCACTAAACTTTCAAGAACTTGATATTGTGGTTTCTCGTCTTGCGCTCTGTTTCTTCAAGAATACATAACGGGTGCTCCCGATAAGAAAGATCAAGTTGCAAGTCGAGTTCTTCCAACTCAGTTGCGTCGGTTGGGAGGCAAAGGCACTTCTTCAGTTGTGAAACATGGAACACGTCATGCACATCTGAAAGTGATGGTGGCAACTCCAATTGATAGGCCACCGATCCCAGTTTCGCTAGAATCCGAAATGGTCCGATGTAACGAGGTGCCAATTTGCCTTTGACTTGAAAACGATTCGTTCCTTTCATTGGAGAGACCTTAAGGTAAACATGGTCATTTACTTCAAAACTCAACTTGCGATGACGACGGTCGGTATAAGACTTCTGATGAGATTGCGCCGTCCGAAGTCGCTCATGGATGACACGAACTTGCTCTTCGGCATCCTCCACCAAGGTTGGACCATAGAATAGTCTCTCCCCGACTTTGGACCAGTTCAAGGGTGTCCAACAAGCTCTCCCACATAGCGCCTCGAAGGGTGACATTTGTATACTTGATTGGAAACTATTGTTGTAGGAGAACTCCTCAAACGGCAAGTATTTTTCCCAATTCTTGCTATAGTACAACACACACTCTCAGAGAAGGTCTTCCAAAATTTGGTTCACCCTCTCGGTTTGTCCATCCGTTTACGGGTGGTAAGCGGAGCTAAATGAGAGATTAGTCCCCATTGCTTGATGTAAGCACTTCCAGAAATGGGATGTGAACTGAGGATCTCGATCTGAAACTATCACCTTTGGCACACTGTGGAGACAGACAATCCCTGAGAGGTAAAACTCTGCTAGCTTGTCTCTGGTGTAGGTGGTCTTGACAGGAATGAAATGGGAAACCTTTGTGAGACGATCGACAATCACCCATATAGTATCGGACCTAGTTTGAGTCTTTGGAAGGCCTGTGATGAAGTCCATACTGACTTCCTCCTACTTCCACTTTGGAATGGGTAGAGGATGGAGAGTACCCGCTGGCCTCAAATTCTCAGCCTTGACTCGTTGGCATACATCACACTCGGCAACATATTGTGTGATCTGTCACTTCATTTGACTCCACCACAACCTCTTCTTCAGATCTTGGTACATTATGATACTTCCAGAGTGTATGGAGAATTGAGAGTTGTATGCTTCCTTGAGGATCAACTCTTTCAAGTTGTGGTTATCAGGCACCACCAAACGATTCCCGAACCATAAGGTGTCTTGCACATCTTTGGTGAAGTATTTGGCCTTGCCTTGCTTCATTTCTTCTCGGATTTGAGCTAATTCCATGTCAGTCTTCTGGGCTTCTTTGATCTGGTCCTCAAGTGTGAAATTTACACTAAGGGAAGAAAGAGACCCTTCTTCAATCACCCAAGGTTCAGATGTTGCATTGCAGCACATAAGCCTGCCGAAAGGAGAGTTACCGATAAACAGTTGCATTGGGATTTTCTGCTCAAAACATCAGCTACCACATTAGCTTTCCCTGGTTGATAATGAAGTCCTATATCATAGTCCTTGATCAACTCAAGCCACCTTCTTTGCCTTAGGTTAAGGTCGGCTTGGGTGAAGATATATTTTAGACTCTTATGATCAATGTAGATCTCGCAACGATTACCGATGAGGTAATGTCGCCAAATCTTCAAAGCATGGACTATAGTTGCAAGCTCCAAGTCATGCATGCGATAATTAGCTTCATGAGGACTCAATTGCCTCGATGCATACGCCACAACTCTACCCTCTTGCATGAGCACACAACCGAGCCCGTGGCGAGAAGCATCACAGTATACACCGAAGCTCTTGTGAATATCGGGTAGGATGAGCACCGGAGCTTTGGCCAGGAGGTCTTTCAAAGTCTAAAAGCTTTCTTCACACTCCGCTGACCATTCGAACTTCTTCTCCTTCTTTAACAGCTGGGTCATTGGCCTCGCAATTTTGGAGAAATTTTTGATGAACCTGCGGTAATAACCTGCAAGTCCGAGAAAACTGCGAATGTCGGTGACACTCTTGGGTTGTTTCTAGTTCAGTACATCTTGTACTTTGCTAGGATCAACAGCGACACCTCCCTGGGACATCACATGACCCAAGAAGCTAACTTCATGAAGCCAGAACTCGCATTTGCTGAATTTGGCATAGAGTTGATGTTGACGAAGCTTCTCTAACATAAGCCGCAAGTGCCGCTCGTGTTCTTCATCAGACTTGGAGTAGATGAGGATGTCATCGATGAACACATCGACAAATTGGTCCAGGTACTCCATAAAAACCGAGTTCATGAGGTTCATGAAGTAAGACGGAGCATTGGTCAGGTCGAAATACATAATAGTATACTTGTACAAACCATAATGAGTAGAGAATGCCATCTTTGGCATGTCTTCAGCTCTGACCTTGATCTGATGATAGCCTAATCATAAATCAATCTTGGAGAATACTTGAACTCCACTCGGTTGATCAAACAAGTCATCAATCGAAGAAAGTGGATATTTGTTCTTGACAGTGACTTCGTTTAGCGGACGGTAGTCAACACATATCTGTAGACTCTTGTCCTTCTTGTTGACAAAGATAGCTGGACATCCCCAGGGTGCAGTGCTCAGCCGAATAAAGCATTTATCTTGGAGTTACTTGAGTTGCTTCTTCAATTCTTTCAACTCATTGGGAGACATTCGGTACGGCCGTTTAGAAATGGGCGTAGTACCGGGTGTGATCTCGATTATGAATTCGACTTCGCGATTGGGAGGCATGCCTGGGAGTTCTTCGGGGAATATGTCTGGATACTCACATACCACTAGTACTTTCTCCAATTCAAGAGAGGTACTAGCTTACAAGGCATAAAGATGAGAATTGCCCACTAAAGGTACACAAACGATTTGATTGTCGTCTTCGCTTGTGACAAAAATAGATCGTTGAGTACAATCGATTTGCCCTTGGTTTTTGGACAGCCAATCCATTCCTAATATAACATCAATACCCACTGAAGTTATTACTACAGGTTTGCTAAAACGTTAACCCCTTGAATCTCCACTTTTACATCCCGGCAGACTTGATCGGTTTGGAAAACCGATCCCAGTGACTGGATCTGATAAGGTGGCTGAAGTGTATGCAATTCAAATTGATGGTGTGCAGCATATTCCTTTTTTATGAATGAATGAATGTGCTACTATTTTGGGAGATTTTGTCCCCATTATGCTGCTGTCCCGTCAGTGGAGAAGGTCGTGGGCATCGGTGCTTGAAAACGGGGCGCTTGAGGCGGCCCGGTGCGCTGCCGAGGGAAGCTGCTGCTTGCTAAAATTTGGGTAGCCCTCTTCCTCTTCCTTGACTCATTCAAAGATATGCTCTTGTGTTCCACCACTATGTCCTTGTTGACCATGTGCTGGAAGTTAATGAAGTCGTGCACAGCGAGAGCTAGTTGCATCTCTTCTGTCAAGACGTTGATGAACCGGCTCTGACGGGCATCTGTGGAGACATCGTTAGGAGCATAACGAGCCAAAAAGTTGAACTCGTATAGATACTCCATAACGGTCTTATTCCCTTGCTTAAGGGCATGGAACTATTGCTACTTGATCATTAACACCCCCTTAGGGATGTGAGCCTCGCGGAAGGCCGCTTGGAACTCGCTCCACGTTGGAATGTCTCCATTGGGTTGAATGGCGGAAAAATTATGCCACCATGCGCTTGCGGTGCCTTCCAACTGGTAGCTGGCGAATCGGACCCTCTCAGTTAGATCCTTATTCCAAGAATATATGCTACATCTCCTAGACCTTTCATAGAGAAATTATTTCTTAATGAAGTTTTAACAGATTCAAGCATAGGAATATCATTTCCGACCAGTAGTATGTCATCCACATACAATATCAGAAAGACAAATTTGATCCCACTAACCTTCTTGTAAACACAAGGTTATTCTTTATTCTTAATGAAGTCAAACCCTTTAACCACTTCATCAAAACAAATGTTCCAACTCCGGGATATTTGCTTTAATCCATAGATAGATTTCTTAAGCTTGCATACTTTTCTAGCTTCCCGTGGATCGACAAAGCCCTCAGGTTGTGTCATGTACACATCCTCACTTAGGTTTCCATTTAGGAAAGCCGTTTTGACATCCATTTGCCATATCTCATAATCGAAATATGTAACAATAGCTAGAATGATCCAGATAGACTTAAGCATAGCGACATGTGAGAAGGTTTCATCATAATCAACACCTTGAATTTATTTGAAACCCTTTGCGACCAGTCGTGCCTTATGAATATGAACATTTCCATCCATATCTACCTTTTTCTTAAAAATCCATGTGCACTCAATGGTCATGACACCATCAAGTGCATCAACCAAGTTCCAAACTTGATTATCATATGTGGGTTTTATCTTGGATCGCATGGCTTCAAACCATGACTCAGAGTTTGGGTCCTTCATCGCTTCTGTATAAGTCTTAGGCTCATCATTATTCAATAATGAAACGCCATGCCCATACCTTATAGGCAATTGACATGGCCTTTTCGATCTATGTGGGGCTGATGCCTCATCTACAAGTTTCACAATATTTTGTTCATCCTGTAGAGGTTCAGTAAGAGTTGGAACATTTTTAGATGTTTTCTGAATTTCTTCGAGTTGCACCTTGCTCCCACTGACTCCTTTAGAAAGAAACTCTTTCTCCAAGAAGACACCATTTCGGGCAACAAACACTTTGTTATCATCCCGATTATAAAAATAATATCATTTAGTTTCCTTAGGATACTCCACAAAGAAACACTTATCTGACTTGGGCGTGAGTTTGTCAAACATCAAACGTTTGACATATGCCCCATAACCCCAAATCCTAAGAAAAGACAATCCAGGACACTTCCCGGTCCATATCTCATATGGTGTTTTCTCTATAATTTTTGATGGAATCCTATTTAAAGTAAAAGCCGCTATTTCTAGAGCGTATCCCCAGAAATACAATGGAAGATTAGATTGGCTCATCATTGATCGAACCATGTCTAACAATGTTCGATTCCATCATTCGGACACCCCATTCCATTGAGGCGTTCCCGGCGGAGTAAGTTGTGGAACAATTCCATATTTCTTTAGATGATCACCAAACTCATGTTTCAAATATTCACCTCCACGATCTTATCGTAGATATTTAATTGTCTTGCCAAGTTGATTCTGTACTTCATTATGAAATCCTTGAACTTTTCAAAGGATTCAGATTTATGCCTCATTAAGTAGACATATCCATATCTACTAAAGTCATCGGTAAAAATTGTGAAATACTGAAAACCACCTCTGGCCGAAGTGCTCATTGGTCCACATGCATCCAAATGTATTACGACCAATAGATCATTTGCCCTTTCACCTCTGGTCATAAAAGGTGCTCTTGTCATCTTGCCAAGTAAACAAGATTCACATGTTTCAAATGATTCAAAATCAAATGAGTTTAGAAGACCATCTTTATGGAGATTCATCATACGTTTCTCATTTATATGACCTAGGCGATAATGTCAAATAAAAGTGGGATTCAAATCATTAGGTCGAAGTCTCTTAGCATTGATGTTATAGACAGACATATCCTCAAGATTCAAAATATATAATCCATTCACCAATGGAGCATGGTCATAAAGCATATCTTCAAAATAAATAAAACAACAATTGTCCTTTATTCTGAACTCATAACCTTCTGCTCCTAAACAAGAAGCAAAAATTATGTTTTTGCTTAAGGCGGGAACATAATAACAATTATTTAATTCCATAACTAATCCTGAGGGTAAAGCTAATGGTAAAATGTCAATAGCTAATGCATCAACTCTTGCTCCATTGCCCACGCGAAGATCAACCTCGCCTCTTGCCAAACTTCTACTCCCTATCAATCCGTACATCGAATTGAAAATATGAGCAACCAATCTAGTATCAAATACCCAGGAACATGTAGGAAAAGTGGGAAGATTAATTTCTATAACATTTGTACTTGAACTGGAAGTCGGTTCAGATTTCATACATAGGGCCGTCCGGCCAAATAGCCCAACAAAATACCGAGTTCGCAGTGGAAAAACAAGCCATAAGACGGCAGCAAAGAAAAGCCAACCAGCTGCCCTTACCCATAAGGCAACCGACTAGTAAACCACCGAACTAGTCGTCGCGTTCGTAGTCGATCCCACATGGGCTAACCCATTGGGGTTCCACCTTCTCTACAGCAAGTGGACAATCCGATAGAGTACAAAGTTGTACTAGCAAGACTTACAAACAATAGAATACAGTAGATGCATTCAAGTATCAAAGGAAAGCTACTACACTAGGCAATTTTTAGCATAAAGGCATTTTCTTTGCAATCAAGTAATAGATTGTAAGGCAATTCACCAAATCAGTTTTTATTTGCTTAAATAACAGTAAGGCAATATTTAGAGACATAATTAACAACCTAGAAGTGGCTGCCCACAGCCACTACATCATAGCACAAATTGCCCATTCGTACCACCTGATTTTAAGTTTTGTCGAAAATGTTGAGTCTAACTCTTGCACGACCTAACCAAGCGTGTCCATAACCAAAGACTTGGCTATTCAAATATATTATACCCTGCAGGGTTGTACAACTTTACCCACATGTCAGACCACTCCTTTGTCAAGCTATTTAGCACACTTCCTAAGGTGTGTCAGCAGAGTTGAGTCCTACGAGATGTTTTCCAATGAAATGCATTAACTAGGAGCCGCCATATGGGTGTGAAGACCTCCGTGAACCACCCTTGTGTGTGCAAACGAGGCTCCCATGGAGAACCCATAAGTTGTGTCTGAGTCACCAATAAAGCCTCAGCAACTACCAATGCTCCTCAGGCGAGGAAACCTGCCCGGATCCCACCCCGCACATTTCCATTAACAACAAAACTTTTTCTCCCTAATAGCCACCACCTACGGCTTGGAGTCAATGCATAACAAAGTAATAAGTCAAGAAGGGTTCCCAATACCCTCATGTGGATTCACGCAATAATGCTTGGATCAGTGACGCAAGATGTTCGATCCTTGTTGACTTGGGCATGAACCACACACCCGATAACCACACCATTCTGACATCAGCCCAAGTCCAAATCCTTTTATTTTCAGTTTTAATTTTTCAAATACAATACTTACATGAGTACCCTAACCCAAGTAATTAAAGTCATGATATAATGACCATTGCCAAAACGATGATCCCCATTCTATCGAAACTAAGCATTGCTAAGGGATACCGACTCGTATACGGTATAATATGACCAGAACCCATCCATCGGGCTCTAAATCACAGCGAATGTATTAACCTAGGCTCGGCAGCAAGGGATGAACATTTACCTACAGCTCATGCAACGAATAGGACTAATTGCCTCTAACGAGAAAATTAATCATCAAATAAAGCATGCATACATACAGTTGCAAAACAAGATAATTGTATTGAACATAGTAGGATCAACAAGATCAAATGAGGGGGTTGCTTTCCTTGCTAGGGATAGTCTAGGTGCTACTGAGGATCACTGTTGTATACACTTGAATCTCCAAAATCTATCAAACGAACGAGAAGAACGAATATTGCTGAATTTAACCAAAAATTCAATTTCATCTAAAATGCATGAAATTACACAGAAGGTAGAGTATGATTTTATATTAATTTATCAAGAAGAATCAACTAAAATGAAGTTCATATGAGAAAGTTATAGTCTAAACAATTTTTGGCACGAGAGAAAATGCTGAAAAATTGTCTTCGATTACTGTAGTCCGAAATTAAATCTTTTCGCAACAATTTCCAGGGTAGTGGTGGAGAAAAAAACTACATGGTCTGATAGAGAATAAAATTTTACTAACAACAAAATTGGATTCAACTCATTTGGAGTTAAAATGAATTACTTATGTGTTTTTGAAGTTTAAACCTATTTCCAGTGCAAAAATAATTCATTTCGATATTTCAAATTGCATTAAATACATTTTATACATGGATTGAGCTGGCCACGGTCATTGGCCAGTGGGTCCTACACGCACAGTGTTTTATTTTTCTTTTAATTTCCGAATAATTCTCCACTGACACGTAGGGTCCACATGTCATAGACTCGGCTCACCAAAATAGTGCGTGGACTAGGGTGCACAGCACAATGCATCAATGCATGAGATGGTCTACTGTTCATTAATGACCTCGAGCCCGCATGTTAGCGTCTCAGTGTGAAACTCAGGCATTAATCCACATGGATTTCTATTCACAGGCCTGCATGTCAGCGAGAACAAGTGACATTTAAACTCGGATCTACACAGTAATTAGCGCTTAAGACATTGATTTGTTTCCAATGATTACACTACAGTAGCGGTCGGCCTCAGATAGTAGGGGAGCTCTCGAGCGCTGGCATTGCCGCGCTCATCGTCAACGATGCGGTCCACGGCGGCACGGGTGGGTGGCCAAAATGGAACTCCCACATGCTCGCGCACCTGAAGGTGCCAACGGCGAGGCCCACGATGGCATGTAGCAGTGGCGCGCTGGAGAGGAGAGGAGGAGAAGCTACGACTTTGGTGACTTTTATGGCTCAGCGATGCTTTGAGCTACCTGGCGTGCGCAATAGTAGCTAGAGGTCACAGCGAACCTACCAGAACGAAGATGAGAGCTGGAGGTGCATGGTAGATGGCCGGCGACGATAACTCGAGGCGGCGCGGCGCTTTACTATGGAGGTGATACCCTGAGCAAAGGGGAAGGGAAAGGAAGGTAGGGGAAGCATGAGGGGGGTTAAGGACATGGTGCTAGAGCAAGGAATTGAGGAATGGAGTACCTTGCCGGAATTGGGAATGAAAAGGGGAAGTTTCTGCCAGAGCTAGGAGGAACCAAATTCCGGTAGCCCCTATGGACACAAAGCAAAATTAACATGGGGGAAATGATGGTGGTGCTCTGGAACACATTGTGACAGGCATAGAGAGAGGAGAGCTTCACTGTGGCGGTGATAATGGTGATGACAGCAGCGTGGCCGAAGCGGGAGCTCGAACCTTACCTTGCTCTCAGCTCGATTGAGAAAGTAAGAAGGTAGGGAAAAGAGAGGAGTGGCTCGGGGTTGCGAAAAGAAGGTAGAGTCAGCTTCGGTTGGCTATTTATAGCTAGAGGATGGAGAACGTGAGAAGAGCTCGGTCATGGGCGTTGAAGCGTCGACGGGCAGGCAGGAGGTGATCTGAGGAGGCAAAGCGATCAGCGAGGCGGTGAGGGGCACGAGCGTCTGTAGAGGAGTTCTCCAAGGTGCTACACTGGCGAGGGCACGACCACGTGGGGAAGAAGGTCTGCGGGCAAGGTCCACTAGTCAGTGAAGGGTGAGAGAAACACTAGTTTTCTCGAAATGGCAGAGAGGGTTTAGGAATTTATAGACAAAGAATTTTAACTCCGAAAATTATGAAAATTTTAGGGAATGATGAGAGAATAGAGAGTATTACTGTATAAAATTTCTAGGGTTTTATCTATCATTTATGTTTCCCTAAAATTATTTCAAGTTTCAGTTTGCATTAACTTTTATTATTTAACTTGAGGAGAATTTCCAAAACATGCTTCAATTAAATTTCCCATTTTATATTCAGTATATTTATAACAAGTTCAGATTTCATAATAGCTTTCATTTCACTTTGTTTTATTTACCTTTAGGTTTCTATTTCCAAAATTGATGCTTTAGGTTTTAAAATCCACAAAACCTTTGAATGCAAATCCAGAGAAATCAAATGACAACAAGATGCATCAAAAGTTTTAAAATTTCCCATTTTTATACATATGAAACACAAACCCATATTTGAGGATGTCACACGGAGCTCATCGCCCCTCTCTCTTTCCCCCGCTGGAATCCCCATTTCCTCGCCGCCAAACGCGAGCCACTCCACCGCCAATTGTGCCATCGAGAGTGGAGCTCCGCTAATGTTGTCTGCACCGCCAGCTTTGCCTCGACCCATTCTACGCCGTGTGCACACCCTTGTCGTTGGAGTGTCACCGGAGCACCCGCGACACCGTCGACTTAAACACTTCACCGCCTATCTCCTCACCACTGGCGAGCCCAACGAGCCCAACCGCCACCGTGGTGAGCACCGCCCTCCCCGTCCCTCCCTCTTTCATTTCCGCACCTCACCGCTGGCTGCCACGTCGCCATTCGCCGTCAACCACCGGGTCCCGTGCGCCACGGCCACCTGGCTGCCACGTGGTCGCCACACGTGCGCCACCTCAGCCAGCCCACGTGTCATGCTTGCGTGGCCACTTATGTGTCACATGGCATTGTTCCATGGGCCGGTCAACTGTGGACCAAAGTGCCGCCTTGTGGACTAGGGCGTACCTTTCAGTGGCTCAATCCAATTTTCTTTAGAAAAACAATTCAGCCAAGAAATATAAAAAAAAACCCCTTGCTTATGTCATGCTGACGCAATAACTAGATTTTCCTTTACAAAAATAATTCCATAAATTCTGAAAATTCCATGCTAGGACTTTAGTCGCCCAATGATTATGTGTAGAGGAAGTAGAATAAGGGTGGATTTCAAACAGTGAGATGATCATTAATAGCACCCTTCTGATGTAGTACATGAGAGTGTGTGATGTGAATTCCGAGTTGTTTATTCTTAAAGGATTAAGGTGATGTGATTGCATGTGAGATCTATTTTGAGATGCATTAGGAGTCATCTATCAGTAATTTCGTCGGTAGAGGAGTTGGCTAGAGTATATTTTGTGGAGTCAATAGAGCCTCTCTACAAAGCTGTGGATGATGTACTTCGGTTTGAGTATGGTGTTGGGGTTACCAATTTAAGAGAAATAAGTTAGTATGTTATGCGATGATTGGAATTCCATAAGTTGAGAAAAGTTTTATTCCTAAAAGAGAAATTGAGAAAAGAATGTTTCCTCAGGTAATGAAACGCTCTCTTCATTCTTGTTTGAGCTGTGTGTTTATGACAGAGGTCATTTACAATTTGAGTTGGCTTTATGTTGGCATGATGGTTCTTTCCGGTTCAGGAAAACAAAAGAAGTGTTTGATTTGGACATTCGATAGACTTCTCTTTTGGCGTACGTGGTGTTTATTTGCAAACTTCTTAATTGGAAAGTGGAAAAGTTTTCGTGATGAATCTTCGATTTTGGATTTGTCCCTTTTGGTCGGGAGTTGGTAATGCATGGTTTTGTTGAGAACTCTTTATTTTCAGTTGGGTTCTCATTGTAAAATTGTTGTTTAGAAATGAGTTCTATTGCGCATTCCTAGTTAAAGGAGGTGCTCCTTGTTAGATGAAGAGATCATTTGAGAAGTGGGACGAGAGTTCTGTGTGTTTTGTGCATGATGTGTGTTTTGGTAGCCGAGGGGAAGTTGGCCCAAGGTACATTGGTTGTTTCCGATAGTTGCGGGGAATTTTGGAAGATGGCATATTGCTAGGACCGCCTTGGGGTCCATATACGGAGTACGCAATATCTGGTATGTTCTGGTGTGGTGCTGAATGAGTACTTGGGAGATCCGGAGTTTTGAGGTTTCGTTAGAGCCGTTGATCAGCGAGTAAGACCTCACATCCGGGTCTCGTCCGGTACATATACTGAAGAGGTCAGAACGAGCATTGAGGCATAAGACATTGGTACCCATCGAGGTGCCATGGTCGCATCAGTACGAGCAAGAATCGACATGGGAACTGGAGTCTCGCATGTGCGGGCAGTATCCGAATTTGTTCACCACAGGTACATGTTCTACCGTTGTTAGATCTAATCGCAATTTTCTTTCACGTAGATTCGGGGTCGAATCCTGCTAAGGGGGTAGAATGTAATACTCTGATTTATTCTAAGAAAGAAAGGGTTCAAAAGAGAAATTAGACATAAGAAAAATGGGGTTTCTGCAGTTCTTCGGTAACCTGAGCCTCGTGCCTTGGCCTAGGAAGCCCATGAGGGGCCAGCCACCAATAAAAAGAGGGGTATCCTAGCCTGCTACTGTAGCTACAGTATCACCACTGCTACAGTGCCCCGCTATAGTAACACCATCCCCCTTGCACTCCGTTGCTATTCCCTTCCCTCTTGGTGGTGCCTCCTCGCTGTTGTCCAAGCCCGCGGAAGAAGGGAGAGGCCGTGGTTGTGCTCGTCAAAGGTGAAAGGAAGGGGACGGAGAAGGAGGAATTCTTCATAGGGGATCTCCAGCGAAGTCCAGCAGAATTTTGTGGGTAATTTCATATTCCCCATGAGTCTTTAGTAGATCTTTCTTATGTGATTCGTCGTCAATAGTTATTTTGTAACTGCTATTGTAGATCGATTGTTTCTACTATTCTGTTGACGCGCGAATTTGAGTTAGATACAAGCAGATCCAACATTTAGTGTCTGCTAGAATTATGTGGGGTTTCATGTGAGCTTTCCAGAAAGTATTAATTCGTAATTTTTGGTTGAATGATGAGTTAGTTATGAATTTTTCAAGTCTGGGTGCTTATTCAGTCTCAGGATTCAGGCAGCGAGCTTAGTTCTGGGAATTAGGGGTTGGAGATGGACGAATTTGGTTAGTTGGTCTGCATGATTTATATATATATCTTTATGATGATTCCAGGAAGATAAAGTTCATAATTTTTGGACATTTAGACCGAAAGATATGAATTTTTGAAGTTAATGTTGTAGTCTGTCCTTCTATTGTGGACAGTAGAGAAAGACTTGGCTATTTGCAACCTTTGTTTCATAGTGGGGATAATTATGTTAAATTTATTGAGAAATATATTTTTCTGTAGCTTCCATAGAGTCTTAGGATAATGGGTTTGGATGTACCAAATAAAAGTTACGAAATTCCCAAGTCAGTAGTACCGAAGATGACAGAACGGTCTTCGGGGTAAAAACAAAGGCTTAGATGAGATAATTTGATCTTTTGGTCACCTGAGAAGTTGTAGCTATGCTTGTGTAGATTCCAGGAAAGTTGGATTCATGACTTTTGGAGTTTTGACTCAAAAGTTATGGATTTTCCTTTGATAACTGTCGGTTCGGACAGATTGGGATTTGAGAATGTATCGATTAAGTTTCGGGTTGCGATTAGGAGCGATTGATTTCATTTTGTTCCATTTTTATGCTGGGCACTTTTGAACGGTATTCTTATTTAATTTACAGTTCTCAGGTGGCGGTGAGAACCGGGGTTAGAGCCTTCCTGTCATCGTCATCCATCTTGCGGTTGAGGCAAGTACAATTTGGATTGTTTATTTGTTCATAGTGTTTGATGCTTATGCTATGATTGAATTCTATTAATTGTGAGAAATTCCAATAATTCTTTTTTACTTTCATGGTTATTAATCTATGCTTCATGAGAGTATGTTTTCGTTGTAATGTGTTCCTCCATTCATTCATTCGTTCATGTTTCACCTACAGGAGTGGGTAGTGAAGTCCCATCATTTCAATATGGGCAAGTAAGACCCATCATTCCAATATAGGCAAATTGGATCCCCGTTTGAAAGATTCTTCAAACGGGCCTTGGATCCCTACATTTTGGATAATGCAAGCATGAGTGAACACCGATGGGTGTTTACTAGGTATACCGATATAAGCAGAAGAGAAAAGCATACATATTCATTCTTGCATAAGATTTCTACCATTCTACTTATGTATTCGAATGTTGTGAATGACATGTTCTTATTCCAACACTTTCTGTACTATTATGTTGTTCTTGCTGAGTCGTGGACTCACTCTTGCTAGTGTTTGTTTGTTTTAGGTAAACACTGAAGACGGCATGCTTTGGGAGGGATTAGTCACATAGATCACTTCACTCATTTCAAATATTTCATCTTTTAGTTAATGAACCTACTGCTATCTTTCAGTTGAGAATTTTGGATTGTAATAAATGGTGTTCTGATGGTTGAGATTGTCAGTCGTTATGATTTGGTTCAACTAGTTAATGCTTTATATTCATCGGATAAATTCTTAATAGTTTTACCTTGAATGGTTTATTATGATTGGACATTTAGAATTTTGACATGTTGCTGAAATTTAATTCAAATTTTATGGTCGTTCTTTTGTGTGTTGAACTTTAGCTGTCAGTAGTTGATAGAGTATTGAAATTAATTTGTATTGTTACTTTGTGTTAGACTTTTAGGTAATATCTTGACTTCCGCATAGCCAGGGTGTTACAGCAAAGAACTCCTTCGTTAGCTTCATCAAGCCGGCAGGAACGTGAACCCGTTTGAAGGTAGTACGGAACTCCTCCCATGTGACGGCTCGGTCGATGCGTTGCATGGTGAGGAAGTTTTCCCACCATGAGTGTGCCACCCCCTCAAGTTGATGAGAGGCGAACAGCACCTTCTTATGATTCGGGCACTACGCGATAATTAACTTCCTCTTGACGAGACAAAGCCAGTCAGGCCGGGAGAAGGTTGGTGGCTACGTGCGGAGGAATTTGGAGAGTCCTCCCCACGGTTGATGTCCACCTCCTCTTGATCCGGAGGAGCCCGATGGAGTGGAGGTGTTCCAAGCGATGATCTTGAAAATCCTCATTTGGTCCATCTAGACTCATTCGATTTGAGCGAGGACCTTGGCCATGGTAGGAGGAGGTGGGAGTTCCTCATATGGCTAGGTTGCTGATTCTAGCTACCCCGGGTTCGTCTAGCCATCCTGCTCCGACGAAGTAGGTTAACAACAGCAACTAGATATAAGATACAAAAAGACAGCAGTAGAGAAGCAATCGACTAATGTGATAATAATCTAACATGTGCACATACATATAATTAGCAAGAATTGAACTCTATTTGTAGGAAGGTGTAAAAGCCAGCACAAAAACCATAATTTAAAAGATTGGTTTCCCGACACGATTAACCCGTAAAGGACCAGCTAGGGGTGGATTTGACACTAGCCATTTATAATCACATCTTACCCTTTTATCCCCATGAATTTTAGTAGACTTAGGCCCTATTTGGTACAGCTCAAGATTCTCATTTTTCAGATTCTGCTCCTGATTCTCTGATAATCCACTTCTCTGATCATCTGGAGCTGTCTGTTGAAAGCGTTTAGCTGGTAGGTTGGCTCCAAAAACCATATGAGGGAGGATTAGAGGTAAATAGATTAGGTTACCCCTGGTTGTAATACTTTAATTGTATTTGTGTCTTTCTTCTATGTATTTGCACACAAATTCTAAAGGCGAAGATGAGCATGATGATTAATCTGTAGGTTGTATACTGAGTTACTACTGTCATATACGATGAAGCAAAAGTTGATTTTGTATTTTTTTTCCCTTCTTTGACCCTCATGTGTAAAAAACCAGAATAAGTTGGTTCATTCGTTTGTTCATTCTTGAAAGCTGTGCAAGCGATTAATTGATTCATGATGTAATCATGTAATATGTCTTGACAACTTGATCAATAACTTGGTGTATCTCCCATTCTAATGGAAATTCGGGACATAGAGGTTTCAATTTTGAAGAATTACGTAACATTGTTTACTCTTTAAACCTGCGAGAACTCTGCTTTTGCTCCTACCACTATCGGACGATTAAGCATTTGCATTTGTACTTCATGCTGTAAAAGACAGTATGACTAGAGAAGTAGAAAAGCAAGCATAAATAGAGATTATATTTTACAATAACTTTTGGTTTTCACTGAATACTTTGTACAAGATAAGTGAGTAACAGAACTTCCAAAAGTTAGGAGACATGCCAATTACAGTCTGAAAGATCCATAGAGAATCAATATTGAGCCTATTCAACGGAAGAAAAGACCTCAAGCATGAACAAAGTTCACATTTCACAACATAGTCACTTGTGTAATTGTGTAAACAAGAAACAAGTCAGAATAGAATGTGCAAGCTGGCTTAAGATGAGTATTTCTCCATAAGCTTGTCGACATGAAGAACTATGTCATTGATGTGAGGGCGCATTGCAGGTTGTGGCTGAAGCATCCAGGTAACAAACTGATGAAGTGCATCAGGGTAAGGAGGGCAGGGTCTCGCCGGCCACTTCAATTGAGCATTGACAATGGCTAGCTGCAAGCTTCCTCCAGATTCGCCAAGAGCATACTCGAATGGTGAAACACCATACCTAAAAGAATCAAATGTGAACATCAATGATTTATCAAGTACTTATAGGCTATAGCTACAATTGATCTGTGCTTCATGACTTGTATAAGATTGTTGACTGGATCACAAGGAACTTTAGGAAATAGATTTGTTGAACTTCAACTTCTACAAAGTTGAGTTTGATCTTGACCAGTACATTATCTATTGCAGGAGGCACGATTGATAATTACTTTCATCAGTATTTTATTTTATTTTTACAATTTGATAGAATAATCATTTCTGGTACTAAATTAGACAAATGGATTGAACTAAGCATAAATAATTTTATAAAAAACATATAAATGAATTATCATGCCCATGTAGGTGGAGGCTTGGTGTAGGCTTAGTGCGTGGAGGGTATGAAACATCAACAAGAGCAGCAAGACTGTGGATTAATATCAATGCTACCAATAGTATCGAACCAATAAAACCCTTCCACCGGGACTCATTGATATCCAAATGTATGAACTGAATATATATATATATATATATATATATATATGATAGTATCAAATTGAGCCCGAAAACAAATCAATTCTCAGCAAATTATGCCCGTAATGCCAATACAATTAGTAGTTACAATTACTCGGGAAGTACTGATAGCAGACCAACTTCTGTACATTAGCTTCACAGATCATTCACATATGCATGAAAAAAGCATTCACAGATGCATGAAACAAATCATTTAAGAATACATTGACAAAAAAAATTGATGGCGGCCAACGAACAAGAAGGTGACGAAGGGAGGAGTAGGGAGGGTAAGGGGGATAGCTGGATCTAGAGCTCTACCTTCATAGGAGCTCGCCGGTGGTGCTCGGGAATGGTGGCTGCGAAGAAGGTGCAGAACGGCGGCGGCCTCTAGGGCTTCCTAGTCGGCGGTTGTCGTCTTCTCGAGGCGGTGCACTCTGGGTCTAGCAGCGCAGCAGTGGAGGACCGGTGGGGTGCACACGGGGGCCAGAGGCGGTGCACTCCGGGTCTGGCGGCACAGCAGTGGAGGACCAGCGGGGTGCACACGGGGGCCGGAGACGGCACGCTCAAGGCCCGATGACGAAATCGCCTTGGTCGCCTCGGTCGTGGGAGAGGAGATTGAAAGAAGGAAGAAAATTTGATGGGCCGATTTGGCTGGAGGCGAGGGGATGTCGTGGGGGGGGTAAGTGGATGGTGATCAGCGGGTAAATAATTAGAACTTCAATGGGTATTTTTACTCTATCAGTTTGGATTCTCACGAGAATCCAAAGAAAGGCTGCTTCTCCTCGCTAGTTCATTTTTGAGACAGCTCCTCGCGAGAATTAGAATCGGTTAGTTTGGGAAGCTGGGTGTTTAGTACAGCTCCACCAAATTCGAACGAGAAGCTAGGAGTAGAAGCTGTACCAAACAGGGCCTTACTCTCTCATTTTAAGCCCTAACGACGAATTAGGTGCCTGTTGTCTAGATTTGGTGCTCACTTTCCAGATTCGATAACCGAGCTCCGAGATGAAATTTCCTACTCCAAGTACCTCCTAACTTCATCTAAGGACAGCCAACACTTCATATTTTCAACTCTCATTGAATTCCCAAACTGAATTTAAATGGTATACAGCTAGCTTTTGAAAGAAGATGAGAGGGGAACATCTTTTAGTAAAACAACATAGAGCAAGGTAAGATGAGCAAGCTAAAATAGGTAAGGAATAAAATATGAGAAATTACTTAAATTTTCATCAAAGATTTGATATTTTGAAACAAAAAATTTCAAAACACCTAAACACTTAATGATGACCAAGCTAGGGGTTTCTACGGTCAGTATGACTCTGATACCAACTGTTGTGAGAGCCACTGGGTGATTTAACTTGTAATGTTTAACCTTCCAAATGGTCCTAGCATCACAAATGAAATTTCCCCGCTCTCGGTGTATTATATACCTCCTAGGAGCAGTACACATACACATACACATTCACAAACATAGCATCAATTCCATACACAAGTTATTACAATACCGAGTCTTCATGCTTGACAACACAAAAGACATACAAAGTCAGATTACATCCATAGGGCTGATCGGCCAAATAGCATAATAAAACATCGAGTTTGCAGCAAAAGCAAAAGCCATAGGATGGCAGCGAACAAAAGCCAACCGGCTGCACTTACCCATAAGGCAACCGACCGGAAACGCCGAGCTAGTCGTCCAAGTCAAAGTTAGTCTCAGAAGAGTTAACCCCTTGGGGGTCAACCACCTCTACAGCATGGAGAATCCCGTTAAGTACAAAGTTGTACTCACAAGACTTGCAAACAATATAATAGATAGATGCATTCATGTATCAAATGAAAGGCTATTATACTAAGCAATTTTCAACATAAATGCATTTCTTTGCAATAGAGTAATAGATTGAAAGGCAATTGAGCAAATCTACTTTTAATTTTTTTAAATAACAACGATACAACATTTACAAATATAATTAACATCCTAGAGGTGCCTTCCCAACAACCACCACAATAATAGCACAAATGCCCATTCGTACCACTTGAATTCAAGTTTTATAAAAAATGTAGAGTCTAATTCTTGCCGGAAATAACCAAGCATCATTATAACCAAGAACGTGGCTACTAGAGTATACTAAACACTACGGGGGTGTACAAGTTTACACACACGCCAGACCGCTCCTTTTCCAAGCTATATAGCACACTTTCTAAGGTATGCCGGCAGAGCTAAGTCCTACGAGACATTTTCCAATGGTATGCATTAACTAGGAGCTTGTAATACTCCAAGTTAATTTGAGAGAGAATAATTGAATTAAGAGAAGGACCAAATAGAAAGTAGAATGAACAGCAGTTAGAGAGGGGTTTTTCTGCGAAAGGGAGACAACCTGGGCCTGGGCCTTGGCCCAAGAGGCCTGTGGTGGTCAGCCATAGGGGGGGAAGCACCACCCTCCCACAAAACCCTAGCCACCCCCTTTCTCTCCCCCTCTCCCTTGCCTTGGCCACCATCCCCCTCTCTCTCCCACTCCTTGGCTACCATCCCCTCTAGTCCTGGTGCCCCCTCCCCTCCAGTAGCGCCTCCCTCCATTGGTGCAACCCCTACTGCCGACCAAGAGCTCCCCTTGTTGCTGCCGGCCAAGTGGAGGAAGAAGGCGAATCACCTGGGTGTTTTGGTTGGCCAAGAAGAGGAAGGAGAAGGAGGGAGAAGAGAAGGGGAGGGATCACGGGCTGGGTTCATGTTCTTTAGTGGTTCTACAAGGGTAATCCCGATCCCCATTCGATTAGTAGTGAAATCATGTAATTAGGCGATGTTGGTAATAGATCTGTTTAGTGCAGTCGGAGTTGGCTGACGGTTTTGAGGAAGTTAATTGCGGATTCTGCCCTGGCCACCTCCTAGATAGTTGTGGATGACATCGCTAGATTTTCATAGAGTATTGGATCATGTCATTTGTATGAGCGAATTAGGAGATATGAATTTCGTAGCGCTGTTGTTCTGTGGATCTGTCTTAATCCTGACAGTTAATATTAATCGGCCTTTAGCAAGTCGTTAATTGATTAATTAGAGTATCTCACCATAACAAAAGATGTAGGATTTTTTACTAGCTTTCCAGAAAGCTAAAGAACATGAATTTTTTATAACCGTACAGTAAGATACGTTAAATTTAGTCTTGCTGTCCAGAACCAATGTCGAGTTTTTGTTGTTCTATTAATCTGTTTGGTAAGGGTAGAAGATGGCTGAATCTGGGAAGCTTGCCAAATAAGTTTATGTAGGCAATGTTATAAGCTTTCCAGAAACTCAGAGATCACCCCTTTTGGATCTCTTTACGAAATGGTATGGATTTTTGAAGGGGACTGTCTGTTGAGGGGACAAACTGATGTTTAGGATTTTGGAGTTGGGATTGCGCTAGAGAGTGTAGTGAATTCATATTTTCTTCTAGCTTTGTTTTTGTCCAGAATTGCTATCTTATAGTGCTTGTTAAATTAATTCAGGTGGGGGTTTGGTCCTGGGGGTAGTGCCCTCTTCGCGTCCTCCATCTTCGCATGGTTGAGGCAAGTACAGTTATGGATAGATTACCTATGAGTGATTGATCATGGTTACAAGTATTATGTACATATTCGCTATACATGGATGCTAGAATGATATGTATCTTAAGATCATGAATGCTAGAAGTATGAGTAAGTTTTATTCATGTATGATGCTGCTGCTAATACATGTTAATGATGGATAGAGGAATTGTTCATGTGCATCATATTATCATATTTGAGGCTTGGTGATACGGGGTCGCCCGATCTTCTCAACGTAGGATCAAGATACTCACGTGTCTCTCTTGAATTGTAGTGATCTTCCGTTGCCCGTGCAAGGATTAGCACTCTATAATTCGCAAGAACACACGCGCTGACTTCACCGACCACCAAGTGAAATCACCGTGCTCCCAATTCACAACGGAAAGGTTGAACGATCTTAATTGAACTTCCAATTCCCCTTCAAGTTGGTTCGGCCAACAAGGAAGAACAAGAGCAAAACTTTGCAATCTATTTATTCTAATAATAATGGTCTGACCTTTACAATCGGCAAAGCCCTGCCCTTATATTGGCACCTAAGGGTGCGGCCGACTCACACACGGCTTAGTGCCGATTCTATCTCTAACTCATGTATCGTACAAAGATTCTTTCCTAATACAATTATGGAAAGATTACAACCGACTCCATCTAAAAGATATATACTATAACTTATCTACGACCAGTACTATTCAAGTTGAGTATCGAGTGTCGTAGGACTGGTCGAAGGTATGGTCATAGGACTAGTCCTGGGGAGGTCCCGAGGAGGTCCTGGAGGGAGGTCCTGAAGACCTCCGGAGTGGTCCTGGAAGTCCCGGTCGTACACCTCCTAGTTGTAGGGCATTGGCAACTGGTCATAGACCTTCTGGAACTGGTCGTAGGACTTCAGCAACTGGTCGTAGGACTTTGGAGGCTGGTCGTAGAGCTGGTAGACCTGGTCGTAAGGCTTGTAGACTTGGTTGTAAGGCTTGTAGACCTAGCCGAGACAGCATAACAAGACTTTCTTTAATCTTCTAGAGTTCTCCTCCATTGCTTTGCATCCGAAGTCTTCACAATGTTCAAATCTGAGAATGCACAAAGTATTTGCATGAGGTAGTAACCAATTCCCATTATGGTCAATAAGAGACTCATTAAGAAACAAAAGCACATGTTGGTTCAGCAGTTTGACTCTGGCTCTAGTCATTGGATCAGTTGGCACTTCATGAACAGTCTCTTGTATACTTGAAGTAGTAGACGTAGGGATGTCCTCATCATCCTCCCTCTCTTGAAAAGGAGTCATCCTCGACGCTGTGTCATCTTGCCCGAAGAATGGTGACAAATCAGCAACATTAAAAGTAGTACTGACCTCTTAGTCATCGCCTAGGAGCTCAATCTTATATGCATTATCGTTGATCTTAGCAAGCACTTTAAAAGGACCATCACCACGTGGCATCAACTTGGATTTACGCTTTTCTAGAAAGCGTTCTTTGCGAAGATGAACCCACAATAATCGCTTGGTTCAAACAACATTTTCTTTCTAGTCTTGTTAGCTTTAGAAGCATAAGAACGTACCTTTGCCTCGATTACCTCTTTAGTCTTTTCATGGAGTTTCTTTACAAAATCAGCATGCTTAGAAGCCTCCATATTAGCACGTTCTTGTAATGGAAGTGGTAGCAAATGAAGTGGCGTGATCGGGTTGAAACCATACACCACCTCAAATGGACACAATTGAGTAGTAGAATGCACCGCTTGATTATATGCAAATTCAACATAGGGCAAACAATCTTCCCACTCTTTTAAGTTCTTCTTGATCATGGTCCGCAGCAGCATTGAAAGTGTTCGGTTCACCACCTCCGTTTGTCCATCGGTTTGTGGGTGACAAGTTGTCGAAAAGAGTAACTTTGTCCCAAGCTTGGCCCACAAAGTCTTCTAGAAATAACTCATGAACTTCACATCACAATCAGAAACAATGGATCGAGGTACACCATGCAATCTCACTATTTCCCTGAAAAACAAGTTAGCTACATGCGACACATCGTCTGTCGGACCCGGGATTAACACCCCAACTCCTCTGTGCATTTCTGAACTAGTCCCATGATCAGTAGCTAGTCCACACAGTTAAACAGATATGGTAACATCCATAAATCGCACAATTATATTAATAATTAACAACAGTGTTGATTACAAGAAAGGCTTACAAGCCAACAATAAATAACACAGCGGAAGACGAAGATGTAGTAGAGTCCAGTTAATCTGCCACATGCAATCGACTGGGGTAGCGGCCTAGTCGTCGAGATCCACACCGATGGTGAAGTCCTTCTCCTCTGAAATTTGTTTGCATAAAGCAAGAATGAGCACAACTACCGTGCTCGCAAGTTACACCCGTCAAATAACAGAATGACATGCATATATGGATATCTCAAAGGAAGGCTTATTATGGTTGATTTGCATAAAGCAGCATTTTCTTTAAATACTTGTACTAAGTTCCAAAGCAGTTATACAATAACTAAAATTCATTTTCTAAATCAATATTTTATAGTCAGATAACATTCACACATGAATGGCGAAGGATACCCTCCTATCACATGGCTTCCCGCCCAATTCCCATTTGCATAATCCATTTGATGAAGTCTTTTGAAACCAAAAACCAAAGTCTAACTTTGAGAGGCTTTGCTAGCATGTCCTTGACCGTGGACACGGCTATTCGAATAGTTTTACACTCTGCAGAGGTTGTACACTTTACCCACATGACATGATTCCTCTAGTTTGTTCGGCATCCGTCAATACCACCTCTCACTGCCGAAGGTAAGAGATCTAGAGTTCGTGACAAGACCTTTACAATGCATCATTCCACCGCAGTCCACCCTCATTAAGGTTTCGCAAATCCCCCCTTTGGATAGAAATCCGCCGGGTTAATGGGTGCCCCCTCTTATGCCTGGTGGGAATAAAATAGTCATGAAAGACAGGCCATGAAAGACCACCCACGTACATACAGGATCAACCGCGATGGAACTATGCAAATTAATTAGCCAGATCCTACGCCCCATTCTGAGGACATGTGGTTGCACGATGAGGCATAGCCCATTATAGGCATAGCAAAGGAACGCTCAGAGGCCGGTCCTTAACTGACTTGAGCGACTTTCCGCAAAACCCATGGGCCTCGACCCTAACCAGATTGAGTCCGTGCATAAACATGCACCATCCAGACAACCATTTCGCCCAAGTACAAACCATCATTTTATTTTATTTTGCAAAGTCTTTTATAAACTTCCATAACATACCAATGGTATGGATACAACATAAACAATATTTTGATTTTTGGCTGAAATCCCCCAAATCAAACATTTTTGGGTCTAAGCATCGCTAAGCATAATTTTTCCAAATGATCCTAGTTCATACTATCGTATCAACTAGGTTTTATCTAGGGTGACAATGTATTTGATTCAATTATCAAATTGGGCCATACAAGGAATTTAGGCATATCTATGAATTTAAAACAGGAATTTAAATTACTGAATATAAATAAGCATGCAATAATAATTTAAAACAGAATTTAAATAATTTGAAATAATGGGTGCAATATGATCAAGAATGTAACTTGCCTTGCTCAATTAGTTGTTGTTCTTATACGAGGTCGAAATCCGATTAAATGCTCAAGTCGTCGAAATCTATACGCGTAAACGATCCGAATTCAAATAACATTCCAAGAAAATCCAAATAAAATCCAAAAATTATAAAATAAATACTACTAGGAAGGTTTCGACTTTTTATGAATTTAGGAAGTTGAATCGAAGGAATCGAAGTTCGTATGAAGGAGAACGAACCCCGGGAAGTTTGGAAATTTCATGAAATGACATAATTCCGAAAATTGTACTATTCATCGAAATTGTGGTTTCGGATGGTGGAAACAAAGAAAAAGCTTTATGGCCATGGAGAGGAAGTACGACGTAGAACACGCTGGCAAACTCAACGATGTAGACAGCTTCGGCGAGGATCTTCGATGGCGACTTGATCCGACGAAAAAAACCTTCTGGCGGACGTCGGCGTTTGTAAATGGAGAAGAGTTAGCGAGTGAGGTTGGCGGCGATTTGAAGATGGAACATGGGAACACAACGCCACCCGGTTGTCGTGGAATGCGCAAGGTCGGCCGTCAAGTGGCGACGCCGCATAAAATGAACCGAATAATTAACAGAAATTAAATTAAATCTAAAATTATGAAATAAGTACTAAAAATAGTAGATGAATTTAGATGAATTTAGGTGAAGGAATCAACGGATTTGGAGCTTTCATGTGGGAGAACGAAATTTTGGAATGAATAAAAGGGACATGTACAAAGTGTAGTGCATGACTAAATAAATTGATACTGTTCATCTTCAAAAACACTTCGGCCGAACAGAAGGGCAGCAAGCATGGAGAAAGGTGGTGGCGGCCATGGAGCTCCGGCGACGATGCCGACGAGGGGAGGGGAGCACCGCGGAGAGTGTGACATCGCGATGCCGGCGGTGGAGACGGTGTGACCGGAGCTAGCTCGACGGCGACACAATTCGCAATGGAAGAAGCTTCGGTCTAAGATTTGGATGACGATGTTGCCGGTGAACGGTGGCATTCTGGCAGCTGGCGAGGGGTGGAATGGAGAGAGGAGAGGACGGGGATGCCGGTGCTCACCTCGGTGGTTGCGGAACGTGTACGAATGGCCGGATGCGAGGACGACGACATTGGTGCGACGTGGCTCACAGTGGCGACGGTGCTCCGGCGATGCTTCAGCGAAGGCGACGGGAGCACCATGTCGGTGACGATGTGGCGAAGCCGAACCCGGGGTCGGCAGTGGCGAAGTGGCTTGGACGGCACCGGAGACGAAGAACGAAGAAGCTTCGGTTGCCAACGGAGAAGCTCCAAATTCCGGCGATTGGAGGGATGAGAGGAGAAGTGGGTGATGGGAATGAGATGGTGATGAGAACGCGCACCGGGTGCTCCCTTATATAGGGGTGGAGGGGCACCGGGCGAGGAGATCGGGTCGTGCGGCCATCACGGCGGTTATGGTGAAAATCCGGCGAACGTGCGCGTGATTGAGGGGGCAACGGGTGGGAATGGGGGAGGTGGGGAGTGGCGGTTTGAATGCCACAATTTTCGTGGAGAAATAGGAAGGAAATCCCGGACTTTGAGAGCTTCGTGTGGCCTCTAATGGCGGCCTGTGCGAGCTGCTCTCTGGACATGAGACCCAAAGGTAGAAGAAAACGTTTCGCTGTTGGAAGAAAAGGGGAAAGAAAGATGGGAATAAAGGGAAGATAGGAAGGTATAGAATAAAGAAATAAAGAAGGGTAGGCATGATAGTGCATTGCTAGGGGTGGAAAAAAAAGCTCGAAACTCGCGAGCTAGCTCGGCTCGTTAAGGGCTCGGCTCGACTCGGCTCGAACTCGGTCCCTTAACGAGCCGAGTCGAGCCGGCAAAAAAACTCGTTATCTTAACAAGCCGAGCCGAGCTGGCTCGCGAGTTACTCGATAACTCGTTTAGCTCGTTTGCATTTCACCGATCGCCAGCCCACTTCATCACTCACTAAGTCACTGGCGTCTGCCCACCCCAAGAGCGTCGCAACCCTAACTCCTTCCTTCATTCACCCGTGACCCGTCCCGCCTCAGATCCCAAGACCCCACTACAGCGACGCCGCCCGGCTCCCAGCCTCCCGCTTCCTCCACGGCTCCACCTCCACCTCCTGCTCTGGTCCCGGTCTCCCTCTTCCGCCACCTCTTGCTCCGGTCCCGGCGTCCCTCTTCCGCCACCTCCTGCTCCGGTCCCGGGCTCCCAGCCTCCCGCATTCGCCACTACCACCTCCTGCTCCGGTCCCAGGCTCCCGGCCTCCCGCATCCGCCACCGCCACCTCCTGGTCCGGTCCTAAGCAAATTTTTTATTTTCAGTTTTTTTTTTAAAAAAAAACAGTAAATCAAATGGATTTTTAGAAATTAGCAAATAGAGTCTAAAATTCTAGAAAAATTCATAAAAATTCCTAGAATTATTTTGAACTTAATAAAATATTTCCAACTTAAAGTTGGCTTTTAATTTTGTAAATAAATTATTTTGGCTTTAAATTAATTAGGGAAAAGATTTTAAAAATTCCAGAAATTTTTTTTTTTACTTGTAAAACTTCAGAAAAATAAAGCAACCAAACTCTTTCAAATTTCAGAAAATCCAATAAAATAATAACTTTATTAAATTTAATTTGGTAACAGAACTTTGGGCTGTTACATCGTCGCTCTTATGACAAGGAATAAAGTGTGACATCTTAGAAAACCTATCCACCACTACAAAAACAGAATCCCTCCCTCTCTTAGTCCTAGGCAATCTTAAAACAAAGTCCATACTAATATCTTCCCAAGGAGCACTAGGAACTGGTAGTGGAGTATACAAACCATGTGGATTGAGTCTAGACTTAGCTTTGTGGCATGTCACACAGCACTGAACAAACCTCTCAACATCACGTCTCATCTTTGGCCAATAGAAGTGATCATCCAACATCATGAAGGTCTTCTCCCTACCAAAATGTCTCATCAATCCCCCAGCATGAGATTCCTGCAACAAGAGCAAACGCACAGACGAATCTGGAACACATAGCTTGTTAGTTCGAAATAGAAAACCATCATGTATATGATACTTGTCCCATCCTTTTCCATCATTGCATTTAGAGTATGGTGCTGAGAATTCATGATCGAAACAATATAATTCTTTCAAACTCTCTAATCTGGGAACCTTGACTTCCAATTGAGTTAAAGCACATTCTTTCTACACAACGCATCAGCCACCACATTCTCTTTGCCTTTCTTATATTTAACAATGTATGGGAAGGTTTCAAGGAATTTAACCCACTTAGCATGCCTACGGTTCAACTTAACTTGTCCTTTCAAATGTTTTAAAGCCTCATGGTCAAAATGTATGACAAATTTTCTAGGCCATAGATAATGTTGCCAAGTCTCTAAAACACGTATAAGAGCATACAATTCTTTGTCATAAATAGAATAATTCAATTGAGCAACGCTAAGTATCTCACTAAAGTATGCTCCGGGTTTGTGATCTTGCATCAAAACATCACCAATACCTATTCTACTAGCATCACACTCGATCTCAAAAGTTCCAGTGAAATCAGGTAAAACAAGCAATGGTGCTTCAGTCAAACACTTCTTTAATTCAGCAAAAGCTTTATCTTGTGATTCTCCCCACTCAAAAGGGACTCCTTTTTTTGTTAATTCATTTAATGGGGCAGCAATGGTGCTGAAATCCTTCACAAAATGGCGATAAAAACCCGCAAGCCCATAGAAGCTACGAATTTGGCTGACATTGACAGGAGTAGGCCAATCACGTATAGCTTCAATCTTAGACTCGTCGACCTCAATTCCATGAGCTGAAACAATGTAGCCTAAGAACACCACCTTACTAGTGTAAAAAGTACACTTTTTAAGATTTGCAAACAACTTTTCAGTCCTAAGCACTTCTAGCACTTGTTTAAGGTGCTCAACATGGTCATCCAACGTGCGGCTTTATATGTGGATATCATGGGGATATACTCATGATCTTAGGATGATGAGACAATTGGCAATTTCTTTGAAGTTTTGTCGAAATTGAAGTTTCAGCAAAGTGTTAGGATAATCGGTAGTATCGGCAAGTAAGTTGCGGTACTACCGTAGAATGGTACGACCGCAAGTTGAATGGCGGTAGTACTGCGGTGCGGTAAAACCAGATGTTACTTGGCGGTATGAAAATTCCAGAGAGAGTGTTTTTGGGAGTTCTGGTCTTCATTGAAAAGCAGTACGACCGCAGTTATTGGAGCGGTACGACCACAGTGCAATAGTACCATTTGTGTTTCAAGTGTCTGTCAGTTTGGAGATTTGGATTTGGGTTAGGTCAAGTTCATGGGCTTCAGTGCATATGTGTTGCATGATGCATGTTTTGACTAACATGGGTCAAGTTGTGAAGAATTTATTCCCAGAATCGAATTCTTGGTCTATTGCTGTGCAGGTTGCTTGGAGGTCAACGACGGTCAACGGCGAGGATGATCGAGACTAAGCTTGGAGAGCTGAGGTTCATAACGATCAAGGATGCCGGGTGAGGTCAATGGACTCAAGCATGGCGCAGAATAGACAAGGATGACCGAACAGGCAGTTCAGTGCGACAGGTTGGATCAAGCGGCGCGGGGGTCGGTGCAAGTGCCAAGGTGGTTTCGGCGGGAGCCAGACAGGAGAGACTTGCCGACATGATGAGAGCCATTGATCAACCTACACGTGGCGAAGTAGGCAATTGCTTCACCAAGATTGGACTCGATCTTCAGAGAAGGATCGAGAAGGGGTATTTTGGTAATTTCACCTAAATACCGCCTTGGTGATCTTTTGGCTAAACCGCAGCGCAAGACGACGCAAGGAGAAGAGGTTTAGATCAAGAGAAGATAAAGACGGCGCTTTAAGATGTGTGCGTGAGTTAAACTCGTTTATGTGTGGGCTTAACGGGTGCCCAAATTGGAATATTCTCTAGATGCTAGCCTCTAGTATAAATAGGAGAGGGTGCTGTCCAGCAGCCCTCAACCCTTGCATTTCATAACCCTAGTTGGTGTCTTAGGGTTTTGGAGGGAAAGTTGGAGAGGTTAGGGTTCTAGGGAGTGGATTGATTGTGTGCTCTTGGGTTGAGCTTTGTCCTCCAAGATGGAGTGGCTGTAAACATCTATCGATCTCGAATCAATCCAACAAGTTTCTCAAAGATGAGTATATCCTTGTTCTTGCTCTTCCTCTTTGATGATTTTGTGTTTTTGATGATTTGATGATCTTTCCTTGAGTTCTTGTGTTGATCTTACTTGCTGTGACATGTGGGAGACCATCTAAGATCATCTTGATCATCAATCACCCACGAGCAAGTGTTTGGATCATATTTTGGTTTTGACTCGTTTTTTGGAGCAACCTTCGTTCGAACGGAAAAAGGTTAGAACTTTGGCAAGGATCTTCACGATGGTCGCATGGAATAGGTTCCTAACATCCTTAGAAAGGTGTGTTTCAAGTTTTGTGAAGTTTGGAGTTGCGGATCAAAAGTTACGTCAATTTTTGATTTCGTTTTCAGGCTGTTTACTATTCAATCGCCTGTTTTTACTGTTCACTACGGTTCGACCGGCACTGTTCGTCCGGTTGTTCCGAATTGCAGTACGACTAGCACTGTTCATCTGGTACAACTGCTACTGTTCATCAGCACATTTTTTTTGTTTTTGGTCATTTTTTGGGGGTTTGGAGTGGATTCAACATAAGTCTTCCACTGTGCTTATCCATTGATCTTCATAGCTCTCATAGCTATTGGAGTGAAATATGTCTTGAATCTAATCTTAAAAGAAAAATTGATTGAGCTCCTATTTACCCCCCCCCCCCATCTAGTCGTCTTTCCGGTCCTACAAGTGGTATCAGAGCCCAGTTAGCTCTTCTCATAGATCTTAACCGGTCTTAGGAGCCATGGCGTCTGACAAGTATTCCACCAAACCACCTGTATTTGATGGAGTCGATTTTTCTTACTGGAAGGCTCGCATGCATGCCTACATCGAGGCTCAAGGGCACTCAATTTGGCTTAAGGTTAGAAATCCTTATATAGTGCCAGCCAATGATGATGTGATCACACCTGATGTGGAGGCAAATAGCAAGGCTCGAAACTTCTTGATTCAAGGGCTTAGTCGATCTGAGTTTGAGCGTGTCGCTCACTTGAGGTCTGCTCACGAGATCTGGAAGACCCTCGCGGACTACCATGAGGGCTCTACCGCGATCAAGGAAGTGAGACAGAACCAACTTAAGAAAGAATATTCAAAGATCGAATAAAGGCCTGGTGAATCTTTGGATGAGTTGTGGGGAAGGTTTTCCAAAATCCTTCATGACTTGCTTGCTGTGGATCTTGTGTTTACTGAGTCTGAGAATGCACGTCAGCTCTTGGGTACACTTGACGTGAGAGTTTGGGGGATGAAGATCACTTCCTTAAATGACAACACTGTCATGAGTGAGCTTACCATGGATAAGCTCTACTCGAGGTTGAAGACACATGAGATTGACTTCATCTTGCGTTTTCCCAAGACAAAGTCGATGGCTCTAGTGGTTGACCCTTCTAAGGGTAGCTCTTCTGATTCTTTGGATTTTGGCTCATCTAGTTTTTCATTGTCCGCTTTGCACTCCTTGAGCAATGAGCAGCTAGAGAAGCTACCTGAGAATGACTTAGCCCTCCTATCCACAAAATTCACGAGAGCCTACAACAAAGTGAGGAGCAAGAGGAGAAGTGGCTCTGTTGCCTGCTTTGAGTGTGGTGAGCCAAACCACATTCGGGCTAAGTACCCCAAGCTAAAGGGAAAGGAGGAGAAGGACTTCAGGAGGCGTCCTCAAGCTCGGGATGCGAAAGCCAAGAAGCCCAACTACAGGAAGTTCGTCAACTGGGTCCTTGCCACTCTTGAGAATGTTGATATGAGCGATATGGACTCGGGGACGGAGGATGACGATGATGATTCCCATAGCAAGAAGAAGGCTCAGGACTTCACCGACATGTGCTTCATGGCCAAGAACAGCCACGACATCGACTCCTCCAACGACGATGAGCTTTTCAGCGATCCTGATGAGGTATGCCCCTCACTAGATGAGATGAAACGTGCTTTAGTTGTTGCTGAACGAAAACTAAAAAGACAAGCTAAAATGATTAAGAGACAGGATATCATGATTGACAACTTGAACCTAGAAGTGGTTATGCTCAAATCCATTAATCATGCTGATGATTGTGATTCTTGCTCTAGTTTGCATGATGAATTGACCAATCTGAAATCTACTCATTCCTCTATTGCTAACCAACTAAAAGATGCTCTAGATGAACTAGAATCTCTCAAATCTAGTCCTAGTCATGTTTGCATTGATGCTATTGTTCTAGATGCTATTCCTTCACTTTGCTCAAATTGTGCTTTGCTTGAATTGAAGTTAGATAGTGCTACAAAAGAATTGCTGAAATTTGATGCTAGTCACACTTGTTCTCATTGTGAGGATAATAAAATTAAAATGAAAGAAATGAGTGAAATGGTGCATGCTTTGAGGTCCATTAGAGGAGTTCTTTCACCTGCGAGTGTCTCTAGTGCTAGGCAGCCTGTCTTTCCTGCTAGACATAGGCCTAGGTTTGTAGATGACTTCTTTGACTCTTTTGGTGGCTCTAGGCAGCATTTTGGGTTAGGATATCGTGAGGAGAGACCACGGGTAGCTTCTATACAGGGGGAGTACCGATCTTTTGGTAGGTCGATTCGGAGAGGTCTAGGTGTTGCACGTGTGCATTCTTATGATTATCTCACTAACCATTTTATTGCTACTTCTAATACTGTTCCTAAGCACCGTGTGGCCTAGTACTGGGTTCCTAAGTATTTGCTCTCTAACCCTTCGAGATGCAAGACTTGGACATCTTGCTTTTCTCATATGTAGGTACCGGGGACGCGGTTGGAGAACATAGACTTAAAAGGTTCTGGTCTTTTGCTTCATCACGTGACTGGGACACTTGTTGGTTCTCCATCCCCATGATGGCCTCCAAGAGGCATGTGCTTTCATGATCGGCGTCTTCACCTGTTTTGTGAGCTATCTTACACCTTCATGCCTTTACCTTCATGATTATTCATTCTTGCGTGTCGTGCTTTTCTTTGTGCTCACTTGTATCATATCGGCATGTGTTTCTCTTATAATATCTTTCATCATGCCTTTGCTAGTACCTTGCTTATGTATCCATGAGCTAGATTGTTATTCATTATTTCCAATGGGTGTATAAGTTTGGTTTTGTCATCATGAGTTTGTTTTGTTTTGTTTTTTTTTATCTTGCTCTTGTTGATTTTTGCTGTGTGTATCCACTGCTTACTTGATATCCTTGTTAGCGTACATTATCCATGTTTTGTTCTCTAACATATCTTATGCTTACATGGTATTGTGCCTTATTGTTAATTGTGGATACATGGGTTTTTGCCTTAGCTTCACTAGCATGCTTTACCCTTGACCGGTGTATGTTGTATGATATGCTATGCGCTTGTTTTCTCCTATGTCTTATTATGGTTTAAGGATTTTTGAGCTTTATCATATCTTGGATAGCTTGTGTTGCAATTGGTATGTTTGTCCTCATGCTCATACCCTGGTTTGCTATTTATATGCTTTTATGAGCTTTGGATCATCTACTGCTATTCTTGCTAGTCGTGTGACTCGGTACTGTTTTCCTAGATAATGTCTCACTAACCCAGTACCAAGGCATAGACTTCTTCTATCTCTTTGGTGTAGTCTTTTCAGTTGAGGAGAACATGTGGTTCATGATATCAGATGTTGGTTCTCTTCTCTCATATGCGCATTCGATGCTAGCTATCACTTTTTGGAGACGTAGTATGGTCCAGCTTCTACTCATTCGACTACATCTCACTGCCAAGCGATGTGACTTAGGTTCAAGCCCCTATACCTTACATTTGTGTTTGGTACCCCTATTTTGCTTCGCATAGCATCTGGTTCTTGTAAGGTGTTGGACTTGTTGAGTTCTTGGTAGATAGAAGGTTCTATTCTAGCACGTGTTCTTTCTAGACACTCTTCTTATCTCTTGGTTTGCTAGGATGCACTCTTCTCTCAGTCTAGGTCGAGCTTGTCTCCCAATCTCTAGTCCTTAGCAGGTTTTGAGCAACTTTTAAGATTTTGAGTGTTGGTGTTTCACTCCCTAGCTAGTCGACTTTTTTTTTTCTAGAGATCTTGTTAGTAGAAAGTTTTTGTGCAAGTTTGTTTAGTCCAAGGCTTAATTGGTAGGCATTCTCTCCAAACCTTTAGACCCATCCTGGTTTGCCACTTTGAGTAGTGAGTTGGGGGTAATTTATCCCTGTGGGTTGGTTTGAGGGGGAGTTGGTTCTTTTCTGAACTTTCCTTGTTCATCTGAACTTTCCTTGTTCAACTGATTTTTTCTTGATCTATTCTGAACTTGTTGATCTTTTTGATCTTTTGAAGGCTTTTTAGTCTCTTTTTGCATTCATTGTATCATATTGCATTCATATGAAAAACATAAAAAGATGCATTGTAATATAAGCTTTCTGCTTATCTTTTAATTGATGAAGCTTTGCTTATTACCCTCTTGAGCTTTAATATTTCAATTCTTGCTCAATGCTATGTCTAGTTCTTTAACTTACTAGAATTATCATACTTTCAAATGTGTAGCAAAGTCTTTGCTGAATGAGCTAGAACTCTAAAAACAACTTGAACTAAAAAAAACTGCAATTTGTGGATGTTTTAGCTAGTTGCGCAATTAGTGCTCCTTTTGTAACATTGGCCCTGTCAAAATTGTTTTGTTAGCTCTTGAATCTAAAATTGATCATTACTTGAGCTTCTTGTTCTTCTAAGAATCTAAAACTGCTCGTGTGAAAATGAAAAATCAATTTCAAGATTGTCTTGTGTTTAAATTGTGCCAAAATACTCTCACGAGACTGTATGTCCAAGACATGAACTTGGAGATAGTTTGATGGTCCAGACGATCTCATGGGGACTACTTGTCAAAATTAACATGAACCTCAAGATTTGTTGTCCTAGTAGAAGCTTAGGAAGAGTTTGTGGATAGCTCCTAGTCCAGGATCTTCTTCACTAAGATATACCTTTAATCAACTTCTGGTCGAAGCTTAGGAAGAGTTTGTGGATGGCTCCTAGTCCAGGATCTTCTTCACTAAGATAGACCATTAGTCAACTTCAATATTCATTGCAAATGAAAATTTTGTTGAAAAATAGGCGTTTGAGCTAATTTGAGCAAAATAATTCAATTTAGGACCTTTTTGTCTCTTAAAGTGGTCATTATTAGCTTTTTGATCTCACATTGATATTTTGACATGGCCATTATCATTTTAGGATCCATGTTGATGAACTTGCTAAATTTGAAGCTTTGCTTAAATTGTTACAATTTATTGCTTTACATTGAGCCTTCTAGCTTAGCTTTGATATATATGTCTTAACATGATCTTGCTAGTGCTTTTAGGCTTGATATGTTATTATGCAATATTAGAAATGCTAGCTTGTTCTTTTGAGTAATCTCCAAAGCTTCTTGTACTCAAAAATTGAAAAATACAAAAAAATAAAGCCACTCCATTCCATTTCATTCATACCCTATCTTCTTCCATACATCTTGATGAATCTATTGTCAAAGGGGGAGAAAGATTGGTAAAAAATGTTGTTTTAGAGCTTGATTTGGAGCTTTTGTGCAAATTTGGTCATTTTGAATCAATCCAACAAGTTTCTCAAAGATGAGTTTATCCTTGTTCTTGCTCTTCCTCTTTGATGATTTTGTGTTTTTGATGATTTGATGATCTTTCCTTGAGTTCTTGTGTTGATCTTACTTGCTGTGACATGTGGGAGACCATCTAAGATCATCTTGATCATCAATCACCCACGAGCAAGTGTTTGGATCATATTTTGGTTTTGACTTGGTTTTTGGAGCAACCTTCGTTCGAACGGAAAAAGGTTAGAACTTTGGCAAGGATCTTCACGATCGTCGATGGAATAGGTTCCTGACATCCTTAGGAAGGTGTGTTTCAAGTTTTGTGAACTTTGGAGTTGCGGATCAAAAGTTACGTCAATTTTTGATTTCGTTTTCAGGCTTTTACTATTCATTCGCCTATTTTTACTATTCACTGCGGTCGACCGGCACTGTTCATCCAGTTGTTCCGAATTGCGATACGCCCGGCACTGTTCATCCGGTACAACTGGTACTGTTCATCAGCACGTTTTTTTTGTATTTTTGGTCGCTTTTTGGGGGTTTGGAGTGGATTCAGCATAAGTCTTCCACTGTGCTTATCTATTGATCTTCATAGCTCTCGTAGCTATTGGAGTGAAATATGTATTGAATCCAATCTTAAAAGAAAAATTGATTGACCTCCTATTCACCCCCCCCCCCTCTAGTCGCCTTTCCGGTCCTACAATATATCAATATGTCATCAAAATAGACTACCACAAATTTTCCAATGAAAGTTCTTAGAACATGGTTCATTAAGCGCATGAATGTACTAGGAGCATTAGATAAACCAAAAGGCATCACTAACCATTCATACAATCCAAATTTCGTTTTAAAGGCTGTTTTCCAATTATCACCATGTTTCATTCTAACTTGATGATATCCACTACGCAAATCAATCTTAGAGAAAATAGTAGAGCCACTCAATTCATCAAGCATATCATCTAACCTAGGAATAGGATGACGATAACGAATGCTAATATTGTTGATAGCTCTACAATCTACACACATTCTCCATGTACCATCTTTCTTAGGAACAAGAATAACAGGAACGGTACAGGGACTAAGACTTTCACGTACGTACCCTTTTTCCATAAGTGCTCGCACTTGCCGCTGGATTTCTTTTGTCTCCTCCGGATTTGTACGGTACGGCGGCCTGTTGGGAAGAGGGGCGTCTGGAACCAAATCAATTTGATGTTCAATGCCTCTAATAGGCGGTAGACCAGTGGGCACCTCTGCCGGAAAGACATCCTCATAAGCCTGCAAGACATGAGATACAACACTAGGAAGAGATGTTAAGTCATTAGTAGAAACTAAAGCATCTTTGTCCAGCAATACAAAGTGCATCAAAGTGGGATCATCTCTCATCTCTCTCAAATCAAATTTGGTGGCTATCATGACTAGCTTTTGCTCTCTTTCATTCTTTCTTTTTTTACTCGGTTTATGCTTGTGGGTCTCACTTACTTTTTGTGGAATCACACTCTTTTGCTCTCTCCCTATCTCACCCTCTACTTGTGCCTCTATCTTTTGTATATTATCATTTACAATTTAAGAAAAAGTTAATGGTCGAAGCACCACGTCTTTGTTGTTCCACATGAACATGTATTGATTGGTCCTGCCATCATGAATCATGGCACAATCATATTGCCATGGCCTTCCTAGCAGTAAATGACACACATTCATGGATATCACATCGCATTCCACGGTGTCGCGATAGGAGCCAATCTCAAACTCAACATCCACAGTGTATCCAACACTCATTGACCCATGCTCATGCAACCATTGGATCTGATATGGATGTGGATGCTTCTTGAACCTCAACCCAAGTTTAGTACAAAGCTCTTTGCTAGCCAAATTGTGACAACTTCCTCCATCAATGATTACTTTGCAAAATTTGCCATCCTTGCTAACTTGAACTCTTGTTTGAAAAAGATTACAGCGCTGTTCGTGGTTGTATTTTGGTTGTACACTCAACACCGATAGAGTGCACACAAGGATAGGTCCAACCCCGGGGTCACAATAGACCAACTCATTCGTCTCCTCCTCCTTTTCCTCACAATGGGCATCACTATGCTTCTCCAAATCAGCCTCTTCGTCACTAGCGGAATCAAATTCCCCATTATCCATCATCAACATTACCTTGTTATTTGGGCAATCCCTTTGCATATGACCATGACCAAGGCATTTGAAACATTGTATAGCACTACTCTTGGCTGTGGAGCCGACTGATAAAGTGCCACTAGCTATTGGATATGAGGTATTCTTACCATGTGGAGTGGCTTCCACCTTCTTGCTAATTGATGGGCGAAAACTTGAACCACCACTTAGAGTTGTGCTCTTGCCAACTGATAACTTGGACACAAATTTACCCCCACTGGTTGGCGTATGGGTAGCAAAGGAAGATGATCTTGTAAACTTGGAATCTTCTTGCAATTGTGTTTCGGCCTTTGTAGCTTGATGCACTAACTCATGGAGATTGTTATAGGGCTGAAAATTGACAATACACTTCACGTTGTTAGAGGAAGCACACCATGATTTGCTCATCTTGTTCTTGAACCTTGGCTCATATCATGGCTAACTCCATCTCCTTGTAGCATTCCTCAACGGAATGGGATCCTTGCTTCATATTCTGTAATTTATCAAAAAGATCGCATTTATAATGACGAGGAACAAAGTGTGATCTCATCCCACGCTTCATCTCTTGCCATGAAGTAACAGGGTCTTCTCCATTTTTAGCTCTTTGATTGATGACTTGTTCCCACCAATCCAGAACACAACCCTCAAACTCAAGAGATGTCAATTGTATCTTTCTTTCATCAGAATAGTTATGCATGTGGAAAATCTTATCAATCTTCAATTCCCAAGTGAGATACTCCTCGGGATCAGTACCGCCTGCAAATTTGGGCATGGACAATTTGAGCCTGCCCAAACCATCATTGTCATTGTGTGGTCGATGATACTGGTCATTGCGACGCAATGCAAGGTCATCATCCTCATCTTGTTCAAGTGCAACACCACCTCGACCCCCGCCTTGGCCACAACCACGACCTCTGTCTTGGCCATGACCATGACCAGCGTGTGCTCCAAAAGCTCCTACACGTCCCCCGAGCAGTGGTGGTCGTGCTGCATTGACCACCACTCGATGGTGCGGTTCAAGAGGTGCCTGGGCAGCAGCTTCACCTCCGTGAACACTTGTTTCATCACCTCCGTTGCAGACTTGGATAAGCCTAGTGAGTGTTCTAATATCCTCCTGCAATTGGCGTGTATTTTGATCAGCTTGTAACTCCAAGTTTTGTACTTCTTGTGCGATATGATCAGCGAAAGCATCATGCTTCTCGTGGAGTTGATCAAGCCCTTCGTGCAACTCGCGGTGGAAATGGTCACGAAGCGCCCCAAATTGGTATTGCTTCACGACCGCTTGTGGGTCATTCACCTCGCCTTCATCGGCATATTGTTCCCCTCCACCTGACATGGTTAGTTGTGGAAAAGAAACAAGAACAGCAGCTATATATATGGATGTTGTGTGAAAAAGTCACTCAATCTCACTCTCTTCTCTCCCAAGCAAAGTTCTTACCCTTCTGAAGTAAATTAAGGTCGACGAACTTACAATTGGTGGAGGTTACGACCAGCAATTGTGATGATCAAGCGAATTTAAGAGTGTTTCACACTTAACACAACAACGGTTATTTAGTGGGGCTTGGTATGGAAGTATATAACCTATGCAATCTGAAATTCAAGTTGTTGTAATGCTAAGTAATAATCCAAGCTAGAATATTTTGCCTACGTGTTGATCCAAAGGATTTAAACGAAGTGTATGAATGCACACGCAAAGATAAATGTGACTTAATGCAAACAAAGGAAAGATCTAGTGAGAAGCAACTGAAATTGAGATAAAAAAAAACTAGCTTGTTTTGCACCAAGTACTAGGAGAGACGCTAGCCAATTGCAAAGATATCAGTGTAATGGCACAAGATTGCTTAGAGAGATTAAATACACAATCTGAAATTATGGGCTAAGAGTTACTCTTCCCAAAATTCGACCAGTATCTTTTCTTTTCCCCTTTCTTTCTCAAAACCACATGAACAAAGCTCTCTCCCCTTCGGCTATTAGGGCAACTGAAAAGAGAAATTGATACTAGTGTTTGGGTTTGTTTTTTTAATACTTTTACCAAGCCGTGGCTTTTTCTTCTATACGGCTACCTTTTCTTCTTTGCTTTTTTTGCAATGGTCGAATTAGGGTTTGCTCACCTCTTGATTGCACAAGCCTCACAATTCAGCAAGTGTAAATAAGTCTACGAGCAGCCCTAATGCAATTATCAAAAGCTAGTCTCAAAGATGAATTACTGTAGCCATATCAAAACGGACGTCCTGGTGCAATTTTGTCGTTGGCTATGACCACACCCACGACCCAACATAGGATAGAAGGTGCGGGTCGGATGTCTACGAGCACGACCACACTCACGATCAAGATTAAAAATTTTGCAGGTTTTCTGTGTACCCAAAGACAAAGCGACGCAAAGAAAACACGTAGATCAGCTCTTAAATAGAAAATCTAATGGACTAAAACCTAACAAAACTCACAAGAAAAAAACAGATTGAAAACTAGGGTTTGGAATTCTTGTGTTGCAATTTTCAGTTTATGGACTCTAGGAATAAGAACAACAAGAGAAACAATCTAATACTGAGGGTAAATAATCCTACCAAGTAAGCAGGGCTCTGATACCAAGATGATACGGGGTCGCCCGATCTTCTCGACGTAGGATCAAGATACTCACGTGTCTCTCTTGAATCGTAGTGATCTTCCGTTGCCCATGCAAGGATTAGCACTCTATAATTCGCAAGAACACCCGCGCTGACTTCACTGACCACCAAGTGAAATCACTGTGTTCCCAATTCCCAGCTGAAAGGTTAAACGATCTTAATTGAACTCCCAATTCCCCTTCAAGTTGTTTGTGTTTATAATGTCTTCCAATTGTACTTTGCTAAGTCTTTGGACTCACTCTTGCTGTTGTTTGTGTTTTTAGGTACCCCTTATAAGAACATCATGCGTGGGAGAGAATAGACCTAAGATTGGTTGCACACTGTCATGAACCATTCACAGTTGAATAAATTGAATGATGATTTAGTATTTGACTAAACTGCTTAAAAGATTTATTATGATTATGCCTTACGCTTTGGATAATTTGTGATAGAGTTGAATAGCATATTGTGAATATTATGGGGATATACTCACCATCTTAGGATGATGATACAATTGGCAATGGCATTGAAAGTTTATCGAAACACGCGTTTTCGACGAAGTTCAATTTGCTGTCAGACAGGGCGGTCGGACCAATGACGAAATCGGTCGACCGGCGGTGCGGTCGATCGCCATTGAGTGGTCAGTTCGACTGGTGTGTACTGTTCATTGGCCAAATGGTGGTGATGATTATTTGGTTAGGTCAAGTTCATGGGTTTCAGTGCATATATGTTGCATGATGCATGTTTTGACTAACGTGGGTCAAGTTGTGAAGAACTTGTTCCCGGAAACGATTTCTTGGTCTATTGTTGTGCGGGTTTCTTGGAGGTCAATGACGGTCAACGGTGAGGATGCTCGGGACTAGACTTGGAGAGCTGAGGTCCAAAACGATCGAGGGTACCGGGTGAGGTCAATGGATTCAAGCATGGTGCAAAATGGACAAGGATGACCGAACGGGCAGTTCGGTGCGACAGGTTGGATCAAGCGGCGCGGGGGTCGGTGCAAGTGCCATGGTGGTTTCGGTGGGAACCAGATGGGAGAGACTTCCCGACATGATAAGAGCCGTTGATCAGCCTACACGTGGCGAAGCATGGAAGTGCTTCATGAAGATTGGACTCGGTCTTTGGAAAAAGACCGAGAAGGGGTATTTTGGTAATTTCACCTAAATACCTCCTTGGTGACCTTTTGCCAACCCACGGCGCAAGTCGGCGCAAGGAGAAGCGAATTAGGTCAAGAGCAGATGAAGACGGCGCTTTAAAATACGTGCGTAAGTGAAACTCGTTTATGTGTGGGCTTAACAGGTGCCTATTAGGGTTTTCCTTCTAGAAGCTAGTCTCCACTATAAATAGGAGAGGGTGAAGTCCAGTACCTCTCAACTCTTCATTTTTGAAACCCTAGTTTTGTGTTCTTAGGGTTTGGAGAGATTAGTGGGAGGTTAGGTTTCAAGAGAGTTAGATTTGATTTTGTGCTCATGTGTTGAGTCCTTGTCCTCCTTAATGGAGTGGCTGTAAACCAACATCATATCAAATCAATCTAAGGAAAGATTTCACAAGATGAACTCCTTTGTGTTCTTACTCTCTATTTCTTGATTTTGAGTCTTTCTTTGATCCGCGAGTTTTCTCTTTGTTTCTTGCCTTGATCTAGCTTGCTGTGATATGTGGGAATACATCTAGGATCATCTTGATCATCAATCACCCACGAGCAAGTCTTTAGATCATATTTTTGTTTTGACTCGGTTTTTGAACAACCTTCATTCAAGCCAAGAAAGGTCAGAACTTCGGCAAAGATCCTCATGATCATTGCTTGGTATAGGTTTCTGACATCCTTGAGAAGGTGTGTTTCAAGTTTTGTGGAGTTTGGCCTTATAGATCAAAAGTTAGACCGATTTGTGTTTTGGTATTCGGGCTATCTCTCCTGTTCATCGTGCTGCCGGACTGACCGCGCCATAGCCACCGGTCAGACCGCCCTCCGGTCAGACCGCATAATAGCCACTGGTCAGACCGGCCAGAGCGGTCAGACCACAGATTGTACGTCGGTCATACCGTGCACGGGGTTTCCTGTTTTGGTTTTTGGTCTTTTGCTTTGGGGTTTAGATTGGATTCAATACAAGTATTTCGATGTGCTTGTGTATTAATCTTCATAGCTTCGATAGCTACTGGAGTGAAATTGGTATTGAATTCGATAAAGGTGAAAAAGTGATCGTGCACCTATTCACCCCCCCCCCTCTAGTCGCCTTTTCGATCCAACAAGTGGTATCAGAGCTCGGTTAGTTCAATCTTGATCTTAACCGGTCACTGAACTTGGCGATGGATAAGTACTCCACCAAGCCGCATATCTTCGATGGGCTCGACTATGCCTATTGGAAGAATCGCATGCGAGTCTTTCTTCAGAGCGAAGGACAAACTATATGGGAGGTTGTTCGAGCTCCGCTCGTTTTACCCGAGGTTGCTTCTCCAGCTTCAGCAGCCCTCTTGGCAAACAACCATAAGGCCCTATATGTTGGGCTTGGTAGACAGGAGTACGATAGGATTTGTAACCTTGAGACCGCACACGAGATTTGGCACACCCTCAAAACCTAACATGAGGGATCGTCCCAGATGAAGCAAGTGCACCAGACAGTCTACAAGCAAGAGTATAACAAGTTCGAGATGCATCCTAGCGAGAGCATCGATGACGTATTTACTCGCTTTAACAAGGTGATTAATCAGATGAGTGTTGTAGTCATTGAGTACTCTCAATCTGAGAATGCCACCCACTACTTGGCTGCAATCAACACCAAGGAGTGGGAGATGAAGGCTACTACCATTGAGGAGAATGTTGATCTCTCTAGTCTCACTTTAGAGTTGCTTTATAGCAACCTCAAGACTCATGAGATCAAGAGAGGTAGTCTTCCTAAGAAGGATAACATAGCTTTGGTGGCGGATCCTCTTAAAAGAACTTCTGATAGTTCTTCTAAGTCTTCTTCTGGTCTTTCTCTTACTTGTTTATCTGCAATTCATGAAGAAGAATTTGAGAGTCTTCCTGAGGCTGATTTAGCTCTTTTAGCCAAGAAAGTCACACAGGCCTATAACAATGTTAGAAACAAGAAGAGAGGTGACCCAGTGACGTGCTATGAGTGTGGAGAGCTCTATCACATCTGGGCAAACTGCCCCAAGCTGAAAGGTAAGGGCAACCACAAGGATGAGAAGGCTGCCTGGAAGAAGCCTCAGGGGAACAAGCCCAAGTATGATGCTGCCAATCTCATGAAGGCCGCTCACCGGGTCCTTGCCGCTTTTGGAGAGCAATCCATGAGCGATGTGGACTCCGGAAGCGAGGAGGATAAGGAGGAGGAGCTCCCTCAAGACAAAAAGAAAGGGAAGGAAAAAAGACTTCACCGGCATGTGCTTTATGGCCGACTCCGTCGACATCGACGACACCGATGAAGATCATCGTGGAAGGGGGAAGAACACGTGGCTCGTCGACTCCGGCTGTTCACGCCACATGACTGGAGACTCAAGATGGTTCACCTCCTTCACGCGGTCGATGGGTGATGACTTCATCACCTTTGGAGATGATACACAAGGGCGAATTGAAAGAACGGGATCGATCAGGGTGAATGACAGATTCATCCTAAAGGATGTCACTCTTATGGACAAGCTAAGGTACAACTTGCTTTCTGTTTCACAGCTTCTTGATGATGACTACGAAACTCGATTTAAGAAAAAATGCATGTAGTGTGCTTGATTCTGCCGGTGAGCTTGTTTTTGGGATTTCTAGAGTTGGTAGAATTTTTGGAACTAATTTTTTTGAATCTCTTGTTGAAACATTTGCTCCTGTTACTAGACTAGAAGCCATTCGCATTCTGCTTGCATTTGCTACATCTAAAGGCTTTAGATTGTATCAGATGAATGTCAAGAGTGTCTTTCTAAATGGTTTTATAGAGGAGGAAGTGTATGTTAGGCAACCCCCAGGCTTTGAGAATCCCAAACACCCACATCTTGTTTTCAAGCTATCCAAAGCCTTGTGTGGTCTTAAGCAATCACCTAAAGCCTGGTATGATAGACTTAAGACCTTCTTGCTTAAGAATGATTTTGAGATGGGTAAGATAGACAAGACCCTGTTCATTCTTAGGCATGGCAATGACGTCCTGCTTATTCAGATTTATGTAGATGATATTATCTTTGGTGGTTCTTCTCATACTCTTGTTTCCAGTTTTTCTGAGACCATGTCCAGGGAATTTGAAATGAGTATGATGGGAGAGCTTAACTACTTTCTGGGGCTTCAAATCAAGCAATGCAAGAAAGGGTCTTCATCCATCAGACGAAGTACACCAAGGATCTGCTCAAGCGCTTCGAGATGGATGACTGCAAGATGATTGCCACTCCCATAGCAACTTCGACTACTTTGGATCCAGATGAGGAAGAAGAAGCTGTGGATCAACGCGAGTACCACAGCATGATCGGCTCTCTCCTATACCTGACGGCATCAAGACCGAACATCTACTTCGCGGTCTGCCTCTGTGCGAGGTTTCAGGCATCTCCGAGGACTTCTCATCGCTAAGCCATCAAGCGCATTTTCAGGTACCTTCACTCTACCCTCCAGTATGGCATTTGGTATTCCTGCTCTTCTTTGTTATCCATTCGGGGGTTTTCTGATTCTGATTTTGCGGGCTGTCGGCTAGATAGGAAGAGTACCTCAGGTACTTTTCACTTCTTAGGCACTTCTCTTGTCTCTTGGTCTTCTAGGAAGCAGTCCTACGTAGCTGCTGCTAGTTGTTGTAGTCAGATTTTGTGGATGGTGTCCACCCTTAAGGACTTTGGGTTAGCTTTGCTAGTGTTCCTCTTTTCTGTGATAACACTTTTGCCATTAATATTGCTAAGAACCCAATGCAACATTCTAGGACCAAGCACATAGACATTCGTTATCACTTCCTTAGAGACCATGTTGAGAAGTGTGATATTGTGCTACATTTTGTGGAGTCTGAGGCTCAGCTGGCGGATATCATCACTAAGCCTTTAGACTCAACAAGGTTTGCCACCTTGAGAAGTGAGTTAGGGGTAATCTATCCCTATGGGTCGGTTTGAGAGGGAGTTGGTTCTTTTCTGAACTTTCCTTGTTCATCTGATCTTTTATTGATCTTTTCTGAACTTGTCAATCTTTTTGATTTTTTTTTCTTGCATCTCATTGTATCATATTGTATTCATATGAAAATCCAAAAAGATGCATTGTAATATAAGCTTTACTGCTTGTCTTTTAAATTGATGAAGCTTTGCTTATTCTCCTTTTGAGCTTTGGTATTTCAATTCTTGCTCAATGCCATGTCTAGTTCTTTGACTTGCTAGAATTATCATGCTTTCACATGTGTAGCTAAGTCTTTGCTAAATGAGCTAGAACGTTTGTTGGACCGAAAAGGCGACTAGACGGGGGGTGAATAGGAGCATGCTCACTTTTTCACTTTGATCAAAGTCAACACAAATTTCACTCCAATAGCTATAGAAGCTATGAAGATCAATATATCAGTACAGCGGAAGACTAGTATTGAATCCAATCCAAAATCCCCAAAGCAAAAGACCAAAAACAGAAAATCACAAACCCTAATCCAGAGGGCCAGACTAACCGACGGCAAAAGTGCGGACTGACCTCTCTTGCCGGACTAACCTCAGGCAAAAGTGCAGACTGACCTCAGGTCGGACTGACCTCAGGCAAAAGTGCGGACTGACCTCAGGCCGGACTAACCTCAGGCAAAAGTGCGGACTGACCTCAGGCACGATGAACAGCACAAACAACCCGAAAACCAAAACTCAAATCGGTCTAACTTTTGATCCGTAAGGCCAAACTCCACGAAATTTGAGACACGCCTTCTCTAAGATATTAGGAACATATTCCAATCAAAGATCACAGAGATCCATGCCAAAGTTCCTATCTTTTTCAGTTTGAACGAAGAGTGCTCCAAAACTGAGCCAAAATCGAAATATGATCTAGAGACTTACTCGTGGGTGATTGATGATCAAGATGACCCTAGATGGGTTCCCACATGTCACGGCAAGTTAGATCACAGCAAGAAACCAACCAAAAACTCGCGGATCAAAGAAAGACTCAAAATCACCAAATAGAGAGAAAGAAAGCAAATAGACTCATCTTTGAGAAAACTTTCTTTGGATTGATTTGGTATGGTATTGGTTTACAGCCACTCCATCAATGGAGGACAAAGACTCAATACATGAACACGAAATCAAATCCAACTCTTTAGAACCCTAACCTCCACTAATCCTCTCCCTAAGCAAACTAGGGTTTCAAAACAATGAAAGGGTTGAAGGGGGTGCAGCCACCTCCCTCCTCTATTTATAGTGGAGGCTTAGACCTTCTAGAAGCATTAACCCTAATGGGCTCCCGTTAAGGCCCACACACAAATGGGTCACACACGCACATATTTTAAAGCGCCGTTTTCATCTCCTCTTGACCTAATCCGCTTCATCATGCACCGTCTTGCGCCGCGGGTTGGCAAAAGGTCACCAAGGCAGTATTTGGTAAAATTACCAAAATACCTCTTCTCGATCTTTTTTGAAGACCGGGTCCAAACTGCATGAAGCACTTCCATGCTTCGCTATGTGTAGATCCAACGGCTCTCATCATGTCGGCAAGTCTCTCCCATCCGGCTCCTACCGAAACCACCATGGCACTTGCACCGACCCCCGCGCCGCTTGATCCAACCCGTCGCACCAAACTGCCTGTTCGATCATCTTTGTCCCTTTTGCACCATGCTTGACTCCATTGACCTCACCCGGTATCCCCGATCGTTCTGGACCTCAGCTCTCCAAGCTTAGTCCCGATCATCCTTGTCGTTGACCGACATTGACCTCAAAGCAACCTACACAACAATAGACAAAGAAATCGATTCCGGGAACAAGTTCTTCACAACTTGACCCACGTTAGTCAAAACATGCATCATGCAACACATATGCCATGAAACCTATGAACTTGACCTAACCCAACACTCATCGCCACCGATTGGCCGATGAACAACACAAAATCGGTCAGACCGCCATTGAATGGCCGGTCTAACCGCAGCTTGATTTGATGGCCCACAACGCCGGCTCGACCAGCAGCGATCGATGCGCCCCAATGCCGGTCGACCAAGACCGCCTCGACAATTTTTCAAATTTCGACGAAAACGCGTGTTTCGACAAACTAAAAACGACATTGCCAATTGTAACATCATCCTAAGATCATGAGCATATCCCTATGATATCCACAACATTAAGACAACTTGAACTAAAAATTACAATTTGTGGATTATTTAGCCAGTTGCGCAATTAGTGCTCCTTTTGTAACATTGGCCCTGTCAAAATTGATTTGTTAGCTCTTGAATCTAGTATTGATCATTAATTGAGCTTCTTGTTCTTCTAAGAATCTAAAACTGCTCTTGTGAACAATGAAAAAACAAATTTCAAGATTGTCTTGTGATTAAAATGTGACAAACTACTCTCATGAGACTGTATGTCAAAGACATGAACTTGGAGATAGTTTGATGATCCAGACGATCTCATGGGGATTGCTTGTCAAAATTGACATGAACCTCAAGATATGTCGCCCTGGTAGAAGCTTAGGAAGAGTTTGTAGATGGCTCCTAGTCTAGGATCTTCTTCACTAAGATATACCTTTAATCAACTTCTGGTCGAAGCTTAGGAAGAGTTCGTGGATGGCTCCTAGTCCAGGATCTTCTTCACTAAGATAGACCATTTGTCAACTTCAATCTTCATTGCAAATGAAAAATTGTTGAAAAATGGGCGTTTGAGCTATTTTGAGCAAAATGATTCAATTCAGGACCTGTTTTCTCTTAAATTGGTCATTATTAGCTTTTTGGTCTCACATTGACATTTTGACATGGCCATTATCATTTTAGGATCCCTGTTGATGAACTTGCTAAATTTGAGGCTTTGCTTAAATTGTTACAATTCATTGCTTTACATTGAGCCTTCTAGCTTAGATTTGATATATATGTCTTAACATGATATTGCTAGCGCTTTCAGGCTTAATATGTTTTGTGCAATTTTAGAAATGCTAGCTTGTTCTTTTAGGTAATCTCCAAAGCTTCTTGTACTCAAAAATTAAAAAATACAAAAAAATGAAGCCACTCTATTGCATTTCATGCATGCTCTTTCTTATGCTTGTTCCTCATTTCTGCATTTGTCATCTCTGGATGAGAGAAAAGCGTGATTCCTTGATGACTCCATTGTCAAAGGGGGAGAAGAAGTAACAAAAATGTTAAAAGTGGAGCTACTTGGAGGAATAGGGAGAAAATGATTTTTTGTGAAAAATGATGATCATAGTGAGGGGGAGCTTTCTATTTGCATTCTTATGGTCTTATTGCCATTTCTGAACTTGAATCGCATTTCTTGGAACCTCACAATGATCAAAGGTCAAATTGAACAATTGTTCTTTCATATGGACCTTAAGTGAGATTTTTGACTCTTTACTGGAAATTAAAGCTTTCTTGCTTTCTTTGACTCGACCTCACTTGCCTTTGCTATTCTGAAGCTAGCTTGGTCATTTCCTTTGCTTGCTCTTGCATTTAGACCAAGATGTGCCTTTGCGTGAAAACGTGAGTATTTTAATTCTCAAACCTCAAATCTTACATTTTTAGGAAATTGTCAATGTGTTCATCAAGGGGGAGATTATGGATATCATGGGGATATGCTCACGATCTTAGGATAATGATACAATTGGCAATGGCATTGAAGGTTTGTTGAAACGCGCGTTTTTGGCGAAGTTCAATTTCTTGTCAGCTAAGGCGGTCGGATCGTGACTAGAGACCGGTCGGGCCGGCCAAATCTTGTCGAGCCGGCTATTGAGTGGCTGTCTGACCGGTGTGTACTGTTCATCGGCCAACTGGTGGTGATGATTGTTTGATTAGGTCAAGTTCATGGGTTTCAGTGCATATGTGTTGCATGATGCATGTTTTGACTAACGTGGGTCAAGTTGCGAAGAACTTGTTCCCGGAAATGATTTCTTGGTCTATTGTTGTACAGGTTGCTTGGAGGTCAACGACGGTCAACGGTGAGGATGATCGGGACTACGCTTGGAGAGCTGAGGTCCAGAACGATCGAGAATGCCGGGTAAGGTCAATGGATTCAAGCATGGTGCAAAATGGACAAGGATGACCGAACGGGCAGTTCGGTGTGACGGGTTGGATCAAGCGACGCGGGGGTCGTTGCAAGTGCCATGGTGGTTTCGGTGGGAGCCGGATGGGAGAGACTTACCGACATGATGAGAATCATTGATCAACCTACACGTAACGAAGCATGGAAGTGCTTCATGAAGATTGTACTTGGTCTTTGGAAAAAAATCAAGAAGGGGTATTTTGGTAATTTCACCTAAATACCGCCTTGGTGACCTTTTGCCAACCCGCGGCGCAAGACGGCGCAAGGAGAAGCGGATTAGGTCAAGAGGAGATGAAGACGACGCTTTAAAATGCGTATGTGAGTGAAACCCGTTTGTGTGTGGGCTTAACAGGTGCCCATTAGGGTTTTCCTTCTAGAAGCTAACCTCCACTATAAATAGGAGAGGGTGCTAGCCAGCACCTCTCAACCCTTCATTTGTGAAACCCTAGTTTTGCGTTCTTAGGGTTTGGAGAGATTAGTAGGAGGTTAGGGTTCTAGAGAGTTGGATTTGATTTCGTGCTCATGTGTTTAGTCTTTGTCCTCCTTGATGGAGTGACTATAAACCAACATCGTATCAAATCAATCCAAGGAAAGATTTCACAAGATGAACTCCTTTGTGTTCTTACTCTCTATTTCTTGATTTTGAGTCTTTCTTTGATCCGCGAGTTTTCTCTTTGTTTCTTGCCTTGATCTAGCTTGTTGTGACATGTGAGAATACATCTAGGATCATCTTGATCATCAATCACCCATAAGCAAGTCTTTAGATCATATTTTCGTTTTGACTCGATTTTTGAACAACCTTCATTCAAACCAAGAAAGGTCGGAACTTTAGCAAAAATCCTCACGATCGTTGCTTGGTATAGGTTCCTGACATCCTTGAGAAGGTGTGTTTCAAGTTTCGTGGAGTTTGGCCTTATAGATCAAAAGTTAGACCGATTTGTGTTTTAGTTTTTGGGCTGTCTGTCCTGTTCATCGTGCTGCCAGACTGACCACGCTATAGCCTCCGGTCAGACCGCATAACAGCCGCCGGTCAAACTGGCCAGAGCGGTCAGACTGCAGATTGTACGCCGGTCAGACCGCACACAGGGTTTCCTATTTTGGTTTTTAGTCTTTTGCTTTGGGGTTTAGATTGGATTCAATACAAGTATTTCAGTGTGCTTGTGTATTGATCTTCATAGCTCTATAGCTACTAGAGTGAAATTGGTATTGAATTCGATAAAGGTGAAAAAGTGATCGTGCGCCTATTCACCCTCCCCCCCCCCTAGTCGCCTTTTCGGTCCAACGCATATTATGGATGTTCTTTCATGATTCATTTGAATTGGATGTTTGGATTATTAAATGATGTTATATTGATCTGTTAGAACCTCTGGTATAGTCACCTATACAAACGAGGTTCTGCCAAAATTTAGTAAAAAGTCTTAGAACTTTGTTACTCTATTCGTTTAGTAGCATTCCAGGCTCTTATTGGGCTGGGGTGTTACAGAGCCGCCCATATGGGTGAAACCCCTCGTGAACCGTCCTTATGTGTGCAGACGGGGCTCCCACGGAGGACCCATACGTTGTGTCGGAGTCATCGGCCCAGCCTCAGCAACTGTCGATGCTCCTCGGGCGAGGGAACCTTCCTGGATCCCACCCCGCACAGTCCCTACAACAACATAACAATTTTTCACCATAACACTACCACCTGCAACTCAGAGCTAGCACACCACAATGTACTAAGTCAAGAGGGGTCCCCTATCCCCCTCATGTGGATGCACGCAAAAGTACTTGGATCATTGGCCCAAGTAATTTGGTCCTTGTTGACTTGAGCACAAACCACACACCCAATAACCACACCATCCAACCATATACCCAAGTCCAAAACATTTTATTTTTAGTTTTATTTTTTCCAATTACAATACATATATAAGTACCATGACCCAAGTATTAAAAGTGATAATATAATGGGCAACGTATCACATGCACATAGCACAATTGCTGCACATATGCACACAGCCAATCTGGACCCTCCATCTCGGTTTGGACGGCCGACCACGCAGTATACAAGACGCCACCCAAAGCAGCTGGAAGCAAGAATTTCTGTTTCCCCCCTCACTCGCCCATGGCAGCACGGAGATTTTCCTCCCCCCACCTCACTCGCCCGAGCTCATGGCGTAGGGTTCCTCGTGCCGCCATTTTCGTCGCGCAAGCTCGCGCCGCCACTGCGCCGCTGCCTCCCTCACTTACTCGCCCGAGCTCGCGCCCCTGCTGTGTCGAATCGCCCTGAGTCGGACCCCCTGAGCCGCCCTGCGTCCGCCGCGTCCCGAGCTCATGGCGTAGGGTTCCCCACTCGTGGTCGCGCCGCCGGTTCCTCGCGCCGCCATTTTCGTCTCCCGAGCTCGCGCCGCCACTGCGCCGCTGCCTCACTCATTACTCGCCCGAGCTCGCGCCCCTGCTGTGTTGAATCGCCCTGAGTCCGACCCCCGAGCCGCCCTGCATCCGCCGCGTCGCCTGAGCTCATGGCGTAGGGTTCCTCGCCCGTGCTCGCGTCGCGCCGCCATTTTCCTCGCCCGAGCTCGCTCCGCCATTGCGCCACTGCCTCCCTCACTTACTCACCCGAGCTCGCTCCCCTGGTGTGTCGAATCGCCCTGAGTCTGACCCCCCGAGCCGCCCTGCGTCCACCGCGTCGCCGACTGATTTAGCACTTGCTGTGCGTCGCGTCGCCGACTGTGAGTTAGCCCCATCCGTCCCTCCTCCCAAGTCGCGCCCCTACTGTGCGCCGCGTCGCCGACTTCGTCCCGAGTAAGCTTTTGTTGGATTTTGTTGTCTGATAGTTCACAATTGATATGAACTCGTGTTTGATTGTGGATTGCTTTGGTTTGATGTGCAGCCGCGTATGGACGAAATGGAAGATGTAAGCAGCTCTGTGCGGCCACTAGCTTTGCCTAGTCCAGAACCCCTCGAAATGGCCGATGCACACTCTCTCATTGCGATATCGGATTGTAAAACCCCTCTGAAGGCGGCTAGCATTCCATTCTGCATGAGTGTGCGCTCAATTTTTATTTTGCATGATTAACATCGTTCTAGGGCTAAATTGTCGTTACTGCTGCAGGGATCGTCATCCACACCTGTAGTTACTGAGTCTTTGACACCTGCGAAGGGGATGATTTTTGAAGACAAGGACGCAGCCCTAGAGTTTTACAAAGCATACGCACATGTTGCGGGCTTCTCCGTTCGTATTGGACAACGGACGACTAGGAATGGGGTGTTGCAATGGAGGCGGTACTATTGTGCCAGACGTGGGTGGAAGGATGAAAAAGGTAAGGACAAGGTGGATGTCACAGTGAAGAGGTCATATGAGTCTAAATTGAGTAGGTGCGGTTGTGAGGCCATGTTTGGTATCAAACGGACTAAGGACAATAAGTTCAGATTAGAGACATGTGTTGAAGTCCATAACCATGGTTTTGTCTCACCTAGTAAGCAGCACTTGATATGGTCTAATAGACAAGTTACTGAGAAGGCTAAGACTACACTGTTCGCATGCCATCAGGCAAGCATTGGCACTTCTAGGGTATTTAGATACCTTCATGTTAGTGAGGGTGGATTTCAGAATGTAGGATGCACAAGGAGGGACTTGCAAAATTATCATCGTACTTTGAGAGAGAGAGAGTATAAAGTCATCAGATGCTCAGATGTTTCTTGATAATCTAGCTAGAAAGAACGAGAATAATGCTGCTTTTTATTTTGACTATGTTATTGATGATAAGGGTAGATTGGTGCATGTGTTTTGGGCGGATGCAACCTGTAGGAAGAATTACGTTCATTTTGGTGAGTTGCTCTCATTCGATACGACATATAATACAAACCAATACGAGATGGTATTTGCACCGTTCATGGGAGTTAATAACCATGGGGGATGTGTTCTATTTGGGGCTGCATTGCTACTTAATCAGACAATTGAAACGTTCAAATGGTTGTTTCATACTTTCTTAAGATGTATGGGAGGTGTTGCCCCTAGACTTATAATAACTGACGAAGATGCGGCCATGAAGAAGGCAATTGAGCTTGTCTTCCCAACTAGCACGCATAGGTTATGTATGTGGCACATACTGAACAAACTTCCAACTAAGATAAGGCCGAATTTGAGGGATAACAAAATGTTTTACAGTCGTGTGAATTCATGTGTATATCCCTCAGAAACTCCAGAAGAATTTGAGTCACAGTGGGCAGCTATTATTTCTGAGTTCGGTTTGGAAGATAATGAGTGGCTCGCTGGTCGGTATAGGATTCGGGCCTCTTGGGTACTAGCCTACTTTATGGACGTACCCTTGGCGGGAATTCTTAGAACAACTTCAAGGTCTGAAAGCGCCAATTCTTTTTTCAATCGCTTTATTGGTTACAAACATGCTTTGGTGGAGTTCTGGATCAGGTTCGACACTGCAGTGGAGGAACAAAGGCAAAAGGAGCTCAGAGAAGACCATGCCACCTTTCACACTAAGCCTCAGTTGAAGACACCATGGACATTAGAGCAGCATGGCAGTGAAGTATTCAGCCATATGGTTTTCTCTAAATTTCATAAGGAGGTTATTGCAGCCAGGGACAAGTGTGTTGTCGAGAGCACGGCGCAAGTATGTGACCTTAAAGTAACAGCGGTCAATGAGGATGGCAAGAAGGTTAGAAAAGTGACATGTGACACTAACACCATGATTGCGTAGTGCTCCTGCATGTTGTTTGGCACTCATGAAATTCCTTGCTGACACATTATCCTTGTTTTACGAGGTGCATTGTTGAATGAGCTTCCTAGTCATTATGTTTTGAAAAGGTGGACTGCTAACTGCAAGAGGGAGGTTGTATTTGATGAGAATGGCAATGTTCTTGAGGAGAAGCCCAAAGATCCCACAGAGGAAGAAATAAAAATGTTGGCTTCTGAGATGCGAAAGGATTTGGAAGATTTGATACATCGAGCTAGCCCTTCACTTCCTTACATGCAGAATGCTAGAGGGAAACTTAAAAAATTTATGCATGAGATAAACCAGGAAATTCCTGTTCGCCAGCAAAGTAGAGTGGAGGAGGTTGAAGCCTATCTTGGGTGTGGCATCCCTGATCAGATAGATATATTGCCGCCAACAGACAAACTCACTAGAGGGAAATGCAAGAGGAATCGGCCTGGGGAGAATAAGCAGAAGTCTAAGGGAAAGGCCGCACGCATGTGTAGGACATGCAATGAGATCGGCACCCATGACAGCCGCAACTGCCCTTCACGGAAGCAAGCAAAATAATCATGTATGACTTGTACTCACTGTATAGCATTCCATTGATATGTGCTTCTAGTACTTAGCATTCATATTTGCTTTGTAGGTGGCTGTAAAGGGGGTGGCTAAGCATGCGGACGACACCAAGCATTAGTTGTTATATTTGCTTTGTTTGGTCAATGCTTAATAGAGTTGTAATATGTTGTATGGACCTGTGATCTTTGCAATGTATCTGTACCAATGTATCTTGATCTTTGCACCTCTTTTAGTTTGTGCTCTGTACCAATGTATCAGTTGTTTTAATGCGTTTGGACAGAATATGTTTCAAACTGGGCATTCAAACTTTTGTATGATTGAGCTGTGAATCATCTTGCATGCATCTACAGCGGCCTTGGTTATTCAGATTAAAACTGATGTTAGGTTTAGGTTTTACTGAGTTTCATGCATGATTTCTATGATTGTCATGCACTACACATGCTGAGTCAATCATTTATATTTGCGCTACGATCCGATGACACTGTATAAAGAGTGTAGATCTCTTCATGTCACCATTGCTGCTTCAAACAGAATGTACTGCTCTTCATGGTGGCAATGTCGGACTCACCCAGTACTATGACATGGAATGGGTCTGAGCAGATGTTAGCTATTTTATGCTATTTTCATGTACAGCTGTGATGTAAAGGGGAAATGATGCGTGTAATGTTTGATTGCCGTTAGCTATTTTCTACTATTTTCAGCTGGCCCAAATGCTTTGATCTGGACCTGTGAACCTGTGGTTTATTGTTAATTGAAAACCTGTGGGATCCTATGGTCATAATCTGCATGAAGCAATCAAACAGAAGAATCTGAGATGTTTGTACAATGGGCCATTAGCTAAAAGCATATAGGGTCTGATCAGTATCACAAAATGATCACATCTTCCATGTTTCAGGTCTTAGAATTCAAACTGGACATTCAAACTGAACATATACATTCAAACTGGACATATACATTCAAACTGGACATTCAAACTAGACATATACATTCAAACTAGACATATACATCAGGTTCAGGTCTTAGACTTCAAAGACACAGGTTCAAACTGGACATATGCAGAGACACAGAAGTCTGATGAAATGGAATGGGTCTGAGCATCAGGTTCGGAGTAGTTCACCAACAAGCAAACAAGTCGTGTTCGGAGTAGTTCACCAACAAGCAAACAAATGTCAGTCTCGAGCATCGTCGCGAGATTACAACCAAATTCAAACTGGACTGGACATTCAAACTGGACTGGACATTACAACCATATTCAAACAGTATCAGTTGTAAGATGCATCAGGTTCTGGACATTACAACCATATTCCAACATGTTTTAGTCCATTACAACATATACAACAGGTCATTAGTCCATTACAACCATATACAACAGGTCAAGTACAATAGCAGTGCAGTTGGTATGAGCATTCAAACAGTATCAGGTATACAACCACCACATTCAAACTGGATGCATCTTACTGCTTCTTACATTCAAACTGCTCAAATTACCTAAATTACCAGTGCAAATTCATACTACATTTTACATTACATAGGACTAATTCACAACTAAATTACAAGCTCAATTCCCTATCTTTCCAATGTAAATTCTTACCAGGAAGAAAATAAATGCAACAACAATTACTTTTAACTTCTCATCTGCAGCACTGGACTTTTGGATTGACTTGGTAATCTGGTCATTCATCTGGTCCAATGAGGTTTTGATGGCGACTAAACTGCTCCAAAACATGGTTATCTCTTCTCTCATGTTCAACCGGATGCATCCCACTCAACAGCCTCTTGTATTGATCCTTCCACATGAATGTGTCGCATTCTTTGGAATATGGCTGGACCAAAACATGCCACCCAACTTGAACATCAAACTGCAGATTAGGTTTAACATCAAAATCAAGAGAAAGGTCGATTCTTACCCCGTCGTTTCTAGGGCACTTGTAGTATTCCTTACCTTGGTTCTTAGAGCTCCCGGACACAGCCCATATCATCGTCGTGTGGCACTTCGGGCATGGGACGAGAGGAAGCCCACCGCTAGGGCCTGACGTGGACCACTCGGAGTGCGTCTCCGTGCGAGATTTGTGCTTCTCCATGGTGCGCCAACGCCCAGGGTCGCACAAGGGGGGAGGAGGAGTGTTCCCTCACGGGCTAGTCACCCGGCGCCGCCACGGTCGCCCCCAACCCTAGAGGCGGAGGGAACGGAGCACAAGGGAGAGGGAAGACCTGGTGGGAGCGAGGCGGAGGGAGGGGAGCACAAGGGGGGAGGCGGAGCGGCACTGGCTAGTCGACCGGCGCGATGCCACGGTCGCCTCCATCGCCAAAGGTGGATTGGGGATCTGCGGATTGGGGGGATTGGGGGTGACCACGGGATTGGGCAGAGCCGCAGGGGGCAAAACGCAAAATCGCACGCGCTCGCGCGATGGCCTTCATCCGCGCCGTCCAAACCGAAATGGAGGGTCCAGATTGGCCGTGTGCATATGTGCAGCAATTGTGCTATGTGCATGTGATATGTCGCCAATATAATGACCATCATCGAAGCGATGATCCCCATACTACTGTTCTAAGCATTGCTAGGCGACACAGACTCATATACATTATATAAATGACCAAAACCATCCATCGAGCTCTAAATCACTTAGCACAATATTAACTTAGGATCAGTTGCAATGGTAAACATTTACTATAGATCATGCATCTATTCGTATGAACTACCTCTAATGAGAATTAACCATCAAATAGAACATGCATACATACAGTTGCAAAACAAGGTAATTGACTAAAAAAATAGTAGGATCAATATGATCAAAGGGGGGCTGCTTGCCTTGCTGGAGATATTCCACTTGCTGCTGAGGACCACTCTCGTAGAAAATCGAATCTTGGAAACCTAATCGAACTAACGAGAAGAACAAATAACAATGAATAACGTCAAATAAAACCCAAAAATTAAAATTCATCCAAAATGCATGAAATTTACACAATAGGTAGAGTATGATTTTAGATGAATTTAGAAATAAAAATCATTCAATTTGGAGTTTGCATGTGAGAGTTATGCCCTAATCATTTTCGGTCACGAGAGAAATTCCAGAAAAATAGGTTTCGCTAGTGTAGCTGAAAATAATTGTTTTCGCAAAACTTTCTAGAAAGGTGGTGGAGATGAAATTTTCATGACAGACAGAGCATAACATGTTATGAACAAAAAAAATTGATTCACTCCATTTGGAGTTTAAATGAAATTTCTATGCATTTTCAGAGTTATGCCATTAGTGTACAATTAATTAGAACATCAATATTTTCTGTGATATTAATATGTTTCAAACCTATTCCAAGTTAAATTACACTAAAAATGGAAAATAACAAAACTGATTTCACTTAAGTTGGAGTTAAAATGAAATACTTGTGAATTTTTGAAGTTAATTAAATTTTCAGTGTAAAAACAATTCATTTCAGAGATTAATTTGAACTTCGAAATTTTCTATGATAATGACATATTTAAAACCTATTCCAAGTGAAAGTACATTAAAAATATAAACCAACAAAATTGGTTGCACTCAAATTGGAGTTGAAATGAATTAGTTATGCATTTTTTATGTTTAAACCATTTCCAGTGCAAAAGTAATTCATTTCGGAATTTCTAAATGTATTAAAAACTTTTTGTACTCGGTCTGAGCTAGCCATAGTCACTAACCAGTGGGGTCCACTCAACAGTGTTTCTTTTCTTTTAATTTCCTAAATTAAATTACTACTGACATGTGGGGTCTACTTGTCATAGGCTCGGCTCATGACACAGTGCATGGACCAGCGGTTCACGAGCATAGTTCATTGGTCCATTGGCCATGGAGTGCTTTACTATGTAAATCGGGCCCGCAAGTCAGCGACCAAAAAGGAAACCAGGTATTAACTACTCCCATGATTTCTGTTCATGGGTCCACCAGTCATAGAAACATTAACTAACACCTAATGAGTACTTTAACCTAACCGACAGAGATTAAGCCATTAAACGCTCGCTACATTACCGGTCCAAATCCGACAACAGAGACGCTCTGGGCCGTGAGCTCGCCTAGCATGCTGCTAGCGAGCTAGTCCACGGCGGCACTAGCCAAGGGCCAAAATGGGATCCTGGCACTATTGCGCACCGAAAGGTGCCGATGGCGATGGCCGAGATGGCAGGTAGCGACGGCACGACGATGAGGAGCGGAGGAGTAGGTACAAAAAATGCGATGTGGTGGTGCATTGAGCTACTGGGAGTCACTAGGATCCTACCAAAGTGGAGAGGGTTCAGGGAGCTCATCGGAAATGGTCCGGCGACAATCAACAGTGGCGGCGATGACAGCTTCACCGTGGAGAGGATACCCTGGGCAAAGAGAAAGGGAATTGAGGGTAGGGAAAGCTCAACTAAGGTTTGGAGATGGTGCTAGAGCAAGCTATGGAGAAATGGACCCTCTTACCAAAGATGGGGAAGATGGAGGAGTTTTCGGTCGAGTTTGAAGAAAATCCAAATTTTGACAAACCCTGCGATCCAAAGCTGAAATTAGCATGGGGAAAGAATCCTTATGCCCAGGAACATATTATGACGCAGATAGAAGGGAGAGGGCGGCAATGGAACGCCAACGATGTGGTGGCGGCGTCGCGGCCGTGATCTAGAGCTCGCTCTCGTTGCGCTCTCGATCGGTGGGAAAGGGAAAGAATGGAGAGGAGTGCTTGGTGATGGTGAAAAGAGATAGAGGAGGAGGTTTAGGCTTTAAATAGGGAGGAGGCGGAGAAAACCTGAGAGGGAGCTACGCATGGCGACCGTGCACTCGCTGCATGGATGCATGAGAAACAGTGAGGTGATGGGCGGCGATAGGGGCAGGTGAGCGATGCGGGAGATGCGGTGGGGTGAGGCGACCCGCAGGCGCTTGGTCACAAACGGTGGGTGGAGGTGGTTGGCCGTTAGCGTGGGCGGAGCAGGCTGGAGAGCGCATGGGTGTGCTGGTGAGGGCACCTACCCGCATGGAGAAGATGACCTGCGGTTGGGGCCCGCAGGTCAGAGAGAGAGATGAGGATTGGGTTTTTCTGATTTTGCAAAATGGCTGAGAAGGTTAGAAAATTTTTAAACCTAGTTGTTTAGCTCCAAAAATCATGATTTTTTTTATGGGAGGTTCCTGACATCCTGTATATTATTGAATAATTTTTGTAGGGTTTTTCATGCACTGTATTTTTCTGCATAAATGTTTCAAGTTTCTGTTTTAAAGGTTTGACTTTCAAAACTCAACTTTGACTGGTTGTTTTAAAATAGCAATTAAATTCTATAAATTATGAAATTTTTCAGGTGAGTCACTTAGATGTTCCAAAACCTAGGAAAATTATTTCCAGATGCTGTTCACATTATTTGCTTTATACATCCTAAAGGATTATGCTTCTAGTGAATTGATGCTATAGGTTTTCCAAATGCACAAAACCATTGAATGAAAATGCAAAGAATTCAAATGACAACAAGATGCATCAAAAATTTTAAATTTTCATATTTTTGTACATTTGAAACACAAACTCATATTTTGGGATGTTACACAAATAGTGTCATTTAACACAAAAACTTACTAATTAGTTTGTTGCTTAGGTAGGTCTAGATTTCTCTATTATATAATATTTTTATTCGTATTTTAAACAAATAAACCCTGGACATTTTTTTTCAATAAATGTACTCCGGTGGCGTTGTAGCCTTGTAGACAAGGTTCATTTTCTAGAATAAGTTTGAAAAAATGTTATTTATTTTGCACACAAACCTAGAGACAAATTAATCAATAAAGAGAGAATGATGGAATCATATCCTTATATTCTTATCTATTATTTATTATTTGTGAGTTTCGATTCGTCGACAACACTATCCCGATTATACCACAGTTTTCTGCCTTCGAGTTTAATTATCGCGCAAATTTCTGGACGCCACGCATCTTGGATAAAAACTGTCCCCCAACCATAACATCAAGATATACTTTTATAGAATGCTATTGGTGTGGTGTACTAAAGTTTGTGGGTGGTACTAATACCATCATCTTTGCATCCAATCGATCCTGAGGGCTGAGGCCCATGCCACTTCACAAGGTGTTGGACTTTAGCAAGACGTTGACCTCTACCAAAGGTTTGTAGTACAACAGGTAGTGGTTTCAAAGGCAAAAAAAAGAAATTGGTGTGACCGTCTCACCCACCTTTTGCACGTGTAGGCGATCCTCGAGTTTTTTTACTTATTTAGCACGTTTTTAAAATAAAATAGTAAAAATAACCCATCGTGAGTGAAATAGCAAAAATAGGATCCCAACCACGTGAAAACACCATGGCGGGGGCCTATCGCGCACCCAGTTCACAGTAGGACACATGGCAGCATGGCATCTAGCTGCAAATGGCCTACCGAGCACCCAGATCGCAGTATGTCATCTGTCGCTAACCCAAAGTGTAGCGGGTCGCCTACGCACGGCACCTGCCATGGACTGGATTAGCAGCATGTGACCCACCACGATCTTGATGCGCGGCAAGCCGCCTGCTGCGGTTTGGGTGCAAGGTTGGTCCCCTGTCGTGGCGTTTTCACGCGGCAGGGGTGCTATTTTTGCTATTTCGTGTTTGAGGGTTATTTGTGTTATTTCACTTCAAAAACTTGCTAAATGAGGAAAAAAAACATCGGCAGTCCTTGCATTGTATCTTCTCTTTCTTTTTTCATTGTCAGTATTGTGGCCTATTCCTACCTCCTAGGGTCTCTCCAAAGCGCATAAAAGCTAGGCGCATAAGGGTACACTAGAACGTAACGCGCGCTGCGCTGCGCCATTGCTGGTTTTGTCTGTACAGTTTGATGGGTGTGATTTTGCAGATGGCAAGGTGTATATTTGGTAGTGCACAATGTATGTAAGAGCTACAAAGAGAAGTGTACATGATTTAAGCCTAATGTATATGTTGTGTGTTGTGTCTGCACTAAACATAATTAATTCATGGGCAGGCTAAAAATAAATGGATTCATCAGTAAATACTTCAGAAATTAAAAGGTGGTAAGCGGAATGGTCAGATGGTATGAACAGAATGGAGCATCATGCTAGGTAATGAAATGTAAGACATGGCCTGGCAGTTATATACAATGGGTGAAGACATGGTAGCATAAGGGACATACAGAGTGAACGACGATGCTAATTCTCGGTTTACAGTCCATTACTAAATAAGAGGGGAATTTCAGTTCACAGTCCAAAAGATGCGGTAGTGTAACGTTTTCCTTTTCTGTGTTTGGTGTAGTACACAGTGTAGTCTTGGATGCTTGTCACAAAAGGCAGTGTGGTGGCTCGAGCTCGGTAGCTCTGTGCATGTAAATTCATGTAGAAATATAGTTGGAACAGAAGAGTCAAGATAATAGATATGAATGGTCATAATCCGGAAAGTTCTCTCTATATTGTGATCACATTACCTGATTCTCTAGTTTTGGGGCAGCGTATCCATGTGGATTTTTCGTGACAACCGAATTTGTTTTTTTTTTTTTTTTTTTTTGCTTGAGTTCACTGGTAATAGAATAAGAGTAGGATCATAATCAATGCATAATCAAGAGTTTGAATCTGTTGACTGCAATAACAGCATGTGTTGTAGGTGCCTTGCATCGTCATGATCGCTACCAACGTATCGTTCTTTGTGTGGTGTAAAATAGAAAGAACACAAGTTTTTTATATGGGATGCAGTGAACCGGTTCGAATGCAGGGTAGGATGGTGTGGTAGCGTGTGTAACAGTAATGCTGTACTTGTTGCATCTGGAGTTGAGAGTGTCCTCCGGTTCTGATGACATGGGTAGAGGTAAAACAATTCGATTGGGGTAGCACAATCAAGGTATCCAACTGAAATGATGAAGATATCCCTCCGAAGTGATCCACGTAGAGCATCCTTGAATTTCAATAAACAATTCAATTATTGTAGCTAAAGTATGGAAAAAGGCTGCAAAAGGCTAAGGATAAGAAACACTAACGCTTATGGCATCTGTAAACTTGTACGCTTAAAGGTATTCAATTCAATTCAAAAGAAAGATAGGTATGTTGCATGTTTTATTAAATATATCCTATTAGATTTTCTCGAATAGAAAATGGAGAATAACATACCATGGCTTCTGCCAAAACCAAAATAAAAACATGACTCCAGCTAAATAGAATCTAGGGAACCATACGTAAGCCCTGTGGGTTGTCGATGGCCACAACAGGGCTACATTGTTCTGCAAGGTAAAATCAAAAAATGATTTGTAAGCATTAAGTGTATGTTGTAATACCTATGATTCATGCCATTTATAGCACACGAGATAAGATGAAGCATGATGATTACAATTATTTTTCTTACTTATTGAAATCTAGCACATCTGCCATAACTAAACTGACATAAGGATCTGATGAAAGAAAAGTACTGCATCGGCAGTAGTGTATTCTAAAAACATTTCATCATGCAAGTTATAAAAAAAAAATCTAATCGGTTTGCAGTCAATCTATCCACGACATGTCTTCTTGAAGCAATTAGAACTATTCAGTAACACGGTGAGAGATCATAAGCACAAAGGCTGACCAGTTGCACTGTAAAACAATTAAATGAAAATTTCTTTCTGACAAAAGCCTGCACATGCTCTATGCAACAACACGACTGTTGATGAGACGAACTAAGGAAAAGTTGCAAAATAATATGGCTTTCGTTTTTTATTTCTACAAATCATAAAATAGATGACAATAAGTAAACACTACAGCACACATTTAATCAATCAAATCAATTCTTTATCTGACATATGTAGGAACTGAAAAGCACCATCTATGGCAGAATTGAATCCTACCATCTAGAACAACTAACACCAAGAAATTGCTATAGATTGGCTATATACCAAAACCAAGTGTCATACAGGACATAACACGAAACACCCCTAGTTCTTATCATTTTTCTATCCTAAGATCCAAACAAAAAATATTCGACACGACTCAGGAACTCTAAAATCCCTGCTAATAGAATTTGGAAATCGGGAAATTCCAAAAGAAATCCTAAAAGTATGCATGCAAAAAAAACAACAGAACATGTATGTTCAAGTCCCTGGTGTGTGGAATATATACCAACGATGTCCGGGTGTGTGGAATATATACATGCGCTATCCTTCAACAACTTCAGACATATTACCATCATATGTTGGAATAAATATATCATTCTACTGTGATACCAGGTAATCCAGTGTGGTACTAAAGTAAGCCATATAGCTCATGATGGGGACATCAACCCTTCGGATATGACCGCTACTCCACGTCATGGTACAAGGAAGGTCCCCACGTCATTTTGGTTCCAAGTCAAGCAAGAGTTCTAGTGGGGCACGTTCTGGAATCCAATTCGGCCTCTGGAGACAAAACCAACTTAAAACATCCATAGAAGTCGCATACGGACTCCGTTTGAGGTGTTTGAGTACATGATGGAAAGCTTATCTCATCCTCTTCCCAACGGATCTGGCCCCATCCAAATTCCTTCCATGCGCACTACAATCATAAAAACAATCTAGCGTTGATTTTGAGTCCGAGTCAAAGGGTGCTGCGTCACCTCCACTTGGGCCCATGGGCCTTGTAGCTCCTAGGGGCTTGTGTCCACCACCCTAGCCACCACCCCCTAGCCGTCACCCTCATATATACTCATGTGGGCGACACTTTAGGGTTTGGATTTCGTTTAATTAAAAGTTAGCTACATTGCAACTTCGTGTATTGGCTTGTGTCGACTAGACCAACCATAATACCACTTCGGAATCCCACCTTATTGAGTACTTCAATCCTATTTGCAATTTCAGATTGCTTATTGTTTTGTTCTTACTTGTTCTTCGATTGCATGCAAGAATAGACCTTCATGGTTTGGTCGATCGTGCTTCTAGCAAGGTAGTTGCTTCAGTGATTGCTGGGCATATTGGTCGTGTACGATTGGTAGCCGAATTGTGAGAGCAATCTCCATCAAATTGAATTATCCTTCTCATCGAAAGATCGGAACACCCATTGTCGCATCAGCTCATGAGGAAATCATCGACTAAAGGACGACTCACATGATGCGGTGTATTTTTAAGGCTCATAAGAAATTTGACTAGCGTAGCATCTTGAAGCAAAGACTTTGAATGAACAAATCCAACTCGACTGGCGTAAGGAAAAAAGATGTTGCAATCAGTGAAAGCGTATAACACACAAAAGATTAGGGGTACTACTACAACATGTTTCGAAAGGAAAGCGAAGCACATGTAGAATATATACCTGTGATGTCCCTGAACAACTTTAGCCATATTACCATCATACGTTGGAATAAATATATCATCCTGCAGTGATACCAAGTAATCCACCGTGGTGCTAAACTAAGCCATCTAACTCATAAGGAAATCATTGGCTAAAGAACGACTCACATGATTCGCTGTGTTTTGAATGCCCATAAGAAAATTTACTGGTGTAGTATCTAGAAGCAAAGACTGTGAATGAACAAATCCAACTCAGCTGACGTAAGGGAAAAAGATGCAGCAATCAATGAAATTGTATAATGCAAAAAAAAGATTATGGGTAGTACTACAACATGTTTAGAAAGGAAAGTGAAGACTTCAATATCAATTTTCCAAAAACAAAGTGCAAGAAAGGAGGGCGCTAAGCCGGACGCGGAGCAGGAGGGCACCGGGCTGGACGCAGAGGGGGAGGGTGCCGACTGGAGGGACAGAGCGGAGGCCGGATGTGGAGAGACTGTGAATGAACAAACCCAACTCAGCTGACCTAAGGAAAAAAGATGTCGCAATCAGAGAAACTGTATAATGCAAAAAAGATTAGGGGTATACTACTACAACATGTCTAGAAAGGAAAGCAAAGACTTCAATATCAATTTTCAAAAAACAAACTGTATGAAAGGAGGGCGTAGGGCCGGACGCGGAGTAGTAGGGAGCCATGCCAAACGCTGAGGGGAAGGGTGCCGACCGGAGGGAGAGGGCGGAGGCCAGATGCGAAGGGCGCCGAGCGGAGGATGGAGGGGGAGGGCGCCTGGCACCGCTGTGGATGCCGGACACATGGGAGGATTGGAGGAAATGTGGAGGAAGAAGGTGCGCGTAACACGAAGGCCAAGCGACGCGCATCTCTAGGAAAAGGCTTTCCTTCGCTAGCCCTGCCCGGTCCACGTCCATGACCGAGGCGCTCGAGGCGACGTTGCACAGTTTACCTGGACCACACAAAGCAACTCAAGCAAGAGGGCGAGGCAACCGTGTGAACCAGACGCACGAACGACGACACAGGAAAATGCACTGAGGGCACTACACAGTACCTTTCACTGGCTAAAGAAAGCGTGAGGGCAACGCACGAGCGAAACACAACCGAGCTAGCCGATCAAACAACCGGAAACCGAGAAAAGGCAGTTGCGCAAAGCGTTTATTGGAAAAACGACGATCGACAGCATACATGGCACGCTACAAGAGAAGGACTAAATGTACGGATTGCGCGAGAGCGCAACAATCCGAGGTGGCTTAATACTAGGGAAGATTTCATCGTGCAATAATTGATGCCAATATGTTTATTGCGTTGCATAGGATAGTGCTTGAATTACGCAGGTCTCAATTTTTTTTCATCGTGAGTTTTAGGATATTCACCAATACTAATAGTGGTACCCATGACTAATTAGTTTGTTACTTAGTTAGGTCTAGAATTTTTTTATTACATAGTTTTTTATTGGTATTTTAAACGAATAAACCCTGGATTTTTTTTTTCTAAAAATGTACTCTGGTGGCGTTGTAGGCATGGTTCATTTTTTAGAACAAGTTTGAACGATTTTATTAATTTTTTAAAAAATAAAATGTAAAAAAGCTTACTAACTCCTATAAATATGGGAGTTCCACTTAAATGCTAACAAGTGGGACCAATCAGAAAATTTGGCAAAATATTAATTCAATAGCAAGAGTTAAGGTTCATACTCACCACACCTTGGTTACTTGGGACATAGAGACATTGATTACGGGTCGATAGTAGCTAATTGACGTCCATGGCTTGGGGCAAAACTCATCGGGCGGGCTGATGTTAGAACAAAGTAATTTAAAAGCCTTGTGATAATCGATTAGTCGTACGCCCAAGGATGTGAGTCATGGCCGACATTACAAGTTGATTATCTCGTGTGGGTGAGGTTGGGTGAGGTTGTACAACCTCCGCAGAGTGTAAAACTATTCGAACAGCCGTTCCCACGGTCAAGGATGGGCAAAGTGCACTTTCACATGGTAGATTATAGTTTTGCCTTCAAAGAAATAAATTTTAGAAATACGGAACCGATTGGGACCCTCGGATAGTTATTCTGATAGCTAGGGCTAGTTGAGCAGCTATAACCATATCCTTCAACCTTGGCGGTTAGAACGTTGATACTAGTGGATGATAACTACTACCTCACTAGTGATATAATTAGTTTAATTATGAAAACTACTTTTGCCTATTGATTGTTTTATAAAAATTGTTGAAACTTAAAATATTGCTTTGTGCAAAAGAACTATATAAGTCCCATTGTTAAGCCTTGCATATTGCATTTTTTTTCTAAGACTTGCAAGGCACTTTATGTACTCACATGCTGCACTCAAAACAAATCTCAGAAACCTTCAACGATGCTGAGGATAATTACGAATTCTACGTGTGTGGCTACAACGAAGGACACCCGGAGTACTAGGCCGTGAGCTCCAATCGATTGCCTGTGAGCATATGGATGGGTCATCACTTTGAGTTTCCACTGCAGTTTATTCGAGTTGTTTAGCCTGAAAAGACGGTAATTGTAAACTTCGGCCATTAGGTCATTACTCTTTTGTTTATTGTGTGGCGATAGTTTTGCGTTTGTAAGATATATGTTTATATTCAATGATCTAACTGTGTGCACTAGCTACTGATCCAGGAACTAGTACTAAAATATATATAGGGTTTAGATTCAGAAATCCAGCTCCCGACTCATTGGTTACTTGGGACATAGGGACAATACCACCTAAGCAACTGAGCTCCACGATTTATGTTATTCCTCTGAGACTTTCAAGTATGTGAAAGATACTGCGATGATCCGTCGGCCTACGTACCGATATGTGGCCCATGAGGTCGTATGCTCAAGTCTTCTTCTCGAACGCTCAACTCAGAACATGCGATACGATTTTTTTTTAATCCATAGCAACACATGCCATTCAACTAGTTTAATTAAGAAAAAACCGTAGGCCTCACATACGAGAAGATACAGCTTACCGACATGTGGCCCATGAGGTCGTATGCTCAAGTCAGCTCTCTTCTTCTCGATCGCTCAACTCAGAACATGCGATACGATATTTTCTAATCCATAGCAACACATGGCATTCAACTAGTTTAATTAAGAAAATTCCGTAGGTCTCACATACGAGAATATACAGCTTGTAATGGATCATTTTAACGAGGGTAAATCTCAGTGAGTCAAAGTTGAACATATACCAAATATCTATAAATCTCAGATAAGTCAAAGTTAAATATATACCAAATCTCCTACTCTACTTGTTTGTACACTATTTGATCAACTAAGGTAAACTGAAATATGGCTAAGCTAGGCTTATCACTCGTTACTTTTGTTGGCTTCTCTTTCTTGCGCAATTTTCATTCAGAGTAAGTGCAACTTTGAAGGAAAAAATTGACTCATTAGTCTGCGGTTTATGCAAAGTGTGCTTTTCACACATGAGAATATTTAGGAGATACGGACTTTACCCTGATTTGTGTCTCAGGATATGGCCGTTACATAGTTTCATTCTGCATCTATCATACTTTCAGTGCAACATAAAATCATAAACTCCATTGTGTAATTGTGTAAAGTCAAACGAAAAAATAACTATTGCCCCTAAGAATCTAAGAAGCAGGCAAGAAAAGAAAAGGAATGATCTCGGGTGTCTTAAAGTGAATGCAAGATTTGTACTATATCTTCAAAGTGGCTTCGATTAAACTATTCAATTATTGGTTACACCACTATGTAGTGCGACACGAGCAACACCCTACTCCACTGTATAGTGGTAGTGCTAGCTCAAAAGTTTCAGGGCAAAGTGAGAACATTCTTTGTCACTGCTTCCTTCGATTTAAACTTTACCTGTGCTGACAAATCTCGTTTTTGGGATTGTCTATTCATAAGGTGGTTGAAATTTTTTTAAGTATAAGTCATCTTTTTTATCCATTGAATCAATATCCAATCATATGACATATCAATCTCTACACAAATCTAATGATCACAATAAATGACTTAAACTTAAAAAAATTTCAGTTGACTTAAAAATAGCAAGACTACTCGTTTTTTGTACTAAATGAACCAAAAATGGAGATGGATTCGTATCGTTTGCCTGCAGCTCAAAAGTAGAGGGACGATTGTCTTCTGACTATTCTCAATCGTGCGCTCGAAAATAGATGTGTCCAATTTTCTGTCCACCTTCATGGCTTCATGTCAAGTAGTATTGATTTTTCAATGAGATTGTCAACAATGGGGGAAGGGAAAGTGTGCAATAGTAAGCATAGCGAAGGATGCTAATCTAATGGAGATTCTCTTGTAAACAAATGTAGACCCAGTCACCTTTTTTTTTTGCGAGGGAAGTTCTTATAAGGTTCTTCTTACTTAGAAATAGGTATAGACAACAGAAGGAAAAAAGAATAGAAAGGAGATGTGCCTGTGTACATTATTGCTGCAACTCAATATCATACTATGACCCAGGATCATGATTAATTCTTCTTTATACCTTCAACCTGATAACTAGAGCAGATTCAAACTAGGAATGAAGAGTATGCATATTAGCATCCTGGCATTGGAAAGTCCATATGATTCATTGAGGCATGGTGGTGCGGCCACTTAACTCCTTGATCTAAAAAACCGGTTATTTAACCCCACGACGTTGTAAAACCAGATTACTTACCCCGAGGTGGTTTCGGAAGCAGTTTTGCCACCGTGGCGACTGACTTGATTGCTGACTCAGCACTTCTTGTGTGGCAGAGGCGCTCGATAGTCTCATGTGTCGTGAGAGAGAGAGAGAGAGAGTAGAGGAGCTAGCACAGTGGCTCTAGCGATCGACGGCAATGGCAACCGACAGCTCAGGAGGCATAAGCAATGGAGCCCTACTCCTTCACTCACCCCTCAAATCCCACATTCCCACCACATTTCATGCTCTGTCGTCACCGCGCGAGGTCGTCTTCCTCGGAACCGCCCGCCGCTCTGCCACCCGTTCCGCCATCTCAAGTGAAGTTCTTGCGAAATGACTCATGTCACTTCGTGTTCTAGCATCACATCAACTTTTCCCCTCGTTCAATTTCATACTCCTCGCAGCTCATCGTTGGAATTTTGTCGTCTACCGTGTCAAAATTCAACTCGCTGCTTCCGTCAATCTCATCGCCCTCAGTAAGCTTCTTTGCAATTCCTCGCACCTATAGCATCACCATCATCTATTTTATCTCTTCCTCACTACAATTTGGTTGAAGCACATCCGCGGTGCGCCGCTACCTTCTTCCCCGGCATTGGCCTCCGTTGCCTTGCCATCTCCGCCGCACCACCGTGACCGGAGGATTCCCTTGTGTCATGTTGCTGTCGCGCCGCCAAACCTCGAGAACCTCGCCAGCATTGCCGCTGTCCGCCTATGTCTGGCCGCCACCCGTCATTGCTACCGTCGCCGCCATGCCTCTCCGCCCGTGACACTATGGCCCATCCCTTCCCCGGAGTCTTGTCGACCCATTTTGCCCGTCACTTATGCCTCCCGAACCGTCAGTTGCCATCGCCGTCGGTCGCCGGAGCCACCGCGCCTGCTCCTCTTCTCTCTGTGTGTGTGTTTCTCTCTTGATCTCTCCCATTCTCTCTCTGTCTCTCTCTCACGACAAGAAATGCAGAGTCAACTGCTACGTCAGTCGCCACGGTGGCAAAACCACCTCAGGGGTTAAGTAACATGATTTTGCAACGTCATACGGTTAAATAGCCAATTTTTTTAGGTCGGAGAGTTAAGTGACCGTATCACCATACTTCAGAGGTCATATAGACTTCTTCCTACTTGAAATGCTTAGTCGAAATTTGAAGTGGATCAATCTATATTATACTTGCCACAGATATCGGGGTACGAGTTCAATCAAAGTTTCCATCTCCCGCAGCAAACACCTCCTGCCTCAAATTTTTCAAGAGCTGCTACGCGTATGAAGGAAAATATCTCATACTATTGATGCAGACAGTAACTGACAAGTAAGTCAATAACCACCTTTGACAAGTAAGGGCACAAAGAATAACCGACAAGTAATTCGACATGTAAAATTCAAGGGAACCTATAAGATTATTATTTTTTTCTCTAGCCACAGTTAATCAGCAAAAAAAAAAATCATCGTCGCCATCGAAAGGGAGAGGCTGCCCTTGACCTCCCTTCTCACGGCATTTCGGTTGGGCTGATGTGATGCACACACCAAGCATGCAAACATACAACTTTGCGAGTAGGTCTCACGTGGTGGTTGTGGTGGTGGTGGTGGCGCCGTCCGTATGTTTCTTCGCGCCTCTGCCGACTGCCTAGTGGAGACGACGACGTGCCCCTTTTAGAACCATGTTCCTTGATAATTGATGCAATGTCAATTAGTGTAGCTTTCGCAAAGGATGGAGAAAGTGACCTGCATTCCTGACCTCTGGTGAGTTTTAGACAAAGTCTTTTGTCCAATCTTTATAACAAAGCAAAAGTTTTACATACGACGAAACTATACAGTGTCCATAGAGTCTCATCTCGGTATTTTCAACCAGAATTACCAAGTAAACACATTCCAACGTACAATGCACTAGAGTTGTCATTCAGGATTCCTCTTCTGAATGTGGCACTGAATGAACAGGTAGGGCTCTCTTGTCCCCTTTATTTTCCCACATCCATGAAGATAAGCATGTCTCCTCCTACTGTGATGCGTTAAATATCTCCTTGCAGAACATGTTATAGATTCCGTGGGCATAAAACTTTGGTCCACTCTGTCTGGATGATCCTATCACATCAGTCCATCCGAATCAGGGTTGTGGCGATCCTGCTCGATCGGCCTGGTGATACTCTGAATGGATCACGATTCCTGGCTAAAGCAACTCGATAACTTTGCCAAAGAAAAGTTTTTGTAAAGATGTCTTTACTACTCTCCAACTTCAGTGCTGAAATGATGAATTGGGGAAAGCAACTTTACTCACCTACTGGCTCCCACAAAAAAAAAGGAAACTAAAAAAAAGGACTCATTGTATATTAGTGCCTCATGATTTGCATTTCCTTTGACGATTGATATTTTTTACAGACAATTGACAGCATTTGGATATTGCCAACCAGTAAACAGTTTTTTTCGTTGTTTTTTAGAGCAACTAGATAACTATTAGTGGCAAGCTAACATTTTGTTCACTGTTTTTTTAAGAATGACTACTAGTGGCACATGAAGGATGAAGAGTATGGCAACCAATTGGTTGTCTAATGGATAAGAACCAAAATTGACTCATTTCATCAGACTACAGCATCTGCCACTGCCCAAACTCCTTTTGCTTGTGTTAGCAATATTTGCCACAGTTTGTACTGCCCTCTGAAAATTCAATTATTCCTTTCCAACCACAAACACCACAGCATGTATGATACCTTTGAATCCAACTTGTTTATGCCTTTTCTGAATTGCAACCGCATCCGGAAACATACTGGAATTAGGTAGCATATTGTTGGACCTATTTAGATTGCCAGTAGACTGAACAAGAATCAATTACATTGACAAATACAACTTAAGCAACTATAGTGCTGCATTTCAAGTTCAGAATCCAATTACAGTTTTGTTTTCTTTGCAAATTTCACTGAGCTATTAATTCAAGAAGACCAGAAGATAAAACGAATAGAAACAAGGTACAAGCTGATCCAACTCTGGAACACTAACCATGGTAGCACTAAGCAGTGCCTTCTTGTGGCAACCGATCAGTTCGACGTTGAAACAAATCTATGGCTGCTCATCATCTTCAGTTTGCCGATCCTGACGCTCGCCTTGCCATGCCCAAACGATGTCCGTAAGTGCTGGTTTCATGTCCTGCTTCCACAAGTTTTGGTATTCTAGTGTATCTCCATTGTTCTTCTTGATTTCTACCAAATGAAATGAAGGAGTGACCTCGAAGATCTCTGCATCAATTGACAAGACACCTTTCCTTCCTTCATTTGCACCTTCCATTTTCAGCACACCACCTTCTTTCTTCTTTACCGTCAACTTTGAACATGTGGCGGCATCCTCTAGTTTTGAGATAATAACTGAAGCTGATTGACTAGATGTGAACCTTGCCTCTTTTCTTTTATCAGTCTCCTCAAACAAGCCCGAAAGATCGAAGCCTTCTGAAAGAGAAATAATATCAAAAGCATTAAGGTTGGTGAGTTTTCCTGAATCCTGTTTCTCCTCAACTGTTTTGCTGCTACTGCTACCTGTAGATGAGAAAACCACATTAACATCAGCAAGAGCTGTTACTGCTTCCTTTATCTCCACATTCTTATGAATTAGCTTGCTGTCAAGCCCTTTTTTAAACCAGTAAGTTTCCATTATTTTTGTAGTTGACATTCTACTTCTAGCATTTGGGTCAAGAATTCTTGACACTAGTTTGCGTACATCAGATGGAAACCAGGCTGGGCATTTGAACTCTGCTTTCCCAATCTTTTTGTACATCTCCATCAAATTTGAATCTTGGAAAGGCAGATAACCAGCCATGAGAACAAACAGGATCACCCCACAGGACCATGTATCAACCTTGGCACCATCATATCCTTTTCGGCTAATCACCTCAGGCGCCACATATGCTGGAGTTCCACAAGTTGTGTGTAGAAGGCCATCTTGTCGTCTTGACTCAGCAAGAGCACTCAATCCAAAATCTGAAATTTTCAGGTTTCCATTTTCATCAACAAGTAGGTTTTCTGGCTTCAGATCACGATGATACACACCTCTACTGTGGCAGAAATCAACAGCACTTACTAACTGCTGGAAGTACTTCCTCGCAGCATCTTCTTTTAACCTACCTTTAGCCACTTTGTTAAACAATTCACCACCCTTGACATATTCTAGCACAAAATATATCTTGGTTTTGGTAGCCATGACCTCATAAAGCTGTACAATGTTGGGGTGCCTCACTAATTTCATCACTGATATCTCTCGTTTGATCTGGTCCATTAGGCCGACCTTGAAAATTTTGTCCTTGTCAATCACCTTGATAGCAACACTTTGCGAAGTCACAATGTTCCTAGCATGATAGACCTTGGCAAAAGTTCCTTGCCCCAGTAATTTCCCAACCTCATACCTTCGCATCAGAATGTTTCCATTTTTCTCTATTTCCATCATAAACAAATCCTAGCAGACAATTCTTTATTGGAACTTGGAAGTCTAGAAAGAGAAATTCATAAGACAAAAAACTTCAACCGTCTTCAGAAATTGCATGATCTAGCATAGCAGTATTTCTGACATTGGTAGCATCATTATTACTTTGTGATTGGAGAATGCACCAAACATGCAACTGAAATCCTCGCTCATCAAGAATCAGTGGTTTCAAGTCAATTGGAGAAATACCCTCCTCTTCACAAAAGAAATCTTTGGCGTGCAAGCACATCTTTCTGCATTCCCTAGAATGGCCCTTCAAGCAATTTGCAATGCTGCCAATACAACCAAGAAGCATGATTAATTATTTAAGTCACCAACTACAAAAGTTTTGAATGTATCTCAAATATTGCCAGATACGCAAGCCATAAACAAAAGCAACAAACTGTGCATGTAAAGTTGTAAAATAAAAGAAAAATAAAGTGTGCGTACAGATAAAAGCAAGGACATGTGCTTCTAGCTTTCTAGATACATGTGGGGTCAGCTCAATTAATGAAGTGGGCTTAATGGCGTTAGGGCTGAGGGATCCAGAAAAAGTTGAATGTAAGGAAGCTGAAACGAAAATGCAATTCTCGGGTTGTTAGTAGGGGTGGAAAAAAGTGAGGAGGTGTGTGGGGCGGCGGCACCTCTTGATCAGCAAGGAAGGCTCTCTACAGAATAAAGAGAAAGCGAAAGGGGCAATAGAGCTAGGGAAAGGATCGTCCAACTCAAATATGTGCTTGAGCCATCTAAATTTATGTCCCAACCTCTTTGTTTGATGCTACTTGATTGAAAAGAGATCTAACCTACAAAAAAAAATCTATGTGATAACTGAACCTTTTTACTTTCTTTCCTAAATGTGTGACTGATACCAATCCCTATGTCGCCTTTCATACTTTTGGAGAACTTCCAGCGGTAAAAGAGACAAAAAGCTAGGCGCACCTCTCCTAACTATTGCCCATTTATTCTAATATATTATATATTATTATATATTTTAAGGTATTCTATTTCAACAGAATAGATAAAACTTTTTAGATACTCTATTTCATCTATATAAACTAAACGGCCCACTCAACTTTCTTAATTCATCCAGGACGTCCTTCCAAGTTTTGGAGGTTACACGGTTTAAGGCCCAGATCCTAAGTTGACGTGATGGCGCCTTTTCCCATATAAAATAAGATCTGCTGCCTGGGAGATGTCTTCATCATCATCCAGGCTAATTCCCTCGTCTATCATATGTAGCTCCCTGGCTTTTGATTTATAAATATATTGGCCCTTTCTTTCACTGTCTCTATTCTATTGGTGGACAGTCGTAACTCTAATATAGGGCTTTGAAGCATAAAAATTAGCTGCAATCTAGTTTTTTCACAAAGGCTGGTTGAGGCTCAGACTCAACCATCTGTACTTTGCAGATGATCTTTTTTATTTTGCGGTGGTGATCTGAATTCTATCCAAGAGCTTACTAGTATCATGACTCATTTTAACAGAGTGTCTGGGCTTTCAGTTAATGCCAAAAAAGTAAGATCTTCTTCAGTGGTATTTCCAAGTCTATGAAACAAACTAATCAAAGAAAACAACAGAAATACTCGACCTGGAGAGGAGACCACTGACCAATCTCCGTCCATTTTCCCTTGCCTTTCCTTTACGGCTATGCCAGTTTTAGGGGGACCTTATAGTAATAATAGTCTAATAGACCAACTAGAGGAGAGGAATCCTTCATGAATCGCCTTGCATTGCTTAAAGAGGTTTATGAAAAACCGCCCGTGGAACTCTTGTTTTGAGGAAGCAATGAACATTTTCTTTTTCCATTCTCAATAAATGAGGAAGGAGGGGTGAGGTCCTCACTTGCAAGTGAGGCAAGGCTTTCTTTTATAATTCACTTGATAGAAAGTCCGCTATAAGAAATTACTAGACAGAATGAGTAGTACAAGTTTCTTTACAAATCAAAGTCGTAAAGAAAGACGGTACATCTCAGGGGATCCAGACCCTCATTAAAGCAAAACCTGAAAATCAAGTCTGGCCTAGGCCAACAAAAGCTCGAGTGATTGCGTTGCCATCACCAACTAAAGAATAGATAATAGAACTTTTTCTTCTTACTAACTTTGTCAAAGAGGCTAAACAATCAATGACCAATAAAAGACCAACGAAACGACTAGTGAGAAGGATAAGGAGTGCTTTCATTAAAGTAGAGGTTTCATCGAGTGATGACGAGAGATAGAATGAGACAAAGCATAAAGGGGAGAGCACTTAGACATTTCACTTTCAGTATGTTTCCTTTTTCCTCTTCTTTCCTTTTTTTTTGGAAATAGGATATTAGGATTCATACTTGCCCTTTTTGTTTCTTTTGTTTGGGGTTATTTTCAGATATTCTGTCAAAGAAAGTCCCTCGTGTAAATTGCTTTGAATAGGTAAATCAATCATTTGTCCTTGAGGATCCGCCATTAATCCTCTCATACCTACTAATTCGTGTACTTGAGATGCGGCGATTTCCGACAAGTCTTTCTGCTTAGAGCAAGAAGCGGAACCAAAATCAAGCTTTCTTTATTTTCATTTATGGATAACCAATCCATTTTCCAATATAGTTGGGAGATTTTACCCAAGAAATGGGTACATAAAATGAAAAGATCGAAACATGGGAATAGATTTTATACCAATACTGACTATCCATTTCCATTGTTGTGCTTTCTAAAATGGCATACCTATACAAGGGTTCAAGTTTTGATCGATATTTTCAGATTGGATCATCCCTGCTAAGCCTTGGCTAAACCTGGGAAATCTTAATTCCATAATGCCTTTCAAAAAACTCCTAGCCACTATCCTAGTACAATAATTCTCGCTAAGAAGAATACCCATGTTGTGGCAATTCCACCCAGAAGGTAATGGGTTACTCCTAAAGCACGTCCTTGTATAATGCTTAAGGCTCTAGGCTGAGTAGCAAGAGCAACTTTTAATTTGTTATGAGCCCAAACGATAGATTCAATGAGTTCTTGCTATAACAAAGGCCGCTGAGTAAAAACATTAAACTGAAGGCCCAGACAAAATGAGCACCTAAGAAAAAAAGACCATATGCAGATAATGAAGAACCAATAAGAACAGTAGTTGGACATTCCACTTTGTTAAGTTCTTTTTTTTTATTCGACATAAAAGAACAAAATCACGCTCCATAGGATTTGAACCTACGACATTGGGTTTTGGAGACCCACGTTCTACCGAACTGAACTAAGAGCGATTTCTTACGATTGGAGTTGCAGTAAAGAAAAGGATGATTTTGTACCGCGTGCATAAAGAAAAATGAAACTCTAAATTTTGTCCAATTTGAATCGACCAAGATCGGATATACCTAGTTTTCCGCGAAATCTATTTCAGTAGAGTGTATATTGTCGATGGCCCAAGGTAGAGCACTCAATGGGCTAGGGTGGCCCCCAATTCACTTTACCAACCCCAGGGAAACTCCGAATACAAGCCATCATCCTTAGTACAGACAGACTGATTGGGTGCTAAGATCCAAAGTCGAGAGGGAAGCAGCCCAGATCGTACACTAAGGTCCCTACTCCCTAAGCAATCACTTAGTGGAAAAGGAAGTGATTCAGCGATGACAACCAGAAGGTGGGCTTGGAAGCAGCCATCCTTTGAAGAAAGCGTAATAGCTCACTGGTCTAGCTCCATGGCACCGAAAATGTCTCAGGGCTCAAGTGATTCACCGAAGCGACGAGACTTTGAAAGCTGCTTTTCAAGTGTCAGTAGTGGGACGTTCTATTAATCGGGGAAGGTTTTTGGTGATTTCCGTATTCCTTTCTTAAACTATGAATCTAATCTTTAGGAAAAAAATAAGTCTCGACGCTTGAATTTTGGAACTTTGAATTTATTACCCTAGAAAAAAGAAAAACCTAATCCTTTGAATCTTTGGTATCCTTCAAATCTTCGGTATCCTTCGAGTCTTCGATACGCTTGCGGAACAACTGCAGTGTCCGGATCTGATCTATCTACTCGGAACTATCTACTCGTCAATTCATCCAGTGACTTCACAGTCGCCAAAGAAGCCCCAAGAAGCATCAAACATTTCCGATGAGATCCATGGAGCTATTCTGAGATAGCAAGCACTAGCTCCCAGTGCAACTTCATAAAAAGTAATCAAAGATAAGATCGAAGAAAATGAAACGCATGTGGTGGTCATTATAGTGGTTCTTTTAGATCCTAGAAAACGTCCAAAAAAACCAGCTACGAAACTACCGAGCAAAGGCAAAAGGACAATAAGTAGATACATAAGATCGAGTCTCTTCAAAAAAAAAAATCAGACAATGTTCGAGCGGCCTGTCATCGAGACAAAAACGTGTTACGCATATAAGCACATGTTTTTTATTAGACCCTATTTTATTCTCTTCGATTGATTGTGTCTCAAAACACACTGCTTAAATACCTAAACGAGATTCGGGTTCGTAGTTTGCCACTTTTTCTTCCAATTTTCACTGCGAATATGAACCCCGTACCTTAAACCGGTTCGGGTTCGACGAATCCGCTTCGCGATTCATAAGGTTTTATAGTGAATCTGGTAACTACTACACACAAAGCTAGAGGTGGCCAAATGGGCGGCACGGCCCGGCACGTCACGAACCCATTTAGGCACGACACGGCCGGCCTAGCTAACTAAACGGGCCGTGCCGTGTTGGCCCAGGCCCGATAAGCCTGACGGGCCGAGTAAGCACGGAAGCAACCGCAGCTTCTTCCTCCCCAACCAGTGGTCCAGCGCTGCTTCTTCCTCCCCAATCCGCCACCTCCGCCGCGCCCGGCCGCCGCCATCTCCTCCTTCTCTGCCACCTCCGCCGTGCCCAGTCGCCGTCGCCAACTCCTCCTCCGCCTCAAACACCTCCTCCTCCACTGCTGCCACACCACCTCCTCCGCCGCCACCGGCCGTGCCTGGGCCGGGCCATGCACGTACTGTGCGTGCCATGTCGAGCCGGGGTCACAACCCAAGCACGGCACAGCGCGTCCATGCCTAGGGCAGGGCAACAGTACCATACCTCGGGCCGGGCGGCAGGCGCACGGCCTATTTGGCCACCTCTACACAAAGCTAGATGTCTTATTTCAATACTGTTTAACGGAGGATGGCCTTTTATCTTCTACATTTAGGAACCAAGAGGCCAATAAATAAACATCCATATATCAACAATAATAACAATTAAGTAGGAACAAATCAATCTAACATTCTAGCCCATTATCCAAGCCTTCAACACAAACTTGCAACTAAATTTTGGCCACAGAAATAAATTAATTCTTCGACTTTTACTCGATTAGATTCACGCTCACATCATATCATATCGAATTGTTTCTATTTTGCCATCAGCCCGCTCAGATCGGAGATCATGTAAACGATTACAAATCTAGGGGCGTCATAGCACACAACTTTAAGATTACGAATTCCTCCTACAGCTAAATGGAAGCCTATAATGTCCTAACCAAGAATCACCCTAAATCAAGAAGGGGAAAAGCAAAGAGGCAATTTGCAAAACAAAGAGAGATACCTTGAAGGAACTAATTGCAAATGCCCAAATGCCAGGAAACCAAATCTGGAGCCTGAAGAATCCCCCAGGAACAGGAATGCAGGGGCAGAGCTTTCGAGAGGAAACCAAATCTGGAGCCTGAAGAATCCCCCAGGAACAGGAATGCAGGGGCAGAGTTTTCTCTCGATTATGCGAAGGAGCTGGTCCTAATTAATTAGTTTCCGTTCCTTTTTCTTGAGGAGGCGAAGCGAGGGGGATTAGGTGATGTTGGAGGCTGACCTAAAGATGGGAGAGGTGGGGAGGGCCACGGCTTTATGGTTGTGTGTGGTCCGGTGCGCTGGCATAGCCTTGCCCGGCTCAATTATGTTTTTGGAGTATTATTTGATCTTGGATTCTTTTTAAGAGCATCTATAACAGTTCATGTCAGCTGTTACTAAGGAGTTGTCATATCAGTATTTAGATGATGTGGAGGAGAAAATATGAGGAGAGAAGGTGAGGTTATTTCTAGATGAAGAAACTAGCAAATTGTTAATACCAAGACACAAGAAACAACCAAATACTCTATTGGAGACTTACTTGTTACCTAAAAACGCGTTTTGTGGGTCCCACTGTCTTAAAGCAAAATATACATTAGATCATTTGTGCATCCCGGTTTTATTATTGATATGATAAATGAGCTAAAACATGTAAGCCACAAAGTTGTACTTCATAATTGATCATCAAGAGTCATGCACACTTGTAGCAATTAAAGTCTTAGATACAAGCTCAAGAAACAATCCATTGGAAGATTTGTTTCTTTTTATTAGATTGAGTACTCTCTCTCCTCTTAGTAACAAACTAAGAAACAAACTATTGTAGATGCTCTAAGGGGCTTCCGCGAATTCTGCAATCAAGAAGTTACCCTGATTCAAACCTAAGAGTAACGGTAACACTCGTAAATATATGGGGAACAAAAATTCAATTTTGGCCTCTTCCATCTCTGTTGCCTTACAATATATTTAGACATGCATTCTAGTTTTTATTGCATACATCTAGGAGTGAAAACGGATTTACCCTGATTCAAACCTAAGAGTTACGGTAACACTTATAAATATATAGGGAATAAAATTTCAATTTTGGCCTCTTCCATCTCTGTTGCCTTACAATATATTTAGACATGCATTCTAGTTTTTATTGCGTACATCTAGGAGTGAAAACTGATCGAATACGAATCAAATAGTAGTGTTTTTTAAATACATATGAATTCGAATATGCTCGAATATGATATACAAATTGAATGTCATAATGAATACAAATTCGAATCGAATATCTACTCAAAACGGTCGGATCCGGATATCCTTGTAACTTATGTAATGTGAAGATATTTAACCTCGTGCGGTCACACTTAATCACTCTAATCTATTTGTTTCACCTCAAGGAACATGAATTTACATTAAGTTGAAAAACCTCAGCCAACTAACCAGGAATATTGCAATAAAATATGTATATTGCTTCATCAAATACGGATACAAATAGAGTTCAAATAAAACAACATATTTGATTATAAAAGTCCTTACCATATTCGCATCAATAGTTTTTATGTGAATTCGAATACCAATAGAAGATAATTTGTTATCATATGGAAAAATTTAGGGGGAATTGGTTCAGTAACATCGCTTTCGATCGTATTTAGAGAAATAACATCGCTTTGGCGACACACTGCAAAATAACACCACGAAGACTCTGAAATCTTGAAAATAACACCGCTGTCACATTTTTCGTCTGTTTTTAACAACAAGCACGTATAACGTGAGAGAATACAATCTTAATACCTGTTTTACCCCCTCCATCTAGGTCGACGGTAGTGCTTCTCCCTCTCTCTCTCTCTCTCTCTCTCTCTCTCTCTCTCCAATGAGATGGCGCCGATGCCGCTCGCCTCCTCCACCACCGGCAACCTCCTCCCCACCCACCCCTGTGCCCTCCTCCTCCACCACCAGGGAAACAGAGGAGTTAGAAGGGAGGTAGGGCAGAGGGGAAACAGAGGAGGCAAAGAAAGCCCATGGGGCGTGCTCGCCGGCGGCGAGGGAGCTGTAGAGCGGAGGCGGCGACCTCAAAAATGGGTTGCTGATAGGGAGAGGAGGCTAGGGGTGGCAGTGTTGCAGCCAGGCACGCACCAGGGCGGGTGAGCAGCAGAGTATGGTGGCTGGGGCCGGGAGAGGAATGGGGCGGCGACGCTTGGGTGGAAGAGGGTGAAACGAAGGTGAGCACGAGCAGGAGGGGAGTGAGGGGAACTCACCAGGCCGGACGGTGGAGGTGAAGAAGATGTGAGGCAGCCTGGCGACGAAGACCCGGAGCGGCACGGGCGACTCACCGTGGAGGTGGTGACTGGGTGAGGGAGGCTTCAAATCCGATGCCTAGGAAGGAGGAAGGAGGTGTGAGGGTGCTCTGGTAGGAGGGAAATGGGGAGAAACTCACTGGAGCAAAAAATGGCGGCGGATTCAGCCGAACTTGAGGAAGAAGGTGACGCGGCGAGGCTGCCGATGAGAAATTTTCAAATTAGTTGAGCGTAAAGGAAAAGGATACTTGGGAACATGTTTTGACGCAAACGATTTGGAGATGAGCTCACTGGTTTGGCCGGAACAACGAGGCGAAGGCGGCGGCTGGCACGACGTGGGAGGAGAGCGAGGCGTCGCTGGTGAGGGAGGCCAGCACGGCGTGGGAGGGGAGCGCGGAGAGGAAGGAGGTGGCAACGGAGGGGTAGGCGAGGGCGTCGTAGGCAGTGGTGAGGAGGGCTTGGCGGCGTGGCGCTGGCGTTCAGTAGAGGAAGAAGAAAGAAAGATGGGTCGGGAGAGCATATATGTTTTTTTACCCGTGCAACGCTGACTAACGAGTGTCAAACTGACGGCAATTTCATTCCTAACATTTTCGAGCGTTCGCGATGCCATTTTGCACTACGTCACCAAGGGAGTGTTATTTCTCTAAATACGGTTGAATGCGATGCTACTACACCAATTTTCCCAAAAAATTATACTATATTCATATCCTAACTAATAACGTAGTCGAATAATACAAATAACTCATATCCATTTCCCAGGTATCACTCCGCTCTAAACTGCCCGAAGTCTTATTATAGACTTTACGAAGGTACTTGGAACGCAATTTTCTCGTCATTTTGTTGGTAGTTCCACAAACAGGAGAAGTAGCAAATGTCCTTGAAAAAGGGAATTGTGTACCCCATGGGTGTAATTTAAATGCATGGACCTGCACTATAGCTAAATTTAAATATGAACAAAAGGAAATGAACTCCAAATTTGCATTCTACATTTCTTCAGTCGGATTCAATCAGCCGACAAAAAGAATCTAGACAAATGATTATTCCTTATCTAAATCTGGATCCAACATAATAGCTGAGGCCCATAGCTTAGTTTAATATTTTTATAATGCATTATTTGTGCCTATCCTCTCCTGTCAACTGACACAACTTGACCGTCAATGCATCATGGGCTTGACCTACCAGGGCAGCTATAGCAATTATACTGCAACAGTATCAAAATTTGTAAGATTTCATAGGACTTGTTTTTGGTTCGTACCAAATTCCTTCCTTTTTAATCAGAATTCTTCAAGGTTGTCGTATTTAAAGGTTTCTGTTATCACATTGGAGAGAATATGCAAAAACTTAAGCATTAATACTTGCATAGGTACTTGTATGAGTTCATTGCGTGGAGAGTGCATGGAGCATCAGTTTTCCTATGTTATGGTACTTTCTTCTAAGGACATCTCTAATAACGGTTTTACCTGTCGTATCATTTAAAATTCTAGTTAGAGAAAAGAGTATGTAAAGACAGATGATGTGTCATCTCTTATATAAAAGATAAATTGGACATGCAAATGATCGTAATTGTAGAGAGTGTGTAAGGGGAGATGTTGTTGTGAAAAAAAATGATTTTATAGATAAATTGTTGGAGATATTGTCTCTAAGCTTATCTGTTGATGAGTCGAAGTCTTTAAAAACAACCCTAAGAAACAAACTATTGTACATGCCCTAAGCAACTTCTTAAGCACCTCTTGCACTATAGATGCCCATAGCCATCGCGTAAAAAGAATGAAGCTTCACATCACACAATGGTTTATATACTAGATAATGGAGACAACTCAGTTTAGGTGACAAAGTTATTATGCTTGGACCTCATCTCATCCTGGATTGCTGGTCTCTAAGCAAATATGAATCATACCTGCAAATGTTAGAATTATATTGCCGAATGATAGCCATCTTACAGGGGTCCTTAGGGTGTGTTTGGTTGGGTGAACTAGAATAAATAAGATGAGATGATACAGAATGGATGGAATGATCCTAGATGGGATGATACAAGGTTGATGTTTGGTTAGTGGGATAGGATGATACAAGATTTTATTTGGTTGCTTGGATAGGATTGACGAGGATATAATAATCCTCATTTTATCTTTTATCTATAATTCTTATTATAGGTAAATATGACATTATGTGGACCCTGAGTGTACCCCTTAATATTATGAGGGAAGAGCCTAATGGGTGGTCGTAAGTTCTTCTACGACCACCCCCATAGTCGTAAGTTATGCTATGACTACCTCAATAGTCGTAAGTCTTGCTACGACTACCTCATGGTCGTAAGTTCTTCTACGACTAGGTCAGCTACGACCACCTTATGATCAAATAAACCTACAGACAAGTGGGTCTTATTGATTAAGGGATTTAAACAATCATCATCATATCGTTATTCTCATGAGTAATGACACGTAATACTCCATTATCTCTCGTATATAGTCATGTTGAGCGACGTGGAGGAGTTAATACACCGGTGATTATTACTAACGTCGGCGCTCAACATGGAGGTGATGAGGCGCCGCTTATTCGAGTAATCGCCGCTCCTTCACGCACTATAAAAGGCGCAATCGAGAAAGGAAGGAAGAAGATCAATCGGCCATCAGAATACAAGCACTATCTGTAATAGTCTTAGTTTTTCCCCGATTGTTCGAATACACTCAATACCATACACACACATGAGTAGGGTTGTTATTCTCTCCTGAGAAGGCCGAACTCAGATAAAAATCCCGTGTCATCTCTCTGCGTGATTCCATTCTAGGAGACCCCGAATCAAACAATCTTTACGTAAGTTCGGTTCTAAAACACCGGCGGTTGGCGCCGACCGTGGGGATCTTCGGTAATCTCTTATCAACATACTCTGCTTTTCCAAATCTCATGCACTCATGGCGGAGAATGGAACGAGGAGAACCGGTTCGACTTGGCAGACACGCAGACGTCGACATGGATGCCGGATTCGACATTTAACCAAGTGATGACTCATCCTATGGCATTCCGCCTCCGGGATCTTCCCACGATCCAGAGACAATGTCGGCATGGAGTTGAGGAGGATCCTTATCCCTCACAACAAGACGTCCGAGAGAGGAATCTACCCTCTCAAAGGACAAGGGTCAATCGACCAGACCACACCTGTGTGGACTCACGACACGACGAGAGTTTTTCCTCGGCGTCCAAGTCCCCTAAGGTGGTCCGACTTGGTGAGGCAAACTCGAAGCCACAGTGCAGGACTTCATCAAGATCTGGTGATCCTCTCTCCGGATGACGCCAGAGAGAGCGGATCAAGCATGCTTTCCTACAAATTCGACCATCTCTCCGCAGATCACACCGCCGACGGAGACGGTTATAACCAGACTTCCCACCGGGGGATTACTCCAAGTCGCCAGATGGTGTCTCTCAACGACTCCTCAAGCGGAGAGACCTCGAGCGCAAGTGAGAATCATCAATGGGAGGTCTTCGTCCTTCCCTCAGATCAAGATCACTCTTCTAGAAACCGAGATGGAGAACCTTCCAGAAGATCACACACTACGCCTCGTGACGTTGGCAAGGACGCCACCATCGGGCGACACGACCAACACCTTCATGAACGCGAGGGAAATCCTCGACATTCTCGCACTTCATTGAGGCAGTCTCAAGAGTCCGACAAAGAAGCTCTTGAGGCTATTCGACGGAAGAAAATTGAAGCCCAGAAGAATCTGTCTGGGCGCATCCAATATCGATCGAAGGAAGCTCAAGAACTTCAGTACATCAATGACTTGCTCGAGAATCCAACTCAAGAGCTAGCTCGAGCACCAGGCTACGACCTCTTCATTGAAGAGATCGCACAAAGGCTTCGGAACACGATGGCAAGGCCGAAGCGCCACGACATCATTCAGGAAGTCATAGCAATACGACTTCTTCGGCTACCAGTCGATCGAACATATCACCACGGAGGAATCGACGCAACAGTAAGTCGCATCGATCACCTACTTGGAGAAATGTCTTTCGAACGACTGATGATCAAGAAACCCCTGAGAGGTGATCGCCACCATTCAAGCATGGGAATCAAGAAGAAGAGATAAACTACGAGGAGTATTCCCCTCATAAGACTGAGATCTATCATAGGTCCGGTCAACCTATTACTGGGTATCGTCGAGTACGACCACCTGATGATATCAACCCTTCTTTCCTGCAAAGGAGGCGCCAAGAAGTCATTATCGATGTCGGGCATTCTCGCCGATCTCCGAGCCGCTCATTGCCACCTCGCGTTTTCAAAGTGAACATGGAGAAGTTTGATGGTTCCCAAAATCCCATCGAATTCCTTCAAATCTACACAACGGCCGCTCGAAAGCAAAGCAGGAGGAGGAGAGCATGTAATGGCAAATTATCTTCCAACTGTGATCGAAGGATCCGCCGATCGTGGTTATGAATCAACCACTCGAGTCGATTTATTCTTGGCAACATCTCGCGACCTTCTATTGGTAAATTTCAAGGCACTTACAATCGCCTCGAAAGGAGGATGACTTGCACCGGATGAGACAGAATGACAACGAGACCTTGCGCCAATTCATCAAGCGCTTTAGTCGGTTCAGAACTCAATTAGGAAGTTTCGATTCATCTCATCATCGAGCATCTGCCAGGAGTCCGTAGTAGGAGAATAACGAAGACATTGCTTTAAACCCACCTACTACAAGTCGAACTCTTCGAGATGGTCGATCGATATGCCAACGCTTCGAGGCGGTCGAGTGGAACAATACAATAGATCGAGAAGACAATACCTCTCGAGAGCCAGGCGACATTGGTAAGAAGAAGGATAAAAAAGCAAAAAAGTCCAAGAACAAGGCAAAGGGTCAAAAACTCCAAACCAGCGGTTCCAAGGAGGTATTGGCTGTGAATGATAAAGAACCACGCACATCCAAGCCGCACTCCGACAGAGGCAAAGGTAAGCGCCCTAATCGGAAAAATGATAAGCCTAGGTGGTGTCCTTTCCATAAAAAGGAAGGGCATGACCTTCGCAATTGCCGGTCTTCCAACTAAAGCTTGAAGACTACTACACCAAGAAGGACCACTTCCACTCTCGAATGTAGGTCAAACAAGTGGTCATAAATCTTCGATGACGAAGAGGAGATGCCGTTCCAGATCCGCAACATACCATCGAACACATCTACGGGGATCATCTAAGATATGAATCAAAGCGACGACTTAAGGTCACGAACGTGAGGTAAACTCCATAGATCCTCCTCTCGTCAATAAATTATCAAGTGATCGGAAGTCACTATATCTTTCGAGAAGAGTGATCGCCGATTCTTCGACTCACCAGTCGATACCAATCATGGTCGAACCCACCATCAACAATTGTCGGGTCAATCGAGTTTTTGTTGATGGTGGAAGCTCGTTAAATATTTTATTTACGAGTGCTCTAGATGACATGCAAGTACCCAGACCAAAGTAAGACCCAGACGATACTCTTTCCATGGATCGCATCGATCTTCGCCAAACCAATTGGTCAAGTTTTCTTCCTTTAACATTTGGTTCACCAAGTAATTTCAGACGAGAAAATCTCCTTTGATGTGGTCGATTTCGACACAAGATATAACGCCATACTCGGACGACCAACTTTGGCAAAATTCCTAATGGCTACTCATTATGGATATCAATGTATTAAGATGCCAGTCCCAAAGGAGTAATCACAATCCATTGTGACAAGAAGATGGCGATACCGCGATCGTCGATCCCTCGAGATGGTAGGACAAATACCAACTCGAGAAGAAAGTCACCTTTGACTAGCAAGTCGAAGCTTAAAGTCGCACTAAAGCCGAACGACAAAGTCAAAGAGGTTCCTCCGACGCAGGGAGCCCTCAAGACTATTCAGACGGGATACTTCCGACCCCAAATAGGAAGACGCCTCATCACCTTCCTCCGAGCTAACGCAGATGTATTCGCGTGGCAAGCATCCGACATGCCCGAGTCCCTAGGGAGGTGATCGAGCACAAGCTAGCTTTACTACCGACAAAGTACTCAGAAAAAAAAATTGCGGAGATTTGCCCCGATCGACGAGATGCTATTAAATCGAATTGATAAGCTACTTAAAGCGGGCTTTATAAGAGAGGTCAACCACCTGTAATGGTTGGCTAACCTCGTAATGGTTAGAAAGTCAAACGGCAAATGGCGATATGTGCGAGACTTTATCGATCTTAATAAAGCTTGTTCAAAAGACGATTTTCCTTTACCTCAGACGATCGCTTGGTTGACTCTCTCGCAGTTGTGAAATGTTAAGTTTTTAGACGATATTCGGATACCACCAGATCAATATGTGTCTAGACGATGAAGAAAAGACCGCATTTATTACACTATTTGGTATATTTTGCTATGTCAAAATGCCATTTGGTCTAAAAATGTCTGCTTTTTTCAACACTTGATGCAGAGCAACTTTTTCATCTCAATTAGGCCGAAATCTAGAAGCCTATGTTGATGATCTAGTTGTCAAAAGCATCAAGAAACTTAATCATATTATCGACCAAGAAGAAACGCTCGACAATCTCGTAAAACATCGCTTAAAACTTAATCCTCGAGAAGTGTGTATTTGGAATCTCTTCAGGAAATTGCTTGGATTCCTAGTATCAATACGAGGAATCAAGCAAACTCAAAAGATAAAAGCCATTTTAAAATGCGCCCCAACTACACGGAAAGAAGTCCGAAACTCTTTGGGTGCATGGCGGCTTTAAGTCGTTTCATCGCACGATCGGGAGAAAAGGGACTACCTTTCTTTAAACTTCTAAGGAAACACGAAGGTTTTGAGTGGTCGAAAGAGGCAAACGCCGCTTTGAGGATGTCAAGAGGTACCTTACGAGTGCTCCTATTCGGTCTCTCCGAGGCCGTAAGAAACGCTCTTGGTTTACCTAGCCGCCACGCCACAGCAAGAAGCGCAGAGTGGTCGAGAACGTGAAAATGTACAACGACCGGTCTACTACGTAAGTGAAGTTTTACACGACCTAAGGAGCGTTACCCTCGGGTCCAAAAGCTTCTATATGCCCTCCTCATGTCTTCGAGGAAATCTGCGGCATTATTTTCAGCGCACAAACTAGTCAGGTTGCCCGAGTTTCCCTTGGGAGCGATCCTCCGTATTAGGGAAACAATGGGCGCATGGCAAAATGGTCAATCGAACTTGGAGAGTTTGACATCCATTTCGTGTCCCGAACGGCCATTAAATCCAGATCTTGGCAGACTTTGTCGCCGAACAGATAAATCTCAACTCGCTCAGATCCCCAAGACGATTCTCACGACCAAAGGGACGATGTACTTTGACGGTCGCTTACTTTAAGTGGCTCTGGGTCAGGTGGTCTGGTATCTCCTACGGAGAGACCTTAAAGTATGCCATACAATTAAACTTTCGTGCCACTAATAATGTGGCGTATCTGAAGGTTTGCTAGTCGGTATACGAAAGCAATAAAGCGCTCTCGATTCGCCGACTACTCGTGAGAGGAGACTCTCAACTAGTCATGAATCAAGTCGGCTAAGAGTACCAAAGGTTTCTATCCCGACAATGTCTCGGTACTTATCGGAAGTGCGAAGCTAGAAAAATATTTTTTAGGTTTCGAGGCACAATTCATCCTCGAAGGATAATTTCTCGCACCACCTTGCTCGAATAGCTTCTTCCCGATCCAAGTACCAAAAGGAGTCTTCTTGGAACAACTCCGAAGCCTTCTCTCGTCGACGAGCCGAGACACCTCCTATTGAGACAGCCTCTCTAGAGTACGAGGATACATGGATGGTGCCTATCTATGATTATCTTCAGAAGGGTTCTGTACCTAAAGACGATCTCGAGGCAGATCGCTTATCCCGAAAAGCCAAAATGTATACTTTGGTCGAAGGAGTTCTCTATAAACGGGGTGCTCATGCGATGCATTCCGCAGAGCGAAGGATTAACACTCCTTCACGACATACATGGTGGCATCTGTGGAAATCATGCTTCCTACAGAACGTTGGTCGGCAAGGCTTTTCGACAAGGTTTTTACTGGCCAACAGCCCTATACGATGCTAAAGAGTTGGTTAAAAAGTGTGTCTAGTGCCAGTTTCATAGCAGGCAAATACACCAACCAGCTCAGGCATTACAAACAATACCTCTATCTTGGCCTTTTGCAACCTGGGGTCTTGATATCCTGGGACCGTTCCCCAAAGCTCCAGGAGGTTTCGAGTTCCTTTTTGTGGCTATTGATACGTTCACAAAATGGATTGAAGCCGAACCTGTGACTGGGATAACAACGGAAGCAGCAAAACGGTTTATGATGAGATGCGTAATTACTCGATTTGGAGTACCGAGTCGAATAATTACAGATAATGGTAAGCAATTTTGAGCGCAAAATTTCGTGAATTTTATGACGAGTTGGGTACCAAGTTGTGTTATGCTTCGTGGCCCATCCCCGAGTAATGGGGCAATGAGCGTGCAAACGGCCAAATAATGAGAGGAATTAAGACTCGAGTTTTCGACCACTCACAAACGCCGGGGCTTGGGTACAAGAGTTACCCTTTGTATTATGGGCGATTCAGACAACTACCGGTCAGACACTGGAGAAACACCTTTCTTTCTAGTCTTGATCTTTGAAGCCATGCTTCCTCCTAACTAAAGATACGGTCAACACGAGTCGAAACATTCACAGACTCCAACCAGAACAAATTCGAGCAGATGATATTAATCTACTTGAAGAAAGGAGAAACCAGCCCTAATTCGCTCAAGTCTACCAACAAGTCCTGCGAAGATACTACGATCGAAGGTCCAACCTCGCAGCCTTTGTCAGAGGTGACTTGGTATTGAGGCTTTGCCAATCCAAGTCTAATCGAACAAACTTTCTCCCAAGTGGGAAGGTCCTTACACGTTGGTCGGGTTACTCGTCTGTGGTCGATGACGATTGGCAATGGAAGACGGCCGAGTTCTCTCGAATTCTTGGAACATCGACCGCCACGCAAGTTCTATGTGTAACCAATCATTAGGACAATAAAGACTCGTGTTTTCTATCTCTATTGTCTTACTTTTGAGTAGTGCTTTCATAATTTTTCGACTATGTTTCAAACACCCGTTTTTTTTACCGGTCGAAAAGGCGATAACATCACCTAGTCGAAGTCTCCTCTCTCGCATGTGGTCCACGCCCACTAGAAGGAGCTTCCTAGTGTCAACTCGTTACTCGCTTTTGTTGCCAACACAAAGAACTCGGGTTTTATTTAGTCGAAATTTTTTTGAAGGCCAACTCCTTTCACCTTAGATTATTTCTTCACTTCATTTTTGAAAAATATTCTAAGCAGAGTGCACTTTTTAAGATTTATTAATTTGCCTTTGGTGTATTCAATTGCCTTAACTAAGTCGAGGAAGAAACACATCTAGTCGAAGTCTCTCCTCTCTGCACGTGGTCCCGCCCACTAGAAGGAACTTCCTAGCATCGCTCAGCTTCCAACTCTTGATAACAGCGAGACTTATTGAATCCTCCAAAGAAGGGCTAACTAATTTTTGAAGTTCTCTGGATGTTTGTTTAACTCAAGTTGTTGTTCTCGATTTAATTAATCTAGTCGAAGATGTTAACATTACCTAGTCGAAGCCTCTCCTCTCGCACGTGGTCCCGCCCACTAGAAGGAACTTCCTAGTGTCAATTGCTACCACTCTTTCGACCAAAGGCATGACAATTATGCCAAAAACTACAAGTTAAACAAACCTCTCGTTTTTGTAAACCTTTTAAAGACTATTTACTTAGTTTGTCTAAACAAACTCAAAGAAATAGTCGGGGCTAGGATAATTTGATTTCAATTCTTAGTCTTTAAATTGCTAATTATCTTTTGAGTTACTAACTACTCGACAAGATGATTTGTAGAGATAAGACTATTTACTTAGTTTCAACAAACTAAGCAAATAGTCGGGGCTAGGATAAAGTCATTAATTTGACTTCAATTTTTAGTCTTTAAAATTGCTAATTATCTTTTGAGTTACTAACTACTCGACAAGATAATTTGCAGAAACAAGATGGATCAGATATTACATCAACAAAAGCTTGTTTTTCACGGTGTTTATTACAAGTTACTCAAGAGGGAGATCCCAACCGCATCTCCTCTCAAACTTTCCTACCAACCGATTGCATCTCCTCCATCGACGCCTTCCTTCGCTTCAGAGCAATAAGTCGGCCGAGTGGTTGCACATTAAGGTTGGGGTCATGAGCTTTAAGTTTTGCTAATGCATAACTTACTGCAGTTTCGACCGCTTCTTTTATCGATTCAGCTTGGTTGGCCTTCAGAGTAGTCACCAGATCTTGCAAAATCCCGACTTGATCCCCAATAGTACTTATATGAGCGGTTATCGTATCATCTTGAGGAGTCTTTCCCTCACTATGTAGCTCACCAAGCACATTGTTCAGGAGCGTGATGTTGCCTTGAAGTTTAATCTTCATTGCTTCCATCTCCTGTTGGGTACGAGTCGAAGCCTCGCGAAGCTTTTTGTTTTCGACCACTTGTTCTGAAAAGAATAAGACTGGTCAAACAAAGATAAACTCCTAGAGGAAGTAAAAAACAAAAATAATCACGGGTAAAAGAATTTCTTACCCACTAGTCGAGAATCCAACTTCTTGACCTCTTCATTATGGGAAGCAACGGTCTCAAAGATGCTTTTTCTCCCATGATCTAATGTCCTCTCGTGATTCTTCTTTGCAATAAGGATGGTCCGTTATAAATCATGGTTTTTTCCGTGATTTCAGCCTCGAGTCTTCCCAATTCAAGATCCATTCCTAGAAAAGAAGTGGGAGTAAGAAAAGGAAATAACTCAGAAGGACTGCAGTAAAGAATTACTTACCCGATATTCAAGTTCTCGGCGCCTCAAGATCTTGATCTTTATTTTTGGACATACGAGTAAGCTCGTGAATGGTCAAGTTTTCTTTGACTTCATTCTCGAGCTTTTCATCTCATCTTCTTTTTCTAAAAGAAGCGAGAGTTAGATAAAGATCAAAGTCGTAGCGCCTTAAGTTCAAGACTTCATCGTTTATTCCTTCCCGCAATTTCGCATTTGCAGAGTTGGCTTTTTAAGTTTCCCCAAAAGGAATTCTACTTTTTCCCATAGCTTTTTGACTCCTCTTTTCATAATCGAGCGAGTCGGCTAAGGTCTTTGCGCCATCGCTCAACCCGCAAAGGATAAAAGTGAACATAAGCATTGGTCAATTGGTTGTAAGTTCTTCTACAACCATCGACCTAGTCGTATGTTTTTCTACGACAAAATCTCATGGTCGTAAGTTCTTCTACGACCATCACCTATTCGTAAGTTCTTCTACGACAAAGCCACTGGTCGTAAGTCTTTAACGACCAGTACCTAGTCGTGAGTTTTTCCATAACAAACCCCGTAAGCACTATATAAGTAGTCAAAAATGATTATGAAAAACAGTGACTTACCACCTCTCTGCTTGTTTACAGAGTTCCTCTTTTTCCTGTCGCAACTCTAGAAGTTGTCGATGATATTCACGGACAACGGCGATTTGCTCTATTGCTTTCTGCAAAAGACAAGACAGTGAGAAATAAGAGAAGATTATACCTGTATGTATAAGTATCATCAAATACTTACATTCATGGTTGATCGAGCAAATATTGAGTAAACCACTGGGTGCTTCAAACTCGCCCACTCTCTCAACTTGGTCCCACCAAACCTTCTCAAGGCGCCATTATCAAAAGTGTTCCATCTATTGGGAATGTCTTTGGGATGGGGGACTCGGTGGTATAGATCTAAAGGCGTAAGACCCCACTTTGGAAGCAGGGCCAAAGAAATCGTAATGTAAATTGAAGTATTCTTCATCTTCCGATTCTGAAATTGTAGTTTCTCTTTGGGTACCGTGAAGGAGGTCTGCAACGATTTCCTTCCCGCACGGTGGTCGTGCACATCACCACCTTGGGCGAGGCCTGCGACTTCCTCTGCTGGTCCCACGACCACGTTAGTGGTCATGGCGATTATCTCGCTTGACGAATCACGCCTCAATAGGTGTAGCCGCCACCTCAAGAGTAGTAGCCGCAACCTCGGTGGTCATGGCGGTTACCTCGGTGGTTGTGGATGCCACCTCAAGAACTATGGTCACGCCTCAAGAGCCATAGTTATGACTTCACGGTCGTGACAACCGCCTTGAGCCACGACTTCTTCTACCACCGGCCGAGGATGATCCATCGACCACTTCCTTGTTGTCTCTCCAACAATTTGGAGAGGTAGCAATAGGCTTCTCAACGGAAGCATTCTCGGGACCAAGGAGTCGGGCTAAAAACAACAAAAGGATAGCAAGTCAAATTGTGGAAAGCAAAAGGTAAATGTTGTTCTTACACTTTAGCTTGTTTCACATACCTCTGCGTCCGGACTTAATCGAAACTTTGGAGCCATCTTCCGATGGAAGAATTCTTTGACTTCTTTTCACGACCACGCCTCGGTCGTAGTTCAGAGTTGGGGAATAGGTTCACCATGACCACGCCTCGTCGTGAGTCTTGAACAGGACCATCTCTATGGTCTCCTCGACTTTCCGGAGGGCCGAGATCGGTCTCGATCACTCCAAGAGCAGCGCTACCTCAACAGTAGGCTCTACCGATCGGCGTTGTCCTTCACAAAAGACATAAACTCCTTCCGGTTCTCCTTTTCTAGTTGCTTGACAAATCTAGAAGTGGCGTAAACCGTGAAAGCTTTCTTGTCGTAATAGAAGGGTACCTTGGCCTTGCGAGGTTTGCGCTTAAGAGGTTCATTGCTTCGACCTCCTCGGCTCATTTGCTTGACCTCGGCTCAATGCGGCTATGTTCCGCCACAGCTTTGCAGAGGATCCGTCAAGGGCTAGAACTCGAGCTTGCTCCTCCCTTGTCACGCTCTTGTAAGTTGACGTCTCTTGACGGAGGAGCCGAGCCTTTGTCTTTGTCAACTCGCACCGATGGTTATCAAGATACTTCTTCGTCGTCCGACGATTTTCCATACCTACTTTCTGTAAAGCAAAACAGAAAAAGAAGAATTACTAACTGGTCGTAAGACCTTCTACGACCAGTATCAAGTCGTAAGTTTTTCTACAACCTTTCCTCAATCGTAAGATTTTCTACGGTCATTACTCAGTTGTAAGTTTTTCTACAACATTTCTCTAGTCGTAAGTTCTTTCTACGACTATAAAGTCCTAAGGATAAAATCAACTCATCGATTACCTTTAGGCGAACCATCCTTTCCTCTGCGGATACGACCGCAAGGATCTTAGGAACCGCCACACTAAGTGGCGGAGGCTTTCGCATAAACGAGTCCGACTCTAACGCCAATCTCGCCGGTGAAAGATCTGCTCAAACAGATAAAGGCATTCTTTAAACAATTTTGAAGAAGACCAAACCGAGAGCTAAGTCGAAAAACTACTTACCTCCCTCGTAGTCCCCGGTGGGTCTTTTATTCCCGTGTACCTCCACATAGGAGGCACTCGTTTCTTCAAAGGACTAATTCGACGGTGATGAAATCCTTCACCACATGCCATCCATCAACCCTCCGCTTTCAAATCCTTGATGGCTTGAATATAGGGGCAATTCGATTGATATCCCGGGAGTCGAATCCTGTGAAGCTTTCTTTTTTGACCTTCCTTCGAAAGTAAGACTGTCTTCAGAGGTGACTTTCCAGTAAAACCACCTGTTCCTCCACAACGGCCATGAGGACCGAGTGAACATCTGAATATACTCCTTCGACTTCCCGTTATGGAGCTTCAAACCACAACTTCAAATTTATCCTGCATTGTCGAGCCATTCCAGAGAAATCTCGAAAAGCTCAAGATCATTTGGAATTCCTGTGCACGCCTCACATAGATATACAAATACGCCAAGATGGTGATGGAATTAGGACCAAGGTTCACCAATTCCACTCCAAAATGCTCGAGTATCGCAGTGAGAAAGGGGTGAGCAGTAATCGAAGACCACACTCAATACGCTCGAAGACGGATTTGTCCTTCCTCCCCGACGGCCATTGTCGCTTATGCTACCGAACCACTCCATAAGAACTCTCCGAATCTTCCCAAAGATTGACAGGGTTTGCATCTTCGCCAGATCCATCTCCGACTCGCCCATTCGGAAACTCTCCGGCCATTTTTCTCGTGAAGAGGAGATTTTCGAACGAGTTGGTGACGAGAAGACAATAACTTGATGAACAAGAGAATGATTTGGGGAAAGGTAAGATCTTAGGTTTTACCCCTAGTGAGTATTTATAATCACAGACTTTGAGCCGAGGCGTGACATTCCAAGGGTCGCCACCGCCTCGAACCGCTTCAACAGACAAAGCTAATCGAGCGCCGTTTGAGATTTCAAAGCTGTGTCCGCTCGAGAAAATCAGTTTATGCGTTTACACCTCAAGTTTAAATTACTTCCTTGGTTAGATCTTTTCAACCAAAGGAAATGATAATCGGAAAGTTCTTTCTTCCGATCACTATACTACGACCACCTCGTGATCGTAGGAATGCTTTTACGACTACTTGATAGTCGTAGGTAATTTTCTTGACCAAGCATACTTCTGGTCAAAGTAGTATACAATCGAAGAGTTTTTCCTTCGACTATTTTTCTACGATCCTCTCGTGGTCGTAAGACCATCTATAACTCCTTTACCAAGTAAGTTGCTTTCACTTGGGTGAACTAGAATAAATAAGATGAGATGATACAGAATGGATGGAATGATCCTAGATGGGATGATACAAGGTTGATGTTTGGTTAGTGGGATAGGATGATACAAGATTTTATTTGGTTGCTTGGATAGGATTGACGAGGATATAATAATCCTCATTTTATCTTTTATCTATAATTCTTATTATAGGTAAATATGACGTTATGTGGACCCTGAGTGTACCCCTTAATATTATGAGGGAAGAGCCTAATGGGTGGTCGTAAGTTCTTCTACGACCACCCCCATAGTCGTAAGTTATGCTACGACTACCCCAATAGTCGTAAGTCTTGCTACGACTACCTCATGGTCGTAAGTTCTTCTACGACTAGGTCAGCTACGACCACCTTATGATCAAATAAACCTACGCACAAGTGGGTCTTATTGATTAAGGGATTTAAACAAATATCATATCGTTATTCTCATGAGTAATGACACGTAATACTCCATTATCTCGGTATATAGTCATTGAGCGACGTGGAGGAGTTAATACACCGTGATTATTACCAACGTCGCGCTCACACGGAGGTGATGAGGCGCCGCTTTATCTGGAGTAATCGCCGCTCCTTCACGCACTATAAAAGGCGGCAATCGAGAAAGGAAGGAAGAAGATCAATCGGCCATCAGAATACAAGCACTATCTGTAATAGTCTTAGTTTTTCCCCTGATTGTTCAGAATACACTCAATACCATACACACACAGGAGTAGGGTTGTTATTCTCTCCGGAGAAGGCCTGAACCTGTATAAAAATCCCCGTGTCAGTCTCTCTGCGTGATTCCATTCTAGGAGACCCCCCGAATCAAACAATCTTTACGTAAGTTCGGTTCTAAAACACCGACAAGGATGATCCTACATGGTTCAAGATTGTGTTTGGTTTGATGAATGAAGTTGTGTTTGGTAACCTTCCCTCTAGCAATGGTGAGGTTACCACCCACAATTTTCTTTTCTTCCTTCCTTCATTTTCTTTTCTTTTCTTTTCCTTTTCCTTTTCTTCCTCTCTTTTTTTCCTGTTTCCTTCCTTTCTTTCCACTCTTTTCTTTTCTCCAACTAACAGCCTTCCTTTCTTCTTCCTCATTTCTTTCTTCTCTCCTCTCCCCATTCTTTGTTCCTTCTTGATTCAAACTTCCCCCTCCTCCTTCTTCTCTCTCTCCGGCTCCTCTCTTCCCTCTTTCTCCCGCCAGCCATATTCGGTCGAGCCACCACCTCTCCACCGTTGGTCACATCGCATCGCTTCTTGTGTCGCCGTGTCGGCTTCTTGTTGGCCGCCGCTCCAACATCGCCGATGTCGATGTTTAGGCCATCACCAGCGTCACGGCTCAAGGCGCGTTGGCTCCTACGTCCTTGGCCTCGGTGCCTGCCTCGCCTGCCGTCGGCCATGCTCCCCTCACTGTTCCTCTCGGTCGGGTTCTCCTCGTCGTTGCTCTCGGCCAGGCTACCATCGTTGTCGCCGTGGACCAAGATCACGCCATCCAGGGGTGGCGTGGGGGCTTGGGGGAGGTGACTTGAACGAAATATGAGGCGAGCACATGCGAGTAGATGAGCTCATTCACCGGTTTTTGTTGTATCTTGGTGGAATATTCCCCTTAGGGGTCCGTTTGGTTGGTTGAATAGGGCAGAACGGGATGGTTCCGTTCGGGAAATGGAGTGATTCACGTGTTTGGTTCAGGGAATGGAACCAAATGGTTCAGCACCAACTCATTCCATTTGGAGGAATATTCTGCTTAGATGTTGTACCAAAGCATTCTAGGAAAAATCCCGAACCACACGGTTCAACTCCTCGCGAGCGCTAATCTTCTCCGGCTATTCCCCTCCTCTTCCCTTCTCATGTCTTCATTTCTTTCTTGCCTGGTGCTTGTCTCTGGCCGGCTCTTAGCTGCTCCTGGCTCGCCGACCGCCGCCGCTTCCCGCTTGCTTTGCCGCCACCGGTGCCCACACGGCTCGGGCTTCCTTGTTCTCGGGTGGCTCCATGGTGCCACCGCCTCCAGCTCCCTCGGCTGCACCCCGGCTACCGGCTCCTCTCGCCCCCGTGCCTCCCCGGATCGGCCGGCGCCTAGCCACGGCGCCGCCTCCGCCCCTCCTCGACAGCCACTTATCCCCAATCCCTCGCAAGTGCGTCACGCTGCTCGGCCGTCGCCCGGCCCGGCCGTGGCTCGGGCTCTCTGCTACCTCCCCTCTTCTTCTTCCTCACGGTGAGCTTGGCCTCACGCGCATGAGGAGGAGCGCGACGGCCAGAGGCCGAGCCGTGTCGGACCAACCGGGCGAGCCATACGAAGGCGGGCAAAGCGCATAGGGGCAAGCTAGAGGAGCGGTCGGTGAGGGAGGAGCGCGAGCCGTGGCTGGACCGAAGCGACAAGGCCACGGGCACCATGGGGAGCCCCGAGCTAGAGGCGGAGCGCCGTGGGGAGGTAGCGCCATGGGGAGCCCTGAGCCGGAGGTGTTGCGCCGTGTGCCGTGGGGAGGAGCGCCATGGAGAAGAAGAAGAATGGGGCATTTAGTGAAAAGGGAGAGGGAAATAGAGAATATTAGGTGGAAGGAGATTAGAATCGGGAGATTAGAAAATTTTAGGTATCATCTCATATAATCAACCAAACACAATCTCGTATCATCCTATCCCACCAACCAAACAATCTGCTTGAACGATCTTATTCAGGACGATCCCATCCAGAATGATCCTATCCATACCATTCAACCACATCCCACCAACCAAACGCACCCTAGGTGGATGAGTTCATCCAGGATGATCTCATTCACTTATCCAAACACAAAGATAACCCCAAAAATTGGATGGAATCGTCCCATGCACCCTCATCCACCCATCGAAACACACCCTTAGATCTTTTGAAACAGACTCCACTGTTGCTTTGGAGGTGCTAAACCTAAACAACATCATCCACTATCGGAACACACCCTTAGATCTTTTGAAACAGACTCCACGGTTGCTTTGGAGTGCTAAACCTAAACAACCAGCCACAACTGGTGCTGTTGTCCTTGGGATCTGGAACTCTGCTGACTGCTCGCATATGCTCCAAATTTGTCACATGGCCTCGGAGCGATGGCGGCGCCGACGGCGACATCGCCCGCCGCTCTGCTCGCCTCGATTCGTCACAAGCGACAGTCTTTCAGCACTAAACGTCCATGTTGGTGGATTTTCCGGCGAAAGCGACGGCGGAATTACCCGCGGCTCCACGTCTGGGGACTTTGGTGTCTGGACCACGCATCGTTCCGGTGTATCACGGCTCGAATCTGGATCTAGAAGGACAGAACGTGAGACCGATTTAGTTGTAGGCTCAATAATGCTTTGGTGGCTTTCTCTCTTTTCTAGGCGTCAGTTCCTGGGTGTTGATTATTGTCCTCCATTTTCCTTTTTGGAACAGGAGTGATTGGGTGTGGCCGTGTGGGGTCTTAATTGTTTTCAATGAGTGAGTACTTACAAAGTTGTAAATAGTTTTCTTCGGATGCAATTATCATGTAATTTGCGCACAATTGCCGCCATTTCCTAAGCGAGCGAATGATGAACATCGTCGCCGCCTCAATTTCCGCCCAACGGGCTATCACTTAATGTACAATGATACAGATAGTTGCTATTTATAGCAACTTTTCATATTACCTATAGACAGTACTAAAGATAGCTCATACAATGGGTTGTGATGATATAGTCGGCTACAGGATTGTAGACAACACACAATCTTTTGATGCTTTTCTTGTTTCTGGTGCTACAGTCAGCTACAGAATTGTAGACAGCACATTTCTATCTTTTTATTCTCTTTCATCCACATCAGCTTAAATCCTACGTAGCAGAGGCTATAGACAGCTGATGTAAACTCATTGTACACGACCTTATGGCTTTTGGTACCACAATAAATGCCTTTGCCGCTCACTAGTTGGTGCTTTTCCTCCTACATCCCACACTCCCCTGTTGCCGACACGTGCCTCCCTCAGGCCATCTTCAATAGTTGATATAACTATCCTCTCTAATGCCAGCCAAATTATCTTCAGAGACAATATCTCTAATATATTCTCACTTACGAAATCTAATTATGGATAAAAGACTAAACCGTTCCTAAAGGGCTTTCACCTATGTGCCTATAAATATGAGGACCTCCCACGCTATTTAACGCCGCTCGCACTGCCTCCACGCAAAGATGCGCGCCCGGCAAGATACGCCCATGCCACGCGTCCCCCTGTCGTCGCGGCGTTGTCGCCGCTAATAATGGTAAGCCGAGCCATCATCGTCTTGTAGCCGCCATGTTGCCGCCAACAACCGCCCCCTTTTTATGCGCGCGTAGCATAGCGTGTGGCAAGTTGGGCCAGGTCGACCCATGAAGTTTTTGGAAAAAAATATTTCGGGAAAGAAAAAAAACCCCGAAATTTTTGCAAAGGGGCCCTAAAAAATTCTAAAAATTACGAGGAAAGTTTGCGGATAAGAAAAGTTCGCGAAAACCCCCTGGAGTTTTGGGAAATTACGACAGATTTCGGATTTTCATCTATTCTTGCATAATAACCCTTTGGGAATCCGATTTTTGCGACAGGTCAGTATGTTCTAAGGTTATTTTATAACCCAGACCCTCGAATTGTGGCTGTTTGATTTAATATTATTCATTTTTATACAATAACCTTAAATTAATCCTAGAAACTAAATTTCTAAGGTATATGAGCTTCCATAAATTGTGAAACCTTAGACCTAATACACCTTGGAAGCATCATATTTTTATGGTTTGTTTGTCCCTGGTATTGTGTGTTTTGGAAAATTAATTAATGGGTTTAGTAATTCTAAAAATTGAAAATTGCTCACAAACCTTAAAAATTATCAAAAAATTCCAAAAATACTAGGAAAATTCTGGGAAATGTATAAAATTATCTACTGAATAGATAAAAGTAATCATGACTTTTTTGCACTCATTTCATGTATTTAAAAAGTTTTACCAGCTATAAACATATAGAAAATTGCATAAATTGTGTGGAATATGTTACACATCACTAAATAGATATCTGCTTGCCTTGGATGGCAGCAACTATATCACCTTGGTTTATCTCGATGACATATCATTGTCGAGCCTACTGCTGGCACATCATTGTCGAGCCTACTGCTGGCACTCCTGAACCTACTGCCGCTGAAAAGGCAAAGGCTTTGTAGTTTATGAGGTGCCGCCTCTACTCTGCCATTAAGAATGACGACACGGTGAATTTGTCAAGATGTCACTTTTCTGCACAAGTCGCATTAGTAGTATAGATTCAACACCTGAAGAGCTAGGTCCTGCTCATGATGAGTATCTCTTATCTTTTGGTTTAGGCTTAAACATTATGTATTAGATTGTTATTTCCCAGATACCATAAATAAAATAATGATATAAGTTGTTCTATTAAAGTATTATCTCATGCTGAATAGTTGATTAAATATGCTCAAATAAACATATTGCCAGTAACATACCTTACCTGTAGTAAATTAATCTTGCATGGAATAAATGTGAGAGCTTTGGCTTTATGTATTTCTTTTGGATTATTTCGGATGTTAAAGTTTAATGCCTCTCTTTTATGAAAGAAGGTGTTAAAACCTTTTAGTGATATCTTGTCATGTTTGACTAAGAGGTTTAATTAAATGAATTAATTGTTAAGGTATGAGCTATCAAGTCAGATCTGTAGCGTGGTGCATGATTAGTCTTAACCCAAATCCTTGGGGTTGAAGTTGATTAACTTGATGTTGTCATAGAGTAATTACTTGATGAGTAGTGACTAAGAGAATGTCCATACCTAAATGGAGTCAGAAGGGTTACTAAAAGTATGGAACATTGATGAACTAGTTTGATCACTATGGGTGATAAATTTGGTAAGCTTTTTGGGTAGATTAGATTTGCGGGTCTCAATGTGTTAGTCTAACCCTTTGGGATGGTTAAGTCCAAAAGGTGTCAGATTATTGTCATAATGGCTATTAAACTTGGAGTTAACTTTATGGATATGTACTGATCATATGTAATTTCTAGGTGCAATTATTATGTATCGAAGTATGGTGTTGAGCATCCCTAAGAGGTGAACTGATGGGATGTAATTGGGATCTATGTTTACATGATGGTGGAGTGGTATGATAATATTATGTTTTGATGAGAAGGTTGATTATTAAAATTGTTTAGTTTGCTAAACCTGTTGGATTACTTGATCTCAATAGATTAATTTAACTGTGTAGGCAGGGAGAGATAAGGATGTATTTGACTATTGTCTTAGTGGATAATAATCTGGAAGTTTTCTTTATTTGGCTGCTTGATGATCCTATATTTGCTAGTGGGGATGCAAATAGAGAAAGGACCATAAATTCTTCCATGACTGAATAATCGTTAAATGTCTAGGATGATCGCTAGATTGGATTGGTGTGTACTAAATTGATTTTGAGCATTGCTAATAGGTTAATGATTGGAATTTAAGGGTGATCTATATATGTGTGTTTTATGAGGATAACCTGGGCAGCATGCCCTTGTTAAAAGATGGTTTACTTCGATAGTGTGGATTGTGCATTAGATATTCTCTTAACTAAGTTGAGTATTGCAACCTGTTAGAAAAAAAATGAAATAAGTTATTGTGTTTCTCTTGGAAAGGTTGATGATGGGATAGTAAGGTATTTTGGTTCATGCCAGGAGTGCATTATATGATGTTAGAAAGATTAACAGTATATGGTTGCGAGAGTGATGTCGATTCCTTTAAGAGGAGAATAATTTGACTGTTTTTTGTGATATCCCGTAAACGAAAATGTTTTGAGTTTTGCGGTTGTGATCATTTCTGTGAGGACCCCGGCTTATTTGGCTTGTAATGCTCAATCATCCATTGACCCTAGCATCACAAATAAAATAACCCGTGTCTTCGAGATATGTATACTTCACAGAAATGTAGTATACACACCCCTTTACAAAAGCATGCATCAATTTCATACAAGACATAGAACCAAAGCACGAACTAGATTAAATAAAAGACATACATAATAGAGAGTTATTACAAAAGGGGGCCGATCGGCCAAATACAACTAAGAGAGATAAATAACAGCGGAAGCAAAAACCATAAGATGGCGATGAACAAAAGCTATACGGTTTGCCTATAGCCCACAAGGCAACCGACCGGGCCGCCAAGCTAGTCGTCAAAACCACCGCACATCTCACAAAAGTAAAACCCTGGGGGATCAACCTCCTCTGCAACAAATTAATTAAGTAAAGCAAATGAGTACAAAAATGTACTCACAAGACTTACGTGTAGAGTAACAGACCTATACATATGCTACATGCAAGCTCATTTAAGTGGAGGTCAGAGGTTGTTTTCAAAGATAAAGCAAGTTTTCATTTGCAATAATTAAATAGATTCAAAGCAGTTTTACAATTCATTTTTAATTTGCAAATAACAGCGAGACAACAACATAATAACAATAGGTAGATGACAACAACAAACCTGGAAGTGACTAACCCGATAGTCACCACAACAATAGCATGAATTACTCATTTATACCACCCATGTCAAGTTTTAATTAAAGGTTGTAGTCTAATTCTTGCGGGAAATAACCAAGCTTGTCCATAACCTAGGATAAGGCTATTCGAATAGATTTAACCCTGCAGGGGTGTACCAATGTACCCACACGTGAGACCGCCTTATCGCCACATGATTAAGCACACTTCCTTTGGTATGCCGGCATGGCTAGTCTTACAAGACACTTTCCAATAGAATGCATTAACTACGAGTCGCCCATATGGATAGACACCCATACGTTGATATGGAGTCATTGAACCTTTAGACAAGGACCAATCCTCATCACCCTTAGAAAAGGATGATGCTCCTTGCAGTGGATGACGCCACCACTATTCGCCCAAAACACACACAACACAAAGTTTAGTTTTCAATACAACACACACATCCACCATGCGACCCGGAATTAACACACACTAAAGTACTAAGTCAAGAGAGGTTCCATATCCCCCTCGTGTGATTAGCACGCAAAAGTGCTTGGATCAATAGCGCAAGTAATTCGATCCTTGTTGACTCAGGCATCATTCCAGTCCCCCAAAACAATCACAAAAACCATCACACCAACATACCAATATGCCCAAGTCTAAAATATTTTATTTTCAGTTTTAGATTTACAAAGTAACAACACACAAAGTGCTGGACATATGGTAATAATTAGATTTGTGTGATCAAAGTTATCGATTAAGTCGATAACCGTCCAATTCTACCGCAATCTAAGCATTTCTAAGCAATACCAACACGTAATCTACTAAGTGGCAAGAGCTCATCCAACGAACTCTAAATCACAGCAAGATATTCCTAGGCTTAGTAGTAGAGATTGAACATTTACCTACAGAGTATGCATCTATAGGATCAACTAATCGACAATAATTTAACAACAAAATAGAGCATGCATACATACACTTTGCAAACAATATATTAGACTTTGAAAGTAATGGGATTAAACATGATCAAACTGCTTACGTTGCTAGAGATGCTCACTATGCTGCAAAGGGTCACTCACGGGGTCAACACACTCGTCGGCACCTAACGAAAAAGCGATAAAGAATCGATAAGAACGACGAAAACCGAAAAAACTTAACAGCAAACTTTCTCCAAATGCTTTGAAATTTTTACAGCAGCAATAGCATGATTTTTAAGGAATTTAGCAATAAGAACCAATTGATTTGGATTCTCAATGCAAAATTTATGGCCAAAACAATTTTGCTCAGCCTGGAAAATGCTCGAAAATTCAAATCGGTTACTGTTCATCCGAATTAAATTCTCAAGCACAATTTTCCAAAGAGGTGTTGCACCTGGGATTTTTATGGTAAGTAAAGTACCTCTGGAGATGAATAACACGATTGAGTTCACCTCATTTGGAGCTAGAATGCATTTTTGTATGATTTTTCTAAGACATGCACATTAGTACAAGACAAAATGCACCCACAAAGATTTTGAAAATAGCGACATGCCTAAAAACTATTCCACCATTTAGAACACTAAGTGAGGAAGCCAACACAATTTGATTCACTCAAAAAGGATCTATAGAGAATTACTTATGCAATTTACAAGTTAAATGCAACTTTTACAGCAACATTTAAAGTCTATTTCTAAACCAATTTTCAAATCTATTTTCTGGAGCTGAACTAATCTTACAACCATTTTTAGATTAAAGCTGAGTTCAAACCAGAGCTAACAAAATTTGAATCAACTCAAATGGAGCTAAAATGAAATAGTTATGTATTTTTGAAGTTTATTACCTTTTTCAGTTTACAAATAATTCCCTCGGGAATTTCCTAAACTCAAATCGACATGGGCGAATCTGGGCCGTTGATCTTGAATCGGACGGCCCAACGACTGGTCGCACGCGACGACGCGCCCGCGCGGAACCAACGAACATGGACCGTTGATCTTGGATCCAACGGCTTACGACTGGTTGACGTGACGACGCGCGCGCAGGGAAAACCCTGGTCATAGACCGTCGAGATCAAATCCAATGGTCCAGATTGAAACGACCGCGGCCGTGTTTGGAACTCGTGCGCGCGAACGCCCACGCGAATCGCAGCCATAGATCTGGAGATGGACGGCTCACGACTACCGCGACACGGTGCGCACGCACAGACCCCGCGAAATCTCGTCCACAGATCTGGAAATGGATGGCCCTACGACTCCGCTACAGTTGTCGTGCCGTCTGACAACGAAACCGATGGCGTTCCACGGCGAATCGCCGGTGACTCAGGCCACGGCGGTGCAAACCAAGAGTGGTCTGAGGTCCGCAATAACCTTGCGCACCTGCTGGCACCACACACTGCGGTTGAGCGGGCCTAGAACGGCGGCGAGCCGGCGAGGAGCGGCGGTGCCATGCACGGCCAAATGACAAGCAGCAATAGAGCTCCGCAGCGGTTCAACCAAGCAGTGCCTGAGCATCTAGGGGCTACCAGGGAGCTACCTGGAGGACGCGGAGGGACAGGGGAGGACGGAGCAGCTCCGGCGACGAAGACCCGCACCGGCGCTAAGGAAGACAACGAGGAGATGACGGCCTGGGCAAATTGAGTGAGACCGGGTCATCACATTAGCTTCAATAGGGCTCAAGGATGGTCCATGAGCAAGGAATTGAAGAGAGGAGGAGCTTACTGGCGGCGAGGGTGAAAACGATGATCCACGGCCGAAAAGGGGAAACTCCAAAATTAGCTGCTCCCTGTTGAAGCAAACCAAAATTGGATTAGGGGAAATGTTTAAGGAGGAGAGGGGCGCAAAATGACGCGAGTGGAATTGCAAATGAACCCCTAGAGCGCCGGCGATGAAGAGGGAGCCCCACGGCCGACAATGGTGGTTTGGGGATTTGGTGGATTGAGCTCAACCAAGCAACGAGGGTGCTAGGCAAAGCTCAAGGGTGTTGAAAGGAAGCCAAGGAAGAGCTTGATGGGCTTAAATAGCAGAGGTGGCGAAGGAGGGAACGGGCGGATGCTCAGAGGTGAGCCACGGTCCACCGTTGCGCACGCGAGCTCTGAGCGACGGGAGCAGGTGAGCCAGGCGACTTTGAGGCGGGCATCGACGCGATTTAATGCTCCGACGGTTGGCCAGGCTCAAGCGGAAGGGACGCGACGCTGCGCTCGCCCCACGCGTGCTCTGCCTTGGCGGCCGCGCGTGTGCGGGCGCGAGGAAGGAGATGACGCGCCAGCCTTCCGATTTTGATCCGACGGTCCGCGCGAGATCGAGGTCGTGTCGCTCCGCGCAAACATCGACCGTCCGATGGAAATCCAACGGTCCACAACGCGCGCGCCAACGCGACCAAGCCCGGTACAGTTAGTTGACTCGATCGAGCCAAGTGGCTTGAGCCAGGCTTGGGTCCGCGCCTGAGGAACAGTGCAAACCAAGTTTGGGTTTGAATTTGAAAGCTGAATTTGGAGGAATTTTTAGAGGTAGCAAACTAACTCCAAAAATTCTGAAATTTTAACTGGAGGTTCCTCACTCCAAGATTAACCTTGCATAAAATTTTTAGAGATTTTTATGCAAAGAATTGTTCTCCAAAAATTCTGCAAGGTTATGTTCTAGGGTTTGACCAATTGACAAATTGGTTTGACTTGGCTCCAAAAATTATCAAATAATTTCTAAAAATTATGAAATTTTTCAGAGGAGTCACACATCATCCCTAGAACCAAGGAAAAATATTTCCTAAGGTTGAATACCAGATTCTTGACAAAGTTGAATAAGGGTTTTACTTTAGTCAACAAGAGGTTTGGGTTTTTGAATTCCACAACTCTTGACCAGAATTATAGAAAAGTTCAAGAGCTTCAAGATGTGAGAAAAGTTTTAATTTCTACTCATTTAATTACATTTGAAACACACACCTAGATTTGGGATGTTACAATTTGGACCTCATGATTCATGTGATAGTTGAAACTGTTCCGAGCAAAATGACGTGTTGAAAGATTTTATTGATTCTTAAGTGGTTCATGTGGTTTGGTCTTAAGAAATTATCTTGTTCAAGCTGACAAAGTGTTGTTATAGTCAAAGGATTGTTTTCTGTGTTAAAGGAAAGAGTATAGTAGGAGTATTTGAGGATTGGTGACAAGTTTTGTAACTTGCAATTTAATTGAAGCGTGCTTAAACTTTCTATTTTTTCCACGCAAGAGTTCTCGAGTTTCAATAGCAATGCCTTATTTTTATTGGTTGAGATTTGATAATCTCTTTTTGAGGGGTATGTGCCCTCAACTGTGATCTCATCTTTTGTTTTCTAAGATAATTGCTATTGGATTATTTCTTTTGGTCCCGTACTCACTGTGAGGAGTCACGTTTTCCTGTGTGCCTAAACTTGTCCTTGTTCATCTCTTCCTTTTGAGAAAGGATCATCAAATTTGTGTTGCAAAGTATTATAAAGCGTAGCCTGGCAACTGTTTGGTGGTGGTCAAGTAAATATAGTGGTGACATTTTGTACCAAGTTATTGGAGGAGTAGTAGAAGATGAGTTGGTTTTGACCTATAACTCTTGGAGAAAATTTGATTCAAATGAAATGATTGTCGTTGAAGTAAAACTGATTAGTGTTATGACTAAGTAGAACCTATGGTAAAGTGTAATCCTAGAACCTTAGTTCATGTTGAAATGCTGGGAATTATCGAAAGTATGAAAATCTTGATCAATTTTATAGAGTAACACAATTGGGTAATATTGTGAGGTTGTGTGGGTGATTCATGATGATGTTAATGAATGAGTATGTTGGAATTGTGGAAATTTTAGGGATGTAATATGAGGATTTTCCTATCTATTATATGAGAAGTTCGTTGTAGAGGTCGTGGAGGTTAAATTTGGGCTTTGCATTTTTATGCTAGAACTTTGGTCGCCCAATGATTGTGTGTTGAGGAAATAGAATAAGGGCAGATTCCGAACAGTGGGATGATCATTGATAGAACACTTTTGAGGTAGTACATGAGTGTTTGTGCTGATAATTCTGAGTTGTTTATTCTTAAAAGTTTGAAGTGATATGATTGCGTGAGATCTATTTTGAGATGCATTGGGTGTCATCTGTCAAATTAATTTCGTCTGTATAAGGAGTTGTCTAGAGTGTTTGGGTGGGGTCAATAGAGCCTCTCTACAAAGGTGTGGATGAAGTGTTTCGGTTTGATCATAGTTTTGAAGATGCCAATTTAAGAGATATGAGCTAGTGTGGTATGCGATGAATTGGAATTCTAACGTTTGAGAGGAATGTTATTCCTAAAAGGGAAATTGAGGGGGAAAAGTTGCCCCGGGTAATAAAACACTCCCTTGATTATTGTTTGAGCTGTGTGTTTATGACAGAGGTCATTTACAATTTGCGTTGGTTTTATATTGGCATGGTGGTTCTTTTCGGTCCAAGAAAGATAAAGGAAGTGTTTGATTTGGACATTTGAATGATTTCTCCTTTGGCTTTCATGACGTTTATTTGCAAACTGCCCACTTGGAAAGTGGAAATATTTTCGTGATGAATCTTCGATTTCGGATTTGACTCTTTTGGTAATGAGTTGGTAATGCGTGGTTGCGATGAGAGTCCTTCATTTTCAGTTGGACTATATCAGTAAAAGAGTTTGTTTAAAGCGAGTTCGGTTGTGTGTTCCTGATTAAAGGAGGTGCTCCTTGTTAATGTGAAGGGATTGAATGAGACATGGAACAAGAGTTCCGTGTTATTTGTACCAGTTGTGTTGTTTGGTACCAAAGGGAAGGTTGACCCAAAGTACATTGGTTTGTTCTGGACGTTGCGGGGATTTTGGAAGTTTATGAAGCATCAAGATATCAGAGCAGGAGGACAAGTGTGAGTGCCCATTCAAGCACGATGTCAGGATGGGAACCGCCTTATCCCCCACCTCCTAGCTGACAAGGTAATCAAACCTTTTTGTTACAGTGTAGCTTAATATCTCCATTCTACCTCAATCCATTATATTTTCCTTTGGTTATGTTTTTGGTATGGACTATTTTTTTTTTGGGATCGTTCTGCTCAAACTACATTATGTCTAATAGGCTATTGTGATCACTCTGTAAGTTTTGTTCAGGTCTCTTGGAGGAGAATTAATTGGTATGTTACAGATGGATATGGTTTCATTAAATTTTTTGGCATTAATTAATTAACTACCTTAGCAAATTAATTGCTAAGTTACAGATGGATATGGTTAACAATTAGTTTTCTTGGAGGATATAAAATGAAGTTGTGTTGTTCTGTTAATGGTAACTCTCCAAGGTGCTTATGACCTATGTTGTTTGGAATAATCGAATTGCAGTTCATAAATGTGAGATAAAGTTGCCATTTGTTTCTATGAAAACTCAATCTGACAGTCTTTTCCTAATTACAGAAATTTGTTGATTGTGCACTATTTTGACACATGGGATGAAGCTATACATGAGTGGATAATTTTCAAATGAACATCAATTTTATTTTCCAATAGATTAGTCATCAGTAGTCGTGTACTACATTATTTCTAAGGTTATGCGAAGATAGTGAAGTGAAAATATTTGTTGCTTCTTCAAATTTTGCTAGTTCTTTTGTCATAACAGTTATTCGTGACTATGGTATAGAGACAATAACTGAAGTAGTTGTCACTTTTTGATAAACCCATAGCCTAATATGTTTTTCCTTCTCACTGGCCCTGCAGGTAGATCAGGTTTGATTTACTAGAAGAGAAAGGTACTATTTAGGGAGGTCTAGATCCTTTTATGTTACTTTTTTCGCCATCATCTGAATGTGCTCTAGCGAAAACAACCATCCTGATGTTATGAAAGTATGACCTTTCCTTTTACCTCCTATGTACTCTTGACTGTAGCTATTAGCATTCACCCATTGCCTCCTATGTTTGTATTGATTTTACCTCCTATGTGCCATTTGAATATTGTTCTGGGTTACCTAGTTTATTGTCTTTTCTTGTTTTGTTGAGCAATATCTTATTGTTATATGTGAGATGCTTAATGTCACATTTATGTTGACTTGAGATATATGATATCTAAGTTATTGTTTCAGAATACACACCTGATATGTATGTGTTTTGATGCGTCTTGTTCTAAATGTGTGTTTAGGTGTACAAAACAATCGGTGAAAAGTATGGAGTGAAGTACTCGGAGGATGAGATCTTGATGAGGTACCGGAAGGCGTATACGCAACCATGGGGTAGATCATGACTGAGGTTGTTCTTTGCCTGGTGATGGTGTTTGATAATTACTAACATAGTTTGGTGTGTGTAATTGCAGCACTACCGACTTGCATCCGCACATCAGAAAGATTATGAAGAAGCTGCGGCTGACACAGGTCCTGACCGGCGTGTTCCAGAAGGCCATTGAGGGAATTCTAAAAAGGCTTCTTGTTGTAGAACCATTTGTCACTTATGGGTAACTGAATGCAAACATTCTTCTCCATTGTAGTGTTTTTTTAAATGTGATTCATCATTTTGTTAATTTGTAGTTTGTGGTGTTGAAATTTTGTTTACTGTTGTGTAACAATAGTTTCCCGAATTTGAAGAATGTGAAGTAGCTTATTTACAAGAAGGGCCGTGGATTCTTGGACAAGGAGCCTTTCCCTCTTACCAGTAATGATCTAATTGAGAAGGTATAATTTTGTAACATCTTCTAAAGATCGAGGTTGAGGGCATTAGTAAATATGTTTACCACAGTCCATTCATTGCACAATAAGTATGTGGAATATTAGTAAGGTATAGCTTTGGATATGTCAGTCAGTTTTATGATATCTTGTCCACTTCCACCCATATAATTTATTCAGGAGGAATTAACATTATATGAAACTTGAATTTCCTGTGTCTCCAAATTTAGCACACTGCAACACTTCAGTTTGGATGGTCATTGGCAGTGCTATTTTGGAATCCTTCCACCAGAAAATTTTTTATCTTATGTGATGCTTAAGCTGCTGCAAATGAAGAAGAAACCCTACAAGGATGGTGGTGACTCAAGCGACCGTGGGGATAAAATCAACGAACTAATTGAGAAGCTAAACTTAGGCAGAGCCTGTCTCCAGTTGTCATCTGTGTACAAGTGATGTATCCATTACCTTATCAGTTTTGTAATAGCATAGCTGAATGTACCTTTGTTCTTAAGACCCTACCTGAATGTTTGGGATCAAATTATGAAATAGCAGAATCTATTTTCATCTCCCTGTCAACCTATCATCTCCCATAGTTGCACATACTGCATATTCATATTATACATAAGCTTGACCTCCCTTATGGTGTCTTACTATTTAAGTAGCTGACACAAATATGTGCATATACTATATGTCTATATATTTCACATACTGCATATTCATATCATACATAAGCTTGACCTCCCATATGATGTCTTACAGTTTAAGTAGCCGACACAAATATGTGCATATACTAGATGTCTATATATTTGAATAGAGCTTTGATTGGTCATTGTTGAATTGGCTGTGGCAACCGGGAATCTAGAATTACAAATGGAATGCAACAAGTCAAAGTTCTCTATCACTTTAAGTTGAAGTCTTAATCAGAAGAAACTTCACATGCGGCATACATGTGTGATTTTTTGCCATCTGTAAGTTTAGTAAATCCCTGAATGAATAGTTGCACACTAGGTGCACATCTGAATGCGCTTCAAACTTCATTTGTGAACATGTAGAATCTGTTTTTTGCCTCCATTTAAAGCATGAATTATCTTGAATAGATGGGAGATTGGTAGTACATAATGCCAGTTGTTCAAGTTGCTATATACCGAATTATCGATGCTTTTGTGGTGGTTCATTCTTTAGTTTCCAAAAAAGATCCATTCCTTTATCTTTACGTAAGTCCTGTTCTATTAGCAGTTGGATTTGTGTTAAGTTTATTACTTAAATCAAAGTTGTGTCATGCTTAGCAGAAAGGTCTATTGATGACCATGATACTATTCTTCATGCTGTGAGGGATATTCTTAGTAGTCACTCAAGTAAGTAGATTTTGATTAATAATTTGTAATGACATTATCTACCAAAAGTTGGAATAATTCAATCCTCTTTTCATTTTCTGTAGATGCTCAAGCAATGACACCAACATTTGTTTCAGCATATGGTTTTGTTGAAAATTCGATGATTGTACATTTGAGTGAATAGTTTACATCAGACACGGTTAGTATGCACTGCATACTAAAATTTTGCTTCAAGTATGAGTTTTCGTTGTAACGCACGAACACATAACTAGTTATTTTATATATATAAAAAGGAGGGGGCGGCCCAACAACCTGTGCTATCTATGTTTGCAGCCTGACTAGCAAATCCCCGCGCGGAGTCGGTCGAAGAATTGAGGCGCCAGTCCAATTGCCATCCGTACGGCGCAATCGAAAAAAATGAAGCGGTGCCCGGTGTGGTCGTGCGCGTATGGATGGCCTGGAAACAGCCGGCCCCTAGGCCCAGGTGAGCGTGACTGCGGACCAGAAACGGAGCGCTCGGCCTGGCAGATGGCCGATGGAGTCGTCGGCGTACCATCCGCGTGGGATGCGTAATCCCACGCACGTACCAACTTGGCCCAAGGGAGGGTTTGGACTTCGGAGCTGCGGCTGTGCGCGTTAACTAGACGTTTGGTTAACAGGGCGGCCGGCCGACTGAGTGGTAGCTAGCGACGCCCAACGGGCGAAATGCGGCCAGATTTCGCCGTGCTTCGGTCATGACTTCGGTCTAGCGGCCCGACACAAATAGTACTAAGCCTGACATGGCACGAGCTAGACACGTCCAACCCATTTGGCCAGTTCATTTTAATTTTTATATGGTTTTATTTTGTAGTTTTTAAATTTTATATAGTTCATTTTATAAGTATATATAAATTTATTTTTATATTTTTCTAAGATTTCTTACATTTTCTTCAAATTTTCGTGCTAAATAGGCCGACACCAGCTCTACAGGCCAACCGTGCTCGAACCGGCCTAGCACCTCCAGTGAGGCTACGTACTTAAGTCACTACCTTAGTCCATAGACCGGCACAGAACGACCCATCTAAATAACGGACCAAACGGACCCATATCTAAATGGGTCGTGCCTACATGACCTATGCCGTGCCAGGCCGGACTGTCCATTTGGACTATGGAGCTAGCGCACACGGCTAGTACTTTGTGTACTCAATGAAGTACTTTGTCTTTATAAGAAATTTCTATGCGACTCGTATCAATGGCTTCATTAAAGAAGAGACCTATTTTCCACTTTTAAAGTGGCTACCCCTTGCATCCACATGTGCCCTCCCTTTATGTCAGATTGACATGTCCACTTTGTGAATTTCCGTTGCCTTTTTTTGCCCTTTGCGTGTGCAAACGGAGTTTTTGGCTGTTTTGGCATTGTTGGGACACATTTTTGCAATCTAGCCCCCTCGCACGATCAAAACCGAAAATAGCACCGCGGAGCCGCGCAGACACGCCACGTAGCCAAGTCCGGCCCCTAGGGGCACAACACCACCAAATCCGTCCCATAAGGGAATGGACCAGGCAATTCTAGCCCCTAAGGGCACGCCCCCGCGTGATTTTTTTCACGATTCAAACGAAAATCCACGCTTTCGGTTGTTCTTGGATTCTCGTTGTCCCCCGCATGCGTGAAAAATCCGGCATGGGAGGGAATCGAATTCTGTCCTGTCGCTTTGCGGTTGGCCTTCGCGCGGCTATAAAACTTAGCGATGCGCTCCCATTCCTCCACACTAAAACCATTTTGCTCTACGTAGAGAGACATAGAGGATCGCTCAAGCGAGAGGCAGTGTGATCGTTTGAAATTTATTTTGATTTCGCTACCAATTTGAGGGTGCTTAGAGAAGTGTTTAGCGGTCATTTGAGTAGAGTTAGTTTGACATAAGTGAGGATCTTCTAGAGGAGGTATTTTTCTCGTATGGATGATGTTTATTCATTGTGTAGTTAGTGTTAAATTATGTAGTTGTAAATAATTAGTCGTAGTTACTTAATCGTAAATATTTAGTCGCAATCAAAATCGTTGTAATTAATTAGTCATATTTAATTAGTCGCAATTTATTTTTGAAATTAGTTAGCTGTAATTAGTGTAGTCGTATTTAGTTAGTCGTAATTTTGTACTCGCAGTTTGTTAGTCAAAATTTAAATAGTCCTAATTAATTAAAATATGATTAATTAAATATTCATAAATAATAAGTCCTAATTATTTATTACGTCAAAAACATAAGTCCTAATTATTTAGTGGTAATTAATTAGTCGTAATGCATTAGTCATAATTATTTTGTCGTATTTAGTTTAGGCGAATTATTTACTTGCGGTTAGTTAGTCATAATTAAAATAGTCCTAATTAAGAAACCGTAATTAATAAATTGAAATTAATTACTTTTAATTAATTAGTACTCATTAATCGATCCTAATTATTTAGTGGTAATTAAATGGTCGTAATTAATTAGTCACTATTTATTTGTCGAATTAATTAACCCTAATTAATTAGTCGCATTACTTAGTTAGTCGTAGTTAAAATAGACCTAATTAAATAACCTTAATTAAATAGCCCTAATTAATTAGACTTAATTAAATACTATTAATTAATTAGTCGTAATTAATCATGCTTAATTGTATAGTCGTAGTTAGTTAGTCTTAATTAATGAGCTGTAATTAATTAGTCGTAATTAATGTAGTCATAATTAACTCGCCATAACTCATTAGTCGTATCTAATTTTGTAGTTTTTTTTACAATACACTTAATAACCCAAAGTCGTTAATTGTGGTTTTTTTTTTCAAGTAGTGAAATATAGACTACATAGTGCAATCTGTTTGTTATATTTTGTACAGTAAATTGGGTTGTTGTGGCTTTATGTAATGTCGAACATGCAAGACTTCTTTGATCGAAAACAGCAGGAGAGGCTCCTACTGTAAACATGCTAGACTTGCTAGTGTTTTATGGCGACGGTCTCGTACGGGGTGGACCCAATGGGTTGGAGCTGTCGAGATGCCAATACAAGGTGATCCGGGCAGAGGGGCTCGATGCGATGAATATTCATGAGTTGAGGAGCTGCATTCGAAGGGAGTTTGACACGGAGGCAGCAACGAAGAAGCTTGTTATCGAGGGGATCACCTGCACAAATAGGGGAGGGCAGGGCATATGGGAGCTACTGAAGGTGAATGGTAGTGTTGGATGAGGCTAGTACATGCAGATTGTTTCCCAGCCTGAGGCGGTGATATACGGGAAGCCGATGGTATATGTGAATTTCGTGCACAGGGCACCCGCAAACCTTGATGATGTCGGTGCCTCAGGAAGCGGGAAACTGTAGGCGGTCTGTGAAGACAACATCACAGAATGTACTGTTTTGGGGGAAGAATATGAGAGAAGACTTGCGCATAATTTTATGCAAAATAAGGGGATGGGACAACTGTGGTTGGCCTACATTGACTACTATGAGCTTTTACCGGACCAACCGGTCGGGTCGAAGTCCAATGAGGTCGCTGATTTGGGCTTGGCTGGTAGCGAGGAAGCACCCAGGGTGATGGTCCGACCGGCAAAATTGTGTCATTGGAGGTCCCTTACGTGACATCCAGACTTGCTGACCTCGCAGTGCGGTCACTCGTACTGCCACAAGAAGAAGGGTCCCAGTGGGGGTTTGATGCTGGCACCCTGTTAGTTGGGCAGCACTTTCCTAACAAGACGGGAATGCAGCAAGCTATAGCACGGTACATCTTGTCCATCAACCAGGTGTACCGAGTGCACCGGTCCAACCCAGAACATTACGCAGTGAAGTGCCTAGTGGAAGGTTGCCCTGGCAAGGTCAGCACGCACAAGGCGAAGTTCTTTGGCTCGGTCGTCATGGTCAAGGTGGTGATCGACCACACTTGCGAGCTAATATAGCCACTACAGTAGTATTGGAATGTGACTTCCGCATATGTGGCAAGCCTCATCAGCCACCTAGTTGCGAAGGACGTGTCAATCTTCTCCAAGATGCTGTTGTTAGAAGTCATCAATCTGGTTAGTTATCCAATTAGCTAAAGCAAGGTCCGACGAGTAAAGGAGAAGGTGATCGAGAACATGTACAGGACATATGAGGAGGCATATAACCTTATGCCAAAGATGCTTCACCAGATTGCCGAAGGAACCCTTGACACGTACATAAACAAGATGGAAAGTGAAGAACCTGATGAAGGCCCTAACTTCTATATACTGGACTGTATGTTGTAGGCTTTCTTCCAAGCCATAGAGAGCTTCAAGTGCTATCATCTGGTGCTCACGATGGATGACATTTTCCTCATCGGGAGGTACAACGGCACCGTTCTCACCGTGGTGGCGGCCGACACGAATGACCAGCTTCTTCTGGATGCTGTTGCCATCGTAGAGAATGATAACACATCCAATTGGTTGTGGTTCCTAGCAAATGTCAAGCGGGCGGTTGTGAGAGATAGGCCAAATGTATGCCTTATCACAGACCGCAGTGCTGGGTTGTTGTCTGCTCTCAACACCATGAAGAATGGGATGGAGCCCCTGTACCAGTGGGACGATGTAGAAACCCGGAGGTGCATGAGGCATCTTGCAACAAACTGCTTCACACAGTTCCACAGTCTGGAACTAATGAAGACGTTCAAGGTGTTATCTATGTAAAACCAGAGGCGGAAGTTTGTGTCCATCTGGGCAGACCTTGAACATCGGACTACGAAGCATACAAGAGAGTCCCCTCCGGAGGCACAGCAGGGACAACAGGGTGCGATAGGGCAATCCAGGAGCCCCATCGGTTTCTTCCAGTGGATTAATCTCTACACTCCTAAGTTGGAGCAATGGTCCTAGCTTTACTAGACCGACGGTGTGAGGTACAACATTATGATGACCAACATGTCCGAGGTATACAACAGCGTGCTGAAAGGTGTGCGATACCTCCCTATCACCGCAATCATTGAGGAGACCTGTACTCACACGGTCGGTTACTTTGTCAATAGAGTCACTACAGCAAGGCTGCAGCTAGAAGAAGGGAAGCAGTGGTCCAAGAACATGCAAAGTGTGGGGTCACCCCGGGATCGTACCCGTATCAAGCTAAGTGATCATACCAAAAGCGTAACACTTAACAAGAAACGAAAATGATTTCGAGTGCCCGGATATGTGTCTCATGTTAGCTCCCAAGGATCAGTGGCTAACATGCACATATCCTAACACAACATTGCATTCACATCCATACACAATATACAAGAATAATGGAATCGTAAATACAATATCATTGAATAGAAACATAATGTACAAGTTTGCATAAGAGGGCCAATCGGCCAAAATTAATTATCAAATGATAAATCGCAGCGGAAGACAAACTTAAAATAAAAAGGGAATAACCAAGTTGGCATGCCCACAATCCCACAAGCAACCAACTAGGATTAAAGTCGTAGCGTCTGAAGTACTTTACCCAATTTGAATGACTTCTCACTTGAACAAATGGATAATTTTTAAGTACAAAGTTGTACTCGCGAGACTTTTCAAGAAAAATAAGAATGCATGTAAGTATCAAATGAAGGCTACTACACTAGTCAATTTTTGGCATAAAGCAAGTTTTGCAATTAGATAAACAATATAGATTCAAATTGCCATTTTTAAAACATTTAGAAAACATTGTATAACAGTAAGTAATGATCAACAACAGTATAAGATCCAACTATAATCAACACACGAACATCCCACTCGGGACACAAATCATAACATGACAAATTAACACGTGAACTTCGTGTTCAAGATATCATTTCAAATATGAACAAACTAACATAATGACATAACATTTTTAACCATAACCCAAACTTAAGTTCCCATAAGCTAACTGTGCTTGCTTTCCCACAAGTGATGTCCATAACCAGGGACACGACTATTCGAATAGATTTAGTTAACTCTATAGAGGTGTACAGCTTTCCCCACACGATATGAATACCTCGTACTGTCGCCATGCACTCTTCCGAAAGAGTGTGACTAAGATATCATAACAAGACCGTTACAATGTCATGTCCTAACTATCAAACCACTCGAGGACAGTCCTATGGCAGATCGTACGGTCGCCTGAACCACAGGGGAACCCCGTTGTGTAAGTAAGTCCCTTGCGTAGTTTCACGGCAAACGCAAAAGATCCTTAAGGGCAAGAAAATAAAAATAAAACATGCCCCCACTAGATTGACGAGAGAACCATTAAACATAAATAATAACAATTGTCAATCTAATTGTGTTTTGATAGCTAACACACAACAAATTATTAAGCCAAGCCTTCGCCATTATCCCGTGTGGTTGTACGTAAGACTTGGTTCATCAAACCACGCATCGGTCCTCAAATACCTAGACGGGCTACGCGAATCCGGACCACCCTTCATCACCCTATCACCCGCCCAAGTCCAACACACAACAATAACCCATCAACAAGTTCATAATAATCAGATTCAAGATCCGACATTTTCTCAACTCAACATAATCAAATCCATATAATCCTCAAATTATATCAAGATTCGATTCGAACCATCGGCCGATGGACTAGCTCCATCAACTGTTATTGACTACAACTACTAGCACGACTAAGCACCGTTCTACAAATTAGCAAACACTCCCATATAACATATATCCTTAATCATTCAAGGTAAAAAGGGTAATCAACATTCAAAAGAGGGCCAATGCAGCAAGTAGGAAATTAACTACTTCTACCCATGAACATACTTTTCAAAATAGCATGCAATTGAGATATTAAAAACCATACAAAACATTTTAAAATCAATAGGAGCAATATGATTAAGAGGAGGGTGCTCGCACCTTTGCTGTACCACTTGTTCAATCTCAAGTTACACTCATGAATACGTTCGTATCGTCGAGAAATCTATCGAAAGAGCGATATTGCAATTAACACCAAATAAGCCAAAAATTCAAAATGCTCATAAATGCATAAAACTTATACAGTGGATAGATTATGATTTTAGATGAATTAAGGTGAAATATTCATTCCAATTGGATTTAGTACGTGAAAGTTATAACAGTTTGAATCTCAGCTTTCTAGAAAATCCAATTTGTCACTATTCACCTAATTTAATTATTTGGTTAAAATTTGTAGAGCAGTGGGGAGTCAAAGGTTTATATAGATAAATAGAGAATAATATTACAAGTCCAAAATATCTGGGCTCATCTCATTTGGAGTTTTTATGAATTAGTTATGAATTTTCAAAATTAAAAGTCTTTTCTAGTTCAAAAATAACTAAGTTTTGAATCACTCCCCACAAACTAAATTTTCTGGAACATTAACAATGTTGAAACCTACTTTAAAATAAATTTCATCTAAAAATAAAAATAACAGAACTGGTTTCACTCGTTTTGGAGTTAAGATGAATTAGTTATGCATTTTTGAAGTTAATTGCATTTTTTAGTGTACAAATTAATGTATTCCGAATTTTCTTAAGTATTAAATACTTTTTATACCGACGCCTACCTAGCCACAGCCTATGACAGATGGGGTCCAGTGTGGGGGTTGACTCGGTCAATGTTGACACGTTCACAGCTGACGACTACACCGAAAGCGTATTTAATGGAATACGCCTTCTAAACATGAAGACTTAAAATTGTTTGAGGCATAGTATGAATATGTTTTCCTTAGGAGATAATGTTCTTCTCAAATTGTGCACAATCACTTACCCGGCTAAAGGGGTCCACATGTAATAGACTCTAGATCTATTAAGTGCTAATCATTACCTCTGTTAAGTATTGATTTCCAACCGAGATTCTACCATTAATTATTAAACATTGTCATTAATCCCTAATGACTGGCTACAGGACATGTCGGAGCTTCCGACAAGGAGACGCTCGTCGCCTAGCCCGCCGGCGGCGAGGTAGCGGCGCACTGGGCTCGGAGTAAGCTGAAATGAAAAGCTGAGGCTCGGAGCTACCTTCCGGAGGTGTCGTCACCGGTGGAGGGGCACGGTGGCGCGCCGGCGACGGTGTTGAGCAGAGGAGATGAATACGGTTGCCAAGGAACTCGATGTAGAGGCTTCTCTAGGGAAAATCGTCATTGGTTTTGACCTCCTGGGGTTTATGCGACGCTGAAGGAGGGGCAAGGTGACCGAGGGCCTTCGTCTTGACCGGTGGCACCCCTGCTGTGGCTCTAAGACATGCACGGTGACGGGTCAATACTTGGGGACATCACCCGCCCGAAGCGACAGAAAAGACTCTAGGAACCCTAAGGAAACTCACCGCGGTGAAGTTGGGGCAGAGGAGCACCAGAGGACCCTTGTCGTCGTCATTGGTCGGGATAGTTATAAAATTCCACAAAGATGGTGTCATCACAAGCAATTTGAGAATGGCCTACTGGTTCCAACAAACAACTGTGAATAGAGTCTTCGGCCGACAAAAGGGGCAAGGTCCGAATTCTTGGGCTCCTACGAATAATCCGACAAATGAGTTGAGGGGAAATGATAACCATGCCCACGCACATGATATGATGTGCAAAAAGTAGAAGATAGCTCACCGGAGAAGAAAATACACGGCGGAGCGTTTTGGGTGCGTGCACTGGAGCCGAGGAAGACACGTCTATGCTCCGAGCGCTACAACGCGAGAGAAGAGCTCAGGTTAGCAAAATGGAGATGGTAGAGAGGGACGAAGAGGATGGCACGGTTGCGAAGGATCCTACCGGAACAAAAATGGAAGCTTTGCCTCCTTCTCTTCCATGACCGAAGAGAGAAGTGGGAGCAAAGGAGTCGGTTTCGGTTGTAGAAGTAATATCCTTTGGTTTCCTTAGGATATCCTATAAAAAAAGCATTTATCTGACTTGGGTATGAGTTTATCAGATGTCAAATGTTTAACATAGACATAACATCCCCAAATCTTTAGAAAAGACGAATTAGGACTCTTCCCAGTCCATATCTCATATGGTGTCTTATCTACTGATTTAGATGGTACCCTATTTAAAGTGAAAGCGGTAGTTTCTAGAGGTGTAACCCCAAAAAGACATTGGCAGATCTGATTGGCTCATCATCGACCGAACCATATCCAACAAGGTCCGATTACACCGCTCGGACACCCCAGCTATTGTGGAGTGCCCGGTGGTGTAAGTTGTGGAACAATTCCACATTGCTTCAAATGATCACCAAATTCTTGGCTAAAAAATTCACCACCATGATCAGATTGTAAAGATTTGATTGTCTTGCTAAGTTGATTCTGTACCTCACTTTGGAACTCCTTGAACTTTTCAAATGATTCCGACTTGTGCCTCATTAAATAGATATATCCATATCTACTATAGTCATCGACGAAAGTAATGAAGTACTGAAAACCACCTCTAGCCGTCGTGCTCTTTGGTCCACATACATCAGTATGTATGAGTACCAGCAAGTCGGACACCTTCTCATTCCGACCAGTGAAAGGTGTCTTGGTCATCTTTTCAAGTAGACAAGATTCACACGTTTTAAATGATTCCAAATCAAATGAGTTTAGAATTCCATCATCATGGAGCTTCTTCATGCGTTTCTCACTTATGTGACCCAAACGACAATGCCAAATGAAAGTGGAATTCATATCATGAGGCCGAAGCCTCTTCGCATTAATATTATAGACGGATGCATCATTAAGATTTAAAATAAACAACACATTCATAATAGGAGCATAGCCATAAAACATTTTATGCAAAAATATGGAAGAACCATTGTCCTAAATAATGAATTTATAACCCTCTGCCATCAAACATGAGGCAGAGATGATGTTTCTACTTATGGCTGGAACGTAATAACAATTATTTAATTCCATAATAAATCTTGAGGGCAAAAGTAATGGCAAAGTTTCGACGGCTAATGCTGCAACCCTTACTTTATTCCCGACACGAAGATCCATCTCGCCTCTTGCAATTCTTCTACTCCTTATTAGACTCTACAAGAATTGCAAATATGAGCAACCGATCCGGTATCAAATACCCAAGATTTAACGGAAGAATCAACAAGAAAAATATCTATAACATTAATACCTGAAGTGGAAGGTTTAGTCCCACCATTCTTTTTCAGATCAGTTAGGTATTTCTTACAGTTCCTTTTCCAATGGCCTAGCTCTTTGCAGTAAAAGCATTCATTCTCTTGAGTCGGTTCAGACTTAGTCTTGGGTTTAGGCTTGTTAGTTTGGATCCCATCCGAAACTTTAGCCTTGCCCTTTCCTTTGACCCAAGTCTTAGCCTTCTTCTTAAAGATTATACTCTTTTGCACCATCATTCCATGACTGGTTCTTTTCTTAATGCTGTCCTCTGCAGTCTTGAGCATCGTATACAGCTCGGTGAGATTCTTGTCTAAGCCATTCATATGGAAGTTCAGAATGAACTGCCCATAGCTTGCAGAAAGCGAAGCAAGAATTAAATCTATAGCCAACTCTTGACTAAGTGGAAAACCAAGTTTTTTCAAGCTCTGTGTGTAACCAATCATCTTGATCACATGTGGGCTCACCGGACTACCCTCAGCTAGCTTACTCCCAAACAACTTCTTTGAAATCTCATATCTCTCAGTTCTTGGTTGTGTCTCAAACATGCCTTTGAACGCCACGATCATATCGTAGGCCTCTATGTTCTCAAATTGCTTCTGAAGGTCTGAGTTCATGGTAGCAAGCATGAGACAGCTAACATCAAGGGACTCATCACATGCATTTTTATAGGCAGTTTTAAGAGCAGTAGCAGCATTTTCAACAGGAACATCCGGAATTGGTTCCTCTAGCGATCGATGATAAGCCAATCAGATCTGCCGTTGTATTTTTAGGGTTACGCTCTAGAAACTGTAGCTTACACTTTAAATAGGGTACTATCTAAATTAGTAAATAAGACACCACATGATATATGGACTGGGAAGAGTCCTAGTTTGTCTTTTCTAAAGATTTGGGGATGTGATGTCTATGTTAAACATTTGACATCTGATAAACTCACACCCAAGTCAGATAAATGCTTCTTTATAGAATATCCTAGGGAAACCAAAGGATATTATTTGTACAACCGAGAAGAGGGCAAAGTTTTTGTTGCCCGAAATGGTGTCTTTTTGGAGAAAGAGTTTCTTTCAAAAGGAGTTTGTGGGAGAAAGGTGCAACTCGAAGAAATTCAAAAAACGTCTGAAAATGTTTCAACTCCTACTGAACCTCTACAAGATGAACAAAATATTGTTGAACCTGTAGATGAGGCATCAGCTACACGTAGATCTAAAAGGCCACGACAATTGCCTATAAGGTATGGGCATGACGTATTATTATTGAATAATGATGAGCCTAAGACTTATGAGGAAGCAATGTTGTACCCAGACTCTGAGAAATGGCTTGGAGCTAAGAAATCCAAGATAGACTCCATGGGAGACAATCAGGTTTGGAACCTAGTCGATCCACTACTTGATGGTGTTAAAACCATTGAGTGCAAATGGATTTATAAGACGAAGATTGACATGGATGGAAATGTTCACATTCATAAAGCTCGACTAGTCGCAAAAGGGTTTCGACAAGTTCAAGGGGTTGACTACGGTGAGACTTTCTCACCGGTAGCGATGCTTGAATCTATACGGAACATTCTAGCTATTGCTGCATGTTTCGACTATGAGATATGGCAAATGGATGTCAAAATAGCTTTCCTTAATGGAAACCTAGATGAGGATGTGTATATGACACAACCTAAAGGTTTTGTCGATCCAAAGAATGCTAGTAAAGTGTGCAAACTTTAGAAATCCATTTATGGGTTGAAGCAAGCATCTCGGAGTTGGAATATACGTTTTGATGAGGAGATCAAAAGGTTTGGTTTCGTTAAGAACAAAGAAGAACCTTGTGTTTACATGAAGGTTAGTGGAAGCGCACTTGTAATTCTAATCTTATATGTGGATGACATATTATTGATTGAGAATGATATTCCTATGCTGGAATCCGTTAATGCAACATTTAAAAATAGTTTTTCTATGAAGGACCTAGGAGAGGCAGCATATATCTTAGGGATAAAGATATATAGAGATAGATTGAGAAGGCTAATTGGATTAAGCCAAAGTACATATATTGACAAGGTGTTGATTCGGTTCAACATGCAGGATGCTAAGAAAGGGTTCTTGCCTATGTCACATGGCATAAGTTTTAGCAAGAGTCAGTGTCCTTCGACAACTGATAAGCGAGACCGTATGAATAGTATTCCATATGCTTCATCTATTGGATCTATCATGTATTCCATGGTATGTACTCGACCAAATGTATCATATGCTCAGTGTTACAAACAGATACCAAGCTAATCCCGGTGAAGGTTACTGGATAGCTGTGAAAAATATTCTTAAGTACTTGAGAATGAGTAAGGATGCATTCCTAGTTTATGGCAGTGATGAAGTGCTCATTGTAAATGGTTACATCGATGCAAGCTTCCAAACTGATAAAGATGATCGTCGTTCGCAATATGGTTTTGTATTCATTTTGAATGGAGGAGCAGTGAGCTGGAAAAGTTTCAAGCAAGAGACAGTTGCAGATTCTGCGATGAAGGCCGGGTACATTGCGGCTTCTGAAGCTGCGAAAGAAGGTGTTTAAATAAGAAATTTTATTGCTGAGTTGGGTATGGTTCCAAGTGCCTCAAGCCCAATGGATTTCTATTGTGACAATAATGGAGCCATTGCGCAAGCTAAGGAACCTAGATCCCATCAGAAGTCAAACATATACTCAGGCGCTATCATCTTATTCGCGAATTAGTGGATAGAGGAGATGTTAAGATATGCAAAGTTCATACGGATTTAAATGTTGCTAATCCGTTGACAAAGCCTCTCACACAACCAAAGTATGAGGCGCACACAAGAGCTATTGGTGTTAGATACTTAAGTGATTGGCTCTAGTGCAAATGGAAGACTGTTGGAAATATGCCCTAGAGGCAATCATAGAGATGATCATATTTCATTATGTTCATAACACTGGATAATATGTTATCTTGTTCCTAGAATAATATCGTTAATATTTATTATCAAGTATGTGACTTGATTGTGAAACTCTATATTTTTGCGATAATTATTCTTAAACGTTCCCTAGTCGGAAACCAATGAGAACACATGTGAATAGACTAGCATATGTATTGGTCGATGACTATGTTTCACAAGTTATGGATATGGAGATATCAAACCAATAATATGGACACATGTTAGAGAACATAGTGTTGGATAAGACCCACCTTGAGACACTATTGAGATTGTTATGATTCTATGTATCGTTAGTTGGTCTCAACCAATGATAATGTATAATCCTTAGACCTGAGATCAACATAGTTTTCTACATGTGTGTAATAGCACTCTTAGGGGTTGCCAATCGCTACTTGTAACTGGGTAGTTATAAAGGTAGCTTTCGGGTATGCTATGAAACATGCAAAGGAATGTGACTGGTCGGAGATGGGATTTGCCCCTCCTAACATAACAGGAGAGATGTCTTTGGACCCCTCGTTGTGGTCAGATAAAGTAAATGCATGGCCAGGCCACTAGTGGTCGAAGTGTTCGACCACATGAAGTTATCCGACACTCGATCGAGAAAGTATTGAACAGTCCATGGATGACACAACATCTCACCTGGAGTTCAACCAGATATCGTGAGGCAAAGGGTGAATACACGAGAAGGTCTTTGAGTTCAATCAGATACGAACTAGTCGTATGGAGATATGAGCTGATCGTAGGCTGGTCGAACATGGTCACTAAGTGGTCGAAACCTGGTCGTAAGGAGTTACGAATTGGTCGAGACCAAATATGAACTGGTCGTATAGAGATACGAGTTGGTCGTTAGTGATATGGACCTGGACGTAGATCATATTACATTAAGGTTTGTCCGATATATTCTATGTGCGTTTGGGAATCGTTATGTGCTGCTAGTTACCGCTAACAACTCGTGGTCGGAAAAGAGATTTCGAGTCACAACCAATTACACATGAACCTATAGGGTCACACACTTAAAGGGCTAGAATTTGATTTGGATGGTGATCTAAATTCTTGTAGGCCACGAGTTCCTAATGGGCCTCAAGTTCGAGACCCATTATGGATGCCTATATATAGAGGGACAGTGGCATGGGGTAAGATGTGTTGGAAATATGCCCTAGAGGCAATCATAGAGATGATTATATTTTATTATGTTCATGACATTGGATAATGTGTTATCTTGTTCCTAGAATAATATTGTTAATATTTATTATCAAGTATGTGACTTGGTTGTGAAACTATATATTTCTGCGATAGTTATTCTTATACGTTCCCTGGTCGGAAACATATGAGGACACATATGAATAGACTAGCATATGTATTGGTTGATGACTATGTTTCACGAGTCATAGATATGGAGATATCAAACCAATAATATGGACACATGTTAGAGAACATGATGTTGGATTAGACCCACCTTGAGACACTATTGAGATTGTTATGATTCTATGTGTCGTTAGTTGGTCTCAAGCAATGATGATGTATAATCCTTAGACCTGAGATCATCATAGTTTCCTACATGTGTAATAGCACTCTTAGGGGTTGCCAAACGCTACACCGTAACTGGGTAGTTATAAAGGTAGCTTTCAGGTATGCTGTGAAACATGGAGAGGAATGTGACTGGTCGGATATGGGATTTGCCCCTCCTAACATAACGGGAGAGATGTCTCTGGGCCCCTCGTTGTGATCGGATAAAGAAAGTGCATGGCCATGCCACTAGTAGTCGACGTGTTCGACCACATGAAGTTATCCGACACTCGATCGAGAAAGAATTGAACAGTCCATGGATGACACAACATCTCTCCTGGAGTTCAACCAGACATCGTGAGGCAAAGGGAGTATACACGAGTAGGTCACTCAGTTTGATCGGTTATTGCATGGGTCGTATGGAGATACGAGCTGGTCGTAGACTGGTCGAACGTAATCACAGAGTGGTCGTAACCTAGTCGTAAGGAGTTACAAACTGGTCGTGACCACAAACGAACTGGTCGTATAGAGTATAGACCTGGTCGTAAGTGATGAGGACCTGGTCGTAGATCATATTACATTAAGGTTCGTCCGATATAATTTGTGTGTATTCGGGAATCACTATGTTCTGCTAGGAGCCGCTACGACTAGTGATCGGAAAGGGTTTCCGATTCACAACCGATTACACATGAACCTACAGGGTCACACACTTAACGGGTTGGAACAAACCAGTACGAATACGATTCGTAAACGTGTTCGGATAGGATCCGTCACAAGCACTATATAAGGAGATGCATGAGGCTGTTGGGAGGTGCGCGAGAAAAGACCACCGAAATCCTAGCCGCCATCTTTCTGAGAGCTCTGCCGTGCGAATTGGTGCTAGCACACCAGCGTATGGTTGTTCCTGCCCTGGACGTGTGGATACCGTAGAGGCGCTACTACGATTGTTGCGCTTGAGGACGATCCGCGATCTTCACGAGGAACTACAGTGGTTGCTGGAGTGGACGATCGACTACGACCACCGCATCGACTTGCTGGACGTTGGACGATCGACTACGACCACTACATCGACGCGCTCTTCGTTGGACCAGGCTACTCCAACCCTTCTTCCGCTGCTCTGCGTGTCTGGTGGTAACGATCTGTAATCATCTATTTGCTTGGCTTCCTGGTTTGCGTGGTAGAAATTTTTGATTGTAGCTATCGTAGCCTACCTCGCGACCCTACAGTGGTATCAGAGCCATCCTACGTAGTTTTTGATCAGGATCGATCGCATATACTTGATATGTGGTAGTAGTAGATTGGATCTATTACTGGTCAGGTCTGATAACCTAGATCGGTTCATATAGATGGAACGATCTAGACCCTGGTCGATTTGATCGATCGGTTTCTCGGTGGTAGTAAATGGGTTTACGAGGAGGTATGGGCTATAAGGACTAGATGATTAATTGCGCTTGTTCACGACCAGGCTGCATATCACTCCTACCGGACGGAATTCCGCCATCGGAGTTTGCCGCAGTGTGTGGTCGTATCAAAGGCAATGATCAGAGTGGTTCGGAATAGGGTTAATGTGATTAATCTGACGATTTCCAATGCTCGGGTACGTGAATAAGATTCATGTTTCGAAAAAAATTTTCGAGCGCGCTGCCCTCGACCAACGAGGGGCGCTGCCCCTTCGAACCTCGCCCGCTAACCTGCTAGCGGGACCATCGTGCTGGGTATTCGTACCGCGCGCTATAGGTAGTGTGTGCTCATGTAACATCCCAACTGTATAAACAGGGTTTGTTCAAGTATAATTATATGTGTAGAAATTAAAACTTTTTCTCACATCTTGAAAACCCCTAATCTCTCCTGTGATTCTGGTCCAAGAGTTGTGTAATCCAAAAGCACAAAGCTCTTGTTGACCAAAAGTCAAACTCCTTTTCCAATTATCTTAAATCTTGTGCCAAATATTTGGAAAATATTTTCCTTGGTCCTAAAACTGATGTGGGACCCCTCTGAAAAATACCACAAGTTGTAAAACTTGTTTGATAAATTTTGGAGGTAAAACAAATCCTTGAACAACCTTCCTGAATTTCCTGAGAAAAATGCATTGCATAATAACCTCTGGAAATTTTATGTAAGGTGAATCTTAATGTCAGCAAGCTCAGTTAAAATTTCATAAATTTTGGAGCTCAATTGCTATTCCAAACAACCTGCAAAATCTCAAATTGTTGAAATTGAATTTAAAAGCTTGGTACTGCTCCTTGGGCTAGCCACTTTCCCAAAGTGGTCGGCCCAACCATGTCTCAGACTTCACAGACCTCTTCTCCACTTGAGCAGGTCGCACTGCTGGATTTACATCCAACCGCCACGACCTCCTCCTCGCCTAACGCACCAAGTCCTCCCACTCACATGAGGTCATCGCCTTGGATCAACGATCCATGGCCATGACCTCCCCTCGCGCTCAAACTACTCAGACCTCCCCTTTTTCACTCACTTGAGGTCGTAGCCGTTGGATCCAATCCAAAGGCCACGACCTCCTCTTGCAAACCATCGCTGCGTGGATCTTCCATTTGTTGAGGTCATCGCCTTGGATCAAAAATCCATGGCCATGACCTCCCTCACCGTTAAACTAAGCAAACCTCCCACCTAATCGATGTCGTGAGCCGTTGGATCAGATCCAACACCCACGACCTCCTCCGCCGCAATTCATCATGCCCAGACCTCCTCCATCTCATGTTGTGCACCGTTGATTTAAAATCCACGGTCACGACCTCCTCCTTACCTCGTGCGATCGACCTCCTCAAGACGTGAGGTCGTGTTCTTAGATCTAAATCTAATGGCCATGACCTCCCTTGTGTGTTGCGCAAGCTCAGACCTCCTATCTCGATCACCACCGTTGGATCAAAATCCAAAGGTCTTGACCTCCCTCGCTTCACGCAAAGCCTCGACCGTCCTTTTTGGTTGTGTGCCCTTGGATTTGAATCCTAAGGCCATGACCTCCCCCTCATGTTCTTAAGTTCATGTGCGGTTAAGTCCTCACAGGAGGTCCGCACCGTTGGATTGAGATCCAACGCTTTGGACCTCCTGTCCCATTTTCCCACGTGCGCATACACATTAAGGAAATCGTGAGGCCATGACCTCCCCATCCTTGATCGTGTGGCTGGGACCTCCTCCCAGTGATTTAGGCGTAACGGTTCAAAAATTACATCCGAGGGCAGACCTCCCCATCCACTCGATCCAACGGTGGATGTGAGGTCCTGTTCTTCTTCTACCTTGGGCACGCGTGCAGCCGTGGCGATGGGCAAAGTCGAGCCTGTCATTTCCAACGGCTCGCCTGCAAGCATTAAATGCATGTCGGCCCTTTCGCACCTAGGCCACGCCTGCCTCAACCTACCTGCCCCATCAATCGTGTCCAAGCTCAGACCTCCCATGGACCTCCCCATGGGCTAAGCTCACCATGAGCTTAACCCATGGTGCAGACCTCTGTGCCATTGGTATAAGTTCCTCGAGCTCCCCTTTGGCTTCTTTTACACACTTGGAGCTTGCCATGCCAGGTGCTTGGCCGAGCTCCTACCTCCACCGACCTCCCTCTTGGCATGGTTGTCGAGAAGCTTGGAGCCCTTGGTGAAGGCTTGCTCCGGTGGCTCCTCTCAACCTCTTGCTCAATTAAGCTCCCCAAAATCTCTCGAGTTGAACCTAACTCATTGTTAGGTTGACCTTTTCAGAGGGGCTAGTGGAGCTTGAAGCTTGGAGTTGGAGCTTGGGCTTGAAGCAATGGAGCTTCCCATCTTCTCCAACTCAAAGCCATCGCCATCCTCGACCTCCCGGCATCGTTAGGACCTCCGTGTACTCCTCGATAGTCCTAGGCGCTGGCACCCGATGTATGATGTCGCGGAGCTTTTGTTTGGGCACCGCTTGAATGTCGCCATGAGCTTTTCTTTGTCAATACGTCTTTTGGCCGTGCTTGTCGTCGTGGTCATCTCGGCTCGCCGGCGTTTAAAACCGCCGCCGCCGAGAGTGATCGGTGTGTGCGAACGCTATTGCGCATTACATTGGTGCCATTGGTTCTTCCGGCGAGGTCCGCATCGCCGCATTAGCCACGCTCTTTGCGGGAAGGTTTTGTCGAACGGACGCCCGGTAGCGTGCCGTTAAGACGAGATCCTCCCTTCAATGTGCTAATCATTGGCCAATCTCATTAATCATTGGTTTCGCCATTATCGCTCTTAACCCTGCCCCTTTGCGCGCATTTAAGATCCCTTGCGTGCGGACCTCCTTGTTATCCCGCGCATTAACTATGTCGTGCGGCGGCAAGAAGCGCGTGGTCGCGAGCTGGGACGCCCATGACCTCCTCTCGAGGAGATCTGGAGCGCCCAAGACCTCCCCTGCGATTGTGGCCGCCTGCACCTCCCTTGAGGTCTGTGATGTTTAGACCTCGCGTGGACCTCCTCGAGGTCATCTCTGCCGCTTATGTCCTCCCCTGTGTTGATCGCGATCGTTGAGGACCTCCCTCCGTGTTGTGGCCCGTTGGATGTGCCATCAACGGCCACGACCTCCCTCACTCGCACATGCGCCGCTAGGAGGTCCATGACCTCTGGACCTCTTGAGCACGTGTGTCTTTGTTCACTGGGAGGTCTCGAGCCGTTAGATCTAAGATCTGTGGCTCACGCCCTCCCTTGTATTCTGGTTTTAGAAATTCAAGTGAACTGTTATTTTAGCCAATCAAAAAGGTAATAACTTCAAAATTTCATATCTAATTCATTCTAAATCCAAATGAGGTCATTCAAATGGTGTTAGCTCTGTCTTGAACTTGACTTTAATCCTAAAATGATTGTAAGTTGAGTTCAGCTTGAGCACAGATTTTTGCCATTAGATTTTAAAACTCACTTTAAATATACACTCAAATTAATGCTTAACTTGTAAAATATATAACTAATGCTCTGTAGATTATTTTTGAGTGAGACCAACTTTGTTGGTTTCCTCTATTAATGAACTCCCTGTGAAAATTAGTTTTGCGCATGTTGCTGTTATAGAAACGAGGACTTGTGCATTATAATTTTGTTCAAGTTCTTGTTTTTGAAAAATTGTAGAAAGTGCATAATAGCTCCAAATGAGGTGAACTCATTTGTGTTATTCATCTCATGAGGTGCTGGTTTTACAGTAAAAATCTCAGTATCACCACCACTCTAGAAAATGTTGCCTCATAATTAAATTAGTGAATAGTGCAGTTTGGTGTTTTAGGGGCTGAGCAGAATTATTTTGCTCATAACTTTTGCATTGAGAATCCAAATCAATTGGTTCTTGTTGCAAAATTCCCTAAAAATCATCCTCCTACTGCTGTAGAAATTTTAGAGTATTTGGAGTTCGTTTGCTGTGCTATCCTTGATTACTTTAAATCGTTCTTATCGGTTCTTTATCGCTTTTCCGTTAGGTTTAGACATTTGTGGTAATCCCGAGAGTGACCCTCTGCCACAACTTGAGCAACAGCAACAAGGCAAGCAGTTTGATCATATCCCCTCTAACGTCCCATTACTTTAAAGGTTAATATATTGTTTTACTTCTATGTATGCATGCTACTTTGTGTTAAATGTCGCTAGTAATCCTATAGTTGCATAATCTGTAGGAATTGTTTATCCTCTACTACCATGAGCCTAGGTTATTTGCTGTGGTTTGAGCTCGTTGGATGAGCTCTTATCACTTAGTAGTTGCGTTCTCTACTGCTTAGACATGCTTAGTAACGGTAGTAATGGGCGATCATCGACTTAGTCGATGGTCTTGATCACTCAAAACTGATTATTACTCCTATATGTCCAGTACTTGTGCTTTGATTAATTGTAAAATCAAAAACTGAAAATAAAAGATGGATTTAGACTTGGGCATATTGGATGGATGGTGTGGTTTTTGGATGTGGTGGTATGCCCGAGTCAACAAGGACCGAATTCTTGCGCCATTGATCCAAGCAATTATGCGTGCTAACCACACGAGGGGGATATGGGACCTCTCTTGACTAAGTACTTTAGGCGGTGCTAATTGGGGTCGCTCGGTTGGTGTGTTTTAAAGATAAAATGTGTGTGTGTGTGGTGTGGGAATGGAGCAAATGGCGGGCGGTTAGGCTATCCATTGGGTCCTTATCCCGTGGGTTGTCTTGGTCAAAATTAGCACCGTCCATTGGAAATGTCTCAGAGGACTTAGCGTGCGCCAAGCATACCAAAGGTAGTGTGCTTAAAGGAAAGGCGATCGACATGTGGGTACATTGGTACACCTCGCAGGATAAAACTATTGAATAGCCTCGCCCTAGGTTATGGACACGCTTGGTTATTTCCGTAAGAATTAGACTACAACCTTTAATTAAAACTTGACATGGTTGGTATGAACGGGAGTTCATGCTATTGTTGTGGTGACTTGGGTTAGTCACTTCGTGTTGATCTTGTTGTTGTTACTATGTTATTATCTCGTTGTTATTTCAACAATTAAAATGCTTTGCCAAATTGCCTTCAATCTATTATGTTATTGCCAATGAAACTTGCTTTATGCTAAAATGAGTCCAAAGCCTCATCCACTTAAATAAAGCTTGCATGTAGCTATTTATAGTTCTGTTATCTCACACGTAAGTCTGCGGAGTACTTTATGTACTCATCGCCGTGGTTGTGGCATTTTGTGGCTTTTGTTGCAGAGGAAGAAGGTGAGCTCCAAGAGCCTCACTTTTGTGCTATGTGTTGCGACTTCTTGACGACTAGCTTGGCGGTCGGTCGAGATGCCTAGGGTTAAGGCACACCGATTGGCTTTGTGTTATAGCCATCTTTATGGCACTTTTGCTTCATTGTTATCTTAGTAGTACTTGTTGTTATTTGGCCGAAGGCCCTCTTTTGTAATAACCTATCCTTATTAATATTAACTTCGGTTTGTTGCTTATGTACTATGTGTTGTATGGAATTGATACATTCTTTTGTTGTGAGGTATGTATCTTGCATTCGGGAGTATACATCTCTCGAGGCTGGTTTATTTGGTTGATAATACTAGGGTCAATTGGATGACTAAGTATTATGAGCTTAATAAATCCGGGTGCTCACAAAAGTTGGTATCAGAGCCGTTCTGACCGTAGTAACGCAAGCTTGGTCGTCCTTAGGATATTTTGAAAACCTAATTTCAAAGTATCAAATGAGTTTTGAAAGCTTAAGAAAATTCTCAGATTTTACTCCTCATCTATCTTAGCTTTCTCTTCTCATCTCACTCTAATTTGAGTTTTAAAAGTTGTTTTCCTCTCTCCCCTTCTACAAAATAGTTGTTATCGATTAATTGGGTTTTGGATAACTTATGAGAGTCCTAAATTTGAAATCTTGGCTGCCTTTTGGTGAAGAATAGAAGTGTTTGGAGCCGAAATACAAATCTGGAATTTTTGGACAGCCAACAAATATTTCAGGGCAGCAAGCACAAGTCAGGAATTAGGGTAGAAAATGAGAGGTTAAATCAACAAAAATTTGTTGGAATAAAAGGGTAAAATGTGATACTAGTTAGCTAAGTATCTAACACTTATTTCGCTGCATTAACCTTGCTCTCTAATAGTTTTAGATCTCATCTTACAATCTGATTTTTAATCTTCTCGATCAATTACTCGTTCATTCAATACGGGTTAGTTGAGTTGAGAAGTTGAGCCTTGCTTTTGGTGTTTCTTGGCTGTTTTTAGAGTCTTTTAGAAGCTTCTAAAGTTGATTTACTCGCTGTTTTGGCTTTCGCTTAGGGTGATATTCCATTCCCTAGTCGATCGCTTTTGCTTCTTTTAAAGGCTTTGTTTTTCGAGTCTAGTTGCTAACCAAAATTTCTTGTAACAGGATGGCCAGACGCACTCGTAGCGGCCAAGGCCAGTCAGCTGGTCCGGACGAGGAGCTTCTTCCTCCTCCGACCATGGCCGAGGTTCTTCTTCAGATCGGCGCAACCGCGCGGATGACAGAGAGTTTCTATCGACGTCATCGCGCAACACCACCGCCCTTACGGAGCTTCGGGATCTGGGCAAGGAACGCCCATCGGCCGCGTGGAGGACTCGCGGAGTTTCTTCGTACTCCCCCCCCTTTTCCGCTCGAGGACCCGTTGGATGCGGACGATTGGCCGTCTGGTGGAGCGAAGCTCCAGATCGCGCAGCTGATGGAGCACGAGAAGGCGCTGTTCGCATCGCACCGGTGGAGGGTGCAGCTTTGTCATGGTGGGAGAATTTTTCGCCATGCGATCGCAGACCACACCGTTTCTTGGGAGGAGTTTCGTCTTGCCTTCCGTCGGGCTCACATCCTGCCGGCTTGATGGAGATCAAGAAGGGAGTTTCTTACGCCAAGCAAGGGCGAGCTTCACCATGGAGTATGTCTCTGAGTTCAACCATCTAGCTCGTTATGCTCCCGAGGATGTGGCCACCGATATGGCTAAGGTGCCAAGTTCAGCGTGGCTTGTGCGAGGAGTGAAGGACAAGCTATCCATTGTCGACTTTCCCGATTTCCGGACCTTGGTCGACAAGGCCATCGTCGCCGAGCATGCGGCTCGAGAGCTTATGGACTCCAAGCGCAAGTGGGAGGCCCATAAGTCATCGAGGCGATTCCTCGCCCCCGCTTTAGGCGATCTCGGGTACGGTCGATCTTGGCACCCCGAGGTTACGCCTTATTCTCGTTCATCGCAGGCCGTGTCTCGATCCACGCACTGCGAGTCAACAGAGCGGCCCCCGCAACCCAGCTGCCGGGGTCACATGCTTCTCTTGCAACCAGAAGGGCCATTATGCAAATAATTGCCCTAAGAAGACAGGAGCAACCCCTCGTCCTAATGGAGGACGCGGGCCAGGAGGTGGTGCATCTCAGGACCAGAAGATCGTCCCGGCTACCCAAGGCGTGGGTAGTGGTCGCGTCAACGCCGTCACCGCAGAGGAGGCTCAGGAGGCACCCGACGTCGTGCTAGGTACACTTTTTGTTAACTCTCACCCTGCTACTGTCTTGTTTGATTCAGGAGCATCTCATTCCTTTGTTTCTGAGTCTTTTGCTGTTGTTGGTGAGCTTCTTTTCTCTCCATTGTCGGTCCCGCTACTCATTCGCTCTCCTGGTTCGGAGTTGAGAGCTGAATCGGAGTGTAGGGATGTTCCTATCGAGATCGAAGGGGTAGGGTTCTTAGCAAACCTTATCCTTCTCCATTCAGTGAGTCTTGATGTGATTCTTGGCATGGATTGGTTGTCCCAAAGACATGGGGCAAATCGATTGCGCCAGAAGCTCATCTCTATCTAGTCCCTCCGTGGCGGGTTTCGCCGCCGGTTGCTAGGTCCGCATCTCTTCGCGCTTGAAGCGAAGCCCGCTCTAGATATTAGCGAAGTCCCAACAGTTTGTGACTTTGTTGATGTCCTTCCCGCAGATCTTCCAGGGATGCTACCCGTTCGAGACCTCGAGTTTGTCATTGAGTTGGCTCCCGGTACCGCCCCTATCTCAAAGAGGCCTTATCGGATGCCACCGAACGAGTTGGTGGAGTTGAAGAAGCAGTTAAGTGAGCTACAAGAGAAGGGTTTCATCCGCCCTAGCTCATCTCCTTGGGGTTGTCCAACAATCTTCGTAAAGAAGAAGGACGGTACTTTACGCATGTGCGTTGATTACCGCCCACTTAATGAAGTGACGGTAAAGAACAAGTATCCATTGTCCCGCATCGACGATCTCTTCGATCAATTAACTGGAGCTCGAGTTTTCTCCAAGATTGATTTGAGAGTGGGATATCATCAGGTTCGGATTCGACCGGAGGATATTCCAAAGACAGCGTTCTCTACTCGCTACGGCTTGTACGAGTACACTGTCATGTCATTCGGCTTAACCAATGCTCCTGCCTTGTTCATGAACCTCATGAATTCGGTGTTTATGGAGTATTTGGATAAGTTTGTTGTGGTTTTCATCGATGATATCCTTATCTATTCCAAGAACGATGAGGAACACGCCGAGCATCTGAAGCTTGTGTTGGGCAAGCTACGTGAGCACCAGCTGTATGCGAAGTTCAGCAAGTGCGCATTCTGGTTGAAGGAAGTGTCTTTCTTAGGCCACGTTCTTTTAGCAGGAGGCGTAGCCGTTGACCCTAGCAAGGTCAGCGATGTTCTTTCATGGAGTCAGCCTGCTTCGGTCACCGATGTATGGAGTTTTCTCGGTTTAGCGGGATATTATCGTTGCTTTATCGAGAACTTCTCCAAGATCGCGAAGCCGATGACGGAGTTGCTCAAGAAGGACAAGAAGTTCGTGTGGTCCGCTGAGTGTGAGGAAAGTTTCCAAATACTCAAAAAGCGTTTGACCACCGCTCCCGTTCTTGTTCTTCCCGATATCCATCGAAGCTTCGATATCTTTTGCGATGCTTCTCGTCGAGGCCTCGGTTGTGTCCTTATGCAAGAAGGCAAGGTAGTGGCCTATGCATCAAGGCAATTGAGACCTCATGAACTCAACTACCCTACTCATGACTTGGAGTTAGCTGCTGTGATTCATGCACTTAAGATATGGCGACATTACCTAATCGGTAATCGTTGTGAAGTGTATTCGGATCACAAAAGCTTAAAGTACTTGTTCACACACCGACCGAACCTCGTGCAAAGGAGATGGTTGGAGTTGATCAAGGACTATGATATGGGTATTCACTACCATCCGGGCAAGGCTAATGTCGTTGCCGGCGCGCTTAGTCGCAGCGCATTGCAATGCCTTGTTGTCCAGGAGCTTGACCCGCTCTTACGGAAGAATTTCAGCGCCTCAACTTAAGTTTTGTTGAGCATGGTTCTCTCGCTGCCTTGGTTGTGCAACCAACCTTGGTGGATCGGATCAAGTCCGCCAAGCAATGGATGTTGGAGTGAGCCACATCAAGGCAAATGTCAAGAACGGAACAACCAAGTGCTTTTTCGAGGATGAGCATGGTGTTGTGAGGTTCGGCAACGCTTTGTGGTTCCAAAGGACATGGAATTGCGGAATTTGATCCTCTGCGAAGCCCATGATTCGCCTTTATCCATTCATCCCGGCCACAAAGATGTATCAAGATCTCCGCTAGAGATTTTGGTGGACCCGAATGAAGAGGAGATTGCGGTTCGTTGTCGAAAAGCGACGTGTGTCGTCGTGTCAAGGCCGAAAGCATCGGCGTCTGCAGATCGCTTCACCTTTGCCGCCTCTGAGTGGAAGTGGGATTCGATCGAATGGATTTCATCACCGGTCTACCAGTCGCCAAGGAAATGATGCCATTTGGGTCGTCATTGATCGGTTGACTAAAGTGGCTCATTTTCTTCGGTCAAGACCAAGATTCGCACCGATCGCCTAGTGAGCTCTATGTCTCTAGGATTGTGAGCTTACATGGCGTACCTAAGACGATCGTTTCGATCGTGGCTCCATCTTCACTTCCCATTTCGCATAGCCCGCAAAAGGCTATGGGAACCCGTTTACCTTTAGCACAAGATTTCACCCCAAACCGATGGTCGACCGAGAGGGTCAACCAAGTTTTGGAAGACATGCTTCGTGCTTGTATCCTTTCCTATGGGAAGCATTGGGAGAAATACTTGCCTTTCGCCGAAGTTTTCTTACAACAATTTTCGAGCCGATCTCGGCATGGCACCTTCGAGGCCTTGTACGGAGAAAGTGTAGGACCCGTTGAACTGGTCGAGAGACCGTGAAAGACCTCTCTTTGGTCCGAACTCAATCAATGAGGCCGGCGCCAAGTCCAAATTTTATTCGAGCTGCTTGCGCCTGCAGCTCAATCGAGCAAAAGAGCTATGCGGATCGCCATCGACGTGAGTTGCGTTTTGAGCCTAATGACTTTGTTTATCTCAAAGTCTCTCCTTTGAAGGGCCATCAACGTTTGGCCAAGGGCACGTTGGCTCCTCGATATGTCGGTCCCTACCGTTATCGAGAAGAAGGAGCTATTGCCTATAAGTTGGAGTTGCTAAGCGCACTTGAGGGGTACATGATATTTCTCATGTGTCCCAGCTTAAGAAGTGCCTCCGTGTTCCAAGCGAGGAAGCTCCGTTGGAAACTCTCGATGTCCAGAAGATTTGACCTATCGCGAGCACCTGCTCACAGACTCGATGAGTCCGAACGAAGGACAAGGAATAAGACCATCAAGTTCCTTAAAGTTCGATTGGTCGAACCATTACGAGGATGAGGCTACTTGGGAAAGAGAAGATCGTCTGCGTGCGGACTATCCATCTTTCTTTTTCTGAGTGAGCCAAATCTCGGGACGAGATTTTTATAAGGGGGAGATTTTGTAACATCCCAATCTGTATAAACAGGGTTTGTTCAAGTATAATTATATGTGTAGAAATTAAAACTTTTTCTCACATCTTGAAAACCCTAATCTCTCTGTGATTCGGTCCAAGAGTTGTGTAATCCAAAAGCACAAAGCTCTTGTTGACCAAAAGTCAAATTCCTTTTCCAATTATCTTAAATCTTGTGCCAAACATTTGGAAAATATTTTCCTTGGTCCTAAAACTGATGTGGGACCCTCTGAAAAATATCACAAGTTGTAAAACTTGTTTGATAAATTTTGGAGGTAAAACAAATCCTTGAACAACCTTCCTGAATTTCTGAGAAAAATGCATTGCATAATAACCTCTGGAAATTTTATGTAAGGTGAATCTTAATGTCAGCAAGCTCCAGTTAAAATTTCATAAATTTTGGAGCTCAATTGCTATTCCAAACAACCTGCAAAATCTCATTTGTTGAAATTGAATTTAAAAGCTTGGTATTGTTCCTTGGGCTAGCCACTTTCCCAAAGTGGTCGGCCCAACCATGTCTGCAGACTTGAGACCTCTTCTCCACCTTGAGCGGTCGCACTGTTGGATTTACATCCAACCGCCACGACCTCCTCCTCGCCTAACTTGACCAAGTCCTCCCCACACACATGAGGTCATCGCCCTTGGATCAACGATCCATGGCCATGACCTCCCCTCACGCTCAAACTACTCAGACCTCCCCTTTTTCACTCACTTGAGGTCGTAGCCGTTGGATCCAATCCAAAGGCCACGACCTCCTCTGCAAACCATCGCTGCGTGGATCTTCCACCTTGTTGAGGTCATCGCCCTTGGATCAAAAATCCATGGCCATGACCTCCCTCACTGTTAAACTAAGCAAACCTCCCACCTAACGATGTCGAGCCGTTGGATCAGATCCAACGACCCACGACCTCCTCCCACGCAATTCATCGCAGCCCAGGACCTCCTCCATCTCATGTTGTGCACCGTTGGATTTAAAATCCACGGTCACGACCTCCTCCTTACCTCGTGCGCATCAGACCTCCTCGCGCACGTGAGGTCGTTGCCCTTAGATCTAAATCTAATGGCCATGACCTCCCTTGTGTGTTGCGCAAGCTCAGGACCTCCCCTGTCTGGATCACCACCGTTGGATCAAAATCCAAAGGTCTTGACCTCCCTCGCGCTTCACGCAAAGCCTCTGACCGTCCTTTTTGGTTGTGTGCCCTTGGATTTGAATCCTAAGGCCATGACCTCCCCCTCATGTTCTTAAGTTCATGTGCGGTTAAGTCCTCACAGGAGGTCCGCACCGTTGGATTGAGATCCAACGCTTTGGACCTCCTGTCCCATTTTCCCACGTGCGCATACACATTAAGGAAATCGTGAGGCCATGACCTCCCATCCTTGATCGTGTGGTGGGACCTCCTCCCGATGATTTAGGCGTAACGGTTCAAAAATTACATCCGAGGGCCAGGACCTCCCCATCCACTCGATCCAACGGTGGATGTGAGGTCCTGTTCTTCTTCTACCTTGGGCACGCGTGCAGGCCGTGGCAGTGGGCAAAGTCAGAGCCCTGTCATTTCCAACGGCTCGCCTGCAAGCATTAAATGCATGTCGGCCCTTTCGCACCTAGGCCACGCCTGTCTCAACCTACCTGTCCCATCAATCGTGTCCAAGCTCAGACCTCCCATGGACCTCCCCATGGGCTAAGCTCACCATGAGCTTAACCCATGGTGCAGACCTCTGTGCCATTGGTATAAGTTCCTCGAGCTCCCCTTTGGCTTCTTTTACACACTTGGAGCTTGCCATGCCCGTGCTTGGCCGAGCTCCTACCTCCCTTGACCTCCCTCTTGGCCTTGGTTGTCGAGAAGCTTGGAGCCCTTGGTGAAGGCTTGCTCCGGTGGCTCCTCTCAACCTCTTGCTCAATTAAGCTCCCCAAAATCTCTGAGTTGAACCTAACTCATTGTTAGGTTGACCTTTTCAGAGGGGCTAGTGGAGCTTGAAGCTTGGAGTTGGAGCTTGGGCTTGAAGCAATGGAGCTTCCCATCTTGTTCAACTCAGCCATCGCCATCCTCGACCTCCCGGCATCGTTAGGACCTCCGGTACTCCTCGATAGTCCTAGGCGCTGGGCACCCGCATGTATCATGTCGCGGAGTTTTTGTTTGGGCACCGCTGAATGTCGCCATGAGCTTTTCTTTGTCAATACGTCTTTTGGCCGTGCTTGTCGTCGTGGTCATCTCGGCTCATGGCGTTTAAGGCCACCGCCGCCCCAAAGTGATCGGTGTGTGCGCAACGCTATTGCGCACACATTGGTGCCATTAATTCTTCTTGGCGAGGTCCGCATCGCCGGCATTGGCCACGTCTTTGCGGGGAAGGTTTTGTCGAGAAGGGACGCCGGTAGCGTGCCGTTAAGACGAAGATCCTCCCTTCAATGTGCTAATCATTGGCCAATCTCATTAATCATTGGTTTCGCCATTCTCGCTCTTAACCCCGCCCCTTTGCGCGCATTTAAGATCCCTTGCGCGGACCTCCTTGTTATCCCGGCGCATTAACTATGTCGTGCGTGCGCAAAAGCGCGTGGTCGCGAGCTCGGGGCGTCCATGACCTCCTCTCGAGGAGATGCGAGCGCCCAAGACCTCCCCTGCGATCGTGGCCGTCCAGACCTCCTCGGAGGTGCGTGATGTTTAGACCTCGCGTGGACCTCCCTCGAGGTCATCTCTGCCGCTTATGTCCTCCCCTGTGTTGATCGCGGCTGTTGAGGACCTCCCTCCGTGTTGTGGCCCGTTGGATGTGCCATCAACGGCCACGACCTCCTCACTCGCACATGCGGCGCCGCTAGGAGGTCCATGACCTCTGGACCTCTTGAGCACGTGTGTCTTTGTTCACTGGGAGGTCTCGAGCCGTTAGATCTAAGATCTGTGGCTCACGTCCTCCCTTGTATTCTGGTTTTAGAAATTCAAGTGAACTATTATTTTTAGCCAATGAAAAAAGGTAATAACTTCAAAATTTCATATCTAATTCATTCTAAATCCAAATGAGGTCATTCAAATGGTGTTAGCTCTGTCTTGAACTTGACTTTAATCCTAAAATGATTGTAAGTTGAGTTCAGCTTCAGAGCACAGTTTTGCCATTAGATTTTAAAACTCACTTTAAATATACACTCAAATTAATGCTTAACTTGTAAAATATATAACTAATGCTCTGTAGATTATTTTTGAGTGAGACCAACTTTGTTGGTTTCCTCTATTAATGAACTCCCTGTGAAAATTAGTTTTGCACATGTTGCTGTTATAAAAACGAGGACTTGTGCATTATAATTTTGTTCAAGTTCTTGTTTTTGAAAAATTGTAGAAAGTGCATAATAGCTCTAAATGAGGTGAACTCATTTGTGTTATTCATCTCATGAGGTGCTGGTTTTACAGTAAAAATCTCAGTATCACCACCACTCTAGAAAATGTTGCCTCATAATTAAATTAGTGAATAGTGCAGTTTGGTGTTTTAGGGGCTGAGCAGAATTGTTTTGCTCATAACTTTTGCATTGAGAATCCAAATCAATTGGTTCTTGTTGCAAAATTCCCTAAAAATCATCCTCCTACTGCTGTAGAAATTTTAGAGTATTTGGAGTTCGTTTGCTGTGCTATCCTTGATTACTTTCGTCGTTCTTATCGGTTCTTTATCGCTTTTCCGTTAGGTTTCGACATTTGTGGTAATCCCGAGAGTGACCCTCTGCCACAACTTGAGCAACAGCAACAAGGCAAGCGGTTTGATCATATCCCCTCTAACGTCCCATTACTTTAAAGGTTAATATATTGTTTTACTTCTATGTATGCATGCTACTTTGTGTTAAATGTCGCTAGTAATCCTATAGTTGCATAATCTGTAGGAATTGTTTACCCTCTACTACCATGAGCCTAGGTTATTTGCTGTGGTTTGAGCTCGTTGGATGAGCTCTTATCACTTAGTAGTTCGTTCTCTCATTGCTTAGACATGCTTAGTAACGGTAGTAATGGGCGATCATCGACTTAGTCGATGGTCTTGATCACTCAAAACTGATTATTACTCCTATATGTCCAGTACTTGTGCTTTGATTAATTTGTAAAATCAAAAACTGAAAATAAAAGATGGATTTAGACTTGGGCATATTGGATGGATGGTGTGGTTTTTGGATGTGGTGGTATGCCTGAGTCAACAAGGACCGAATTCTTGCGCCATTGATCTAAGCAATTATGCGTGCTAACCACACGAGGGGGATATGGGACCTCTCTTGACTAAGTACTTTGGGCGGTGCTAATTGGGGTCGCTCGGTTGGTGTGTTTTAAAGATAAAATGTGTGTGTGTGTGGTGTGGGAATGGAGCAGTGGCAGGCCGGTTAGGCTGTCCATTGGGTCCTTATCCCCGTGGGTTGTCTTGGTCAAAATTAGCACTGTCCATTGGAAATGTCTCGTAGGACTTAGCCGTGCGGCATACCAAAGGTAGTGTGCTTAAAGGAAAGGCGGTCGGCGTGTGGGTACATTGGTACACCCTGCGAGGATAAAACTATTGAATAGCCTCGCCCTAGGTTATGGACACGCTTGGTTATTTCGGTAAGAATTAGACTACAACCTTTAATTAAAACTTGACATGGTTGGTATGAGCGGGAGTTCATGCTATTGTTGTGGTGACTTGGGTTAGTCACTTCCTGGTTGATCTTGTTGTTGTTACTATGTTATTATCTCGTTGTTATTTCAACAATTAAAATGCTTTGCCAAATTGCCTTCAATCTATTATGTTATTGCCAATGAAACTTGCTTTATGCTAAAATGAGTCCAAAGCCTCATCCACTTAAATAAAGCTTGCATGTAGCTATTTATAGTTCTGTTATCTCACACGTAAGTCTTGCGGAGTACTTTATGTACTCATCGCGTGGTTGTGGCATTTTGTGGCTTTTGTTGCAGAGGAAGAAGGTGAGCTCCAAGAGCCTCACTTTTGTGCTATGTGTTGCGGCTTCTTGACGACTAGCTTGGCGGTCGGTCAGATGCCTAGGGGTTAAGGCACACCGATTGGCTTTGTGTTATAGCCATCTTTATGGCACTTTTGCTTCCATTGTTATCTTAGTAGTACTTGTTGTTATTTGGCCGAAGGCCCTCTTTGTAATAACCTATCCTTATTAATATTAACTTCGGTTTGTTGCTTATGTACTATGTGTTGTATGGAATTGATACATTCTTTTGTTGTGAGGTATGTATCTGCATTCGGGAGTATACATCTCTCGAGGCAGGTTTATTTGGTTGATAATACTAGGGTCAATTGGATGACTAAGTATTATGAGCTTAATAAATCCGGTGCTCTAAAAGTTGGTATAAGAGCCGTTCGACCGTAATGCTTATAAGCTTGGTCGTCCTTAGGATATTTTGAAAACCTAATTTCAAAGTATCAAATGAGTTTTAAGCTTAAGAAAATTCTCAGATTTTACTCCTCATCTATCTTAGCTTTCTCTTCTCATCTCACTCTAATTTGAGTTTTAAAAGTTGTTTTCCTCTCTCCTTCTACAAAATAGTTGTTATCGATTAATTGGGTTTTGGATAACTTATGAGAGTCCTAAATTTGAAATCTTGGCTGCCTTTTGGTGAAGAATAGAAGTGTTTGGGCGAAATACAAATCTGGAATTTTGGACAGCCAACAAATATTTCAGGGCAGCAAGCACAAGTCAGGAATTAGGGTAGAAAATGAGAGGTTAAATCAACAAAAATTTGTTGGAATAAAAGGGTAAGATGTGATACTAGTTAGCTAAGTATCTAACACTTATTTCGCTGCATTAACCTTGCTCTCTAATAGTTTTAGATCTCATCTTACAATCTGATTTTAAATCTTCTCGATCAATTACTCGTTCATTCAATACGGGTTAGTTGAGTTGAGAAGTTGAGCCTTGCTTTTGGTGTTTCTTGGCTGTTTTTAGAGTCTTTTAGAAGCTTCTAAAGTTGATTTACTCACTGTTTTGGCTTTCGTTTAGGGTGATATTCCATTCCCCTAGTCGATCGCTTTTGCTTCTTTTAAAGGCTTTGTTTTTCGAGTCTAGTTGCTAACCAAAATTTCTTGTAACAGATGGCGACGCCTTTTCGTAGCGGCCAAGGCGATCGGTGGTCCGACGACGAGCTTCTTCCTCCTCCGACCATGGCGAGGTTCTTCTTGGATCGGCGCAACCGCGCGGATGACAGAGAGTTCTCTTGGGCGTCATCGCGCGCAACACCACTGCTCTTACGGAGCTTGAGGATGCGGGCAAGGAAGGCCCATCGGCCGCGTGGAGGACTCGCGGAGTTTCTTCGTACTCAGCCCCCACCTTTTCCGGTCGAGGACCCGTTGGATGCGGACGATTGGCCGTCTGGTGGAGCGAAGCTCGCATCATGCGATGCCTGCCGGAGCACGAGAAGGCGCTGTTCGCATCGCACCGGTGGAGGTGCAGCTTTGTCATGGTGGGAGAATTTTCTCGCCATGCAGCCCGCAGAACCACACCGTTTCTTGGGAGGAGTTTCAGTCTTGCCTTCCGTCGGGCTCACATCCTGCGGCTTGATGGAGATCAAGAAGCGGGAGTTTCTTCGCTCAAGCAAGGGCGAGCTCGGTCATGGAGTATGTCTCGAGTTCAACCATCTAGCTCGTTATGCTCCGAGGATGTGGCCACCGATATGGCTAAGCGAGGCCAAGTTCAGCGTGGCTTGTCCGAGGAGTGAAGGACAAGCTATCCATTGTCGACTTTCACGATTTCCGGACCTTGGTCGACAAGGCCATCGTCGGCTGAGCATGCGGCTCGAGCTTATGGACTCCCCGCAAGCGCAAGTGGAGGCCCATAAGTCATCGAGGCGATTCCTCCGTCGCTTTAGGCGATCTGGGGTACCGGTCGATCTTGGCACCCCGAGGTTACCGCCCCTATTCTCGTTCATCGCAGCGTGTCTCGATCCGTGCACTGCGAGTCATCAGCGGCCCCGCAACCCAAATGCCGGGTCACATGCTTCTCTTGCAACGAAGGGCCATTATGCAAATAATTGCCCTAAGAAGACGAGAGCAACCCCTCGTCCTAATGGAGGGCGGGCGAGAGGTGGTGCATCTCAGGACCAGAAGATCGTCCCGGCTACCCAAGGCATGGGTAGTGGTCGCGTCAACGCCGTCACCGCAGAGGAGGCTCAGGAGGCACCCGACGTCGTGCTAGGTACACTTTCTGTTAACTCTCACCCGCCATTGTCTTGTTTGATTCAGAGCATCTCATTCCTTTGTTTACGAGTCTTTTCTTTGTTGTTGGTGAGCTTCTTTTCTCTCCATTGTCGGTCCCGCTACTCATTCGCTCTCCTGGTTCGGAGTTGAGAGCTGAATCGGAGTGTAGGGATGTTCCTATCGAGATCGAAGGGTAGGGTTCTTAGCAAACCTTATCCTTCTCCATTCAATGAGTCTTGATGTGATTCTTGGCATGGATTGGTTGTCCCAAAGACATGGGGCAAATCGATTGCGCCAGAAGCTCATCTCTATCTAGTCCCTCCGTGAGCGGGTTCGCTTTTCATAGAAAGTCGCTAGGTCCGCATCTCTTGGCTTGAAGCGAAGCCCGCTCTAGATATTAGCGAAGTCCCAACAGTTTGTGACTTTGTTGATGTCTTTCCCGCAGATCTTCCAGGATGCCACCCGCTCGAGACCTCGAGTTTGTCATTGAGTTGGCTCCGCATCGCCCCTATCTCAAAGAGGCCTTATCGGATGCCACCGAGCGAGTTGGTGGAGTTGAAGAAGCGATTAAGTGAGCTGCAAAGAAGGGTTTCATCCGCCTAGCTCATCTCCTTGGGGTTGTCCGGCAATCTTCAGAAAGAAGAAGGACGGTACTTTACGCATGTCGTTGATTACCGCCCACTTAATGAAGTGACGGTAAAGAACAAGTATCCATTGCCCCGCATCGACGATCTCTTCGATCAATTAACTGGAGCTCGAGTTTTCTCCAAGATTGATTTGAGAGTGGGATATCATCAGGTTCGGATTCGACCGGAGGATATTCCAAAGATAGCGTTCTCTACTCGCTACGGCTTGTACGAGTACACTGTCATGTCATTCGGCTTAACCAATGCTCCTGCCTTGTTCATGAACCTCATGAATTCGGTGTTTATGGAGTATTTGGATAAGTTTGTCGTGGTTTTCATCGATGATATCCTTATCTATTCCAAGAACGATGAGGAACACGCCGAGCATCTGAAGCTTGTGTTGGGCAAGCTACGTGAGCACCATTTGTATCGCGAGTTGACAAGTCGATTCGGTTGAAGGAAGTGTCTTTCTTAGGCCACGTTCTTTCAGCAGAGGCGAGCCGTTGACCCTAGCAAGGTCAGCGATGTTCTTTCATAGAGTCACTGCTTGGTCACCGATGTACGGAGTTTTCTCGGTTTAGCGGGATATTATCGCCGCTTATCGAGAACTTCTCCAAGATCATGGCCGATGACGGAGTTGCTCAAGAAGGACAAGAAGTTCGTGTGGTCCGCTGAGTGTGAGAAAGTTTCAAATACTCAAAAGCGTTTGACCACCGCTCCGTTCTTGTTCTTCCCGATATCCATCGGCTTCGATATCTTTTGCGATGCTTCTCGTCGAGGCCTCGGTTGTGTCCTTATGCAAGAAGGCAAGGTAGTGGCCTATGCATCAAGGCAATTGAGACCTCATGAACTCAACTACCCTACTCATGACTTGGAGTTAGTGTTGTGATTCATGCACTTAAGATCTGGCGACATTACCTAATCGGTGTCGTTGTGAAGTGTATTCGGATCACAAAAGCTTAAAGTACTTGTTCACACAAACTGACTGAACCTCGTGCAAAGGAGATGGTTGGAGTTGATCAAGGACTATGATATGGGTATTCACTACCATCCGGGCAAGGCTAATGTCGCTTGCCGACGCGCTTAGTCATAAGCGCATTGCAATGCCTTGTTGTCCAGGAGCTTGACCCGCTCTTCGGAAGAATTTCAGCGTCTCAACTTGAGTTTTGTTGAGCATGGTTCTCTCATTTGCCTTGGTTGTGCAACCAACCTTGGTGGATCGGATCAAGTCCGCTCGGCGATCGGATGTTGGAGTGAGCCACATCAAGGCAAATGTCAAGAACGGAACAACCAAGTGCTTTTCTGAGGATGAGCATGGTGTTGTGAGGTTCGGGCAACGCCTTGTGGTTCCAAAGGACATGGAATTGCGGAATTTGATCCTCTGCGAAGCCCATGATTCGCCTTTATCCATTCATCCCGGGGCCACAAAGATGTATCAAGATCTCCGCTAGAGATTTTGGTGGACCCGAATGAAGAGGGAGATTGCGAAGTTCGTTGCCGAGTGCGACGTGTGTCGTCGTGTCAAGGCCGAGCATCAGCGTCCTGCAGGACTGCTTCAGCCTTTGCCAGTTCCTGAGTGGAAGTGGGATTCGATCGGAATGGATTTCATCACCGGTCTACCCAGGTCGCCGAAGGGAAATGATGCCATTTGGGTCGTCATTGATCGGTTGACTAAAGTGGCTCATTTTCTTCCAGTCAAGACCAAGATTCGTACCGATCGCCTAGCTGAGCTCTATGTCTCTAGGATTGTGAGCTTACATGGCGTACCTAAGACGATCGTTTCTGATCGTGGCTCCATCTTCACTTCCCATTTCTGGCATAGCCTGCAAAAGGCTATGGGAACCCGTCTTACCTTTAGCACAGCATTTCACCCCCAAACTGATGGTCAGACCGAGAGGGTCAACCAAGTTTTGGAAGACATGCTTCGTGCTTGTGTCCTTTCCTATGGGAAGCATTAGGAGAAATGCTTGCCTTTCGCCGAGTTTTCTTACAACAACAGCTTTCAGGCCAGTCTCGGCATGGCACCTTTCGAGGCCTTGTACGGGAGAAAGTGTAGGACCCGTTGAACTGGTCGAGACCGTGAAAGACCTCTCTTTGGCGGACTCAATCAATGAGGCCGAGCGCCAAGTCCAAATTTTATTCGTGGCGTTTGCGCCATACTCAATCCGAGCAAAAGAGCTATGCACGGATCGCCGTCGGCGTGAGTTGCGTTTTGAGCCTAATGACTTTGTTTATCTCAAAGTCTCTCCTTTGAAGGGCCATCAACGTTTAGGCGCCAAGGGCAAGTTGGCTCCTCGATATGTCGGTCCCTACCGCGTTATCGAGAAGAAGGAGCTGTTGCCTATAAGTTGGAGTTGCCAACTGCACTTGAGGGGTACATGATGTTTCTCATGTGTCCCGGCTTAAGAAGTGCCTCCGTGTTCCAACCGAGGAAGCTCCGCTGGAAACTCTCGATGTCTAGGAAGATTTGACCTATCGCGAGCACCTGCTCGCAGACTCGATGAGTCCGAACGAAGGACAAGGAATAAGACCATCAAGTTCCTTAAAGTTCAAGTGGTCGAACCATTACGAGGATGAGGCTACTTGGGAAAGAGAAGATCGTCTGCGTGCGGACTATCCATCTTTCTTTATCGAGTGAGCCAAATCTCGGGACGAGATTTTTGTAAGGGGGAGATTTTGTAACATCCCAATCTGTATAAACAGGTTTGTTCAAGTATAATTATATGTGTAGAAATTAAAACTTTTTCTCACATCTTGAAAACCCCTAATCTCTCTGTGATTACGGTCCAAGAGTTGTGTAATCCAAAAGCACAAAGCTCTTGTTGACCAAAAGTCAAACTCCTTTTCCAATTATCTTAAATCTTGTGCCAAACATTTGGAAAATATTTTCCTTGGTCCTAAAACTGATGTGGGACCCCTCTGAAAAATATCACAAGTTTTAAAACTTGTTTGATAAATTTTGGAGGTAAAACAAATCCTTAAACAACCTTCCTGAATTTCCTGAGAAAAATGTATTGCATAATAACCTCTGGAAATTTTATGTAAGGTGAATCTTAATGTCAGCAAGCTCCAGTTAAAATTTCATAAATTTTGGAGCTCAATTGCTATTCCAAACAACCCTGCAAAATCTCAGCTGTTGAAATTGAATTTAAAAGCTTGGTACTGTTCCTTGGGCTAGCCACTTTCCCAAAGCTGGTCCAGCCCAACCATGTCTGCACTTCAGCAGACCTCTTCTCCACCTTGAGCAGGTCGCAGCCGTTGGATTTACATCCAACCGCCACGACCTCCTCCTCAGCTAACGCAGCCAAGTCCTCCCGCTCACATGAGGTCATCGCCTTGGATCAACGATCCATGGCCATGACCTCCTCGCAACTCAAACTACTCGAGACCTCCCTTTTTCACTCACTTGAGGTCGAGTCGTTGGATCCAATCCAAAGGCCACGACCTCCTCTGCAAACCATCGCTGCGTGGATCTTCCACCTTGTTGAGGTCATCGCCCTTGGATCAAAAATCCATGGCCATGACCTCCCCTCACTGTTAAACTAAGCAAACCTCCCACCTAACCGATGTCGTAGCCGTTGGATCAGATCCAACAGCCCACGACCTCCCTCCGCTGCAATTCATCGCAGCCCAGGACCTCCTCCATCTCATGTTGTGCACCGTTGGATTTAAAATCCACGGTCACGACCTCCTCCTTACCTCGTGCGCATCAGACCTCCTCGCGCACGTGAGGTCGTTGCCCTTAGATCTAAATCTAATGGCCATGACCTCCCTTGTGTGTTGCGCAAGCTCAGGACCTCCCCTGTCTGGATCACCACCGTTGGATCAAAATCCAAAGGTCTTGACCTCCCTCGCGCTTCACGCAAAGCCTCTGACCGTCCTTTTTGGTTGTGTGCCCTTGGATTTGAATCCTAAGGCCATGACCTCCCCCTCATGTTCTTAAGTTCATGTGCGGTTAAGTCCTCACAGGAGGTCCGCACCGTTGGATTGAGATCCAACGCTTTGGACCTCCTGTCCCATTTTCCCACGTGCGCATACACATTAAGGAAATCGTGAGGCCATGACCTCCCCATCCTTGATCGTGTGGCTGGGACCTCCTCCCAGTGATTTAGGCGTAACGGTTCAAAAATTACATCCGAGGGCCAGGACCTCCCCATCCACTCGATCCAACGGTGGATGTGAGGTCCTGTTCTTCTTCTACCTTGGGCACGTGCGGCAGCCGTGGCGATGGGCAAAGTCGAGCCTGTCATTTCCAACGGCTCGCCTGCAAGCATTAAATGCATGTCGGCCCTTTTCGCACCTAGGCCACGCCTGCCTCAACCTACCCTGCCCCATCAATCGTGTCCAAGCTCAGACCTCCCATGGACCTCCCCATGGGCTAAGCTCACCATGAGCTTAACCCATGGTGCAGACCTCTGTGCCATTGGTATAAGTTCCTCGAGCTCCCTTTGGCTTCTTTTACACACTTGGAGCTTGCCATGCCCGTGCTTGGTGAGCTCCTACCTCCTTGACCTCCCTCTTGGCATGGTTGTCGAGAAGCTTGGAGCCCTTGGTGAAGGCTTGCTCGGTGGCTCCTCTCAACCTCTTGCTCAATTAAGCTCCCCAAAATCTCCTGAGTTGAACCTAACTCATTGTTAGGTTGACCTTTTCAGGAGGGGCTAGTGGAGCTTGAAGCTTGGAGTTGGAGCTTGGGCTTGAAGCAGCGGAGCTTCCCATCTTCTCCAACTCAGGCCATCGCCATCCTCGACCTCCCCGGCATCGTTAGGACCTCCAGGTACTCCCTGATAGTCCTAGGCGCTGGGCACCCGCATGTATGATGTCGCGGAGCTTTTGTTTGGGCACCCGCTTGAATGTCGCTGCGGAGCTTTTCTTTTTCAAATACGTCTTTTTGGCCGTGCTTGTCGTCGTGGTCATCTCCGGCTCGCCGGCGTTTAAGGCCGCCGCCGCCGTCGAGAGTGATCCCAGTGTGTGCGCAACGCTATTGCGCACACATTGGTGCCATTGGTTGCTGCCGGCGAGGTCCGCATCGCCGGCATTGGCCACGTCTTTGCGGGGAAGGTTTTGTCGAACAGGGACGCCCAATAGCGTGCCGTTAAGACAGAGATCCTCCCCCTTCAATGTGCTAATCATTGGCCAATCTCATTAATCATTGGTTTCGCCATTACTGCTCTTAACCCTGTCCCCTTTTGCGCGCATTTAAGATCCCTTGCGCGGACCTCCTTGTTATCGCCGCGCATTAACTATGTCGTGCGTGCGGCATAAGAAGCGTGGTCGCGAGCTCGGGACGCCCATGACCTACTCGAGGAGATCCGGGCGCCCAAGACCTCCCTGCGATCGTGGCCATCCAGACCTCCACCGAGGTGCGTGATGTTTAGACCTCGCGTGGACCTCCTCGAGGTCATCTCGCCGCTTATGTCCTCCCTGTGTTGATCGCAGCCGTTGAGGACCTCCCTCCCGTGTTGTGGCCCGTTGGATGTGCCATCAACGGCCACGACCTCCCGTCACCTCGCACATGCGCGCCGCTAGGAGGTCCATGACCTCTGGACCTCTTGAGCACGTGTGTGCTGTTCACCTGGGAGGTCTGAGCCGTTAGATCTAAGATCTGTGGCTCACGTCCTCCCTTGTATTTCTGGTTTTTAGAACTTCAAGTGAACTGTTATTTTTAGCCAACTGAAAAAGGTAATAACTTCAAAATTTCATATCTAATTCATTCTAAATCCAAATGAGGTCATTCAAATGGTGTTAGCTCTGTCTTGAACTTGACTTTAATCCTAAAATGATTGTAAGTTGAGTTCAGCTTCAGAGCACAGTTTTGGCATTAGATTTTAAAACTCACTTTAAATATACACTCAAATTAATGCTTAACTTGTAAAATACATAACTAATGCTCTGTAGATTATTTTTGAGTGAGACCAACTTTGTTGGTTTCCTCTATTAATGAACTCCCTGTGAAAATTAGTTTTGCGCATGTTGCTGTTATAAAAATGAGGACTTGTGCATTATAATTTTGTTCAAGTTCTTGTTTTTGAAAAATTGTAGAAAGTGCATAATAGCTCCAAATGAGGTGAACTCAATTGTGTTATGCATCTCATGAGGTGCTGGTTTTACAGTAAAAATCTCAGTATCACCACCACTCTAGAAAATGTTGCCTCATAATTAAATTAGTGAATAGTGCAGTTTGGTGTTTTAGAAATTTGAGCAGAATTGTTTTGCTCATAACTTTTGCATTGAGAATCCAAATCAATTGGTTCTTGTTGCAAAATTCCTAAAATCATCCTCCTACTGCTGTAGAAATTTCAAAGTATTTGGAGTTCGTTTGCTGTGCTGTCCTTGATTACTTTAAATCGTTCTTATCGGTTCTTTACCGCTTTTCCGTTAGGTTTCGACATTTGTGGTAATCCCGAGAGTGACCCTCTGCCACAACTTGAGCAACAGCAACAAGGCAAGCAGTTTGATCATATCCCCTCTAACGTCCCATTACTTTAAAGGTTAATATATTGTTTTACTTCTATGTATGCATGCTACTTTGTGTTAAATGTCGCTAGTAATCCTATAGTTGCATAATCTGTAGGAATTGTTTATCCTCTACTACCATGAGCCTAGGTTATTTGCTGTGGTTTGAGCTCGTTGGATGAGCTCTTATCACTTAGTAGTTGCGTTCTCTCTTTGCTTAGACATGCTTAGTAACGGTAGTAATGGGCGATCATCGACTTAGTCGATGGTCTTGATCACTCAAAACTGATTATTACTCCTATATGTCCAGCACTTGTGCTTTGATTAATTTGTAAAATCAAAAACTGAAAATAAAAGATGGATTTAGACTTGGGCATATTGGATGGATGGTGTGGTTTTTGGATGTGGTGGTATGCCTGAGTCAACAAGGACCGAATTCTTGCGCCATTGATCCAAGCAATTATGCGTGCTAACCACACGAGGGGGATATGGGACCTCTCTTGACTAAGTACTTTGGGCGGTGCTAATTGGGGTCGCTCGGTTGGTGTGTTTTAAAGATAAAATGTGTGTGTGTGGTGTGGGAATGGAGCAGTGGCAGGCCGGTTAGTCTGTCCATTGGGTCCTTATCCCCGTGGGTTGTGCGGGTCAAAATTAGTACTGTCCATTGAAAATGTCTCGTAGGACTTAGCCGTGCCGGCATACCAAAGGTAGTGTGCTTAAAGGAAAGGCGGTCTGACGTGTGGGTACATTGGTACACCCCTGCAGGGATAAAACTATTCGAATAGCCTCGTCCTAGGTTATGGACACGCTTGGTTATTTCCGGTAAGAATTAGACTACAACCTTTAATTAAAACTTGACATGGTTGGTATGAACGGGGAGTTCATGCTATTGTTGTGGTGACTTGGGTTAGTCACTTCCAGGTTGATCTTGTTGTTGTTACTATGTTATTATCTTGTTGTTATTTCAACAATTAAAATGCTTTGCCAAATTGCCTTCAATCTATTATGTTATTGCCAATGAAACTTGCTTTATGCTAAAATGAGTCCAAAGCCTCATCCACTTAAATAATGAAACTTGGTTTTCCACTTAGCCAAGAGTTGGCTACAGATTTGATTCTTGCTTCGCTTCCTGAAAGTTATGGACAGTTCATTTTGAACTTCCATATGAACGGCTTAGACAAGAATCTCACTGAACTACATATGATGCTTAAGACAGCAGAGGGCAGCATTAAGAAAAGCAACAATCATGTGATGATGGTGCCAAAGAGTATAAGCTTCAAGAAGAAGGCTAAGAGTTGGGTCAAGAAAAAGGGTAAGGCTAAAGTTTCAGATGAGATCAAAACTAATAAGCCTAAGCCCAAGACTAAGTCCGCCCGACTCAAAAGAATGAATGCTTTTATCGCAAAGAGCTAGGCCATTGGAAGAGGAACCGCAAGAAATACCGGCCGATCGAAAAAGAATTGTGGGACTAAAACTTCCACTACGTGTATTAATGTTATAGATGTTTTCTTCATCGACTCTTCCGTTAACTCATGGGTATTTGATACGGATCGGTTGCTCATATCTGCAATTCGATGCAGAGTCTAACAAGGAGTAGGAGAATTACAAAGGGCGAGATGGATCTTCGCGTCGGGAATAAAGCAAAAGTTGCTGCATTAGCCGTCGGGACTTTGCCATTACTTTTGCCTTTAGGATTTATTATGGAATTAAATAATTGTTATTATGTTCCAGCCATTAGTAAAAACATTATCTCTGCCTCATGTTTGATAGCAGAGGGTTATAAATTCATTATTGAGAACAATGGTTGTTCTATATTTTTGAATGAAGTGTTTTATGGCTATGCACCTGTTTTGAATGGGTTGTTTATCTTAAATCGTGATGATGCATTCATCTATAATATTAATGCAAAAAGGCTTCGGTCTAATGAAACGAATTCCACTTTCATTTGGCACTGTCGTTTAGGTCACATAAGTGAGAAATGCATGAAAAAGCTCCATGATGATGGAATTCTAAACTCATTTGATTTGGAATCATTTGAAACATGCGAGTCTTACCTGGTCGGAAAGATGACCAAGACACCTTTCACTGGTCGGAGTGAAAGGGCGTCCGACCAGTTGGCACTCATACATACTGATGTGTGTGGACCAATGAGTACGAAAGCTAGAGGTGGTTTTCAGTACTTCATTACTTTCACCGATGACTATAGTAGATATGGATATATCTACTTAATGTGGCACAAGTCAGAATCCTTTGAAAAGTTTAAGGAGTTCCAGAATGAGGTACAGAATCAACTTGGCAAGACAATCAAATCTTTACGATCTGATCGTGGAGGTGAGTTTTTGAGCCATGAATTTGGCAATCATTTGAAACAATGTGGAATTGTTCCACAGCTTACACCACCGGGCACTCCACAATGGAATGGTGTGTCCGAGCGGCGTAATAGGACCTTGTTGGACATGGTTCGATCAATGATGAGCCAATCCGATCTGCCATTGTATTTTTGGGGTTATGCTCTAGAAACCGCCGCTTACATTTTGAATCAGGTACCATCGAAATCAGTAGATAAGACACCATATGAGATGTGGACTGGGAAGTGTCCTAGTTTGTCTTTTCTAAGGATTTGGGGATGTGATGTCTATGTTAAACGTTTGACGTCTGACAAACTCGCACCCAAATCAGATAAATGCTTCCTTATAGGATATCCTAGGAAACCAAAGGATATTATTTCTACAACAGGAAGAAGACAAAGTTTTTGTTGCTCGAAATGGTGTCTTTTGGAGAAAGAGTTTCTTTCAAAAGGAGATGGGAGAAAGGTGCAACTCAAGAAATTCGGGAACCATCCGAAAGTGTTTCAACTCCTATCGAACCTCTCTTGGGTGAACAAAATGTTGTTGAACCTATAGATGAGGCACCATTACGTGAGATCTAAAAGGCCACGTCAATTGCCTACAAGGTATGGGCATGACATATTATTATTGAATAATGATGAGCCTAAGACATATGAGGAAGCGATGATGGACCCAGACTCGAGAAATGGCTTGGAGCCATGAAACCGAGATAGACTCCATGAGAGAAAATCGGGTTTAGAATCGGTCGATCCACTTGATGGTGTTAAAACCATTGAGTGCAAATGGATCTATAAGAAAAAGATTGATATGGATGGAAATGTTCACATTCATAAGGCTCGACTAGTCGCAAAAGGTTTTCGACAAGTTCAAGGAGTTGACTACGATGAGACTTTCTCACCAGTAGCGATGCTTAAATCTGTTCGGATCATTCTAGCAATTGCTGCATATTTCGACTATGAGATATGGCAAATGGATGTCAAAACAGCTTTCCTTAATGGAAACCTAGATGAGGATGTGTATATGACACAACCTGAAGGTTTTATCGATCCAAAGAACGCTAGTAAAGTATGCAAACTTCAAAAGTCCATTTATGGGTTGAAGCAAGCATCTCGGAGTTGGAATATACGTTTTAATGAGGAGATCAAAAGGTTTGGTTTCGTCAAGAACAAAGAAGAACCTTGTGTTTACATGAAGGTTAGTGGGAGCGCACTTGTTATTCTGATCTTGTATGTAGATGACATACTACTGGTCGGAAATGACATTCCAATGCTTGAATCTGTTAAAACTTCATTAAGAAATAGTTTCTCAATGAAAGATTTGGGAGATGCAGCATATATCATGGGAATAAAAATCTATAGAGATAGATCAAGAAGGCTAATTGGATTAAGCCAAAGTATGTACATAGACAAAGTGTTGAATCAGTTCAATATGCAAGATTCCAAGAAAGGATTCTTGCCCATGGCACATGGCATTAATCTTAGTAAGCATCAGTGTCCTACGACCACTGATGAGCGAGACAAAATGAGTAATATTTCATATGCTTCGGCCATTGGATCTATTATGTACGCCATGATATGTGCACGACCAGATGTATCATATGCTCTAAGTGTTACGAGCAGATACCAAGCTGATCCCGGTGAAGGTCACTGGACAGCTGTGAAAAACATTCTTAAGTACTTAAGAAGGACTAAGGATGTGTTCCTAGTTTATGGCGGTGATGAAGAGCTCGTTGTAAATGGTTACACTAATGCAAGCTTTCAAACCGACAAAGATGATTATCGTTCGCAATCTGGTTTTGTATTCATTTTGAATGGAGGAGCAGTGAGCTGAAAAAGTTCCAAGCAAGAGACGGTTGCTGATTCCACGACGGAGGCCGAGTACATTGCGGCTTCTGAAGTTGCAAAAGAAGGTGTTTGGATAAGAAATTTCATTACTGATTTGGGTGTGGTTCCGAGTGCCTTGAGCCCAATAGATCTCTATTGTGACAACAATGGAGCCATTGCGCAGGCTAAAGAGCCTAGATCCCATCAGAAGTCCAAGCATATACTCAGGTATTATCATCTTATTCGCTAATTGGTGGATAGAGGAGATGTTAAGATATGCAAAATTCATACGGATTTGAATGTTGCTGATCCGTTGACAAAGCCTCTCACACAGCCAAAGCATGAGGCATACACAAGAGCTATTGGTATTAGATACTTAAATGATTGACTCTAGTGCAAGTGGGAGACTGTTGGAAATATGCCCTAGAGGCAATCATAGAGATGCTTATATTTCATTATGTTCATGACATTGGATAATTTGTTATCTTGTTCCTAGAATAATATTGTTAATATTTATTATCAAGTATGTGACTTGGTTGTGAAACTATATATTTCTGCGATAGTTATTCTTATATGTTCCCTGGTCGAAAACATATGAGGACACATATGAATAGACTAGCATATGTATTGGTTGATGACTATGTTTCACGAGTCATAGATATGGAGATATCAAACCAATAATATGGACACATGTTAGAGAACATGATGTTGGATTAGACCCACCTTGAGACACTACCGAGATTGTTATGATTCTATGTGTCGTTAGTTGGTCTCAAGCAATGATGATGTATAATCCTTAGACCTGAGATCATCATAGTTTCCTACATGTGTAATAGCACTCTTAGGGGTTGCCAAACGCTACACCGTAACTGGGTAGTTATAAAGGTAGCTTTCGGGTATGCTGTGAAACATGGAGAGGAATACGACTGGTCAGATATAGGATTTGCCCCTCCTAACATAACAAGAGAGATGTCTCTGGGCCCCTCGTTGTGATCGAATAAAGAAAGTGCATGGCCATGCCACTAGTAGTCGAAGTGTTCGACCACATGAAGTTATCCGACACTCGATCGAGAAAGAATTGAATAGTCCATGGATGACACAACATCTCACCTGGAGTTTAACCAGACATCGTGAGGCAAAGGGAGTATACACGAGTAGGTCACTCAGTTTGATCAGTTGCAGACTGGTCGTATGGAGATACGAGCTGGTCGTAGACTGGTCGAACGTAATCACAGAGTGGTCGTAACCTGGTCGTAAGGAGTTACGAACTGGTCGTGACCACAAACGAACTGGTCGTATAGAGTATAGACCTGGTCGTAAGTGATGAGGACCTGGTCGTAGATCATATTACATTAAGGTTCGTCCGATATAATTTGTGTGTATTCGGGAATCGCTATGTTCTGCTAGGAGCCGCTATAACTAGTGATCGGAAAGGGTTTCCGAGTCACAACCGATTACACATGAACCTACAGGGTCACACACTTAACAGGTTGGAACAAACCAGTACGAATACGATTCGTAAACGTGTTCGGATAGGATCCGTCACGAGCACTATATAAGGAGATGCATGAGGCTGTTGGGAGGTGCGCGAGAAAAGACCACCGAAACCCTAGCCGCCATCTTCCTGAGAGCTCTGTTGTGCGAATTGGCACCAGCGTATGGTTGTTCTTGCCCTGGACGTGTGGATACCGTAGAGGCGCTACTACGATTGTTGCACTTGAGGACGATCCGCGATCTTCACGAGGAACTACAGAGGTCTTTGGAGAGGACGATCGACTACGACCACCGTGATCGACTTGCCGGACGTTGACGATCGACACGACCACTACATCGACGCTCTTCGCTTGACCCTACCGCTCCAACCCTTCTTCCACGCTGCTTGGCGTCTGGTGGTAACGATCTGTGATCATCTACTTGCTTGGCTTCCTGGTTTGCGTGGTAGAAATTTTTGTTTGTAGCTATCGTAGCCTACCCCGCGACCCTACAAGATGATCTTTTGGAAGAACTCCCGAAACTCTAATAGCCACGCCTTCCTCAACCACGATGCTAGCGCTAGCACTCCAGCGCGTGGTGTCTCTGCCCTGTATGTGTGGATACCTTGGAGGTGTTGTTGTGAAGCATTAGCACTAGGTCGATCCGCAACTCGTATCGATCACAGGAGCAGGAGGAGAAGACGCGAGGAGAGTACAACCACTACTTCATCAACTCGAAGACGTGCGGCGAGTACGACAACGACTACACCAACTCGCTACATGGACTCTACTTCCGCTACGAGTCGGTGCGTCTAGTGGTAATCTTGTGATCTATTACTAGCGGAGGTTCCTTGGTTGTGCGGTAGAATTTTTGTTTTGTGCTATCGTAGCCTACCCGTGACCCAATAGGACGCCTAGGGGCGGACCCAAGGGGGGCCTACCGACGACCGACTCATGGTGTGCCCCCTAGCACCCCCAGCCCTGCCTCGCTCTGGTAGACTACCGTTGGCTGGTAACTTAGCATTCGGTAAACCGAAAGAAAAGTGAGCAAGTCCCATTTCCACCCTCTAAATTTTGGTCCTAAGTCCGCCACTGCGGACACCAAAATAACGGGGCGGCAATGACATGTCTCAGACGCAGAGAAGAGGAACACGGAGGCGAGAGTTGGGCCACGACACGCAAAGCTACTGGATCAGACCTACGAGAGGGAGAGTTGGGACAAGCGGATGCTGCTAGGAGAAAGATGGGCGTGGGTTGGCGAGGCGAGTGGAGCTGGGTCGGTGAGCTAGAGAGAGAGAGAATGGGCTAAGAGAAAGGATTCAGCCCACGAGATTGTTTGGAAAAAGAAAGGATATAGGATTTTTTTGAAAAGGGAATTAAATTAAATTGAGCTCAAAGAAATAGCAAATGAACTTGGAAAATACAAGAAAATTCCATAAAATACTCTGGAATAAGAGGAACTGAAATAAATTTGTTTTGAATTTAATTGAGGTTTGGTTTATTCACATCAAATCATTTTATTTTTTGGAAATTCACATTAAGCTTTAATTAATTCAAGAAAATTCAAATGGTTCTTTTTATTTTAAAAGTTCCAAAAAAGTGCGAAAATTAGGATGTTACATGTAAATAGTAAATTTGTGGTAGTTTTGAAATTTTGAAGTGGTTTCGCAAAGTTAAAATCTTATGCAGCTATGTTGCGTGGGGTGCAAATAGTTTCCATCAAATACACTATACGATAAATTATTGATTAGACATAGAGAGGGAATATGGAATAGCGTGCATGCAGCAACTTTTAACTTCACCGTACGATGCTTTCGAACGGAACTGCTAAAAAATGGACGACCTCTGCTGGCTCAAGTCACGGACGCACTTCTCAGACATCCGATCGTGCGTGGGCGCGATCTGAGCCGTCCGAGCGAAGGGCTTTTTGTCGCGACGTGCGTCCGCGGAAAAATCCCCCTCCCCCTCAGCCGCTTCACTCTTCCCCTCACTCAATATGCCCCCCAACGCGGCAACGCCTGACTCTCTCCCCTCCCGCGCTGTCGTGTCCATTCTCCCGCCGCGCACACGCGGTCGGCGACCGTCGGGCTGGGAAGTGTGTTTTTTTTTCCATTTTTTTCTTTTATATTTTTTCAATTGATTTTTTTCATCAGTTTTTTCAATTGTTTTTTGCTCAACACAATTTTTTGGGATGATTTTTTTGACATAATGTTTTCTCAATTTCCACTTTAAAAAAAAAATCATTTTTTCGAATAAAAAAATCTTTCTGTTTTTGGTCGTTCGTGAGTTCCACAACTCACAGACGCCCTCTAGTTAGAAGCACATGCTTTCGAATACACATTTTCCAAATCTCTTGCAAAAAAGACACATTTGGAACTGGAACTTTTTTCCGATTCATGTGAAAATCAAATAGTTTCCAGTGAAATTATGCGTCCAAATGGGTCAAAGCATTCAGTTAGTACTAATGTGCATATCCTAATCCTGTCAACTAATGGTCTTTATTTTTTTTAGAGCAATTGATGGTCTGTATGAAATTACTGGGTTACACCGTTCTGCAATTGCAGGAAGTGGGCCTTGGTATACAACAGCATGGGCTCAAATTGGATATATGCTATCGACCATGTACGTGTGTCCATTTGTGCCAACTTGCTTTGGAATTTCTTCTTGACATTGGATTACAAAATCCACCACCTACTCAACCTCAACACGGTAATTATAATGTAGATCAGAATGAAAATTTCGTGACAATTAGTGGTGAAGAATTCTCCAAAGATGAAGCACTCCATTATGGAAATCTTGGATATAGTTGGAGTAGCGATGAAGAAAATTATATGTATTTTATACACTGATATGTACCACTTATGTGTACCTTTGAAATAACAAGACCAATAACTTTATTATTTTCAACAATGATCTTAATTTCTTTCTAATTTGTATTATACGTTCATGCTCTGTTATAATTCAAAATTTTGTAATAAAATTAAGGGATAGTCTACCCATCGTTCGACTGATTCTATCAGAGAAATCAGTCAAAATTTTCAGCCATCTGATCTAAATCCAGTGGACATGTGGCCCTCCCCTTCTCTATAGCTACCTCATCCCGTTCCCTTCCTCTCGAGATCCCTTGCCGCCCCTGCTCCTCCAGGCCATCTTTCTACCCCGCCGCCCCTACCCCTCCCTACCGCCCCTACTCCTCCCATGCTCGCCCACCGCCCTTGCTCCTCCACGACATCTTTCTCCCCCGCCGCCCCTGCTCCTCCCGTGCTCCCCCCGCCGTCGGATCCGCCATCGCCACCTCCGCCTCCTAATTTCTAGTCAATTCCCGTGCTCCCCCGCCGACCTCCACCACCCACCGCCCTCCTCCGACCCGTGGCCGGCTGCGCCACCGCCACCTCGCCATCCACTGTCGTGTCTCTGCCGCCCCTCCCTCTCTCTATAGCTGGACCCCGGTGAACTCAAAACCTAATCTGGCGAAGCCCACCGTGCTCCCACTTATGGAGAAGACGAACTCGTCGGCCTCATCACAAATCTCAAGCGCATCACAAAGTCACAAATTCAACTGATTTAAAAAAATAAAATATGCGACAGTATTTTAGCACGTCAGTAAAATTAATTATACCTTCGTAAAGACCCGCAGCAAAGCCACTGGGTACACCGTGTTGATCTCTTGGATGGAGCCAACGAGAGGATTAGCCGCACGTGCATGGACTCGTGCCGGTGCCGCATAATTAAGAGCCTTTGCACGCGAAAAAAGATTGCCCCTACGCACGCATTTTTTTGTCCACACCGCCTCTCCTGCGAACGAAACAACGTGGATGTCTGTTGAGAGTAGGAGCACAGGGTCAACAACTTCTCCGTGTGTAGCTAGCTACCCGCGGTCCGTGGCACGTTCGTGAGCGGCGGCCGGGCCAAATAGCCAATTGGCAACCTGGCACGCACTTCTCCTCACCGTTTTCTCACCGACGGACGTGGCGCTCGTACGTACGTAGCGCGTTCGATGAGATGCGCGGTGATCTAATCTCGCACCACTTGCCCACTTGGCTGCGCTGTAGCGAGCCGGCGCGGAACCCCCTTCTCCGCGCTTTCCACCGGCTTGGAGTTGGAGTCTTGGAGAGCATGCAAATCACGTACGATGCCGTGTGCGCGGCTCAGCTGGCTCGCACGTCCGCGCGCCCGCCCGTAGCTGACTTTTGTCAGGGATGCCCTATGTGTGAAGCGAGGTTTTGATGTTTGCACCTCCAATTATGTCGTTTTTTGTACACATGAGATCCATGTTCTTAGCATCTACTGTCTAGTATATATGGCTCTCTAGTATATATGGCTCCCTCGTGCGTAGGGCTGTTCATTCGGTTTATTTGATAAATACGATGTATACGGCAAATACGGTATTACTAATTTGGTAAATACAGTATTATTTAAAATACGGTTTGGTATCGATAAATATGGTATTATTTAAAATACGGTTCGGTATTGGTAAATACTAATTTATTTTGGTACGGTATCAGTAAATACCATATTAACAAAGTTAACGCGAATTGTGGAATGGTGCGAAAACATTTTAGTGCAAGATCAAAACAAGGAACAAGAATTATAGTCTTCTACGGAGAAATGAACTAGCTGTATGTCTTCGGCTCTTCTTGTGAATGTCCCAGTGCTCGTCATAGGCACTGACACCCCCATAATTCGGATAAAAAATCCCAAGGATTCGCTCTTGTTGTATGATGTTATTCTAAATGTATCATTGGTCAGATGTCACTGGTCGGAACACGAGTCACTTATCGACTAGCACAGGTATTGATTGATGATCATGTTTCACCGGTCGTGGATATAGGGATATAGAATCAATAATATGAACACATGTTAGAGAATATGGTGTTGGATTGATCTACCTTGAGACACTATTGAGATTGTTATGATTTTATGTGTCATCAGTTGGTCTCAAGCAATGATGATGCATAATCCTTAGACCTGAGATCAGCATGGTTTCCTACATGTATAATAGTACACTTAGGAGTTGCAAAACGCTACTCCATAACTAGGTAGTTATAAAGGTAGTTTTTGGGTATGCTATGAAACATGCGGAGTGATGTAACTGATCGGATATAGAATTTACCACTCCTAACATAACAGGAGAGATACCTCTGGGCCCCTCGATGTGGTCGGATAAAGAAAGTGCATGGCCACACCACTAGTGGTCGAAGAGTCGACCACATGAAGTTATCTGCCAGTTGATCGAGAAAGTGTTGAACAGTCCATGAATGACAAATTATCTCACCTGAAGTTTAACCAAATATTGTGAGGCAAAGGGAGGATACACAAGCAGGTCATTCAGTTCGACCAGATACGGACTGGTCGTATGGAAATACGAGCTGGTCGTAGACTGGTTGAACATAATCACTAACTGGTCGTAAGGTGTTACGAATTGGTCGTGACTAAAATGAATTGGTCGTATAGAGATATGAACTGGTCATAAGTGATAAGGACCTACTCATAGATCATATTACATTAAGATTCATCCGATATAATTTATGTGTATTAGGGAATTGTTATGTCCTACTAGGAACCGCTAACGACTTGTGGTCAGAAAAGAGTTTCCGAGTCACAGTCGATTACGCATAAACCTACAGGGTCACACACACTTAACAGGTTGGAACAAACGAGTTCAGATAGGATCTGTCATGGACTCTTTATAAGGGGTTGCATGAGGCTATTAGCAAATACGACGTGAGTTACTCCACAGAAACCCTAGCTGCCATCTTCTTGAAGATCCTACCGTGCACATTGGTGCTAGCACACCGTAGTCTGACGTTCCACCCCGGGCGTGTAGATCTTTGTCTGACGCCATCTGCGGTTGCTCTTTGTCCGATTGAGGACGATCCACAACCTAAACAAGGAATGTGATAGGTTGCTGAAGGAGATGATCGATACCGAGGACATTGGATGATCGACTACGATCAATACATCGACACGCTCGACGTTGGATCAGGCTGCTCCAACTCTTCTTTTGCTGCACTGCACGTTTACAGGTAACGATCTATGATCTCTTGCTTGCATGATTTCCTGGTTTATGTTGTATAATTTTTGAATTACAAGCTAGCGTAGCCTACCCGTATCTCATCAATATTTACCAATACCGAACTGTATTTTAAATAATATCGTATTTATCGAATTAACAATACTGTATTTATCTTACACACCGTGCTTACCGAACAAACCGAGTGAACAACCCTAGATATCAAAGGAGGCTACTTCCTTCGATTTCTTCGGGTTTTTCGGTTTTCTTCTGGTTTTTACCGGAAAAACCGAACCCTCCAAATGACCAATTTCTGTCCACCGTACCGAATATTGGTCAAACCGAGTTGACCTGTACGGTTTGGTTTCTTCGGTTCGGTGGCACTGTGTATAGCCCTACTCGTGTGCACAATTAGTACCGAGTCTGAAATAGTATTCCTTCCGATCACAGAAGAATATTGTTTTAAAATACATGCAGTGGAATCTTTCTGAATCTTGGCTATCGATATCTTTTTCAACATTTATATTGAACACAAGAAAATAGTATACATATACGATATTAACTGTTTGAATTAGTTTTATATCATAAGCAGACTTGGGTCGGTTCTTATTTATTCGACGTTTTTACTTTTCACGGTTCCCAAGACACGATTTTGATTTTACCTTTTATAAATTTATATTAAGTTATACTAATAAAATTATAATATTATAAAAGTATTTTTAACGATAAAATATAATAATATAGTTTTTCATATAGCCTATCTATATAGTTTCAAGCATATAGAAGGTTTGATAGCACAGATTCTAGGATTTCATATTGCAGATTCTTTTAGAAAGGTATGCATGACATATGCATCTGTTTCAACAAGAATGCGGGTTCACGTATGGTTCCAGGTCTTTGTATTCACAAACTGAGTAGATAGGGCCTCCACACCGTCTGTGATTTCTGATTTAGAACGCTCGGATTAGACTTCCAGACGGCGTTCATCTGTTCCATGCCACGAAACAGAATGCTCCTGTAATATTCCAGGCATGTAAGGAGCGAACTCTAAAAATCCCATCAATATATAATAGGCGATCGACCGAGCCCCCAAAACCCAATCCCCACACACAGCACAGATAAACACAAACAAACCATTTCGTTTCGCTCTCCAAGATCTCCCATAGCTCAGTTCACCAGCTAGCTGCTTGCATCGATCCTCTCATCATCATCGCTTCCGAAACAATGGTTTCTCGGAGCAGCCAAAGGAGCTGTGTGGCCATGTGCCTTGTGGTGCTCCTCCTGGTCGTCGGCCTACAACCGTCGTCCGCCGCGCGGCCGCTCCGGTCGGCCGCCGTGAGCGCCGTGGATGTGTCCAGCGAGGCGAAGGATCACGCCGTCGTCGACAGTTACTTGTCGCTCCTGCTCACCATGCTGCCTAGGGGCCCGGCGCCGCCGTCCGGCCCGAGCGGCGGCACGAATGAGGACGGGAACTGATTATGCGCCGCACCGCCGAAGGACATCAGGGTTCCCCTGTAGGGTAGATCTATTGACTGATAGGTTCATCCTCATTAATTGCTGCTAGGCATATGTACGTATAGAGTTCTGGGCAGTTGGTTTGGCGTCTTCTCATGTACAAAATACAAGATCAGTAGGCTCCTATTACGTATAGTGTAGGGTATACACTTATACCTTTGTTCTTTTCAAAGCGTTATATACATAAGAGTTAGCAAATAGTATCTCTTATTCCAAATGTAAGTCGTTTTAGAATCTATATTGGTCAAACATTTACTACCTGAAACCGTGTAGTTCCCGAGAGCATATATCTTTCCCGAGTGTCTGGACGAAAACACTCGGACAGGTTTCGAGAGTTTTATAGGACACTCGGGACGAAAAATAAACACTCGGTAGAATTAAGTTTCCCGAGTGTTTCCCATAACACTCAGGAGATCAAAATATAATCTCGAGTGCATCGAAACGGAAACACCCGGGACCTTTTTTTTCCCGTCGCGCCTTTTTTCTCTTCTAACCCTACATCCCCAATCCCGCAGCCACCTCCCCATCCTCCTCCTCCTTCTCCCTCCTGCTCCCCTCCCCGGCGCCCAGCACCTTCCCTCCTCCTTCCACGCCCGCGCCGCCCTCCTCCTCCTCCGCCGTTGCAGCGCCTCCTCCCTCTCCTACACTGCTCGCCTCCTCCCGAGCACCGTGCGCCTCCTCCCTCCTCCCCGGCTCCCTCCTCCGCCTACCTTCCTCCTCCCCGGCGACCTCCTCCTCCCTTGGCCCTAGCCAGTTGATTTCTTTTTCTTTCTTCCTCCTTCCCCCTATTTCCCCATTCTTCATTCCTTCCACTAGTGTCGTGTTCCTGCCGATGCTCCCCCGTGGCGCAGCACCCGGGTCGGCTCCCTGCATCGCCGCCTTCGGCATCTGCTTGCCCACCGCCGCCTCCCTCATGCGTGAGCGCCTGCATCCACTAGCGCATACAGTTGCAAGACATCTGCGTGTGTCTTTGTTAGCAAGGTAATGTCTTGCTAAGCCGAGGTCCGATCCCCACAAGCTTTGTTACCTAGATTCGATGCAGGGGCGTTGGCTATGATGTTGCTTTGTTGTAACGACCTTTAATTTATTGATTTTTTTTATTTATGATCTATATGTTCTGCTGTGATTGTTCATGTTAATCAAACATGCAAGGTTGTCACTGGGTAACTGTGTGTCAGTTTTTAGCTTGACATCACAACTCAAATTGTATGGAACTAATCTCTCTCTCTCTCTCTACAACATCTGTTGCTCTTTAGCCTCTAAACATGGTCTGCTGCTAGGTAGAAGATCCAAATTCAGATGCATTCAAGCAGCATCTTGCAAGGGTACCTGATTTCTTTTGTCTTTCAAAAGATGGTATGAAGGCATAGGTATAACTTTCCCCATTTCTCATTCACTTCTATTACTTGCATGCATTGTCTGTATTTTTTAATGTGGTGCTTTAATGGTAAAAGTACAAACTTTTTCTTGTAGGCCTTTTTTTGTTGTTGAGCTTTATGTGGATCTGACACGATTAATGGGTGCATTATTACTATCGAATTAGTATTTTTTTAATGTGGTGCTTTATTGCTTTAATTAGTGCATTAATGGGTGCACTATTGTTATGGATTGCAAATTAGTTGAAGTTAAATTTGTTTTTTGTGGTCCCCTTAAAAGGTTTTCTCCCACGTCTGTCAAAGTTTTCTAACGACGTTTTTTTGCTTGTCTAGAAAGTAGTTCAAATTTTGTAAAGTGAAAGCAGAAAAGCGGAACCACCTTAATTAATGTGTTACTTACTATGTCGATGATAGGTATACGATGGCTGTCAGAGCTGGGAGACAACATTCATCATTCAAGTACTTTGCTCTACAGATCTCGTTAATGATTACGCTCCAACTCTTGAGAGAGCTCATGAGTTCATGAAAAATTCACAGTTTTATTTTTTTATCATCTAAATTAAAAACCAGTGTAGAAAAGAATCTGACATGACATGCATGTTCTTCCTTGAAGGTTCTGAGCAATCTTCCTGGTGACCAAAGTTATTGGCATCGCCATAGATCGAAAGGTGCATGGACTCTTTCAAGTGTAGATAATGGATGGACTGTATCTGACACTACAGCAGAAGCACTTAAGGTTATTGCAGTCTTGCTCAAAAAAATTTCTATCTTAATCTACGCAAGTGAAATTAGCTACCTGATTAGTATCGTATAAGCTGACCATAATTAGTGAAAGCAGAACCAACATGCTCATGCCTAGTATTAAAATGTCTCAGCTTGATATGTTGTTGATTCTCTATGGTGTCTGTTTTGTGTATTTTAGAAGGTCTGATATGTAATTTCATTTTCAGGCTCTACTATTGCTGTCAAAGATCTCTTGCAAACTTGTTGGGGATCCAATACAAAAAGAAAGGCTGTATGATGCTGTTGATTGCCTTCTATCTTTCGTGGTATGAGTTCTCTAAAATTAAGCCATCTAACATGATCTTGCAATTTTCTTGCACTTCATTCATAATAAGGTAATCTTTGAAAATTGTTGTTTTGTTTGGCTCGAAAAAATGTTTTTTGTGTACTGAAATCAGTAAGAGTGCCAAATTCTTATGTACATATGAGCGCCTAATGGGAAGCTGCTCGCTGCGTTTGCACACGATGGGCGCCTGCTCGTAATCCCCATAGAATAGCAGCCTTGTGAGTTCTGAATGAATGTAGGTGCTCCATATATATGATGTCAATTTTTTTTTGTAAAGTTGCACTAGAAACTAAAGAGATGAAAATAAAATAAGCATACAATTCGATTTGTATGATGATTATTTCATCTTCCTTGCAGAAACTTGTCATCTAGTGGATTGGTTGGTGCAATTGATGCTTCTTTTGGTCAGCTACATTGCTCCAACACTTGTACGTTGTATATTACCATTTCAGACTTCCTCGGACTATACAAAGAGTTCTTGCGTTAGTAGTTAGTTACTGAATTAGTGCTTGTAGATTTGAACATGTATGGCCATTGATCGCTCAATACTCGGAAGATCTTCGATAAACTTGATAAGAAAAAGTTACCATATGAAACCTACAAGCTACAAGTTTGTAAAAATATCATTTTATCAGTTGAATTTTGTTACCAAACTGTGTTTATAAGTGCTTCATACATTCATACTCAAAACATTTGTTTATAAGTGCTTCATGTTGCTTATCTCACTCCAAAAGTTTATACTGTTGAAAATAGGGGAATTTATTCTCTCATACTCAACATTTGTTTATAAGTGCTTCATGTTGCTTTGCATTTCCAGGGATTTGTCTTACAACAATCTGTCAGGATCAATACCTGATTTTCTGGGTCAAGTGACATCACTTAGATTTTTGTATGTGTCCCTGCTGATCCAAGGACGGGTTGCTGAAACTAAGGTTTGCACCTGTTTCCTGTATATCTTTTGTACACCGTCATGCATGCCTTGATGGAGGCAATTGATAGCCTTTTGCGTCTTTTGGGGGAGGAGCTATAATTGTGCATATATAGATACAGCTTTGTGCAGATCAAGTTTTATATAGATACAGCTTTGTGCAGATCAAGTTTTTCTAGTTTTATAAAAAGCACATTGTTTCTATCGCGTGGATGTGCTAACAGACAAGTCTTGTCTGCTAAGCTTCATTTGTTATTTCTTATTGCAGGTGAAGTCAGTAGATAGCAGAGTAACACATGACCAGCTAAAGGAAAAGGTTAGATGTGCTAGAAATTTGATTTATTGTTTTCTTGTAAGTTGAACAGTGAAACAACTACAATCAGTTTATACCACTTCTTTGAATTTCTGACAGACTATATACATTACTAGCATTTACAATCAGTTGTACAAATGACTCTTAAATTTATGATTGTATTTCACTGTTTTGATTTTGTTAGTATTCAGCTAATTGTTTCCTCATTTATACTAGGGTTGGAGGTTTTTCATTTCTTTTATTCCTTTTTTGTGGGTACTGGAAGAGGAGTTACCCATAAAATTTTTGGTTCGGCCAACAGCTTTTGCATGTTTTGCGTGTTGTGTAGTTGCACTTCTAAAGAAAGGGAACTGATGACCATTTGTTTTATACATCAAACAGTCAGAAATTTATGTTGTTGGGTTCTTGCATTCAATATGTATTTTACTTGGTTTTGCAACTTGTTGAGCAGGGCCGTCTTCAATCTTAGCTAGACCCTTTGATCTTCTCAAGTCTTCGTAGGTTGATATATGTTTTTTTATATACAAGAATGATTCAGTTGTGTAAGCACCAAAAAATGTTGACATCCCTACAAATGAATGGCAGGTCTCTACCTTCAATACCTGGTTTCTTGCTACTTTCACTGGTGCTTTTTGGACTCAAACAAAGAACGCAAAGGAAGCTCACTGCACCTATTGGCCTGCGCTCTGGAATCACAACTATTGGTTATCTAATACAAAGTAGTGGCATTATTACATCCAAACCTGAAACTCCATTATGGATGATTAGTACTTGCCATCTTCATCCTTTTGTTGGTGTAATTGGCTTAATTATCTGGGCTCTACTTACTATCCTTTTCTTCCCTCAAAAACCCATTCACAGGGATACTTCTGTGTCGTGAGAATCAGAAAAGAACTCTTGACATATAGCTAGTGAGGTGAACTTCATAAAAGACATCATCTCTGTACAAAGTCTATGTCAGCGATGAAGGGCTTCTCTAGAATACCACGTTAAACTTCATAAAAGAAGGATTTGTAGAATGCGCCTTCGGGATGTTTGATATATGCTTCTGAAATTTAGTTCGTGAGGCCTCAGAAGTTTGCTTATTTGTTGATTTGTTTTAGTGTAACTAGCAAAGCAAGTGGGAAGTACAAGATTTAATTGTATTTTTTATAACCTTGTTCTGGCACAAGTTAAAACTTTATTGGATTTGAGGTGCAAAGATGGTGTATTGGTGTGCTTACTTTTCTATTTGGCCTCTGTCTGCTCTGATACAGACATGTTTTAGGCTACAAAATTGGTAGCTTTGGTATGAGCATATGACAAATGTGTGTAAGTAGAATCTGGAAGTTTATGAAAAAATTGATTGGATTGAGCTTTCTTTTGTTGATTAATATTTCATTATAGGTTTGTTGATTTGATACTATTCCCGAGTGTCCTTGGTTGACATATACTCGGGAAAGTTTTCCGTTAATTTTTCGAGTGTCCTTGGCTGACATACACTCGGGAAAAGCCAAATATTCCCGAGTGTCCTTGGTCGACATACACTCAGGAAAGTACTCCGTTACAGTGGGTGAACCTGTTGTGCGAACTATTCTCCCGAGTGTTGTATGTTTACCGAGTGTAAATACGAACACTCGGGAAAGTTATTTCTCTTGAGTGTAACTCTCAGGAACACTCGGGAAACCAGTCTTTACCCGACTAAACAATCACGAGTGTTTTTTTCCCGATGACCGACCTTCGAGAAATAGTTTCCCGAATGTTTTGGGGACTTTCTCGAGTGTTTTGGGCACTCGAGAAAGTAACAGATTCTGATAGTGATTTTTAGCTTTGACCATAAATATATATAAAAACTACTAAGTTTGTCAAAATCAAATTGACATTACTAAATCCATCATGAAATATACTTTCAGATATATAATTACTTTTATTTGAAACAACATATTTTTTTAAAAAATTGATGATCAAAGTGTTACTTTGAAAACCATGTAAATGTGACTTATATTTAGAATAAGATGTTGTATATAAGTGCCATTGCCATGTAATGAATTGAAGTTGGTCTATTCCAAATCAGAAGAACAAGAAGATACTGCTATAACCAGGGACTATACCACTCTCATGTATGATGTATGCGTACTCCATCTTAATCAATTCATTTTTGTCGTTGTTTGCACTTTTGTACCTGTTATTCACTTATTATAATTATTTGTATGATTTTGCTTCCCTATCCCTGCCACCAACCCCAATCCTCTCCGGCTGGATTGTACATTTGTACTTGTAAGGTAGTGTGGATGGTATATATAGGAGTTGCCCACAGCAAGCAGGTGGAGAATGCATATATCGACACTCGATGGCAACGTGGTGACACAAATCTACGGTGAAGATCCAAGACGACGATGATGGAATTTGGCAATGGCTTCTCAACATGGACACTACTGGCATTGCAGGTATAGGAAGCTGACGAAGGCTTTGTGATGCTGCCAGATTATCTATAACGAATGTTTCTTATTATTCTTGCTTAACATTTGATCAAACAAATGGGCAAAACATTATCAAGGCTGCTGTAGTGCATGAGGGCGTCACGCATGTTATTCAAATCCAAGGAAAGAAAACTGCATGTATGCATGTAGTACTTGAGCGGTGCATGGAGTCAAGCCATGCGTATACATGTGCACGCATGCTGTTGGGTGTGTTTGATTAAGGAGGAGGTCATGTAATGCACGTCAGAGAGTTTGAGTTCGACATTGGTACATTCAGGGAAGGCCACGTGGATTTGTTTGACAAAAAGGAGATCGTTTCGACCAGGAGATTACGTCTACAATATATCTTTTCTCTATGCAATCTTAGATGGGGGCCACCAAGTCAACCGAAGCTAGTTCAATAAGGAGAGATGGCGCACTAGAAGTTAATTTTGAAATTACTTGTAATAGGATAGTTTAATCTATTTTCAGCAATTAGAGTAGCTTAAATTTCTAATTAAAGTAGGAGTTTGCAATAGGAGTGGGTTCGGATTACTGTTCACACGAACTATTCCAACTCGGACTACTGTAGCCGGCGCGGATTACTGTTCATCCACGTGTACTGTTCATCAGGACTATATATTTAGGGGTAGACCCCCATTGTAAGCAAGTTAGAGTTTAAGAAAATACAGAAAAGTCACATGTTTATGTGGCGCATAATGAATACATGCATTTCGAAAATTCCCATCTAGGGTTTTGTGATTGCGTGAATATTGGAGGGAGGTTGTTATTCCAAGATCTATGATTCCTTATTGATCATCTCACCAATTCGTAGCATCCTCAATTGCTCATGGTTTGGTGTTGTTCTTAGGGTTTGATTTTGTTTCTCTCTTTAGATTGATTCAACATCAACCAAGTATTACTTGCTTTGGAAATACACTTGTTCTTTCTTTTTTGCTGAACTAAGAAGGAGGAAAGCTAGGGTTTTGCTTCGATCAAAATTGGAATACAAGTACCATGAAAGATTGGGCCACATTACGCATCAACTACACGTTGATCTGTATCACTTTGTATTTTCATTTGCATTTTCATAATTTTTTTTTGACATATATACTTTCAAAACAGGTCATGTGCATCCTAACCTAGGTGGAAAAAAAGCTCAAAGCTCGCGAGCCGACTCGGCTTGAACTCGTGTCACAAATGAGCCGAGCCGAGCAGTCATTTCTGCTTTGTTTGCTTAATGCACTACTACAAAAGAATCTATACTGGACGCCTCATCACAGATGGTTCCTCAGAAACCGTCAGTGTTGTAATTATCATAGACGGTTTTACAATCGTGACTATCTATGTTACTAGCGATAGCTAGAACCGTCTGTAATACGTAATTATCATAGACGGTTTTTAATAAGAACCGTCTGTGATAATTCCTAGACGGTTCTTAACAAGAACCATCTATGATTATTGAAGACGTCACAGATGGTTTTTAAATATAACCATCTGTGATAATTCACAGACGGTTCTTAACAAGAACCGTGTGTGATAGTTTTGTATCACACACGGTTTGTGGTTGAATATGTCTGTGATATGTTCAATGCCACTTCGGCTCCCGTGCGATGCGTGTCTTCGTCTCGTGCATTGATGTTACGATGCTTCCATATCTAGCAGTAATTAAGCGAGTTCTTGCTGCAGAAGAGCAACAATTAATACATGCACGCATGGTATTGAATACGTATGCAGCTAGCTAGTATCGTCGCGCGCCATGATGAGCACTCAGAGCTTGACGGCGAGGACCAAGGCGAGGAGGTTGGCGATCGCCATCGCTCTTCGACACAATGTCGTCATCAACATCATCGGCCTCGTGACTACGAGCTCTCCTCAGCCCATGGCTGACCTCTGCAGCCTACGCGCCACGTACGTATTTATATACCTGCAAAAATACATACTACTATTTGTGGCGGCAACCAATCCACGCATGCATACATGTTATAGTTTTTTATATTATTTTTAGAGAAACATATAACTAATCTGACTAGCAACAACGCCCTTAATTTGGTATTTTAATTTTCTCTTATGGAGTAATTCGTGTATTAAGATTCTGACGTCTTGAATTGTGTACGTATATTGGAGTTGCAAGACCATGTACAAGGCATCCAAGGAGCACGCCGTGGGGAGGCGTGTGGCGCTGGAGCGGGAGAAGGCGATGAAGTGGCTGCACAACGAGTGCTACTTCGCCGTCATCAACCACCTAGCCGGCACCGGCAACCCGGATGTCTGCTTCATCGTCGGCCTCACACTCGCCTTCGTGCACCAGGACATGCAGCACGGCCTCGTGCGCCTAGACCGAGCGGCCGTCACTGGCGACAAGGCCATGACCTACGTGCTCAGCCTCCTCCTCTACACGGCCGGCAAGGCACGCGATGTTGGGAAGCACTACATCAGCCAGGTTGAGGGCGAGCCGGCTGGCTGCTGGTGCGTGACGGCCAAGAGGACCAACCGATAGTGCTGGCAATGCCGGAGGCTCGCTGCGGACGCGGTCTGAGAGGTGACGTGGAACAAGATGGCTGAGCCACAGGGCCAGGTGTTGGCGCTATCGGAGGACGGCCATCAGTGCACGAGCATCGGCTGCGGCGTGATGGAAGGGTGGGGTGACTACGCCGTCTTCTACAGCGACGACTGTAGGATTAGGCATGAGTGCGCCAAGTTCTTTGCATAGGTGTTGAACTACTTGTCGTAAAATTAGCGGTTTTAGCAAATATTCAGATATAATTTCAGCAGTAATAATCATAGCTAAATCATATTTTCAGCAGCATTTAAATGAAAAAATTGACATATAAACATGTAATTTCTTCATGTCATGTAAATAGGATAATATGCTCAAAACATAGAACTTTAGAACAACCAAAATCAACATATTATTCAGATTTTAAAAGTTTGTTTATTGCTCTCAGATGTCAGGCTGCTCAAGATGAAATATTGGTATCCTCGCCATTTTTGTCAATATTCTTCACTAATTAAATATGACAACTGCAAATCAGGCTTTGAGCTCAAACTAATGCTTTACTAATATGTGAAGAATTATCTCATAAACATCGATCCGCGAATACCAGACGAGGTTGACATATTTTAAAATAGAGTCATCTGTGATATGGTTACATATCACAGACGGTTCTATTATGGAATCGTCTGTGATACTTAACACCGATTGTTTTTAAAATAGAACCATCTTTGATATGAGACCATATCACGGACGGTTATATTATGTAACCGTCCATGATATCCCTTTATTAGTAGGGCCCTGCTTGGGTTTGCGCCTATACTCGTCACTCACCCGTTCCCTTCCCCAGCACCCTTACTCTCGCCCGTTCCCCTCCCCACCCGAAGCCTCCTCCCCGATGGCTGCCCCCAAGTTGCGCCTTCTCCCCGACCCTGACACCAATGCCATCCTTCTTCCTGTCGCTGCCGGTTCCTACAACTCCCCAACGCCGAAGGTCCCTGCTACTCCCCGACGTTGCTCCTCACAGCCAGGATCTTCTGCATCTTCCTCGTCATGCCCGGCCATGAGTTCACCCAGATCCTCTCCCTCTCACGCAGCCTTGCCGACATCCGCCTCCTCAAGTAAGCCTCCCCGTGACCCTATCCCCTCCCTCCATAGTTGTGTAATCAGAAATCAATCAGTTGAGATGAAGACAGGGGATATATTGATGTCAATATGACCTTGGCAAAAAATTTTGGTTTTTCTGGTTGCTCCATTATATCAAGCATTGATTTCTGATCAGATGGTTGAATATGAGTAAAAAGATATATGTTGAAATGCACCATGGATACTAATCCAAGAAAAGTATGCGCTTTGTTTGTCAGAACTCTAAATTTTCTACCATCTTATCCAAGAAAAGTATGTGCATCTAATAGTACTTGGAAGCAAACATCTTATCTTCTTGTTATAAAATGATTTGGCTAATAGCAATTAGTAAGTAGCGTACTGTAGTATAATGTTTCTTTTTGTCAAATATTGAGAAAATTAGCTCTGTACTTAGAAAAATACCAACGAATCTAAGACTGGCAACTGAGCTGGGACCACATGTTAGTGACATATCGATGATATTTTCCAACTTGAGTGATTTTTCCTTTACTCAGTGGATTGTACTTATATGTGTTTTCTTTCTTAAGTGGATTAGACTACCATGATATGTTGTCACATTTTTAAAAATTGAGTGATAACCTGTCCCAAAGGGTATACTTCTTATATCAAGGATATGGCACAATTAGAGTCTGGTGCTTCGAAGAAAGGGGCCACTAAGCGAGATGGCAGAGGAATATCGAAAAGACATGAGAGTCGAATGACTATCACGAAGGTCACTCCCATTGGGGTCCCTCTGCATCCCAAGAAAGCAGTGGTAGCATTCCAGACCACCTGCGGGATAGTTGGAAGGGAACGAGTCCCTATCACCACACCAAGTTGGAAGTCTCTGACGGACGAAGAGAAAGTCCAACTATGGGCTGAAATTTCAAGCTCGTTCGAGATCCCAACAGAAGTCTAGGGACTCGTGCAACGGTAGGCATTGCTCATGATGGAAAAAGGATAGAAGACCTTCAAGAGCACGCTTATCACAAAGTATGTGAACAAGGATCGGACGCCCTTCACGAAGTATCACTTCGTGTCAGCGGATATATGGGACGCCTTTGTGCGGATGAAGACAATGGCCAAATTTCAGCAGCAAAGTACGACGCACAAGGCAATGCAGACACGAAACACTCACCCCTACAAACTCGGCACCGCTGGGTACACGTGTAAAATGCCGCAATGGACGAGGGAGGTTGAGGACGCAATCCGGTGGGAGACCTCCCCGCCATTTGCCAGGATCACAAACGAGCACCCCCGGAACTAGTTAAGAGCGAGATCATCAAGCATGTCTTCAGGCGCCATCTCTTTCAAAAACTCGATAGATGAGGGAGTATCCCAACGTCTGGTAAGATATATCGAACTACCTAGTTGTTAATAAGTCCATAACTTCGTAGGGTCTAAATAACATGATGGCCTCTTGCAGCAAACATTGACTACTGAATCTTCCCAAGGCTTTTTCGAAGCAGTCAGAGAGAGGGATATGCTATCCACGGCCCTGAAAAACAAGGAGCACTTGGGTCGCACGCGAGGCCTTAGGCTTTACGTATCTTGGAGGTAGGGATTCCCACATGACTCTGAGGCGTATAGGAGTCGGAAGAGATCCAAGGCCGAGCGTGAGGAACAATTGAAAGAGGAGATTCGTGCAGAGATTAGTACAGAATTTCGAGGACAGATAACATCATTGCAGGAACAAATGAATCAAGTCATCAACCAGTCGCAAGCCACCCTCGTTAATTTGGGAGCCAGTCCCCCTCAACATCGGAGTAGCTGCACGTTCACACCACTTTCTGAACATGGCGATGTCCAATTACCTATCGAGAACATCTAGGTAATGTACATCTCTCGAATGCTCCAAAGATAGACCTGTAGGATGCCTTAGCTAATTGTGTATCGTTTTGTATTAGCCTACGCTCTACAAGCTCGAAGTGAGGCTAGTTGGGTCTATTTTTATTGAGGCTGGACAGGGGATGGCGTTTCCGTGCTAGGAAGGGACAGTGTTGCACGGTGCCCAATTGGAGCAGGGTTATGCCAAGGTCCAAGTGGACATGGTACATGTAACATCCCAACTGTATAATTAGGGTTAATCAAGTATAATTATATGTGTAGAAATTAAAACTTTTTCTCACAACTTGAAAACCCCTAAAATCTCATGTAATTCTTGTCCAAGAGTTGTGTAATCCAAAAACACAAAGCTCTTGTTGACCAAAAGTCAAATTCCTTTTCCAATTATCTTAAATCTTGTGCCAAACAATTGGAAAGTATTTTCTTTGGTCCTAAAACTGAGGTGGGACCCTCTGAAAAATATCATGAGTTATAACACTTGTTGATAATTTTGGAGGCAAAACAATCCTTTAAGCAACCTTCATGAATTTCCTGAGAAAAATGCATTGCATAATAACCTCTGGAAATTTTATGCAAGGTTACTCTCGTGTCAGCAAGCTCCAGTTAAAGTTTCATCAAATTTGGAGTTCATTTGCTATCTCAAATAATTCTGCTAAGTTTCAATTTGTTAAAACTAAAATTTAAAGCCTACTTTGTTCCTTGGGCTAGCCACTTTGCAAAGTGGTCCCGCCCAACCCCATCGACCTCCTTCCTCACCTTGATGAGGTCGTGGCCGTTGGATCTAATCCAAGGCCACGACCTCCTCAACTCAACGCACACCGGGACCTCCCTTGAAGTCCTCGGACCGCGTGGACCTCCTCGGGTCAGCGTGGGCGCCAGACCTCCTCATGGTCAACACCGCATGCAGCTTTCCCACCTCATCAGTCAGAACCGTTGGATCAAAGATCCACGGTCATGACCTCCCATGTGTTAAACCTCAAAGACCTCCTCATTTGTTAAACCATCGCGGCGAGGTCATCCCATTTGTTGAGGTCGTGGCCGTTGGATCAAATCCAAGACCACGACCTCCTCCTCAACATACTCGATCGGGTCTTCCCACCTCGTGAGGTCATAGCCCTTGGATCCAAGATCCATGGCCCCGACCTCCCTCTCTGTTAAACTAAGCAAACCTCCCACCTAACCACGGTGCGTAGCCATTGGATCAAATCCAACGACTCACGACCTCCCGTGCTATCAAGCACTCACAACCTCCCTCATCTTTTTGTGCAATCGTTAGATTAAAATCTACGGTCACGACCTCCTCCTTGTCTTATCGCATCAAACCTCCCGGCAAGACGTGAGATCGTAGCCCTTAGATCTAAATCTAAAGGCCCCGACCTCCCTTGTGCGTTGCAAGCTCAGGACCTCCACCTCTTTTGATGGAACCCTTAGATCTAAATCTAACGGTCTGACCTCCCTTGCCATTGCGCATCATATCGAGACCTCCCCATCGTCAAGTACCCTTGGATTTAAATCCAAAGGCCATGACCTCCCCTCATGTCCTTTTGATCGCGTGCATGTTAAGTCCTCTTTGGAGGTCCACACTGTTGGATGGAGATCCAACGCTTTGGACCTCTGCCCTTTTCCTCACGTGCGTTTGCTGATTATGAAATCGGAGGGCCACGACCTCCCCATCCTTGATCGTGTGGTGGGACCTCCTCCCACCACTTAAAACATAACGGTTCAAAAATTGGATCCGATGGTTAGGACCTCTCCTGTGTCTTATCCAGCGGTCACCAAGACCTCCCTGTTCTTCTCCTTCCTCTGGCGCATCGTGCTCGGCGGTGGAGTTAATCGCGCCAGCCTCTGTGCACCTTTATGACTCTCTGCGACCGCATTTAATCTTGGTCGACTTCATCTTCAGTCGGACAGCCCGCCCTTGTCAACCTTTATGTCTTGTCCACCCCATGGACCAACCTGTAGGCTAAGCTCACCATGGAGCTTAGCCCCGACTCATAACCATCACCTCGGGCTATAAATTATCCCTTGAAGCCTCCTTGGCTTCCTTTGCACACAACCGACCTCGGCCTTGCACTTGTGCGTGGTGAGCTCCTCATCCCCAAACTCACCTCCCATCTTGGCCGCCATTGTTGAGGACCTTGGAGCTTCTCGGAGCTCGGGGAGTTCAAAGTGGCTCCCTCTTTCAAACCTTGCTCCTCTTGCTCCTAAAACCTCTTGGAAGTTAACCCTAACTTGAATTGTTTGGGCATTTTTCAGAGGTGGACAAAGTCGAGCTTGGGGTGGAGCTTTGGGTGTGAAGCTTCTTGCCTTCCCCAACTCCGGTCATCACCTCCACGACCTCCCAAAGACCTTAGGACCTCCGGTACACCCCTGTTAGTCCTTTAGATCTTGGCACCCGCTGAATGCATGTTGCGGAGCTTAAGTTTTGGCACACGCTTGATTGTCGCTGAGCTCCATTTTGCATTTTCGTAGTTTGGCCGTCTTTGGTCATCTTTTGACCTCTCGGCTCGACGGCGTTCAAGGCCGTCGCCGCCGTTGAAGGAGGACCATTAGTGCGCATGGTTATGCGGACCGCGGTATCGTGGACCTCACCGGCGGGCTCTACATCACCGGCGAGACCACTTCTTCCCTTCGGGATTTTGTCTGACGCCCCGGCGTGTCATTGTCGTTTTAGGACATAAATTCACATTTTAATGCCCAATCATTGCAATCATGGGGTTAGCGATAAATACCATTAAACTGTCTCTTGTGCGCATTTAAAACCTCCCTCGCGGACCTCCTCATGGTCCCGCGCATTTATTCATGTCCTAGCGCGTCGGCGCGAGTTAAAGCGCTGGTGCAGGGCGTCGGACCTCCGAGGAGATCCGAGCGCCCAAGACCTCCTTGCGCAATCGTGGCCGTCCAGACCTCCTGGAGGTCTGCGGACGTTAGGACCTCCCTTAGGACCTCCCTAGGTTATCTCGGTAGTTCATGACCTCCCGGGTAGATCTTGACCGTCAAGGTCCTCCCTCGGACGATCCCGAACCATCGAGGACCTCCTTGGAACATCTGGACCGCCCGGGACCTCCCTGTGAGGTCTTGACGATGTAGATCTTCCTCGGGGACATCTTGGTAGTTTAGATCTTCCTTTGGAAGATCTCACCGTTGAGGACCTCCCTTTAGATCTGGTCCGTTAGGACCTCCCCATCGTTGTGGTCCGTTGGATTTTCCATCTACGGCCACGACCTCTCCACACCTCGCAAGATGCGTTACTAGGAGGTCCAGGACCTCTGGACCTCCTGGCGTGTGCGTTGTTCACCGGGAGGTCTCGAGCCGTTAGATCTATGATCCGTGGCTCACGTCCTCCCATGTCCTTATGGGTTTTAGAAATTCCAAAGTGAGCTCTAGTATAAACCTGAAATAAGGTATAAACTTTAGAATTCCATATCTTTTTCATTTTTAATCCAAATGAGGTCATTCAAAGTATGTTGGCTCTGTCTTGGACTTGACTTTAATCCAAAAATGATTGTAAGTTGAGTTCAACTCCAGAGCACAGTTTGCCATAAGATTTTAAAACCAACTTTAGAATATACACTTACATCAATGCTTAACTTGTAAAATACAAAACTAATGCTCGGTAGATTATTTTTGAGTGAGACCAACTTTGTTGGTTTCCTCTAATAATGAACTCACTGTGAAAATTAGTTTTGAGCTTGTTGCTGTTATAAAAATGAGGACTTGTGCATTATAATTTTGTTCAAGTTCTTGTTTTTGAAAATTTGTAGAGAGTGCAATATAGCTCCAAATGAGGTGAACTCAATTGTGTTATTCATCTCATGAGGTGCTGGTTTTACGGTAAAAATTTCAGCTTCACTACTTTTCTAGAAAATGTTGCCTCACAATTAAATTAGTGAATAGTGCAGTTTGGTATGTTAGAAATTTGAGCAGAATTGTTTTGCTCATAACTTTTGCATTGAGAATCCAAATCAATTGGTTCTTGTTGCAAAATTCCTAAAAATCACCCTCTTGCTTCTGTAGAAAATTCAGAGAATTTGGAGTTCGTTTGTTGTGCTGTCTTTGTTGTGTTTAAATCGTTCTTATCGGTTCTTTCTCGCTTTTCCGTTAGGCCGACATTTGTGGTGATCCCGAGAGTGACCCTCTGCAACAAATTGACCAGCAACAGCAAGGCAAGTAGTTTGATCATTTTCATCATTGTCCCATTACTTTAAAGCTTAATATATCGTTTTACTTCTATGTATGCATGCTACTTTGTGTTAAATGTAAGCTAGCAAGCCTATAGTTGCATAATCTGTAGGAATTGTTCATCCTCTACTACCATGAGCCTAGGTTATTTGCTGTGGTGGGAGCTCGTTGGATGAGCTCTTATCACTTAGTAGTTTCGATGTAAATTGCTTAGACATGCTTAGTTATCGGTAGAAATGGGCGATCATCGACTTAGTCGATGGTCTTGATCACTCAAAACTGATTATTACTCCTATATGTCCAGCACTTGTGCTTTGATTAATTGTAAAATCAAAACTGAAAATAAAAGATTGATTTAGACTTGGGCATATTGGATGGATGGCGTGGTTTTTGGATGTGGTGGTATGCCTGGGTCCCTAAGGACCGAGTACTTGGGTCACTAAGCCAAGCGATTTCGCGTACTAACCACGCGAGGGGCATATGGAACCCCTCTTGACTAAGTACTCTAGGAGGTGTTAATTATGAGCGAGCTCGGTTGGTGTGTTTTCAAAAACAAATGTATATGTATAGTGTGGGAGGAGCATTAGCTTAGGGAAGGTTGTGTGATGTCTCCTTCTCCCGTGGGTTGTGCAGCTCGTAATTAGCATTCATCCTTTGGAAAGGTCTCGTAGGACTTAGCCGTACAAAGACACCTTGGAAGTGTGCGTAAAGGAAAGGCGATGCGGCGTGTGGGTGCAGTGGTACACCTGCAGGATAAAACTATTGAATAGCCTCGTCCTAGGTTATGGACATGCTTGGTAAGGTCGTTCAAGACTAGACTACAACCTTTAATTAAAACTTGACATGGTTGGTATGAGCAGGGAGTTCATGCTATTGTTGTGGTGACTTGGGTTAGTCACTTCGAGATTGTTCTTGTTGTTGTTATTATGTTATTATCGCGTTGTTATTTCAACAATTAAAAATGCTTTGTCAAATTGCTTTCAATCTACTATGTTATTGCAAATGAAACTTGCTTTATGCTAAAATGAGTCCAAAGCCTCATCCACTTAAATAAAGCTTGCATGTAGCTAAATTATAGTTCTGTTATCTTACACGTCAGTCTTGCGAGTACAATAAACAAGTTATTGTACTCATTTGCTTTGCTTAACAACTTTGTTGCAGAGGAGGTAGAGCCCAAAGGGCTTTACTTTTTTGTTTGTCGGTGGTTGGGAGAGCGACTAGCTTGGCGGTCCGGTCAGTTGCCTTGTGGGCTAAAGGCACACTGGTTGGCTCTTATTTTGGGCCATCTTTATGGCACTTTTGCTTCCGCTGTTATCTTTTTGTAATCATTGCTATTTGGCCTAAGGGCCTCTCTTTTGTAATATCTATTCCATATTAATGTTAACCACGGTTTGTTGCTTATGTACTATGTGTTGTATGGAATTGATGCATTCTTTTGTTGTGAGGTATGTGTCTTGCATTCAGGAAGTATACATCTCTCGAGACCGAAGTTTATTTGGTTGATAATACTAGGGTCAATTGGATGACTAAGTATTATGAGCCTAATAAATCCGGGTGCTCACAGTACATGACAATTTTATGGCCGTCCCACTGGAGAAGCCCCCGAACGAAGATATCATAATACTAGGGGATGCCGTGCACGCTTTTGTCTAGTGATCTAAGAGAGGCATCGCCCTGGACCCTACAGTGTCGCGATTGGAACACGACCATGCCTCTCCAACATAACCCTCAATGACTCCACCTCAACCCCCTCTTCAGAAGGCCACCGTATTGGTTCCCGTGGAGACGACGCCGAAGCCGAAGGAACAAGAAAAGTGTGCCGACTCGTCTCCCGGGAAGGTGTATGGCAGGCGAGTCGCTAAGGCCAAATCAAAATCGAAGAACATTAAGACGCCTCCCAAAACCAGTACGTTCTCCCTCGGAATGCTGTTGGTCCCCGACACAATATTAGCCCACCTTGGAACGGCTTACCAGAGTTTGCATGCCTGGTACATGCAGAAGACCAACAAGGTGAGGAAAAACCGGCCTACTGGAATCACCGTCATATACACGAAGAGGCATTTTCTCCACAAGCCGGGCTACTTTGTTGTGGGCTTCGAAGACTTATTCGAACTATTCAACCTCAATGCCCTCGACGCCTCACTTCTTTGATGCTGGACACTGTAAGTGTGTACAATCAAGTTCAACATTCACGTAATACCGATAAATATCATAACTCATTGCTTATGTATAGATACGTGATGCAAGGAGCCCTGCGAACACGAGAACCGGTGGGTTTCCTCGACCCACAGTTGATCTCTGAGCAATGCATCGCCCAAGACGCATCCTACGTCGAGAATTACACAATGATGAGATTGTTTGCTCAGGGCAACAAGGACTACATACTGGTGCCCTACAACTAGAAGTAAGTCTTTCACTACTTGCTACACAAATTTTATTTGTACTTTGTACGCAACACGAACTTACGTTTAATGGCTATAGCGACATACATGAGTAGGTGGCACTGGATCCTTTTAGTCATTGTACCAAAGTGGAACAAGGTAATATACCTTGATTCCTTACTCTACAACATCCACGACTTCAACCTTGTGCAAAAAGTACTCGATAGGTATGCTCATTTCCTCTATATATAACTCTATTGTAGTCTTCCTTCGTTTGAAATGGCCGAGGATAACTTTTGGAATCACGTAGGTCGTTCAGCGCCTATATTGCTGGGAGAGGGAGACACAACGAATCGAGCACCATACTGCAACACAAGACGCGATTTTCGGTACCTGCTACAACACAATAAACCTATATCACAGTTCGTAATAATGCATCTCGAACTGACTATACCTATATATGTAATTCCATTTTTGCAGTGCCACTAGCAACTACAAGACCACCTATGTGCATTCTACGTTTGCCGTCATATGCGTATAATCATGAGTGCTACGACGAGTGATCCAGAGGTTTGTCAATCTCACAATAATTATTTCCTAATTATCAATTTAAATATATATGCTTACTACTTTGCTCCTCCTAGCGACAGGGCATGACAATCGAATCAAGTGCATTCGATCTGGATGAAGTCTCGGGCGTTCGAGGATGGCTCTCCGCCTTCATCAAGACGGAGATCATTAACTCCGAATGAGAGTTTCACTCCATCGACATCGCTGAACGACCTTTAAACAATTGATTCAATTGTAATTCACTTTGAGTTCTAATTCAATTGTAACTCTAGCGACAATACATGAACATTCTTTTGTAATTGATTTTGAGTTGTAAATCACTTTGAGTTGTAATTCACTTATTTGTGATTTATCTGTTTTCTGCTTGCTTGTTTTCAGAGGGCATGTCTAGCATTTCCTGAGGCTAGCCAAAAATAGAAAAAATGGTTAGGTATAGAACGAACTATCACATATAGCTACCACCAACAACCATCTATGATATGTAGGATATCACAGACAGTTCTTTTTACTAACCGTCTGTGATATGTCTCCAATCATAGACGATTGGTACGTATAACCATCTGTGATGGTCGATGTATCACAGACGGTTTTTGGTAGAAGCCGTCTATGATAGTAGGTCTTCATAGATGGTTTATACCACAAAATCGTTTGTGTTGTGACTTATCACAGATGGCTTACAAATCGTCTGTGATAACCGCCTGTTATCATAGACACATCAATTCAGACGGTTCAGAAATCGTCTGTGATGACGGTTTAGAACCGTCTGTGATGACCCTTTTTGTAGTAGCGATCTTTTTGTAGTAGTGATGAGCTTAGGCCGAGCTAGCTCGCAAGTTGCTCATTAGGCTCGATTAAATCAAAATGCAAACCAGCAAGTAGCAACAAGCCCATTAGGCTTGATTAAATCAAAACACAAACTAGCAAACAACAACAAGCCCATACCAACAACAACATTCAGGCCCATTACCCATAGTCTCGACGCCAGTATTCAACCATGCAACCCCTTACCCGCTCGTCTCCTCCTCTACAAAATCTGCCTCTCTCTAGCCAACCGGTATTGACCCCCCTATGGCTTCCTCCTCCTCGGTGAGTGAGCCAACCGGTATTGCTCCCCCCTACGGCTGTCTCCTCCTCGATCGGTGAGTGTCATGAACTCACGATCTTCTCTATTTGGTAGCGATTGATGAATGATGGTATGGTATTGATTTGTGTGTGTCACTAATGGATTTCTTAACAAGCCTAACAAGCTTGCCGAGCCAAATAGGCAATTGCCAACCTGGCATGCACTTCTCCTCACCGTTCTCTCACCGATGGATGTGGCGCTAGTACGTACGTAGTGCGTTCGATGAGATGCGTGGTGATCTAATCTCGCACCACTTGGCTGTGCCGAAGTGAGCCGGCGCAGAACCATCTTTTGCGTGCTTTCCACCAGCTTGGAGTTGGAGTCATCGAGAGCATGCAAATCACGTACGATGCCGTGTTCACGACGCTCGGCTTAGCTCGCTCGCACCGCCCTCCTCGTCCTCCGTCGAGTAGGCTTCATCACGCTGAAGCTTACCCCCCCCCCCCCCGCAACCCAAGGTCCAACCTCCGGCCACTGCCGTGGCTACGCCAAGCTCACCTGTGCCAAACAAGAAGTGAAGAAGCTGCAGAGCAAGAGCAACTGTGATTGCTGCGCCCCTTATTCCCATGTTCGGTGTTTCCAAAATTCCCCAAATTTGAATTCCCCAATCGTGATTCCCCAATCAATTGAGCGGTAGCAAGGAGAAGCTCACCTGAGCCTGAGGGCAGCCAGAGGGAGCTGGGCGGGGAGCCACCGCGGTCCGCGATGCTGCCGGTAGCTAGAGCCCGGAGGAGGCCGAGGCAGGCAGCCTGCAACCAGGTGGGGAAGGGGGAGCCGGAGGTAGCGACGAGGGGAGTGACTGAGCGAGTAGTCGGTAGATTTGGGTGTGGGAGCTGGTCCAGGCGTCGAGCCAGAGCCTAGAGGCGGGAGGCCGGAGGAGGAGGAGGAGCCGAGGAGGGCAGGACCGCGTGTCGCGTGCGTGACTGCGTGAGGGAGGGGGAGCCGGTGAGCCACTGACTCGCTGAGGGCCGGGGAGGCGCGAGTTGGGACTTGGGCATGGTGCCGTGGCCGAATGGGCACTGGCGCACTGCCGCTGACTCACCGAGGAGAGTACTGAGGAAGAGGAACACTAGGAAGACTGGAGTTAGCCTTAGCGGCTTAGCCAGTTAGAACTGAGGCGCTGAGGTCCTGTGGAATTGGGATTTGGGAATTGGGAGTGTGGACTGACAAACTCTGGTCATCTACTCATCTCATATTCTCATCTGCTATTGAAGCTGAGGCTGTGAAGCATGAAGATTGATCTTTGAAGTGTGAAGCCTCTGACAGTCTGATTACACTGGTATACTACCATATACTCAGAACTCATTTCTCAATTAGTCAATTAGCAATTTGTTAGAATATAGTGTGGTATTATGGTATATACTCGATTAACAATTAATTTGTAGGTATGCAATAATAGAGAAACAAATTTTGCATAATTATTTCACAGAATGGAGAAATGAACTTCACAGAATGAATTTGCCTCGTGAAAGTCGTGATTCAAGCTAGCGCCTTAGTAGTATGGTTTTTTATTTTGAATGTTTATGATCATTTAAGTACAATTTGCTATTGTATCACTATTTTTTCTAATTTTGATGTACGTGTTGTTACCCACTGGAACCATATTTACATGCTTTAGGGATGCACTTTCTATTAGTGAGGTATCTTCATTGTATTTCTTTTTTTTTTGCTTTGCTTTTATTCATGTATGAATTTGATTGCACAAGATTACGGGACTTTGTTTGTTACAAATTAGTTTAGTCATTCGAGGCTTTGAGTCCATCCTCCTTTTTCATTCTAGATTCGCCACTGCACAAAGGAATATAACTATTTTATGAATGGGAGTGTACGTGTACATTGATAGTATCTGCACTTTACGAATGGGAGTATATGTACACGGAGAGGAAGTATCTTCACTTTTTGAATGGGAGTATTACAATGTATGTACTTATGGAGTATATAATTAGGGAGCATGCGCACTTTCCGGCCCGAACAGATCGACTCCAACTGCAAATGACGTGAGGGAGAAGCGATATGCCTTCGTAATACCTGAATCCCCGGAATATAGGAATGGTTGTTCCATACGGGTTGGATAGTACAATCTATAATCCGCTATCGATGGATCCAAACAACCATTAAGCTGCACGCATCTTGGAACACTGCAAACGGTGGATTAGGTGGGTCCGTGGGTGTAGTTACACCCAAGAGTAGATTGTAATTTTCATATATATATATATATATATATATATATATATATATATATATATATATAAGCAGTGGATTAGGTGGGCCATATATACATATATGTATATATATATACATATATACATAAATATGACGTCTGTTTAGTACCTCTGGGAGTATGTACTTTCACTTCAATATACCACTTAAACTCATATATTATACTTCTTTATCACTTTCAGTATACTTAAATACCACTTATAAGATACTTCGATGTGACTTGATTGAAAATATTTCATTAGAGCCCTTTGTTTTTTTGCTATATACCCTTTTTCATATATAAAAGAAATATATACACAAATTTTGCTATAAAAAGTGAACTTTAATGAAATTTTTCATGAAACTCATTTTAGAGTATCTTAAAATCGTTATTGGAATATGCTCAAATTGATAAAGAGGTATCATCATATAATTTAAGTGGTATATGAAGGTAGGAGTCGTACTCCCAAAAGTATCATACCATATATATATATATATATATATATATATATATATATATATATATATATATATATATATATATATATATATATATATATATATATATATATATACATATATATATATATATACATATATACATATATACATATATACATATATACATATATACATATATACATATACATATATATATATACATATATATATATATATATATATATATATATATACATATATATATATATATATACATATATATATATATATATATATATACATATATATACATATACATATATATATATATATATATATATATATATATATACACACACACACACATATATATATATATATATATATATATATATATATATATATATATACATATATATATACATATACATACATATATATATATATATACATACATATACATATATATATACATATATATATATATATATATATATATATATATATATATATATATATATATATATATATATATATAGAGAGAGAGACAGAGCTCTTCTTGATGAAGCAAAAAGCTTGATCAATGTCGGGGAAAGAAAATAGAAGCTGTGGTGTTGTCCAAGCAGCCCACCCAGGCTCGAGTCCTTGACTCGGCTGGGTGTCTCACCCGGGTGTGTGTGTGTATGTGGGTGTGTGTGGGTGGGGGGTTTATTTGAAGACTGAGTTGGGGTTCAGCTGGCAGAGGGGGGCTATAGGCTCTCAGTCTGCCACAGTTCGAGCGCTGACTCACGTAGTTGCCTCGCGAGGTAGGGTGCTTCTTCTTCTATAATGTAGACCGGATGGTGAAAAATCCCAGACATAAAAAAAAAAGATGTCGGTAGCCTCGTTGCAGTCCTTGCGGGCAGGCTACAACGACGACCTCATCACGAGCACTGAAGGGAGCGAGGCCGCAGGCCATGGTAGCAATGGGTGCATCAGCTGTCAGTTGTGCTCGCGATGGATGCAGCCTCTGTGGGGGCGATGGGTGCGGCCGTTGTGGGCTGCGATGCGTTAGAATTAGATGTAAATGTCTATTCATTCATGAAATTTTAAAATATATATGGTTTAGTTCTTATTTTGCCTAGCTAAATGGTGGGAGAGCAATTTATAAAACGGAGTCCTTGCCACCCATTGAAACATATGACATATGATACGGAGTGATAAGAGGAGGACTATAGCTAAAGTCACACGCACGTACGCGCGTATATTCGCGTGACTTGTGACATGCGATCGTGAATCCAGTCTACCTTTCTTTTGATGACTGTGCATTTCTCCATCTCCTTCGAAATAATATGGTTGAAACCATAGACCAGTGTGGTCGAAATAAAGAGGTCTAAACACAGTGGTCGAAAATAGTGATCAGATTCATTAAACACAGTGGTCGAAAAATAGTGGTCAGATTTATAGACCAGTGTGGTCGAAATATATTGTTCGAAGCTATAGACCAGTGGTCAAAGTTGTAGACCAGTGTGTAATCAGGATCTGATAAACACTGCTTAATTTCTATTAATTGGTTTTGAATTAGCAGTTACCAGTGGTTTAATATGTCCTTTATTATGCAGTTAGTTGAGAGTAATTGTCTTGGCCTTAAAAAAAATCTGGAGACGTCTAGACCGGAGAGCATTGATTTCACTTCCATTTTCTTCTTCCTCTCTGTTCTATTGTGTTGAAGAGTTGCGCTGTCGAATCAAGTCGTCCCTTCTCCTCGGCGTGCACTGGGAAGGAGGGTAAGCGGGTATCTTCGAACCATTGTCGCAGAGTTCACCTGCACATGACGGCAATAAGGTTTCTGGACAGCGTATCTACGTGACCGCTCGCTTCACTGCTACATCTAAGTTCTGCTTCGAGTCTGCGCTGCTTGCTGCTCTTCATCGAGCTCGATTGTAAGTTGGTTGTGCGACCAAATTATTTTGCTATAATCCTAGTATTGTGTATATTTCGAAGTGCAATGAGTTGTCTGCTGTTAGTATTATTTTTTGTATCTCTAGTTTTATGTGATTTTTGTCTTATAATAAAATCTAAAATTAAAATATTGTCTATATTTTCAACACAATAGGGACAAACAAGTGGGGAAGGACCTGCGGCGATCCGGACAGATGCGCAGCCGCTCGGCTTAGGCCATCAACGATCTGGCGGAACAGAACGGGTAATTTGTCTAATTTTTCTTTGCTGTCGTTTCCCACTCTAAACCCACCTCTCTCGCTGGGTTTCTCGTATCCCTTTCCCAAACCCATTCCATATCCTATTCCCTCCAACCAAACATGGGTATAAATTTATCCCACCTCTCATATCCCATTCCCACTTCCCATATCCCACGATCCAAACGCCACTGTAAGTGGAAGTAGACTTTGTGTTTTGCGAGAGCTGTCCAGATCAGATGGTGCCAGAACGCAGGAAGTTTCACTCTGCTGGCGTCTGATTTGTTTTCGTCTTCTTTTGTGAGCTGGCTGTCCCCAACCTGACTGTTTTAAGCTTTCTAATAAAAGGCAGGGCCATATGGTCTATGGTCTAAAACGTCAGGCTCCAAATCGATTGAGCATGTCATCTATGCGGTCATTTACTCAGTGGATCGATAAACTTGCAAGTTCGACTTAACATGCACGAATTCAATTTTGGTCTGTGTGAGTTCCGTAACTGCTCTCTCCCTATATATTTTCCCGGCATTTTGCATCATAACCATATGCAATGTCTACATTTGTTACAAACCAAACAATGCACTTTGGTTTGTAGTCTGGGTTATGGGTTGGCAGTGCAACGGTCACCGCAGCAGCGCAGGGTACTCAGCTAGTTAATTGTATATCTTGTTGGAATTAATCTTGTCACATTGTATCTAGTTTATTATTTGCGTATTTATTTGTCGCGTGCATAAGCATAGGAAGCTTGCAAACATGCATAGTGCGCAAGCCGGAGTGCACGGCGTGGTGCCATGAGAAGCGGTCGGCCTGCATGGAAGGAGGCGCCAATGATCATGCATGAGAAGTGCTGCAAGGGAGTGTGACGGGCATGCGAAGTGCTTGATTATCTTCCTGAAGAAATGGACAGCATGTGTGTAGGCTTTGGTATAAGTCTTTGTTTTTGAATTGAGTAGTAGACATGCATGCCACGTCAAGTGTTGGAGTGATGCATGATCTTGCATAATGATAGCATAGAGATGGTTAGTAGTCTGTTAGTTTGTTGAGTCCTGCACGTAGATGCTTCTGGCGCATGCATGGTGTTCAGTTTGGAGTCCATAGGAGATAGAGTTTGTTAAGCACTTTAAATTTGGTTGTTAGCAGATAGATTATCTTGTAATCTGCCAGCTACTTGGTTTTGTACTCATATATATATATATATCAAAGAGAGAAAACAGAAAAGGATGTGAGGAAGATTTTGCGCGTCGCAAACATCTGGTGTTTTCTTCTTCCTCCCAAAGGTGTGTGTGTGTGTGAAGCCCACCAAGAGAGAGATAGAGAGATAGAAATCCGTGAAGGATTGTTCCAACAATTGGTATCAGAGCGAGGAGATGTCGAAGATGATGCCGCACGGTGATGGTTCGTCAAGTGGTGCCGCTGCGAGCGGCAGCTTCGGCGACATGGCGACGGCAAGGCTGCAGTACCCGCAGTTGACAAGGACGAACTACGCGGCATGGGCGACGAGGATGAAGATTCTCATGAGAGCTCATGGCGTGTGGGATGCGGTTGATCCCAAGAGCTCATCAAAGGTTGTTGATGAGAAGAAGGATCAGATGGCCTTGGTCATCATCTCCCAGGCCATCAACGATGAGACGTTGATGCGAGTTGCAGAGAAGGACACCGCGCGTGATGTCTGGACGGCGCTGCGCTCCATGCATGTGGGCGCCGAGCGCGTCAGGGAGGCAAGGATCCAGTCCCTGCGCTCGGAGTTTGATAACATTAAGATGTGTGAAGCAGATTCGGTGGATGACTTCGCTACGAAGTTCACAATGCTTGTTGGCCAGATCCGAGAACTTGGAGAGACAATGGAAGAGAAGTATGTCGTGAAGAAGCTGCTACGAGCCGTTTCCGACAAGTTCATCAATGTTGCTTCATCGATGGCACTGTTTGGTGACATCAACCAGATGGCCGTAGAGGAGGCCATTGGATCACTGAAGGCGCACGAGGAGCTTCTCAAGGGGCGGGACACGCGGACGGAAGAGCAACTTCTTATGGCAAAAGAATATGACTCGTCGCGAGGACGAGGGCGTGGTCGTGGCCGTGGCCGTGGTGAAGGCCGCGACAAAACAAAGGTGCAGTGTTATAATTGTCAATACTTTGGGCACTATGCATATGAATGTCCAGCAAAGAAAAATGATCAAGCACTCCTTGTTGAGGCGCAAAGTCGCATTTACGAGCAGTAGCTCCTATGACTATGAGTAAGGTCGTAGTGGCATGACAAGATTAGGGGGAGAATGTTGGAATTAATCTTGTCACATTGTATCTAGTTTATTATTTGCGTATTTATTTGTCGCGTGCATAAGCATAGGAAGCTTGCAAACATGCATAGTGCGAAGCCGAGTACGGCGTGGTGCCATGAGAAGCGGTCGGCTGCATGGAAGGAGGCGCCAATGATCATGCATGAGAAGTCTTTGCAAGGGAGTGTGACGGGCATGCGAAGTGCTTGATTATCTTCTGAAGAAATGGACTGCATGTGTGTAGGCTTTGGTATAAGTCTTTGTTTTTGAATTGAGTAGTAGACATGCATGCCACGTCAAGTGTTGGAGTGATGCATGATCTTGCATAATGATAGCATAGAGATGGTTAGTAGTCTGTTAGTTTGTTGAGTCCTGCGTAGATGCTTTGGCGCATGCATGGTGTTCAGTTTGGAGTCCATAGGAGATAGAGTTTGTTAAGCACTTTAAATTTGGTTGTTAGCAGATAGATTATCTTGTAATCTGCCACTACTTGGTTTTGTACTCATATATATATATCAAAGAGAGAAAGCAGAAAAGGATGTGAGGAAGATTTTATGTCGCAAACATCTCAGTGTTTTCTTCTTCCTCCCAAAGGTGTGTGTGTGTGTGAAGCCCACCAAGAGAGAGATAGAGAGATAGAAATCCGTGAAGGATTGTTCCAACATATCTACCCCTAATACTACTGTCAATTTAGTAAGAATTAGTTAAGTGTCTATGCGTTGCTACGAAACATCTCATGAATATAATAGTTTATCAATTAAAATAGATATAATATATCTCAATTCGTCAAGGCGCGCGGAGCAGAGCAGAAGAACGGGGGCGGAGAGGATGAAGTGAGGCTCGTCTAGATCCGGCCGGAAACGGCGATGGGGGAGGGGGTGGAGGCGCGCAAAGCAGACCAGAAAAGCGGGGGTGGAGGCGAGAGCAGAGAGGAGGAGGAAGCGCAAGCGGCGTCGTAGGCAATGCCGAGAGAGTAGGGAACGCACGATGCGAGTAGATAGTTTGATGATAACGTGATCCACATGCATGTCAGTAGAGAGGGGCAGAGATGGGAGAGTGAGGAGAACGGATAATCACCGACTCTAATTTTCAAATAGTAAACATACTTGGAGGATAAGCTGCCTAGAAATACTAGGGTTCGAAACTAAGACCCCTTCAGTTATATGGCATCCATAGTACACATTAAAATAAAGCTGATATAATGATACACTGGTGTTAATTTCCAGCAGAAAAAGGTTGCACAAATTCACTCCCAAATAGAAACGTTCTTTTTTTTTTCCCCTTTGGCGACAGCCTAATAGACGTCTTGTTACAATATTGCTTTTGACAATCGACGGCTACTGTGATGCATTTATAAATGACAAAATAAAAAGGCAGGATGCGCCCTACAAATTAAATAAAGAAGATTTTCACTACGTAGTAGTTAAAAAGAAAGGGAATATTCCCAACGTTGCTGTAAAGTTGTAGGCCTGAAAAGGAAAAGGCTCGTGAAACTATGAGTGCTCTAAAAAGGCAGGGTAATGAGTAGACAGAGTAGAATTAACATAAAAAAAAAGGTGCAAACCTCGCCTTTCTCTATACCATTCTATAAGTTTGTGAGCCAGAACATACCCATGTAAACAAGCATATCACCTTCTTTTATCTGAATAACAATAAAGGCCATACCATCGAGGCCACATCTGATTTCTCTTAGCACTTTTCAATCTACTAAACAACTTGTGTTATTTTCCATTGCGTACTCTCTGAATTTCATAATTGCTGAAGAAATTTGCCCTTCGTTGCAACTACAATGTCATAATGACGGAACCGGCCGGTACAGCACTGAAACCGAACGCGAAGCAGCGGATAGCTTCGAATTAATTTTGAAGAGACTTGTTTCTCGAATGGTACAGTGGTTTTTATATATGTAACTCTTTCGCTCATTTCTTAACTTGCCAATCTGTAGCGTAGGCGCGACATGTATAATCTCATCATATCAGATTTTTCTGCTTACATCCACTTGCCAGTGCCATCCTTACAAGATAGATAGCCGGCCCTCATAAGCAATGTTCCATGCTGCACACCATACTAGAGAGAGAGAGAGAGAGATGAGCAACCATCATAGGTTCAGACTGTCCCATCTCATGCCAAACTCTTGGTTCTACAAGCTGAGGGACATGAAGAGACTCAGGCCACCAAGCCAAAGAAGTATTACAGCTACAAGAACCTCCAAAAGATCATCAAGTCACTACCACTACCACCATGGAACCACCACTCCCAAGCCTCTTCCATTATCACCACATCAATCCTACTCCTACAGACAAACCAACCAAATGTCACAAGGGAGGCTACATCTCTCCCCTCTCCATCTCAACCCAAAGGCAACAGACATCCAATTCCCCAAAGATCATCACCATTCACAAACGTCGAGAAGCGCCATCGTCGTCGACAACGAGTTTCAAGACTTGCAACTACGTCCAATTCGCACAAGGCCGGCGTCAATCGAATCAAGAAGCGTGCATAGCACGATCACAAGCGGTACGTGCCCGAGCTCACCGAGGCTAAGGAGCAGAAGGTTACATGTTCTCAGTGGTTGTAGGATTAGTACAGCAAGTACTAGTCGCCGGAGAAGCGCCGCGAGGAGGAGCTTCGCCGTCGTGAAGGCGTCGACGGACCCGTCCAGGGACTTCAGGGAGAGCATGGTGGAGATGATCGTCGAGAACGACATGCGCGCGCCGGAGGATTTGGTGGACCTCCTTGAGTGCTACTTGTCATTGAACTCGAGGGAGTACCACGGAGTTATCACGGAGGTGTTTAGGGGAGTCTGGCTTGAGATTACTGATGCTGATAGTGTTGAGGTGTGAGAGACTATTGGATTGATCCAGCTGTAAATTATGTGTCCTTGGGTCTACATGCTTGTGAATTTACAAAGAATTGAGTCTTAAGTGTCTTTGGACTGGACATGCATGGAGTCTTAAGTGTCCTTGGGTGTACATGCATTGAGTCTTAAGTGCAGTTCGACTGTATATGTTTGTGACATATACAGCTGAATCGGATCAATATATAGTTTGCTTCTGCATTGATCGATGTGTGCATGTACCAATTGATTAACTTATGGGAAACAAGGTTGTTAGAATCACGATCCTAAATTAGATAGGAGATTCTTCAACAGGATCACGAATTTTAGGATCGATGTAGAATCTAAGATCCTATTTAATTTTACCAAAGAAACTTTTTTTTTGAAATCTACCTTATATTTTAACACTTCTATATTTTTAAAATTATATTTTTAGAACTTTTGTTTACCAAAATGTAGTGCAAAGGAAATATCGTTTCTTATTTATGCAAATTATAATGGGCATGAAGAAATAAAAAGTAAAAGTTTATAATGAAAGGGACATGCAAATAATTATTTATAATAAATCACTAGAACTAGGTAGGATCGTATGAAAATTTTGATCATGATCCTACAAATATTTTGTTGGAATTAATAATAATAATAAGATTATACTAAATTAACACTCTACCATAGGATCGGATGGGTCTAGTCAATCTGGGTCGTAAAAACATAGGATCATATGACTAGAATCATGATTGTGACAACCTTGATGGGAAATGCTTCAATGCTAGCTCTCCAGAAATATATACCTAACTATTGTTTTTAGATAGTTTTCAGTTGTAATCTATATATATCTACAAACAACTGGTGAGACTAAATGCACCTCCTTTGTCTCCTTTGTTTTGAGGGCTAAAATTTCCCACTATAATCCTTATATCATTAAAAAAAGGAAAAGCATATCATACATCTTGATGAACCCGAAGGTCCTTGTTTTGGCCCGATCTTTCGATGAGAACGATAACTATCGATTTTGGTGGAGGTGACTCTCGCGATTCGACTACAACCGTACGATGACGCTTGCGCCTTAGCAATCGTTGAACCAACTCCGAGACATTATTGACCTTGCTGGAAGCACGATCAACCTGACCACGAAGGTCTATTCCTGTATGCAATCGAAGAACACGCAAGAACAAGATAAAACGCAATCTGATGTATTGCAAATATTTATGAAGTATTGAAAAGTTGGGACTTCGAAAAGCTGTCTTGACAGGTGGTCGTCTGACACAACTGAAGAACAGAAGTTTGCACAATAGCTAAACCTTAACTCAACAAAATCCAAACAAAACTAAAGGGGTGCGGTCTCCTTAAACAGGGAACGAGGAGCCACAAAACTAAAGGACTAGCGGGGTGGTACTAACGGTCGCGGGTGACTGTTCACGTGAACAGTAACCACGCCCCGGGTGGGCCGCCGGCAGATGGGCCAAGTTCAGTATGACTACAAAGCCCAGTTTGGCCCAAACAAGTGATATGACGTCTTCTTTTGATGATTGCGATCAGCCCAGAAGGAGTTTGGAGGTGAGGCCAGATCCGTTGGAAAGAGGACGAAAACATCTTTCCATCAAGTACTCGTGGACCTCCAACGGACCCCGTATGTGAAAGTTATGGGTGTTTGAAGTCAGTGCTGTTAGGCTGATTCTGGAGGACGAAACTGGATTCCAAAACGGGTCCCGCTCGAACTCTTGCTTGTCTTGGACCAAAAGTGACGTGGTGACCTCCATTATGTCTTCCATGCATGTCCATGACTCCACATGCCTCGCCTTCGTCCTTTCCCATGTTCCTAAGCACAATTAAATCACTTGCTTTAGGTAGCGGTCTATTCTCAGTAATATATAAACATAGGAATGAATTCACCTGGTAATTAAGTTGGCGAGTACGAGCTCGAGTAAGTGGTCCTTGTAACACTTGCTGTGGATGAGTGTTGTGTGTAGACGCGATTGTATCCATGAGAGGGATGACCTCATCACATCTATTAGATGGCCCACTACAATTATAACCGTCAGGATCCTTCGTCAATAAAAGTCCACAAAGATATGAAACAACAAAAGAGAAAGGAAATAAAATTGCACTTCAATAATCCTTTCACAAAACAATTTCTTTTTGGCATGTCATACACCTGGCTGAACGAGAACCGAAATTATACCATTCACGGTACAATTTCTTTTTGGCACGTCATACACCTGGCTGGAAGCAAATTGAATCGGAGAAGGCATGGAGGTACTGCCTTCCACAACATGCACAACAAAGTTTGTCTGAACCGAACAAATAATTTTTTTTCTCATCAAGGTTGGGATTAGGTCGAACTAAGAGATAGAAGTACCATCCATGTAATTGTTGGTCCAATTTGAGAAGGATACACATTTGAAGTTTGCAGACCATACTTGCTAAAAATTTAGGTACATAACTCTAGATTATCTTTTAAATATATATATATATATATATATATATATATATATATATATATATATATATATATATATATATATATATATATATATATATATATATATATATGTGTGTGTGTGTGTGTGACAGTCCTCCGTGTCAAAATTCAAGAGCAAGGACAATTGGTTCTCTCTCTCTGAGAATCGCAGGACCAATTGATTGGACTTTGGGAGTGTTCCCAAATATACAATCTTTTATCGCACAGAGGATGGTATTGACAAAGTTAATGTCTTAGTAGTAGTTATGTTCTTGCAATTGATCGACATGGGAATAGCATCCGTTTCTACAATCCATCCAGTAGAGAATGTTCACAATGCTGCCATTCGGGGACGAAGGAAACTGTTCTTCTATCACACACGATAACGGGAACCCCATAGCAGATGCTTTAATCTGACTAAACAAGGAAAAAAGTACAATCGAAAGCTACTACCTCCTTTTCACAGTATTTACCTAACGACCTTTTGCGCGCGGACTAACCGAGACACAGAATCTATTGATGAAATTGGACCATGGTTATCCCCAATGAAATGACATATTCCACTCAACACCTTTAATTTGCATCATGAGTAGCAGAGGTATAGGATGGAAAAGGTGAAAGAAATACACTGTATTGGACAAATATTGGGAAACGGCCCTTTCGAATAAACTAGACAAATATGTGTAATGGAAAGATTACAGTACTTCGATACGCAATTATCTGTTAATCCATGACTTGGTTTCATATCACAGTATCTTCTCATCACAGAGTAGCAAATGATTCCTTCATCGTCTCCATCTCAGACACAAGCTGGACTGCGTTGCCGTCCGACGTACGGACACTCCTGCCGCCTTGCCGCTACAGGCTATAAAAGCCCTCGATGTTCATGTCAAATCAATTGACTCAGATCCTGCTGCCAATCCCCTGAAGCCTGAAGCCCTAGATCGCCGTTGTTTCACCGGATTTGGAGATCCAACCCTAGCACCGCTGCCTCAGGAATTCTTCAATTCCGCCGCCACCGGTTAGCCCTTGCCATCGTCGTCTACACCACTAGAACCGTCATGCCGTGTTCTACCCCATGCATGCATCATCTTCGCCGGAGGAAGCCCGTAGCGCCATCGCACCATTGTCTCCATCGTCGTCGCATTCCCGTCGTCGTCGGTGACCATTGGGTCACATGCGCCACCCATTTGCATCGCCTGAGCCTTAGGAACCCAGTGTGCGTGTTCATGCCCTCACCGGAGCCCTTCACCATTGCCCTCGCTGCTGTTGAGCCCTTCGCCAACCTTCATCGCCACATCTGAGCCATGGGATGGCTTCGCCGGAGCATAAGCATGTCGGCGATGACCTTCTTCTGCCGCCGGTCACCATCGTCGAGCCGTGGTAGCCGTCGATTTCAGTCGACGTGGCTGCCCACGTGTTCGCCACCGTGCCACCACGTGTGCCACATCAGTGCCAGCGTGTGCCACGTCAGCCTCGCCTCGCGATGTAGCCATGTCAGCCTCTCTATCCTACGTGTTGCCCAGTCACTACTTGCGTGTCTGCCACGTGTGCGCCACGTGTGCAACTAGCCGCCGCCTCAACACCACAACACCTAAACCCTAAACCTAACCCTCAGTAAACCTAGTCGACTGTAGGCCTAGCCTATGACATGTGGACCCCACAGGTCAAAGTCATAGCCCACAGACCCTTGGGCCCATAGACTCGTGGACCAAATCCATGGACCCAGCCCATAGACTGTGAGTCCCACTTATCAGTCACTATTTTCTATTTTTGAGATTTTTTAATTCCAAAATTCATTGCTGACGCAATATTTTAGAATTTCCTTTAGAAAGAAAATTCCAAAAATCTGAAATAGTGTTTTCTCTCTTTCTCTTAGATTTAAATCTTCTGAGAACCTGTTCTTCCTCATACGAACTCCGATTAAGTGCATTCAAGTCTCTAAATTCAAGTTCTACCTTCCTATGATTTTTATTTAATTTTTAGACTTCATTTGTTGCTTTGTTTTAGTATTTATTTGTGTTTCTGCTTTCATTTGCAAGTACACGATGATACTTCAGGAGCTTTCGAGGAAGGAGGAGTTGATCAAGCTCAACACCAGTGTAAAGACTTGTTTCAAGGCAAGTTGTACCTTTGACCATATTGAATCTAGTTTTCCAAAATTACTTCGCTTAAAACTATTGCATGTTATTTCAATTACTTAATTCTTTAAATGCTTTGGGATTAGCTATACACTATTTGATTATATCCAGGAGCTTATTGTATTACTATGATCTTTTGTAAATTACTAGTTGGTATTATCATGGCACCAACATGGGTTGGTTAGACCCGATTAGTCTCCTTAGTCATGTAACAGGTCATTAATATCATTTTGAATTGCAAATCTAAACTTGACTAAGTGATTATGGAACATCTTTGTGGAATGACTATGTGATGTATCTTGTCACTCGTTGATGGCATGTGTTGCACTTAACTGAGCCAAGTGGAAAGGATTGTGATATGGTGGAGCTCCGTGATTGATTTAGTTAGAAATTGGGTAGTCTCATCTTGGTCAATTAAGAACTTAAGTTTGTGCGCCATTGAACTGAGCCATAACTGTATGACCACATGCCTGGTATGGGACAAGCCTAACTTAGTAAGTTATAGAGTCTCAGCATTGACTACTCAGATAGTAGGTTAGACTGTGTGCTAGGGTGGAGGTGTGTACTACTGTGTTTGGGTCACATTGACTACTCAGGTAGTACGTTAAACTGTTCGTCGTTTCCAGGTCCAACGGTGGGCATCGGCCCAACGCACTGTGTAAGGTTTGGTGCCGACGATATGCACATCAGGAGAGTCAATTGTGGAGATGAAGTTTCAGAAAGGATGTGTTATGATTAGTGCTAGCTACACTTGTTATATCTTGTCGGTAAAGTGTACAACCTCTGCATGTATTAATCAATCTATTCGAATTGTGACATCCACGGTCATAGACATGCCCAGGGATTTCACACGAGGGGTAGATTTTCATAAAAACAAGTGGGAAGGGACAGCTGCGTGGTTTAACTCATGTAGCTGTGTGAAAGAAATTGATTAGGCTTCATGAGCTTTGTGAAAAATACTTATTAAATTATTATTGTTTATTTGTTTTAAGTTACGATTTCAACCTATTATTTGTATTCAAATGCAAGTGTTGCTTTTATGCAAAAATAACCATAGAAGCCATTTCCTTTGAAATAAGCCATCATCTATAAATGCATTAAGTGGTACAACTTGCTGAGTACTCGAAGTATTCATTCTTGTTGCAATCATTCGGCTGAAGTGGAGGAGTCTTCGCCTGGTTTTGAGGAGGAGTTTCACGAGGAGGTTGATTGCTAGGTCTTGATCCGAATCAGTTGCCTGTGACAAGTCGATGGGTTTCTGCTGGAGTTGCTTTTGTTCCGCTGCCGTCTCTTTACTTAGTGCTCAGCCCTGCATGGCTTAATAAGTGTAAACTCGACCATAAGGTCACAACCATTATTTATTAATAAAATTAGCGTTGATCCTTATATTCGTCTTGGGTGGAATGACATTCATCTATGTTGACACTGTGTGCACTAGTGTGATCCTGAGCTAGTGCATTATACACAGAGGGTCCAGATTTGCATATTTGGGTCCTGACAAGACAAGATTGACCTAGGCTATGAAGAGAATGCCTCCTAGCAAACCATGGGACAAGAAAAGTTTCTCGGAAAGACACATGCTATAAGAGAACCAGAAGCATAAGTGTAAGCATGATCAACTATAAAGCATACAAGCAATAAAACTTAAAGCATGACAGGGGATGTATCGTGAATATAGAGCATGCTAAGATATAACTCATGTATACACAGAAGAGAGTAAAACATGTAAGCCTAAAACATGCTAACTAAGATACATAGAGTAAGATACTAGCAAAGGCATGATAGAAGATGTGAAAAGAGTAACACATGCTGATATGATACAAGTGAGCACAAATATAACCACAACATGCCAAGAGTAGATAAACATGAATGTACAAGCATGAAGGTGTAAGATCACAGAATTGGAGAAGACACTGAACATGAAAGGACATGCCTCTTGGAGGCCATTAAGGGGAATAGAGAATCATCTAGTGTTCCGATCATATGATGAAGTAGAAGACTGGAACCCTTCAAGTCCGTGTTATCCATCCCGCGTCCATCCTAAAATCAAGGCACAAAAGGTGTATGTGTCTCAACACTGGGGTTAGTGACATTACTTAGGAATCCAGTATTGAGACATACATCGTCCAGAAGCATAGGAATCATGGTTGTTAAGCATTGAACCTATCTGACAATCTAGCATGGAGGGTATACATGAAAACATGAGATGTAACCTATCTAGGAGCATGATGTTGAGCACATCTAGGATGAGATTGAAATCCTAGTCCAGGTTGTTTCCTTTCTAGATGAAAAATGCTCTCTCCTAAAGGCTCTAGGCTAATGCGAAGTGATTCTAGCCAGATTCTTCCTAGCATTCTTTGGCCTATGCCAACAGAACTCAATCAAATATACATCCCTCTTGCAATAGGCATAATGGTACTTGGTACCACTAGGAGAAGCACCTTGTGAATCTGAGGTCAATTGAGCAAAGCCTCCAGACTTGAAAAGCGTTTTTGCTAGTTGGGTTTTGGATTCAACTAGCCCATTTCCTAGCATTTGAATGACATTTGGCTTAGTTCTATCCTTAGCAAAGCTAAACCCTAAGCATTGCCTCCCAATAGGAGTTTTGAACTTGTCTATAATCATGTTAAGTTGTTTCTTACCCTTATAAAAAAATTCTAAAGTATCCTTAAGGTAAGTGTTCTCAATTGAAAGCTTAAGACAAGGTTCACATGTTTTACCCTTGATAGCTTTAGCAAGTTTTTGTTTGTGCACAGCTACTTCAAGCTTTAGAGCTTCACATGATGTACAAGATGCATGATCAAGTTTGTTATTTAGCTTCTCATAGTTGACTCTAAATGCTTAATGCATGTCATTTATCTAACACTCATGATCAACACAAAATGCACAAGCAATAGAATCAAGTTTCTTGTCATCATGTTCAAGGGCTACCAAATTCCTAGTTTCTAAGATTTGTCACAAGGATTGGACTTAAACTCAATCATCTCATTCCTAGCTTTTTCAAGTTGGTTTAAAGCAATGTTATGAGCTTTTCTCATATTGTCAAGCTCAGCATGCAAAACATGGCAAGAGGCACATTTATCGCTACCAAGGTCCTTAGCATTCACAAGTTCGAGAGTCAAACTATCAACTTGAGATTCTAAGTCCTTAGCCCTAGCCATGATTTTCTTAAGCGTCCTATCCTAACGAAGCACTTGATCATATAGCCCATCACATCGCATGGAGAGCACATCATAGAACGATGGTACCTCATAGGATGTGTCGACGTCATCGTCGTTGTGTGCCATGAAGCACATACCGGTGAAGTCCTTAGCCTTGTCCTAGTTGTTCTCTTGAGGGATATCCAGCTCCTTGTCTTCCTTACTCCCAGAGTCCATATCACTTATGGAATGTTCTCCCAAAGCAGCAAGGACCTCGTGAGCGGCCTTTAAGAGCTCGAAGGGATCAAGCTGATGGGATATGGGTCGCCTACACTAGCTGGCAAATCAAAAATTCTACCATGTAAACTAGGATGCCAAGCAAGCAAGAGATCATAGATCGTTACCACCAGACGTGCAGTGCAATGGAAGAAGAGTTGGAGTAGCCTGATCCAACGTGGAGCGCATCGATGTAGTGGTTGTAGTCGATCGTGCACCGTTGTCGATCGTCCAACGTAGTCGATCGTCTCCTCTAGCAACCAATCGCTTTCCTTGTGAAGACATGGACCATCCTCAAGCGTAACAACAATCGCAGTAGCGCCTCTATGGTATCTACACGTCCAGGGGTAGAATGCCATACGCCGGTGTGTTAGCACCAACTTGCACAGTAAGGCTCTCTCAAGAAGATGGTGGCTAGGGTTTCAGAGGAGAAACTAATGTCCTCACGTGTGTCTCATATTCTAGCATCGTCCAAATAGCCTCAAGCATCTCCTTGTATAGTGCCCATGATGGATCCTATTCGAACACGTTTGTTCCAACCCGTTAAGTGTGTGACCTGTTTGGTTCATGCATAATCGGTTGTGACTCAAAAACTCCTTTCTGATCATGAGTCGTTAGTGGCTCCTAGTAGGACATAACGATTCCCGAATACACACGAATTATATCAGACGAACCTTAATGCAATATAATCTATGAGTAGGTCCTTATCACTAATGACTAGTTCATATCCCTATACGACCAGTTCATATATAGTCATATCCAATTCGTAACTCCTTACGACTAGTTCAGACCTGTTAGTGATCATGTTCGACCAGCCTACGACCAGCTCATATCTCCATACGACTAGTTCGTATTTGATCGAACTGAAAGACATGCTCATGTATTCTCCCTTTGCCTCATGATATCTGGTTGAACTCTAGGTGAGATGTTATGTCATCCATGGACTGTTCAATTCTTTCTCGGTCAAGTGTCGGATAACCTTATGTGGTCGACTCTTCGACCACTAGTGGCATGGTTGTAACACCCTAACTCAACATAGAGCCTAGGATGCTACCAACTACTCTACTGAACCAATTAATTTCAACATATTAATAAACAGTCAACCAAATATTTATTCATGAATGACATAATGCTAATAAATAAGAACTGGCACAATCTACAATTAATCAATAACAAGAATATCATCTATCAATTGAATATAAATCAGGCATGGCGCCTTCTCTTTATCAACTAATTCATGACAATCCAACATTTGCTACACTAAAGCAGCTGATATTCAAATAGATACATCTAAAGCAACAATGATCATCAAGGCTACAAGGATGACAGAATAATCCAATCAATCATTTTAATCCATCAACTAGAATTAAGAGAACTCAATAAAGGAGGTTTATGAACATAAATAGAACATCCACGAATATGAATAAAACATCCACCACGAAGGATGGTCACAATTTGAATCTAAAAGAATTATTATGAACTCAAAGTTTAGATAAATGATCTATTTTATTCGTAATAGTGTGCATAATCGTGATGTGCAACAAGTCTACCCCTTTCCATGCATATCGCTACCTCGAGAGGTACCTAGAAAGCACAATACAGCAAGAGTGAGTCCACGACTCAGTACAACAGTAATAGAACATAACCCATAAACAGTCATGAGAATACCAATTCTCTGTATGAACAACAGCAATGAATCACAAATCCATCTCTTATGCATGAATGCAATGCATATGTCAAGAATGCTCTTTCTTCAACTTCTTTGCAATTACCGGTAATGCCGAGTAGTGTATCCGTCGATACATACTCAAGCCTGTACCCTCAGGCATAGGGACCTCATGCCCACACTCCACGAGTGTGGGGACCCAAGCCCGTCCAATACATGACGAGGATCCAATGCCCGTCCAATGCATGACAGGGATCTCAAGAGAACAATCCTTGGCTACCATGTAGACCAAGATACAGAAATATATGTCATGATGCAAATTGAATTCACAACATCAATTCATCATGAAAGTGTAAATGCTCATCAACATTATAAACATAAAGCCTTATCATCAAACCATGACAATCATCAAGTATGAAATATAACAATTCCTTATTACTACTTGCACTAGCCTCAACCGTGAGACGGAAGATAATGGCGGAACGCTCTAGCACCGGGGTTCACCACCACCTAGCAACCGTGAATGATACTAAGCATCAATCAAACAAGCATGACAATACAATACTCACAACGCTCTAACACGTCTTCCCAAAACCCAAGATTAATCACTTGATCTACTCAAGCTAGACAACATGCTAATAGGAAGCTATACTGGATAGTAGTATTAAAAACTTCATAACTTTTGCTCTGAAACTCAAAACGGTGTGATCTCAGATTCTCTAGAAAGGTAATGAAATCCTCTACATTAACCTAGCTGTCAAGACTTTCTAATTCGGCCAACTTCTATGTCTAATAATCATATGAATCTCTAGAATTATAATCTGTTAGACAGAAATTACAGTAGAAGAAGAAAATTCATAACTTTTGATTGGCCTAACCAAAATTCAATATTTTTAACAATTTGGAAAGGTTATCAGATTTTCTACAACAATCGTGTTGGGTGAAATCCCTGATTCAGCCCTTAACACGATCTTAATTAATGAACAAGATGACTGCTCAAGTTCGTCAGACTTTCTAGGCAGCAGCGGTAAATTCAACGTACATTTTAGACCACAACTCTGATTTGGGTGATCTTTGAACCTATGGAAAACTGAGAATGAGCTACACGAATCTCTAGGAGACGAAATCCTTCAATTTGGACTCTAACTAGGCCAAAACTGACGCACAAGAAAAGGATGGAATCTGATTCTAATCACAGCAGAATGTCGATCCCCTAATCATGGCAAATTACGCATCTACTACAATCCAACCAGCGAGAAAAATCGTTCGTTACCCTTGAAGATCCACAGGAAGCTACTGATCAAACCCCACAAAGAAGTTCTTCTTCCACTCCTTCTTCCTTCCTCCCTTTTGGCCGACAATCCCGCAACCTTCCCTCTCTTTCCCTCGCGTTGGCCGGCAGCAGGCATGCAGGACCAATGGAGATGAATTGCCTGGAGCAGCTGCTAGTTGTAGGGAGGGGTGCGGCCAAAAGATGGAGAGGTGGTGGTGGCTGCACTAGGGGGAGGGGCGGCGGCTTGGGCAGGAAAAGAGGGGGAGGTGGGATCGGCCTAGGGTTTAAGGGGAGGGCGGCATGGGCTTGGGCCTTAGGGGAGCATCCCCCTATTGGCCCACTCATGGCCGGCCACCCTGCTGCCCTAGCTTGGGCTGGAGGCCCAAGTTCCAAAATTCCTCCAAATATTTCTGAAATTAAACTAATTTCCCTCTCTCGAATAAGTTTCCCTCTTATCGATATCTAGGGTATTACAATGGCCATGCACTTTCTTTATCCGACCACATCGAGGGGCCCAGAGATATCTCTCCTGTTATGTTAGGAGGGGCAAATCTCATATCCGACCAGTCACATTCCTCGGTAGCACCTTTGTGATATCCATACGTCCAGGGAAGGCACACCATACGAGAGTAGAATAGAATATTGAAGTGAAGAAAGGTAGTCTCCAAAGCCTTAAGCATGTAAATAACTATATGTAGTTGTTTGTGTTGCGCTCCTTTTACTCGTATGCTTCTTTGAGAAAAGAATGTGGTCACGCGTGAGAACCATTGACGTAATGGTCACGACTAGGACCCTTATGGCGTTTGACTAATAAGTCTAAGCTAGAGAGTAAAAGAGATCCTTTTGGAAAGATATCAGAGAGAATTTGGTCTTCTCCGACCAATTAAACAACAATAGTATGCAACCAAATTGTTGGTAACAGACATATAAACAATATCACTCATCGAAGAAAGTAAAGAAATGATGAATCTTTATTGAGATTGACAGAATTGTAACATACATTTATACAAAGAACTTACGCACTTGGTCAATATTCCAAGAATTTAACAAAATACGCCCATCTGACATGGCTAGTTGTACCGAACCAGGTCTGGTGACTTCGACCACAGTGTATCGACCTTCCCATTTGGAAGAAAGTGTATGACGTGCCCAGCAAGTTACACCTAATAACAGAATATAATGCATGCATGTTTAATCAAGTGAGGCTTATAGGGTTTATTTGCATAAAGCAGCATTTTTAATTTTAAATACTCTTACTAAGTTTAAGGCAATTTTTAATCTATAGCTAAAATCAAGTTTTAAATTGATAATTTCATAGCGGATAACCTCCATACATGAATGGTGAGGGATACCCTCCTATCACATGGCTAACTGTCCAATTTTACCACAAGGATTAACCATCCTAAAATCATGTGCTAAATTCATTTTAAAATCAAAACCAAATTCTAACTTGAGTGGCTTTGCTCAGCATGTCTATGACCGTGGACACAGCTATTCAAATAGTTTTACGCTCTACAGAGGATGTACAACAAGAGATAATCAACTTTCACTATCGACCATGACACGCTTCCGAAGGCGTGCGATGAAGTGATTATCATAAGGCTTTTACAATGTTCTACCCCAAAGTATTTATGCCCGCTAAGGTTTCACTTTCATTGGGTTAACCACCCTCTGGGAGCCCCTCTTGCGCTAAGTGGGACTACTGTCTAACCGACACCTGTACATCAACATGGCACAAATAATGATGAGGTATTACAAATTAATAAGCCTAGTCATGCCCATTCAGAACATGTGGTAGTATGGTGGAGCTTACCAATATGCGGCTCGAAGACCGGTCCTTAACTAACTTGGGCAACATTCCACAATCCTGGACTTGAACATGGAAATGAATCAATCCTATGCATTGACTTGCACCATACCAACATACATTATGCCTAAGTCTAAACCATTTTAATTTATTTCACAAGTAAAAGCATTTTCTGAAATTTCTATGGTAAAACAATACCATAGACACAATTTGAACCAGATTTGAATAATTTGGCTAAACTCCCCAAATTCAAGATTTTGGTCTAAGCATTGTCTACGCATATAATTTTTAAATTTTATTTTAACTATGGTGACAAGGAAATGACTTATTCAAAATCAACATTGGCCATACAAAGGAAATGGATTAACTAGGCATTTAAAACAGGAATTTAAAATACAGGACTATAAATAAGCATGCAATACTTTAAAATAATAGGATTAGACATTATCAAAGGTACAACTTGCCTTGCTCAAATTCTTCTTCTTCAACAAACTCATGATCCTCGGAATCATCGAAATCTATACGTGAAAATAAGCTAAATTCAAATAAACACAAATAAATTCAAATTCAAATTAATTCCAAATGACATAATTTTAGTTTAGTTGGATAGATCTTGATTTTAGATGAATTTAGAAATTTGAATCGATTAAATCGGAGCTCGTATGAAGGAGAACGAGCCCCTGGAAATTTAAACCCTAAAGAAATTACTAAAATTCAATTTATGGATTTAACCAATTTATTTTTCTAAAGGAAAATAAGATTATGACGTATGCTAACGTCATCACACGAAAATCCTTTTCGGTGGAATTATTTTCCTATGGAAAATAATCTAACAGGTGGGCCCCTCAGTCAACGGACTGTGTCCACGGGTGGTCAAAGTCCACTGTGGACTGGGCTCAAAAAAACAGTGGTGGGTATGCGTGTGCTGGCGCAATGGCTGACGTGGCAGCCATGTGGGTGATGACGGGGTCTTAGGGCTGATATGGCGCTGAGGTGGTGCTTACGTGGACAAACCACATCAGCCCGTGGCCAGCGGTGTTATGGCGATGGGCTCGCCGGCGCTCTGCGCCACGGCGAGCCACGCTAATGTGCGCAATCGAGAGAGGTCAATGTGGTGGACTCGGGGCTTGCCAAAATGATGGCGGAGTGGGTCAGGATGGCCAACGGCGAGGGTTTATGCGGCAGCGGTTCTAGGGAAAAATGACGACGGCGTTCTCGTGCATCTCCGGCGGAGATGGTGCGCACACGAGGTGGCCCGCGACGAGGCGATGATGATGGGGTGGTCGGGGCGGCGGAGTGTCAACGATGGTGACAAATTTGGTGGTTGAAGAAGCTTCAGTTGGCGACTTCAACTCCAAAATCTGGTGAGCTCGAGAGGGATGGGGCGAGGTGAGTAACGGTGTTGGGATGGGATGGAGGAGGCGCACCCGGGGCATCCCTTTATAGGGCAATGGCAACGTTGGAGCTTTGTGCGGCACATGAAGCCTTCGCTGGAACTGAGGTGAGATAAAAGGGATTGACGACGAGAAAGGAAAGGGGAGAGGCTGAATAGGGCGCGGTGATGGCAAGGCGTCATAAATGCGGTGCGATTTCGGAAGATACAGGCAGATTTGAACAAGTTTGGAAAGGTTTCCAAAACGGGGTAATGGCGAACGCGGGCGAGGCCGAAACAGAGAAGAAGGAAAGCGGGGAGACAGCACTGACAGGTGGGCCAGGGGTGGTAGTGAGAGAGAGAAACAGGTGAGAGAGGGAGAGTATGATGGGTGGGCCCTGTGTGTTGATGAAATAGAGAAAGGGAGGGTGAAGCGGGCTGGCGGGCGGAAATGGGCCGTGCGCGTGAAAAGAAGAATGGGCTGAAGAAATTCGGTCCAAGATTGGTTTTTCGATTTTTATTGATGTAGCGATTTTAAATAATTCAGTTAATTCATTTATGCTTTAGGAAATAGCAAATAAAGTCTAAACATTATGGAAAAATTCATAGAAATTCCCTGAGTCATTTTAGACTTAAATAAAATATTTCCAACTCATAATTGGTATTTCAATTTTGCAATTAATTTATTTCAGCTTTAAAATATTTAGGGAAAAGCTTTTAAAATTTCAGAAAATTCCAGGAAAATAATTAAATTTTAATTTTAACTGGAAAATGAAATTTGGGCTGTTACAAACCAACCCCTTTAAAGGGAATCTCGACCCTAAGATTCAGACTTGGTCAGTAAAAAGGTGGGGATATTCGGCTTTCAAATTTTCTTCTCGCTCTCAAGTGGCTTCTTCTTCAGAATGATTACTCCATTGGACTTTGCACGAACGGATGACCTTGCTTCTGGTGATACACTCTGCCACATCAAAACTTTTGATTGGCTGCTCCACATAGGTGAGATCCTCCTAAAGATCAATGCTCTCAAGCGGGGTTTGCTCTGTTGGAACTCTAAGACACTTCTTTAGTTGGGAGACATGGAAGACGTCGTGAACTACAGACAAGGATCCAGGTAGGTCTAGCTGGTAAGTAACTTCACCTCTTCTTGCCAAAATCTTATATGGTCCAACGAATCGGGGTGCGAGTTTTCCTTTAGTCCGGAATCTTCTTACTTCTCTGAGTGGAGTTACTCTAAGGTAGACAAAATCTCCTATCTCAAAAGACAATTCTCTCCGATGATTATCAGCATAACTTTTCTGTCGAGACTGAGCCACTTTCAAGTGTTCTTTTATCGCTTTGACTTTACTTTTAACTTCTTTTATTAATTCTGGTCCAAAGAACTGATGTTTTCCTACTTGATCCCAAAGGAGAGGGGTTCTACACTTTCTACTGCACAATGCTTCAAGTGGAGACATTTGTAAATTGGCTTGATAGCTGTTATTGTACGGGAATTCCACATAAGGCAAATTCTAATCCCAACTCTTTCCGTAGTCTATAGCACATGCTCGAAGCATGTCTTCTAGAATCTGATTTACACATTCTCTCTGGCCATCTGTTTGAGGATGATATACTGTGCTGAAGTTGAGTCTAGTCCCTAATGCTTCATGCAGGCTCTTCCAAAATCTTGATGTGAACTATGAACCTATGTCGGACACTATCTTCTTGGGTACTTCATGTAGACAAACGATCCTGGCTATATATAATTCTGCTAATTTGCTACTTCTGTAACTGGTCTTGACTGGAATAAAGTGTGCCACTTTAGTCAGCCGGTCAATTACCACCCAGATGGAATCACAACCTGATTGGGTCCTAGGGAGTTTGATGATGAAATCTATACCAATTTCTTCCCACTTCCATTCGGGAATTGGCAATTGCTGCAACAAACCAGTAGGTCTTTGATGTTCTGCCTTGACTCTTTGGCATACATTACAGTGTGCAACAAACTCAGCAATTTCTCGCTTCATGCTAATCCACCAATACTTTCCTTTCAGATCCTAGTACATCTTGGTACTTCCGAGATGAATAGAGTAAGGTGATTTGTGGGCTTCCTTCAGAATCAACTTCTTTGTTTCCTGATGATCAGGTACACAAATGCGGTTTCCAAACCAAACTGTACCTTGCTCTTCTTCAGAAAATCCTAGGGCTTTGCTTCTTCTCATGTTCTTCTTAATTTCTTTGATATCTTCATCTTCTTTTTTATTTTCTCTGATTTGACTCTGAATGGTTGGTTGAACTTCTAGAGTGTTTACACAGCCTTGGTCGACAATCTCCAAGTTCAAATGCTTCAACTCTTTATACAACTTTGGTTGATTCTCCTAAACCAACATAGTGTTGCAATACCCTTTTGTACTCATGGCATCTGCCACTACGTTTGCTTTGCCCGGATGATAATGGATTCCAATGTCATAATCCTTTATTAGCTCCAACCATCTCCTTTGCCTGAGGTTGAGTTCTGACTGGGTAAAGATATACTTCAAGCTCTTATGATCCGTGAAAATCTCACAGCGGTTACCAATAAGATAATGCCACCAGATTTTCAAAGCATGCACAATTGCTGCTAATTCCAGGTCATGCGTTAGATAGTTTCCTTCATGTGGCCTCAACTAATGAGATGCATAAGCCATGACTTTACCTTCCTGCATCACCACACATCTAAGACCCTGACGAGTGGCGTCGTACAGAAAACCTCAAAGTCCTTATGGATGTCAAGCAAAACTAACACAGGTGAAGAAACTAGCATTTTCTTCAACTCTTGGAAACTCTGGTCACAAGCATATGTCCTTTCAAATTTCTTCTCCTTCTTTAGAAGCTGGGTCATAGGTCTAGCAGTTTTGGAGAAACCTTCAATGAATCTGCAGTAATAACCAGCTAAACCAAGGAAACTTCTCACTTCCGTGACAGACTTGGGTTACTTCCAATCCATTACGGCTTCAACCTTAGTGGGGTGTACTGCAACTCCTCCTACTGGCACAATATGTTTGAGGAAAGCCACTTGACTTAGCCAAAATTCACTCTTGCTGAATTTGGCGTAAAGTTGATGCTCCCTGAGCTTTTGTAATACAGTTCTAAGGTGCTTCTCTGCTCTTCTTCATCTTTTGAATAGATGAGAATGTCATCGATGAAAACAACCATGAACTTATCTAAGAATTCCATGAATACTTTGTTCATCATATTCATGAAATAAGCCGGGGCGTTCGTTAAACCAAATGACATTACTATAAACTCATATAGTCTATATCTTGTCATGAAGGCAGTCTTTGGGACGTCTTTTGGTCTGATCTTTAGTTGATGATATCCAGATCTTAAGTCAGTCTTGGAGAAAACACTTGCTTCTTTTAACTGGTCGAAGAGATCATCGATCCTGGGTAGCGGATACTTGTTTTTTATTGCAACCTTATTGAGTGATCTGTAATCTACACACATCCTCATACTGTTGTCCTTCTTCTTAACAAACAGTACCGGTGCTCCCCAAGGCGATGAGCTTGGCTGAAAATAAACCTTGTTCTGCAACTCTTCAATTTGCTTCTTCAATTCTGCTAATTCATTGACAAGCATTTTGTAGGGTCTTTTTGAAATTGGAGCTGTTCCTGGGACTAAGTCAATTAAGAACATAATGTCCCTATCCAGTGGCATGCCAGGTAAATCCTCAGGAAATACATCCGGGTATTCTTGTACCACCGGTATTTCTTCAAGATTAACTTCCTTTAAGCTGGTCAATACGGAACCTTCCCCGGTAGAGGTTTTGGATCTGAATTCTACTTTAACTCCTTGCCCATTGGTGAGGGTGATAGACCTATTGGCACAGTCTATCTAACCTTGATTTTTGGCTAGCCAGTCCATTCTAAGAATTACATCTAATCCTTGAGAATGCAAGACTATTAAGTCTGCCAAGAAGGATACTCCTGATAGTTTCAAGGTAAGGTTTGGGCATAAGGAACTAGTCCTCATTTCTGAGCCCAGGGAATGGATTATCATTATCTAAGAGAGAGGTAGGTAACCCATATTTTCCTACAAACTTGTTTGAAACAAGAATGTGAAGCTCTTGAATCGAATAAGACTGATGCTAGTATTGAATTGACAAGGAACGTACTAAGAACAACATTAGGTGCTACCTAAGCTTCCTTCGCGGTGACGTGATTCACCCGTCCCTTCATGAACTGGACTGTTGGCTTTGAGGTGCTGCCGGAGGCTGGAACTCCTAAAGTTGGCCTAGCCGGGGCTGCGGGTTGCTGCTTCTTCCAGCATCTATTGGCATAATGCCCTGTCTCATTGCAATGGAAACAAGTCACTCCTGCAGCTGAGGAAGTCGTGCTCTTCTGGAATTAGCCTCCTAATGAATTGTTGCGGAAGCCGGGGTTGTTGTTTGTTAGGGCATTGTGCTGGCATCGGTGCTCTGGACGAGAAAGACTGGAATCTTCCGAGCTAAGGTGGCGGAGGCTGAGCAATGCGGGGCTTTGGGAATCCCCTGGAGTTGAACTTATGGGCTACCATTCTTCTCTTACGGTTCTCTATTTCCATGTGCTTGCCCTCTTAGCGGATGGTCTTGTTCACCAACTGTTGAAAGTTGGTGTAGTCCTCAGCAATCAAACAGATAGATAGATCATTAGTGAGGCCTTCCAAAAAGTGCTCCTGCTTGGCTTCATCAGTAGCTACGTCTTCAGGGGCATAGTAGGCCAACTGATTGAACCTATGAAGATATTCATTGACAGAACGGTTGCCTTGACACAAAGATCGAAATTTCTTCTTCTTCAGGGTTATCATGCATGAAGGGATGTTGGTACGATGAAAAGCCTGCACAAACTCATCCCACAAGATGGTCTGAGCATCTATATGAGACTGAGTGAAGTTATCCCACCACTCTGTTGCTGGTCCATTCAGCTGATGCGGGGCAAATAGAACCCTCTCGCGATCAGTATATTGGGCAATTTTCAGCTTCTTGCCGATCGTCCTAAGCCAATCATTAGCGTCCATTGGCTCAGTACTACTGGAGAAAGTCGGAGGGCGCATCCTTATGAATTCCAAGAAGTTGGCTCTTGGCAGAGGTGGGGCACGAGCTGCTGGAGCTACTGCTTGCACACTCTGAGTGTTGCTAAGAGATTGGGCAAGCAATTCAATCAAGTGAGACTGATTGGCCTTCATTTGGCACCAATCGAGTCATTCTGTTGGAGGTGGTGGTGGCTGTAGAATCGAGTTGGCTTGGTAGTTCGAGTTCTCATCACCCTAGCCACTCGCACTTCCACTACCCGTTCTGCGAGCTGTCACCATCTGCTAGATCTTCCCAGACTTGGAAGGGAGCAAAAGAAAGAGAGCACTAAGGTGGAATAAGTCTAAAATAGCCCAAGAACCAAATAAACATAAGGCAAGGAACAACTTTTCAAAATAGTCTTTTATTAATTTATTTCATTAATTAATTGTGGCTGTCACAAAAGGAATTGGCAGCACACAATTTGCATCTAAAGGAAACGCTAAAGGTAAAATCTAAGGAGTCAAAGGGGTTCAATCTAGGGTGTTATTGGTACTAGCGTTGCCTTCCTTTTAGCAGACGAGTTCCTCTTCTGCTGCCTCTAGTCTCTCGTGGGCGGCACGTAGTTCATCCAAGGTGTGCCAGTAGGCATGTTCCATAGCAATCGTCAGGTTCACCTAGTGTGTTAGCTCCAGAAAGTCTTCATTTTTGACTGAGCGAAAAGTACTACCGAGTCTGGTGGGAATGTGCATTGGGTAGTAGTGCAATCTAGTGCCATTGAAGCGGTGATCGTAGATGTAGCGAAGTGGACGAATAGCTCCTCTATCCGCGTCCTGTATACCCTAGGGGAAGGAGCCACACTGCATCGGAGCATCAAAGATATGGAAGTCTGTGTTAGGCTATAGGTTGGAGTAGAGTATCAGTTCTACCCCTCCAACGCTCCTGAGTGCCAACCATGTACTTGTACCCCTAGTACGTTGGCCTCTCCTGGAAGTGTAAATGCTGCATCATCCTCCAGAGTGCTGTAGCCCAGTGTCCAGCAAAGATTCTGTGGGAAATGGCATTTGGTGCTTCGGCCATCTACAATTTTTGAAAAGAGAAGAGTTAGTAACCATTTTTAAAGAGAAAGGTTGAGTAAGGACACCAGAAAGACCAAAGTATTTTTAGTTTTCAAAAATAAGTCCTTAAGGATTTTATCCATTCTAACTAAGGCCACAACCTACAGTCGATATATCTCTGATACCACTTTTGTCGAACCCAGGAACGAAGGATCCCGGATTCTCTGTGTTACATACACTAGTCCAGGAATAGCTAGTGTACATAGTCGAACAAAAGTGATAGTAAAATCATAACACACATTTATTGAATATAAATCAGGGTTTATTACAATTTGGACATAAGGCTAAATGACAGATACAGCAGAAACATAAATAAATAAGGTAGGCCACATGATTTGTCACAGGCAAATGTCTAGGGGCGTAGCCTAGTCATCCTGATCCTCACCATCTTGATAATAATCTCTACCTGAATAATTTATTCAGCAAGAGTGAGCACAACAACCATGCCAAGCAAGTTACACCTAATAACAGAATATAATGCATGCATGTTTAATCAAGTGAGGCTTATATGGTTTATTTGCATAAAGCAGCATTTTCAATTTTAAATACTCTTACTAAGTTTATGGCAATTTTTAATCTATAGCTAAAATCAAGTTTTAAATTGATAATTTCATAGTGGATAACCTCCATACATGAATGGTGAAGGATACCCTCCAATCACATGGCTAACCGCCCAATTTTACAAAAAGGATTAACCATCCTAAAATCATGTGCTAAATTCATTTTAAAATCAAAACCAAATTCTAACTTGAGTGGCTTTGCTCAGCATGTCCATGACCGTAGACATGACTATTTGAATAGTTTTACACTCTACAGAGGATGTACAACTTTACCTACAAGAGATAATCATCTTTCACTATCGACCATGACACGCTTCCGAAGGCGTGCAACAAACTGATTATCAGAAGGTTTTTACAATGTTCTACCCCAAAGTATTTATGCCCACTAAGGTTTTACTTCCATTGGGTTAACCACCCTCCGGGAGCCCCCTCTTGCACCAAATGGGACTACTGTCTAACCAACACCCGCACATCAACATGGCACAAAAAATGATGAGGTATTACAAATTAATAAGCCAAGTCCTTCCCATTCAGAACATGTGGTAGTACGGTGGAGCTTAGCAAGATACGGCTCGAAGACCGGTCCTTAACTGACTTGGGCAACATTCCACAGCCCTAGACTCGATCATTGAAACGAATTGATCCTGTGCATTGACTTGCACCATACCAACATCCAATATGCCCAAGTCTAAACCATTTTAATTTATTTCACAAGTAAAAGCATTTTTTGAAATTTCTATGGTAAAACAATACCATAGACACAATTTGAATCATATTTGAATAATTTGGCTAAACTCCCCAAATTCAAGATTTTGGTCTAAGCATTGTCTACGCATATAATTTTAAAATTTTATTTTAACTATGGTGACAAGGAAATGACTTATTCAAACATCAACATTGGCCATACAAAGGAAATAGATTAACTAGGCATTTAAAACAGGAATTTAAAATACTGGACTATAAATAAGCTTGCAGTAATTTAAAACAGAAGTTAATAATTTAAAATAATAGGATCAGACATGACCAAAGGTATAACTTGACTTGCCCAAATTCTTCTTCTTCAACTAACTCAGGATCCTCGGAATCGTCGAAATTTATACGTGAAAATAAGCCAAATTCAAATAAACACAAATAAATTCAAATGAAAATTTAAAAAAAACAAATTACATAATTTTGGTTTAGTTGGCTATACCTTGATTTTATATGAATTTAGAAACTTGAATCGACAAAATCGAAGCTCGTTTGAAGGAGAACGAGGCCCTAGAAATTTAAACCCTAAAGAAATTACTAAAATTCAATTTCTAGATTTAACCGATTTATTTTTCTAAAGGAAAATCAGATTATGATGTATGCTGACGTCATCACACAAAAATCATTTTTGGAGAAATTATTTTCCTACGAAAAATAATCTGACAGGTGGGCCCCTTAGTCAATGGACTGAGTGCACGGGTGGTCAAAGTCCACCGTGGACTAAGCTCATGAAAACAGTGGCGGGTGTGCATGTGCTGGCACAGTGGCTGACGTGGCAGCCACGTGGGTGATGACAACATCTTAGGGCTGATGTAGCGCTGAGGTGGCGCCTACGTGGACAAGCCACATCAACCCATGGCCAGCAGTTACGGCAATGGGCTAGCTAGCACTCTGCACCACGTCGAGCCATGCAAATATGCGCAATTGAGAGAGGGCAATGTGGTGGACTCGGGGCTTACCAAAATGATGGCAGAGTGAGTCAAGATGGCTGGCGACGAGGGTTTATGTGGCGGCAGTGCTAGGGTAAAACGGCGACGGCGTTCCCGTGCATCTCCGACAGAGATGATGCGCGCACGAGGTGGCCTGCGACGAGGCAATGATGATGGGGTGGTCAGGGCGGTCGGAGCATCGATGACGGTGACGAATTTGGTGGTTGAAGAAGCTTTGGTTAGCGACTTCAACTCTAAAATCCAGTGAACTCGAGAGGGTTGGGGCGAGGTGAGTGGCAGTGTTGGGATGGGATGGAGGAGGCGCACCCAGGGCGTCCTTTTACAGGGCAAGGGCAATGTCAGAGCTTCGTTTGGCACATGAAGCCTTCACCAGAACAGAGGCGAGATAAGAGGGATTTATGTCGAGAAAGGAAAGGGGAGAGGCCGAATCGGGCACGATGATGATGGGGCATCATAAATGCAACACGATTTTGGAAGATGCAGGCGGATTTGAACGAATTTGGAAAGGTTTCCAAACGCGATAATGGCGGATGCGGGCGAGGCTAAAATGGAGAAGAAGGAAAGGGGGAAGACAGCACTGACAAGTGGGCCAGGGGTGGCAGCGAGAGAGACAAATTGTGGCCCCGCGTGTGAGCGCAATAGAGAGAGAGGGAGGGTGAAGCGGGCTGGCGGGAGGAAATGGGCCGCAGGCCATGGGCCGTGTGAGCAAAAAGAAGAATGGGCTGAAGAAATTCGGCCCAAGATTGGTTTTTTGATTTTTATTGATTTAGCAATTTTAAATAATTTAGTTAATTCATTTAGGCTTTAGAAAATAGCAAATAAAGTCCAACAATTATGGAAAAATTCGCAGAAACTCCCTAAGTCATTTTGGACTTAAATAAAATATTTTCAACTCATAATTGGGAAAAAGCTTTTAAAATTCCAAAAATTCGAGGAAAATAATTAAATTTTAATTTTAACTGGAAAATGAAGTTTGGGCTATTACATGAACCCAAGCTCCTGACCATTTTTTTAACTGGTTAAACACTCGGCGTTTCACCCCTTGCATTATGATACTATTAGCTCGCTCGACTGCTCCATTGCTGTAGGTACCATTATCTATGATTATACGACTGGGTATACCGAATCGTGTGATCATATTTTTGGTGAGGAATCTCTTAGCAGCTTCAGTTGTCATTTTAACAATTGGTTTGGCTTCTATCCATTTTTTGAACATGGCAATCATGACGAAAAGGAATTCGAAGCCTCCAAATGCTCCTGGGAAAAGTCCCACAATGTCTAGTCCCTAGGTTGCAAAAGGCCAAGAAAAAGGTATTGTTTGCAAAGCTTGTGCCGACTGATGTACTTGTCGACTATGACATTGACACTATACACACTTTATCATGAGCTCTTTTGCACCTTGAAGGGCAGTTGGCCAGTAGTATCCTTGCCTGAAGGCTTTACCGACTAGTGTTCTATAAGAATAATGTGCTCCATAGACTCCTCCATGAATGTCGGTTAGCAACTTAATGCCATCCGTTTGAGATATACATCTCATCAACACTCTGTGAGACCCCATTTATAAAGGGTACTTTCGATTAGAGTATATGATTTGGCTTTTTGAGCTATACGATCAGCCTCTACATCATCTTCAGGAATAATACCATGTTGAAGATAATTGTAGATCGACGTCATCCAATCTCTACTGGGATCAAGCTGTACGACCTCCTGTGGAGTATCCATGTTCTCGGGATCGATTTGTATGACCTCTAGTGGAACATCTATGTTCTCAGAAAGCTCGACTACCGAGGGTGAATCGAGTTGCTCAAGACAAAATCCGGGCATGACAGGTGACCTTGTGGAGGCCATCCATGCCAACTAGTCTGCCAAAAAGTTTTCCTTTCTTGTAATATGTTGGATCTGGAAACTGAAGAAGTGTTTTTCGAGTTTCTGTACTTCCACCAAATCATATGACATATTGGTACTGAGCATTGATACTCTTTCCCGACTTGATTCGCTACTAGTTGAGAATTGCCTTTCACTAGTAATCAGGAATCCTGAGCACTCTGGCTACTCGGAGTCCTGCTAGTAAACCTTCGTATTCTGCCACATTGTTTGTAGCAGAAAAGTTTAATTGAATGGCATATTTAATATGTTCTCTAGTAGGTGATATTAATACAACTCCAGCCCCCGATCGTTTAAGCATCAAGGAACCATCAAAGTATATTGTCCAGTCGTCATGGTGTTCGTACTCAGGCCTTTGGGTGGGTTTAGGTTTCGTCCATTCGGCAATGAATTCTGCTATTGCTTGGGACTTGATTGATGTTCGTGAGATAAAATGGAGGTTGAACGCCCCAAGCTCGACCACCCAATTTGCTCTTCGTCCTGATGATTCCCTGTTGCCGAGAACTTGACCTAGGGGATATCCGATTGGTACGACTACTTTGTGAGCCTAAAAGTAATGCTTCAGTTTACTTGAAGACATGAGGAGATTATAGAGCAACTTTTGTACCTGTGGGTATCTTTCCTTTGGTCTACGTAAGACTTTGCTTACGTAATATACCGGTTGTTGGACGTCGTCACGTTCTACGACCAGTACACCACTAGCTGCTTGTGGCGTTGCAGCCACGTAAATCAGCAATATTTCTCCCAATCTTGGAGATACTAAGATCGGGGCACTCGTAAGGTACTTCTTAAGCTCTTCAAAGGCGTCGTTTGCCTCTTTAGTCCACTCGAAACTTCAATGTTTCTGAAGAAGTTTGAAGAAAGGTAGTATTTTTTCACCTAACTGTGCTATAAAACGACTTAGCGCTGCCATATAACTGGTTAGTTTTTGAACATCCTTCTTTGTGGTCGGAGGGCGCATCTGGTCGATAGCTGATATCTTTGCTGGGTTTGTTTCAATTACTCTAGCCGAAACTAGGAACCCAAGAAGCTTTCTAGAAGAAACTCCGAACACACACTTCTCTGGATTTAACTTAAGGTTATGCCTTCTTTAGTTATTGAAAGTCTTGTGTAGGTCAAAAATGTGGTCACCAGTGTTGATGCTTTTGACAACCAAGTCATCAACATAAGCTTCTAGATATTAAAGGTTTTTTGCATTAACCTCTGAAAAGTCGCACCAATATTTTTTTAGACCAAATGGCATCTTAACATAGTAGTAAGTTCCATGCGGAGTGATGAAGGAAGTTTTCTCTTCATCATCCTTGCTCATATTAATCTGGTGGTACCCTGAATATACATCTAAAAAACTTAACAACTCACACCTGAAAGTAGAGTCTACAAGTTGATCAATGTGTGGAAGGGGGAAGTCATCCATCGGACAAGCTTTATTAAAATCCATGAAATCAATACACATTCGCCATTTCCCATTACTTTTTATAACCATTACAGGGTTGGCGAGCCACTCTAGGTGGTCGACTTCACAAATGAATCTAGCCTCGAGAAGCTTGTCGATCTCCGACTGGATTGCCTTCTTCTGATCAGGTGCGAAGTGCCTTAGCTTCTACTTGACAGGTTTTTTGTTAGGCTGGAGAGCTAGCCTGTACTCGATCACCTCCTTGGGGACTACAGGCATGTCGGACGCCTACTAGGAGAATACGTCCAGGTTTGCTCAAAGGAAGGAGACAAGCCACTCTTCCTATTTGGGTTTGAGTCTTGCTCCGACCAGTACCTTTTGGGTAGATGCGTTAGCATTTCCTAACCCATACGGCATTACCCATACGGCATTTTGGCATCTTCCAGAGAAGTTTCTTTGCTGATCAAGAGCTCCTTGGTCTGGTCAGAAGGCTTTGGCACCATCTTTGGCCTCGAGTGCTTGACCTGCATGGTAGGCGGATTAGTTTCCCTGGTCGGAAGCTCATTGACCAGTTCTAAGGATTTTCGATCACATGCATAAGCCATTTTTCGATCTCCTCGAACCGTGATGACTCCTTTCAATCCTAACATTTTTAAACTTTAATAACCATAGTACGTGGCTATTAAGAATTTTTCCAATGTTGGACGACCGAGGATTCCATTGTATGCGGTTTCAAAATCCACCACATCAAATGGAATTTTCTCTATTCGGAAGTGTTGGGTCTTCCGAACATAACCGGTAGGACAGTTGCCCTATCAGTTTAGCGATGGAATCAGAAACTATGCCATGGAAGGCATATTTTACAGGTTTTACCTTTGACCTGAGAATTTGCATTTCTTCCGATGCTCCATTAAATAAAATGTTTAAGGAACTACCTCCATCTATTAAGACTTGATTAACTTTACAATTGTTAATATTAGCTTCAACTACGATGGGGAACCTACCTGGTCAAGTCGATGGGATGGGGCAGTCCTCTTTGCTGAAGGAGATAGTTGTCTCTGGCCACCTGGATGGCTTGACGTTGATCAGAGACTTAGCGAAGGTTCACTTCCCGATCCATAGCTTTCAGATGGCGCCTTGAGTCGTACAAAGAAGATCCTCTGAAGATCATATCCACAATGTGTTGCAGCTCTTTGTACTCCATCTCCTCATCGCCATCTTTGTCCTTCTTGGAACTTTGTTCTCCAAGTTCTGTTATGAAGGGGAAGGGTCCTTTACCTGAGTAGTAGTCCTTCAGTTTCTTTTGCCAAGCCTGACAAGTGCGCAGGTCATGCCCTGCTGGCTGGTGAAGTGGACACCGCGTCTTGTTCTTGTAGTCGTCGGTTGGAGCTTTAGCCTTGTTCCAACCGAAAAAGTCTTTCTTGCCCTTGGTAAATTTTTCTGGAATCGCAAGGACTTCTTTATTTTCGGGCTTGCAATTCTTCTTACTCTTGAGCGACTTCTTGCTTTTTCTTCTCTTGTTTCTCCAAGCCAGGTTGAGGGATCTTGTCTTTTCAATCAATAGCTTCGCACCAGTCAACCACTTCGCTCGCGGCTACATATTTGTCAACCATGTCGAAAAGTTCGACGGTTGTTCGTGGAGGATTCATTGTGATATCCTTCGTAAACCGTCGATTCCTCAACCTTGCATTAAAAGTCTGGATAACAGAAGACTCTACGACCTTTGGGATAGAGTTTCGAACCTGGCTAAACCTCTTGATATATTGACGAAGAGTTTCATTGGTCTTTTGCCTGATCCGATGGAGATCATCTTCTTTTCCGGGACGGTCGTACGTGCCCTGGAAGTTTGTGATCAGCAAATCGCAGAGCTACTCCCAAGTGTAGATAGACCTGAATGGTAGGTTTAGTAGCCACAGCCGGGCAGACCCTTCAAGGACCGTGGGAAAATAGTTTGCGATCAAGTTGTTATTACCACCAGCAGCTTTGATGGCAGTAGTACAGATTTGAAGAAATTATAATAGGTTCTGAGTCCCATTGAACTTCACTATGTTGGTTGGTCGGATCCTGTCCGGTCAATGAATAGCTTGGAGGCCTGCCAAGAATGCTCGACAGCCCGTAATGGAGTCGTATCACCTTCTCTAAAAAGGAGCCAGATTATAGTCGGTTGGGGACCGGTTTCTTAGATTTGCATACCTAGCATCTGGTGTCCCAATTCGGTCGTAGATGTTGGTGTTAGTCTTTGACCACTTGCCTAGTTCAGATGATGGCGAAGGTCATCGGAACTAAGCGGTCGTTCCTCTTGATGAGGAAAAGGAGTGGCTACTGGGAAGAGCCATCTTCCCTTGCGATTCCCTGGTCGGAACCTACGAGGGGATCTTAGTGTCGATCGGTCCTCCGTCTGACCATATTGCCCTCTGTTGAGGAAGGAGAGTTGGAATGAAGTCATGGTGTGACTTTGCGAGTTTCTTTGTTCCCAGTACATTTCTGTACACTGCATGGTTTGTTGGACGATCTCTGACACCTGCCCTGTAAGTTGGACATAGCCTGGAGTTCCTGCCAGAGCAGGATCTGGGTTATTCGGAATGTTCCTAACTCGTTGCAGGTTTTGCATTGTTATCGAAGGCCTTGGTGGATTCGGATTCGTAGTGGGCATTCGATGAGTCGAATGTCCTTCTAACCATCCGTCTTGTCTTGTTCGACCTGTCACGCGCTGTGAGGTAGGAATAGGCGAATTAACTAATCGACATCCATCAGTTCGTTCTCCTCCACCAGGTGGTGCTTGAGCGCCCGTACCATTTCCACCAACAAGTGATGGTGGGACATGTAGGGTCGCGGGGTAGGCTACGATAGCTACAAACAAAAATTTCTACCACGCAAACCAGGAAGCCAAGCAAGTAGATAATCACATATCGTTACCACCAGACGCGCAGAGCAGCGGAAGGAGGGTTGGAGCAGCCTGGTCCAACGAAGAGCGCGTCGATGTAGTGGTCGTAGTCGATCGTCCAACGTCCAGCAAGTCGATGCAGTTCCTCGTGAAGATCGCGGATCGTCCTCAAGCGCAACAATCGTAGTAGCGCCTCTACGGTATCCACACGTCCAGGGCAGGAACAACCATATGCCGGTGTGCTAGCACCAAGTCGCACGGCAGAGCTCTCAGGAAGATGGCGGCTAGGGTTTTGGTGGTATTTTCTCGCGTACCTCCCAACAGCCTCATGCATCTCCTTATATAGTGCTCGTGACGGATCCTATCCGAACACGTTTATGAATCGTATTCGTACTGGTTTGTTCCAACCCGTTAAGTGTGTGACCCTGTAGGTTCATGCGTAATCGGTTGTGACTCGAAAACCCTTTCCGATCACTAGTCGTAGCGGCTCCTAGCAGAACATAGTGATTCCCGAATACACACAAATTATATCGGACGAATCTTAATGCAATATGATCTATGACTAGGTCCTCATCACTTACGACCAGGTCTATACTCTATACGACCAGTTCGTTTGTGGTGACGACCAGTTCGTAACTCCTTACGACCAGGTTACGACCACTCTGTGATTACGTTCGACCAGTCTACGACCAGCTCGTATCTCCATACGACCGACCATGAATCGATCAAACCGAGTGACCTACGTGTATACTCCCTTTGCCTCACGATGTGCGGTTGAACTCCGGTGAGATGTTGTGTCATCCATGGACTATTCAATTCTTTCTCGATCGAGTGTCGGATAACTTCACGTGGTGAACACTTCGACTACTAGTGGCATGGCCATGCACTTTCCTTATCCGATCACAACGAGGGGCGAAGACATCTCTCTGTTATGTTAGGAGGGCAAATCCCATATCCGACCGGTCACATTCCTCTCCATGTTTCACGGCATACCCAAAGCTACCTTTATAACTACCCGATTCATTTTGAGTAGCGTTTGGCAACCCGTAAGAGTGCTATTACACATGTAGGAAACTATGATGATCTCAGGTCTAAGGATTATACATCATCATTGCTTGAGACCAACTAACGACACATAGAATCATAACAATCTCAATATTGTCTCAAGGTGGGTCTAATCCAACATCATGTTCTCCAACATGTGTCCATATTATTGGTTTGATATCTCCATATCTATGACTTGTGAAACATAGTCATCAACCAATACATATGCTAGTCTATTCATATGTGTCCTCATATGTTTCCGACCAGGGAACGTATAAGAATAACTATCGCAGAAATATATAGTTTCACAACCAAGTCACATACTTGATAATAAATATTAACAATATTATTCTAGGAACAAGATAACACATTATCCAATGTCATGAACATAATGAAATACAATCATCTCTATGTCGGTGATAACTTCAATGATACTCTTACCAGATGTCGGTTGGCCCCTGGAATACGTAGCAGACATTGGCAAATACTGGTCACCTATGATAATATCAAGAGTACATGGACTATCTGATTGTAGCGCTGGGCTCCCGTCGCCGTTCTTGCCGGTCGGATGGACCAGGCTAGTTGAGGTGTTCGGTTGTTTCGAGCTGGTCAGAGCGACCGGTTCCTCCGGGAGTGCAACAAGTAGTGGTGGTGAATCCTCATCCTTCCAGTCGATTTCACAAATCTCAGTGGATGGTGAGCCGGCGGAGGAGGACGATGATGACATCCCGTTTTCTTGCATAGCGCGGATGCATGCGTCTATGTAGAGGTTGGAGAAGTCCGCCAAGTCGAACCAGTTTTCCTCATCCCAAGTCCCGGCCATGTTCTCATGAGCGGCGATGGAGTGAAGGAAAGTGGATGAGGAATGTTGAGTGAAGTAATCTTCAAGAACTCAACGACTTCTTCCCCACGGTCGGCGCCAGCTGTCGCCGATCGAGTCGCCGATCTTACGAAATAAACAGAGGAAAATAGCAAAGAGTTCTTAGGATAAAATGGGATTGCTCTTTATTGCTATGAACTGGATCCTTTACAGGGGGTGCCCTCGACAAGGCAGTAGACTAATCCAAATTACACTAAGCGTAATGCTTGCTATACTATTAAATCAGATTTGAAACATGAATCTAATGCTAATTATGATGCTTCAATCTAATGCCCTTGTTCCTCCGTGCTCCATCTTTAAATAACCATCGAAGGGGTGGCAGTTACTCTTGGAGAAGACGCCTATTGGAAGTGACGCGTCGAATAGAGGGCGATTACTGATTAAGCTTAAACGATGGCGATCGATCGGTTGGTGTCTGTAAGACATTCAACCGTATAGTGGCTGTTGTCAGTGTCTTAGGACCATGAAACGTCATGTGGAATGGAGCAAATATGACATGTGTTCCATTCATCACACGGTAAGAAATATACTTGGAGTTAGATCTAGGTGCTAGTGTCATCACTTCTACGAGCAGTCATCTGGTCGGGGACTGGATACATGACCTCATTCGACCAGGGTACCCATTATGTAACCTCTAGAATCCTTACAACCACAGGGGTCGTTAGCCTTAGAGGTTATGACTACGAAGACATATGGTCTTTTATTATGTATCTAAATAAATACATAAAGGTTTTAATCCTCGTCGTTGTTGATCTTTATAACTAGTGATTCATTCATGGAACAAAATAACATTTATTCAATAACTCATAAACATAGATGTGATACAATCATCTCTATGATTGCCTCTAGGGCATATCACCAACACAAACCTAGCCTAGTTGCCTTGAGGCTTCTTCCATGAGCCCTTCTCCTCCTTGTAGTTGCCCTTGCCCCTCGGCTTGGGATAGTTAACCCGAATGTGGTAGAGCTCACCACGCTCGTAGCAAGTCACCGGACCACCCCTCTTCTTGCTTCTCACATTGTGATAGGCCAGGGTGAATTTTCTAGCTAAGAGGGCTAACTATGGCTCGGGAATGGACTCAAGCTCCTCCTCATTGATTGCAGAAAGGCAAACAAAAGAGAAACTCGAAGATTCAGAATAACCACTGTCATGAGCTTTCCTAGTGGGACCAGCTACCAAATCCATGTTTTCCTTCTTGGGTTGGTCAACACTTTTGATCTCATGAGTCTTGAGCTTGCTATACAACAACTCCAAAGTGAGATCATACAAGTTGACATTCTCCTCAATGGCGTTAGCTTTCATCTCCCACTCCTTGGTGTTTATGGAGGCCAAGAGGAGAGTGGTAGTCTCAGACTGAGGTACTCAACACCAACTATTTTCAGATGGTTGAGTACCTTGTTGAAGCGAGTAAATCTCGCTTGTAGACCATTTGGCGCACTTGTTTGATTCGAGAAGAACCCACATGGTAGGTCTCAAGAGTGTGTCAAATCTCATGTGTTGTCTCAAGGTGAAAAATCCTATCATACTCCTGTCTACCAAGCCCGACATATATAAGGTTCATTGCTTTATGGTTGTTAGCCAAAGTGGCCATTGAAGCCGGTGTAGCAACCTCGGGTAGAACCAAATGATCATCAACGATCCTCCAAATGGCTTGACCTTCGCTCTGAAGGTAGACACGCATCCTATTCTTCCAATAGGCATAGTCGAGCCCATTGAAGACATGAGACTTGGTGGAGTATGTTTTAGTCGCCATGTTCAGTGACTCGTTAAGATCAAGTATGAACTAACCGGGCTCTGATACCACTTGTTCAACCGGATTAGCGACAAGAGGGGCGAATAGGAGCACCTATCTTTTTCACCACCTACAATATTCAACTTCTTTATCACTCCAATAGCTATGAAAGCTATGAAGATCAAATGCACAAGATCACAACCAGTGGCGGACCCAGAATTTTCAGAATGGGTGTTTGAAGTTACAAAAATATTGTTCAATGTAAAACATAAATGTGCACAATAATCAAAGTACAAATTATTCGTACTAATGACAACATCTCAAATAATTTAGTAAAATTACAAAATAATTAGGAAAAATTACAATTTAACTCGATTTTCATTATGCCTTTCAAATCGACAAACCTCTTCTTCATCTTTTTTTGAAGCTCTGAAATCTACATTTCACAAAAAAGACAAGATTTACCAATCACAATTCAAACTAACACAAAGAAAATTCCTAATTTGGGCATTTGGGTTTGTTCTTTGCTAGTTTGGGAATTGAGGATCTAGTAATTCAGATAGAACACACATCTGCATTGTTGAGAATTTGGGTAAACCTTCTTGTCAGGAGCCACTGGGTCATCGCCGCTAGCTGCGAGCCCGTAGGGTTCCCCTAGTGGCCCTCCTCACTCGATAGTCGCCCCGTCCTGCTTCGCCGCTCGATGGCCCAATGGTAATGGACTATTCGGTGACTGGCGACCAACCTTGCTCCTTCGACCTCTGACTTGCTACTACATTTGCATCGTCGTGGTCGTGCTATCGAGAAAGAGGGAAAGATGTGAGAGTCGGCTGTTGTATGTTGATTATTAGGGTACAGAGAGAGAGAGAGAGAGAGAGAGAGAGAGAGAGAGAGAGATGAGGAGGAATGACCTTGTTGTGGCTCGGCCGAATGATCCAATGCCCAAAGGGCAAAGGCCGAAGGGCTTGTGACCATGGGTCAGTCATCACGTGGGCAAGTTTGAGGTTGTGGGGCGCCGGAGGGAGATGCAGTTTGATGAGCTGAGAGGAAGTTGTGGTTTGATTTGACCAATTAAGAGTATATTTTATTATATATGTAATACGCATACTATACTGCAGATTTGTTTTTTTGCAAAAATTTATGGGTGTTCAGGTAAACACCCATGAACTTAAGAGGGACCACCCCTAATCACAATGGAAGTCTTGTGTTGAAACCAAAAAAAAAACCCCAAGTTCAATGCCTCTCGGTTGGTCTGACTACTGTTGTTTGGCAGGTCTGACCGTCACATCCAGTCTGACCGCTCTGGTTTGACCAGTGGCCGATCTGACCATCGGCTACAAGAACAACAGACCCTAAGATCCACAAAATGATCTAAGTTTTGATCTCATCATTCAAATCCCCTGAGATTTCAGTCATAGCTTATCAAGAAGTTTAGGAACCTATTCCTATCGACGATCAAGATGGTCGAAGCCAACGTTCCATGAATTTCTCGATTGAGGACAAGAAGGCATAAAAATAGGGGAAACCAAACTTGAGCCAAAAGCTTGCTGATTGGTGAAAGATGGTCAAGATGACCTTAGATCAGATCCCATAAGTCCTAGCAAGCTAGATCACAACAAAAGACCGAGCTAAAATGTAATAGCCCAATTTTCATTTTCTAGTTAAAAATAAATTTTAATTATTTTTATGGAATTTTTTGGAATTTTAAAAGTTTTTCCCTATTTATCTTAAAGCCAAAATAAATTATTTGCAAAATTAATACCAATTATGAGTTAGAAATATTTTATTTGAGTCCAAAATGTCTCAAGGAATTTCTATGAATTTTTCCATAATTTTTGGACTTTATTTGCTATTTTCTAAAGCCTAAATGAATTAACTAAATTATTAAAATCACTAAATCAATTAAAAACCAGAAAACCCTCTTTGGGCCGAATCTCGCTCGACCCAACCCTCTTTTCCCGCGCGCGCAGCCCATTCCCACGACTCAACTCACCAACTCAGCTCGCTCCACCCCGCACCCTTCCTCTCTCTCGCTGACACGCAGGACCCACTCATCAGTCTTACTCCCTCTCTCACCTCTCTCTCTCTCTCTCTCTCTCTCTCTCTCACTGCCATGTGGTCCCCCATCCCATGTCGCCTTTGTCTTCCCCTTTCCTTTCTTCTTCGTTTCAAATCCGAGCGGCTTCGCCATTTTCGCACGTTCGGAGCTTTCCAAATCCCAGCCAAATCAATCGTGTCTCCTAAATTGTCGCCGAATTAATGACCGTGTATCAATACCATGCCAGTCTCGGGCTTTTCCTTTCCATCTTCGGCTGTAAATCCCCATGAATCCGCCTCTAACCCGGCGAGGAGCTTCTTGCGCTCCACGCCGGCTCGGCCTCACCTGTGCCCTATATATAGGAGCTCCGGGACCGCCTTGGCTTCCACATTCCAACACTGCCACCCTTGTAGCTCCTCCTGTCCTCTAGCGCTTGGAATTCGAAGATCTTCACCACTGATCGAAGCTTCTTCAACCTTCGATTCCGCCGCCATCAAGCTCGCCCGGCCATCTTCATCTACGTCCCTGGCATCGCATCGTCGCCGTCCACCTAGTGTGCACACTATCTCCGCCAGAGGACATCAAGCACATCATGTCGCGAAAATAAAATTAAAACTTTCAGCAGAGCATCCACTTGTGAGTCATAATATTGACTTAAGATATTCGGTTCAGAAGTACTGACCACAATAATTTTTCCCACGAAACCTTAACCAGCTAAATATGTTCACAAACCCCATCTCTGACTTCAAAATACTTACAACCATTACAACATATAAAAGCAGAGCATTGCAAGGTACGATAAAATCTAAGCATCAAGAGATCAGGACCTCAATGCTTCTCTACTTCAAAGCCCACTGGTTCTCCGTGTGAATTTCCTCTTCCTCCTCAGGGGTGAAGTTGTTCTTGATGTTGATTGTTCTCTTGGTGGCTTAAAAGTATATCGTACATGCATACGTTTAGAAGTAATAAATCAACATGCATTGATGCACTGTATTTCATCTAGCTGCTAATTAGTTATCACTACATGAGTATATGCCAGAGCCAATGGAGAATAATAATGATGTGTAGATAAAGAGACAACAAAGTTAGCCACGAAAGTAATCTATAAAATATTCAAAACCTTAATTTTCATAACTAGCATCATACATTTAACCCATCTCTAATATACTGTAGTTGTATAATACAGTGCAATGTAAACAAAGATAACATGTATTATCCAAAATGAGGGCACCACAATAGGCACCACAGAGACAGCAATGGGGGGCAGCAATGACGACGGAGGCCGCTGGCTCTGTAGCCGCTGCTGTGGCAGAGGTGGCGGCGACATCACCACGGTTGTGTCACAATGGTGACACTGCACATAATCAAACCTCAGATCGAAGCAAAATGAACGGGGAAGGCGAAGAGCTAGGGTTCGGGTTTAGGGGCGACAAAGGCTTACGAGCTTGAGCTGGAGGAGGTTGGTGCCCCTGGTCACGGGCGGCGGGGTTGACGGAACCGCCTGGGCCACGGCAGATGTGGCATAGGCGACGGCCCGGTTGAAGAGGGAGTCAGCCAGGGAGGAGGGAACCGCTGTGCTGGTCGTCACCACCAGATGCGAAGGGGTGGGGGAAGCACGGAGGCAGATGCACACGGGTAAGGAAGATGCGAACGGGTGAGGGAAAACCCTAGACTCCGAATATAAATAGGTACTAGGCTACATCACAGACGGTTCTAAAGTAGAACCGTCTGTCATAGACTGTTCCAATAAACAACCAACTATGATGAAGGTACATCGCAGACGGTTCTAATAAACAAACGTCTGTGATAAATACTTTGCACATATAGAGGCAGTGCTGCCTCTATATGCGCAATTAATTACAAAAACGAGTTGCCCGCTAACTGATGAAGCACGAAGGTCCTGTTCTGGCCCGATCTTTTGATGAGAAGGTAAGTTTGGTAGTAGTCGCTCAACTCTCACGATCCTAGCTACGAACTAGCAAGGCTCGAAACCACGCAATCGCTGAACTGCTCGACAAGTCGTTATCAACCGTACATGAATACCTGGATGACCTGATCACGAAGATCAATTCCTGCATACACCGAAGAAGCACGCAAGAACAAGATAGATAAGCAATCTGAAATTGCGAATAGCAATTGAAATTGTATTGATAAGTAGGGTTCCGAAGAACAATGTCGCTGTTGATCTCGCCGAACCAGAGGACAAAGTATAAAGTAGCAAAGCTAAACTTCAATCAACAAAACCCGAGAAAACTAGAGGACGGCGGCCACTATGTAGAGGAACAAGAGGGAGGAGCAGTGGTACTGTTCACACATGAACAATACCACATGAATAGTAAACCCTAGCTCTATCTCTTGATATGTCATCTTGTCTCAACGATTTTGATGCACTCGGAATGAATTTGAAGGTGAGGCTAGATCCATTGGAAAAGTCTCAGAATAGGCTTTCCAAAAAGTCCAAGAACACCCAAATCGGACTCCGTTTGCGAAAGTTATGGCCTTTTTACTAGGGCTTGTTGGGCTGTCCCAGTGTCGGATTGTTTTGGCGATTCTGACGTGCACAGAAGGAATTTAGATGTGGGGCTGATCCGTTGGAAAGATGATGAGATAGTCTTTCCATCAAGTACTCGTGGACCTCCAACGGACTCCGTATGTGAAAGTTATGTACGTTTGAAGTCGGTGCTGTCTCTAGAGGCCGAATTGGATTCCAAAATAGGTCCAGCTTGAACTCTTACAAATCAACCACTCGTTGTCTTTTATTCCTGAAAATAACAATATATTTATTAGGCAATATCATATAGTTCATGTAATATAATGGCACTCCTAAAAATGAGCTCACCTGATAATTTAAGTGAAGCGTGCGAGCTCTTGTAATTGGAACAGTAAGCATAGCAAATATAGTTGTATCCATAGGGGTTAAGTCCTCATCATCCTCCCCTTCTTAAAAACAAAGCCATCCTCGACTTTTTATAATCTAAAAATAGGGTAACAAAGAAGACAAGGTGTATGCATGGTATATGTATATGTCATCTGTTTTAACGGTTCTTCGTTGTTGCACAATTAATGTTATAAAACAACAGCGATCATACAAGCTCATTGTATTATTACCTAAAGAATAATCATATATGTTAATGAGGAAAACAAAATTTCTCACACAACAATTATTGAAACTAGTTTTGCAAATGTAAGTGAAGTATTTATGCAATTCAAATCTCTGAAGTTGTAAACTTGCAGTGGTAGCACATATGGGCAAATCAGTTGGAAATATGCCCTAGAGGCAATCATAGAGATGATTATATTTCATTATGTTCATATGTTATCTTGTTCCTTGAATGAATCATTGGTTATGAAGATTAACAAGTATGTGACTTGTTCGTGAAACTCTTTTAACTTGAATGATGTCGTTTTAAATGTATCCTTGGTCGAATGTCAATGGTCGAAACACTATTGACTCTATCGACCAGCACATTGTATTGATTCATGACCATGTTTCACCGGTCATGGGTATACAAATATGGAATAAATAATGTGAACACATGTTAGAGAACATGGGGTTGGATTGATCCACCTTGAGATACTATTGAGATTGTTATGATTCTATGTGTCGTTAGTTGGTCTCAAGCAATGATGATGTATAATCCTTAGACCTGAGATCAGCATGGTTTCCTACATGTATAATAGCACTCTTAGGGGTTGCCAATCGCTACTCGTAACTGGGTAGTTATAAAGGTAGCTTTCGGGTATGCTATGAAATATGAGGAGAAATGTGACTGGTCGGGTATGGGATTTGCCCCTCCTAATATAACAGGAGAGATGTCTCTAGGCCCCTCGTTGTAGTCAGATAAAGTAAGTGCATGGCCATGCCACTAGTGGTCGAAGTGTTCGACCACGTGAAGTTATCTGACTCTCGATCGAGAAAGTATTGAACAGTCCATGGATGATACAACATCTCACCTGGAGTTCAACTAGACATCGTGAGACAAAGGGAGAATATACGAGTAGATCACTTAGTTCGATCAGTTATGGACTGGTCGTATGGAGATACGAGCTGATCGTAGACTGGTCGAACGTAATCACAGAGTGGACGAAACCTGGTCGTAAGGAGTTACGAACTAGTCGTGACCAAATACGAACTAGTCGTATAGAGATAGGACCTAATCGTAGATCATATTGCATTAAGGTTCGTCCGATATAATTTGTGTGTATACGAGAATCGTGATGTCCTGCTAGGAACCACTAACGACTTGTGGTCGAAAAGGGTTTCCGAGTCACAACCGATTACGCATGAACCTAACAGGTCACACACTTAACAGGTTGGAACAAAACGTGTTAGGATAGGATCTGTCATGAGCACTATATAAGGAGATGCATGAGGCTGTTGGGAAGGAGTGAACGTAACAGACGAGACACACGAAAGTCGTGAGTTGAGTTGTTCCACCGAAATCCTAGCCGCCATCTTCCTGAGAGCTCTGCCATGCGACTTGGTGCTAGCACACCGGCATATGGTTGTTCCTTCCCTAGACGTGTGGATACCGTAGAGGCGCTACTGCGGTTGCTGTTGCGCTTGAGGATGATCCGCGATCTTCATAAGGAACTACAGAAGTTGCTAGAGGAGACGATCGACTCACGAGGATGCTAGACGATCGACTATGGCAACTACATCGACGCGCTCTACATTGGACCAAGCTACTCCAACTCTTCTTTCGCTGCTCTGCTGCGCGTCTGGTGGTAACGATCTGTGATCATCTACTTGCTTGGCTTCCTGGTTTACAGGGTAGAAATTTATGATTTGTTGCTATCGTAGCCTACCCATAACCCAACAAAATCTTCAACTTTTGGAATCAAACAAAGTTCATCCATATAATCAGATTTCAATTGAGCAATAGCAAATTCATCTAGCAATGGTGAAAAGATTTGTAAGTTCTTCTGTACTTCAACATCATGATGCAGATTGTCAATACTAGATGATGCAATAAGAGATGAGCACAAACACATTAAATGATCACTAAATTTTATGTTCCTCTTATAATAAACAAGATTTAGCACACAAGAATTGTTGTTTAAAATAGCAAACTTAAATTCATCCATGTGATCACAAGTTATGCATATTCGATAAACAAGAAATTGATTGTCTACACCATAATCTCCAATCAAATTAAACTTATACCCAGGGGTGTAGGCACTAGACAAGGATTTCGAACATGCAATTTTAGAAACTTTCTCCATTGCATGTGACAATTTCATAGGTGAATTCAACATAATGTAACATAAAGAATCGGCAAGAGAAATTCTAGTCAAAACTTCTTTATGTCTAACCAATTCCACATAGTCATTAGATGTGATTAACTCATCACAGGAAACACTCAAAACAACAGGCAATTTAATTATTCTATCACATGGTGCACTCAAGTCAATGCAGTCTGAATTCTGTACTTGAAACATGTGTATATTAGAATTATTTTCCATTAATTTTTGCTCTAAAATAGCATGAATAGTGGACAATTGTAGTTCTTCACAAGCATACTCACCTTGAGTGATGATAGCATCATGATCTTTACCTTTTTGGCTCTCCTCAGATGATGTAGGTGTATCCATCTCCTCATCTTCCTTCTCAACCAATGGAGTCAGTGGCTCAATCAGCTCATTCTCCTCTTCGGTATGGTTCTCAATTTTCTACAAGTTGTTAGTCACAGAAAAAGACTCAAACACAGCTTTGTTCTCATGTTTCCTATCATCAAGCATTCTTAATTTCTTCTCAATCTGACTTTCAACCTTACATGCAAGTATAAACAAATGAGGGAGAGAACCATATTCTTTGTGAACAAGAAGGTCCTGAATTGGTTGATTAAGCCCACTTAAAAATCTATTCTATGTAGCTTCGGCATGTTCCTCTAAGCCACAACGCAACAAATGATTTTTCAATTCATGATAGTATTCTCTTACATTTCTACGACCTTATTTGAAATGTTGTAATCTAGCTAACAAATAATCAGCATGATATTTAGGAACAAATTCATCTCTCAAAAGTTTCTTTAATGCGTGCCAAGTTTGAGGCATTCTTCCATGTCTACGTAAATACTTCCACCAAAGTATTTCATCCTCAACAAAAGCACTAGTGGCAGCTCTAATCTTTTACCTATCAGACCATTCATAATATTCAAATTCTTTTGTCTAAACCTTTCTTCTAGTCAACATAGGCATCAGGATCAAATTTACCAACAAAGGATGGCAAAGTTATATTAGTTTTACTGGACGTACTATCACGATTATATACATTATGTGGTGGAGAAACTTGGCTCAAGCTTGCATATTTCTATCGGACTTTCTTGCGCTCCCGTTCAATGACTCGAAGAAGACGTGGATCTATCTCGTAATCATCCCGTGAACCTGCCATAGTTAGTAGAAAACAAAGAACAAATCATAGTGTATATGTCCCTATCAACTACTAGGTTCTAGCATTTCAACCTCTTTCACAACGGCTTACCAAGTTCTTACAAGGTCTTACCAATGTAGCAAGGAAGTGGTACAACCGATGGCTGGTTCGTGATACTCACCTGTAATTAGCCCAACAATTGAAAGGAACAGAACTTACTGAGTTAGTAGGAAGTAGAGCTCGGAAGGCTTCAATATGGTAACAAGGATCAACAATAATCAAATCAATTAATGCAAGTTGAAAAATTGTTCAAAGTACTAGTCAATGTTGGTGATCCTAGCGTAATGAAAGCTAGCTAATCAAAGCCCTACTAATAGATGTGTATGTATGCACAAGCAAAGATAAATGTGACTTGATATAAGCAAAGGAAAACCTCACAACAAGTGCTACAAGAGACGCTAACCAACTACTCAAACTTATTTGTAGCGGCACAAGATTGTTCACGTGATGTAGAGCACAAAAATGGAATAACGTGCAGCATAAACAACCCTTTAGTTCAAGCAGAAAACAATAGTTAGTCTCGAGAGATAAAACATTAAAGTATTATGTGGCTTATATATGCTTGTTTGAAAGGTTTCGATGAGATCTACAACTTTATAGTTGAAGCGAACCCCAAATTCTTAAGGGAAAACCAAAAGAAATTGCAAAAACAGAAACCAAAATTTTGTGACGCGAATTCGGGGCCGAAGATGGCCGATTTTGGGGACCCTAGAGAGAGACTAGTTGCTTAGGTGTAAAGGATATGCCTCATTGTTAGCTTTCCAATGAGCACAAGAATGCCCAAAATGGATACTGTATGCAAAAAGTTATGCCCGTTTTACTGAAGGTGTCTCGGAGACGGAATCCTACTCAGACTAGAAACCGACTCGGGTTTAATCTTGAAACTGCTATATCTTTTGATTCCTTAGGCCAAACTTGCTGAAATGTTTTATGGAAGCTTGTGGCAATATGTAGAAGGGCTCCACCAATTTTCACTAGTTTTAGCAAAAGTTTGATGCACTTCTCTTTTCTTTCCTTTTGTTCTTTTTTTTTCTACTGTGGCTTTTGTTTTTGCGGTTGCCTCTTTCTCCTTCTACTATTTGGCCAGCCCTAAGGTTTGATGCAAGTCGCAAATAATGTCAACTCTCCCAAAAGATCACAGCAATCCTCTCAGGTCTTTTTTCAGATTAACAATAGCACGAAATTTCTGTTTTTGGCGCGGATTAGAGGAGTTCTAACCCACGAATTTTCTGTTTTAGATGCAAAAACTAAGAACCCTAAAAGAACGATCAAGCGATGCGAAAGAAAAACACGAGAAGCAATTTAGACAACAACCAACTAGACAATAACTAGAACTAAAGATCAGCAACTAGACACGATGATGCAACCAATGATTCAACAATGCAAAAACCAAAAAGAAAAATTGCAAGGCACAGATTGGTTTGGACAAGATGAACTAACCCTATTTTTTCGTGGACTATAGGTAGAGGAAAAATCTCACCGATCAACTGAAGCTCTGATACCACTTGATGAACTACGAAGGTCCTGTTCTGGTCCGATCTTTCGATGAGAAGGTAAGTTCGGTAGTAGTCACTCAACTCTCACGATCCTGGCTACGAACTCGCAAGGCTCAAAACCACGCAATCGCTGAACTACTCGACAAGTCGTTATCAACTATGCATGAATACCCGGATGACCTGATCACGAAGATCAATTTCTGCATACACCAAAGAAGAACGCAAGAACAAGATAGATAATCAATCTGAAATTGCGAATAGGAATTAAAATTGTATTGATAACTAGGGTTCTGAAGAATAATGTCAGTGTTGATCTCGCTGAACAAGAGGACAAAGTATAAAGTAGCAAAGCTAAATTTCAATCAACAAAACCTGAGAAAACTAGAGGGCTGCGGCCACTTTGTATAGGAACAAGAGGGAGGGGCAGTGGTACTGTTCACACGTGAACAGTACTGTATGAATAGTAAACCCCAGCTCTATCTCTTGATCCACCGTCTTGTTTCAACGATTCTGATGCGCTCGTAATGCATTTGAAGGTGAGGCTAGATCCATTGGAAAGGTCTCGGAATAAGATTTCAAAAAAGTCCAAGAACATCTAAATCGAACTCCGTTTGTGAAAGTTATGGCCTTTTTACTACAGGCTGTTGGGCTTTCCTAGTGTCGGATTGTTTTGGCGATTCTTATGTGTACAGAAGGATCTTTGCTATGGGGCTGGATCCATTGGAAAGATGACGAGATAGTCTTTCCATCAAGTACTCGTGGACCTCCAACGGACTCTATAGGTGAAAGTTATGTATGTTTGAAGTTGGTGCTGTCTCTGGAGGCTGAATTGGATTCCAAAATAGGTCCGACTTGAACTCTTGCAAATCAACCACTCGCTGTCTTTTATTCCTGAAAATAACAACATATGTATTAGGCAATATCATATAGTTCATGTAATATAATGGCACTCCTAAAAACGAGCTCACCTGATAATTTAAGTGAAGCGTAGAGCTCTTGTAATTGGAACAGTAAGCATAGCAAATATGGTTGTATCCATAGGGGTCATGTCCTCATCAGTAATAAACATACGATAAAAAAGACCACATCCTTTTTACATCACAGACGATAAAAAAAGGATCAACGATCCTATCTTAGCCTTTAAATCTTTGTAAGCCTTCTTGTTGGCTTCAGTGGTGGCGGGATTAGTGACTGTCTGCGACCTTGCACGCTCAATTCGCGCTTGTAGCCGTTCGGACTCCATAACCAAGCCCCATATAGCCTAGACGCCATCAACCCTAGTATCCTCTGTCTCGGCGAGGTCGACCTACTCTCCTGTAATTCGGATGACGTTCTCGACTCTCCGGGCTACATCCTCGGTGTGGACCAAGTAGTTCCATAGGATGATCTCCATGATGAGGTTTACTCGTCGGATGCCAGAGACCCTCACATTGGTCCGTCGGAGGAGGAGATCCAGTCTACAATTGATGGCCGCTATGGTCTCCGGTAGATCGGAGGGCTTACAACGGATGACATTACGAACGGAAGGCATATCCGTAGCTTGGTCTAGGTTGCAACCAGAGAGGTGCGAGTACACAAGCACAATGTAGGCCAATACATCCGGCACGAGAGGGGAAGCCATTTGGAGTTTTTGGAGAAACGGGATCAAGGAGGTTCGTAAGAAATCCCTTTCAAAAGGGGATGTCTATTTATAAAACAATTACTAAAGCCGGAGCGGGAGACGAAGAGATACATTGGGAGCCGTACCGACATTGGTGCGATCGTGAGACAAAGAGACACATCGCGCGGGAAACGAATGAACATATCACAGACGGTTCAGACCAGAAACCATTTGTGATACAAAATTATCACAGACGGTTCTTATTAAAGACCGTCTGTGATAATACTGTGATAATTACAATACAGACGGTTCCTGACGAAGAGACACATCACGCGGGAAACGAAGGAACATATCACAGACGGTTCAGACTAGAAACCATTTGTGATACAAAATTATCACTGACGGTTCTTATTAAAGACCGTCTATGATAATTGTAGTAGTGTATGTTCTAAACCATGTTTCCCTCTAACATCATCTAGTGAGATTAAGATCCTAATATCATTAAGTCCTAGTGAGCTTTGGCATCACTACTAGAAACCTAGTGATTTAGGTAAGCAATCTCTTGCTAATCATATCACATATGACTCTTGTTTGTTGGTTGGCATCTCTATGCCCCGGCAACCAACACCATGCCCCAAGGTCCAAAACTGTTTTGATAGCTTTGTCAAGTTAAACCAACACTATGCATGTGGGTGTCCGACATCCACCCCATCTTATCAAGATAATTAATGGTACCCTACTTTGGTAGACGTACCAATTAACGATCAAAATCATGATAGGCGCAGCAATTGGAAAGGCATCAAATTTACTTAGCTTTTCTTGAGGGATACTACTCTATCATGTTAAAACATCTAATGATAAAACATGATCAAATAGCATAACAGAAATAAACAAAAACATTCACAGATAATCAAATTAAACTATGAAATAGTATGGCCCTCAACATGATGATCTCCATCACCATTATTCCTATCCTCCGACCATCATGCTTGAAGTCTCCGACAGCATTCATCTACTAAGCAATTACTGCAAAAAGCTAGTATTGAATTACATAGGAAAATATCAAGCATCATATGTTGGCACGCAGACCATTATACAATAATATGTAGCTCAATGGCTATCTCATACTATGACACGCAGGCCATGAAAATACATGCATCACATACACAATGGGCCATACAATTCACATCAATTCCTACAAAAACGAGTTATGCATAAAATCCAATTCTATCGGTGACACGAACACATACTACCTATAACGTGCGGTATGATTACCCAGCATGGCTCTAATACCACTGAAGGGATATGGGTAGGCTACACTAGCTAGCAATTCAAAATTTCTACCATGTAAACCAGGAAGCCAAGCAAGTAAGAGATTATAGATCGTTACCACTAGACGCGCAGTGCAGCGGAAGAAGAGTTAAAGCAGCGTGATCCAACATAGAGCACGTCGATGAAGTGGTCATAGTTGATCGTGCACCATAGTCGAACGTCCAACGTAGTCGATTGTCCTCGATACCGATCGTCTCCTCCAGCAACCAATTGTGTTCCTTACCAAGGTCGTGGATCGTTCTCAAGCGCAACAGCAACCGCGGTAGCGTCTCTATGGTATCCACACGTTCAAGGATGGAACACCGTATGCCAGTGTGCTAGCACCAACTCGCACGGTAGGGCCCTCTCGAGAAGATGGCGCCTAGGGTTTCGGTGGAGCAACTCATGTTGCGTGTCTATCTCGTATATCTCACCCAATAGCATCATGCACCTTCTTATATAGAGCCCATGATGGATCCTAAACGAACACGTTTGTTCCAACCCGTTAAGTATGTGACCCTGTAGGTTCATGCGTAATTGGTTGTGACTCGAAAACCCTTTACCATGAGTCGTTAGTGGTTCCTAGCAGGACATAACGATTCCCGAATACACACAAATTATATCAGATAAACCTAAATGCAATACAATCTACGATCAGGTCCTTGTCACTAACGACCAGTTCGTTACTCCTTACGACCAAGTTTCGACCACTTAGTGATTATGTTCGACCAGTCTACGACCAGCTCATATCTCCATACGACTAGTCTGTATCTGATCGAACTAAACGATCTACTCATGATACGGGGGGTCCTGATCTTCTCGATGTAGGATCGAAGATAACTTGCATGCTTGACTTCACAAATCATAGTTGCTCACCCGATGCCAATGCATGAACTTGCAACTCTTTAATTCACCCAATCTCACGTGTACTCCACTCGACCACCAAGTGGAGTTTTACCGATCCATCAATTCCCAATGGAAAGACAGAACGGTCTTTGGAAGAAAACACCCTCTTCCCCTTCAAGTTTTCGGCCTTCACCAAACTTCTTGGAAGAATCAAGCGTTGATGCAAAAAAGCAATCAAAATCTTTAATCGTGGTATGAGGATACAATGGAGGTCTACCCCTCAATATATAGTGCCCTTCTCCACCTTATGGCTGGCCAAGAGGCCCTACTCCAACTCTATTTTGGAATTAGAACTCCTACTCCAATTCATACATAATCTAAAACAAAAAGGAAACTCTTACTTTACAACCGTCATATTGTTTCGGACATATCTTTTGATACAGGACAAATCTGTGGCTGAGAGAGGATCCGTTGGATTGGGATTGATGTTATATTTCCAACAAGTACAAGAACACTCAAATCAGACTCCGTTTGTGAAAGTTATGACCTTTTTAATCTGAACTGTACTGCTGATTCCGAATCCGAATTTCATGCTGATTTCGAATCCGAATTGAATCCAAATCTTCCTATCTTCAATTTCATTAATTGAAACGACTTGAATCCGTGTGAAACTTGAGAAAAGGACTCTTGTAAACCTTTGGAAAGTCATGCCATAGCTGGATATCCTCCCAAGATGTCGTACAAGCAACGGAATCATCAACTTTGTCAACTCTCGCGCGTCGGTCGGTCTGAATGTGCAGCATGCACTCGAATAGCCATAACTTTTTATAGAAAGCTCAAAATCACACGTCGTTTGATCCGTTGGACGTAGACTTGATAAACTTTTCAAATATCTATATTGTGCCTGATAGATCCTTCTGAGTTGCTGCGAAGATCATCGTGAACTTCAAGATCAGTGTGGCGCCATCTATTGTTCATCTCATTCACCCATACCCCCCATGCCTCCCATGAGCTGCATGCTATTTTTGCGAGCATCGAAACACCCCGAGAAACATCATGTTCTTGATATTCATATAGACCATCTCCTTCAAACCTAACAATAAGCGATGACCTGCTATTATGTAGTATAATGTTGTCAACTAAACTAAAAGGAAATTCAGGGAACAGATTCACCTGTTGGTTAAGCTTCTTTGCACAAGCTTCACCCACAAGCTTCTCTTGTTCTTCAACTCTTTTAGTAAGGTCATGTTGTTCTGAGGGACTTGATGAATTGAAAACACTATATGGAACAACATAACTAAGGATGTCCGCATCATCCTCCCTTTCTTCAAGAAAAGCCGTCCTCGGCTTTTGATAGCCCGAAAATGTGCTAGACAAAGAGAACAACGTATATGCATGGTATATGTATGAAAATATTCATCTTGAAGTGCAGCAATGATCTGAAAATTCAAGCCTGCTTTGAAGTATGTCTTTTCTTGATATGCACTAGTGATATTGGCACGACGCATTGCATGATTCAACTCAAAATAGTAATCTTGGACAACTTTGCATCCTTGTCTAATGCTCACCACATGGCGTAGTAGTTCCCGCTCATAATAGGATAGAACAAATTCTCTTCTCATGGCCCTTTTTAAATAGACCCAAGATGTAATGAATCGTTTTCCACTTAGTTGTTGCCACCAACTAGAGGCATAGTCCTTAAAAAAACATTGTAGCCAGTCTCACTTCCTTGGCTTCTGATTCAAACTTTTGGGATTCAAGCTCGAACTCCATGTCTTGTACCCACTCAAGATACTCCTCTGGATCATTACTTCTATAGAAGGGAAGATACGTATACTCACGATATGCCATTATTAGTAGCGAAGTAAAGAATATGTATGTAGGTGTATGTGTATCTCTCAAACTCACTTGTCTTACCAAATCATGTTCTTACCTTTCCGAAGTAAATTGAGGTCAAAAACTCACACTTGATATTAGGTGAGAACAACATGATAATTGAGCGAATTTCAAGAGCAAGTCAAAACACGACAACGGATGTTATGTGGAGCTTGGTATGGATACCTACTTAATTTGAAAATTCTAGATATTGTAAAGCTAAGTAAATATCCAAACTAGAATTCAATGCCTAGTTGCCGATCACAAAGATATAAATGAAAATCAAAGCAACTCACACGCAAAGATATTGGAACTTAGTGCAATCAAGGAATAAGCTACGTAAGTTATAAGTGAAGAACAAAATAGCTCGTATTGCACAAGTTATAGAAAGACGCTAGCTAGTTGCAAATAACGAAACTAGGGCACAAGATTGCACAAAATATTGATATTCTAACAATTGAATCAAGAATGAGTGGGGATTTTTGCTCAAGTTTATGGTTTGGCTTTGCACTTTCTTTTTTATTTTCTCTTTCTTTTTTTTTGTCTCTCTCTCTCTTTTTGTCTCTTCTTTTTTTTCCTTCCTTTTTTGAACTATGGCCGGAATTCTTGTTCTACCAAAATGAGCACAAAATTCTTTCCCACCTTTTGATCTTTGAACAATCGCAAGAACAAAAATATTAATATGTAGCCCTAAGCAACGATTTAGCCAGTCTTAAATAGGTTCAAAGTATTCGCAAAAGGATTGAAAGGTTCACAAAGGATAAATTGATGTCTCACTTCTTTTTCTGTTATTTTTTTTATATAAACACGACTAAAAATAAGATCAAACTAGGCTCAAATAAAAAGCAACGCAAAAGAATTCAAGATCAGCAAACTAAACTTGATTCTAATGGACAAAAACTTAACAAAACTCACTAGAATAACAAATTAAATACTACGGCTGAAAGAAAAAAAAATTGTATGGCTTTTTCATGTATAGGAAAAAATGAAATTTAGATAACTAGATAAAGATCCTACCAAGTCAGCGGAGCTCTGATACTAAGATGATACGGGGGGTCCCGATCTTCTCGACGTAGGATCGAAGATAACTTGCACGCTTGACTTGACAAATCGTAGTTGCTCACCCGATGTCAATGCATGAACTTGCAACTCTTTAATTAGTCCAATCTCACGTGTACTTCACCCGACCACCAAGTGGAGTTTTACCGATCTCTCAATTCCCAACGGAAAGACAGAATGGTCTTTGGAAGAAAACGCCCTATTCCCCTTCAAGTCGTCGGCCTTCACCAAACTTCTTGGAAGAATCGAGCGTTGATGCAAAAAGCAATCAAAATCTTTAATCGTGGTCTGAGGATACAATGGGGGTCTACCCCTCAATATATAGTGCCCTTCTCCACCTTATGGCTGGCCAAGAGGCCCTACTCCAACTCTATTTTAGAATTAAAACTCCTAATCCAATTCAGACATAATCTAAAACAAAAAGGAAACTCTTACTTTACAACCGTCATATTGTTTCGAACATATCTTTTGATACGGGATGAATCTGAGGCTGAGAGAGGATCCGTTGGATCGGGATTGAAGTTATCCTTCCAACAAGTACAAGAACACTCAAATCGGACTCCGTTTGTGAAAGTTATGACCTTTTTAATCCGGACTGTACTGCTGATTCTGGATCCGAATTTGATGCTGATTCCGAATCCGAATTGAATCCAAATCTTCCTATCTTCAATTTCATTAATTGAAACGAATGGAATCCGTGTGAAACTTGAGAAAAGAACTCTTGTAAACCTTTGGAAAGTCATGCCATAGCTGGATATCCTCCCAAGATGTCATACAAGCAACGGAATCATCAACTTTGTCAACTCTCATGCGTCGGTCGGTCTGAATGTGCAGTATGCACTCGAATAGCCATAACTTTTTATAGAAAGCTCGAAATCACATGCCGTTTGATCCGTTGGAAAGTAGACTTGATAAAATTTCCAAATATATATATTGTGCTTGATAGATCCTTCTGAGTTGCTGCGAAGATCATTGTGAACTTCAAGATCAGTGCGGCGCCATCTATTGTTTATCTCATGCACCCATACCTCCCATGCCTCCCATGAGCCGCATGCTATTTTTGCGAGCATCAAAACACCCCAAGAAACATCATGTTCTTCATATTCATATGAACCATCTCCTTCAAACCTAACAATATTGTCAGCTAAACTAAAGGGAAATTCAAGGAACAGATTCACCTGTTGGTTAAGCTTCTTTGCACAAGCTTCACCCACAAGCTTCTCTTGTTCGTCAAATCTTTTAGTAAGCTCATGTTGTTCTGAGGTACTTGATGAATTGAAAACACTATATGGAACAACATAGCTAAGGATGTCTGCATCAACTCATGTATTATCTCTTTGCCTCACGATATCTGGTTGAACTCCAGGTGAGATATTATGTCATCCATGGACTGTTCAATGCTTTTTTGATCAAGTGACGGATAACTTCATGTGGTCGATTCTTCGACCACTAGTGGCATGGCCATGCACTTTGTTTATCAGACCACATCAAGGGGCCTAGAGATATCTCACCTGTTATGTTAGGAGGGGCAAATCCCATATCCGACCAATCACATATTCCTCCGCATGTTTCATAGCATACCCGAAAGGTACCTTTATAACTACCCAGTTACGAGTAGCGTTTGGCAACCCCTAAGTGTACTATTACACATGTAGAAAACTATGTTGATCTCGGGTCTAAGGATTATACATCATCATTACTTGAGACCAACTAATAACAAATGAAATCATAACAATCTCAACAGTGTCTTAAGGTGGGCCAATCCAACACCATGTTCTCTAACATATGTTCACATTATTGATTCGATGTCCCTATATCCATCACCGGTGAAACATGGTCATCAATCAATACATGTGCTGGTCAATAAGTCACTAGTGTTTCGACCAGTGACATCAGACTAGGGATTCATTTAGAATGACATCATATAAGTTAGAGAGCTTCACCAACAAGTCACATACTTGTTAATCTTTATAACTGATGATTCATTCAAGGAACATAATAACATTTATTCAATAACTCATAAACATAGATATTATACAATCATCTCTATGAATGTCTCTAGGGCATATCACCAGCAGTTTTTGCCGGTGGCATTGCAAAAATAGAATTACATATATAGGTATAGTCAGTTCGAGACGCGTTATTACGAAGTGTGATATAGGATTATTGTGTTGTAGCACGTACCAAAAATCACATCTTGTGTTACAATATGACGCTCGATTCCTTATGTGTCCCTCCCTCGGCAACATAGGCATCGAACGACCTACGTGATTCCAAAAAGTTATCATCGACCATTTCAAACGAAGGAAGACTACAATAGAGTTATGTATGGAGGAAATGAGCATACCTGTCGAGTATTCCTTGCACAAGGGTGAAGTCGTGGTTTTTTTTAGTAGGGAATCAAGGTATACTACCTTGTTTCTCTTTGGTACAATGACTAAAAGGATCCAGTAGAACCTACTCATGTATGTTGCTATAGTCATTAAACCTAAGTTTGTGTTGCGTATAAAGTACAAATGAAATTTGAATAGCAAGTAGTGAAGTACTTACTTCTGGTTATAGAGCACCAGTATGTAGTCCTTGTCGCCTGAGTAAGCAATCTCGTCGTTATGTAATTCACGATGTAGGATGCGTCTTGGGTGATGTATTGCTCAGAGATCAAGTGTGGGTCTAGGAAACCCACCGGTTCTCGCCATCGCCAGGCATTTTTCATCATGTATATGTTGGAAATATGCCCTAGAGGCAATCATAGAGATGATTATATTTCATTATGCTCATAATATTGGATAATTTGTTATCTTGTTCCTTGAATGAATCATTGGTTATGAAGATTAACAAGTATGTGACTTGTTGGTGAAACTCTTTTAACTTGAATGATGTTGTTCTAAATGTATCACTGGTCGGATGTCAATGGTCGGAACACTATTGACTCCATCGACCAGCACATTGTATTGATTGATGACCATGTTTCACTGGTCATGGGTATACAGATATCGAATCAATAATGTGAACACGTGTTAGAGAACATGGGGTTGAATTGACCCACCTTGAGACACTATTGAGATTGTTATGATTCTATGTGTCGTTAGTTGGTCTCAAGCAATGATGATCTATAATCCTTAGACCTAAGATTAGCATGGTTTCCTACATGTGTAATAGCACTCTTAGGGATTGCCAATCGCTACTCGTAATCGGGTAGTTATAAAGGTAGCTTTCGGGTATGCTATGAAACATGCGGAGGAATGTGACTGATTGAACATGGGATTTGCCCCTCCTAACATAACAAGAGAGATGTCTCTAGGCCCCTCATTGTGGTCGGATAAAGAAAGTGCATGGCCATGCCACTAGTGATCGAAGTGTTCGACCACATGAAGTTATCCGACACTCGATTGAGAAAGTATGGAACAGTCCATGGATGACACAACATCTCACCTGGAGTTCAACCAGACATTGTGAGGCAAAGGGAGAATACACGAGTAGGTCGCTTAGTTCGATCAGTTATGGACTAGTCGTAAGGAGATACGAGCTGGTCGTAGACTGGTCGAACGTAATCACAGAGTGGTCGAAACCTGGTCGTAAGGAGTTACGAACTGGTCGTATAGAGATAGGACCTAATCATAAGTGATGAGGACCTGGTCGTAGATCATATTGCATTAAGGTTCGTCTGATATAATTTGTGTGTATACGGAAATCGTTATGTCCTGCTAGGAACCGCTAATGACTTGTGGTCGAAAAGGGTTTTCGAGTCACAACTGATTACGGATGAACCTAACGGGTCGCATACTTAACGGGTTGGAACAAACCAGTACGGATACAATTCATCAAACGAGTTCGGATAGGATCCGTCACGAGCACTATATAAGGAGATGCATGAGGCTGTTGGGATGGGCGTGAACGTAACAGACGAGACACACGAAAGTCGTGAGTTGTGTTGTTCCACCGAAACCCTAGCCGCCATCTTCCTGAGAGCTTTGCTGTGTGAATTGGTGCTAGCACACCGGTGCATGGTTATTCCTTCCCTGGATGTGTGGATACCGTAGAGGTGCTACTGCAGTTGCTGTTGCGCTTAAGGACGATCCGCGATCTTCATAAGGAACTGCAGAGGTCGCTGGAGGGGACGATCGACCACGACCACCGCACCGACGTGCTTGACACTGGACGATTGACTACGACCACTACATCGACGTGCTCTCTACGTTGGACCAGGCTGCTCCAACTCTTCTTCCGCTGCTCTACACGTCTGGTGGTAACAATCTGTGATCATTTACTTGCTTGGCTTCCTGGTTTACGTGGTAGAAAATTTTGATTTGTTGCTATCGTAGCCTACCCGTATCCCTACAGTGGTATCAGAGCCATCCTGCGTAATTTTTGATCTAGATCGGTCGCATATAATTGATATGTGGTAGTAGTAAATTGGATTTATTGCTGGTCGGGTCTGGTAACCTAGATCGGTTCATAGAGATGGAACAATCTAGGCCCTGGTTGATAAGATCGATCGGTTTTTCGTTGGTAGTAGATGGGTCTACGAGGAGGTATGAGCTATAAGGACCAGATGGTGTATTGCGCTTGTTCACGACCATACTGCATATCAATCCTACCAGTCGGAATTCCTCCATTGGAGTATGTCGCAGCGTGTGGTCATATCAAGGCAATGATTGGATTGGGACCGCCGTGCTGGGTATTCGTACCGCGCGCTATAGGTAGAGTGTGTTCATGTCGCCCGATAGAATTGGATTCTGTGCATAACATGTTTTTGCAGGGATTGATGTGAATAGTATGACCCATAATGTATGAGATGCATGTATGTGCGTAATATTCATGACATGTGTGTCATGCTTATTGCAGTCCAAGGCTGTCTATATTTGTATAATGACCTGCGTGTCGACTTGTGATGCTTCTTTACTCCTTGTGATTCATTACTAGTGCTATTAGGAGTAGTGGCTTAGTGGGAGTACTTGGAGGAGTTGACCACTTGGAGACATGGCAAACAGGATGCATGGCGATGGAGATCACCATGTGGAAGGGTCATACTATATCACAATGCAATTTGATTGTCTGTGAATGCCTTTATGTTTTTGTTCATTTATTTCTATGCATGTTATATAATTGCTTTAAATGCTTTTAACATGGTAGAAGTAAAATTCTCTCAAATAATGTTAAGTTAAATTGATGCCCTCCCAATTGGCTGCACCATCCAAAGTCATGTATTTTAATGGTAGGTCTTGCTAAAGTAGAGTGTCATTAATATTCCTTGACTAGATGGGTTTGTGTTAGACACTTACACGCATAGCATTGGTTTTACTTGACAAGGTCATCATAACGGTTATGGACCTTGGGGCATAGGTTTGGATGCCGGAGCATAGAGATGTTGCCCAACAACAAGAGTCATATAGAGATATGATTAGCTAAGGGTTCCTTATCAAATTCACTAATCTTCTAGCAGTGATGCCAAAGCTCACTAGTAGATTAACTGATTGTGGGTCTTGAATCACTAAATGTCATAAGAGGGATATGTTATTTAGTGGGAGTATATTTATTGAATTGTTTAATAGAAGTTACTTGAACATATGTCTTAGCTTTGCATATTTTATGTTGTAGATCATGGCACCAACTGCTGTACCTACATCTAGTTTTGCATTACGTTCGATACTTGTTAAGGAAAAACTGAATGGAACAAATTTTGCGGATTGGTCCCGCAACCTAAGAATTGTTCTTAGGCAAGATAAAAAGGAACATGTTCTAGAGGAACCAATTCCAGATGTGCCTACTGAAAATATTGCTGCTAATCTTAAAACTGCCTATAAAAGGGCATGTGATGAGTCCCTTGATGTTAGCTGTCTCATGCTTGCTGCTATGAATTCAGACCTTCAGAAGCAGTTTGAGAACATAGAGGCCTACGATATGATCGTGGCACTCAAAGGCATGTTTGAGACACAAGCAAGAACTGAGAGATATGAGATTTCAAAGAAATTATTTGGGAGTAAGCTAGCTGAGGGAAGTTCGGTGAGCCCACATGTGATCAAAATGGTTGGTTACACACAGAGCTCGGAAAAAATTGGTTTTCCACTTAGCCAAGAGTTGGCTATAGATTTGATTCTTGCTTCGCTTCCTGCAAGCTATGGACAGTTCATTCTGGACTTCCATATGAATGGCTTAGACAAGAATCTCACTGAACTGCATATGATGCTTAAGACTGTAGAAGACAGCATTAAGAAAAGCAATTGTCATGTGATGATAGTGCAAAAGAGTACAAGTTTGAAGAAGAAGGCTAATACTTGGGTCAAAGGTAAGGGCAAGTCTAAAGTTTCGGACGAGATCCAAACTAACAAGCATAAGCCCAAGACTAAGTCTGGCCCGCCTCAAGAGAATGAATGCTTTTACTGCAAAGAACCAGGCCATTGGAAAAGGAACTGCAAGAAATACATGGCTGTTCTGAAAAGGAATGGTGGAACTAAACCTTCCACTTCAGGTATTAATGTTATAGATGTTTTTCTTGCTGACTCTTCTGTTAGCTCATGGGTATTTGATACCGGATTGGTTGCTCATATTTGTAATTCAATGCAGAGTCTAACAAAGAGTAGGAAAATTGCAAGGGGCGAGATGGATCTTCGCGTCGGGAATAAAGCAAGGGTTGCTGCATTAGCCGTCGAAACTTTGCCATTACTTTTGCCTTCAAGATTTATTATGGAACTAAATAATTGTTATTATGTTCCAGCCATAAGTAGAAACATCATCTCTGCACCATGTTTGATGGCAGAGGGTTATAAATTCATAATAGAGAACAATGGTTATTCTGTATTTTTGAATGAAATGTTTTATGGCTATGCTCCTATTTTGAATGGGTTGTATATTTTAAATCTTGATGATGCATCTGTCTATAACATTAATGCAAAGTGTCTTCGGCCTAATGATTTGAATTCCACTTTCATTTGGCATTGTCGTTTGGATCACATAAGTGAGAAACGCATGAAGAAGCTCCATGATGATGGAACTCTAAACTCATTTGATTTAGAATCATTTGAAATATGTGAATCTTGACTACTCGAAAAGATGACCAAGACACCTTTCACTGGTCGGAGTGAGAGGGCGTCCGACCTGTTGGCACTCATATATACTAATGTGTGTGGACCAATGAGCACGACAGTTAGAGGTGGTTTTCAGTACTTCATTACTTTCGCCGATGACTATAGTAGATATGGATATATCTATTTAATGAGGCACAAGTCGGAATCCTTTAAAAAGTTCAAGGAGTTTTAGAATGAGGTACAGAATCAACTTGGCAAGACAATCAAATCTTTGCGATTTGATCGTGGAGGTGAATTTTTGAGTCATAAGTTTGGTGATCATTTGAAACAATGTAGAATTGTTCCATAGCTTACACCACCGGGCACTCCACAATGGAATAGGGTGTCTGAGCGGCGTAATTGGACCTTGTTGGATATGGTTCGATCAATGATGAGCCAATCAGATCTACCGTTGTATTTTTGGGGTTACGCTCTAGAAACTGTTGCTTTCACTTTAAATAGGGTACCATCTAAATTAGTAGATAAGACACTATATAAGATATGGACTGGAAAGAGTCCTAGTTTGTCTTTTCTAAAGATTTGGGGATGTGATGTCTATGTTAAACGTTTGATGTCTGACAAACTCACACCCAAGTCCGGTAAGTGCTTCTTTGTGGGGTATCCTAAGGAAACTAAAGGATATTGTTTTTATAATCGGGTTGATAACAAAGTGATTGCCCGTAATGGTGTCTTCTTGGAGAAAGAGTTTCTTTCCAAAAGAGTCAGTGGGAGCAAGGTGCAACTCGAAGAAATTCGGAAAGCATCTGAAAGTGCTTCAACTCCCACTGAACCTCTATAGGATGAACAAAATGTTGTTGAACTTGTAGATGAGGCATCAGCCCCACATAGATCAAAAAGGCTACATCTATTGCCTATAAGGTATGGGCATGACGTATTATTGTTGAATAATGATGAGCCTAAAACTTATGCGGAAGCGATGATGGACCCAGACTCTGACTCATGGCATGAGGCCATGAGATCCGAAATAAAGTCCATGCATGATAATCAAGTTTGGAACTTGGTTGATGCACCTAATGGTATTAAGACCATTGAGTGCAAGTGGATTTTTAAGAAAAAGATAGATATGGATGGAAATGTTCACATTCATAAGGCATGACTGGTTGCGAAGGGTTTCAAACAATTTCAAAGTGTTCATTATGATGAAACCTTCTCTCCTATCGTGATGCTTAAGTCTATTCGAATCATTCTAGCTATTGCTGCATATTTTGACTATGAGATATGACAAATGGATGTCAAAACGGCTTTCCTTAATGGAAACCTAAGTGAGGATGTGTACATGACACAGCCTGAGGGTTTTATCGATCCAAAGGAAGCTAGAAAGGTATGCAAGCTTAATAAATCTATCTATGGATTGAAGCAAGCATCTCGGAGTTGGAACATGCATTTTGATGAAGTGGTCAAAGGGTTCGACTTCATCAAGAACGAAGAAGAACCTTATGTTTACAAAAAGGATAGTGGGAGCAAGCTTGTGTTTCTGATCTTGTATGTAGATGACATACTACTGGTCGGAAATGATATTTCAATGCTTGAATCTGTTAAAACTTCATTAAGAAATAGTTTCTCAATGAAAGATTTAGGAGATGCAGCATATATTCTTGGTGTAAGGATCTATAGAGATAGATCTAAGAGGCTAATTGGATTAAGCCAGGATATGTACATAGACAAAGTGTTGAAACGGTTCAACATGCAAGATTCCAAGAAAGGTTTCTTGCCCATGACACATGGCATTAATCTTAGCAAGAGTCAGTGTCCTACGACCACTGATGAGCGAGACAAAATTAGTAGAATTACATATGCTTCGGCTGTTGGATCTATCATGTATGCCATACTATGTACACGACCAGATGTATCATATGCTCTAAGTGTTATGAGCAGGTAGCAAGCTGTTCCCGGTGAAGGTCACTAGACAGCTGTGAAAAACATCCTTAAGTACTTGAGAAGGACTAAGGATGCGTTCCTAGTTTATGGCGGTGATGAAGAGCTCGTTGTAAATGGTTACACCGATGCAAGCTTCCAAACTGACAAAGATGATTATCGTTCGTAATCTGGTTTTGTATTCATTTTGAATGGAGGAGCAGTGAGCTGGAAGAGTTCCAAGCAAAAATGGTTGATGATTCTACGACGGAGACCGAGTACATTTCGGCTTCTGAAGCTGCGAAAGAAGGTGTTTGGATAAGGAAGTTTCTTGCTGAGTTGGGTGTGGCTCCGAGTGCCTCGAGCCCAATGGATCTCTATTGTGACAACAATGGAGCCATTGCTCAGGCTAAGGAGCCTAGATCCCATTAGAAGTCCAAACATATACTCAGGCGTTATCATCTTATTCGCGAGTTAGTGAATAGAGGAGATGTTAAGATATGCAAAGTTCATACGGATTTAAATGTTGTTGATCCGTTGACAAAGCCTCTCACACAGCCCAAGCATGAGACGCACACAAGAGCTATCGGTATTAGATGCCTAAATGATTGACTCTAGTGCAAGTGGGAGACTGTTGGAAATATGCCCTAGAGGCAATCATAGAGATGATTATATTTCATTATGTTCATAATATTAGATAATATGTTATCTTGTTCCTTGAATGAATCATTGGTTAAGAAGATTAACAAGTATGTGACTTGTTGGTGAAACTCTTTTAACTTAAATGATGTCGTTCTAAATGTATCCCTGGTCGGATTTCAATGGTTATATTGTATTGATTGATGACCATGTTTCACCGGTCATGGGTATACAGATATCGAATCAATAATGTGAACACATGTTAGAGAACATGGGGTTGGATTGACCCACCTTGAGACACTATTGAGATTGTTATGATTCTATATGTCGTTAGTTGGTCTCAAGCAATGATGATGTATAATCCTTAGATCAGATATCAGCATGGTTTCCTACATGTGTAATAGCACTCTTAGGGGTTGCCAATCGCTACTTGTAACTGCGTAGTTATAAAGGTAGCTTTCGGGTATGCTATAAAACATGCAGAGGAATGTGACTGGTCTGATATAGGATTTGCCCATCCTAACATAACAGGAGAGATGTCTCTAGGCCCCTCATTGTGGTCAGATAAAGAAAGTGCATGGCCACATCACTAGTGGTCGAAGTGTTCGACCACGTGAAGTTATCCGACACTCCATCAAGAAAGTATTGAACAGTCCATGGATGACACAACATCTCACCTGCAATTCAACCAGACAACGTGAGGCAAAGGGAGAATGCACGAATAGGTCGCTTAGTTCGATCAGTTACAAACTGATCGTATGGAGATACGAGCTGGTCATAGACTGGTCGAACGTAATCATAGAGTGGTTGAAACCTGGTCGTAAGGAGTTACGAACTGGTCATGACCAAATACAAACTGGTCATATAGAGATAGGACCTGGTCGTAGATCATATTACAATAAGGTTCGTCCGATATAATTTGTGTGTATACGGGAATCATTATGTCCTGCTAGGAACCGCTAATGACTCGTGGACAGAAAGGGTTTCTGAGTAACAACCGATTATGCATGAACCTAACGAGTCACACACTTAATGGGTTGGAACAAACTTGTACAGATACGATCCGTCAAACATGTTCAGATAGGATCCGTCACGAGCACTATATAAGGAGATGCATGAGCCTATTCGGAGGGTGGTGAACATAACAGACGAGACACACAAAAGTTGTGAGTTGAGTTGTTCCACCGAAACCATAGCCGCCATCTTCCTGAGAGCTCTGCCGTGCGACTTGGTGCTAGCACACCGGCGTATGGTTGTTCCTTCCCTGGACGTGTGGATACCGTAGAGGCACTACTGCAGTTGCTGTTGCGCTTGAGGACGAAACGCGATCTTCATAAGGAACTGCAGAGGTCGCTGGAGGAGTTGATCGACCACGACCACCGCACCGACGTGCTCGACGCTGGACGATCGACTACGACCACTACATCGATGCGATCTACGTTGGACCAAGCTGCTTGAACTCTTCTTCTGCTGCTCTGTGCGTCTGGTGGTAACAATCTGTGATCATCTACTTGCTTGGCTTCCTGGTTTACGTGGTTGAAAATTTTGATTTGTTGCTTTCGTAGCCTACCCGTATCCCTACAATATCTACACATAAGAAATGAGTTGTGACATTTATCGGTATTACGTGAATGTAGAACTTGATTGTACACACTTACGGTGTCCAGCATCGTAGAAGTAAGGCATCGAAGGCATTGAGGTTGAATAGGTCGAATAAGTCTTCGAAGCCCACGACGAAGTGGCCCGGCTCGTGGAAGAAATGTTCCTTCGTGTATCTGACAGTGATTCCAGTATCGTACCCCTTCTCTTTGGTCTTTCGCATGTACCAGACATGCAAAGACTGGCAACCTACTCCAGTGTGAGCTAATACTGTGTCGGGGGCCAACGGACTTCCGAGAGAGTATTCCCTGGGCTTGGGAGGCGCCTTAATGTTCTTTGATTTTGATTTGGCCATAACGACTCGCCCGCTACACATCTTCCCATGAGACGACTCGGGAACCAATACGGCGACACGCTTTTCTTGTTCCTTCCGCATCTTCTCCATGGGAACCGATGAAGCAGCCTTCTGAAGCGAAGGTTCGGGTGGAGGCATCAAGGGTCCTATTGGAGAGGCATGGTCGTGTCGACATCGCGGCACTGCAGGGTCCTGGGCGATGTCCTTCTTAGGCCACTGGATAAAAGTGTACATGGCATTCTCTAGTGTTTTGATGTCTTCGTTCGGGCGAATCTCTAGTGGGACGGCCATGAAATTGTCATGTACCAGGGGCATAACCATGCACCAGTTGGGCACCATGCAGCACTATCCCTTCCTGGCATAGATACGCCATCCTCCACTGTAACATCCCAATTTTCTAAGCTTTAAAAAACTTTTAAATAGTTAGTAGGAAGAAAACTCATCATTTGGATTTATTTGATTTTAATTCAAAAGCTTAATATTAGACTTTGTGCCTCAAAACAATTTAATATGATTAAAGTCAACATCAACAATGGTCAAAACTATTTTATTTGGATTCTATGTGCTTGGATGTATTTTCTAGATTTTTCAAGAATTTTTCCAAGTTCATTTGCTATTTTCTATTGCCATTTGGAATTTCTAGTATTTTATAAAATAGAAAACGTAATTAAAATCTCGGAAATCTCTTTGGGCCTAAACCAAACCCTTTTCCTTTCGGCCCAGCTCCTGTGCGGCCTAGTGCTCTCGCGTGTGCGCCTGCCTCCACTGACATGAAGGTCCCGCATGTCAGCCTCTCCTTTTCTTTCATCGCATGCGCTCAAATCAGTCTGAGCCGTCCGATTGTCTTTGAACGGTCCGATGAGGTTTGGCTGTTCGGACAATCCGAACGTCACACTCAGTTTGAACCGTCCGATCAAGGATGGACGGTCAGACCTAATGGGTGGTTCGAGCGGTCCGAACATCACCAGCAGTTTGGACTGTCCGATCAAAATTGGACGGTTAGATCAAGTGGTCCGAACGTCTCCGTTCGCTCGCACCGCTCAGCTTTGCTGCCAGGTGGGCCCTGCATCTTCGTCGTCTTCGACTTAGTTTCGTCTTCGCCGAGTTGCCGCCGCTGCCGCCATTGAAGAGCTTCAAGGCCCGTACAACACCGGGACTTTCCTAACTAAAACCTTTCCATTTTCTTTGCTATACTCGATCTCCTATCTTTTCGCATCCGTATCTGCTCCCAATCGGCACTGACTCGAACTCTATCTCCAAGATCAAACGAACCCGAAGAAATCCCAAATTGGGGATTTCCTAATCCGTGCCGCCCGACCCCTATAAAAGGCACCCCTGGGATCGCAAGAGCACCCGCATCAAGAACCCTAGCTCAATTTCACCCCGATTGCCCTAGCGCTGCCACAATCAAGCTTTTAGGGTTTTTCGCTACCGTCAGTTTTTCTTCAATTCCGCCGCCGCCGGTGACGCATTGCTTCCGTGGAGTGCACCGTCGCCTTCCTCATCTTCAGAGCTACCTCCAGAGCCCTTCGTCGTCATCGGAGCGTCGTCGGAGCCTTCATCCGACAAAAACCCGAAGTTCCCCTCCGCTTCGAGCTCGCCGCCGGCCACCACCGTCCACCTCGACCACCCGGAGTTGGTCCATCAGGTGCACAATAGCGCCAGCTACCCAACGCGACCACTCTCCACCGGTAGATCGCCGCCGTTCACCCGTTGCCTTCGGGACCAGTGCGCCACCGCATCGCCGTCGAGCCACGTCAGAGCCATCTCAGCGCCAGATCAGCCTCCGTGCGTGCGTGGCAGCTATGTGGCGCTGAATCATCAACCGCATGCCACCTCGCTCCAGATCGGTTCGGTAGACGTAGTCCACCATGAACCAGGTCGCTGACGTTTGGGCTCCACACATCAGTGATTTATTTTTCTTTCTTAATCCAGGATTTTCAATTGGAAAATAATTCAGATTATTCTAAAATTAGGGTTTCTTTTAGATTCAAACTTCCAATTGGAAAATAATTCAGATTATTCTAAAATTAGGGTTTCTTTTAGATTCAAACTTCCAAAGCTCATATCTTTTGCATCCGAACTCCATTTGAGCCCATTCAAATTTCTAAATTTATCTAAATTCAAGATCTATTTACCTGAGATTTTTATTTAATTTTTGGAGTTTCTGGAGTTTTTGCCACTAAGAATAAATTGGAAGTTTTGCATCTTAAGCATACTCTGTTAGTCTAGTCGCCTGGAGCAAAGTTAAGTTCTAAAGTGACTTGTTTAGGAGCTAAGTTACTCATAGCTGGAGTTGAGTTTCTAGCCAATCTAATTGTTCTAGACACCCAGACCTTAGATGTCATTCTTGGTATGGATTAGTTAACCAAGTACAAAGCCGTGTTAGATTGTGGCCGAAGAGCCGTAAGAATTGAGGATACTAGAGGAAACAAGGTAGAGTTTCAAGCTACCTCAGTGCGTGATGGACATTTGCTAGTCAATAGCCTGAAGACAGTTGCTTAGGAAGATGTGTCTATTGTTAGAGAATATCCAGATGTGTTTCCGGAAGAATTACCAGGAATGCCACCAGACCGCGACATCGAGTTTGTCATCGATCTAGTGCCAGGAACAACACCAATTTCTAAGAGACCCTATCGGATGCCAGCCGATGAGCTAGTGGAAATGAAGAAGAAAATAGAAGAAATTTTGGAGAAAGGTTTTGTGAGACCTAGTTCGTTGCCATGGGGAGCACCAGTTTTGTTCGTTAGGAAGAAGGATGGAAGCATGAGGATGTGTATCGATTATCGACCTCTCAATGAGGTCACCATCAAGAACAAGTACCCATTACCTCGGATTGATGATCTGTTTGATCAAATGAAGGGAGCCGGAGTGTTCTCGAAGATCGATCTGCGATCAGGTTACCATCAGTTGAAGATTTGTCCTAAGGATATATCCAAGACCGCTTTCTCAATACGGTACGGACATTATGAGTTCTTAGTCATGTCCTTTGGTCTGACCAATGCCCCTACCTATTTCATGAACATGATGAATAAAGTATTCATGGAATATTTGGATAAATTTGTAGTGGTGTTCATTGATGATATTTCGGTTTACTCTAAGTCAGAAGAAGAACATGCTGAACATTTGAGATTAATCCTAGAGAAACTAAGGGAGCATCAGTTGTATGCTAAGTTCAGTAAGTGTGATATCTGGAAAAAGGAAGTGGGTTTCCTTGGTCATGTGATAATAGCCGCAGGAGTAGCAGTTGACCCTAGTAAAGTGAACGCAGTGTTGCATTGGGAACAGCCCAAGACTGTCACTCAGATTTGTAATTTCTTGAGAATGGCAGGATATTATCGTCGTTTCATCGAAGGATTCTCAACGATTGCTAAACCTCTTACGCAATTGTTAAAGAAAGAGAAAAAGTTCACTTGGACCCCAGCTTGTGAAGAAAGTTTTCAAGAGTTGAAGAAGCGTTTGACTTCAGCCCCAATGCTGATTTTGCCAGACATTCGCAAGGATTTTGATATCTATTGTGATGTTTTGCGTCAAGGATTAGGATGTGTCCTGATGCAAGAAAGAAGAGCTGTCGCTTATGTGTCAAGGCAGTTAAGGCCTCATGAAGAGAATTATCCTACCCATGATCTAGAATTAGCTGCCGTAGTGCATGCTTTGAAGATTTGGCGTCATTATCTCATCGGTAATCGCTGTGAAGTGTATACAGATCATAAGAGCCTGAAGTATATTTTCACTCAGTCTGATTTGAACATGAGATAGAGAAGATGGTTAGAGTTAATAAAAGATTATAATCTTGGAATCCATTACCATCCCGGTAAGGCCAATGTTGTTGCAGATGCTTTAAGTTGTAAGAGCTACTACAATGCTTTGGAAGTAAAAGAAGCTTGTTTAGAACTTCAAGAGGAATTTCGGAAGCTAAATTTGGAAGTTGTATCGGAAGGATTTGTAGCCAGTCTAGAAGTACAGTCTACTTTGAAGAAGCAGATTCGAGAAGCTCAACCAAAGGATTCTGAATTTTCAGACGTCAAGAAGAAGATGGCAGAAGGAAAGTTCAAAGACTTCGTCGTAGATGATCAAGGTATATTGTGGATCAATGGACGTATCTGCATACCAGATGTTGATGGCTTGAGATAGCTAATTTTGAAGGAAGCCCATGACTCAAAGTATTCGATTCACCCTAGTAGTACTAAGATGTATCAGGATGTTAAGAATAAGTTTTGGTGGCCAAATTTGAAGCGAGAAGTCGCAGAGTTCGTTGCCTTGTGCGACGTGTGTCAGAAAGTAAAAGCAAAACATCAGCGACCAGCAGGTCTATTGCAACCTCTGAAGATTCCAAAGTGGAAGTGGGAAGAGATCGGAATAGATTTCATTACCGGTTTACCCAGGACTCAATCAGGTTATGATTCGATTTGGGTAATAATGGATCGTTTGACTAAAGTTGCCCATTTCTTGCCAGTTAAAACCACTTACTCAAGAGATCGCCTTGCAGAGCTGTACATGTCAAGGATTGTCAGTGTGCATGGTGTACCTAAGAAGATAGTGTCAGATCGAGGATCTCAGTTCACCTCTTATTTTTGGCAAAGTTTGCATGAAGCCTTAGAGACTCATCTGAATTTCAGTACTGCTTACCATCCTCAGACAGATGGACAGACCGAAAGGGTTAATCAGATATTGGAAGATATGTTGAGAGCTTGTGCTCTAGCTAATGCTACTAGTTGGGACAAGAGTTTGTTGTATGCAGAATTCTCGTACAACAACAGTTATCAAGCCAGTCTGCAAATGTCACTGTTTGAAGCTTTGTATGGTTGTGCCTGCAGAACACCGTTGAATTGGTCAGAAACAGCTGAATGTTTGGTTTTTGGGCCAGATATTATTCAAGAAGCAGAAGAACAAGTGTCTATGATCAGAGAAAGATTAAAGATAGCTCAGTCAAGGCAGAAGAGTTATGCTGATAACCGTCGTCGTGATCTCAGCTTTGAACCGGAAGATTTTGTTTATCTTCGAGTTTCATCATTCAGAGGTGTAAAAAGGTTTCATGCCAAAGGGAAGCTTGCCCCTCGGTATGTTGGTCCGTTCAAGATTTTGGATCGCCGTGGAGAAGTACCTTATTAGTTGGAGCTACCGCAGTCGTTAGTAGGAGTACATGATGTCTTTCATGTCTCTCAGTTGAAGAAGTGTCTTCGTGTGCCAGAAGAGCAAGCCTCGTTGGAGTCAATTGAGTTGAAAGAAGACCTTACTTACAAAGAGCAGTCAGTCAAGATTTTGGATGTCGCAGAGTGTCACACCAAAAGCAAGACCGTTCATTTTTGCAAAGTGCAATGAAGCAACCACTCAGAAGGGGAAGCAACGTGGGAGCGTGAAGAAGAGCTGAAAACCGAGTTCCCTAGCCTTTTCCCAAGCTAGCCTAAATCTCAGGGTCAAGATTCCTTTAAGGGGGGAGGTTTGTAACATCCTAATTTTCTGAGCTTTAAAAATCTTTTAAATAGTTAGTAGGAAGAAAACTCACCATTTGGATTTATTTGATTTTAATTCAAAAGCTTAATATTAGACTTTGTGCATCAAAACAATTTAATATGATTAAAGTCAACATCAACAATGGTCAAAACTATTTTATTTGGATTCTATGTGCTTGGATATATTTCTAGAATTTTTCCAAGTTCATTTGCTATTTTCTATTGCCATTTGGAATTTTTGGTATTTTATAAAATAGAAAACCTAATAAAAATCTCAGAAATCTCTTTGGGCCTAAACCCAAACCCTTTTCCTTTCGCCCACTCACATGCGGCATAGTGCTCAAGACGCTGCTTTCCATCGACATGCGGGTCATGTCGACTTCTCCTTTCTTTCTTCGCGTGCGCTCAAATCAGTCCGAGCCGTCCGACTGTCTTTGAACGGTCCGATGAGGTTTGGCTGTTCGGACAGTCCGAACATCACACTCAGTTTGAGCCGTCCGATCAAGGATGAACGGTCAGATCTAATGCGTGGTTTGGGCGGTCTGAATGTCACTAGCGGTTTGGACCGTCCGATCAAAATCGGACGGTTAGATCAAGTGGTCCGAATGTCTCCGTTCGCTCGCACCGCTCAGCTTCGCTGCCAAGTGGGCCCCGCATCTTCATCGTCTCCGACTTGGTTTCATCTTCGCCGAGTTGCCGTTGCTGCAGCCATTGAAGAGCTTCAAGGCCCGTACGACACCAGGACTTTCCTAACTAAGACCTTTATGTTTTCGTTGCCAAACTCGATCTCCTATCTTTTCGCATCCGTATCTACTCTCAATCGACACCGACTCGAACTCTATCTCAAAGATCAAACGAACCCGAAGAAATCCCAAATTGGGCAATTGCTAATCTGTGCCGCCCGACCCCGATATAAGGCACCCCCGGGATCTCAAGAGCACCCGCATCAAGAACCCTAGCTCAATTCCGCCCCGATTGCCCTAGCACCGCCACAATCAAGCTTTTAGGGTTTTTCGCCACCGTCGGTTTTTCTTCAATTCCACCACCGCCGGTGACGCATTGCTTCCGTGGAGTGCACCGTCGCCTTCCTTGTCTTCAGAGCTACCTCCAGAGCCCTTCGTCATCGTCGGAGCGTCGTCGGAGCCTTCATCCGACAAAAACCCGAAGTTCCCCTCTGCTTCGAGCTCGCCGTCGGCCACCACCGTCCAACTCGACCACCCGGAGTTGGTCCATCAGGTGCACAATAGCGCCAGCTACCCAACGCAACCACTTGCTACCGGTAGATCGACGTCATTCGTCGGTTTCCTTCGGGACTAGTGCACTGCCGTGTCGCCGTCGAGCCACGTTAGAGCCATCTAAGCGCCACATCAGCCTCCGTGCGTGCGTGGCGACTACGCAACCGAAGTCGATCTTGAATCGGCACCGCGACGCCACTCGCTCCAGATCGGTTCGGTAGACTTAGTCCACCGTGAACCAGGTCGCTAACGTGTGGGCCCCACACATCAGTGATTTATTTTTCTTTGTTAATCCGGGATTTTCAATTGGAAAATAATTCGGATTATTCTGAAATTAAGGTTTCTTTTAGATTCAAACTTCCAAAGCTCATGTCTTTTGCATCCGAACTCCGTTTGAGCCCATTCAAATTTCTAAATTCAAGATCTATTTACCTAAGATTTTTATTTAATTTTTGGCGTTGGTCTTGCCTCTATTATTTTTTTTTTGTTTGCTTCGTTTGCGAGTAGATGTCGATACTTTGGGAAGTTTTGAAGAAGAAGAAGCACCTCAAGAGCAAGATCAATACCTAGACCTATTCCAAGGCAAGTCATACCTTTAATCATATTGAATCCCAGTTTTCAAAAGTTATATTGATTCAAATTATTGCATCTACTTTAAGTATTTATTTAAATGCTTTTGGGTTTAGTTATTAATCCAACTTGTTATATCCACCTTGTCTATTTGATATGTCACAATCTTTTGTCACCCTAGATTGGTTTATTTAGTTGGTATTATCATAGCACCAATGTTAGTTGGTTAGATACGATTAGTTTGCTTAGCTATGCCACGAGTCATCATTTCATGTAAGTTGCTATTACAAACTTGACTAAGTGATTATAGAACTAAGTGATAACACTGTGTGTATTATGTGCTATTACTCGTTGATGACATGTGTTGCACCTAACCAACAGGGTGGGAAAGGATTTAGACGGAGGCAAGTGGTACTGTGTGCTACTTTTGGTGGATCTATGTGCATGAGATTAATAAACTGTGTGCATAGGGATTTGTAGTGAATTGGAAGTCTTGCCTTGGTCAATTAAGAACTTAACTTTGTGCGCCATTGAATTGAGCCGTACTGTACAACCACATGCCTAGTATGGGATGGGCCTAACTTAGTAAGTTATGGATTCTTGACGTTGATACTCAAGTTGTAGGTTAGACTGTGTTGATTGGGTGGAGGTGGGCTACCAAGTAGTCGCATCGCGGGACGGTTCACCGTTTCCCTGTCCAACAGTGTGTGTCATACCATCCACTGTGTATAGTTTGGTATGACGGTTTGTAAGTACACTGGGAGTGTCAATGCTTGTGATGAAATCTCTGAAACGTTTTGTTATGATTAGTGCTTGCAACACTAGTTGTATCTTGTGGGTAAAGTGTACAACCTCTGCAGAGTGTTAAATCAATCTATTCGAATAGCCACGTCTGTGGTCATGGACATGCTCGGAGATTTCACACGAAGGGTAGTTTTCATAAAATAATTGGGAAGGGAGCTATGTGATCTATGTCATATGGCTATGTGAATAACTTGTTTAGGCTATGTGTCTTTGTGAAATCAAACTGTTAAATTATTATTGTTATTTGTTTTACTTTATGCTTTTAATCTATTATTCGTATTCAAATTGCAAAAGTTGCATTTCTACAAAACAACCACACAAGCCATTCCTTTGGAATAAGCCTACATCTATATATTGCATTATGTGATGTGACTTGCAAGTACGGTTGTGTACTCATGCTTGCTAAAATCAAATCAACAGAAGAGGAGGAGTCATCGCCTGCTTTCGAGGAAGAGTTCATCGAAGGTGCTTGATCGTAGGGTCTTGATCGATCGGTTACTGTGGTGAATTGTTGGGATTTATTTCAAGATTTACGTTATGACTATTTAATTCTCTGTCAGCCCAGCATGGCTTAATAAGTGTAAACTCGACCATAAGGTCAAAACCCTTGTTTGTTAATCAAATTACTCGTTTATGTTATTAATCGCCTTGTGTAGATCGATATTCATCTATGTTAACACTGTGTGCACTAGCGTGATCCTGGACTAGTACATTATACACAGAGTGTCCAGAATTGCATTTTTGGGTCTCGACATCCGCCCAGCCTCAATAGAAATGGACCCAACCAGCCTCACTTGGAGCATTCTAGAGATGTACATTACCTTAATGTTGTCGATAGGTAATTGAATGTCGCCATGTTCATAATTTGGCGTGGACGCGATGCTACTCCGATGTTGAGGACTGGCTCCCAAAATAACGGGGGTGGCTTGCTACTGGTTGAGGAGTTGATTCATTTGATCTTGTAATCTTGTTATCTGTCCTTGAAATTTTGTAGTAAGCTTTGCATTAATCTCCTCTACCAACCGATTCTCCCGTTTGGTCTTGGATCTCTTCCTACTCCTATACGTCTCGGAGTCGTCTGGAAATCGCTCCTGTAACACCCTGGCTATTTGGAAGCCAAGATGTCACCTAAATACTCTAACATACAACCACAATGCGGACGAATTTGAATAAAATAACATCTAATGGCATTAATAAAACAACCATAACATGGAGAAAGTATCCTTCCTTCACCATCTAAATTTATTTATTACAGTTCATCATTAATCAAGGTTCACGGTAATAAATCAAGCGTAACATGGAGAAGGTATCCTTCCTTCACCATTTAGAATTATTTATTACAGTTCTTCAATAATGAATGAAAGATGGAACTAAATTATAATCTTGAACTTGAATAGGATGATGTGAATGAGTAGTGCATGTCTATTCCCTCCCAAGTGAGCCAACATCGGTGTTTACCTATAAAACAAACAACGCAAGAATGAGTCCAAGACTCAAAGAAGTACAAGTGAGTAAATGGAACATACAACAATCATTAACAATCCAACATCATTGAACATTATGAAGAAATCACAGAACTAGTATTTGAATGAATGGAATGAATGGAGTGAATGGAATGAAGGGACTACACACATGCATATACCGGTATTGCTAGTGACACACCCGTCGGTGTTCACTTAAGCCCACATTTAACAAAATACGGATCCAAGTCCCGTATGAAGAACGTTCATACGGGTGTCCCAAACCGCCCACATTGGAATGGTGGGTCTTATGTGCCCATCCCGAATTGATGGGTATTTTTAATCCACTCCCGTGGATGGAACATGAATAATGAATGCATCGAATGAAATATGTATATTGAAAAGACACGCTCTCTAATCATGGAGATAACACACATATGGAAGGAACATGAACTTAAATATTATCATGGATCTTAGAAAACACAGGATCAACATCAAGCATCCAACATTTCCTAATTATCAAACATCAAAGTACTTGCCTTCATGATGCGACGCATTGGCAGGAAAAGATGGTGCTCCTAAACCCGAAGCTTCACTTCCTAAACAATTAAATAACTGAAATAAGGATACGATGAACACGACATTATTGAATAACGTTCTACAACGCTTCCCCCGGCGATTCAATATTTAACTAGAAACTCTAAATTGAAAACCAACGCATTCTGCCCTAAACCGCCTCTGGACAGCAACACGCTAAACAGAATAACTCTTGATCTGGAACTCCAAATGAGGTGAATCTAGTTTCTGTGTATTCTTAACTGACAAATCTACAATACTCTAGTTGACAAGATAATCTAATTCGGCCAAATTAGTACATCGACAGACTGATGAACTTTCAGCACAAAAACTGTCTAACAGAATAAACAGCAGCACTAAAACGATCATAACTTTTAATCTATAACTCCGAATTGATCATTCTTTAACAATCTGGAAAGGTTATCAAATTATCTACAATAACCTAGTTGGCGGAAAACCCAGATTCTTCCAATTACAATTTCATAATTTACGAAATAACAAAACAGATTAATCTCGTCAGAAATCTGGACAGTAGATACTAAATCTATCATAACTTTTGACTCGAACGTCGGAATCAAGTGAACTCAGTGGCCACAGAAAGTTAAGAACAACCTCTAGATATCTCTAGGAGATTAAAACTACTGGTTCGGCCTCTAAGAATGCGAAACAGCCCGCGCAACATACTGGACAGATTTGATCTAATGCAGACTGACTTTGATCCAAACGATTCTAATCAATTTCGCTTCTACGATCAAACATATAACAACGATCGACGATGGTTACCCTTGGAGTACCCAGGAACACGAAGATTGAACCGTGGAGAAGTCCCCCGCCGTCTTGATCAGCAACCCTTGCGAAGCACCAATCGATCCTTCGCGGGAGGCCGGCAACGGGGAGATCGACATCGAGGGGGAGCTCCAGGAGAATGGGGTGCTGCACCAGGGCTTGGGCGGCAGCGAGGGAGGCAAAGAGGCACTGTTCACGGGGCACTGTAGCAATTGCGGCTACTGTAGCATGCCGTGCTACAGTACCCGCCCTAGGGTTTCCCCCCTCTTTTTATTGGTGGCTGGTCCCTCATGGGCCCTAGGCCAAGGCCTGAGGCCCAGGTTGCTGAAGAATTACAGAAGCCCCCTCTAATCCTCTGTTAATTCTATTTTTTTCTAGTTGGTCATTCTCCCTAATTCTTTCGTTTCACTTAAATAGATTTGGGGTATTACAGCTCCCTCCAAGGTACGTAAACCCCAAGACCTCGTGTGCGACCCGGGTGCTCCTTGTTTCCCAGGGCTGTGGATAGTATATCCTTCTCCCTAACTGCTTCGAAGGAGCCTTGAAAAGATTCGGTAGTCAATGCTTGCTGTAAGAGGCCATCATATTATTTTAGACACTATGAAGTTATGGACTTATTAACAACTAGGTAGTTCGACATATTTACCAGACATTGGGACACTTCCTCGTCTGTCGAGTTTGTGAAAGAGATATTGCCCAAAGATGTGGCTAATGCCCTCGCTCTTAACGATTGGGCAAGGCGCTTGTTTGTGATCCCAAAAATGACCGGGGGCCTCCACGATCTGCGTTCTCGCCCTCCGTCGCCCATTCGTGGTTTACAGCAAGACCTAGCGGTGCCGAGTTTGTGGGGGTGAGTGTTTTGTGCCTGGAGAGCCTTGTGCGCCGCACTTTGCTCCTGAAATTCAGCCATCGTCTTCATCCGCATAAAGGCTCCCCATATATCCTGCGACAAGAATTTATACTTCGTGAAGGGCGTCCAACTTGTGTTCACGTACTTCATGACAAGCATGCTCTTGAAGGTCTTCCACGCATACCCCATCACGAGCAACGACTACCATTCCACGCGTGCTTGGTATGCTTCTAAGATAGTGAACGAGCTTGAAATATCAGTCCACAGCTAGCCTCTCTCTAAGTCCGTCAAAAACTTCCAGCTTGGTGTGCTAATGGGGACCTGTTCCCTTCCAAGTATCACGTAGATGGTCCAGAATGCTGCCGCTGCTTTCTTGGGACTCAGAGGGACCCCAGCGGTACTAACCTCCATGATGGTCATTCGGCCCGCAAGCAATTTTGGTATTCCTCTACCATCTCGCTTACGTACCATTTTCCTCGGAGATCCAGGCGCATTCGGCGACGTCAATGACGGCGGCGAAGACGTGCGGATGTCATCTCGCTTACTTGCTATCTATATAAGTTACATATGCAATGAACTAAAATTTCAGAATTCAAAACGCTGAGGAGTTTAAATAAAATGGATTACAAGTTGATATCCACTAGGTATTTTCAAAGATAATTTTCCTTGGAAACATATTTTATACAGAAAAAATAGAAGTTACCCAACCAATGAACTAAAATTGCCTTGTAAACAGATTAACTATATAAACAAAAAAGAAGTTACCCAACCAATGAACTAAAAACATAATAATACAGAATATAACATCTCAACTTATGCTTTCGGCCAACACAAGATCATCAATGTAAAATGATCACAGAATTGAACACTTCAATCTATAAGCCAACAAAACACAAATACACTCATAGTAATTCTTCCAAGTCATCTAAAGAGAATAATATGCTTAACGCATTCATCAAGACAACATCAAAAATTAGCATAAAGCTTAGATATAAGATGATGATGAGTGCTCTCAGAAGGCAAGTTGCAAAAGAATTAATCTTTGTCATCTCATCCCTTTAGATTATACTCTTCAAAAATTGAATAAGATAACAGACTATCAGATTTGAGCTCCAAATAAACCTTGCCTAACTGACAAAAGAAACCTCATGCAAAGAGTTAAAAGCTTGTACTTTCTGTCATAGGATAACAAGAAAAAGAATACAGAATTCACTACTTCAATCCAAAAGCTAGCAGATTATCAATGAACTCAACAGAAGACCATAAAAAGATCACAAAATTCACTACTTCAATCTATAAGCCAACAGATTATTAATGACTTCAATAGGCAGCCAATAATAGATCACAGAACTCACAGAGTTCAACCAAAGACCTTTGGCCAGAAACAACAAGGTAACAGAACCTCTAGAGAGTAATATGCCAGTAGCAAGAAGTTCTATTAGAGCTCAATCGAATCAAGTTATCATACCAATTTCAGTATAAGACCATAAAAATCACAGAGCAGTATATCAAGCCCACATAATTCACTTTTCTATATCTCATAGTGTATGAATCAATTCAAAATAGCACACACATATATATAATCAAAGTGTACTGCAATTGAACAAAATAATAATCACAGAGCCGGTGATATTCCAAACCACCGTGATGAACAAGATAAGGCTTGTTCTACGACGTAGAGGAGGAGGCCGAGCGGCATGGCTCCGGTGTGGAGGAGGAGACCGAGCAGCGTGGATGAGGAGGTCGAGCGGTGTGGCTCCGGCATGGAGGAGGAGGCCGAGTGCCGCGGCTTGGGTAGGAGGCCGTCGGGGAGGAGGCTTCGGGCGACGGCAGTGCTCGGGTGGGGAGGGGAATGGGCGAGTGACGAGAATAAGGGCGCAAACCCTAATGGTTTCCTACTAATAAATGGATATCACAGACGGTTCCATAATGGAACCGTCTATGATATGATCCCATATCACATACGGTTCCATAATAGAACCATCTGTGATATGTGACCATATCATAAACGGTTCAATTATGGAACCGTTTGTGATTACTTATCATAGACGATTTGTTGTATTTCATTCTATAGCTACAAAATATATTTTTTTTGGCTAGCCTCAGGAAATACTAGCCATGCCCTCTGAAAACAAGAAATTCAGATATAATCACAGATAGAATAATTTCTTAATTACTAAATCAATTATAATGGAATAAATTATTAATTACATGTCGAGTTTCTTAATTACAATGGAATAAATTCTTAATTAAAAATAGCCCTTCATGATGGTCGACGCGCATATAACTAGCTTCCTTACTGGGTTCTTTCTCGAGTCTGATGTTGTCTCCGAATGGAGGCAACTCGTCAAATTGATTGTACTCTTCCTCATCCACGACATTCTCAACTCCGACAATCTTTCTTTTTCTATGAAGAACTATGTGGCGGTTCTTATTTGTCGGGTCTGTTACATAAAAAAAACTTGAACAACTTGCTTAGCAAGTACGAATGGTTCGTCCTTGTATCCGACACGTTTGAGGTCCACATTAGTGACGTCGTACTTGTCGACCTTCACACCCTGCGGAAGTTTAACCCAATGGCATCAAAACAGGGGGGATCTTGAAAAGTACGTAGTCGAGCTCTAAAATCTCCTCTACAAACCCATAGTAGGAATTCAACCTACGTGGTTCGGCGGTTTTGAATTGCTCGTGAAACGCATCTATGCGGACTCCGCTGTTCTAGACTGTGCTCTTCCTATCCTGAGCTGTCGTATAAAATGTGTACCCATTTATGTCGTATCATTGCCATGTCACAATTGTAAATTTTGGCCCTTTTGCCAACCATAGCAGCGTATCATCACTTGATGACCTCCCAGTGAATCGCACATTTAACCATTCGCTGAACCGACGGTTATGCTCTCTCGTGATCCAAACCTCCGACCGGCCTGGATTCTGTTGGTGTATCATGTCTTTGTGCTCGTTGATGTATGGGGACACTTGGGTCATGTGTTGACCGAGCGTGAAATGGGCTTGAGCGTACGTATCCAGATCGGGAGTGATTGCTTTCCTTTCGATGGTCCTGATACCCTCTAGTCTCCCCTCATGATGAGATAGAAGCACACCTATTGGTTCCACCTGAGCCATGTAGTCGACGCAGAACTCAATGACCTCTTTGGTTTCATAACCTTCGATGATGCTGCCCTCTGGTCGAGATCAATTCTGTACATAGGACTTGAGAATTTCCATATACCTTTCAAACGGGTACATATGACGTAGAAACACAGGGCTGCATATCTTTATCTCTTTCACAAGGTAAACAATGAGATGGACCATGATATCGAAAAATGACAGAGGGAAATACATCTCAAGATGACATAGAGTCATCACCACCTCGGCCTGCAGAGCATCTAGTCCTTCGGGATCGATGACCTTCTGAGTAATTGAGTTAAAGAAATAATACAGCCTCAAGATTGCCACTCAGACCTTGTTCGGCAAGATACTCCTAATTACAACAGGAAGCATTTGTGTCACCAGCACATGACAATCATGAGACTTCATACCAATTAATTTCAAATCTTCCATAGAAACAAGCTTCTTAATATTGGCGGAGTAACCAGATGGAACTTTCACACCATGCAAGCTCTGGCACAGTTTATTTCTCTCAGTCTTGGACAGAGTGTAGCAAGCTAGAGGAAGGTACGTTCGGCCTTTATCGGTCTCTTTCGGTGCTAACTCGGTCCTTATGTTCATATCAACCAAGTCACGCCGTGCGTTGACACCATCCTTTATTTTGCCACTAATGTTCGGTAAGAGACCAATCAAGCTATCAGATATATTCTTCTCCACGTGCATGACATCGATGAAGTGGTGAACTTCTAAGTGCTCCCAATATGGCAAGTCCCAAAAAATTAACCGTTTCTTCGAGATGTTCTTCTAATGAGTCCTCAATTTACGTCCCTTTCCTAGCACAACATTGATATCCTTAACCATATCATAGACATCGATTCACGGGCCAGGTGCTATGTCGGCTGCCCATGTTACTGAAAGGATTCATTCCATCTATACTCAACCCTAACTTTATGTTCCTCAGTTCCACACTGAAGTCTTCGAAACTCCGATCGAAATTCTCCACTGGGCAGAATCAGTAGGGTGTCTTAGCTTTCCATCTTTCTTACGCTCCTCCGAGTGCCAACACAGCAATCTTACCTCCTTTCGGTTCGCAAATAAACGCTTCAAATGTGGGATTACAAGCAGATACCACAACACCTTAACAGGAGGTCCTTACTTCACCTTAGCAGAATTCTTACACTTGTATCGGGATGCTTTGCACACCGGACATACATGCATGTCTATATACTCTTTATAGTAGAGGATACAATCGTTCGGACATGTATGTATTCTTTCTACTTCCATTCCCAATGGACAAAGAACCTTCTTGGCTTAGTAGGTGGTGTTGGGCAACACGTTTCCCTCTGGAAGGATGTTTGCTAGGAGACCTAACAACGTCGTGAAACTCTTATCGGACCAACCATTGTTTGCCTTCAATTTTAGCAGTTCAAACATGGATGACAACCTTGTGTATTCTAGCTTGCAGTCAGGGAACAAAGGTTTCCCCGAGTACTCCATTAAAACCTCGAATTTACCAAACCCTCTCTCACTATAGTTCCCTTCTACATCACGTAGCATCTGATCCAGATTGTCATCGTGCGACCTATCCCCATCAAAAGCATAGTCCATATCTGGCATATCGTTGACTTTCTCAATGATGTCGTTATTATTAACTTCCTATATAATCTACTCTTCACTATGACTGATCCAACATGTATACCCTTTTTCAAAACCCATTCGAATCAAGTGCACTTCGATCTGCACTGGGTTGTTAAACATCTTCAAATTATCGCAATCAACGCATGGACAGTACATAAATTTTATCCCCTTCTTCAACATATCCTGCTCAGCAGCTCGTCTAAAAGCAGATACGCCATTAATGTACTCTTCACTCACACGATTCTCACCATACATCCAGTTTCGGTTCATCTATGCTACGCACGTAACAAATTATTATTAAATTGGATTAATGCACGCAACTACTCTACCTATTGACAAACATACTAAAATGGATTAGTGATTAACCTAGGGCAAATATAAAGGGTTACATATCGTTACCCTTGGAGCTCACGACAAAAATCTCAAATATCCCGCGAGATTCTCTTCCCTTTCTTCCTTATTTCCTTCTCCTCCCTTCCTCTTTCCTTTCTCCTCTCTTTAGCTTCCTCCTTTCCTTCTCCTCCCTGCGTCCTTCTTTCCCTTCCTTCTCCTCTCTAAGGAGGCGCAATGGAGAGGAGGCAGCAGGGGTGGCGGCTCCAACAGGGAGGGGGTGGAGGCGCTAGGGGCAGGGGGGTCTGTCGGGACGGTTGAGTATTTAACGGCCGCATATCACAGACGGTTCTTATTAAGAACCGTCTGTGACGTTTGCAATATCACAGCGGTTATTGTTAAGAACCGTCTATAAAGTACCATAGACAGTTCTTGTTAAGAACCGTCCGTGAATTATCACACATGGTTCTATTTACAAACTGTTTGTGATAATTATGTATCACAGACAGTTCTAGGCATCGCTACATATCACAGACGACTCTTAATAATAACTATCCGTGATAAGTACAACACAGATGGTTCCAAAGGAACCGTTTGTAATGAGGCGTCTAATATAGCCTGTTTTGTAGTAGTGGTGAAGTAATCGCATGCTTTGCCACACGTAGGTTCATCAATGACTCTTTTCATGTCGAAAAGCCTGTCCCATCCGGCACCCACCAGAACGACCATGGCACATGCATCGACCCCCAAGTGACTTGATGCAACCTGTTACACCAAACTTCCCGTTTGGTCGTTCTTGTCCATCTTACGCCATGCTTGGGTCCAACCGCTTCACCTAACATCCTCGGTCAATCTGGACCTCAGCTCTCCTAGCCTAGTCTCGATCATCCTCGCGGTTAACCGTAGTGGACTCCAAGCCACCTGTACAACAATAGACCGAGAAATCGATTACGGGCATAAGTTCCTCGCAACTTGACCCACGTTAGCCAAAATATGCATCATACAACACCTATGCACTTAATCCCATGATTTTGGCCAGTTCTACAAGATCATCGCACCTCACTGTGCATGATCACACCCTACCCGGTCTGACCATCACCCTCGACCGGTCTGACCGACACCCTGGCTGGTCTGACCGGCCGATGGCGATCAAACCACACCCTAGATTTCCAAAACACCCCCATCTAGACATTTCAAGAAAACTCTTGTAATACCCCATTAGATTAAATAGTTGAAGACGAAATAGAAAGGGATTAAAAAGGAAAAGAATTAAGAGGAGGAAGAGGACTTAGGGGAGGTATGGGCTGCCGGCCCATAACCCAAAACCCTAGCCGAGCTGCCCATACAAGAGGAAAAGGGGGGAGGACCAAAACCCTAGCCGAGCTGCCCTCTACAGCCGCCGCCCCTACCTATTCCTCCTACACCCCCGCCTCCTAGCCGCCCCCCCCCCTATGGCGCTGCCGCTCTCCCGGATCTGAGCCACCGTCCATGCCACCTCTCGGTGGCTCCCTACCTAGATCCACTCTGCCTCCTCATCCCCTCTCTTTGTCTCTTCCAGCTAGATCCGATCTAAGAACCCCACTTCTCCCCTCCCATGGCGCTCTCCGTGGAGAAGGCCTCGTCCGGCTAGGAGAATAAGGTCAAGGACCTCTTCCAGGCCAACTTTGGCCACCTCGAGCTTGAGCTCGCCCAGTCGAGATCTTTGGGTCTCAAGGCTGCCACACCGAGTTCGCCCTCGGCCCTTCTTCGCCGCACCGGATCTCCGGGTCCCTCCACATGACCATCCAGACCACCGTCCTCATCGAGATGCCCACCACGCTGGGCGCAGAGGTGCGCTGGTGCTCCTGCAACCTCTTCTCCACGCAGGACCACGCCGCCGCCGCTGGGTTCGACCCATGTGCCTCCCTGCTGTCGGCCGCCTAGTTCCCCTCTGGCCTTGTGCTGCCGTTGCGGCTCCTCTTCTCAGCGCCATCGGCCGCCCGCCGCCGAGCTGAGCCTCCGTGATGACCGCGCCGCGCACCTCAGTCATCTCCTCCAACCCAAGTGTGACATCCATGTGCCTTTTGGCATGCTTGCTCTTTACTTTGGTCTACTCTATGGGGGTGTGTGGGAAACAGAAGAGTGTGGAGGCAATTCGGAAGTCAACCATCACACCTGCTGATAGCTCAAACCCATGGTGGCCTGAGCTTGAAGAAGCTATGAAGAGAACTGGTGGCGAACTTGGTAAGCCGGAGATATTTTTCGGCCTCTACTGATGCTGCTATCAACCCTGGTAACAGCGGTGGTCCTCTTCTTGATAGTTTTGGAAATTTGATAGGTGTAAATACTGCTATATACTCACCTCTTCTTTTTGCTCTAGTGCTTAATTACCTATCTTGCTAGACAAATGTTGCCCTTGATCTGCTTAAGAAAGATGTCTCGGCTGCCATATTTGCTCCTGGATGGGTATATGAAACTAAGCAACCACCTGACTTTCAGAGTGCACAAAATCGGTGGTGGTGACCTCGGGGCTAGAGCTTTCCACTATTGTCTTCTATTTCACGGTTGAGGCAAGTGCAAGCATTATTAATAAGTTGTCATATTATATACTTGATGAATGCCATAGTTGATTGATGTTGATTGTTGCTTGGTAATGTTGATGAGCCTAAATGCCATAGTTTAATAACGATGCTTACTACTTGGGAATGTTTACATGATGATGCATGCTAATGGTTACATGATGATGCGTACATGTTACTATATGGTGATGCTTGCATGATAATAGTTATATGTTGATGGCAAGAATGATGGGACAAGGTGAGCAATGAGGCTACCTTGTTAATGATGAATCATGATAACGATAATGGACATGCGCATTTGCATTTCTGCATGTTCATTTCTGAACCTTGGACTACGTGGTAGCCAAGGGTTGTTTCCTTGAGATCCCCGTCCTGCATTGGACGAGTGTGGGCTTTGGATCCCTGTGCCTAGATGGCATAGGCTTAGAGTATGTATCGACGGATACATACTCGGCATTACCGGTAATTGCAAAGAAGTGAAGTATTTTGCATTCATGGCATTTTCATTGCATTTCTACTTAAGAGATGAAGTTGTGGTATATAATGTTGTGTTCATGGTGGGACTGTTTGTTCCCTTTAACTGCTTATGATGCTATCATAAGAGATGGGTTTGTGGTATATCATACTGTTATTCATGATGGAATTATTTATTCCCTTTGACTATTTATGATGCTATTGTTTGATTTGCTATTGCACTTTGCTGAGTCGTGGACTCACACTTGCTGTGTTGTGCTTGCTAGGTACCTCTCAAGGCAGCGATATGCATGGGAAGGGGTAAACTTGGTGCACGTCACATAATCACTAACCATAATGAATAACCTAGTCCATTTAGCCACAATTTCTATTCTTGATAATTGCTCTAGATTCAGATTGTGACCATCCTTCGTGGTGGTTGTTTTAATTGTGGTCATGGATGATCCATTTATGTTCTTATTCATTCATTGATTGAGTTCATTTAATTCTCGTTGATGGATTAGAATGTTTGGTTGATGGTTTATTGAGTTGTTGAAATTAATTGGTTCAGTAGAGTCTCAATAATTTGTAATAAGGTTGATTAGAAGATTATGGATGCCCTTTTGATTATACTATAGTTGTTTAGCTTATCCTGGATGTCCTTTGATGATTTGTTAAATTGGATGATTTGATTGTTGAATGATGCTATATTAAACTGTTTAAACCTTTGGTATAGCCATCTATACAAAGGAGGTTCTGTCGGATTTTAGAGAAATGTCTTTGTTCTATTTGGTTAAAATAATATTGTTTGAAAAATGGTTGAAATTATTTCGTATTGTTTTTGTACGTTAGTCTTTTAGGTAACATCTTAGCTTCCGCATAGCTAGGGTGTTACAACTCTATCTAGTTTTACGTCCAATCTCTATTTTCAATTAGACCTGGTGCAAACACTCCCACACAAGTGTTTGATCACGTTTCTCAAAATTCCACTTCATTGGCCATAGCTGGTATGACCATGGCCCTTGGTTGGTTGGTCAGACCGCCACCCCTTGGTTGGTTGGACCACCGACCTTTGGCCGATCAGACCACCTGCAGCCTAACAGCAAATCCGACAATTTGCTAAACTGAGGTTTTGAGCCCCAAGCACATCGACACCGATACTAATTGTTCAACACTATGATTAGAATTATACATATGATCTCCACAATTTCTTTGGTTTTTCAAATGACCTTTTTAAAAGTTCAATTAATTTCCCTATTAGTTGAGAGATAGAGAAGAAAAAAAAAGTCCTACAAATTTGTAAAATGGCTTACGAACCTACAATTGTAAATGTGGATCTTGTAGCAATTTCAGCATGGATTATGTACCAATGTACCGTAGGATAGAGTGAATGAATTCTACAAACTATAATTGTTAATTGAAAAGTTATAAACATATTGAATAGGAATCAGAATACAAACTATCACTGCCTCCATTCTTTTTTTTTTACCTGTCGATTTGGACGTCGATATAGTCTTTAATACACATCTTCGACCATTAACTTTTTGTACCTACCGTTATAAAAGTATTTTTTTATAACAAATCTAGTTATAGCATTTTCACATGATAAATCAAAATACTATTTTCTATATTGGCGATTAAAGTTTTAAAAGAGAGACTGCATGTATTGTACAACAGCATCTAAAACACAACACAAAGAGTATTAGAAGAAAAACATTGCTAATCACGTAACCATTACGCGTGCGCTAAGATATATTTTTTTCGTTCCAAACAGGCTCTAAGACGGGAACTCTCAAAAACCCAGTTTAAGGGCATGTTTGGATTATGTCCTAGCGCTCGTCTGCCTGGCAGGAGGCTACCGAAAGGTTGCCGCATGTTTGTTTGGTTGACGACTGGCTGCCCAAACTTCGCTCCCAGGCTGAGGCGACCGAAACGAGCGTCTGGTCCAGGCTACTCCATCTACCGCTCTAGTCTTCAATCCACCGTCCATGCTTTTATCAATCAATCTTAGGCACTATTTTTTTCAAGCATAAAACCAGAACACCAATCTTTAGACACTATTATTTTAGACATAAAACTAGAACACTAACCAAACAAGCCCCATCTTTCAATCCGCCTTGAAACACTATGAAGTGCATCTGAGCTGAACGCCTGAACCCAATCCAAAGCGCTAGCTGACGCATTATCCCCTCTTCCCGCCACCATGGCCTCCACCGCCGCCAGTCTCTCCTTCCACCGAACCCTCTCCCCTCCCCTCCAACCCCGCCAGCGCCGCCTCTCACCGCCCGCCTGCACGCACTCCGAGCGCGGTGTCTTATTTGACCCGGGCTCCGCCTTCTACCGCAGCGACAGCGCCGCGGGCCGCGACCTCGCCGTCCTCGCGGCCACCCTCCAACGCCGCCGCCGCCCCAACCCGGCCTCCCCTTTCCTCTGCCTCGACGCAATGTGCGGCTGCGGCATCCGCGCGCTCCGCTACCTCGCGCAGGTCGGCGCCGACTTCGTGTGGGCCAACGACGCCTCCGACGCGCTCCGCCCCGTCATCCTCGCCAACCTCTCCCGCTTCGAGCGGGCGCCGCAGGCGGCAAACAGGAGGTGGGTGGTGTCGCACCTCGACGCCACCCGGCTGCTCGCGGAGCGGTACCTCCGGCGCGAGTACTTCGACGTCATCGACGTGGACTCGTTCGGCAGCGAGGCCGCGTACATACGAGCGGCGTTCTTGGCGCTCAAGATTGGGGGCCTTCTGTACCTGACGTCCACGGATTGGCGATCGGCGAGAGGGTATGGCGCGAGATGGTGAGTTATTATCCATTTCTGCATCGTGTAGATCTCTTAGATTTGTAATGCCATGTTTTGAAGTGGCATATGCCAAATTTTGCCTATCTTTGTTCGTCCAGCATTGGTATCTTTGGTTGGGTCCGATGCGCTGTTTTGATAGGGGTAAATCCCTAAATCAGATTAGGTTCTTCAATTTTTATGCAATTGGAACGAGGGAGGTTTATTGAGTTCAGTTGTTTGTTGTAGCTCAATTTACATTGCCATCTTGTATCCTAAAAATATATACATGCTTTAAAGTGATATGTAGAAATGTTGGCATAATGGCAGTGTTTCCAAATCTTGCTAAGTTAGACCAGCCAGCAACGAACACAAGTCAAATTGCTGGTTAGATTTGTTTTTGGCTTTCAGATTGTGTATATCACTATTTCATCGAGTGTAGGGAGGCATCTTTACTGTTGTTATAGTTGCTTCCTTTTGTCCTGTAAACTTGACTTGCATTGGTTTGTATATACTCTGACATCAGTTTTCTTTTTAAAAACGTGACCAAGTTTGCTCGTACTGAGGATTGTAACAGTCATAATTCTTTCATGTCTACCCTATAACATTTTGTTTCTCTTAGCTCATTGTCTTCATATGGAGCATATGTTCGCCCAGTGCCATATCCGAATGAGGTTGGTTTGCGAATGCTTATAGGTGGTGCTGCACGGGAAGCAGCTATTCTGGGATTTCACATAACACCAGTGTTCTCGTATTATGCGTATCATGGTCCTGTTTATCGAGTGATGGTACAATTATGCAATGGAAAAGAAGATGGTAGCAGGTGAACTCAGTGCTCTTTTATTGCCAACTATCTTACAGCCCGATTAGTGGATACATTGGAATGTTTAAGTTACTGACGTCCTTTCTATTTTGGCAGTAATTATGGTTTCATTTGTCATTGCAAGAGTTGTGGCCAGTCTCAGACTTTTGGATTTGATGAGTTGGGGCAGATTTCTTGTGGTTGTACAGACAAAACAGTAGGTACATTGAATCAATGTGGTTTTATTAAATAATGACGAAAGTATCATAATCAAACTGTGTAGCTACTTTATTTGTGTCATTTTTTACTCATTGATGTTAGGACTTAGGAATTCTTTTTTTCCCCTTTGACGGAGAAAGTATATGATTTGAAGCTAATTCGTATATTTTTTTACTAATGAGTAAGTCTTCATTTGCACCTAAGTGGAGAATTGTATGCCATCCAAGAAACCTCATCAAGCCATGTTGAGTGTCAAATACTTGGCTAAGGAATTATGCTAGTATATGATTATTATTTTTTATTTTTCAGGATGCCAGTTCTATCACAGTTGTAGGCCCACTTTGGACAGGTCCTCTCCATGATGCCTCTTTCATTACTGAAATGCTAAGCTTGGCTGCCGAATGGGGATGGGCATACACAAGTGAGAATGGCGTCACTTTGGAAAAACTTCTTGACACGATGATTGAGGAGAGTGACCCAAGGTTGCCCCCCGGATATATCAGACTTGATGAGGTATGTCTTGAAGTTCTGTTTTCACCCATTCATCAATCTGCGATCTACCATTGTCGACTTCATAGCAGAAATTTTCCAGCAAAGCTAATTTTTTATATGTGATTTCAGATTGCTAGCCGAGCAAAAGTTAACTCTCCTCCACTCGGTACCCTCATCAATTCACTGCGGAAGGTATTTCAGTTTTGTTTCTGTTGTATCAATGTTTGATTAACTGGTGAAATCCTAGTGACTAGTGAGTAATGGCCAGGGTACAATTGCATAAGTAAAACCGACTTCTTTTCAGTTCTTATATGACATAATTGGTATTTTCTTCTTAATAACCAGTGACCAATTCAGTAATGTTTAATTAGCCTTTTCATTTTTTAAAAAAATAAATGGGTTTGACTTTGCAAATCTGGTCGTACTCTGAATATGTGAGCAGGAAGGTTATGCTGCTTGCAGATCTCATATAGGTGCCAATGCAATCAAGACCAACTGTCCCATCACTTCTTGCATTGAGGTTGCACGGGAGATCCGAAATTTGCGATGACTGACAATATGTGGTTTACTAAGTAGACAGGATTTTTGCTGTTAAACAGCACAAATGTGGCTGTGAGATGAGCAGTTCTTCAAGTTTCCCGGCGAACATAGGATTCCCAAAAGAGGAGAGCTCTCACAATGGCAGTAATCTGAAATTGGAACACCTGTCATCCTGCAGTCCACAAGCCGCAAAAATTGCTCTGTATTTTTGCATCTGAGTGTCGTGCTTTCCAATGTTGTCAACAGCCATTTGCTTTGATTCACCTGCTTTGTATGCAAACAATAGCTTCGTCAATGTAGCGCTAGTGTTCCTCTTTTTTTAAAAAAAAAAAGTCAGAAAGAGGGAGACCATTGTTATAATGGTTAACATTTGGCAATACTGCTCGTGATCTTTCATTTTGTATCAACTATGTCCTACAGCTCGTGATCTTCATTTTGTATTAACTGTCTTCTACAACATTTCCTCTTTTTGCTTCTTTTTATTTTACTCCAAAGATGATATATGTTCATGATGGCCAACTCCAAGTGGTCTTTCTATACAAAACAGCAGAAAAATGAAGGCAAGACAAAACTACTAGAGGATGTTTCAAGATGAAATTGGTTATGATAACATGTTTGGCTCCCCAGACAACAGCTGAAAAAAGGCGGACTTCCTACTGGTACCCATGGCTACTGAATCCATTCCGAAAATGTTGGCGCTGTACGAAATTTATGTTGAATAGAAGGGCTCCTCAAGGAGAAATAACAAACAGTGCTTAAGCTTGCTTTTTTTTAGTGCTAGTCCATATGTAATCATCTTTCCGCACAATCTTTTGCATGTGTAAATGTGCTAACATAACCTACATATGTGAATTCTTTGGAATGCGCAAATACATTTCCAAGAAATTGACACCAAAATCGCGCACAGAGCCCGCTAGAATGTGAATTCTGATGCCATGAACTGAGGATTTGCAAAATTTTGCACCTAGAAAATATGTATGAACTTCGGAACAGTGTTTAATTCATTCTTGTTAACTTGGAGAAGACATCAAAAGCTCAGCACAGAATCATTCCTTCCTTTGCTTTATTAACGGCACATGGCCGAGGCAGAGCGGGTTTATTGGTCATGAACTAGCACAGAAGGGCAAGCACTAAGAGTGGAGAATGCAAGGGCAGTACACCACGAGCAAAGCATAGAAGGCAAGCAGGGCAATAACAAAATGGATAGGCATTGTGCATTAGACATCAGCCCACCTCTATGCAATGTACAGAAGGTCCAACAGTGGAATAGGTCCATTTTTATTGCATACAAAGACCAGCACAGTGGAAAACCAAAGAGCTGATTAGTATTTGCCTATTCAGACAAATCATGCAGCGGCATTTTCGTACACCTCTCCAGCGTATTTCCAGTTCATCACCTTCCAGATGTTGTTCAAGTAGTCTGGCCTGACATTCTTGTACTGCAACCAAAAACAATGAAGATCGCTTAGCACTGGGAAAGGTTTTCCAATTTCCGTTTACAGCACAAATAAGTTGGGTCTCACAAGAAAATTGACACTGAAACTGGAAGATATTATAAGTTCAATTTTGTAGACCACCAGAATAATAGTTTAGTTTCACCTCATTGTTAAAGCAGAACTCACGCATTTCAACATGTTTGGCACATATGTTCACCAAAATGGTTGGCATGCTGACAAGTGACAATTGTTCTTGGCATGCTGACAAGTGACAATTGTTCTTTGATTCTTTCCCGTTGTGGGGCTACGTACATCAAAACCGACAAGACAGAACAGCATAATCTTCAATAACACCCTTTGCAAACTTCACTTTTTATATCTATGCATGTGGCCCCCAATCTCCTAGAATTTAATTGATTTTTCCCAAACCTTATGGCACACACATAACCCATGAAACATAGTTTACTCCTATTCTGTTCGTCTTATGGAAACCAAGAGCTCCACAGGAATTTCCCAGGAATTTTATAGGAATACTGTTATTCCTACAGGAATATTGGGAAATTACCATGTTCCAAATGGTTGGTTAGTTTTTAAGTTCCAAATGGTTGGCTAGTTTTTAAGCACTAGCTTCAAAATACAAACACTAATATAGACAGGAAGAACAAGCTACCAAGTGATCTAAGTGCGATGTTATCAAATGTGATTATACGAGGCAGATTAAAGCATATCGTTACCATAGTTATTAAAACCAGACCGGACCGGCGGTTCAACTGGAAAAGGCCGGAAACAGTGACCACAGCGGCTCGGCTTGCTTCAAAGACCATTCACACAACTGAACCAGAAAAAACCGTGAACGGGGCGGTTTCAAGTGAACCGAGTGGTTCTTGTTTAGGCTGAAAGCACCAGGCCCAGGACAAAAGAAGAGAAGGGTGGCTCGTATTGGCCCAGCCCAATTGGCCCAATGGTGCGTCTGAAGAGGGGGGAGTGCTAGGGATCCCTATCACAGCCGCCATCTACACTTCCTCTCCCTTTTTCATCTCTCCCAATCGAGACAACACTAATCGGATGCACCACCTCCGGCAACCTCCTTGCTCTCAGCGACCCAGCCCAAGCTTGCAAGTTGGCCAACAGCGTCAAGGATTAGTCAAGGCATACCTTCGTTGCTAGGTGTTGCATCTTCCAATGTGTTTGATTCTCCTAATTCATTTTCTAATGAAGTTTTCTCAGATTCACACTGCCACGTGCTTCGGGGATAGATCTAATAGGATATAAGTGGAAGTGGGAGGTTTCGGCCCACGCTTGTGCCTGGGAGCCGTGGTGGAGAGGAGGGAGTGCGCACAGCCGAGGGCAGGGTGCCACCGGACCGCGGGATCCGCCGGTCTGACCGCGTGTGTTCTGCCGGTTGGATCGGGCTTCTGTGTGCGCCCGGGAGCTATGGTGGATAGGAGAGAGTGCGCATAGCTGAGGGCAGGGCGCCGCCGGTCTGACCACGTGTGTTTTGCTGGTTGGACCGGTCTTCTGTGTGCACAGTAGGGAGAGGAGGCGTGGAGAAGAGAGATTAGATAAACTAATCTTGCTTTCTTTATTTCGTCATCTTCTCCCCCTTTAAATATAGAGTTATAGAAGAGATCGGAAGGATCTCAATCTAATCTTTAAAGAGATCAGAAAGATCTCAATCTAATCTTTCTAAACAATCTGATCTTAAGGATCGAATTCGAATACAAACTGTCCTAAATCGCAAGGAAAGAAAGGGTAACAGTTAGACCGGTCCCACACGGCACCTAATCAGTCGGACCGCCGATTGGGCCAGGCCCTTTTGACAACAGCTATAAACTTAGTCCCACATGATACAGACACTCATGTATAACAGTATATGGTCACTTGAGCTTGGCCTATGTTCTTTTTTACGGTTCAATACATGAACATGCGAAGCATTTTTTCTCTTGTTGTGAATTGAGGAGCAAAAAAAGCACATTTGCGTTATCATTCCTGAGTTGATGCTTGTTTTAGTTTAACCGCAAGTGATTTTTCATTTTTTTCATTCTTGAGTTGATACTTGTTCATATTTTTCTTGTTCCGAAAAAAATATTTTCACAGTTTTACCCAAAGTCAGTATTAAAATATTAATATTTTAGAGCCGGCAGTTCAACCGGTAGACCAGTGGTCCGACCGGTGAGCCAGTCAACCAGACACTTCACCGGTTCGCTTACTGGTCCGGTTTCAATAACTATGATCATTACCAATAAAGAGTAGTAACATCAGCATAAGGACAGCTCAATAAGGCAAGTACAGTGAGTAGCCTTCAGTTCCAATAACATGAGATTACCTGCAGGTAGTAAGCGTGCTCCCAGACATCAATCCCCAACAAAGGAACCAAGTTTGCCCCTTTAGTCACCAGAGGGTCCTGCAAGGTCCAAGAAGTCAGTAATATGCACATAAAAAACCACCCTCAAAGGTCAAATAGGAAAATAAAAAGGGGGGGAATTGAAAACACACACACGCGCGCGCACACAGAGAGAATTTGCAGCGCAATAATCACATAAAGAAAGTTTTCAGATGCCAATAAAAATGTGTTGCTTAAAGTGGGATGCCAAAGAAACTGTAATTTGCCTCACATAGTTGAGCTAAAGATGAACTATCAGGATAGCACACCATTGGTATGTTCACAGAAGCTGTGTCCAAAATTCAAGGGAAAAAACAAACAACATTCACAGATGGCATATGAACTGCAGAGCAGTAAAAAGATCTTTAGCAGCCAGTGCAGCTTATTTGCCTCAGAAGTATGTCTTAACTATCCATCGGACTAAAGCTTGGTATCCTTGCTTAATTCAACAAAACCATTGCAGGTGAGTCCTGAACTAGGCACTATTTTTGTAGGGCAAAATTGGCTACAAGACACTACAATTTCGTGGCGTTAGCTATGACACATCCAAATTTTGTGTCTTTGCGGAAAGACACTATAAAAATGTGTCTCTTTGCTATGGAACACAAAGACCATTAAAATATCATTTCCAGGCTGAAGAGGAGAGAGAAGACTCTGAAAAGTCCATTTTGCCCTTCCAGTCTCCTCCTTTCATATTCCTTCTCCTCCCTTCTTCTCTTCCCTTCTTACTCCTCTGCACTTGGCGGCCCATGGTGGCGTAGCAGCAGCGGCAGTGGCAGCGGCACTAGACAATGAGGGAAGTTGGCGCCGCATGGAAGGGCTGCGGCGTCTGGTAACGTCCAGACACTGATGTGGCGGTGAGGACACAGGACATCACAATGGCGGCGGCCGACGAGTTGTTGCCGTGCTTGTGCCGTCCACCCACACTGCCATCTAGGAGGAAGTGCTTGTCGACGAGGGCAAGGGACACCGCCTCCTCACCGTCGTCGCCACCTCCATCCTCGCCAGCGCCACCTCCCCCATCCTCGTCGTCGCCACCTCCTCGCGAGCACCGCCTCCACACCATCCTCGTCGTCGACGCCGCCTCCCCCCATCCTCACCATTACCACCACCTCCCAATCCTCAGCATCACTGTTGCCTCCTCATTTTCGCCAGCGACACCGCCTCCTTGTCATCCTCGTGGTCACTGTCGCCTCCTCATCTTCGCTAGCGACACCGCCTCCTCGTCATCGTCGCCGTCACCACCGCCTCCTCCCCATCCTCGTCATCACGGCGACGCAGGCCCACATGTTCCCGAGCATGGCGATCCCATTTTCATAACCTAGACGGGCAAAGGAGGCACTAAGGATGCCGGAGGCGGTGACGGCCATGGTTTTGTTTCTTTCCCTTCCTCCGTTCTGTTTGTGAAGAATGAAGGAAGAAAAAGAGAAGGGCATTGAGGTCATCTTGAACTGTCTCTCTCCAAAGGAGCCAAATATATTATTTTAATGGTCTCAGTGTTCCATAGCAAAGAGACACATTTTTGCAGTGTCTTTCGGCAAAGACACGAAATTTGGATTGCTGACTACAGAAGCATCACATCAAATGGAATCTATAAGCATTTGGTTGACATCCCTGTTTGTCACAGCAACATCATAAATGACCCCAAAAATCAGTTTTCATGGCTTGCTACTGCTTTCACCGAATATGTCCCTACTCCCTAGTAAGATTTTCTCTAGTGGCCCACTTATTTATCAATTTGATAATATCCCCATATCTTAATCCATGCTTAGTTGCTTATGAATGTATGGTTTAATCACTCTTTCAGCAAACATTGACAACATAACAAAAAAATAGCAGCAATCATCAATTGAAATGAAAATTAGTGAAGACTGATTACATAGGTGTCCTGTAGGAACTAGGAACCCTATGATCTGATAAGGATGAGAATTTTCACCTGATTAGCAGTGGTTTCAACTGAAAGCTTTTTCGCCTCTTTATCCAAAGCAAGCCACTGTATGACATAAAGTGAAAATTAACAAAACACACCTTCATTGGATAAAACAATGTATAATGTACGTACCACCCATCCAGATCCTTGTAAAGCAGCACCATCTGCATTCATCTTCTTTACAAGTGCTTCAAAAGAACCAAAGTCCTCATCAATGGCCCAGCCAAGTTTCCCATGAGGTGGCTCACCACCACCCTCCTGTAATATTACCAAACATGCTTGTTGTTTGCAATGATGGAAGCCCCAAGCCAAAAAGGAAAAGAAACAGTGCTGGATGGTATTAAGATACTTACGCTGATAGGCTTGAGATTCTTCCAGAAGACTGAATGGTTGACATGACCTGCAACATGGTAAATCAACTACATTACCAAATATAACATGTAAGCCTAGATGAACATTACAATAATGATCTCAAGCCAATGAATTTATTCCAGAAGGTTATTTTACAAATCAATAGGTTCAACATGTAATGTCCTCACAAAATGTGCCTTTCTTCACACAGCATTCTTGGAATTATTAGAAGTTTGTGATTCGGACAGCTTAAACCTAAGTCATAAACCAGGATGAAATCATTCCTAATACTGAGGGTGTTACTATTTTACGTGTAATCACCCCTCATCAATCAGAAGCATGTGAGGTGTGACTTTTCTGGGTTATCCTAATAACATACCTCCTAATTCAGTTGCTTAGCTCAACATTCATTTCATGAAAATCCTAATCTCATAGTATTAACCCAAAATCATACACTAATACTTAGATAAGCAGAGCAGAATCCAATAACACTGAGACTTCCTAGTAGTTCCTATCTCAGTAGCAAAGGATGCATGCATAACTACAATTTAGCATTGTACAACCATGAGTATAAAACAAAATCAAGCTCAAAAGTATTAATTGAGTCCATGAAGTATTACAAGGACCTAATCCCAAATCCAGATCAAATCCTAAACTTAATGATACATACACATCAGATTAAAGAATGATCGTTCGAAACTATGAATTCAACCATAAGACAGCAAACAGTTGACTTATTATCACTCTAGTTTTTAAAAAAGCAACAATAAATCTATGGGTACAATTCTTGAGGTTAAAAAGGATTTCACAGAGAGAGAGACAGAGAGAGAGAACCAGATATTTATCCCAAAACAGTTTTTTTTTTAATAAAGAACAGAAACTCACAATACCAACTCATAATCCTAAATTTGTGTAGAAACACTTGGCCCAAGCCCTGGTCCCATCTTTCATTAAGAAAAAGAAAAGAAAGTGAAGTACAATAAGTAGTCAATTATACATTTAAGCAACCCTTACAATCTAGAGAACCAGCCTCCGTAATTGTTTTCATCACCTAACACCACCCTGTTTTACACTCGACATCCAAAACAGAGAAAAAATATAGCAAGGGCCATGAGAACCATTTGGAGCAAAACGCGCTAAATCAGCAGCTCATGTATTTATTTTGATATTGTGCAATTTACCACTAAATCATCATTTCATATCAACATCAAGCTTGCAACAATAACTCAACTACTGTAGGTACACCATACAATATGTAAAATTGAGCGGAGACAATGGGCTTAATATTCCACCTGGCACATATAGTTACACCACAAAAGAGTAGAAGCTGCAATCATATATAATTCAAAGCTACCTTTACCGCTCTAGCCACCATGAAGTACAAAACTTTTAAAGCCTGCTAAATCCTAAAATCCAGCATAGTTCACAATGTTGCACTGCTAGGGACATCCCATCTAACTAGTATCCATCTAACTAGTATCCATCTAACTAGTATATGTATGAACATCCACAAAAATAAGCCTCCCAAGTCAGAACAATTCCCGCACATCCTCAAGAACCCAACCAAATTACAAGATTTTTATGTTGATCCCTACACAGCGCATGGTACATTGGTACTAACATATCATCATAATTAGTGAAGTACTTACAGCTAAGCATCTCATGGGGCAAGAAATCCTTGAAGCACAACCATGCAGACAACAATTAAACCAAATAACAATCCAGAAAACTGATTACGGATGAAATGCACAAAAAAATATATATGGAAATTTTGCACTCAGAATTGTACCCCCAACCGAATTGTCTCGACCACTTCAGATAACACGAAATAGCACCATATAAAGCCCAATCAAAGAAATGTCTCGACAATGTATCCAAATCGGGTGCGTATCGGACAACTAGGACAATTGAACCTAATTTCGCGGCCCACAAGAAAACCCCAACCCCCTAAAACCCTAGAAATGGCAGGATCCTAAAAACCCCAACCGAATCCAATACTCCAGTTGGGAGCACAACACACACCTCTCCCACACAGATCGCTCCAGATCAGTAACAACGACGCACTAATCCCCAACCAAATCCTAAAATTTCCCCCGCACGCATCGCCCCCATACTATCGACCGGAGCATCCGAACCAAGCGATATCAGATAGGGCCCTCACCGCCGCCGTTGAACTTGATGGCGCTCTGGAGCTGGACGACGGCGGGCGCGTCGCCCTTGGAGACGGCGGCGTCGAGCTGCTCGAGCGCCTTGTTGTAGTTGGCGACGTAGGTGGCGTGGTGCTTCTGGTGGTGCAGGTGCATGATCTCGCCGGAGATGGCCGGCTCCAGCGCGCCGTAGTCGTACGGGAGGTCGGGGAGCGTGAATGTCGCCACCCTCCTCGCCGCCACCAGCGGGCGGGCGCAGCCGAGCGCCAGGGCTAGGGTTTTCCTCGAGGCCAAAGTGCGGAGCGCCATGGCCGCGCCTGAGAAAGTGTGTGTGTGGTGTGTGTAGACGATGTGTTGTGTGCGTACGTAGACGATGGGAGGGCACGGTGTGTGGTGGTATGTAGTGTCTGCTTGTGCGGTTGTGCCTGGAAGCTTCCGTGAGATCTGCGTCACGATTCGTGCAGACGGACGAGTGCGTGGCATGTTTGACTTGTCTTATGTTCGCGGGTGCGCACAAGTGGCTTCGCAAAAATTCGTCTCGTGATTCACGTAGATCCAAATCGGGTGCTCGTCTGACAATTGACGCTAATTCCAGATCTCCATGAACACGGTGAATTTGGCATTTAGGATCTTGAATGTAGCTTGTCTACATTCGTTGGCTTGGTGCATTCCTCCCAAATCAGTAGAAGAAACTGCGGATACACTACACTATGGAGCAGCAATGGATATGGACTAGAGAGAGAGACGCGGTTGGAAACCAGCCGAGGTAAAGCAAAACTCGCGCCTCCTGCAGCTGGTTTGAGGAAACGATGGGCAGCCAACGCCACCGCGTGAGCTAGCCAACTGCGCAGAGACCGAGCAGAGCAAGCAACATCCCAGCGTTCAGAGCAAGCAACTTCCTGACGTCTCGGTCCTTTCGTGGTTTTTTCTGTTAAATAATACTCTCACCGTTTTTAAATATATAACGTTTGACCAAACGTGTAGTCAAACTTATATAACTTTGACCATCACTTTTTATATGATTTTGTTAGCAAAAAATTACAAAATTATTATATTATGAAAATATTTATCATGACAAATCTAATGATACTATTCACTCATGATCAATCTAAATAGTTTTTCATATATTATTAGTCAAAGTTAGATAAGTTTGACTGCACGCTTGGTCAAACATCATGTATTTAAAAACGGAAAGAGTAGAATTTGTCGGTAGTAATCTCAAGCCAATCATACAATAGAGAGATAGAATATAGAGAAAGACCTAATATCTTTATTCATGTGTGTATCTTGTACATGAATGGTCGTCATATTTATAGCCTAAAGAGCTAACCCCTCCAAGAGGCAATTCAGTATTTTGCCCACAAATTAGGTTTCTTACCATTTTCCTTCATGATGCGCCGCATCTCTAACCGTTGCTGACGATGGCTGCTAGCTGGGTAAACATTACAGCAGTTCACCACTCAAGTATTAAAATGAGTAACGAAAACTTCAGACTCGGGCTGACTCTGACGCATGTACAAACATCTAGGGGGGTTTTATCCGCCATGAAGGAAGAGTACTTGATTTATGAATTGCATTCCCTTTTCCTTTCCTACCGAAAGTATCATGTGGATTTACATGTTTTGGTGGGAGCCAATCTACTGAGAAGATCCAGGTAGAGGTGGGGTCCTCAGTACCTGTTGCAACAGGCGGGCCGCAAGCCGCTGCGTGACACCTCCTGCAACCTGAGAGCCCAGAACACGGGCTTCTGGTTCTTGTAGCACCTGAATACCAAAATTACTCTATAGTGTCAGTTGCAGCTCAGTGGCTGTTTAAGTACATGATAAGAAATGAAGTTGCAGTCTACCTGTAAAATTGGTAGCAAAAGGCTTGGATCAAAGCTATCAGAGGATCTCAAGGGACCCCATATTCTGAAAACCCTGTCTCGAAGCTCAATCATCTGTTCCCGTTCAACCTCACTTATCTTAAAAGGACCGGCTGGACTGCCATTGGAAATCAATGGCTTCAGAAATTCTGGGGCTGCATTGTACGAATCCATCAGTGTTCCAAAAGTGATGGCTTCTGTGACACGAACTGCTTCTTTCACAACTAGAGCTCGCAGTTCCTCCCCATCAGGACCAAGTATAAGCTTTAGAACAGGTTGTAAAGCATCTTTGGCTACAAACTCTCTATCTTGGCGCCCTTGAACGAGAAGATTTTCAAGCCTATTCCATCTGTAGCAAAGCAAAAGGTCAAGCAATACTATCATGAAACGATGTTTCTCAATAAGAGCAGTTGCCAATCAAAGAGCTGCATAATCTATTTTGAGCAGGACAAGTACTTGCCTGAATTTGCCATCCTTGAATAGCAGCTCAATCAGAGCATCTCTGAGATACGGATTGGGATCAGTGAGTAGCCTTTTAGCAAAGTAAGGATATGAGGCAGCAAGCACCTTAAAATTTGGGTCAGTATAGAGTGCCAGACCTTCCAGTACAGTGAGTGATCGCAGTATCAACACATAGTAGGCCGGTACTAGATTTGAACAGAGCATAAGAGTTGTATCACTATCTCAGCAAAATTAAGATGTAATAATTAATACCTAAACAAAACAAAACTTACCATTGAATGGGTACTGATAAAGAACAGCGCCTAAGCCATCAACTATGGTTTTGAAGTTTAGCTCACTTACCGTTGAGTCCAACGCATCATCAAAGAAATTTTTGAGAGCAGGCACAATTGGGGAAACATCGAAATCAGGTTCCAAAAAATCAAGTGCATAATAATCACGAGCCATAGCTTCATAGTCCCTATTGACCATGTGGACAACATGTCCTATGATGGCTACTCTTGCCTCCTCTGGGGTTTCACTCATCATGCCAAAATCAAGAAAAGCAAGCTTGCCCTCAGGTGTTGCCAACATATTACCAGGATGAGGGTCAGCATGAAAGTAACCATACTCTAGGAGCTGCCTTAAGCTACACTGGATACCAATGTTCACTAAATCCAGAACCTTCAAACCTTGCTTTTCAATGGCTGCTTGCTGATTTAATTTTACACCCTCAATCCATTCCATTGTCAGAACCTTTGCACTTGTGTAATCCCAAAATATATCAGGCACCAATACATCTTGCTTATCAGCATATAACTTTTTAAACCTTCGTGCATTTTGGCCTTCCTGCACTCATTATTGTTAGTTGTTACTACCATTTGATAATCAATAAAAGCATATGGACAAACTAGGAGAAATAATAGCTCTTGATTCTGCTGATTAAGCAAACCAAGGATGTCTTTTTGCCCTGAATTTCATGTTACTCATTCTGTTAAGGATTCACACAGGTGCAGTGTGTATATAGACTACACATATGGATAATACAATATATACAAAGACAAAGTACCTGGACATAATTAAGCTCTTGGTAAACTCTTCGAGCAAATTCATCCATCAAGGCAACAACATCACTGGATATAAAGTCAACATACTTATTTATGAGAAAACCAAGGCCCCTCAGTAGGTAAAAATCAAGCCCTATGGCATCCTCAATACCAGGTCTTTGCACCTTGACAGCGACCAGTTTCCCAGAGTATTTCAACCGTGCCTTATAAACTTGACCTAAACTTGCGGCTGCAATTGGGGAAGGTGATATTGTCGAGTACATTGAATCAAGAGGAAAGCCAAGCTCCCTCTCGATACATGCAAATGCATCTTCATCTGGAAATGTGGGAAGTGAATCCTGCAAGACAGCTACGTGTCAACCATTTGAGAGACCTTAAATCAGTAATAGAAGTAATTCCCAAAGTTATCAGTAAACACCCTCAATTTGTAAACTCTAGCTGATGCCATTGACTCCTTTTGAAGCAACTACCATTTTTGTAAGCCACCCACCCTTTTCAAAACAATAAGCATTGCATAACGGGAGGAACCTCTAGCACGGTTCTTGAATGAATCAGCATTGAATAAACAAGCAATTAAGTCTAGTGGGTAGTGACGCTCCATTCTTGAACAAGAACACGACTCATTGGCCTAATCTTAATATACCATCCAACTATCTCTAAGATAACTTGTCCAGTATGCTGGAAACAAATAGTACGCATTTTATATCGTGAGCACAGGCAAGAAAGAATGTCCACCTGCAGCTCGGAGAGCTCCTCGAGGTACTCGGGCGGGCAGAGGTCGGGCCGCGTGGACAGCCCCTGCCCAATCTTGACGAACGTCGGGCCGAGCCTTGTCAGTATGGTCCGCAGCTCCACCGCCCTCGCCCGCCGCATCGCCAACGACTGCCCACTCCGCTCGTCCAGCAGAAGCTTCAGCCCAAACGCCCCCAGCTTGGACAGCACCTCCGCCGCTCTCAGCGCCACCTAATTACACAGCAGCAATCCACACCACACGAGTCAAAATTCGAGCACCTCAGTTGCTGCCCTTAGCTAGTTTGAGGGGAAAGAAAGGTTCGGGTTTTAGTCTGGGTGCGTGCCTTGAAGGGGCGTGAGCCGTAGCGGGAGGCGAGGAGATCGGGGCTGAAGACGGTGGCGTTGACGGCGCGGGTCATGGCGCGGGCCTCGGCCTGCAGGTCCTCGGCTCGGTCGCGGGCGAAGGAGGCCGACACGGGGGGAGGGGTGGCGAGCGGGACGGTGCGGGGGGGGAGCTGGATGGAGAGATCGGGGGAGGGGAGCGCGGCGGTGGAGGCTGCGCGGAGTTGGGAGGGGCGGCGGTGGCTGCGAGGCGCGCGGCGAGGAGCGGAGGGGACGGAGGAGACGGCGGCCGCAGCCGTCGACGTGGAGGTGGTGGCCCCCATGGCCATGGCCAGCGGGAAGAGCGAGGTGCGCAGGTCGGGTCACTCGGGCTTCGGGGGCGTGCGTGCTCGTAAGGGTGGATATCGAAAGGGTGCGGCTTCCCCACGTTGTACCGTCTAGAAGTCTTTTTTTCCGACTGTATAGCATTAGCTATTGATTCTCCGTCACGTGCATAGGAGCACCCGTCCTCCTCCCCGGCCACTGCGTCCCTCCTCCGCCTACCCCTCCCCTCCCCTCCCCCTCCCCCGGCAGTCGACAGCGACCTCGTCGTCTCGTCATGCCGCCGTCTCCCCTTCCCCCGCTATCCTCACCGTGCCTAACCTAACATTCTCTAGCACCACAAATTTTATTAGCGGCCACGCAGGTCAGGACAACGCTTGCCAAGACAACACATGTCAAGATAATACATGCCACAATTCCATAATCTCTTAGTCAAATTAACATCTTTGAGACAAGCGATCGAGAAACGGCGCATAACTAAGCAGGTCTAAACAATATACGCACTCATGTTGGTTATCACAAAGGAGTCTAACTAAGATAACACAACCTATAATGGTCCAAAGGTACATGACAACATGTCTAACACAATTATACAAGAGGTCATACTGCCAAGTAGGTGTTTAGCTAATTCCCAAATTATTTTTATACAAATAGCCATGCATGTTGATATAAAACAAAATAATTTTGCAAAACTAGGTTCAACATGATCAAAGGTCTACGACTTGCCTTCGATGAAGAGATGGGGTTCTTCGGTAGAGGTCGTCGGGTCCAAGAATTCCTCTGAGAAGCCGGAATCTACACGTGCGAAAAGAACTAAATAAATACAACGAATTCAAATAAAAATCAAAACTACCAAATAAGAACCAAAAGAGAAACACTGAAACAGAGACGGACTCTGGGAAAGAGGTCCTGAGGAGGAGATCCACAGGAGGTCCAAAAGAGGAGGTCCTGAGGAGGAGATCCACAAGAGGTCCAAAGGAGGAGGTCCTGAGGAGAAGGTCCAAAGGAGGATACGACTACCCACGTGGTCGTGAGAGCATAAAGAGAACAAGGCACGAAGAAACTCACCCGGACAGAAAGAGATAGAAAGAGAAAAGACAGGAGGAGGATGGCGAATGGCGCGAGCGCTCCAACGAATTCTACGGTGGCGAGGAGGTCGAAGATGGCGCAAGCTCCAGCGGCTCCTTGGTGACGAGGAGGCTCCAGCGAATTCCTTGGCGAAAACTCCATGTACGGAAAATAGGTGAGAGCAAGAGAGAGTTGAGAGCTGGGTGACGAAAAAGGGGATGATAGAGGGCTGCTCAGGCTTTTATAGCTAGAGAGAACGGGAAGAGCAGCTGAGAGACTCAAAGACACACGTGTTCAAGGGTAGGTGAAGGAGAAGATGAGAGTAGGTCTGGGAAGAGACAAGAGGGGAAACGGGTATTACAAAAAGTAGTAGCATTTAATGCGATACAACAGCATTTAATGCGTCAGAACCTTTGTGTCAGCAGTGACACAACAGGAGGGAGGAGAAGGTGAGCAGGACTAGTAGGTGGGGCCAGTCAAAGCTAGAGAGGGGTGGTCAAACCAAAGAGGAGATCGTGACCAAAAGGGAGGTCGTGACCCAAGGGGTGGTCACGGCCCAAAAGGTGGTCGCGGCCCAAAAGGTGGTCGTGGCCCAAAGGGGTGGTCTTTGCAAAAAGACCAAGAGGGTGGTCGCGGCACAAGGGGTGGTCGCGGCCCAAAGAGTGGTCGTGGTCCAAAGGGGTGGTCTTTGCAAAAAGACCAAGAGGGTGGTCGTGGCACACAGGGTGGTCGCGGCCCAAAGAGTGGTTGCGGTCCAAATAGGTGATCTTTGCAAAAAGACCAAGAAGGTGGTCACGGCACAATGGGTGGTCGCGGTCCAAAGAGTGGTCACGGCCCAAAGGGGTGGTCTTTGCAAAAGGACCAAGAGGGTAGTCGTGGCACAAGGGGTGGTTGCAGTCCAAAGAGTGGTCGCGGTCCAAAGGGGTGGTCTTTGCAAAAAGATCAAGATGGTGGTCTAAACCAAAAAGGAGGTCCAACGAGGATGAGGTCCAAACAAGAGGAGGGTCTAAACCAAAGGGAGGTCTAGATTGAGAAGGAGATCCAAACGAGAGAAACGCAGCGAAGCAGGGCGAAGAAAAAAAAAGCAGCAAAGCGGGGCCATCCGATTTTGATCGGTCGGTTCAAAAAGGATTGGACGTTCGGACTGATTGAACGTGCCAATAGGATCAAGCCGTTCAACACAGATCGGACGGTTGAAAACGAAGTGGACGTTCAGACTAGCCGAGCGTGCCAACAGGATCGGGCCGTTCAGCACAGATCGGACGGTCCGCAACAAAGGAGGCGCGGAGCTGAGCCGCGCGGGGAGAATAAAACAAACAGAGGAGAGGAAAACAACTCCAGAGAACTCCAACAAACTCAAAGCAACCAAACTCAAATTAATTGAAGTTTGATTTAGTCATATTAAATTGCTGCGAATTTCTGAAATTTTCAAGTTAAGCTTGAGCAAATCAACAAACCGAATGGTTATTTTTGCTTTTAAAAACTCAGAAAACTTGGGACGTTACAAAAGTTTCATCATGTTTCACAGAAGTTTCAAAGAAACCCACAACTTTCACAAAAGTTCCACACACAAATCAAACAAATTTCGCAAAGAACCAGGCGAGATGACGAACGAGACGCACTACACCGCCTCGCGACGCCTTTACCAAAGGCAAAGACGCACTGCGATGCTGTGGCGGCCACCGGTGTGGTACGCGTCATGCCATCGTGCACCGGTGTCGTGCCATGCTCTACTGCCCTGCGCTTTCATCCGCTGCATGTGGCCCGGCATGGCCTCGCCTGCCTGTGGCGCTGGATTGTCGCGCCCTCCTCATGTCGTGTAGCCACGCGTGCTCTACTCCGTGTGCCCACAGGCACCTCCATGTGACCTCGCCAACCCAACACGACCGCCCCACCGCGCCATGTCGAGCCATCGTTGGCGGTGGGAAGGTTGTAGAGGCGGACGGAGTGCAAAGAAGGTGAGCTCGTAGTGCAGATTACGACCATCGCTGGTGAAATCCGTTGGTACTGGAGGCAAATCGGCTGGTGTTGAGAGGAGAGAGAGATAGGAGAAGGTTGGGAAAGTGAATCGCCTGAGTCGAGCGTGGTGGCCTCATGGAGAGCCGTGCGAAGAGTAAGGAGCGTTGGATGCATTTGATTTTGGATGCAGTTGATTTAACGGTGATTTTATTAATAGTAAGGAGCGTCTAGATTATTCCTTTATTTTATTAATAGTTTTGAAGTTGACGAGGATTAAAACCTCTATGTATTATTTTAATACATAATAAAAGACCATATATCTACATGGTCGTGACCCCTAAGACTAACGACCTCCCTGGTCGTTAGTATTCCAGAGGTTACTTAATGGGTACCCTGGTCGGATGAGGCTTTGTGCCTAATCCCCACCGGATAACCGCCGTAAAATTATGGATCGGTATTTCTTATCGTATGATAAATGGAACACGTGCTATACGTTCCAAACCATGCGATGGTACAACCACGAGACATCGACTATTAACCACCCTACGGTTAAGCTTTTCACAGTAACCGCAAGGAAGTTAGCACCTTGCTAATCGCTTCCACCGCTCCGACCAATCGTAACGTTTCACGAGGACGTCTTCTCCAGAGTATGCTTGCCCCTCTTCGGAAGTTATTTAAAGGTGAAGCGCAGAAGACGAAGGGACGAGCGAGCGAAGGCCAAGACCAACAAAGACAAGAACAACGCAGTTCAACAAGAATACCACGAAGCCTAAGCGGTGGAATTAGAAGCTAGATAATCGGACTTAGACTCATATTCTAAGTCCGATTATCCGATTAGACATTCCCCATTGATGTAATTGAGGGTAGTACTTAGCCACATCTTGTAAAACCAGTTCATATCAATAAAGAGCGACCCTCATTCCATTCCGTGATATTCCACGTCATTTTCCTCGTTCATTTTCGTAAGATCGGCGACTTGATCGCCGACGGTGGCGCGCCAAGTGGGGAAGAAGGCGAAGTTTCTGAAGAAAATTCTTCGCTCAAGAAAATCCTCGCCCAAAATCTCTGCAATCGCTCATGCGACTATGCCCGAGTTTGGGATGAGGAAAACTAGTTCGATTTGGCGGACTCGCCGACCTTGACATGGAAGGATGTATCGCGCCATGGAAGAAAATGGCAGTCATCCTCCTCTTCCTCCTCCGCCGGCCGCGACGCCGCCAAGCGTTAGCGAGGTCGGCCGGATGGATGAAGATCGCCGCCACTCATCGATGGCGAACCAGAGAACCGCCGTTCAGACCGATTCGAATGCCAGAGGATCTCTTCAAGCCCGGTCTTCTCGACCGGTAAGCAGTGAAGAAATTTCAGCCCCATCACCCGAAAACTCTATACCATTGATGAAATCATGGTGAAAGATACTCTCCTTCGCTTCGGCAATTCCAGAGTCAACCGTCACCTGTAGCGGTGTCGATGAAACCTTCACCGTCGTAGGCCATGTGGGGATGATCACACTCAAAGATACGATCGGCGGTTCGTCGGATCGGTGAAGACCTCGAGAAGTGCTCATATCGACCGATCTCCATCGTGGAAGATTTCGCGAATAATCGACAAGCTCTCCATTAGTTATGATGGAAACTCATCGGAAGATCAATCTTTGGAAGCACGAAGTCAACGCGATCGGAGATGAAGATCAAGATGCCTGCGGTCCTACACTCTCTACCACGCCATCACGTGTTGTTAGAGATGATCCGGGCCGTCAAGCACCAACTTCCGGAGGCAGCGGAACTAATCAACGTCAATCGCTTAACTCGCTCGCTTCGCTCCACCAGAGTGGTGATGGGACCGAACAAATCTGAAGGTCGGGAAGGTTCAGACAGCATACACCTACGACCAATATGAACCCCCGAGACCTTTTGGTAATCCATACAAAACTTGCGACGTATTCAAAACATGTTAAATAATTCGATCCCGCTCTAGCAGAACGCCTAGTTTTGTACAACTCGAGATCGGTATCCGAAATTCTCCAGCAGACCATGCGTGAGCAGGCGAAGCGATCGGGAACGAGAGGGTTTTGAAGTCGGACTATGACTTCATCCCAACGCTCCTCCTCGGCGAGGGACAACACGGTCATACCAGAGAGCGATCGATATCGAGACCTCCTCGGCGATTCGACCAAGGAGTCACGAGGGAGAAGGTTATTCAAGAAGCTACTCCCCATCGTGTCGAGAGGAACCACCACTAGGACCTAACGATCTCCGACATCGTTTGAACCAAGTGGGCGATCGGAGGCATCATATCAAGGTGTCACGACCGGATCGGTACACCGGAGTTCCAGCGTCCCAATCCTAGGGATCGGTCTCCGATCGACACAATCCCGCACCTTCCTGCAGAAGACGCCATGAATCAATCACGGGTTGTCGAGCCTTCTCTGCGGGGCTCCAAGGCATGCGTTAGCCTAACCGGTTCCGCCAAGCCAACTTGGACAAATTCAATGGAACTCAAAACCCATTGGAATTTCTCCAAATATATACCACCGCCATCAGGGCTGCTGGTGGCGATGAGAATGTAATGGCCAACTATTTACCCACCGTGCTCGAAGGGTCTGCCCGGTCGTGGTTGTTAAACTTACGGTCGGATCAATATATACTTAGGAACAACTCGTGATCTTTCGATTGCCAACTTCGAGTACGTCGACCGTATACAGGAAGGAGGACGATCTCCACGAGAATCCGCGAGGATCGATGAGACTTTACGTCAATATATCAAGAGGTTCACCAGTTCGTAACTCTATACCGAAGTCGCAGAGTCCTCTGTTATTGGGCTTTTAAAACAGTGCGAGGAATCGGCGGTTTACGGAGGACATAGCAATGAACCCTCCAAGAACAACCGTTGAGCTTTTTGATATGGCGGACAAGTATGCCACCGCTAGCGAAGCAATCGAGTGGTGTGAAGCCATTGATCGGAAGACAAGATTCCCCGGACCGGCTACTGGGCAAACAGAGAAAAAGAACAAGAAGTCTCTCAAGAAGAAAAAGAACCGCAGACCCGAGCGACAAAGAAGTCCTCGCTGCGTTCGAGAAAAAATTCAGGAAGGGCAAGAAAGACTATGCTTGGTCGAAGCAAGGCAAAAGCTCGATCGAAGGATTCTGCATTTAACAAGAAGTGGTGTCCACTTCACCAAAGACGTGGCATGATCTGCAAGACTGTCGTGTCGCAAAAGAAACTGGAAGATCATTATGCAGTAAGGACCATTTCCGTGTCTGAGGAACATGGAGAAACGAGCTCCAAAAGGACAAGGATGGCGGCGAAGAGATGGAGTACCGGGATCCCCAACACACATCAACATGATTTTTGGAGGATCTTCTTCATACGAGTCGAGACGTCATCTGAAGGCCATGGGCGGAGGTCAACCTCGTCGAATCTCCAAGCTGTAATCAAGCACTCGAAGTGGTCGGACACGCAATTTCCTTCAAAGAAAGATGATCGCCCCATCCCATCGACTCGTAGGGTAGGTTTCCTATCGTTGTTGAACCAACCATTAATAATTGTCGGGTTAATCGGGTCTTAGTAGATGGGGTAGTTCTTTGAATATATTATTTGTGGGAGCTTTAGAAGAAATGCAGTCCCCATGTCAAAGGTGAAACACATGAAATATGCTTTTCATGGCATAGTTAGGGTTCTACCGCTAAACCGATAGGACAAGTTTCCTTACCGGTTACGTTCGGAAAGCCTGACAACTTCCGAACAGAGAGGATTCCGTTTGATGTAGTAAGCTTCGAATCCGCATACAACGGAATTCTCGGTCGACTAGCATTAGCAAAATTCTTGATAGCCACGCATTACGGTTATCAAAGTTTGAAAATGCCGGGGCCGAAGGGAGTCATCACTATTCGAGGAGATCAGAAAATGGCTTACGTATGCGATCGGAAATCCTTTGCCTTTGGTTGATGAACTTCCGACCAGAGAGGTTAACCCGTCTCCCATGCAGGTCAAGCACTCGAGGCCAAAGATGACACCCAAACCATCCGACCAGACAAAGGAGGTACCACTCGACAAAAGCGCTTCTCCGGACAGCGTCAAGTCGTCACATGGGTCAGGACATCCAGACCCAACCGCCCGCAAGATTCTGGTCGGGGCAAGACTCGACCCTAAATAGGAAGAGTCGCTCGTCTCCTTCCTCCGAGCGAATCAGGCGTGTTTGCACAGCAAGCATCCGATATGCCCGAGTCCCCGGGAGGTGATCGAGCAGGCTTGCTCTCGGCGACAAAAACCGATCAAGCGAAACTACGACGTTTACGACTGATCGGAAGGAAGCAATCCAATCGGAGATTGACAAGCTTCTCAAGGCCGGATTTATTCGTGAAGTCGACCACCCGGTGGCTTGCCAATCTGTAATGGTTAGAAAAACAATGGAAATGCCGAATGTGTATCGACTTTACAGATCTTAATAAGGCTTGTCCGAAGGATGACTTTCCCTTCCTCGCATTGATCAATGGTATACTCTACTTCTGGGTGCGAGTTACTAAGTTTTTTAGATGCGTATTCAGGGTACCACCAGATTAGTATGTGTAAAGAAGATGAGGAGAAAACTTCCTTCATCACCCCATATGGCACTTACTGTTATATTAAGATGCCATTTGGTCTCAAAAACGCTGGTGCAACTTTTCAAAGGTTGATGCAAAAAACCTTTAGTCCACAAATCGGTCGGAATCTAGAAGCTTACGTTGACGATCTGGTTGTAAAGACCACCATTTGGCGACCACATTCCGACTTACAAGAAACTTTTAACAACTTGAGAAGACATAACCTCAAGTTAAATCCTAAAAGTGTGTGTTCGAGTTTATTTGGAAACCGCTCGGTTTTCTAGTTTCGCTAGAGGTATTGAAGCAAATCCAAAGAAAAATTGCGCCATCGACGAGATCGCCCCGACCACGAAGAAGGAAGTCCAAAACTAACAAATTTGTATGGCGGCGTTAAGTCGTTTCATAGCAAGGTTAGGGAAAAAGGATTACCTTTCTTTAAACTTCTTGGAAACATGGGAGTTTCGAGTGGACTAAAGAGGCAAACGATGCCTTTGAGGAACTCAAAAGTACCTTACGAGTACCGGGTCTTAGTTTCTCCGAGATCGGGAGAAACATTGCTAATTTACGTGGCAAAGAACACCACGCACGATTAGCGGTGTCTTGGTTGTAGAAAGGATAATATCCAACGACCGGTCTATTACGTGGTTTAAGTCTTACATGGACCAAAGGAAAGATACCCACAGTACAAAAGTTGCTCTATGGCCTCCTTATGTCTTCAAGGAAGCTAAGGCATTACTTTCGTGCCCACAAAGTGGTCGTATTCTACGGATATCCCCTTGGTCAAGTCCTTGGAAACAGGAATCATCGGGACGAATAGCCAAATGGGCGGTCGAGCTAGGGGCGTTCGATCTCCATTTCATTTCACGAACAGCAATAAAGTCCTAGGCAATAGCAGAATTCATTGCCGAATGGACAAACCCTAAACCCACCCAAGGACCCGAGTACGAACACCACGACGAGTGGACAATGTATTTCGATGGTTCCTTGATGTTACAAGGATCGGGGGCTGGAGTGGTCTTGATATCCCCTACTGGCGAACACATCAAGTACGCCATCCAGTTAAATTTTCCTGCCACCAATAATGTGGCAGAATATGAAGGTTTACTGGCAGGACTCCGAGCAACTCGTTCGCTCGGGATTCGCAGATTACTAGTGAAAGGCGATTCTCAACTAGTAGCGAATCAAGTGGGGAAAGAGTATCAATGCTTGAGTACCAAGATGTCATCTTATCTGGCGGAAGTACGAAAACTCGAAAAGCACTTCTTCGGTTTTCAGATCCAACATATTCCTAGAAAGGAAAACTTTCTGCGCGGACCGGTGGCACGGATGGCCTCCACGAGGTCGACCGTCCCGCCCCGGAGTTTTTCTCGAGCAACTCAATTCACCCTCGGTAGTTGAGCCTTCCGAGAACATACATGATTCTTTGCAAGTTGAACAAACTAATCAAGTGAACATGGATGCTCCACGTGTCGTTGACGGTTGGCGCCATCACGATCAAGGTAGAGATCGGATGACATCGATCTACAATTATCTTCAAAGATGACACAATTCCAGAAGATGATGTAGAGGCCGATCGATAGCACGAAAAGCCAAATCATACACTCTAATCGAACGTATCTTGTATAAACGAGGATCTCATGGAGTGTTGATGAGATGCATATCTCAAACGGATGGCATTAGATTGCTAATCGAAATCCATGAAGGCGCTCGTGGAGCACACCATTCCTCTGTAACCACGGTCGGTAAAGCCTTCCGGCAAGGCTATTACTGGCCAACTGCCCTTCATGATGCAAAAGAGCTTGTGATGAAGTGTGTACAATGTCAGTTTCATAGCCGATAAGTACACCACCAAAGACAAGCCTTACAAACAATTCCTCTTTTTTGCCTTTTGCAACCTCGAGATCGGACATTCAGGACCTTTCCCAAGAGCACCGGGGCCAATTCCTTTTCGTCATGATTGACACGTTTACAAAATGGATTGAAACCGAGCCAGTCGTTAAAATAACAACTGAGGCCGTTAAGAGATTTCTCCTGAAAAATGTGATCACGCGATTTGGTGTACCCAACAGATCATCACAGCATAATGGTTCCCGCCTTCTCAAAGAATCAATTCCAGAATTCTGCGATGAACTTGGTGTCAAAGTTCATTTTGCTTCTGTTGCTCATCCACAGAGCAACGGAGCAGTTGAGCGGGCTAATGGTATCCTTATGCAGGGGATCAAACACCGAGTATTCGACCAGTTAATCAAACGGTCAGGTGCTTGGGTTAAAGAACTTCCCTCTGTGTTATGGGCCGTTAGAACCACGACCAGTCGTGCGATCGGTGAAACTCCATTCTTTTTGGTTTATGGTGCTGAAGCCATGCTTCCTCCAGAACTCAAAATTGGTTCTACTCGAACTGATCGTTTTGACGAAAATGATCAGATTGAACGACGACTCGACGACGTCGATTTCCTTGAAGAACGACGAAACCAAGCCCTTGTACGATCAGCGGTCTACCAACAAGCCATGCGAAGGTACCATAGTCGAAGGTGCGACCTCGCGATCTTCTTGTCAGAGGTGATCTGGTTCTCGAAAAATTGAGCCAAACAAATCGCAATAAACTTTCTCCTAAATGGGAAGGTCCTTACATCGGGTCGAAGTCACCCGACCTGTGTTCCGCAGACGACTAGCTATGTCTGATGGGCAAATTTTGTCAAATTCTTGGAACATCGATCAATTGCGTAAGTTTTATGTTTAATTTTCATTCTTTCATTTCTTTCAATTTCAATTTCATTAAATTCATTAATTAATTAAGAAGTGCAACCTTGCTTATATATATACACCTACATTCTGGTCGTTTATTATTGTTAGTCTGGTCGGAGAAGACATTTTTCTCTCCGATATCCTTTTTAAGGATCTCTGATACTCTATGGTCCTAGTCGTGAGCATTTTCTTCAAATGATTCCCACGCGCGACTACACTCTTTTCTCAAATAAAATGAGTAATCAGAGCGCCACACAACTAACTATCTCATGAATGATATGCTTACGATTTTGAAGATTATGCTTCATTATTTCAAGATTCTGGTCTATTCTTGTCTGGCTACTGGTCGGGACACGGAAAGCCTCCTAGTCGAAGTCTCTCCTTTTTCGCACGTGGTCCCGGCCCACTGGAAGGAGCTTCCTAGCGACAGTTCTTTTCTTACGATCCTCGCTACCATCGGATATAGAATTTGAACACGTTTCAAAAAATATATGTCGTATGCCTTCATGTCTTAGCATTAGTTCGACTGCACTATGGGACAATAGATATAAACAAAGTTCACTTATAATCTGTTGCATACATATTTGCATTTCTTCTTATGTCAAGTTTGACAAAGTCTTTTTTCCGACCATATATAGTGTTTTTGATTGGTATTTCCATTGTGACAAACAAAGATCTATAACTAGTCGAAATCATACGCTGGTCCTGACCACATTTGATTTTCTAGTACTGCAACGATCAGTTTTGTCTTACATGTCCAAACATACCTTCAAAAACTCACATACATGGTTATGACCTCTTTTTTATTCTCTTTCTTGGCTCACTGCTTGTACAGTAACGTTCTTCTACTATAAAGCAGTCGGGGGCTAGGAAATATACGAGAATTTTAAAAGTCAAACAGGATAAACAAAAGCTTTGTCAATGACATAAAAGGTAAGTTTTCATAGATATTCAATTATTTTTACACTTGCAGGAACCTACTCTAAGAAATATTCCCAGCCTAACTACTGTTTGTCGGAGATTCGACCTCCATCTCCTCTACAACTATATCTCCGAGTGGCCTGAGTTCTTCCATGAACTTGGTCGCCTCTTGGTGGGCGTTGAAGTCTTTAACAGCTTGGAGATCTATGGAGGGTGGAAGCTTTCAATTTTGCCAAAGTAAAACTAACTCCACTTGCAACGCCTGCTTTTAGGGCAGGGCATAATTCGTCCGAGTAGTTTTGAGCGTAACTTTAAGGTCCTCTAGAAGTTGACCCAAATAGTTCATTTTCTATTGGATCTCCTAAGGAAGGCAGGCTTGATCCCGATCCCATATCAAAGATCATCTTGTTCAAAGCACGAATCTTTTCATCAATATTTTGAGCAAGAGCCGCCTCCTTATCCTCGCTCAAATTTTAGAGTTTTTTTACTCTGTTCAAAGATTTGCGCTTGCTCTGCAAAAGCAAATCGCTTAATGAACACAAGCATAATTGAAGGAAAAATCAAGTTTGCGACATATTACCTTCATTTGTTTTGCTAAGTGTTTCATATTTGGTCGTTGCTTCAACGATCAACCGGTCTTTAATTTGAACTTGCTTTAGCTTAATGATCGGTCTTTAGCTTTTATTTCTTCTTCAAGAAGAGCTGTCTTGGCTTTCACCACAACCTCCTCTTTTATTTTCTCCGGATCTATCGAATACGATAAGGAGAATAATTGTAGAGGAGCAAAGTATTGAAGAAGAAACAAAAGTTTAAAAGGAAAAGTTCTTACTTTCCAACTCGGAGTGCTTTTGCTCCAAGTCCTTAACTCATTTGGGTCATCCTCCGATCACAAACAAAGTTCTCGACCAAATGCTACACAAATAGCGTTCTCTTTCTTAAGTTTCTTATAAACTTTTAAAGAAGAGCTATGAAGCTGGTCGAGAATACTTATTCAATTGCTGGTCATTATAACCAAAAAAATCAAATCAGGTGCATCTTGAGTTGAGTATCCGATACTTTCGCCACGCCTCATCAAGCTCCTTATCCTCGATAAATCGGGACTAAAAGGAAACTTGTTAGGTTGGGAAGGGTTATCAACAAAGGATCGAACTCGTTGAGACCTCTCGAGAGGCATCTACCTCCACGTAGGGGTTTCAATCACCAAAGGATCCAACTCAACCGTTGTTCTTGTCACCGCCGGGGCTTCTTCGACCACTACTTCCTCGGGAACTTTGTCCCGAGAAGTGCTCTGATCCTGAACTTCCACAGTGCGTGTCCTCGGGAAGAACACAGCCGGAAATGACCTAACACCGTAAGACCTATGCAAACCGAAGATGAGAAGTTCAAAGAATCAAATCATCCAAGAATTATTAAAGGTACATACTTATCGACCACTTTCATTTGTACATACCTTGTTAATTTCAGGATTTGACTCAAACGCGGAAGAGAGAAATCTGTGCCGCTAGCCTTTCTTTTCTTCTCCTCCAATTCTCACGGTTCTCGACCGGCGGGGTTTGTTGAATCTCACATCCTCCAACAAGATGTTGGAAGCTATGTCCTCGACCGATTCATCAAGGTCCGCATTCCCGACTATCCGGCCTGAGGGAGTGGTTTCATCAATCTCGGATCGCTTGGTTCAAGAACAACCGTAAGGTCGCACGACCACTCTGGAGTCTCTGACCTTCGCATTATATTCTGCGGGCCTTCAGCTTATCCACCCAAATCAAAGAACAAATTTGATTGGGTGAAGAAATCCTTTATCTAAAAAAATTCGTACATATATGATTCCAAATGTTCTATTACCTCGAGGATTCATCTCCTTCAAGTGCCTCGAGGCACGACTCGGTCGGAACAAGGTGGGATGTTGATCCTCACCAGATTGTATGATTCGCAAACCGACCGATCGCAAATGTAGAGCACGATTGGAAATCTGGTGGGATATATGTATATACGTGGTAAAAGGAATTTTTGATTGTTACCTTAAGCCTTGCGATCTCCTTCAATAGGAGTTGCGGCTAAGATCTTGGGGCATTCACCTTTTCTCTAGGCTCCTCAAGACAAATCATCGACTCATTCTCTAATTTCCCAAAGGAAAGAGCTTTAATGAAGGAAGAATAGACAGATTTTAAGGTAATACATTAATCAAATCAAAATACCGATCGAATTTATCTCAAAGACTTACCACCTTCTCGAGGTAGCTTCATCACGATCAAGGCACCGAGAGCAGGAATGAGTCCGAGCTTCAATGGGCTAATCGACGAAAGGTGAAATCCTTCACCACATGCCACGAAGTCAAGCCCTTGACTCAAGAAGTCATAGATGGCATCCGCCCATCTCTTGACTATCCTCGTCTTCTTTACGGTCTCCTCCACTTGGGGTTTTCACTTGCTCTAGTTCCGCCAAGTAGAGGCCATCGTCTTCAGAACCGTCATGTAAAACCAAGATTTTTTCCATGATGACCACGAAGATTTAGCGTACATGAGGATGTACTCATCGGCCTTCCCGTCATGAAGACGCAATGTGCATTCCCCAGAGTCGCTTGATTTTGCCGCAGATTTTCCCATCACCATGCGGTAGAAATAACTAAAGAGCTTCAAGTTCGGTTGTATTCGGTATGCCTCGCACAAATATGCGAAAATATCGATATTTGCGATCGAATTTGGGGCCAAATTCACCAATTCCACCCGTAATGTTCAAGAACGGAGGAGGAATTTGTGTACCGATAATCTTAGCCCACATTCGATGTAGGCGAGAAAACAGGATTTCCTCATCTTCACGGCTCGGAAAATGCTCTCGGTCGCGGTCTCCAATTAATCGATTCCTATCTCGAGCATTCCCATCTTCTCCAAAGCCTCAAGCTTTTTCTTGCCCAATTCAAGGCAACCACTTCGTAATTTGCTCGACATGGCGAAAATCCTCAAGGATGAGTAGTGAAAGTTGAAGACTTTGTGGTCGAAAGAACAGAAAAGGCTCTGGAGGATTTCTTGGCGAGAAGCTAAAGGGATCGAAGGGATTTTGGAAGCATAAAAATTCTAAGAGCCCAAATGAGAGAAGATTTTATAAACTTCCGATACTTTCAAGGATTCCCACAAAAGTCCAACCGACAAAAAGCTTTTTGTTCAAACGACGAGGAACTCTTCGCTTCCCAAGGCAAGTTCTCAACTTTAAAGTGAACACAGACCACTTCAGATACCACGACATTAAATGGGGTCCGCCTCGATATGATTTCATCGGAAAAAGGTATATGCACCACAGTTCATTTAAAGTTCGGGGCTAGCCGACGAGGATTAAAACCTCTATGTATTATTTTAATACATAATAAAAGACCATACGTCTACATGGTCGTGACCCTAAGACTAACGACCTCCGGTCGTTAGTATTCCGAGGGTACTTAATGGGTACCACGGCCTGATGAGGCTTTGTGCCTAATCCCCACCGGATAACGCTAAATAAAATTATCGGATCGGTATTTCTTATCGTATGATAAATGGAACACGTATATATCGCTCCAAACCATGCGATGGTACAACCCCGAGACAACGACTATTAACCACCCTACGGTTAAGCTTTTCACAGTAACCGCAAGGAAGTTAGCACGTTGTTAATCGCTTCCACCGTTCAAACCGATCGTAACGCTTTCACCAGGACGTCTTCTCCAGAGTAATCGCCACCTCTTGGAAGTTATTTAAAGGTGAAGCGCAGAAGACGGGGCGATGTAAGCGAAGGCCAAGACCAACAAAGACAAGAACAACGCAGTTCAACAAGAATACACGAAGCCTAAGCGGTGGAATTAGAAGCTAGATAATCGACTTAGACTCATATTCTAAGTCGACACCCTGCTAGACATTCCCCATTCGAGGTAATTCAGGTAGTACTTAGCCACATCTTGTAAAACCCAGTTCATATTAATAAAGAGCGACCCTCATTCCATTCCAGGATATTCCACGTCATTTTCCTCGTTCATTTTCGTAAGATCGGCGACTTGATCGTCGACAGAAGTATCCTTTGAACCGAGTTAACCTAGTCGAGTCAGAGCGAAATTCAATTTCATTTAAAATCAAATCATTTCAATATTTAATTATTTAGCAAGTATAATTAAAGTAATTTTTAACCAAGCAATGAGTTTTTTCACCCTCAAGATGCACGCCGTCAAGCAGACAGTGAGCAGGAGAGACATCTTGACTTCCACGCCCACACCAAGACTTCAGACAAATTTGGGAACTGCCCAAGTGGACTGTTGACCCCTGCTGAGGCTGTAGCTACGGAGTTTCCACCTTCTTTTCCATGTGTTTCGTGAGGACTGAAATTTTGAAATACTAGACTCCGTGCAATCAAAATGGCTTTGAGAAGTAATTTGAGTACCAAATTTGCTTTATGGAGCATGTAGAAATGTATTTGGTATTAGTAACTGTGAAGGATTCCCGGCATATTTATGAAGAAATGTTTGTGTCGTTCTATGTATTGTCAGCACATAGTAGATCTTAAGGCTGTAAAATCCTTTTGATTATCTTTTCTTCTCTAATTACTCCCGTTGGATTTGCAGAGTATTTGCATGTGGCATTTGTTCATCACGGCGGCTAACACTAATTTTCAAGTTCCTAACACCATAGTCCATGGGCCATGGCGTTACTCAAACACAACAACGTTACTAATCCTGTTCCACAGTGCTTGTTGCACACCACATTCGTGTTGGAGATATGCCCTAGAGGCAATCATAGAGATGATGATATTTCATTGTATCCATGATTTAATAAATGTTCCTTGAATATTACCTTTGTGTTGATTAACAAGTATGTGACTTGTTTGTGAAACTCTTTACTTATATGGTTATTCTAAAGTTGTCCCTAGTCGGAGTTCATGTGAGGACACACGTGAATGATGGATTAGCACATGTATCGGTTGATGACCATGTTTCACGTGTCATAGACATGGAGATGTCAAACCAATAATGTGGACACATGTTTAGAACATGGGGTTGGACCGACCCAACATGAGACATAACAATTATACTTATGGTTCTCTCTACACAATGTGTACGCCTTTGTCCTTAGACACGAGATTGTCGCATGTACTTGAGATGTGAATCGACCTACTTAGGGGCTATCAAACGCTATCTGTGAATCGGGTAGTTATAAAGGTAGCTTTCGGGTTTGTCATGAAGCATGTTTGCGAGGCATGGTCACGAGATGGGATTTGCCCTCTCTACCCGAGAGAGATATCTCAGGCCCTCGAGTGATCGGATCCGAAATGCATGGCCATGCTACTTAAGGTTAAGAGTTAACCTAGTAAGGGATTCCGGATCATAGGATCGAGATAGAGTGGTCACTTGGAGCTCAATCGAATATCGTGAGGCAAAGGGATTGGCATGTACATAACGCTGTGATGGTTCGTCCGATATGATCTTTGTGTACGTTTAGGAGTTGGCACGCCTTGCTAGAGGTCGCTACCAACTAATGACCAAGTATGTATACTCGCGTCATGTCTAAACATACGTGAACCTATAGGGTCACACACTTATGGGTTGAAGCCTAATTCGGATTGGATCCAATTAGATCAAGTATTGATCCTAATGGGCCTCTATTAGTAGAAGCCCATTGTAAGGACGCCTATAAAAGGAGGGCAAGGGCGACAGATTCGTGATGAGTTTTTCGTGACATCCTCAAACCCTGGCCGCCACCCCTCCCACGCCCTAGTCGCTCGTGCGGATCTAGTAGTCCGGCGTGCATCGCTTCCTCCCGTACGTGTGGATACCTTCGGAGGTGTGAGACCCCGACGTTTATTAGGCTCATAATACTTAGTCATCCGATTGACCCTAGTATTATCAATCAAATAAACCCCGGTCTCGAGAGATGTATACTTCCCAGAATGCAGTATACATACCTCACAACAAAAGAATGTATCAATTCCATACAACACATAGAACATAAGCAACAAACCGAAGTTAACATTAATATGGAATAGATATTACAAAAGAGAGGCCCTTAGGCCAAAAAGCAAGAATTACAAAAGATAACAATGAAGCAAAAGTGCCATAAAGATGGCTATAACACAAAGCCAATCGGTGTGCCTTAACCCTAGGCATCCGACCGACCGCCAAGCTAGTCGTCAAGAAAGCGCAACACGTAGCACAAAAGAGAGGCTCTTGGAGCTCTCCTTCTTCCTCTGCAACAAAAGCCACAAAATTGCCACAACCACGGCGATGAGTACATAAAGTACTCCGCAAGACTTACGTGTGAGATAACAGAACTATAAATAGCTACATGCAAGCTTTATTTAAGTGGATGAGGCTTTGGACTCATTTTAGCATAAAGCAACATTTATTTGCAATAACATAATAGATTGAAGGCAATTTGGCAAAGCATTTTTAAATGTTGAAGTAACAACGAGATAATAACATAGTAACAACAACAAGAACAAATCACGGAAGTGACTAACCCAAGTCACCACAACAATAGCATGAACTCCCTGCTCATACCAACCATGTCAAGTTTTAATTAAAGGTTGTAGTCTAGTCTTGAACGACCTTACCAAGCATGTCCATAACCTAGGACGAGGCTATTCAATAGTTTTATCCTGCGCAGGTGTACCACTGCACTCCACACGTCCGATCGTCTTTCCTTTACGCACACTTAGAAGGTGTGCGGGCACACGCTAAGTCCTACGAGACCTTTCCAAAGGATGAATGCTAATTACTGTTGCACAACCCACGGGAGAAGGAGACATCACAACCTTCCCTAAGCTAATGCTCCTCCCACACTATACATATACATTTGTTTTTAAAACACACCAACCGAGCTCGCTCATAATTAACACCTCCTAGAGTACTTAGTCAAGAGGGTTCCATATGCCCCTCAAGCGTGGTTAGTACGTGAAATCGCTGGCTTAGTGACCCAAGTACTCGGTCCTTAGGGACCCGGGCATACCACCACATCCAAAAACCGCACCATCCATCCAATATGCCCAAGTCTAAATCAATCTTTTATTTTCAGTTTTTGATTTTACAATTAATCAAAGCACAAGTGCTGGACATATAGGAGTAATAATCATTTTGAGTGATCAAGACCATCGACTAAGTCGATGATCGCCCATTCTACCGAAAACTAAGCATGTCTAAGCAATTTAAATCGAAACTACTAAGTGATAGGAGCTCATCCAACGAGCTCCCACCACAAAGAAATAACCTAGGCTCATGGTAGTAGAGGATAAACAATTCCTACAGATCATGCATCTATAGACTCGCTAGCGACATTTAACACAAAGTAGCATGCATACATAGAAGTAAAACAAAGTATTAAGCTTTAAAGTAATGGGACAATGATGGAAATGGTCAAACTGCTTGCCTTGTTGCTGGTGGTCAAATTGTGGCGAGAGGGTCGCTCTCGGGATCACCACAAATGTCGAATCCTAACGAAAAGCGATAAAGAACCGATAAAACGATTTAAAGGCAACAAAGATAGCACAGCAAACGAACTCGAAAATTTTACAGCAGCAAGACAATGATTTATCATGACTTTAGCAACAAGAACCAATCGATTTGGATCCTCAATGCAAAAGATATGATGAAATCAATTCTGCTCAGCCTACTAAAATACCAAACTGCACTATTCACTAATTTAATTATGAGGCAACATTTTCTATAACAGCAGCGAAGCTGAAAATTTTACTGTAAAACCAGCACCTCATGAGATGAATAACACAATTGAGTTCATCTCATTTGGAGCTATATTGCACTTTCTATAAATTTTCAAACACAAGAACTTGAACAAAATTATAATGCACAAGTCCTCAATTTCCTAACAAACAACATGCTCAAAACTAATTTTCACAGTGAGTTCACTAAGAGAGGAAACCAACAAAGTTGGTCTCACCCACAAATAGCCTATAGAGCATTAGTTATACATTTTACAAGTTAAGTATTGTTTTTGAGTGTATAATTAAAGTGAGTTTTAAAACCTAACGGCAAAGCTGTGCTCTGGAGCTGAACTCAACTTACAATCATTTTTGGATTAAAGTCAAGTTCAAGACAGAGCTAACACAATTTGAATGACCTCAAATGGATTTAAAATGAGAAAGATATGAAATTCTAAAGTCTATACCTTATTTCAGGTTTAACTAAGACCTCACCGAATTTCTAAAACCCATAAGGACAGGGGAGGTCGTGAGCCACGATCTTAAATCCAACGGCTCAAGATCTCCCAGAGAACATCACATACGCCAGACGTGAAGGTCCAGAGGTCCTGGACCTCTTAGCAACTCACATGCGCGAGGTGAGGGGGAGGTCGTGGTCAGTAGATGGGAGATCCAAGCGGACCACAACACAAAAAGGAGGTCCGGAGCGGACCAGGATCTAAATGGGAGGTCATGGCGGCTCAGATCAACACGGGGAGGTCCTCAACGGTTGAGATCTTCCAACGGAAGATCCAAACTACCAAGATCTCCCGAGGAAGATCTACATCGTTAGGACCTCACAGGAGGTCTGGGACGGTCCAGATGTTCCAAGGAGGTCATTGATGGTTCAGATCGTCCGAGGGAGGACCTTGACGGTTAAGATCTACCCGGGGAGGTCATGAACGGCTGAGATGGCCTCGGGGAGGTCCTAAGGGAGGTCCTAACGTCACAGACCTCCAGGGAGGTCTGGACGGCCACGATTGCGCAAGGGGAGGTCTTGGACGCTCCAGATCTCCCCGGAGGAGGTCTGGACGCCCCACTCCAACGCCGCACGAAGTTTTGGACATGAGATAAATCTTGTACCGACATCAAGGAGGTCCGCTTGCGAGGGTTTTAATGCGCGCATTAAAGGGGGGGGTTAATGGCGGTTAAGACACCAATGATTGCGATGATTGGGCATTTAAAGCGGTGAATTTATGTCCTAAAACGACAATGACACGCTTCGGGACGTCGGCAAAATCCGGCGCAAAGATGTGGTCATCGCCGGCGATGTAGACCTCGGCGAGATCAATGGTACCACCGAGTGCACAATATCGTTGACGCCAAGGACCTTCTCTCACGGCGGCGTTTTGCGGCTTTGAGCAGCCGTGGAGAGGGCAAGGTTGACCAAAGACGGCCAAAATTCAAAACGCATAAAATGAAGCTCCGCGCGACATTCAAGCGTATGCCAAGAAAGCTCCGCGACAACATTCAAGCGGGTGCCAGCAACTAAGGGACTACAGGAGGTGTACCTGGAGGTCCTAAGGTGCTGGGGAGGTCGTGGAGGTGATGGCCGGTGTTGGGGAAGACAGTGAAGCTTCACCGCCCAAGACACCAGCTCCAAGCTCCTCTTTGTCCCCCTCTGCAAATGTCCAACAACTCAAGTCAGGACTTGGTCCCAGAGGGAAGGCACAAATGGAAGCAAGGAGAAAGGTGGAAACCCAGTGACCCTTGTCCACCGAGGAACTTCAAGTCCAACAATGGCGGCCAAGGAGCTCTGCGGCTTAGAGTTCACAAGCACAGATGGGTGAGCAAAGAACAATGGCGTGCAAAGGAAGATAAAGGCACAGTGGGGGTGGTTTTATCCTAGGGCAATTGAGGTCGTAGACCACTGGCTAAGCTCCCTGTGAGCTTGGCCCATGGCACGATCTTGGCATTGGACAAGACTTAAAGTTGACACTGATGGCGGGTTTGAGTGACGGAGGGGAAAAAGTCGACCAAGATAAATGGTCAAGAAAGAGTCATTGAAGTGTACCCCAAGGTCGACACGCATTAATTGCGCCTCGAGTTTGCCCACGCCAGAGGAAGGAGAAGAACAGGAGGTCCTCATGACCGTTGGATAAGACACGGGAGGTCCTAACCATCGGATCTCATTTTGAACCGTTATGTTTTAAGTGGCCGGGAGGAGGTCCCACCACACGATCAAGGATGGGAGGTCGTGGCCCTCCGATTTCTTAATCGAGAAAACACACGTGGGGAAAGGGACAGAGGTCAAAGCGTTGGATCTCCATCCAGCGGTGCGGACCTCGGTGAGGACTTAACTGCACGCGATCAAAAGACATGAGGGAGGTCATGGCCTTTGGATTTAAATCCAAGGGCACCTTGACGGATGGGGAGGTCTCGATATGATGCGCCACAGCAAGGGAGGTCGGGACCGTTAGATTTAGATCTAAGGGTTCGATCAAAGGAGGTGGAGGTCTGAGCTTGCAACGCACAAGGAGGTCATGGCCTTTAGATTTAGATCTAAGGGCTACGATCTCACGTCTTGTTGCCGGGAGGTCTCAGTGCGCATGAGACAAAAGGGGTCGTGGACCGTAGATTTTAATCTAACGGTGCACAACAAAAGATGGGGAGGTTGTGAGTGCTTGATAGCGCAGGAGGTCGTGAGTCGTTGGATTTGATCCAATGGCTACGACCTAGGTTAGGTGGAAGGTTTGTTTAGTTTAGGTTGAGAGGAGGAGGTCGGGGCCATGGATCTTGGATCCAAGGGCTATGACCTCACGCAGTGGGATGACCTGTTGAGTATGTTGAGGAGGAGGTCGTGGCGGTTGGATTTGATCCAACGGCCACGACCTCAACAAATGGGATGACCTCATTGCGATGGTTTAACAGCTCGAGGAGGTCTTTGAGGTTTAACACGGGGAGGTCATGACCATGATCACGGATCCAACGGCAATGACCTCATGAGGTGGGAGGTCCTCGCGGTGTGACCATGCGGAGGAGGTCGTGGGTGTTGGATGTAAATCCAACAGTGCGACTTGATCAAGTGGAGATGAGGTCTCACGAGGTGCAGACATGGTTGGGCTGGACCAACTTTGAATATGGCTAGCCCAAGGAGCAGTGTAGGCTTTTAAATTTAGTTTTAACAACTGAAACTTAGCAGAATTATTTGAGATAGCAAATGAACTCCAAATTTGATGAAATTTTAACTGGAGCTTGCTGACAATGAGATCAACCTCGCATAAAATTTCCAGAGGTTATCATGCAATGCATTTTTCTCAGGAAATTCATGAAGGTTGTTTAAAGGATTGTTTTGCCTCCAAAAATTATCAACAAGTGTTATAACTCATGATATGTTTCAGAGGGGGTCCCATATCAGTTTTTGGGACCAAGGAAAATATATTCCAAATGTTTGACACAAGATTTAAGATAATTGGAAAATGAGTTTGATTTTTGGTCAACAAGAGCTTTGTGTTTTGGATTACACAACTCTTGGACAAGAGTTACACAAGATTTTAGGGTTTTTCAAGATGTGAGAAAAAGTTTTAATTTCTACACATATAATTATACTTGATTAACCCTAATTATACATTTGGATGTTACAAAATCTCTCCCTTTACAGTAAATCTCGTCCCGAGATTTGGCTCACTCGATAAAGAAAGATGGATAGTCCGCACGCGAGCGATCTTCTCTTTCCCAAGTAGCCTCATCCTCGTAATGGTTTGACCACTGAAATTTAAGGAACTTGATGGTCTTATTCCTTGTCCTTCGTTCGGACTCATCGAGTCTGTGAGCAGGTGCTCGCGATAGGTCAAATCTTCACGGACATCGAGGGTTTCCAACGGAGCTTCCTCGGTTGGAACACGGAGGCACTTCTTAAGTTGGGACACATGAAAAACATCATGTACCCCTCAAGTGCAGTTGGCAACTCCAACTTATAGGCAACAGACTCCTTCTTCTCGATAACGCGGTAGGGACCGACATATCGAGGAGCCAACTTGCCCTTGACGCCAAGCGTTGATGGCCCTTCAAAGGAGAGACTTTGAGATAAACAAAGTCATTAGGCTCAAAACGTAACTCACGTCGACGGCGATCCGCATAGCTCTTTTGCTCGATTGAGCTGGCGCAAACGCCACGAATAATAATTTGGACTTGGTGCTCGGCCTCATTGATTGAGTCAGGGCCAAAGAGAGGTCTCTCACCGGTCTCGACCAGTTCAACGAGGTCCTACACTTTCTCCGTACAAGGCCTCAAATGGTGCCATGCCGAGACCGGCTCGAAGTCGTTGTTATATGGCTTCGGCGAATGGCAAGCATTTCTCCCAATGCTTCCCATATGAAAGGACACAAGCGAAGCATGTCTTCCAAAACTTGGTTGACCCTCTCGGTCGACCATCGGTTTGAGGTGATATACCGTCTTTGAAAGTAAAACGAGTGCCCATAGCCTCTTGCAAGCTATGCCAAAACGAGGCGTGAAAAGGATCCACGATCCGACACGATCGTCTTCGCACACCGTGCAAGCTCACGATGCGGGCGATATAGAGTTCCGCCAAAAGACCTACCCGAAGTTCAGTCTTGACGGGAAGGAAATGTGCCACCTTAGTCAATCGATCGATGACGACCCAAATGGCATCATTCTTCTTCGGGGACGTGGGTAGACCGGTGATGAAATCCATTCCGATCGAATCCCACTTCCACTCAGGAATTGGCAAAGGTCAAGCGATCCGGCCCAAAGAGACGCCGATGCTCGGCCTTCACATCGGCGACACACGTCGCACTCGACAACGAACTTCGCAATCTCCCTCTTCATTCGGGTCCACCAAAATCTCTGGCGGAGATCTTGATACATCTTTGTGGCCCCGGGATGAATGGATAAAGGCGAATCATGGGCTTCGCGGAGGATTAAATTCCGCAACTCCATGTCCTTTGGAACCACAAGGCGTTGCCCGAACCTCACGACGCCATGCTCATCCTCAGAGAAGCACTTGGTCGTTCCGTTCTTGACATTTGCCTTAATGTGGCTCACTCCAACATCCATTGCGGGCGGACTTGATCCGATCCACCAAGGTTGGTTGCACAACCATGGCGCGAGAGATCCATGCTCAACTATCTCCAAGTTGAGATTTGGAATGCCTCGAGAAGAGAGGGCGAATGCTCCTTGAGCACTAAGGCATTACAATGCGCTGCGACTAAAGCGCATCGGCATCGACATTAGCCTTGCCCGGATGGTAGTGAATACCCATATCATAATCCTTGATCAACTCCAACCATCTCCTTTGCACGAGGTTTAGGTCGGGTTGGGTGAACAAGTACTTGAGGCTCTTGTGATCCGAATACACTTCTACGATTCCGATTAGGTAATGTCGCCAAATCTTAAGTGCATGAATCTCAGCAGACCAACTCCAAATCATGAGTAGGGTAGTTGAGCTCATGAGGTCTCAATTGCCTTGATGCATAGGCCACTACCTTGCCTTCTTGCATAAGGACACAACCGAGGCCTCGACGAGAAGCATCGCAAAAGATATCGAAGGCTGCGATGGATATCGGGAAGAACAAGAATGGGAGGCGGTGGTCAAGCGCTTCTTGAGTATATGGAAACTTGCCATGCAAGCATCAGACCACAAGAACTTCTTGTCCTTCTTGAGCAACTCCGTCATCGGCTTCGCGATCTTGGAGAAGTTCTCGATGAAGCGGCGATAATATCCCGCTAAACCAAGAAAACTCCGCGCCGGTGGCCAAAGTGGGCGGACTCCATAATGAGAACATCGGTGACCTTGCTAGGATCAATGACTCGCCTCCGTGAAAGAATATGGCCTAAGAAAGCCACTTCCTTCAACCAGAACGCACACTTGCTGAACTTCGCGTACAGCTGGTGCTCACGTAGCTTGCCTAACACAAGCTTCAGATGCTCGGCATGATCCTCATCGTTCTTGGAATAGATAAGAATATCATCGATGAAGACCACGACAAACTTATCCAAATACTCCATGAATACCGAATTCATGAGGTTCATGAACAAAGCGAGAGCATTGGTTAAGCGAACGACATGACGAAAGGTACTCGTACAAGCCGAAGCGAGTAGAGAACGCCGTCTTTGGAATATCCTCAGGCCGAATCCGAACCTGATGATATCCCACTCTCAAATCAATCTTGGAGAAAACTCGAGCTCCAGTCAATTGATCGAAGAGATCGTCGATGCGGGGCAATGGATACTTGTTCTTTACCGTCACTTCATTAAGTGGGCGTAATCGGACCTTATGCGTAAAGTACCATCCTTCTTCTTTACGAAGATTTTTGGACAACCCCAAGGAGATGAGCTAGGCGGATGAAACCCTTCTCTTGCAGCTCACTTAACTGCTTCTTCAATTCTACCAACTCGTTCGGTGGCATCCGATAAGGCCTCTTTGAGATAGGGGCGGTACTAGGAGCCAACTCAATGACAAACTCGAGGTCTCGAACGGGTGGCATCCCCGGAAGATCAGCGGGAAAGACATCAGCAAAGTCACAAACTGTTGGGACTTCGCTAATATCTAGAGCGGGCTTCGCTTCAAGCGAGAGATGCGGATCTAGCGACTTGTAGCGAACTTAACCTCGCCGCCGGAGGGACTAGATAGAGATGAGCTTCTGGCGCAATCGATTTGCCCCATGTCTTTGGGACAACCAATCCATGCCAAGAATCACATCAAGACTCATTGAATGGAGAAGGATAAGGTTTGCTAAGAAACCTCGCCTTCGATCTCGATAAGGACATCCTACACTCGATTCGGCTCTCAACTCCGAACCAGAGAGCGAATGAGTAAGCGGGACCGACAATGGAGAGAAAAGAAGCTCTCCGATAGCAAAGAAAAGACTTCGAGAAACAAATGAATGAGATGCTCTGAATCAAACAAAACGATGGCGGGATGAGAGTTAACGAAAGTGTACCTAGCACGGCGCCGGGTGCCTCTGAGCCTCCTCTGTGGTGATGGCGTTGACGCGACCACTACCCATGCCTTGGGTAGCCGGACGATCTTCCGGTCTGCTATGCTCCACCTCCGCCCGCGCCTCCATTAGGACGAGGGGCGCCTGTCTTCTTAGGGCATTGGTTCGCATAATGCCCCTTACGGTTGCATGAGAAACATGTGACCCGGGGCCGGGTTTGCGGGGCCGCTCACGACTTCGCAGTGCGTGGTCGAGACACGGCTGCGAAGGACGAGGAACAGGCAGGTGACCTCGGGGCGCCAAGAGTGAGATGGTACCCCGAGGCTGCCCGGCGGGGGACGGAGGAACTGCCTGGATGACTTATGGGCCTCCCACTTGCGCTATGGAGTCCATAAGCTCTCGAGCCGCATGCTTTCGACGATGGCCTTGTCGACCAAGGTCTGAAAATCGGGAAAGTCGACAATGGATAGCTTGTCCTTTAGCTCCTCGGACAAGCCACGCTGAACTTGGCACCTTAGCCATATCGGTGGCCACATCCTCGGGAGCATAACGAGCTAGATGGTTAAACTTCGTAGACATACTCCATGGTGAGCTCGCCCTTGCTTGAGCGCAAGAAACTCCCGCTTCTTGATCTCCATCAAGCGGCGAGGATGTGAGCCCGTCGGAAGGCGATCGAAACTCCTCCCAAGAGGCGGTGTGATCCACGGGCTGCATGGCGAGAAAGCTCTCCCACCATGACAAAGCTGCACCCTCCGGTGGTGCGATCTGACAGCGCCTTCTCGTGCTCCGGCGCATGCGCGATCTGGCTTACGCTCCACAAGACGAAGCCAATCGTCGCATCAAAGGTCCTCGGACCGAGAAAAGGTAGGGGTGAGTACGAAGAAACTCCGCGAGTCCTCCACGCGGTGATGGGCGTTCTCGGCCCGGATCCTCAAGCTCCGTAAGTGCGGTGGTGTTGCGCGTGATGGCGTCGATAGAACTCTCTGTCATCCGCGCGGTTCTTTCGATCCAAGAAGAACCTCGGCCATGGTCGGAGGAGGAGGAAGCTCCTCGACCGGACGGATCGCCTTGGCCGCTACGAAAAGGCGTCCCGCCATCTGTTACAAGGAATTTTGGTTAGCAACTAGACCCAAATCAAAGCCTTAAAGAAAGCAAAAGCGATCGACTAGGGGAATGGAATATCACCCCAAACGAAAGCCAAAACAGCGAGTATTTAAACTTTAAAAAGCTTCTAAAAGACCCTAAAAACAGCCAAGAAACACCAAACGCAAGGCTCAACTTCTCATCTCAACTAACCCGTATTGAATGAACGAGTAATTGGTCGAGAAGATCAAAAATCAGATTGTAGGGTGAGAGCTAACGCTATTAAAGAGCAAGGTTAAATCAGCGAAATAAGTGTTAGATACTTAGCTAACTAGTATCACATCTTACCCTTTTATTACCACAAGTTTTAGTTATCTATCCTAATTAGACACCTTTGAGACTGCTGTCCGGAAATTTGATGCTTGCTGTCCAGGTTTCGCATCCAAGCTCCTTGTCGAATCACCGACTCCAGAACTTCAAAACCTTGTAGTGGGCAGCTCACACTTCAATTTGCCAATCTCATTGGTTCTCCCAAAAACCAGTGTTAATCGATAACAACTATTTTGTAGAAGGAAGAGAGAAAACAACTTTTAAAACTCAAATTAGAGTGGGATGAGAAGAAAGCTAAGATAGGTAAGGAATAAAATCCGAGAATTTACCTAAGCTTTCAAAACTCATTTGATGCTTTGAAAATAGGTTTTCAAAATATCCTAAGGGCGACCAAGCTTGCGTTACTACGGTCAAGATGGCTCGATACCAACTTTTGTGAGACCCGACGTTTATTAGGCTCATAATACTTAGTCATCCGATTGACCTAGTATTATCAACCAAATAAACCCGGTCTCGAGAGATGTATACTTCCTGAATGCGGTATACATACCTCACAACAAAAGAATGTATCAATTCCATACAACACATAGAACATAAGCAACAAACCGAGAAGTTAACATTAATATGGAATAGATATTACAAAGAGAGGCCCTTAGGCCAAAAAGCAATAATTACAAAAAGATAACAATGGAAGCAAAAGTGCCATAAAGATGGCTATAACACAAAGCCAATCGGTGTGCCTTAACCCTAGGCATCTCGACGGGACCGCCAAGCTAGTCGTCAAGAAAGCGCAACACGTAGCACAAAAGAGAGGCTCTTGGAGCTCTCCTTCTTCCTCTGCAACAAAAGCCACAAAATTGCCACAACCAGGCGGATGAGTACATAAAGTACTCCATAAGACTTACGTGTGAGATAATGAGAACTATAAATAGCTACATGCAAGCTTTATTTAAGTGGATGAGGCTTTGGACTCATTTTAGCATAAAGCAACATTTATTTGCAATAACATAATAGATTGAAGGCAATTTGGCAAAGCATTTTTAAATGTTGAAGTAACAACGAGATAATAACATAGTAACAACAACAAGAACAAATCACGAAGTGACTAACCCAAGTCACCACAACAATAGCATGAACTCCCGTTCATACCAACCATGTCAAGTTTTAATTAAAGGTTGTAGTCTAGTCTTGAACGACCTTACCAAGCATGTCCATAACCTAGGGCGAGGCTATTGAATAGTTTTATCCTGCGGGGTGTACCACTGTACCCACACGTCGGGCCGCCTTTCCTTTACGCACACTTAGAAGGTGTGCGGCACGCTAAGTCCTCTGAGACCTTTCCAAAGGATGAATGCTAATTACGAGTCTGCACAACCCACGGGAGAAGGAGACATCACAACCTTCCGGAAGCTAATGCTCCCTCCCACACTATACATATACATTTGTTTTTAAAACACACCAACCGAGCTCGCTCATAATTAACACCTCCTAGAGTACTTAGTCAAGAGGGTTCCATATGCCCTCGCGTGGTTAGTACGTGAAATCGCTGGCTTAGTGACCCAAGTACTCGGTCCTTAGGGACCCTGCATACCACCACATCCAAAAACCGCACCATCCATCCAATATGCCCAAGTCTAAATCAATCTTTTATTTTCAGTTTTTGATTTTACAAATTAATCAAAGCACAAGTGCTGGACATATAGGAGTAATAATCATTTTTGAGTGATCAAGACCATCGACTAAGTCGATGATCGCCCATTCTACCGAAAACTAAGCATGTCTAAGCAATTTAAATCGAAACTACTAAGTGATAGGAGCTCATCCAACGAGCTCCCACCACAGCAAATAACCTAGGCTCATGGTAGTAGAGGATAAACAATTCCTACAGATCATGCATCTATAGGCTCGCTAGCGACATTTAACACAAAGTAGCATGCATACATAGAAGTAAAACAAAGTATTAAGCTTTAAAGTAATGGGACAATGATGGAAATGGTCAAACTGCTTGCCTTGTTGCTGGTGGTCAAATTGTGGCAGAGGGTCGCTCTCGGGATCACCACAAATGTCGAATCCTAACGGAAAAGCGATAAAGAACCGATAAGAACGATTTAAAGGCAACAAAGATAGCACAACAAATCGAACTCGAAAATTTTACAGCACAAGACAATGATTTATCATGACTTTAGCAACAAGAACCAATTGATTTGGATCCTCAATGCAAAAGATATGATGAAATCAATTCTGCTCGACCTACTAAAATACCAAACTGCACTATTCACTAATTTAATTATGAGGCAACATTTTCTATAACAGCAGTGAAGCTGAAAATTTTATCTGTAAAACCAGCACCTCATGAGATGAATAACACAATTGAGTTCATCTCATTTGGAGCTATATTGCACTTTCTATAAATTTTCAAACACAAGAACTTGAACAAAATTATAATGCACAAGTCCTCAATTTCCTAACAGCAACATGCTCAAAACTAATTTTCACAGTGAGTTCACTAAGAGAGAAACCAACAAAGTTGGTCTCACCCACAAATAGCCTATAGAGCATTAGTTATACATTTTACAAGTTAAGTATTGTTTTTGAGTGTATAATTAAAGTGAGTTTTAAAACCTAACGACAAGCTGTGCTCTGGAGCTGAACTCAACTTACAATCATTTTTGGATTAAAGTCAAGTTCAAGACAGAGCTAACACAATTTGAATGACCTCAAATGGATTTAAAATGAGAAAGATATGAAATTCTAAAGTCTATACCTTATTTCAGGTTTAACTAAGACCTCTTTGGAATTTCTAAAACCCATAAGGACAGGGGAGGTCGTGAGCCACAGATCTTAAATCCAGCGGCTCAAGATCTCCCAGAGAACATCACATCTGGCAAGACGTGAAGGTCCAGAGGTCTGGACCTCTTAGCAACTCACATGCGCGAGGTGAGGGGGAGGTCGTGGCCGTAGATGGGAGATCAGCGGACCACAACACAAAAAGGAGGTCGGAGCGGACCCGGATCTAAATGGGAGGTCATGGCGGCTCAGATCAACACGGGAGGTCCTCAGCGGTTGAGATCTTCCAACGGAAGATCCAAACTACCAAGATCTCCCGAGGAAGATCTACATCGTTAGGACCTCACGAGGGAGGTCTGGGCGGTCGAGATGTTCCAAGGAGGTCATTGATGGTTCAGATCGTCAGGGAGGACCTTGACGGTTAAGATCTACCCGGGAGGTCATGAGCGGTGAGATGGCCTCGGGAGGTCTAAGGGAGGTCTAACGTCCACAGACCTCCGGGGAGGTGCAGGCGGCCACGATTGCGCAAGGAGGTCTTGGGCGCTCCAGATCTCCGGAGGAGGTGCGGGCGCCCTGCACTCCAACGCGCACGAGTTTTGGACATGAGATAAATGCGCTGGACATCAAGGAGGTCCGTAGCGAGGGTTTTAATGCGCGCAAAGGGGCGGGGTTAATGGCGGTTAAGACACCAATGATTGCGATGATTGGGCATTTAAAGCGGTGAATTTATGTCCTAAAAGCGACAATGACACGCTTCGGGACGTCGGCAAAATCCGGCGAAAAGATGTGGTCATCGCCGGCGATGTAGACCTCGCCGGCGAGATCAATGGTACCACCGAGTGCACAATATCGTTGCGCACCCAGTGGACCTTCTCTCAACGGCGGCGGCGGCTTTGAACGCCATGAGCCGAAGGGCAAGGTTGACCAAGACGGCCAAAATTCAAAACGCAAAATGAAGCTCATGCGACATTCAAGCGTATGCCAAGAAAGCTCGCGACAACATTCAGCGGGTGCCAAACAACTAAGGGACTACAGGAGGTGTACGGAGGTCCTAAGGTCTTTGGGAGGTCGTGGAGGTGATGGCGGTGTTGGGGAAAACGGTGAAGCTTCACGCCCAAGACACCGACTCAAGCTCCTCTTTGTCCCCCTCTGCAAATGTCCAACAACTCAAGTCGGGACTTGGTCCCAGAGGAAGGCACAAATGGAAGCAAGGAGAAAGGTGGAAACCCCAGTGACCCTTGTCCACCGAGGAACTTCAAGTCCAACAATGGCGGCCAAGGAGCTCTGCGGCTTAGAGTTCACAAGCACGCAGATGGGTGAGCAAAGAACAATGGCGTGCAAAGGAAGATAAAGGCGCAGTGGGGTGGTTTTATCCTAGGGCAATTGAGGTCGTAGACCATCGGCTAAGCTCCTGTGAGCTTGGCCCATAACCGATCTTGGCATTGGACAAGACTTAAAGTTGACACTGATGGCGGGTTTGAGTGACGGAGGCTAAAAGTGACTGCGATAAATCTTGGTCGAGAAAGAGTCATTGAAGTGTACCCCAAGGTCGACACGCATTAATTCTTTGCTTTCGAGTTTGCCGTAGCGCCAGAGGAAGGAGAAGAACAGGAGGTCCTCATGACCGTTGGATAAGACACTGGGAGGTCCTAACCATCGGATCTCATTTTGAACCGTTATGTTTTAAGTGGCCGGGAGGAGGTCGACCACACGATCAAGGATGGGGAGGTCGTGGCCCTCCGATTTCATGTCGAGAAAACACACGTGGGGAAAGGGACGGGGAGGTCTAAAGCGTTGGATCTCCATCCAGCAGTGCGGACCTCGGTGAGGACTTAACTGCACGCGATCAAAAGACATGAGGGAGGTCATGGCCTTTGGATTTAAATCAAGGGCTTGACGGATGGGGAGGTCTGCGATATGATGCGCCACGAGCAAGGGAGGTCAGACCGTTAGATTTAGATCTAAGGGTTCGATCAAAGGAGGTGGAGGTCTGAGCTTGCTAGCGCACAAGGGAGGTCATGGCCTTTAGATTTAGATCTAAGGGCTACGATCTCACGTCTTGTTGAGGGAGGTCAGTGCGCATGAGACAAAAAGGGGGTCGTGGTAGTAGATTTTAATCTAACGGTGCACAACAAAAGATGGGGGAGGTTGTGAGTGCTTGATAGCAGGAGGTCGTGAGTCGTTGGATTTGATCCAATGGCTCGACCTAGGTTAGGTGGAAGGTTTGTTTAGTTTAGGTTGAGAGGAGGAGGTCGGGGCCATGGATCTTGGATCCAAGGGCTATGACCTCACGCAGTGGGATGACTGTTGAGTATGTTGAGGAGGAGGTCGTGGCGGTTGGATTTGATCCATGACTCGACCTCAACAAATGGGATGACCTCATTGCGATGGTTTAACACTCGAGGAGGTCTTTGAGGTTTAACACACGGGGAGGTCATGACCATTGATCACGGATCAAGCGGCAATGACCTCATGAGGTGGGAGGTCTCGCGGTGTGATCGCCGGAGGAGGTCGTGGCTGTTGGATGTAAATCCAGCAGTGCGACTGATCAAGTGGAGATGAGGTCTGTGAGGTGCGGACATGGTTGAGGCTGGACCAACTTTGAATATAGCTAGCCCAAGGAGCAGTGTAGGCTTTTAAATTTAGTTTTAACAAATTGAAACTTAGCAGAATTATTTGAGATAGCAAATGAACTCCAAATTTGATGAAATTTTAACTGGAGCTTGCTGACAATGAGATCAACCTCGCATAAAATTTCCAGAGGTTATCATGTAATGCATTTTTCTCAGGAAATTCATGAAGGTTGTTTAAAGGATTGTTTTGCCTCCAAAATTATCAACAAGTGTTATAACTCATGATATGTTTGAGAGGGGTCCCATATCAGTTTTTGGGACCAAGGAAAATATATTCCAAATGTTTGACACAAGATTTAAGATAATTGGAAAATGAGTTTGATTTTTGGTCAACAAGAGCTTTGTGTTTTGGATTACACAACTCTTGGACAAGAGTTACACAAGATTTTAGGGTTTTTCAAGATGTGAGAAAAAGTTTTAATTTCTACACATATAATTATACTTGATTAACCCTAATTATACATTTTGGATGTTACAGGAGGCGCTGCATCTGTGGCGTTTGGACGAACCGCAAGAGAGGAGCTGTACGTGGGACGCCGCGACAAGGGCGAGGAAGTAGTACGACTACTCTACCCCGACGTCTTTGCATCAACTTAGTATGACTACTCGCCTTGACGCGTCTTTGCATCAATTCGCGCTTTCTGGCGTCTAGTTGTAAGACCGTGATCTATAATCGCGATAATCTTGGTTTCTGGGTAGAATTTTTATTAATTTGCGCTAGTGTAGCCTACCGTAGCCCTTGATTGGTATCGAGCGGTTCTTTGTCATGTTATAGGTTCGAGTGATTTGCATATGGCGATATGTAAGTCGGTTTGATCGATGTGATCGATTGTATAGTTACGGTAATGGATTGATCTGGTTTCGTGATCATCTTTGCTAAGGTCGTGAAACAACATACCCTACGGTCGGATTAAGCCATCGGGGTGAAGCGGTGACACGTAAAACCGTTTGCGGAATGAGAAGATCTATATGATTGGTCGAATCGGAACCTAGATTGATGTCGATGTTCCGTGATCATCGCTAAGGTCGTGAAACAACATACCCCTACGGTCGGATTAAGCCATCGGGGTAAGCGGTGACACGTAAAACCGGGTGCGGAATGCGAAGATCAATACAAATTGGTCGAATCGGAACAATAGTCGATTTGTGGTAAATATGATTTGCGATCAAAATCCTAAGTAAAATTGCATAGATTGGATCTCTGTTTTTTACGAATGTCAGGGCCGAGAGCGGCGCCGCCTTCGAACCCATGGGGAAACCCTCGACCCTTATCCGTAGATTGCGATTCTATGCATAACTTGTTTTTGCGGGATGTATGTGACGATATGGCCTAATGTGTATATGATGCATGTTTGTAATATTTTCATGACTGCGTGTCGTGGGTTTAACAACACTTTGGAGCCATTGTGTTGTCAAAGTATTGTATTAACGCATATGCGTCTGCCGACTTGTGATGATTCCTTATATCCATGTATTTTATTACTAGTGAGTAATAGCTTATATTAGTACTCGGAGGACACATCACTTGGAAGGATGGCACACATTAACCATGGAGATGGAGATCATCATGGTGGGCCAGATTCTATGGCGATAGAGATCACCATGAGAAAATGGGCCATCTTGAGTCTGGCAACCGTGTGAATGCTATTCTGTTTGTTTTACTCCTATGCATGTTTAAATGGTAGAAGTATAGCGATCCCTCACAAAATGTTAAGTTAAACATATGCCCTCCCAACTAAACTTTGCACCATCCCATGTCTTGTAAATTGATGGTGGGTCTATAAAATTAGGGCACCATCGACTTTCCTTGACTAGATGGGTTTGTATCGGATACCTACATGCATAAGGGTTGGTGAACTTAACAAGGTTATCATAAAGGTTATGGGCCTTGGGGCATAAGGTTGGGCGCCGGGCATAGAGATGTCACCCAACAACAAGAGTCATATAGAGATATGATTAGTAAGGTGTTGCTTACGAATTAACTTGTCTCTAGCGGTGATGCAAAAGCTCACTAGTAGACTCGTTAATTGCGGATCTTGAATCACTAAGAATCAATAGAGGATGTTGATTTTAGTGGGAGTACATTCTATTAAATTGTTTAATATAGTTTACTCTATCATGGTTTTATTTGTCTTAGTATTTTGCATTTCCTATTGTAGATCAATGGCATCTAGCAACCGCAAGACACCCTTTTACTTTGCGATCGATTCTTGAGAAAGAAAAATTAAATGGAACAAACTATTGATTTGGGTCGTAACTTCGAAATTGTTCTCGAGGCGGATAAAAGGAAAACGTTCGACACCCCAATCCCGGAAGAGCACGCTAACTTGATCTTGTTCTTCTTTGTTAAAGCGCCTACAAGAAAGCATGTGATGACTCTCTTGAGGTTAGGCATCTTATGCTTGCATGCATGGAACTGACCTTCAAAATCGGTTTGAGGATCGAAGCGTATGATATGATCATGGCGCTTAAGGACATGTTCGAACACGTGCCGGGGTGAGCGATTCAATGTCTCTAAGGCTTTTACGGAATGCAAGTTAACGAAGGTGCACCGTGAGGCCCACATGTGATCAAAATGGTTGGTTCTGATCGGACTTTGGATAAACTTGGTTTTCCAATTAGCCAGAGTTGGTGGCGATTTCATTTTGGCGTCTCTTCCACCTAGCTATGGACATTTCATTTGAACTACCATATGCATGGGGTGGAAAAGGGCCTTAATGAGCTTTGTGGGATGCTCAAAAGCAGAGAGTGACATTAAGAAGTGTGCGAGGCCCTAGCCATGTGATGGTACATCTTGAGAACAAGTCGACTTCAAGAAAAAGGGTAGGAAGCCATGAGCAAAGAATAAGGGCAAGGTTAAAGATATGATCTCGAAGCCAGCGCCTAAGCCTAATCTTTGGACTGGAGTGAGACGGTATGCTTCTATTGTAAAAGCGGCCTTTGGAAGAAAGCGCAAGAAGTACACGGATTCCGAGGAATGCAAGAAGAAGAATTTGGGAGTAAGACTTCCACCCATGGTACACTTGTCATAAATGTTTTAGACATTTTCTCGTGATTCTCCTATTAACTCTTGGGTATTTGATCTGGGATCGGTTGCTCACATTTGCAACTCGATGCGAGGGCTAATAAGAAGTAGAGGAGTCATAAGAGGTGAAGTTTATTTTCGTCGGAAATAAAGCAAGGGTTCTTCGCGTTGACCGTCGGCACCATGCAACTTCACTTCCTTCAAGATTTATTATGGAATTGAATAATTGTTATTATGTTCCTAGTATGAGTCGAAACATTTTATGCCCCTCATGTTTGATGAGAGATGGTTATTCATTTGCAAGTAAAGACAATGGTTGTTTGATCTCTAAAATGAAATGTTTGTGGCTTTTATGCCCATTGTGAATGGGTTATTTATTTTAAATCTTGATGATGCACCCATCTTTAACATAAATGCTAAAAGACTTGACCTAATGATTTGAATCCCACCTATGTTTGGCATTGTCGTTTGGGTCACATAAGTGAAAAGCGCATGAAGATGCTCCATGATGATGGTCTTCTAACCCGTTTGATTTTGAATCATCTGAGACATGTGAAGCTTGTTTGCTTGGTAAGATGACCAAGTCACCTTTCAAAGGTTCTTTTGAGAGGCGTCGGACTTGTTGGAAATCATACATCTTGATGTATGTGGACCAATGAAACCTCGCTAGAGGAGGATTTCATTACTTCATAACTTTCATCGATGATTTTAGTAGATATGGCTATGTCTACTTAATGAAGCATAAGTCGAAACTTTTGAAAAGTTCAAAGAGTTCCGAATGAAGTTGAAAATCAACGTGCCAAGAAAATTAAGGCTCGTGATCGATCGTGGTGGCGAGTATTTGAGTCATGAATTTAGCAATCATCGAAGAGTTGCGGAATTGTTCCTGACTAACACCGGAACGCCTCAAAAAAGGGGTATCCGAGCGGCATAATCGGACCTTGTTGGACATGGTTTGATCGATGATGAGCGGTCGGATCTACCATTATCATTTTGGGGTTACGCTCTAGAAAGCGGCGGCTTTCACATAATAGGTGCCGTCTAAATCCGTAGTTAAGACACCATATGAGATATGGGTGGGAAGAGTCATAGTTTGTCTTTTCTAAAGATTTGGGGATGTGAGGCGTTTGTCAGCGACTACTGATCGGACAAGCTCACACCCAAGTCGGATAAATGCATTTTAAGTGGGATATCAGAAGAAACCTTTGGATATTACTTCTACAACCGACTAGAGGGCAAAGTGTTTGTCGCTCAAGTGGTGTTTTCCTAGAGAAAGAGTTTCTCAACGAGGAGACAAGTGGAAGAAGCAGTGCGGCTTGAAGAGGTTCAAGATGAACCAATCGGGAAGACTCGGCGAATGATGCCCGTGGCGAGAACAAGTTGAGAACCCATGGCAAAGGAAGCACCACCACCACGAAGGTCGGAAGGCTCCATGTACGCGAGATATGTTATTGTTATACAATGATGAGCCTCGACCTATCACGGAAGCAATGATGGACCAGACTACGAGAAATGGCATAGTGCCATGAGATCGAGATAGCATCCATGGGAGAGAATCAAGTTTGGAACTTGGTTGGCCCTTTGATGGTGTTAAAACCATAGAGTGCAAATGGATCTATAAAAGGAAGATTGATATGGATGGAAATGTTCATATCCATAAAGCTCGACTTATGCAAAAGGTTTTCGGCAAGTTCAAGGAGTTGACTACGATGAGACCTTCTACTTTGTAGCGATGCTTAAATCTATACGTATCATTCTAGCTATTGCTGCATATTTCGACTATGAGATATGGCAGATGGATGTCAAAACGGCTTTCCTTAATGGAAATTTAACCGAGGATGTGTATATGATACAGCCCGAGGGTTTTGTCGATCAATCAATGCTAGAAAAGTATGCAAACTTCAAAAATCCATTTATGGATTGAAGCAAGCATCTCGGAGTTGGAACATTCGTTTTGATGAAGTGGTCAAAGGGTTTGGGTTCATCAAAAGCGAAGAAGAATCTTGCGTTTACAAGAAGGCAAGTGGAGCTCTCGTATTTCTAATCTTATATGTAGATGACATATTCTTGATTGGAAATGATATTCCTATCTTTCGAGTCCGTTAAGACCTCACTAAAAATAGTTTTTCAATGAAGGACTTAGGGAAGCGGCATATATTTTGGGTATTAAGATCTATAGAGATAGATCAAAAAGGCTAATAGGATTAAGCGAGTACTTATATTGACAAAGTGTTGAAAGCGGTTCAACATGAAGGAGGCAAAAGGGTTCTTGCCCATGTCTCATGGCATAAATCTTGGCAAGACTCGGTGTCCTTCGACAAGCGATGGCGAGATCGCATGAGTAAGATTCCATATGCTTCGCCATTGGATCTATCATGTATGCTATGATATGTACTCGCCTAGATGTTTCCTATGCTCTAAGTGTTCTGGCGAGATACAGTGATCCGGTGAGAGTCCTTTGGGCAGCGGTTAAAAACATCCTCAAGTATTTGAGAAGAACTAAGGATGTGTTCCTAGTCTACGGAGGTGAGGAAGAGCTCGTTGTAAATGGTTACACCGATGCAAGCTTCCAAACCGACAAAACGATACAAATCGCAATCGGGTTTTGTGTTCATTTTGAGCAGTGGTGCGGTCGATTGGAAGAGTTCCAAGCGAGGAGATTCTGTCGACTCTACAACAGAGGCCGAGTACATTGCGGCCACAAGCGACAAAGGAAGGTGTTTGGATAAGGAAGTTCATAAGCGAACTAGGTGTGGTTCCTAGTGCGTGCGATCCTCTGGATCTTTCTTTGTGATAACGGTGGGGCCATTATGCAAGCCAAGGGCGAGGAATCACCAAAGAACAAACACATCTTGCGGCGGTTTCATCTCATTCGAGATCCTCAATCGAGGAGATTTAAAGATATGCAAAATACACCGCAGTTTGAATATTTGAGATCCTTTGTGAAGCCTCTCCTGACCTAAGCATGAGGCACACACAAGAGCTATGGGTATTAGATATCTTCTAGATTGACTCTAGTGCAAGTGGGAGACTGTTGGAGATATGCCCTAGAGGCAATCATAGAGATGATGATATTTCATTGTATCCATGATTTAATAAATGTTCCTTGAATATTACCTTTGTGTTGATTAACAAGTATGTGACTTGTTTGTGAAACTCTTTACTTATATGGTTATTCTAAAGTTGTCCCTAGTCGGAGTTCATGTGAGGACACACGTGAATGATGGATTAGCACATGTATCGGTTGATGACCATGTTTCACAGGTCATAGACATGGAGGTGTCAAACCAATAATGTGGACACATGTTTAGAACATGGGGTTGGACCGACCCAACATGAGACATAACAATTATACTTATGGTTCTCTCTACACAATGTATGCGCCTTGTCCTTAGACACGAGATTATGCATGTACTTGAGATGTGAATCGACCTACTTAGGGGCTATCAAACGCTACTCGTGAATGGCGGGTAGTTATAAAGGTAGCTTCGGGTTTGTCATGAAGCATCTTTGCGAGGCATGGTCGGTCGAGATGGGATTTGCCCTCTCTACGAGAGAGATATCTCTGGGCCCTCGAGTGATCGGATCGAAATGCATGGCCATGCTACTTAAGGTTAGAGTTAACCTAGTAAGGATTAGGATCATAGGATCGAGATATAGTGGTCGACTTGGAGCTCGATCGAATATCGTGAGCAAAGGGATTGGCATGTACATAACGTTGTGATGGTTCGTCGATATGATCTTTGTATGCGTTTAGGAGTTGGCACGTCTTGCTAGAGGCCGCTACCAACTATTGACCAAGTATGTATACTCGCGTCATGTCTAAACATACGTGAACCTATAGGGTCACACACTAAGAAGTGAAGCCTAATTCGGATTGGATCCGAATTAGGTGAGCATTGGGTCCTAATGGGCCTCTATTAGTAGAAGCCCATTGTAAGGGCGTCTATAAAAAGGAGGGCAAGGGCGCATAGGATTCGTGATGAGTTTTTCGTGACATCCTCAAACCACGCCGCCACCCTCCCACGCCCTAATCGCTCGCGCGGATCTAGTAGTCCGGCGTGCGTCGCTTCCTCCGTGCGTGTGGATACCTTTGGGCTATTTGCATCTGTGGCGTTTGGACGAACCGCAAGAGAGGAGGCTGTCGTGGGGCCGCGACGAGGGCGAGGAAGTAGTACGACTACTCTACCCGGCGTGTTGCATCAACTTAATCGACTACTACGCCTGACGTCTTTGCATCAATTCCGCTCGCAAGCGTCTAGTGGTAAGACCGTGATCTATAACTGCAGTGATCTTGGTTTACGGGTAGAATTTTTATTAATTTGCGCTAGTGTAGCCTACCCGTAGCCCTTCAATTCGATGACTCGTGGATTAATGAAAGATACTATAAGGGAACACACGCCAATTGGCGCGAGCGGCGGGTCAGAAATAAGTTACTGCTCTGCCGACCCGGAGATCACTGGAGGCTGTGTGTTCCCGGTTGCGCTACCGCCGGAGCCTCTTGTGCCTCTCCCGGTTGTGCCCCCACGCGCCTCTCCTGGTTGCGTCTGCCCGTCTCTTCGCCACCCATAGCCGGAGCACCGACGGCCGCCGCCGCTGGCAAAGGGGAACCCTAGTTCCCCCTCATGCTTGCCTCCTCTCTTCAGTGGGCCTTTTCTAGCGTGAGTTGGTCGGCCCGCAAAGAAAACAAAACAAAACAAAACAAAGCTATACGTCGATCTAACCGTCGCACCATCCAGCGCCGCCTACCGATGGCTTCTGTTCCATCCGCTGCGATCCCATTATCGGGAACAAAGCTTCATGGGACAAACTACAGGTTGTGGTCTTCACTCATGGAGATCACGCTCGATGGTCTCCGTCTTTGGGGACATGTCACTAGTGCTCGATCTTGTCCGCCGTCGTCAGTTCAGCCTCCTCCCAAACAGTCTACTTCTGCATCTCCTGCAGAAGATGAGGTCACCAAGAAGGAGGCAGAGGCGGCATTCTTCTGCTGGCCGATAAGGCCTTCGATGCGCCATAAACGCTTTTGGCTGGTGTCTTGATGAGGCCCGTGTTGAGCCATCACGGTGGTCAGCGTCGACGACTCCATCTAGCCAGATATTGTTAGTCTGCGTTCTACTCGCCAGGTCTGGGAGTATTTACGCGAGCGATACCAGCAGAGCAGCGATGCTTAGTTCTTTTCGCTTCAGCGTGAGTTGGAGACGCTTCGCCAAGAGGACTCCTCTGTCGACGACTTCTTTCGAGCCCTAGCCAGTCTCTGGCGCTAGCTGGACGAGCTGGCTTCTCCGCTCTACTGAGAGTGTCATTAAGTGCAGAAGGCGGATCGTGAACGCCTTCGCCTTTATGACTTCGTCTGCCGTCTTCGCCCAGAGTTTGAGCCTATCAGGGCTCAACTGTTGAGCCGCTCACCACGCCCGACAGTCACTGAGGCTCTTTTGACACTTCGTGCTAAGGAGCTTTGCCATGAGTTAGCGGCCTGATTTATTACGACTCGCTTGCTACCCTTCTTCTTCGACTACACAAGCGGTTTACGCCCGACTACACCAAGCGGTTTACGCCCGACTACAAGAACTTCTCAGGTGTCTATTTCTGCTCCTGTTTTTGCACTAACTGGGGTTCAGTGTAATTACTATAAGAACTTCGGGCATGACTATCAGCGTTGTGTAGTGCGCAAAAAGCAAAACAAGACGCGTGGACGATCTAAGGGGGGGCAGGGAGGCCCTAACTCCTCGATGGGAGGACAGACCAGCACGTCAGGACCTTCTCAGTGAGGTGACTCTATTCAACAGTTCTACCATGCTCTACTTCAGTAGCTCTCTCATAGTTCAGCGGGTTCTACCAGTCTAGCTCAGACGTCTCCTCCAGGTACTTCTTGGATTCTGAATTCTAGTGCTTCTTTCCACATGACACCGGACTCCACATCTCTCACTTCAGTAGGACCTCCTATTTTTTCTAACTCTGTTTAGACAGCTGATGATACTCCTCTGTCTATCAGCTGTCAGGGCACTCTTTTGTCCACTGACTTTTCTGTTCCAACTGTTTCCCATGTTCCTCAGCTTACCATGCAGCTTCTCTCGGTGGGACAGCTCACCGATCTTGGCTGTAGGGTTGATTTTGACTCTCACACCTGTTTCATCCAGAATCGATAGACAGGGACAGTACTTGGGACTGACCGGTGCCGTAGGGATCGTTAGGGTCTTTACATCCTTGATCGCCTCCACCTTCCGTCCACTTTAGTTGCTCCTGTCTCCTCTACATCTACTTCCACCGCCACTGCTGCCACCACCTCTGGCGTTTTTGTGCAGTGGCATCACCGTTTAGGTCACTTGTGTGGGTCCCGTCTTTCTTCATTATTTCGTCAGGGTGTTCTTGGCTGTGTTACTGTTGACACGACCATGTTTTGTCAGGGTTGTAAGCTGGGCAAGCAGCTACAACTTTCTTATCATTCTAGTGAGTAATTGTCTTCTCGTCCTTTTGACTTAGTTCATTTAGATGTATGGGGACATGCGTCTATTATCTCTAAAGGCAAGCATAAACTTTATGTGATCTTCATTGATGATTATTCCCATTTTACATGGATTTTCCCTATGTCTAATCGTGGTCAGTTTCTTGCGATCTATCATAGCTTTGCAACGATGGTTCGTACTCAGTTTGATTCTCCCATCCATACTTTTTTGCTATGATTTTGCTAGCGAGTACAGTTCTGGCACTTTTAGACAGTTTCTGTCTGAGCAAGGCGCTCTTTACCACTCTTCTCCTTGCCTCTCACGTTCCATCACAATTCTAGGCTGAGGCTGTTTCTACGGCTGCATATCTCATCAATATGAACCTTCCACTGCTCTTAAGAGTGTCGGTCCTATAGAGTGTCTCTACTCTCGAGCCCCCTAGTACACTCACCTTCGTGTTTTTGGTTGTACTTGTTTTGTTCCGCTGCAGCCTCGTGAACGCACTAAACTATCGGCCCAGTCAGTTGAGTGTGTGTTTCTTGGTTATAGTTCTGAGCATAAGGTTTATCGTTGCTGGGATCCTTCTGCTCGACAGCTTAGGATTTCATGAGATATTATCTTTGACGAATCTCGACATTCCTTCTATCGAGATTCGGCTCCTCCTGTTTCCACCGTTGAGCCGATTTCATGGTTGTCTCTTTCTAACTCTTTACCCATTTCTCCACTAACACAGTCTTCCCCAGGTCTGTCACCAGTGATTCCTTCTGTACCTCTTCCTCCTCTTGTTCCTGTAACACCACCATCTCGTTTATCTGGTATTCACTACTCCAGGCGTCCTAATCCTTCACCAGCCTCCTCTCTTGGTATCTTGCCGACACCCATATCTGATCCTCCTGATGATGCTCCTCGTTACGTCCTTCGTGACCGGACATCTCTTCGACCTCCTGATCATCTTCGACATGAGCCTAGTTCTTATCGTGAGGCTGCTTCTCATTCTGAGTGGCAGCTCGCTTTGGTAGAGAAGCTTGATGCTCTTCGATGTACAGAGACTTGGGATATTGTATCGACACCTGTGCATGCTCGTCCGATCACATGCAAGTGGGTGTACAAGATTAAGACTCGGTCTGATGGTACTATCAAGCGCTACAAGGCTCGTCTTGTGGCTCGTGGCTTTCAGCAGGAGTACGGTCGTGACTACGATGAGACTTTTGCCCTTGTTGCCCATATGACCACTGTTCGTACTCTTGTTGCGGTTGCTTTTGTTCGCCGGTGGTCTATCTCTCAGCTAGATGTTAAGAATGCCTTTCTTAATGGTGTTTTGCATGAGAAGGTCTACATGTAGCTACCACCTGGGTATTCTGTTCCCAATGGGCACATCTGTCATCTTCGTCGTGCTCTTTATAGCCTCAAACAAGCCTCATCTTGTTTGAAAAGCCTTTCGATAAGGATTTTACTGGCCAACAGCTCTCTACGATGCCAAAGAGCTGGTTAAGAAATGTGAACAATGCCAGTTTCATAGTAGGTAAATACACCAACCAACTCAGGCATTGCAAACAATTCTTCTATCTTGGCCTTTTGCGATCTGGGGTCTCGATATCTTAGGACCGTTCCCAAAGGCTCCAAGAGGCTTCGAGTTTCTTTTTGTGGCTATTGATACGTTCACAAAATGGATCAAAGCCGAACCTGTGACTGGGATAATAACGGAAGCCGCAAAACGGTTCATGATGAGAACCGTGATTACTCGGTTTGGAGTCCCAAGTCGAATAATCACAAATAATGTTAAACAATTTTCGAGTACAAAATTTCAGGAATTTTGCGACGAGTTGGGTACCAAGGCGTATTCGCTTACATTGCCCATCCCACGGCAATAGGGCGATTGAGCGAGCGAATGGCCAAATAATGCAGGGAATTAAAACTCAATTCTTCGACCAGCTTGTTAAGCGCTCGGGGGCTTGGGTACAAGAATTACCCTCAGTATTATGGGCAGTTCGCATGATCGCTAGTCGGGCAACAGGCGAAATATTTTTTTTCCTAGTTTTCAGTGCTGAAGCCATGCTTCCACCAGAACTAAAGATCAGGTCTACAAGGGTCGAGAGTTTCAATGACTCAGCCCAAGAACAATTTCGAGCGGATGACATTAACCTGCTCGAAGAGAAGAGAAATCAAGTCTTAATCCGTTCAACAGTCTACTAGCAAGCCTTGCGCAATACTATGATCGTAAGGTCCAACCTCGCAGCCTTGCTGTAGGTGACTTGGTATTGAGGAAAGTTCAATCCCAGTCTAATCGGAACAAACTTTCCCCCAAGTGGGAAGGTCCTTACACATTGGTCAAAGTTATGCGATTAGGTTTGGTACGACTGGCAATGGAGGACGACCGAATTCTCTCTAATTCTTGGAACTTCGACCAGTTACACAAATTCTATGTGTAATCGACCAACACTACAATAAAGCATCAGGTTCTTTCTATCTTTATTGTCTTACTTAGAGTAGTGCTTTGACAATCTTTTCTACCAAACACTGGTCGTAAGACGTTCTATGACCAATACCCAGTTTATCTTTACACTGATCGAAAGGATGGTAACATCACCTAGTCAAAGCCTTTCCTCTCTGCACGTGGTCCCGCCCACTAGAAGGGACTTCCTATCCTCGACTCGTTCCTCCATTTTTGCTACCAGTACAAAGAGCTTGGGTTTAAAACATGGTCGAAATAATGTCAAGCCAGCTCTTAGTACTTAGTTTATTTCTTCATTCATCTCTTGGAAAATAAATTAAGTAGAGTACACTTTTCAAATTTGCTTGACAACTTTTGGTAGACTCGCTTTGTTTTAACTGGTCGGAGGAAGTTGCAACACCTGGTCGAAGACTTTTCTCTTTGCACGTGGTCCTGCCCACTAGAAGGAACTTCCTAGCGTCGTCCTGTTTCTAACTCTTGCTACCAGAGCAAACCTACTAAGTGCACTAGAATAAGTTGAACAAATTTTTCAAAGGAACTCCAGACGTTTATCTAATTCAAGTTGATTGGTCTTGATTTGATTAATCTGGTCGAAGATGGCAACATCACCTAGTCGAAGCCTTTCCTCTCTGCACGTGGTCCTGCCCACTAGAAGGAACTTCCTAGTGTCGATTCGTTCCTACTCTTTCGACCTGTGCATGATAATTGTGATCGAAAAACTACAAGTTAGTTAAACCTCTCTTTTTAAGAAAATCCATTTCACACTATTTACTTAGTTTATCTAAATAAACCAAACAAATAGTCGGAGGCTAGGATAAAGTTATTAACTTGACTTCAATTCTCAGTCTTGCTCTTTTTTCTATTCATTATCTTTTGAGTTACTAACTACTCGACAATATGATTTTCAAGAAGAAGGAAGGATTATATATATCAACAGCAACAAAAAATTGTCTTTACAGGACTCAGGACTCTAGTACAGACTACTCTAGTGAAGGAGATCTTATTTGCATATCCTCCTGACTACCTCGGTGATCAACTGCATTTTTGTCATTAATTGCTCCGCTTTTGCTTCAGGGCAGACGAAGTTGTCTATGACAGGTTGCAGATTAAGGTTGGGGGCGTGGACTCTAAGTTTTGCTAAAACAAATCTTATTCCCTCTTTAACCACATCCTTTATCGACTCGAATTGGTTCGCCTTCAGAGTAGTCACCAATTAAGCAAAGTTCGACTTGTTAGCCAATGGCACTCGAGTGAGCAGATATCGTGTCTTCACGAGGAGTGATCCCCTCAGCATGAAGCCCACCGAGTACATTGTTCAGAAGTGAAACGTTGTCTTGGAGGTTTCCCTTCACATACTTCATTTCATCCTGATTGCGAGTCGAAGCCTCGCGGAGTCGTTTTATTTGTACTGCTTATTCTGAAAAGAATAAAACCAATCAAATAAAATGACCTCGAGAGGAAAACATAATCAATCGCAGGTAAAGATTTGTTTACCAACTAGTCGAGAATCTAACTTCTTGACTTCCTCAGCGTGAGAGGCAGCTTCCTTTATGTAGCGCTGCTCCCACGTTTGGACCTCTTGGTCTTTTTCTGAAAAGAAATGAAAATCAAAAAAAGAAAAGAAGGTCCTAAACGGTCTTAAGTTCAGCACTTACCGTTCAATCGTCCCTGCAACCTTTGGATTGCAGAGTTTGCCTCCTGAAGCTTATTCAAGAGGTCTTCATTCTTGTCACTTAGCTTTTTCGTCTCGGCTTTCTCAGAGTCGAGAGAATCAGCTAAGGTCTTCTCGTCACTCTTGAACCTACAAAGGGAAAGAGTAGACGTCATCATAAAATAAGCGGTCGTAAGTTCTTCTATGACCAAAATCTCGTCGTAAGTCTTTCTACGACGATACCCTGGTCGTAAGCCTTCTTGCGACCAGTACCTAGTCGTAAGATCTTCTACGACAAGACCCTGGTCGTAAGTTCTACTACGATTAGAATCTAGTCGTAAGATCTACTATGACAATCGTAGCAAGTACTGTGTAAGTGGTTGAAACATAAAATACTTCGAAAAGCAGTTACTTACCACCTCTCTACCTGCTCACAGAGTTGCACTTTTTCTTGTCGCAGTTGGACAAGTTATCTGTTGTATTCAACAATAGTGACAATTTCCTCCAACAATTTCTGCATAAAGAAAGATAGTTAGAAGCAAGAAAAGCTATGAGTGCAAATACCGAACAACAGGTAGTTACATTCATTGTCGTTCGTGCAAATGAAGACACTACCCTCGTGGGGTTCTTCAGTTCATCAATATCTCGGACTTGATCCCACCACACCTCTTCGAGACGCGCGTCATCGAAAACTTCCCCTCCATCGGGAATATTTTTAGGGTGAGGGACACGAGCACAAAGTCTAAGATCGAAAGATCCCACAGTGGAAGACGGTCCGAAGAACTTAGAGGCGAAGTTGGCATATTCTTCATCCTCTGATCCGGTAACGCCAGTTCCCCCTTGAGGACCAGGAGGAACATCTGCAATGGTTTCCTTCCCAGCGTGATGGCCTGACAATCCATCTGTTGGACCGAAACGGCGACTAGAGGGGGGTGAATAAAAGCACTATCTATTTTTCGCTTTGATCGGATTCAAATATGATATTGACTCCAATAGCTATGAGAACTATGAAGATTAATATATATAAGCGTAGTGGAAGACTTGTACAGAATCCCCTTCAAACCCCCAAAAGAAACAACCAAAAACATAAAAAAAACAGCCTAATGAACAGTACCAATGAACAGTACCGGTTGTATCGAATGAACAGTGCCGGTCGTACCGGGAATCCGAACAGCCGGATGAACGGTGCCAATTGTACCGCGGTGAACAGTAAAATCAGGCGAATAAATAGTAAACAGCATGAAAACGAAATCAAAAATTGATGTAACTTTTGATCCGTAACTCCAAACTTCACGAAACTTGAAACACACCTTCCTAAGGAAGTCAAGAACCTATTACATGCAACGATCGTGAAGATCCTTGCCAAAGTTTTGACCTTTTTCCGTTCGAACGAAGGTTGCTCCAAAAACCGAGTAAAAACCAAAATATGATCCAAACACTTGCTCATGGGTGATTGATAATCAAGATGATCGTAGATGTATTCCCACATATCATAGCAAGCTAGATCACGATAAGAAACCAAGAGAAAACTCATGAATCAAAGAAAGACTCAAAATCATCAAATAGAGAGAAGGAAAGCAAAGAGACACATCTTTGAGCAATGTTTCCTTGGATTGATTTGATATGGTATTGGTTTACAGCCACTCCATCAATGGAGGACAAAGACTCAATACATGAACACGAAATCAAACCCAACTCTCTAGAACCCTAACCTCCAACTATCTTCTCCCTAAGCACAAAAGCAAAACTAGGGTTTTCAATAATGAAAGGGTTGAAGGGGGTGCAGCCACCTCCCTCCTCTATTTATAGTGGAGGCTTAGAGCTTCTAGAAGCATTAACCCTAATGGGCTCCTGTTAAGACCCACACACAAATGGGTCACATACGCACGCATTTTAAAGCACCGTCTTCATCTCCTCTTGACCTAATCCGCTTCATCATGCGCCGTCTTGCACCGCGGGTTGGAAAGGTCACCAAGGCGGTATTTGGTAATTTTACCAAAATACCCCTTCTCGATCTTTTTGCAAAGACCGAGTCACATCTTCGTGAAGCACTTCCATGCTTCGTCACGTGTGGGTTGATCCAACGGCTCTCATCATGTCGAAAAGTCTCTCTCATCCGGCTCCCACCGAAACCACCATGGCACTTGCACCGACCCCCCGCGCCGCTTGATCCAACCCGTCGCACCAAACTACCCGTTCGGTCACCTTTGTCCCTCTTGTGCCATGCTTGACTCCATTGACTTCACCCGGCATCCCCGATTGTTCTGGATCTTAGCTCTCCAAGCTTAGTCCCGATCATCCTCGCCGTTGACCGTCATTGACCTCCAAGCAACCTGCACAACAATAGACAAAGAAATCGATTCCGGGAACAAGTTCTTCACAACTTGACCCCCGTTAGTCAAAACATGCATCATGCAACACATATGCCATGAAACCCATGAACTTGACCTAACCCAAAAACAATTCTCCAAGTTAACCGAAACTTAGAAACAGATTCGGTACTACCGTGAAGAAGGGTTGCAGACTACAAGACTGCATGTTGTACCATGCATATACGTCGTACCGCTTCTCAAGGAAATCCAAAACTCCCCAAAAACAAACTATCTGGAAATTCCATACCGCTACTCAAACGGTCACATCAGGATGCGTACTACCGCCTCTACAAGCGGTATTATACACATATGCGGTCGCATCTTATGACTTACACGCTGGTATGACCGATTATCCTGACACTTCCTGAAAATGTTGTTTCGACAAACCATTAACGACATTGCCAATTGTAACATCATCCTAAGATCGTGCACATATCCCCATGATATCCACAATCTCCCCCTTGATGAACACATTGGTAATTTCCCATAAAAGCAAATTTTGAGGTTTGAAAAGTAAAAAAACTCGACGTTTTCGCACAAAGGCACAACTTGGTCCAAATGCAAGAGAAAGCAATGAAAATGACCCAGTTGGCTTCAAAATAGTATAGGCAAGTGAGATAAGGCAAAAGAAAGGAAGAAAGCTTCAATTTCCAGAAAGAGTCAAAATCTCACTTAAGGTTCATATGAAAGAACAATTGTTCGATATGACCTTTGATCAATGTGAGGATTAAGAACTGCAATTCAAGTCAAGAAGTAGCAATAAGACCATAAGAATGCAAATAAGAAACTCCCCCTCACTATGATCCTCAGAATTCAGAAAATTTCAAATTCTCCAATTTTCTCCCCCTTTTTAACACTTTTATATCTTCTCCCCTTTATACATCTTGAAATATCTTCTTCCTCTTTGACAATGGAGTCATCAAGGAATCACGGCTTCCTTTCATCCAGAGATAACAAATGCAGAATAAGGAAAAAGTATAAGAAAGAGCATGCATGAAATGCAATGGAGTGGCTTCATTTTTTGTATTTTTCAATTTTTGATGACAAGAAGCTTTGGAGATTACCCAAAAAAACAAGCTAGCATTTCTAATATTGCCCAAACAACATATCAAACCTAACAGCGCTAGCAAGATCATGATAAGACATATATACCAAAGCTAAGCTCGAAGGCTCAATGTAAAGCAATGAATTTTAACAATTTAAGCAAAACTTCAAATTTAGCAAGTTCATCAACAGGGATCCTAAAATGATAATGGCCATGTCAAAATATCAATGTGAGATCAAAAAGCTAACAATGACCACATTAAGAGACAAAAAGTCCTGAAATGAATCATTTTGCTCAATTTTCTCAAACGCCCATTTTCAACAGTTTTTCATTTGCAATGAATATTGAAGTTGACTAATGGTCTAACTTAGTGAAGAAGATCCTAGACTAGGAGCCATCCACAAACTCTTCCTAAGGTTCGATCAGAAGTTGATTAAAGATATATCTTAGTGAAGAAGATCCTGGACTAGGAGCTATCCACAAACTCTTCCTAAGCTTCTACTAGGACGACAAATCTTGAGGTTCATGTCAGTTTTGACAAGCAGTCCCCATGAGATCGTCTAGATCATCAAACTATCTCCAAGTTCATGTCTTGGATATGCAGTCTCGTAAGAGTAGTTTGGCATAATTTAAGCACATGACAATATTTAAATTTGATTTTTTTTTATTTTTCACAAGAGCAGTTTTAGATTCTTAAAAGAACAAGAAGCTCAAGTAATGATCAATTTTAGATTCAAGATCTAACAAAGCAATTTTGACAGGGCCAATGTCACAAATGGAGCACTAATTGCGCAACTCGCTAAAATATCCACCAATTGCAGTTTTTAGTTCAAGTTGTTTTAGAGTTTTAGCTCATTCAGCAAAAGCTTAGCTACACATGTGAAAGCATGATAATTCTAGCAAGTCAAAGAACTAGACATGGCATTGAGTAAGAATTGAAATACTAAAGCTCCAAAGGGTAATAAGCAAAGCTTCATCAATTCTAAAAGATAAGCAGAAAAGCTTATATTACAATGCATCTTTTTGTGTTTTCATATGAATGCAATATGATACAATGAGATGCATGAAAAGCTCAAAAATCCTAAAAAGATCAAAAGGATCAAAAAATTCAAAAGAAGATCAAGAAAAGATCAAATGAACAAGGTAAGATCAGAAAAGATCCAACTCCCTCTCAAACCAACCCATAGGGATAAATTACCCATAACTCACTCCTTAAGGTGGCAAACCTTGTTGGGTCTAAAGATTTGGTGAGGATATCGACCAACTGAGCCTCGGACTCCACAAAATGCAGCACAATATCACCCTTCTCGACATGGTCTCTAAGAAAGTGATAGCGAATGTCTATGTGCTTGGTCCTAGAATATTGCACTGGGTTTTTAGCAATGTTAATAGCAGAAGTGTTATCACAGAAAAGAGGAACACTAGCAAAATTTAACCCAAAGTCCTTAAGAGTGGACACCATCCACAAAATCGACTCTGACAACTAGCAAAGAGCTACATATTAAACTTCAAAGATGGATTGTGCAACAGAAGACTACTTCCTAGAAGACCAAGAGACAAGAGAAGTGCCTAAGAAATGACAAGTGCCAGAGGTACTCTTCCTATCTAGCCGACAGCCTGCAAAATTAGAATCAGAAAACCCCCGAATGATCAACGAAGAAGAGCAGGAATGCCAAATGCTATACTGGAGGGTAGAGTGTAAATACCTGAAGATGCACTTAATGGCTTGGCGATGTGAAGTCCTCGGAGATGCCTAAAACCTCGTGTTGGAAATATGCCCTAGAGGCAATCATAGAGATGATTATATTTCATTATGTTCATGACATTGGATAATGTGTTATCTTGTTCCTAGAATAATATTGTTAATATTTATTATCAAGTATGTGACTTGGTTGTGAAACTCTATATTTCTGCGATAATTATTCTTACACGATCCCTGGTCGTAAACATATGAGGACACATATGAATAGACTAGCATATGTATTGGTTGATGACTATGTTTCACGAGTCATAGATATGGAGATATCAAACCGATAATATGGACACATGTTAGAGAACATGATGTTGGATAAGACCCACCTTGAGACACTATTGAGATTGTTATGAATCTATGTGTCGTTAGTTGGTCTCAAGCAATGATGATGTATAATCCTTAGACACGAGATCAAGATGGTTTCCTACATGTGTAAGAGCACTTTTAGGGGTTGCCAAACGCTACACCGTGAATCGGGTAGTTATAAAGGTAGCTTTCGGGTATGCTCAAACATGGAGAGGAATGTGATTTCGGTGGGATATGGGATTTGCCCTCCTAACATAACAGAGAGATGTCTCGGCCCCTCGTTGTGATCGGATAAAGAAAGTGCATGGCCATGCCACTAGTAGTCGAAGTGTTCACCACATGAAGTTTATCGACACTCGTCGAGAAAGCATTGAGCAGATCCATGGATGACACAACATCTCATCCGGAGTTCAACCAGATATCGTGAGGCAAAGGGAGAATACATGAGTAGGTCGCTTAGTTCGACCCGACTCTGAATGGTCATATGGAGATACAAGCAAGTCGTAGACTAGTCGAACGTAATCACAGAGGGGTCGAAACCAAGTCGTAAGGAGTTACGAGTTGGTCGTGATCAAATACGAACTGGTCGTATAAAGATATGACCTAGTCATAAGTGATAAGGACCTAGTCGTAGATCATATTGCATTAAGGTTCGTCCGATGTAATTTGTGTGTATTCGGGAATCGATATGCTCTGCTAGGAGCCGCTACGACTTGTGGTCGAAAACGGTTTCCGACTCACAACCGAACTACACATGAACCTATAGGGTCACACACTTAACGGGTTGGAACAAACCAAGACGAATACGATTAAAGAGCGTGTTCGATAGGATCCGCCACGAGCACTATATAAGGAGGTGCATGAGGTCATGTTGGGAGGATGCGTGAAACACCACCGAAACCCTAGCCGCCATCTTCCGAGAGCTCCACCGTGCGACTTGGTGCGCACACCGGCGTTCGGTTGTTCCTTCCTCGACGTGTGGATACCGTGAGAGGCGCTACTACGATTGTTGCTCTTGAGGACGATCCGCGGTCTTGACAAGGAAGCTGCAGACGTTCTTTGGAGGAGCGATCGACTCGACCACTACATCGACTTTTTGGACGTTGGACGATCGACTCGACCACTACATCGGCGCGCTCTTCGTTGGACCAGCCGCTGCTCCAACCCTTCTTCCATTGCTCAAGGCGTCGGTGGTAACGATCTGTGATCATCTACTTGCATAGCTTCCTGGTTTGCGTGGTAGAATTTTTTGTTTGTAGCTATCGTAGCCTACCCGTGACCCAACACCTCGCACAGAGGCAGACCGCGAAGTGGATATCCGGTCTTGAGGTCATCAAGTACAGAAGGGAGCCGATCATGCTGCAGTATTCACGTTGATCCACGGCTTCTCCTTCCTCGTTTGGATCCAAAACAGTCGAAGTCGCCATGGGAGTGGCGATCAGCTTGCAGTCACCCATCTCGAAGCGCTTCAGCAGATCCTTGGTGTACTTCGTCTGATGGGTGAAGATCCCTTCCTTGCATTGCTTGATTTGAAGCCCCCAAAAGTAGTTGAGCTCTCCCATCATACTCATCTCAAATTCCCTGGACATGGTCTCAGAAAAACTGGAAACAAGAGCATGAGAAGAACCACCAAAGATAATATCATCCACATAAATCTGAACAAGTAGGAAGTCATTGCCATGCTTAAGAATGAAAAGAGTCTTATCTACCTTCCCCCTTTCAAAATCATTCTTAAGCAAGAAGGTCTTAAGTCTATCATACCAGGCTCTAGGGGCTTGCTTAAGACCATACAAGGCTTTGGATAGCTTAAAAACACGATCTGGGTGCTTGGGATTCTCAAAGCCAGGGGGTTGCCTAACATACACTTTCTCCTCTACAAAACCATTCAGAAAGGCACTCTTAATATCTATTTGATGCAACCTAAAACCTTTAGATGCAGCAAATGCAAGCAGAATGCGAATGGTTTCTAGTCTAGCAACAGGAGCAAAGGTCTCATCAAAATCTAACCCCTCAACTTGGCTAAAGCTCTGAGCTACCAACCTAACCTTGTTTCTAACCACAGAACCATCCTCATTTTGTTTATTTTTTAACACCCAACAGGTTCCTATAACATTATGACCATTAGGAGGTTCTACAAGGTTCCAGACTTTATTTCTTTCAAAATTCTCTAACTCCTCATGCATGGCATTGACCCAGCTAGCATAAGATAAAGCATGTGATATATCGTGGGGTTCAAAAGAAGCAACAAATGCAGAGTGAGAGAAAAGACTCAAATCATGATACCTGGAGCGAGTGACTCGCTCATGAAGATTACCAATCATCTGATCCGGCGGGTGGTGCTTCTGTATGTGCAGTGGAGCGCTTGGGGGAGATAGCATCTCCTCAACCTCTGCAGGTATTGCTGATGATAAAGATGCAGTAGGAGCTTCAATTGGAGGTGAAGCAACAGAGAGGAGTTCGAGCTTGGGACAGAACATCGCAGATGGGTGAAGGAGCAATATCGAAATCATCCTCATCTTCTTCAACAAAAATGCTCTCTATCACCTGTATGTCACTTGAAACATCGGATCTAGCTCCAGGGCTAGTCGCATCAAAAGTAACATTGCATGTCTCCTGGACAATGTTAGTTTCAACATTAAAGACCAAAAAACCCCTCGAATGAGTAGGATAACCCAGAAATAAACCATCACAAGTTCTTGATTTAAATTTATCTAGGTTTCCTATCTTGAGAATAAAACACTTTGATCCAAATACTCGAAAGTGAGAAACAGAGGGTTTTCTGCTAAATCGAAGCTCATAAGAAGTCTTGCCCAAAGATGGTCTCAAGAAAACACGGTTTGAAATATGGCAAGCTGTAGCAATAGCTTCGGCCCAAAACCTCCTCGGTGTGCTATACTCATCTAGCATCGTCTTAGCCATCTCGACTAAGGTCCTATTCTTCCTTTCCACAACGCCGTTTTGTTGAGGGATGTGTGGAAAAGAGAACTGATGCTCAATGCCATGCTCAGCACAAAAAGAGGCATTCTTGAACTCTATGCCATTGTCACTACGGATCGCTCTCAAGGCACCAGGAAGTTTAGAAGCCAAACGAAGAACAAGATCATGATAATGATCAAAAGCCCCATCCTTCGAAGCAAGAAAGAACACCCAATAATATCTCGAAAAATCATCAACTATGACAAGGATATACCATTTGCCACCGATCGATCAACCCTAGCGTAACCAACAAGATCCATATGAAGCAAGCATCACGATTAAATCACCATGACCATAGTCAATGAAGGGTGTGAGCGGTAACTTGCTTGCCATGCCTACTGTATTATTACATACAACATCCATATGACTTTGAGTTTAGGCAAGCCTCTCATGAGATCAAGGCCGCTAACTCGCGTTAGATGATCAAAACCAATGTGCCCCAAACGTCGGTGCCAAATCCAGATATCAGAAGAAGACGCAATTAAATATTTGAGAGATCCAGCAAGAGATTCAGAAAAATCAGGTCCAAAGATTCTACCAACTCTAAAAATCCCAAAAACAAGCTCACCGGCAGAATCAAGAACACGACAGACATTTTTCTTAAAACGAGTTTCGTAGCCATCATCAGGAAGCTGCGAAACAGAAAGCAAGTTGTACCTTAGCTTGTCCACAAGGGCGACGTCCTTCAAGATGAATCTGTCATTTACCTTGATTGATCCCGTTCCTTCAATTCGCCCTTATGTATCATCTCCAAAGGTGATGAAGTCATCACCCGACGACCGCGTGAAGGAAGTGAACCATCTTGAGTCTCCGGTCATGTGGCGTGAACAGCTGGAGTCGACGAGCCATGTGTTCTTCCTCCTTCCGTGGCGATCCTGAAAATCAAGGCACAAAAGAACGATGTGTCTCAATACTGGGGTTAGTTAAAAGCGACTTGGGAATCCAGTACTGAGACACACGTCTGCGAGTAGTATGCAAAGCAGAAGTGTTATCCTTGATTTTATTTGCAGTTCTATTATGAGCAATAGTTACATGAACATGATATGCATTCTTGTTAGGAACATGATGATGAGCATGTGCAACAAATTCTAGACCAGGTTTCTTCTTTTCTAAGTGATCATGTCTCCTAAAAGCTCTAGGTTGATTAGATGACATTCTAGCAATATGTTTCTTAGCGTTCTTCAACCTACGCCAACAGAACTCAACCAAATGTCCACTCTTCTTGCAATAGGTGCAATGGTATTTGGTATCACTAGGAGAAGCACCTTTTGACTCAAAAGAAGGTTAGACAAACCCTGCAGATTTAAAAACAGTCTTTGTAGGTTGGGTTTTGAATTCAACTAAACATTTTTCCAAGACCTGAATGACATTAGAATTGGACTTGTCCATGACAGAGTTGTATCCTAACCCTTGCTTCTTATAAGGAGTCTTAGATGTGTCCAGAATTATGTTCAATTGTTTATTACCACTAGAGAATCTTTCTAAAGTATTCTTGAGATATGCATTCTCTTTTCCAACATTAACACATGACTCACAATTCTTGGCCTTGATGGCTCTAGCATTTTTCTCCTTAAGAAAAGCGACTTCAAGCTTATAGACTGCACAAGATGCACAAGGCATAGATTCAATTGTGTCCTTAAGCTTGGCATACTTAGCTCTAACTGCTTCTAGAATATCTTTAACTTCATGTTCACGTTCTAAGCAGAAAGAGCAAAAGCTAGATTTAACATTACCAGAGGCATCCAACTTACTAGACTCTAAGCATTTTTCACAAGGAGCAGATTTAAGCTCAATTAGCTCAGTCCTAGCATTTTCAAGTTGGTGCAAAGCAATATCATGAGCAGATTGCAATTTGGATAGTTCAGAATGTACAGCATGGCAGGATGAGCATTCATCATCATCAAGAGTCTTAGCATTTGCAAGTTCTAATGTCAAATTATCTACTTGTGATTCTAAATCCTTGTTCCTAGCCATGGTAAACTCTAAGGCCTTATCCTGACACATGAGTTGTTCAAACATGTCGTCGCATCTAGCAGAAAGAACATCATAGGAGGGAGGTACCTCATTGTTGTCATTGATGTCGACGATGTCGGCCATGAAGCACATGCTGGTGAAGTCCTTGGCCTTCCCTTTCTTGTCTTGAGGGAGCTCCTCCTCCTCGTCCTCCTCGCTCCCGGAGTCCACATCGATCATGGATTGCTCTCCAAAAGAGGCAAAGACCCAGTGAGCGGCCTTCATGAGCTTGGCAGCATTGTACTTGGGCTTGTTCCCTTGAGGCTTCTTCCAAGCTGGCTTTTCCTCCTTGTGGTTGCTCTTACCTTTCAGCTTGGGGCAGTTTGCTCGGATATGATATAGCTCTCCACACTCATAGCACGTCATAGGGCCACCTCTCTTCTTGTTTCTAACATTGTTATATGCCCGTGTGACTTTCTTGACTAAAAGAACTAAATCAGCCTCAGAAAGACTCTCAAACTTTTCTCCTTGAACAGTAGATAAACACGCAAGAGAAAAACCAGAAGAAGACTCAAAAGAACCATCAGGAGTCCCTTTGAGAGGATCAGCCACCAAAGCCATGTTATCCTTCTTAGGAAGGCTACCTTTCTTGATCTCATGAGTTTTGAGCTTGCTATAAAGTAGCTCCAAAGTGAGAGTAGAGAGATCGATGTTCTCCTCAATGGCAGTAGCCTTGATCTCCCACTCCTTGGTGTTGATTGCAGCCAAGAGGTGGGTGGCATTCTCAGATTGAGAGTACTCAATGTCAACAGCTCTCATCTGATTGATCACCTTGTTAAAGCGAGTAAAAACATCATCGATGCTCTCACCAGGGCGCATCTCAAATTTGTTATACTCTCGCTTGTAGACCGTCTGACGCACTTGCTTGATCTGGACGATCCCTCATGGTAAGTTTTGAGGGTGTGCCAAATCTCATGTGCGGTCTCAAGGTTGCAAATCCTATCGTACTCCTATCTACTACGATCAGCATATAGAAGGTTATTTGCCTTGTTGTTGTTAGCCAAGAGGACTGTTGAAGCCGGCGAAGCAACCTCGGGCAAAACGAGCGGGGCTCGAACAACCTCCCATATAGTTTGTCCTTCGCTCTGAAGAAAGACTCACATGCGATTCTTCCAATAGGCATAGTCGAGCCCATAGAAGGCATGCGGCTTGGTCGAGTACTTATCCATCGCCAAGTTCAGTGACCGGTTAAGATCAAGATTGAATTAACCGGGCTGTGATACCACTTGTTGGACCGAAATGGCAACTAGAGGGGGGGGGGTGAATAGGAGCACTATCTATTTTTCGCTTTGATTGGATTCAAACATGATATTGACTCCAATAGCTATGAGAACTATGAACATCAATATATATAAGCGTAGCGGAAGACTTGTACTGATTCCCCTTCAAACCCCCAAAAGAAACGACCAAAAACACAAAAACAGCCTGATGAACAGTACCAGTTGCACTAGATAAACAGTGCCGGTTGTACAGGAAATCAAAACAACTGGATGAACAGTGCTGGTTGTACCGCGGTGAACAGTAAAAATCAGGCGAATGAATAGTAAACAACCTGAAAACGAAATCAAAAATTGACGTAACTTTTGATCCGTAACTCCAAACTTCACGAAACTTGAAATACACCTTCCTAAGGATGTCAGGAACCTATTCCATGCAACGATTGTGAAGATCCTTACCAAAGTTGTAACCTTTTTCTGTTCGAACGAATGTTGCTCCAAAAACCAAGTCAAAACCAAAATATGATCCAAACACTTGCTCGTGGGTGATTGATGATCAAGATGATCCTAGATGTATTTCCACATGTCACAGCAAGCTAGATCATGACAAGAAACCAAGAGAAAACTCGTGAATCAAAGAAAGACACAAAATCATCAAATAGAGAGAAGGAAAGCAAAGAGACACATCTTTGAGCAATCTTTCCTTGGATTGATTTGATATGGTATTGGTTTACAGCCACTCCATCAATGGAGGACAAAGACTCAATACATGAGTACGAAATCAAATCCAACTCTCTAGAACCCTAACCTCCAACTATCTTCTCCCTAAGCACAAAAGCAAAACTAGGGTTTTCAATAATGAAAGGGTTGAAGGGGGTGCAGCCACCTCCCTTCTCTATTTATAGTGGAGGCTTAGAGCTTCTAGAAGCATTAACCCTAATGGGCTCCCGTTAAGGTCCACACACAAACGGGTAACATACGCACGTATTTTAAAGCACCGTCTTCATCTCCTCTTGACTTAATCCGCTTCATCATGCGCCATCTTGCGTCGCGGGTTGGCAAAACGTCACCAATGCGGTATTTGGTAATTTTACCAAAATCCCCTTCTCGATCTTTTTGCAAAGACCGAGTCCCATCTTCGTGAAGCACTTCCATGCTTCGCCACGTGTAGGTTGATCCAACGGCTCTCATCATGTCGGCAAGTCTCTCCCATCTAGCTCCCACCGAAACCACCATGGCACTTGCACCGACCCCCCCGCGCTGCTTGATGCAACCTGTCGCACCGGACTGCCCGTTCAGTCACCTTTGTCCCTCTTGCGCCATGCTTGACTCCATTGACTGCACCTAGCATCCCCGATCGTTCTGGACCTCAGCTCTTCAAGCTTAGTCCTGATCATCCTCGCCATTGACCGTCATTGACCTCTAAGCAACCTGCACAACAATAGACAAAGAAATCGATTCCGGGAACAAGTTCTTCACAACTTGACCCACATTAGTCAAAACATGCATCATACAACACATATGCCATGAAACCCATGAACTTGACCTAACCCAAATATAATTCTCTAAGTTAACCGAAACTTAGAAACAGAATCGGTACTACTGCCTAGTAAGGGCCGGTACTACCGCACCGCGGTTGTACCACGCATATACTTGCGGTCATACTGCTTCTCAAGGAAATCCAAAACTCCCCAAAAACATCATCTCTGGAAATTCCATACGCTACTCAAACGGACACACCGTGATGTCGTACTACTGCCCTCTATAAGCTGGTACTACCGCACTGCGGTCGTACTGCGACTTACACGCCGGTATGACCGATTATCCTAACACTTGCTGAAAATGCTGTTTCGACAAACCATTAACAACATTGCCAATTGTAACATCATCCTAAGATTGTGCACATATCCCCATGATATCCACACCATCGCCCTGGCCTGATACTTCTGTAGCACCAGACGTCGTCTTCGCTTCGACCTCTATGACCATTCCTGTGGTCGTAGGCGCTTCAGCACCGATGACATCTTCCACCACTTGGACAGTGGACGACCCTTCGACCACCGCCACTGTTATTCCTCCGTCTGCCGGAGAAACAGCAGTGGGTTCCTCGACAGGAACGTCCTTGATGGTGAGAGGAGCCGGGCCAAGATCATAAAGGAAAACACGATTAGGTGGTAAAAAGTAAAAGGTAAATGTTGTTCTTACACTTTTGTCCCTTTTTACGTATCTTCGAGTGTCGGACTTGATCTTGAATTTGAAAAAAGCCTTCCCTAGAGAAGATTTCTTCGACTTCTTCTCTACCACATCTGGTCGAGACTCAGGTTGAGGAACGGCCACGACCACGCCTGGTCGTGGGTCTTGAACGAGCGCCATTGCTCCTTGAGCCTCTTGGCTCTCTAGATGGTCGAAACTAGTCTCGACCACCTCAAGGGCAGCACTGCCCTCGACCACTGGCACTGCTGACGCAACAATTTCCTTCACAAAAGACATAGAACTCTTCCAGTTTTCCTTTTCTAACCGCTTGACAAAGCCACGAGAGGCAGAAACTGTGAAAGTATTATTATCATAATAGAAGGATACCTTGGTCTTGGGGGCTTTACGCTTAAGATGTTGGATATATGCCTTAGAGGCAATCATAGAGATGATTATATTTCATTACGTTCATGACATTGGATAATATGTTATCTTGTTCCAAGAATAATATTGCTAATATTTATTATCAAGTATGTGACTTGGTTGTGAAACTATATATTTCTGCGATAATTATTCTTATACGATCCCTGGTCGGAAACATATGAGGACACATATGAATAGACTAGCATATGTATTGGTTGATGACTATGTTTCACAAGTCATGGATATGGAGATATCAAACCAATAATATGGACACATGCTAGAGAACATGATGTTGGATTAGACCCACCTTGAGACACTATTGAGATTGTTATGATTCTATGTGTCGTTAGTTGGTCTCAAGCAATGATGATGTATAATCCTTAGACCTGAGATCAGCATGGTTTCCTACATATGTAATAGCACTCTTAGGGGTTGCCAAACGCTACACCGTGAATCGGTAGTTATAAAGGCTGACTTTTGGGTATCTTTGTGAAACATGGAGAGGAATGTGATTGGTGGGATATGGATTTGCCCTCCTAACATAACAGAGTGCATGGTCGTGCCACTAGTGGTCGAAGTGTTCGACCACGAAAGTTATCTCGACACTCGATCGAGAAAGAATTGAATATCCATGGATGACACAACATCTCACCGAGTTCAACCGGACATCGTGAGGCAAAGGGAGTATACACGAGTAGGTTGCTTAGTTTGAGCGATTCTGATTGGTCGTATGGAGATACGAGCTGGTAAGTGAGATCGGTCGAACATAATCACAGAGTGGTCATAACTCGTCGTAAGGAGTTACGAATCGTCGTGACCACATGCGGATCGGTCATATAGAGATAGGACACTGGTCGTAAGTGATGAGGACACTGGTCGTAGATCATATTGCATTAAGGTTCGTCCGATATAATTTGTGTGTATTCGGAATCGCTATGTTTCGCTAGGAGCCGCTACGACTAGTGATCGGAAAGGGTTTCGAGTCACAACCGACTACGCATGAACCTCTGTGGTCACACACTTAACGGGTTGGAACAAACCAAGAAGAATACGATTTGTAACGTGTTCGGATAGGATCGGCCACGAGCACTATATAAGGAGATGCATGAGGCTGTTGGGAGGTACGCGTAAAAACACCACCAAAACCCTAGCCGCCATCTTCCTGAGAGCTCTGCCGTGCGACTTGGTGCTAGCACACCGACGTATGGTTGTTTCTGCCCTGGACGTGTGGATACCGTAGAGGCACTACTACGATTGTTGCGCTTGAGGACGATCCGCGATCTGGAGGAGACGATCGACTACGACCACTGCATCGACATGCTGGACGTTGGACGATCGACTACGACCACTACATCGACGCGCTCTTCGTTGGACCAGGCTGTTCCAACCCTTCTTCCGCTGCTCTGCGCGTCTGGTGGTAACGATTTGTGATCATCTACTTGCTTGGCTTCCTGGTTTGCGTGGTAGAAAATTTTGTTTGTAGCTATCGTAGCCTACCCCGCGTCCCTACATAAGAGGTTCAATCACTTTGTCCGCAATCTCTGCTGCTGTAGCCAGGTCCGCAACAAATTTCGCAAAGGGCTTGGTCGGATCAAAATTCACAGAAGGCGCGGTCAAAGTAGCAAAGCTTGAACTTGCGCCCCCCTTGTCCGCGACTTTAACGAGTCGACGCTTCTTGGTCGGGGGAGAATCAAACTGCTCTACTACCGCACCGATAACCATCAGTTCGACTTCTTCATCGTCCTAACGGTTCTCCATGCCTACTTTCTGCAGAAATCAAAAAGAGAGATATTACAAAGCAGTCGTAAGATTTTCTGCGACCATTACCTTGTCGCAAGTCTTTCTACGACAACCCCCTGGTCGTAAGCATTTCTACGACCAGTACCTGATCGTAAGCTTTTTCTACGACTAGTATCTAGTCGTAAGTTCTTCTACGACTACAAAATGCTAAAAATGAAATCAATTCTTGATTACCTTTAGGCGCGCCACCTTGTCCTGTAGGGACAGGACCACCAGGATTTGAGGAACCTCCATGTTCGGTGGCTGGGGCTTCTCACTGAATGAGCTTGACCCGATCGTCAAGCTCCTCTGGTGAGAGGTCTGCAAAGATAAGTAAAACTCCCAATAAGCCCATATCAAAATCAACATAGAGAAAGCTAAAGCTGGAAGTTTACTTACCCTAGTCATAATCCCTGGTCGGGTCTCGCAGCCCCGAATACTTTCACATCGGATGAGCCCTCTTCTTCAGAGGACTTATGCGGCGCATGATGAAATCCTTCACCATGTGCCATCCGGTAAGCCTCTCTTCCTTCAAGTCTGCAATGGCTTGAATAAAGGGGGCGATCCGACCGAGATCCTTGCGAGTTGAATCCCAGGAAGAGACCTTCTCAGCCGGCTTCCCGGCGAAGGAGAGGCTGTCTTCATTGGTAATCTCCCAATAGAACCACCTCTTCTTCCATCTCGGCCACAATGACCGATTAAACATTGGAATGTATTCCTTCGACTTCCCATCGTGGAGCTTCAGACTGTAACTACCGGCAACTCTAGCCAGCCTGGTCATTCCGTAGAAGTAATGAACAACTCCAAGTCGGCCGGAATCCCCAGGTAGGCCTCACACAAGTACACAAACACACCCAACATCGTAATGTACCAAATAGAGTAATAAATACGGTCTTTTCTTCATCTTCTAAACACATATTAATCTGATGGTAGCCAGAATATGCATCTAGAAAACTTGATGTTTCGCAACCAGCAGTAGAGTCAACCAACTGATCGATACGAGGTAAAGGGAAATCATCTTTTAGACAAGCTTTATTAAGATCAGTGAAGTCTACACACATTCGCCACTTGCCGTTAGACTTCCTAACCATTACAGGGTTGGCCAAACCACTCTTGGTAGTCGACTTCTCTTATAAAGCCTGTTTTAAGTAGCTTGTCCAATTCTGACCTTATTGTATCTCGTCGATCAGAGGCAAATCTCCGTAATTTTTTTTACGAGTACTTTGTCAGGCCGTAGAGCTAGCCTGTGCTCGATTACTTCCCTGGGGACTCCGGGCATGTCGGATGCTTGCCACGCGAAGACATCTGCGTTTGCCCGGAGGAAAGTAATGAGGGCACCTTCCTATTTGGGGTCGGAAGTATCCCCGACACGAACAGTCTTCGAGGGCTCTTTCGATCCAAGGAACCTTCGACTTGGTCATTCAAATTTTAGGTGACTTTTAGGCTTCAACGCTTGGTGAAGGTCGCCCTTTTTCTTCCCGAGTTGGCATCTGACCAACCATCTCGAGGGATCGACGGACACACGTATGCGTCATCTTCTTATCACAGTGAATTGTGATTACTCCTTTGGGACCTAGCATCTTAAGACATTGATACCCATAATGAGTTGCCATTAAGAATGTTGCCAAAGCTGGTCGTCCAAGTATGGCGTTATATGCTGTATCGAAATCGACCACATCAAAGGAAATCTTCTTCGTCCTGAAATTACTTAGTGAACCAAATGTTAAAGGAAGAAAAACTTGACCAATAGGTTTGGCCGAAGACCCCGGTACGATACCGTCAACAGAGTATCATACCGGTCTTACCTTGGTCCTGGGTACTTGCATCTCGTCCAGAGTACTTGTAAACAGAATGTTTAACGAGCTACCACTATCAATCAATACTCGATTTACTCGACACTTGTTGATGGTGGGTTCGACCACGATCGAAAAGCGACCTGGTCGAGTGGAAGGGATCGGGCAGTCAACCTTCTCAAAAGAGATGGTGACTTCTGACCACTTCGGTAACTTATTGACAAGAGGAGGGTCAATGGAGTTTACCTCGCGTTCGACTGCCTTGAGCTGTCGCTTTGACTCGTATGCCGATGATCCCCTAAAGATGTGCTCAATGGTGTGCTCGGGATGTTGAAACGACATCTCCTCGTTGTCGCCCGACTGTGTACGACCACTAGCTTGCCCTACCTCTTCAAGAGTAGGAAGTAGTCCTTTGCCGTTGTAGTAGTCCTTCAATTTTCATTGAAAAACTCGACAGTTGCGAAGGTCATGTCCTACCTTTTTGTGGAAAGGGCACCACCTAGGCTTGTTATTCTTCCGTTCAGGGAGCTTACCTTTGCCTCGATCGGAGTATTGCTTGGAACTTTGTGGTTCCTTATCGCTTACGGCCATGACCTCCTTAGAACCATTGGCTTGAGGCTTTTGGCCCTTCGCCTTGTTCTTGGATTTCTTGTCATTCTTCTTGCTACTTTCACCGGCCTCTTGAGGATGCTTGTCATCTCGATCGATGATTTTGGTCCACTCGATTGCTTCAGCAGTAGTCGTGTACCGATCAGCCATCTCGAAGAGTTCAGCGACAGTAGCCGGAGGATTTAAAGCGATGTCCTCTGTGATTCTTCTGCTATGGACTCTCTGCTTGAAGGCTCTGATAATAGATGAGTCAGAAACCTCAAAAATTAAATTGCGAACCTGACTGAAACGCCTGATGAATTGGCGTAATGTCTCGTGGTCGTTTTGTCTTATCCTGTGCAGGTCGTCCTCCTTCCCGGGGCGATGGTAGGTGCCTAGAAAATTGGCTAGTAGAAGGTCACGGAGGTGTTGTCACGAGTAGATTGACTCGAGTGGTTGGTTTAACATCCATGATCGAGCGAACCTTTCGAGCACAGTCAAAAGGTAATTCACCATGCGCGCTCTCCTCCTCCTACTGCTCGGACAATGGTCGTGTAGATCTGAAGAAACTCGATGGGATTTTGAGACCCATCAAACTTCTCCATGTTCCCTAGTCGAAACCACGGTGACCAGTGAACTGCTCGGAGGTCGAGCGAGAATGCCTGGCATCCGGTAATCACATCGTAACGCCTTCTTCGCAAGAAAGAGGGGTTGATATTGCTAGGCAATCGTTCAGGACGATACCCAGTAATGGGTGAATCTGACTTATGATAAGTCTTGATCCTACGAGGGTAATACTCCTCGTATCTTGTCTGCTGTTGCAGACCTCTGGGTTGGAGTGGCGAATGATCACCTCTCTTGGGAGCTTTTTGATCATCAGGTGTTCATGGAACCCTTTTCCGGTTTGGGGAACGATGCAACTTGCGGCGATCTCCATGCGGTGAGTTATTCGAGCGATTGAAAGCTGACAGAGCCGTACTGCTACGACTTCTAGAATGATGTCGGTGAGGATGCTCGAGTTTGCTATCGTACTTCGTAGCCTTCGTGCGATCTCTTCGGCGAAGAGGTCGTAGCCAGGTGCTCGGGCGAGTTCTCGAGATGGGTTCTCGAGCAGATCATTGATATGTTGGAGTTCTTGAACTTCTTCCGATTGGTATTGAGCACACCTAGGCAAATTTCTGAGCTGCAATTCATTTCCATCGGGTTATTTCAGAATCATCCATACCTGATCCTTGAGCTTGCCTTAGTGAAGTGCGATGATCTCGAGGATTTCCCGCGTGCTCACCAGAGTATTGACTCTGTTCATCGCCGGAGGTGTCCTTGCCATTGCCACGAGCGGTCGTAGGGTATGATCGTCGAGCAGCATCCTTAGTCCTGCCTCTAGGAGAGTTATTGCTACCTGAGGGAAGGACGAAGACCTCCCGTCGATGACCTCCACTTGCGCTTGAGGCCTCCTCGCTTGAGGAGTAGTCGAATGACACCATCTGGCGACTTGGAGTAAACCCCTTCAGGAAGGGAAATTCCGGGTTATAGCCATCTCCGTCCGTAGGTGAGCCTTGCGTTGGGATGGTCGAACTCGCAAGCGAAGCGTATTTGATCGCATCCTTGGCTGGGTTAACCGAAGGGAGAGGACCACTAGATGCTGATGAAGATCCGGAATTATGACCCCCAAGACTTGCCGTGCCAGGTCGGACTGCCTCAGATGAACATGAACATTTGGAAGGAAAACCATTGCTATGCTTTGAGCCTATCTTAGGACAGCCCTCGTTGTGGTCGGATGGACCTTTGCCCTTTGAGGAAGCTGGTTCCTCATCTGGACATATCGTTGTGGGGGATAAGGATCCCTCCTCAACTCCATCGATAGTATGGTCTCCTAGAGAATAATCTCCAGGGGCGATGTCACCATCGGATGATGCAGTACTCGGCTCGTAGTCGAAACCAGCATCCATGTCGATATCTGCGTAATCGGCCAAATTGAACCAGTTCTCCTCGTTCCACTCTCCTGCCACTAATTTGCAATATTTCACCGTGGTTCGTGCCATCCGGTTGAGTGGGTGTCTTTATGACCTACTTTTATGTATTCTCACATGGTGCAAGAGGGGGTTTAATTCCGGCGGATGGTTCAATCCAAAGGAAGTGAAGCCTTAGCGAGGCGGAACTATGGTAGGATGGCGCATTGTAAAGGCCTTGTGATAATCTTTTAATCACACACCTTCGGAAGTGTGTGAACGAACAGTGTAAGTTGATTATCTCGTATGGGTAAAGTTGTACAACCTCTGCAGAGTGTAAAAGTATTCAAATAGCCGTGTCCACGGTCATGGACATGCTAGTAAAGCTACTCCAAGTTAGATTTCGATTTCAAAAGACTTTATCAAATGATTTAGGATATTGTATCCAATTTGAAAATTGGGCGTTTTGACATATTATAGGAAGGTATCCTTCACCACTCTTGGATGAATGCTATCATACTATAAAACTATCTTTTTAAAAACTGATTTCTGATATAGAATAACTACTTTGGAACTTAGTACAGATAATTAAAAAGAAAAATTACTTTATGCAAAATCAACACTATAAGCCTTCTTTTGATATATCCATGTATTCATTATAATTATGTTAATGGGTGTAACTTGCAGAGCACCGTTGTTTGTGCTCACTCTTGCTTAATAAAATGTTGTTCAAAGGAGAAGGACTCTACAATTGCTGAAGATCTCGACGACTATGCTGCTACCCTAGTCGATTGCCTGTGGCAGATTAGCTGGGCTCTAATTCTTCTTCTTCGTCTTCCACTGTGTTCTTTATTGTTGGCTTGTAAACCTTTTTGATAATCAACTCTGATATTTATTAATAAAGCTTTGTCATTATAGATGTTATCATATTTGTTTACTGTGTGAGCTAGCTATTGATCATGGGACCAGTTTAGTAATACACAGGGGATTTGGAAATGTTAATCCCAGGTCCTGACAGTTAGTGGTATGTTCTTCAATATCTTCGAAAAATATGTACATCAATTTTGTGTTCCAACATGTCAGGTGGGGCAAGCAGAAAACTCAACACTGCTAGCTCGGCCATTCCATATGCACACTGCAATAGCAAGTAAGCATTAAGAGAGGAGGCAGAAAGGATGCTGGAGGGTAGGCGGCGCTAGTGGAGGAGGGCGGCTAGGGAGGAAGAGAGTGGCGACGCTGGTGGAGGAGGGCGGCGGAGGATGGAGAGGAAGCAGACTGGAGGCAAAGGGGAAAAGAGGCGAATGGAGTTGCCGAGGTGGCGGTCGGGGACGAAGATCAATGACGACCGATGGCTACGTGGGGGAGACCGAGGATGACCAGCGGCTGCGCGGGGGCGACGGCTCTAGAGAGAGAGACAGGGAGGGGAATGGGGTCTCGCAAGGGGGCCGTAGGCGCGCGCCAGAGAGAAGGCGGAGAGGACGGCGGAGGGCAGGGGAGGGGAGGTGCCGAAGAGGCGGCTAGGGAGGGAGACCGATGGGGGAGAAGGGGAGGAGGAAGAGAGAGGGAACAGCAGTGGCGGGGGAGGGAAACCTAGTGGGTGACGGGGGAGAAAGAGCGAGGGATGGCGCCGACGCAATGGCTAGGTCAGGAGCCCGAGGGGGTGGGAGGGAGGAAGAGGGAGGGCGCTGCGACGACGGGTGAGGGAGACCGAGGAGGGTAGGGGAGGAAGAAGAAAGGGCCTGCGGCGCTGGTGGCGTGGACATAGCGGCCGGGTAGGGAGGCCGAGGGGGCAGAAGGGAGGAAGAGGGAGGGCGGCGGCAATGACGGGGAGGAGAGACAGGAGGCGGGGGAGGAAGAGGGAAGGGCCGGCAGAAGAGGGAGAGGGAGGGGACATGAAGTGGAGGGGAAAGCAGCGATGGGAGGAGATGCGGCGCGGGATCACGCGAGAGAGGAGACGGAAGGAGAGAAATGGATCCGACGCATGCAGTTTTTGGGGCGACGTGGCCGCGTGAGCGCCGCTCCTTCCCACCAAGCGCACCGACTCAAATTGGGCAGGCGCGATTGAATGGACGTGGTTTTCCTGCCGACGTAGCTAGCGCTGGGAGCGGCCCTTTCTCCCGGCCTTTAAGTATGGTAATGTGCCCATCATTGTTAGGGATAAAGCTATTGCTATAATCTATAGCGTTCTCACTAGGTCTATTTTTTGGGGCAAAAATTGGCTTTGGAGACCGTAAAATCACATTCGCTGGAACACGCTAATTAAAATATTATTATTGTAAAAATGAGGAGAGAGAATAGTGTGAAAAGTGTTATTTCCCCTTGGAGAGAGAGGAGAGAACAGTGAGAGATGAGAAGAGAGAGGGATAAGGAATGACATGTGGGCCCAATTGACCTCCAAGGACAAAGTGGACTTTTCATCCTTCTCTTCTAAATTTTAAAATAATTATTCTTTAAATGGTCTTGTGTGTTTGAGCAAATTGCCACAATTTTGTGGCGTCCATGAGCGAATTATCAATTTTGTTGTGTGCCTCAACAAATATCAACCAAGTGCAATTGTCCAAAGAGCCAAATTTTCCGTTTTGAATGTAAGTTTGACGATTTTTTTTTCCAATTTTCTTTAAAGCCTTAATATCATACTTCTTACCTCTCCTTTTCTTGCTTTGAAATCTAACTCTTAAGGGGTAATTAGGTCAATGACATCGCGTTAGAGCGTAATCGAAGGAATGGTACTCTGTTCTCCTTGGGTTGGAAAATAACATCGCGAACATCGAAAAATTAAACAAATTACATCCTTGCTAGTTACCTCCGTTTCCAAATTTTTTTAAATATAGAAACTGAGCTAAAAAATTATCAATTTTTTGTAGAGTCTCCCGACACAGTTTAATTGCTTGTGTATTTTTTTTTCAAAACTTTATACATTCTGATTTTGTCTCTAAAATTCATTTAATTATACTATCTGTAGGAATTTTCTAATATAGAAAATGAGGTCCAAACATTATGAAATTTTTTCAGGCTCTTTATATAGTGGACTTGATTGTGTAATTTTTCTAGATTTTTTACAAAATTAATTGATACAATTTCATAATTTTCTAGAATTTTTACAAAATTAATTGATACAATTTCATAATGTCCTTACATTATGAAATATTAGACTTCTCACACAGTAGACATTATAAAATTGTATTACTTAATTTTGTAAAATTTTAGAAAAATTATATAATCAAGTCCACTATGTAAGGAGCCCGAAAAAAATCATAATATTTGGACCTCATTTATTATATTAGAAAGTTCCTACAAACAGTATAATTAAATGAATTTTAGAGACAAAATCAGAATGTATAAAGTTTTGAAAAAAAATACACAAACAATTAAACTGTGTCGGGAGACTCCACAAAAAAATTGATAATTTTTTGAGCTCAATTTCTATATGTAAAAAATTTTGGAAATGGAGGTAACTGCCTAGAATGTCATTTGTCTAATTTTTCGATATTCGCGATATTATTTTCCAACTTGAGGACGACAGAGTGTCATTCCTCCAATTACGCTATAACGCGATGTCATTGACCTAATTACCCCAACTCTTAAACCTTGTGGAATGTATGCGTAGGATAGCTGCACTTGGACACGTTATGACCGCAACATTTGATTTGTTGACCGGGGCTCCTGTCCCTGCGATCTTTCGTGGGAAAGAAAGCTATGTAGTATTGGTCCTCGTTCGTTTCTGCTGCAGTTCGTGTGCTTGATGCGATCGCAGCCGTCCAATCCATCCCGTGATGTGCAGCTGCTCCATGAGAAGGTCGATGAGATCACGAAGGAATAGAATATAGCGTGGTGTCGATCTATTCCTACAGAGCACATCGCATTCCACTGTTCAAGGAACCCAGTTTCAGTTTTATACGCTTCCGTTGTCCAGAGCTCCGTCACTACGACACCTGTCTGTCCACTTGCATTGTACTCTGTATGTAGCCAAGCCATTTTGTTTCCTAGCTTGTTCTACGATTAAAGGAGGATCCTCACAAACAATGGAGTCCTTTTCGTAAGGTTACTTGTGTCGACCTTTGAAGTGAAAAAAGCTAGTTATGCTGTCACACGAAAGCAGCACAATATAACAAGCGCACATGTATTCTGTCAGGGAATGTGTACATGATTTTGTACAAAATATTAGGTACTTTTTCCATGTCGATCCCATGTTGGGGATTGTGCGCCTTCCATCTCTAGAAGAAGAAAATGTTATGAGACGGGGTCTCGCCGTGAGACTCCACTCCATCACCGTCCATCTCACCCCCCTTGATCCAACAGCTCGGAAGGCAGGGCCTCACAGAGACCCCGCCCCATAGGATTTTCTTCCATCTCTAGGGCTATGAGGTTTCACTGCTGGTGAGGTGAAGGCGACCTAATTAATGGTGGTTTGCAGCGAGGCAGTGGGGGTGTCCCTTGATCTCGATATTAGCGTCCGACGAGCGGTGATGACAAGTGTGTCTTTCGATAGAGTTGAATGTGATAAGATGGTTTTATACTATATGTGTTATTTGTTTTTATGAATGGGATGATTCAACATCTATAGAAAATATTTCACAAATTTATATTTCACCATTTAAGATGGAATGGTTTTATTTAAGTAATTAAACATATAAATATTTTTTTTTAAATCAACTTACATATATACCACTTGGTACAAACAATCAAACACACTCCAAATCGTACGGCAAGAGGCGGGCAGATTCGGCCTGCACTTTGCTACGTGCGGTGTCCTCTGCAGCTGAGCGGATTCCACGCCGATGGCTCTTGCAGGATGGGGTGGGTGGGGACGTGAAGCACGAGGACGTTATGGGGGCTTGGGATGCCCACGAGTGTCAACTCTCAGGACAATTGAACAATCTCAAGTGTGCTTGATTTTGTGGAACAATTGAGATATGTGACACCTGTAACAGAGAATTTCCCATTTTGCCTTCTTACGATTTGCAAATTTTGTGACACCTGTAACAGATTTATAAATCGCAGTGGAATATACTTTGGTCATATTCAAGCCCTATTTTGAACGTAGGAATTTCACAGGAACAAATTCAATTCTCGTAGGAGTATCGAAAGGAAACTTTCGCAATAGAGTATGTGATCGCAGCAATATGCCATGACAGAAGTTAGCAGTTCCAATTCACTTCAATTTGTATCTGCCGTGAATCATGCGGATCAACACGGTCACTCCACATAATGAACCTAGGGCCGAAACACGGCGTGAGGCAAACGAACGGCGGAGAACAGCACCCAAACACGTCCGGGAAGCATCACAATTCACCATAAGTATCTTAGAAAAATCAGGTAGCTGAAGAACAGGAACCAAAGTGAGAGCAACTTTGAGCGCCTGAAATGCCTGATCGGCTTCCTCGGACCACCGGTAGGATTCTTTCTTGAGGAGCTTCGTCAACGGTGTAGCCACTTCACCATAACCCTTCATAAATTTACGGTAGTACCCGGTTAATCCGAAGAAACCCCGCAAAGCCTTAAAAGACTTGGACGTCGGCCACGCCTCCACGGCCGCCACTTTATCCGGGTCCATTTCCACTCCATTGCTAGAGATAATGTAGCCAAGATACCCCAAATCTTCTTTGCCATAGAAACACTTGTTGCGCTTCAAGAATAGCTTGTTTTTATGCAAAAGTTGGAGGACTGCTTGAACATGCTGCAAATGCTCTGACCAGGATGTGCTATAGATAAGAATATCGTTAAAGAAAACCAAGACAAACCGGGAAAGGAATGGCTTGAGGACGTCATTCATAACTGCTTCAAAAGTGGATGGTGCATTAGTTAGGCTGTGGGGACCCAGATTTTCCTTTGGACTCTCTGTGTATTTTGAGCTAGTCCTATGATCAGTCATTGACAATAACCACTACATGGTTTCCTTTCCCAATGACATCAACCGACGGTCAGTTGGTGTTTTGTTAACTACAACTGACCCTTCGACCAGACGCGTTGGTTCCAAAAGGTGTCTCTTCCAAGAGTAACTATCACCTCTTCGTTGGTATTTAAAGACGGATGATGAACAGCGAAAGGGAATCGAAGGAGACAAGACCTAGCGATCGGAAAAGACATACAAGCAATTGTATATGATCTGAAGCATAGTACACTATATTCTCAGTGTAATTAGGACTAGTCCACGGCCTTGTCCAAGGCACCCCTATAAAGATCCAGTTCGTTGCAATAAAAAGCAATCCCATTTACATCCAATAATTCTTTGCCATTTTCCTCTATTTATTTCGTAAGATCGGCGACTCGATCGTCGACAGCAGGCGTCATCCGTGGGGAGAAAGGCGTTGAGTTCTTGAATATTACTTCGCTCAAGCAATCCTCATTCACTTTCCTTCGCTCCATCATCGCTCATGCGATCATGGCAGGGACATGGGATGAGGAAAACTAGTACGACTTGGCGGACTACTCCAACCTTGACATGGACCTATTGGTGGAAATGGCGTGAGCACTCAAGCACCAAATACCGGCGGTAACCGAACTGATGGACATCAATCAGTTAATTCGCCTGTTTCTACCCCCACAGCGCGTGAGGGGTCAGACAGGACAAACCGGAAGGTCGGAGGGGAATTCGACTCATCGAACGCCCTCTGCTAGCGGGAATCCTCCAAAACCTTCGGTAACAATTCAAAACCTGCAATAAGTTCGTGATATTTTGAATAACCTAGATCCTACTCTGGTAGAGACCCCATGTTATGTTCAACTTGTAGGGTAGGTATCAGAGATCCTCCAACAGACCATACAACGTACAGAAATATACCAGGAGCAAAGGAACTCGCAAAGTCACACTATGACTTCTTTCCAACACTCCTCCCTTAGCAGAGGACAACATGGTCGGACGGTGGACCGATCGATACCCAGGCCTCCTCGAAGATTCCGACAAGGGAGTCACGAGGGAAGACGGCTCTTTCTTGAAGCCACTCCTCCCCCTCGTCAAGGGGAGTGATCACTTGGCTCAGGTGATCTTCGCCATCGCCTAAACCAGGCGGTCGGTCAAAGATGTTTTTCCAACGTCCACGACCAGATTGGGACACCAGATGCTCGATATGATAATCTAAGGAATCAGTCCCCAACCGACTACAATCCAGGCCCTTTTCAAAGATGGCGCCACGACTCTATTACGGGCTGTCGAGCATTCTCGGCAGGTCTCTAAGCAGTTCGTTGGTCGGACAGGTTCCAACCAGCCAACATAGAGAAGTTCAATGGAACTCAAAACCCGTTAGAATTTCTCCAGATCTATACTACCGCCATCAAAGCTGCAGGTGGTGATGATAACGTGATGGCAAACTATTTGCCCACTATCCTTGAAGGATCTGTCAAGTCTTGGTGCTTAACCTACCGGTCGGGTCATTTTACACTTGGGAGCAGCTTTGCGACTTATTGATCGTCAATTTTCAAGGGACGTACGACCGCCCCGGAAAGGAGAATGATCTTTATCGGATGAGGTAGGAACCTAATGAGACTCTTCGCTAGTACATAAAAAGATTCAGCCAGGTCTGTAACTCTAACCCAAAGGTTGTAGACTCATCTATTATTCAGGCTTTTAAAGTAGGATTAAGAAATCGAAGGTTTACGGAGGACATTGTAATGAATCCTCTACTAACGACCGTCGAACTTTTCGATATGGCCGATAAGTATGTAGCCGTCAGTGAGACGGTTGAATGAAGCAAAGCCATTGATTGAAAAGAGAATACCCCTCAACTTGGCCTAGATAAATCAGAGAAGAAACATAAGAAGGCACTCAATGGTAAGAAGAATCGCAAGCCCGACAATAAGGAGGTCCTTACAATTCCCAAAAAATTTACCAAGGGCAAGAAATATTTTTCTAGTCAGAACAAGGCAAAAGACCCAACCAATGAATATAAAAAGAACAAGAAGTGGTGTCCACTTCACTAGGTGGCGGGGCATGATCTGCGTACTTGCCGAGCCTGGCAAAAGAAGCTAGAGGATTATTATTTAGGTAAAGGTCTCTTCCCTTCCGTATAAGAGCTCGGAGAGCCAAGCTCTAAGAAGGACAAAGATTACGACGAAGAAATGGAGTACCAGGAGCCTCAGCACATTGTGGATGTGATTTTTGGCGGATCCTCCTCGTACGAATCAAGATGTCATCTGAAGGCCGTGGAGCGGGAAGTGAACCTCGCCGAGTCTCTGATCACCATCAAGTCATCCAGTTGGTCAAAGACAGTTATCTCATTTAGAAACGAAGACTTCCCTATCCCGTCGACTCGACCAGGTAGGTTCCCTGTTGTTGTAGAACCTACTATTGATAATTGCAAAGTTAATCTTGTTCTAATAGATAGTGGTAGTTCTTCAAATATCTTGTTTACGGGAGCATTGGAAGAAATGCAAATTCCCAAGTTGAAAATAAAGCCTGTGATATATGCCTTCCATGGCATAGTTCCAGGATCTACTGCTAAACCAATAGGACAACTCTCCCTACCGGCTACATTCGGAAAGCCAGATAACTTCCGAACAGAAAAGATTCTATTTGATGTAGTGGATTTTGGAACTGCATACAATAGAATCCTTGGTCGTCCGATATTGGCAAAGTTCCTGATAGCTACGCATTACGGCTATCAGAGTTTAAAGATGCTAGGGACAAAAGGGGTCATCACGGTTCGAGGAGATAGAAAGATGGCATATGCATGTGATCGAAAATCTCTAGAACTGGTCGATGAACTCCGACTAGGGATACTAATACACATTCCACGTAGGTCAAGCACTCGAGACTAAAGATGTCACCAAAACCTTCTGACTAGACCAAGGAGGTTCCGCTCGACAAAGGCGCTTCTCCGGAAAGCGTCAAAATGTCGTCTGGGTTAGGAAATGCTAATGCATCTACCCAAATAGTACTGGTCGGGGCAGGACTCGATCCTAAATAGGAAGAGTTGGTCGTCTCTTTTCTCCGAGCAAACTTGAATATATTCGCTTGGCAGGCGTCCGACATGCCTAGAGTCCCTAGGGAGGTGATCGAGCACAGACTAGCTCTCCAGCCTAATAAGAAACCAGTCAAGCAGAAGCTAAGGCGCTTCGCACCAGATCGAAAGGAGGCAATCCAGTCGGAGATCGACAAGCTTCTTAAGGCTGGATTTATTCGTGAAGTCGACCACCCAGAGTGGCTTGCCAATCCTGTAATGGTTAGAAAAAGCAATGAAAAATGGCGAATGTGTATCGATTTCACAGATCTTAATAAAGCTTGTCAAAAGGATGACTTTTCCCTTCCACGCATTGATCAACTTGTAGACTCTACTTCCGGGTGTGAGTGTTTTTTATATGTGTATTCAGGGTATCACTAGATTAATATAAGTAAAGATGATGAAGAGAAAAATTTCTTCATCACACCATATGGCATTTACTGCTATGTTGAGATATCATTTGGTCTAAAAAAATGCTGGTGCAACTTTTCAGAGGTTAATGCAAAAACCTTTAATCCTCAGATAGGTCGAAATCTAGAAGCCTTCATTGATGACTTGGTTGTAAAAAGCATCAATGCTGGTGATCATATTTCCGACCTACACGAAACTTTCAATAACTTAAGAAGATATAACCTTAAGTTAAATCCGAAAAAGTGTGTGTTTAGAGTTTTCTCTGGAAAGCTTCTTGGATTCCTAGTTTCGGCTAGAGGAATTGAAGCAAACCCAGCTAAAATATCGGCCATCGACCAGATGCGCCCTCTGACCATAAAGAAAGAAGTCCAAAAACTAACCGGCTGTCTGAAACGCTAAGTCATTTCATATCACAGTTAGGAGAAAAGGATTGTCTTTCTTTAAGCTTCTTCGGAAACATGGAACTTTCAAATGGACTAAAGATGCAAATGATGCCTTTGAGGAGCTCAAGTACCTTACGAATGCCCTGATCTTAGTATCTCTAAGATCGGGAGAAACATTGCTGATATACGTGGCTGCATTGCCACAAGCATTCAGTGCTGTACTAGTTGTTGAGTGTGATAACATCCAATGACCAGTATATTACGTAAGTGAAGTCTTACATGGACCAAAGGAACGATACCCACATGTACAAAAGTTGCTATACAGTCTCCTTATGGCTTCAAGGAAACTAAGGCATTACTTTCAGGTCCACAGAGTGGTTGTACCTACTGGATATCCCCTTGGTCAAGTTCTCGAAAATAGGGAATCATTAGGATAAATAGCAAAATAGGCGGTCAAGCTTGGGGCGTTCGACCTCCATTTGATCTCACGAACAACAATTAAGTCTTAGGCTTTAGCAGAATTTATTGCCGAATAAACGAACCCTGAACCCACCCAAGGGCCCGAATGCGAACACTACGAAGAGTGGACAATGTACTTTAACGGCTTCTTGATGCTCAAGGGCTCGGGGACAAGAGTTGTCTTGATATCCCCTACTGGAGAACACATCAAATATGCTATTCAATTAAACTTTCCTGCTACAAATAATGTGGCAGAGTACGAAGGTTTACTAGCAAGACACCGAGTGGACAAAGCGCTCGGGATTCGCAGATTACTAGTGAAAGGAGATTCTCAACTAGTAGCGAATCAAGTCGGGAAAGAGTATCAATGCTCAAGTACCAAGATGTCATCTTATTTGGTGAAAGTACGAAAACTCGAAAAGCACTTATTCGGTTTTCAGATCCAATATGTTCCTAGAAAGAAAAACTTTCTAGCAGACCAGTTGGCACGGATGGCCTCAACAAGGTCACTTGTCCTATCTAGAATTTTTCTCGAGCAACTCAATTCATCCTCGGTGGTCAAGCATTCCGAGGACACAGATGCTCCACTAGAAGTCATACAGCTCGATCCCAATAGTGATTGGATGAAATCGATCTACAATTATCTTCAGCATGACACACTTCTCGAAGACGATATAGAGGCCGATCGTACAGCTCAAAAAGTCAAATCATATACTCTGATCAAAAGTAACCTTTATAAACGGGGATCCCATGGAGTGTTGATGAGATGCATATCTTAAGCGGATGGTATTAAGTTATTATCCAATATACATGGAGGAGTCTGTGGAGCACATTATTCCTACAGAACTCTGGTCGGTAAAGCCTTTAGGCAAAGATACTACTGGGCAATTGCCCTTCATGATGCAAAAGAACTTATGACGAAGTGCGTACAATGCCAATTTCATAGTCGACAAATACATCAGCCAGCATAAGCTTTGCAAACAATGCCTCTTTCTTAGCCTTTTGCAACCTAGGGACTAGACATTCTGGAACCTTTCCCAAAGGCACTCGGGGGCTTGGAGTTCCTTTTTGTAATGATTGATACATTCACAAAATGGATAGAAGTCGAGCCAGTTGTTAAAACAACAACTGAGGCTTGCAAGAGGTTCCTCACAAAAAAGTGATCACACGATTTGGCATACCAGTCGTATAATCACAGATAACGATACCCAGTTCTCGAGCAGAAATTTTCAGGAATTCTGCGAAGATCTAGGTATCAAGATACATTTTTCTCCTATTGCTCACCCGTAGAGTAATGGAGCAGTCGAGCGAGCTAATGGCATAATAATGCAAGAAATGAAACACCGAGTGTTCGACCAGTTAACAAAACGGTCAAGAGCTTTGGTTCAAGAACTTTCCTCTGTATTATGGGCCATTCAAACCTTGACTAGTCGTGCGACCGGTGAAACACCATTTTTTGTTTACAGTGTTAAAGCCATGCTTCCTCCGGAACTGAAAATTGGCTCTGCTCGAATTGATTGTTTTAATGAGAACGATCAGACTGAACAACGACTCGGCGACATCAATTTTCTCAAAGAACAACATAACAAAGCCCTCATACGATCAGTAGTGTACCAACAAGCCATGAGAAGGTACCACAGTCGTAAGGTGCAACCTTGCACCCTAGCTATAGGTCCATACACTGTGGTAGAAAATAAAAGCAGGGAAAGAGCGTACAATTAATCTAAGATGGTATAACTAAATTAATCATCGTAAGAACTCACTAAATTAAACAAATAATCTGATGCGTTAGAAATAATTTAATCATGGTAGAATAACTAAATTAGACAATCCCCGGTAAATATCACCCCTAAAATGAACTGGTCAGGGTCCATTTTTAGCGAACGTGAGAGTAGGCAACCAACAATTCTAGAGCCAGCAGACCGTAGAATAACCGCAGTTAGGGAGTGCTAACATAACGGGGATCCAAAAAATATTATTAAATTAAAATTTGCTAACAAAGAGAATCAACTGATTAATGTACGCATAGTAGCACCAAAAACAACTAAGAATTTATTTATTATTCGTGTCTGTCGTATAATTGCTAAAGACGAAGCGACGCAAGCAAGTGCATCTGATCTAGGTTTCGCTGACGCAAATCTTTACTACGAATACGAAGGCAAGCCTATCTCTTGAACATCAACCTAGTTATATTAAATGTAAAACTTACCTTTCTGTAGAATTATACATATGTGCATGTTCTGCTGCGTTAACTTTGATAAGACTTATTATTCATTGGAGCGGTGTCCTACCGGATAGACAAATAATAATCCGTATACTTAAGTGTGGTTACCCTTCGGGGTAATGACACGAGGCGCCACATGCCCCTTCGGGGTAATAACACGAGGCGCCACATGCCCCCTGTGGTCGTCGCACTGGTCTTGGCGGAAGGGGCAACTGTTGTCGCCTACTGCTGCTGGCCAAAATGGGCTGATGGTTTCGGCGTGAAGGTGAACGTCATTGAGGACACCATTGTGGGCACTATCGTAGATGCCAACATGACATCCGTGTAGTCTTGCAACAGGCGTCGCTCATACGTCCTAGCAAGACTCATGGTGGTCTGCAGGTTGGACGTGTCTTACAACTCAACGTCTGTGCGGAGGGATTCAACAATCCGGCAGTTAACAATTGCACCTGTTTTGTCGGCGTAAGCAGTTTGGTGCAACAAAGAATAGGCAAAATTTGCTTCTGATAATCCTCCACGGTACCCGTACATCAAGGATGTGCAAGCTCACCCAGGGGATTATTGTAGATAGGCGGCTCAAAGCACATGTTGAAAAATATCGGCGAACCGAGGCCAGGTGAGGATGCCCTCGTTGCTTTCCAGTTGACAGTACCATTGATGTGTTGTTCCCATCATGTGATAGGAGGCAAGGCAGACTTTCTCCTCCTCGAACACTCTTTGCCCGCGAAAAAACTGTTCGCAGCAATTAAGCCGCGAAAGAGGGTCTTCGTCGCTGTCAAAAGTTGGGAAGGACAACCGGTGGTACCGTGGGGAACCATGGCGATCATCTCCCCATTCATCTGCTGTCGAGGTCTGTCCGCGCTCCATCTGGCCCATGCCGACCTTAGCGAAGTCAGTCCGCTCGATCTTGGTGATGACTACGTTGTGCGTTGACTGCTGCGACTTGAAGTCGCCAATCTCGGACATTATGGCGTCCACCTTGAAGAGGTTGTCCAAGAACTTGGTATCTCCCATGGGAAGGGTGGTGGTTGAAGGCTCTGCTACCAAATTGATATAGCATGGCTTTCAGTCGGATTCTAGGGGAGGAAGGAGCTGTGAGCGAGAGGTCAAATCAGAAGGGAGAGGATAGCGAGGCAAGTCGTGCTCACCTCGTGTGCACGGCGGGGCTTGTCCCCAGCCAACGACGAGGCTATGAACAACGAGGAAATTTCTGAAGGATGATTCTTATTGCTTCTTTGAGTTACAAAGGATATGTCCTTTATATAGAGGACGAACCCAAAATGAATCCAGAAGGGATATCTAAAGTATCCGAAAGGGATACTACTAATTATCAAACTACCCGAACACAATCTGTAGTTTCCTAACTTACCTCCTGATGCCTTCCTAAACTAACTCGTATTCAAGCCATATCCGCATGCTTAGCCACTGCTCCCATCCAGACTCGTGTCGTTGCTGCCGTCCGGATTCTTGCACCCGACCAAGAGCAGGATAGCGCCATTTGGAGTGCCCCACGTGTCGGCACAAGGTGGACACTCGACATCCCTGCACATGCTGAGAATCAATCGGAGGCACCGAAGGCCTCACGAAACTTGGACAATGTCATTTACCAAGTTGTGATTAACGTGAAAATGCTGGCAAACTTTGATGGTTCTATTGCTCTGCTTGCTTGCCTCATTGCCTGGGAGAAGATGGTACCGTCTGCTTGTATCATAGAGGAGGAACACAACATACACCATGAAGAGAGGTGATGCGAGTACCAGAAAATGTTGAACGTTGAAAGTAAACCGTATTTTGTCACTAATTCAATTCCACTAAAGAGCATTAGCAATGATAAAGCAGTTAAACAAAACTACTTCCAGCTTAACAATGAGAAGTAAATGGACGAAGTCTACTGCACCATAAATTAATTCACAGTACGCAGGATATAATGCTAGTTTTGGTCATGCACAATGTGAGCATATGGTTTTTAAAGATGCCACAACCTTGTAGATGATCTAAACACCGTAGCATCCAAGGGCTAGAAGTACCAGTAACACTTGAGTACTGCTATTCTGCTAAGCACCAAACACAACCAGAAAACAAAAAGTAATGAAAAAGCATGTAAACTATTTGTACGCAAGATTGATTGCACTGACAGCTCTGCTCATCGGTGGCACGAGCGTGAAGCAGTGCCGAGTGGATGCGTCCCAGCCACCCAGCCAAGGGACGAGCTCGACGTAGTCTTGACTCTTGACTCCTGAGTCCATGCTGGCCAATCAGCGCACGGAATCAGCAGTTCGTCGAGAGTACTGTCGCAGACGTGGTCACCGCAAGTGCACGCACTCGAGGAAGAAGATGTTGCAGCTGCACACCATGCGTGGGCTCACTGGAAGAGGATGGCGAAGACGTGGACCAGCCACGCACGCCCAGGGAGCTTTATACCGACACTACAGGGACTCACTCAGCCACGGCTCGGACATAGCTCTCGCCGGACCGCCCGGCCGTTGCACCACCACTTGATTGACGAGCAGCTCGCCCGGCGTGGATCAAATGGCAGCATAGCACTACAACAAATAGAGAGTGGAAGAAAAGATGTGCATGCTGCTGCTTGTTCTGCATTCAGTTAGGGACATCCAAGTCCTGAACTGAAGCTTGACGATGAACAGGAGACTGGGAATTGCCAAGACGGTGAACAGCTAAGAGAATAAGCAGACAACGCAACCCCAGGTTCAGACCTGACGAGTGGGTCCTGTGATTGGGCGACAGCTCATGTAAGAAAGGGGTGGGCCCGAGTTTCCAGTCCCTATCGTGCGAGGGGTTTAAATGCTACGGTCGAGGCATGAGCCTGACATGGAAAATGTATTAGCTACAGAGAAAACTCTGAACCCAAATCTTACCTTCTCTGTTCCCAGTCTTGTTCTTCCTCCTCGACTGCAAACTCTTTTCCCCAATCTACCGATTCTCCGAGTTCTTCCATCGAAATCCGAGTGGCACGTAACAATTGGTATCAGAGCCGGTTCCACAACTGTGGATTCCCCACGCTACCAGACCTGCGCGCAAGCTCGCTCGCAGGAGATGGAGCAACAACTCGCCGAATTGACCAAGGTAGTACTGGTGCAGAGCGACTCACTCAAGAAGCCCCAGGCTCAAGGTGAAGCCATCCAGGCTTCGATGGAGTAGATCAAGTCCGCGGTGCTTGAGCTGCAGAAATGGAAACCGGAGATGGAGCAGTCGGTGGATGGGCTGCAATTGGAGGTGGGAGAACTGCGATCGCAAGTGGTCCAGATCGCCCGCAACCTGGTGTTGACGCTACGATCGGGGGATTTGCTGTCGCTTCTTCCCAAGCTGAACATCAAGCATGAGTCCATGCCGGTGGTGGAGCCAACACCGCTCAGGAGGGAGGGCTCGGCTTGCTTCATCGGGGACTCCGGTCTCGGGCCAACCGGCCACGGCGAGGATTTCTGTTTCCAAGGAAGGCAATTGGAGAAAAATTTTCTCCTATGTCGCCTCCGGGCAATGGTATACCCGATCGCTTTGATTTGTTCTCGAATACTCATGATTCTGATGTTGCATCATTTCGGCTGCATGGTTCACATCATCATCATCCATTTCCTCCCAAACTTGATTTCCCACCATTAGACGGAGAAAATCTGAAAGCCGGGCAACTGAAAAGTGAAAACTACTTTAGAGTTTGTTTTGTTCATCCAGAGTTCATGATTAGTGTAGTGACCATGTATTTTGCGGGAGGAGCCTTGTTGTGGTTGCATGCATCTAGAGCTAATACCCGGTTCACTACTTGGGAAACTTTCGCTAAGGCTATGTGTGCTCATTTTGGTAGAGAAGAGTTTCAATAGCTAGTTAGTGTTGGTGATATGCCCTAGAGGCAATCATAGAGATGATTGTATCATGTGTATGTTTATGAGTTATAGAATAAATGTTATTATGTTCGTTGGATGAATTATCATTTATAAAGATTAACAAGTATGTGACATGTTGGTGAAGCTCTTTAACTTACATGATGTCATTCTAAATGTATCACTGGTCGAATGCCACTGGTTGGAACACTAGTGTATTATCGACCAGCACATACATTGATTGATGATCATGTTTCACCAATCATGGATATGGAGATATCTAATCAATAATGTGAACATATGTTAGAGAATATGGTGTCGGATTGACCCACCTTGAGACACTATTAGGATTGTTATGATTTTATGTGTCATTAGTTGGTCTTAAGCAACGATGATGTATAATCCTTAGACCTGAGATCAGTATAGCTTCCTACATATGTAATAGTACACTTAGGGGCTGTCAAACGCTACTCCGTAACTAGGTAGTTATAAAGGTATCTTTCGGATATGCTATGAAACATACAGAGGGATGTGACTGGTCAGATATGGGTTTTGCCCCTCCTAACATAACAAGAGAGATATCTCTAGGCCCCTCAATGTGGTCGAATAAAGAAAATGCATGGCCGTACCACTAGTGGTCGAAGAGTCAAAAACATGAAGTTATATATCCATCACTTGATCAAGAAAGTATTGAACAGTCCATGGATGACAAAATATCTCACCTAGAGTTCAACCAGATATCGTGAGGCAAAGGGAGAATACGCAAGCAGGTCGTTCATTCTGACCAGATACGAACTGGTTGTATGGAGATACGGACTTATCAGACATGATCACTAACTGGTCGTAAGGAGTCACAAACTAGTCATAACTAAATATGAACTGGTCCTATGGAGATACGAGCTGGTTGTAAGTGATAAGGACCTGGTCGCAGATCATATTGCATAAGGTTCGTCCGATATAATATTTATGTGTATTCGGGGATCGTTATGTCCTGCTAGGAATCGCTAACGACTCGTGGTCAGAAAGGAGTTTTCGAGTCACAACTGATTATGCATGAACCTACAGGGTCGCACACTTAACGGGTTGGAACAAACGAGTTCGGATATGATCCGTTATGGGCTCTTTATAAGGGGATGCATGGGGCTATTAGGACATACATGAGTTGCTCCACCAAAACCCTTTCCACCATCTTCTCTAAGGCCCTACTGTGCGCGTTGGTGCTAGCATACAGGTGTACGGTGGTTCAGCCCTCGATGTGTGTATACTATAGAGGTGCTACTGCAGTTGATGCTGCGCTGATCGAGGACGATCCACGACCTACGCAAGGAACATCATAGGTTGCTGGAGGAGATGATCGGTGCTGAGGACGTTGGACGATTGATTACGACCACTTCATCGATGCGCTCGACATTGGATCAGATTGCTCCAACTCTTCTTCTACTACACTGCGTATCTAGTGGTAACAATCTATGATCTCTTGCTTGCATGGCTTCCTGATTTACGTGGTAAATTTTTGAATTGCCAGCTAGTATAGCCTACCAGTACTCCTTCAGTTATTTGGTAATATCTTGTAGTGCTTAAAGAAGCTAGAGTTTATTGACTACATGGATAAATCCCTAATAGGTTAATTGCTCCAGCGCTGTTGTTACGAGTATAGTGTTTGCACAACTAATTTATTTTGGAAAAGTGAACAAATATTAAATAAGAATAATTTGGGAATTGAGTATAAAAGATGAGATTTCAACTACGTCGGTAAGACTTCGTAATGTCGGTGTGAATTACATGGTGCGCAGGGTTGGGTACATGCATTTGGTTGTCTCACTACTTTTACGATACAAATGACAACATGCATGAATCATCAAATTGATCTACACCTAGGATACATGTGCGCCATTTTGGAATCAGAAAAACTGGTGGATCGGAAAGAAGTCAGTCTTGAGGGCCCATGGGTACCTTTCCCTTGTCTCCTACAGACCTACGGGCATGGCCAGTCCTGAAGGCAGCCATGTACTGGCTTCCAGGAGCTCCTCGGGAGTAACCATCCGCTTAGCAGGAGCATCGGGGACCATGGGTGTCTTCCTCTTGTCCGTCGTGCGCTCGGCCCGGTTGTCCTCAACGTGCTATTTTGGGATATTCCACCACTACCCTAGTTTCTTAAGCATCATCGTTGCCTTTCCCTTGTCTCCCCCGCTCTCGGCCAAGTAAGGTTTCCAGCAGGTGAAGTTCTCGGGTGGCATCATGTAGTTCAACATGTACTTCTGCTCGATGAATGCCCTATCGTACTTGTCTGGGCCATCGATCCATTGGATGAAATAGAAACGCTCCGACGGCTGCCATTAAGCACGGATAAAGTTAGCGATATGTGAAATACAATGTGCACTGTGAAAAATCGATGTATGTGTGAGATTCTCTTACGCGGATGTCTGAGCATATGTAGTACGCCCGGGCGGTGGTCCCCATGTGTGTGGACTGAATGAAATTCACTGGGTTACTGCAGTCGCATTGCAAGTGTGGAAACTCTAGTGGTATAAGCGCATCCTTCATCGAATGATCCAGGTAGGTTCATGCCTTCCTGGCAAGCCACTTCCGCTTCAGCATCATCTCCCCATATCCTAACATCTCCAAGCCTAACGCACTGATCTCCTCTAGCTCTATCCTCCCTCCTTTCTCTCTATTGTGTGAAACTAGATGGAGTGGAGTATTGGCTGTGGTGTGGAGTCTACCCTGTTGTTATAAGCGACTAGGGTGTAGCATTGAGGGGGTAAATTATGGCGAATGGTAGGGTGTGGTCATTTTGGTTTGAAAAGGTGGCGTGACATGGTCTGGTTGTTTCTGTCTAAAAAGGTGGGATGGCTGGTGAGTGATGTCTACTCACTTGAGAAAAGCTGGCCCATCTTGTCCTTTCGGACTAAAAAGTTAGCATGGCAGGGTGTGGTCATTTCGGTCTAAAAAGGTGGTGTGGCAGTGTGTGGTCATTTATGTTTGAAAAGGTGGGATGGTTGGTGAGTGATGTCTACTCATTGGGAAAAGCTGGTCTGGGTTTTCTTTTCGGTCATAAAAGGTGGCATGGAAGGGTATAGTCAATTCGGTCTAAAAAGGTTGGTGTGGCAGGGTGCGGTCATTTCTGTCTAAAAAGGTTGGATGGTTGGAGAGTGATGTCTACTCATTGGTAAAAGTTGGTCCGGGTCCGGGTTGTCATTTCGGTCTGAAAAGGTGGCGTGGCAATGTGTGGTCAATTCGGTCTGAAAAGGTGCTAAAGGCTAGAATGAAGGTGGGGTGTAATATTATGGTATTGCAATGTGAATTGAACCTGACTTGATAGCATAATTTCATTTTGGTATTGTAATGTTTTGGTTTTTTTATGTGAATGGAACATGACTTGATAACTTAGTTTGATTTTGGTATTCCAATGTTATACAAAATATGGAAATTAGACTTATCATGTTGCCATATTGCGGTACTATAATGTTCTAGATCTTTGCTGAATAATGTAATGCCATTCTCCCTTGGCATGTTATGTTCATACAAATCTAGTTGCTGAAAGTTAAAGACCTCTTGCAATTCATACAAATCTGGTACATACAGCTTGTAGCATCCTAGAGTTCCATTACTAAAAATATAAAATATAATTTTTTAATTTTCTAGGATTTTCTAAAATTTAAAAGATTTTTTGAATTTTCTTTTATTTATTAAAGCTTTTCCTAAATTTATAGAAATTAAAAATTAATTTCTGTTCAAAACTCTAAACCAAATTTATGTTGAGAATATTTTATTTTAGCTCAAAATACCCTATTTAACTACTCTGAAATTTTATAGTTTGTTTAGAGCTATCTTGCTAATTTTTCTAAATTAAAATCATTTTCACCATTTCAAAACTAATTACCGTGTAAATATAAAACAATGATTTTGGTTATTATTATTTTATTTGAACTGAAAATATTATTTATAGAATATGCGATTTTTATGAAGGATTTTGTGGAGTTTATCTGTTATTTTCCATAGTTAATTTGTTCTTTATGTGAATTTTCAAAAGTTAAATAACTATTTTCTAGATTTATTGTTTATTTAAAAAAAAAACATTGTTCAAATTCCTTTAATGTGCGTCGCTTCGGCTGGGCCTGCCCATCAGCCGCCTATGCCCGAAATCGCCGCATTAACTCCACCACCCGATAGTTCCGCCCAATCCGGTACCGAAGCCGCCGCATTAACTACGGCGAGTAACTTCAGCGATCAATTATGACTGTTCCGTAGCTTCTCTTCCCCTATAAATGGATTCACGGATTCCTTATTCCATTCCCCACCAAACCCTCTCTCTGTTTTGGCCGAATCCCTCTAGAGCACTTCTTCCCCAACTTTGGCGAAGCCTTCGGCGAGCGCTCCCGGACTCTCCTATCCACCATTGGTCATCAAATTTTTACTAGATCATCCTCAATCCATCCACTACAACGTGTGTGTTCAGTTTCAGATATAGTTCATCGAAGCACTATCGGTCGCCTTTTCTTCTCCAAGTCCAGCGCTAACTCCATCGAGCCCGATTTCTTCATCCATTGGCTATTTTCATGAGCCCTTTTATCTACATGTTTCTCTCAATATTATCTGTCTTTCTATTCAAATGGAATATTGATTTCCTCAATGAGTTGATGTCGCCACAAAGCTACCACCGGCTACCATGGTGCGACCAGGCCACCGCCTAAATTGTAACATCCCAAATGTATAATTAGGGTTAATCAAGTATAATTATATGTGTAGAAATTAAAACTTTTTCTCACATCTTGAAAAACCCTAAAATCTTGTGTAACTCTTGTCCAAGAGTTGTGTAATCCAAAAACACAAAGCTCTTGTTGACCAAAAATCAAACTCATTCTCCAATTATCTTAAATCTTGTGCCAAACAATTGGAATATATTTTCCTTGGTCCCAAAAACTGATATGGGACCCCTCTCAAACATATCATGAGTTATAACACTTGTTGATAATTTTGGAGGCAAAACAATCCTTTAAACAACCTTCATGAATTTCCTGAGAAAAATGCATTGCATGATAACCTCTGGAAATTTTATGCAAGATTGGTCTCATTGTCAGCAAGCTCCAGTTAAAATTTCATCAAATTTGGAGTTCATTTGCTATCTCAAATAATTCTGCTAAGTTTCATTTGTTAAAACTAAATTTAAAAGCCTACACTGCTCCTTGGGCTAGACATATTCAAAGTTGGTCCAGCCCAACCATGTCTCGCACCTCACAGACCTCATCTCCACTTGATCAGTCGCGGTGCTGGATTTACATCCAACACCACGACCTCCTCATGATCAACACCGCGAGGACCTCCCACCTCATGAGGTCATTGCCGTTGGATCGCTGATCCATGGTCATGACCTCCCCTGTGTTAAACCTCAAAGACCTCCTCGAGTGTTAAACCATCGCAATGAGGTCATCCCATTTGTTGAGGTCGAGCCGCTGGATCAAATCCAACCGCCACGACCTCCTCCTCAACATACTCAACAGTCATCCCACTGCGTGAGGTCATAGCCCTTGGATCCAAGATCCATGGCCCCGACCTCCTCCTCTCAACCTAAACTAAACAAACCTTCCACCTAACCTAGGTCGAGCCATTGATCAAATCCAACACTCACGACCTCCCTGCTATCAAGCACTCACAACCTCCCCATCTTTTGTTGTGCACCGTTAGATTAAAATCTACGGCCACGACCCCTTTTTGTCTCATGCGCACTGCACCTCCCCAACAAGACGTGAGATCGTAACCCTTAGATTTAAATCCAAAGGCCATGACCTCCCTCATGTCTTTTGATCGCGTGCAGTTAAGTCCTCACTGGAGGTCCGCACTGCTGGATGGAGATCCAACGCTTAGACCTCTGTCCCTTTCCCCACGTCGTTTTCTCGATTAAGGAAATCGGAGAGCCACGACCTCCCATCTCTGATCGTGTGGTGGGACCTCCTCCCACCACTTAAAACATAACGGTTTGAAAATGAGATCCGATGGTTAGGACCTCCTGTGTCTTATCCAACGGTCATGAGGACCTCCTGTTCTTCTCCTTCCTCCGGCTACGGCAAACTCGAAAGCAAGAATTAATGCGTGTCGACCTTGGGGTACACTTCAATGACTCTTTGTCGACCAAGATTTAATCGCAGTCGACTTTTTCGCCTCCGTCACTCAAACCCGCCATGTGTCAACTTTAAGTCTTGTCCAATGCCAAGATCCGTGCCATGGGCCAAGCTCACAGGAGCTTAGCCGGTCTACGACCTCAATTGCCCTAGGATAAAACCACCCCATTGTGCCTTTATCTTCCTTTGCACGCCATTGTTCTTTGCTCACCCATCTGTGCTTGTGAACTCTAAGCCGCAGAGCTCCTTGGCCGCCATTGTTGGACTTGAAGTTCCTCGGTGGACAAGGGTCACTGGGTTTCCCACCTTTCTCCTTGCTTCCATTTGTGCCTTCCTCCGGGACCAAGTCCCGACTTGAGTTGTTGGACATTTGCAGAGGGGGACAAAGAGGAGCCGAGTCGGTGTCTTAGGCGGTGAAGCTTCACTGTCTTCCCCAACACCACCATCACCTCCACGACCTCCCAAAGACCTTAGGACCTCCTGTACACCTCCTGTAGTCCCTTAGTTGCTGGCACCCGCTGAATGTTGTCGAGCTTTCTTGGCATACGCTTGAATGTCGCTGAGCTTCATTTTGCATTTGCGTAGTTTGGCCGTCTTTGGTCATCTTTTGACCTCTCCGCCGACGGCGTTCAAGGCCGCCGCCGCCGTTGAGAGGAGGACCATTAGCGCGATGGTTATTGCGGACCAACGGTACCATTGATCTCGCCGGCGAGGTCTACATCGCCGGCGATGACCACATCTTTTGCGCCGATTTTGCCGGACGCCCCGAAGCGTGTCATTGTCGTTTTAGGACATAAATTCACCGCTTTAAATGCCCAATCATCGCAATCATTGGATGTCTTAACCGCCTTAAATCCACCCTTTAATGCGTGCAATTAAAACCCTCGCGCGGACCTCCTCGTGGTCCCGCGCATTTATCTCATGTCCAAAACTCGTGCGCGTTGGAGTGCAGGACGCCCAGACCTCCTCCGGAGATCTCGAGCGCCCAAGACCTCCCTTGCGCAATCGTGGCCGCCTGACCTCCTCGAGGTCTGTGGACGTTAGGACCTCCCTTAGACCTCCCCGAGGCCATCTCACTGCTCATGACCTCCCGGAAGATCTTAACCGTCAAGGTCCTCCCTCGGACGATCTGAACCATCAATGACCTCCTTGGAACATCTGGACCGCCCAGACCTCCCCGTGAGGTCCTAACGATGTAGATCTTCCTCGGGAGATCTTGGTAGTTTGGATCTTCCGTTGGAAGATCTCAACCGCTGAGGACCTCCCGTGTTGATCTCGAGCTGCTCATGACCTCCCATTTAGATCTGGTCCGCTCCGGACCTCCTTTTGTGTTGTGGTCCGTTGGATCTCCCATCTACGGCCACGACCTCCCCCTCACCTCGCGCATGTGAGTTGCTAAGAGGTCCAGGACCTCTGGACCTTCACGCTTGGCAGATGTGATGTTCTCTGGGAGATCTTGAGCCGCTGGATTTAAGATCTGTGGCTCACGACCTCCCTGTCCTTATGGGTTTTAGAAATTCCAAAGTGAGGTCTTAGTTAAACTGAAATAAGGTATAGACTTTAGAATTTCATATCTTGCTCATTTTAAATCCATTTGAGGTCATTCAAATTGTGTTAGCTCTGTATTGAACTTGACTTTAATCCAAAAATGATTGTAAGTTGAGTTCAGCTCCAGAGCACAGTTTGCCGTTAGGTTTTAAAACTCACTTTAATTATACACTCAAAAACAATACTTAACTTGTAAAATGCATAACTAATGCTCTATAGGCTATTTAGGTGAGACCAACTTTGTTGGTTTCTCTCTTAGTGAACTCACTGTGAAAATTAGTTTTGAGCATGTTGTTGTTAGGAAATTGAGAACTTGTGCATTATAATTTTGTTCAAGTTCTTGTGTTTGAAAATTTATAGAAAGTGCAATATAGCTCCAAATGAGATGAACTCAATTGTGTTATTCATCTCATGAGGTGCTGGTTTTACAGTAAAATTTTCAGCTTCGCTGCTGTTATAGAAAATGTTGCCTCATAATTAAATTAGTGAATAGTGCAGTTTGGTATTTTAGTAGGTTGAGCAGAATTGATTTCATCATATCTTTTGCATTGAGGATCCAAATCAATTGGTTCTTGTTGCTAAAGTCATGATAAATCATTGTCTTGCTGCTGTAAAATTTTCATAGCTTTTGGAGTTCATTTGTTGTGCTGTCTTTGTTGTTTTTCGTCGTTCTTATCGGTTCTTTCTCGCTTCCGCTAGGTTTCGACATTTGTGGTGATCCCGAGAGCGACCCTCTGCCACAATTTGACCACCAGCAACAAGGCAAGCAGTTTGACCATTTCCATCATTGTCCCATTACTTTAAAGCTTAATACTTTGTTTTACTTCTATGTATGCATGCTACTTTGTGTTAAATGTCGCTAGCGAGCCTATAGATGCATGATCTGTAGGAATTGTTTATCCTCTACTACCATGAGCCTAGGTTATTTGCTGTGGTGGGAGCTCGTTGGATGAGCTCCTATCACTTAGTAGTTTCGATTTAAATTGCTTAGACATGCTTAGTTTTCGGTAGAATGGGCGATCATCGACTTAGTCGATGGTCTTGATCACTCAAAAATGATTATTACTCCTATATGTCCAGCACTTGTGCTTTGATTAATTTGTAAAATCAAAACTGAAAATAAAAGATTGATTTAGACTTGGGCATATTGGATGGATGGTGCGGTTTTTGGATGTGGTGGTATGCCTGGGTCCCTAAGGACCGAGTACTTGGGTCACTAAGTTGTTTATTTCACAGACTAACCACGCTGAGGGGCATATGGAACCCTCTTGACTAAGTACTCTAGGAGGTGTTAATTATGAGCGAGCTCGGTTGGTGTGTTTTCAAAACAAATGTATATGTATAGTGTGGAGGAGCATTAGCTTAGGGAAGGTTGTGTGATGTCTCCTTCTCCCGTGGGTTGTGCAGCTCGTAATTAGCATTCATCCTTTGGAAAGGTCTCAGAGGACTTAGCTGCACAAAGACACCTTCTAAGTGTGCGTAAAGGAAAGGCGGTCTCGACGTGTGGGTACAGTGGTACACCCCGCAGGATAAAACTATTCAATAGCCTCGCCCTAGGTTATGGACATGCTTGGTAAGGTCGCTCAAGACTAGACTACAACCTTTAATTAAAACTTGACATGGTTGGTATGAACGGGGAGTTCATGCTATTGTTGTGGTGACTTGGGTTAGTCACTTCCAGGATTGTTCTTGTTGTTGTTATTATGTTATTATCGTGTTGTTATTTCAACCATTTAAAAATGCTTTGTCAAATTGCCTTCAATCTATTATGTTATTGCAAATAAATGTTGCTTTATGCTAAAATGAGTCCAAAGCCTCATCCACTTAAATAAAGCTTGCATGTAGCTATTTATAGTTCTGTTATCTCACACGTAAGTCTTGCGGAGTACTTTATGTACTCATCTGCCCGTGGTTGTGGCAATTTTTGTGGTTTTTGTTGCAGAGGAAGAAGGAGAGCTCCAAGAGCCTCTCTTTTGTGCTACGTGTTGCAGTTTCTTCGACGACTAGCTTGGCGGTCCGGTCAGATGCCTAGGGGTTAAGGCACACTGATTGGCTTTGTGTTATAGCCATCTTTATGGCACTTTTGCTTCATTGTTATCTTTTGTATTTATCGCTTTTTGGCCTAAGGGCCTCTCTTTGTAATATCTATTCCATATTAATATTAACTTCGGTTTGTTGCTTATGTTCTATGTGTTGTATGGAATTGATATACTCTTTTGTTGTGAGGTATGTATACTGCATTCTGGGAAGTATACATCTCTCGAGACCGGGGTTTATTTGGTTGATAATACTAGGGTCAACCGGATGACTAAGTATTATGAGCCTAATAAACGTCGGGGTCTCACATAAATCATCTTCTTCGTCTCCGGTCACACCGCCGCTGCCACCGCCGCTTAGCTTCCCACCACCCCATCGTGCCCAACTACTCTCCGGCGCCACCACCACGCCCCCCTTAGGTTATCGCCCGTCGCCACTACGGTGCAGCATCGAGCCGAGCTCCATGGCCGAACCCGGCCATATGTGTATGCTCCCCTCTCTCATTTCCATGTGGGTCCTATTTTTTCAATTATTTATTTGTTGTCTATTTCAAAATCACAGTCCATGACAAGTGGGTCCAATTCCTAAACTTTTATATGACAAAATTGCACTGTATGTCCCTAAACTTGCGAGGTTATGCCACTTAGCTCCCTGAACTTGCATTTTACTTTGTCAGCCCCCTGAACTTGCAAGGTTGTTCCACTTAGCTTCCTGAACTTGTATTTTACTTTCTCAGCCCCTAAACTTGCGTTGAAGGAAAGTTTGTCAGATGCGATGCCGGCGACTTCGTCCCCTCCAAGTCCAGTGGACTCGTCGTTGCCCCGTTTCGACCGTGTTCATCGTCCCTGTCACCTCACGCTAACAAAAATGGATTCTTCGGGCTCGGGAACGCACCGTGCTCGTGTCTTCACTAAAGCTCCACCGTCATAGCTTGTCGCCACCCTCACCCTTGTCTCCTTTGAGTCGGCCGTGTGAAAGAGAAGTACATTCCCAGTGTTAGAGCAGAAGCTACTCACCCCGCACGAAGTCCATTTGGCCGTTTGCTAACAGAAAACGCTGAGCTGGCGGATCACCGTGAGAGAGAGAAGTATTGTGGCCCTACTATGGCACTAGGAATGTACTTATCTCTCTCTCTCTCTCTCTCTCTCATGGCCGATTCAATGGAGGCAAGGGCAAGGTCGGCGATAAGTTGCGATGGTGGAGCTCCGGCGAAGACGCAAGCATGGTGCATTCCCGGGCCCGAAGAGTCCATTTTTGTCGATGTGAGGTGACGGGGACAATGAACACGGCCGAAATAGGGCGGCGACGAGTCCACTGGACTCGAAGGGGACGAAGTTGCTAGCATCGCATCCTATGAACTTCACTTCAATGCAAGTTCAGGGAGCTAAGTGGCACGACCTCGTAAGTTCAGTGGGCTGAGAAAGTAAAATACATGTTCAGGGAGCTAAGTGGCACAACCTCGCAAGTTCAGGGAGTTGACAAAGTAAAATGCAAGTTCAGGAAGCTAAGTGGCACAACCTCGCAAGTTCAGGGGGCTGAGAAAGTAAAATACAAGTTTAGAGAGCTAAGTGGCACAACCTTGTAAGTTTAGGGACCTACAGTGCAATTTATTGCTTTTTATATTGAGCCCCAAAAATTATTTGTTTCACTGACGCGTGTAACCCATCTTAGATTCTCTCTCCTCTATTAATTTCTGAATTTATATTATTTCATGTGAATCCAACTTTTGGAAGCCTGTTCTCTCTCGTTCTAACTCTGTTTAATCTTGTTCTTCTTTCAAAATTTATCTAAAATCCTATTATATAGGTTTTTGCTAAGTTTTTAAATTTTGGAGTTTATTTTAATTTTGTTTGAATTTGGCTTTTCTTTGCGTATATTGCGATGTCTCCGGAGAGCCAAAATACTACGTCGACCAAGAACAACAATTCTTTTAGGAAGGCAAGTTACAACTTTGATCCTATTTGATCCCAGTATTTAAAATTATTTGTATTTTTTAAATTATTATGCATGCATACTTTTATCCAATGTACTTTAAATTCATGTCTTTAAATTGTAGCTAATCACAACACTTGTGTATAGCCGATTTTTGGACATTGAATTTCCTCATATCTTGTCACTCTAGATAAAAACTAGTTAGTACAATAGTATTTACTAGATTCTTTTGGAAAAAAAATTATGCTTAGCCATGCTTAGACCAAAAATCAACGGTGGTTTAAAATGTATCCCTAGCATTGGTGTGCCATGAAAGTTTACAAATGATTTGAAAAATAAAATAAAATGAAAAGAGAAAAGTCCGGTTTACTCCCTCGAACTATCAGAAAAGTCTGGTTTACCCCCTGAACTACAAAACCGGTTATTTAACCCCCTGAATTTGCGAAATCTGGTCAAATAACACCCGCTGTTTGGAGCGGTGGTTTTGCTAACGTGGCCGGTTTTGTCCAAGTCAGCAGGTGTTTGTCACCCAAGTCAGCATCCAAGTCAGCATGTGTTTGTCCAAATCAGCTTTCTTCTTCTCCATCTCTCTCTATTTCCTCACTACCGAATGCTAATCACAGCGCTGCCTCCCTCTGCTCGTCCTTGGTGCTGCCGCCCCCGGCTCCCTCATGCGCGCCCGGCTTCATGGCTCTGCTGGCACCGCCAGCCTACGTCGCGGAGGAGGCGAGGAAGGCGTCGATGATCGGGGAAGCGTCGCGGATGGCCTCATACATATCGAGCACCTTGAAGAGCTTCTCGGTGGCTCGTTTGGTCATGGCCACGGCCTCCGTGAAGTTGAGCATGTGGAGCATGATGCAGCACACGAGGTCGGCGAAGATGCCGCGGCCGACGGTGGCTTGGCGACCAGCGAAGATACAGGTGCAGAGGTCGTGCTCGGTGGAGAGGCCAATGTTGATGGTGTGCCAGAACACCTTGATCCACGTGGTGATCTCCACCTCCCTCCAGCGCCGCTGCCGCAGCCGCCGCCTCGGTTCAGCGCCATGGCCGCCGTCTCGCTTCGCTTCGCCATGGCCTCCACTCGGCGGCGCGAATCTCGCGGTGGTGCGGCGCTTCGCAAAGCGGCGTGGAGAAGTTGCAGGTGTAGGGCCCCAACTCAAGGAGATCTAGGTGAAGCTACGGCGCCGAGGCCGCCGCCCGCCCGATCCAGGCCAGGCCGAGCTTCGCCGACGCAGGTCAAGACATCGACAGCGCCATCGGGCCGAGGAGGTGCAGGAGCTGTGACATGCGAGCGCAAGGGAGAACTAGGGGCACGCAGACACGGATCGGGCGTGGAGGCCGGGTGGAGGTGAGCGGCGGCAGCGCCCTGCCGAGAGCCAGAGGCCAGCGGCCGCAGGGGAGGGAGCCGAACCAAGGAGCAACTTCATCAGAGAAGAATGGAGATTGGGAGGCGAGATAGAATGGGGAACGGGATAAAGGAAGGGAGATTCATTGCATGTGGGCTTGGTCCACCTACTGTAGCCGTGAGCCAAGCCACTGTCCAGCGGGACCCACTTGCTGTCCGAGACAAATTAGAGGCCACGTCAGCAAAACCACCGCTCTAAACTGCTACGGGGTGTTATTTGACCGGATTTCGCAAATTCAGGGGGTTAAATAACCGGTTTTATAGTTCAGGGGGTAAACCAGACTTTTCTGATAGTTTGAGGGAGTAAACCAGACTTTTTCCAAATGAAAAACTGGTTTAGACTTGGGCGAAATGGTTGTTAGGTGGGTGCAAGTCAATGCATAGGATCGATTCAGTGAATGGTCAAAACTGGGTTTTATTGTAAATCGTCCAAGTCAGTTAAGGACTAGTTTATGAGCCGCATCTTTTAAAGCCTTTTCGTACTACCATAAGTCTGGTATGGGACAGACCTGGCTAACTAATTTGCAAAGTCTCACTGTTGGTTGTGCCATTCGATTGTGCGGGTGTTGTGAAGACGTTATTCCCACATGGTACAAGAGGGGGCTTCCATTTAGGTGTGAAGCCCTACGGTGATGAAACCTTAGTGGGCATGACCACTTTGGGATGACGCGTTGTAAAGGCCTTGTGATAATCAGTTAGTCGCACACATATGGAAGTATGTCAGACGGATATTATAAGTTGATTTTCTTTTGCGGGTAAAGTTGTACAACCTCTATAGAGTGTAAATCTATTCGAATAGCTGTGCCCACGGTCATGGGCATGCTAAGAAAAAATGTTCAAGGATTAGACTTTAGTTTTGTTTTTAAAATGTTTTATAAAATAGTTTATAAAATAGTTTATGACATGGATGGGTGTCTATGAGAAAAATGTGTATTGAAACCCCGGGTGGGTGCCCGTGTTTAAGTTGGTGTTATGTTTGTGCCTACACTAGCTTTATTATTTAGTTACAAATTTTGTTTTAGATTATTATATAACTTGTGCTTTTGAACTTACTTAATGCATTTAAAATGCCAAATACTGCTGTTGCACAAATAACCCTATAAGCCTTTCTTTGACAATATCCATGCATGTATTAACTCTGTTATGATGTAACTTGTGGAGTATATTTTGTACTCACACTTGCTTAATAAATTGTTGTTCAGAGGAGAAGGACTTTGCCACTGCTGAGGATCTCAACGACTAGGCCGCTACCCCAGTTGATTGCCTGTGGCAGATTTGCTGGCCCTACTTCTACTTCGTCTTCCGCTGTGTTCTTTTATTGTTGGCTTATAAGCCTTACTTGTAAAACTCTGTTAATTATTAATAAAATTATGCGAGATATAGATGTTACCATCTTTATTTTTACCATGTACACTAGCTACTGTTCCAGGGACTAGTGTAGAATACACAGAGAATCTAGGGGTGCTACTCCCAGGTTTGACACAACATCCTGGATACATGAATCCCCTTCTGCAGACAACTAAAACTACTTCATACATACCGCACACACTACCACAAGGATACACACACATAAGCTTCTCCAACCACTTAGGATGGTCAAGAATCATGTCAAGGCGCTCGTCCGCACGTGGCATGTTCACCATTGGACTAGATGGATCTACAGGCCAACGTTCAGTTGCCCTTTCCATCACGACACCAATAGAGTCTGCCCACTGAAAGTACTGGCATCCACCGGCCTAAAATCCGCACCAAATAATTAAAAAGATTTGACAAAACAAACCAAAAATCCAAATATCAACATTCCTAGAAATCAAACTCACCGAGAAATAAAGACACTTGTAGAACGCACACCCCCTGTTCTCTTCGTTGTTGGAGTAGAGGACATTTTCTTCGACCCTCGCAGTTTGGGCAATTGACGCACCTTGCATTCACCAGCACCACAACTCTTCGGTTCATCAAACTCGACGACTGAAACATGGCTCTAAGGAGAGGAGTGGGACAACTGCAAGTAGATGGCAAGAGAAGGAGATGAAGTTTGGTTGGTTGGATGGGCTTTATAGAGCCGGCCTTGGTGGAAGATTTGGAGCCAACTTTTCTTTACTCCAGCGCCAAAACATCCAACATTCGGTGTGAGTACCGGTTGACATCAATAAGTCATTTCAGTGCTAAAGGCTAGAACGAATGTGAGGTGTACACATTTGTTTGGTCTACATAATGTGTGGGGTGTCGCAATACAAACTGGGGCACAAGGTTAGTCATACACACAACAAGAACAACAAATAAGATTGTAAACCTGACACAACCATAATGTAAGTCGTACACAAATTAATATGTACATCAGATTAGTGATACATATAGTAGCGGGCCCTCTTTAGGTGTACCCCACGGGTGGCCCCTGCCCTCGTCTGGTGGGCTGGTAGCTGGAGCTACTGCAAGTACCTCAATGGGTCTGGCACCTAAACTAGCCTAGAGGGGCGAGTAACCTCCGTTGGTTTCATGAACCCCTGTTGCGTCGGCTGGGTTGGTCTAGGTACACCATAGAGCTGTGAAGCCCCAGCGGAGACATGGTTGGGAGTGCCATCGGCCTACGAAGCCCACCGTCGTCTCGTGGTACGCACCAGTCCTAAATGTCATAGTCCGAGACCTGTACCCCCTCCCGCACGGGCAGCCCTTCATCCCAACCATGTTGATGCCCTGTCAAACAGTAAGATATGCATTCAGATGTAATGTAATTACTAACATGATACACGAGGAGGGAGCAATAACTGACATTGTCGTTGCATCAGAATAGATGTCTCTGCATGCTCCTACCCCGTGAATGCATGGAACTATGGTCCTGTTCAAACAACTTATCGTTAGGAAAAATTCGGTGTAAAAGGAACAAGCTCACGTGGCTATTATTGGTGTACCTACAAACTGGGTTGGGGTACTGCTTGCACGTTGCCATGAGGACCCACCTGGCAAGTCCGGGTGAGGAGTCGTCGTCATGAGCGTCAGGCGTGGCGCATTGTGGCTCACCCTCAGTCTACGTACTCTGTCCACATGTGATGGTGTGTCTACCATGTCCCATGACCTCGACATGACATCGACTTGATGCGACTCGCCTTCTCCTCGATCCGAACATAGCGTGTCTCGAAGCTTGTAATCATCATCTCAATGCGCACTCGATCCGGGGTAGAATGTAGGTTGCCTCCGAGTGCACCTCCCTTGTTAGATCGCTATGTAAGGTACGAAGAACAAGTTAGAACCCGAAAATAGGAGAAGTAAATAAACATTATGAACCATTTGTTACATGCTACGCAATGGAATGAAGAGTACGCCTACTTGGGGTATGTGTTGGACACAACAAAATCTCATCCAAGTGTTGTACCACTCGATGTACACATCGTACATCCCCCAGTTGTATGGGGTAGCCTCCTAGACCACGACCTCCAAGTCATGGAGCCACTACGCCACCCAAGGCTCCATGCATTGAGCCTAGGATGTGCTACTTGCGACACCATTCTTGGAGTACCTGCAGAATGCAACACGATAAAAAGGTTAGTATACATGGAACACAACAAAAAATATTATATTCAAGAACTTATGTGTGGATGTTTAGCGACAACGGCTCCCCTAGGCCACTAGGACCTTCTGTCGAAGTCCAAACTCCCTCATGACCCGGTTGACAGACTAGTCCTCGATGTAGACGTCGTGCACCAAGTGATGCCGTGTGAGCCATAAATCGGAGTCTCGTAGGCACTAGCTGGACAAGCCGCGAGGTGCACACTCATACACCGTCTCGACAGTGTATAGTGTCCAGATGACTTAGTCGTCCGTCTATTGGTCAAACATCGCCACATAGTCCAGGTGCGACGCGAGTAGTGACTGGTGTGAATGTGACCTGTGGAAGGAAACAACCCACACCTCAATACATGCAGTGCAAACAAATTCGACAACGGAGGAACGACACCATACATACCCATGCTCAGGTTGTCCACGTCGTCGTCGACATATAGGGTGATGGAGTACGCAGCGAAGTCGAGTTGTGGCCGTCCGACATGGAAGCGCTCGGACAACCACAGCTGCAGCAGAAGCTTGCATCTAGAGAGTATGGAGCTATCCCCAACCATCTGGCAAGCGTCACAGAGGACACGATATGCCACGCACAACAATGCGGGGTAGAGATGCAAGGAGTCAGACACAGACAATGCTAAATACGACGAATGCGGATAGTCTCGGTCACGAATATGGAGCGAATACCCATCGAACCGAATATGGATTGTCTTGAACACGAATATTTATTTGAATATTGCGCGAAAATAGAAACCATATATGTTACAGAAATAAAGATCAATCAACTAAACTACATGTTCAAAATACTACTACATTAGTAGTTTAATAAGAAAATTCAAATATATCACACGATGACAAGTGCTAGTTAAGCAAGTAGTAACTAGCAAGTACATGATAGGAGCTAGTTAAGCAAATAGTAACTACTAACTAGCAAGTGGCGTGTTGTTTAACAGTCACTGCAGTTGTTTACAGACAATTTGTCGAATCAATATGAAAATCTACTACAAATAAAAATATATGAATATCCAATCACCTCTTCAACAGTCTCTAGACTCTCACCAGTATATTTAACAGAAACACTAACAAAAGGCAACCTCCTACTTGATAGTGTAAACAATACAAAAAATTTGGGCATAATCCCATAAATCGGGATGAATTTACAAGTGGTAATAACATCAGCAAGCACAACTATGAAGGCACACCTGCGAGAACTGAAGCTAATGCAGTCGAAGAGTAGTAACCTTGCCACCATTGGACTTGATCGGTGTTGCGGAGGAAGGGGCTGTTTGGTATTTTGCCTGACCAGGCTAGCTTGAGAACTTATTGTTTGGTTGATGACTCGTGTTTGACAAGACTAAAATGACATTGGGCTTTGATAATTACTTTAAACATTAACTCAATAGACATGAATCATTTTGCATAGATAGCATCGCAACATGCATCCGAAGATCTTCCACCTATCCAGATCCGCATCCACAGATCCATCCCAAGCCAAAAGAAGATAAAAGAAAAGAAAAGAAAAAAGAAAGTAGGAAGGAAAGAAATCCCCAAATCCATGCATCTAGCAAATCCATCGATACCTTCTCTGAACTCCTTCGCATCTAGCAACCTCAGATCCATGCTTGCCCACACACTGAGCAAGTGGGGCGGCCACACAATGAAATTGAGCAGCGATTGCTACACATTGCACCATCTTTCTTCACAACCTCAACCCCGATGTGATCCTCACCGCTGCCTCGAGCGAGGTTTCCTGACGACCGGTGGGCACGACAGCATGGATTCGCAGGCATCGAAAGCAGGCGCCATCGTGGAGCCACGAGGCCATGTTGGGATAGGTCGACGGCGTGGAGTGTGGGGGAGTGAATTTGTATTTTAATGTTAAAAATTGTTACAACATGTATTTTTGAATAGCTTCGAATATTCCTCGAATCTGTTTTCGTATTAGTCAAAAACTATCCGGATAGAGAAAAGAAATCCGGATATCCAGTTTTAGGCTCCAGATTATATCCAAATTTATTCTAACGGACAAACGGTCGGGAACCATTTGCTCTGTTTGCACCCCTACCTTCGGGCCTCAAGCATACTGCTGGATCCCATCCAACTCTGTGTCCATCTCCCTAGCGTACCGAATCATGTGCTTATTGACACTATCATCGTGGGACCCGCAGAACATGAACCACACGAAGAGCCACAACAAGTTGGCCTCAAAGTGCCTCCTCACTGTGTAGTCGGGAGCGTCAAGGACCATATGATGTGGCTGCAAAACAACGACTTATTAGTAAGTTCAACAAAAAATTTGAAGCGTGAACACTAGAGATATTGGTACTTACTTTGAACTAACAGAGCCACCTTAGCGTAGGACCATGCGTACTAGTGAACTCCCTATACCCACCTTGCGGCAGCACCCCCTGGAACCTGACGAGGAAGTTTGTGCGCCACGTTGGAGCGACATCGTGCGCAGCCAGAGGAAAGCCCATGCAATGCAAACCTGTGAGGTACGACACGTCCTGCAGCGTAGGAGCCATCTCCTCACACGGAAGGTAGAACGTGTGTGCCTCCGACCTCCAATGGTCCACCAATGCTGTCAACATGCACAACCATACGGAAAACGCCTAGACGTACGACTGTCCTGGTCGTCCTCCCAACTCCCCTCCACCATCCTCGCAAGCAAACTAGCCAGATCAAAATTGAGTATATAAAGGTCACACTTGAACATATCTAGGAACCCAGTGTGGGTCGACCCTCCATGCCTCATGGGCATGCGTAGGCGCAACGCACCAAGCTCCGTGGGTGCCTCGCCGGGCTCGAGCTGGAAGGTACTGAGGCGGCAATAGTGACTCGCGTCAACGATCGGGTCTAGTAACTCGTAGGTCCTCTGCCCAGAAGGTCCTATGGATGCCATACCAGAAATAATAAGAAACAGAAAGTCAATGATTACATTATTAAAAATAAGAAACAGAAAATCATAAGGAACAATATTAAGCATGTCAGAAATGTAAATGTAAAAGTCAAGGCTTACATTGTTAATAATAAGAAACATAAACATAAAATAATAAGAAACAATATTAAGCATATTGTCAACAAAAACATAAAAGTCAATGCTTACATTATTAATAATAAGAAATAGAAACAAAAATAATAAGAAACAATATTAACCATATTGTAAACAAAAAAGAAAAAAAGGAAAAGTCAATGCTTACATTATTAATAATAAGAAATAGAAAATAATAAGAAACAATATTAAGCATACTATAAACAAACTTTGTAATTAGCAATACTACATAGGTTGCACAGAATTATTCAATGTCCGATATAACATCAGTACATCGGACAACATAAATTAATAGGACATATGTCATCACATAGTTGTAATCTTTCACAGGCACGACATACAACACACTTGCATCTTCGATACTGACACATAGTCTGTACAAGCGTTGTTCTACAAATCACAATGATAGTAAGCAAAGTATTCATCACAACATATTTCAAATAGGTAAACCACCCCGTGGTCATGTAACATCCCAAAGTTATGTTACCAAAAACAAAATTAATAAAGTTATTATTTTATCGCATTTTCTAAAATTTAAAAGAGTTTTCTTGGTTTTTTATATAAAAATAACATTAATTATTTAATTTCCTAGTTTTTAAAGTTAAAAAGAAAATTTATTAATTTCCTTGAATTTTTGGATTTAAAAGGCTTTTCCTATTTTCCAAAAATTAAAAATAATTTATGTGCAAAATAATAGCCAACTTTAAGTTGGAAATAATTTTATTAAGTTCAAAATAATTCACGGAAGTTTTGTAAATTTTTTCAGAATTTTTGAACTATATTTGCTATTTTCCGAAAAACCCTTTTGATTCTCTTACTAATTCTGAAAATCAAAAATCAAATTAAATTCCCAAATCCCTTTCAGGGCGATTTTCTTCCCACGGTCCACTTCCTCCCCGTGCATGGCCCAGCCGCCTCCCTCCCTCTCTCTTCCACGCGGGCCTCGCCTGTCAGGCCACCCTTCTCCCCCCCTTTTCTTCCTTCTCTTACCGAAGCCCTATGACCGCCATTGCCGCCCAACGCAAGCTTTGAAATGACCCATTGTCTTCCCCTTTTTCTTACGAAAACATGTGCATTTAAACCCCCGCATCTCACCGCGCCTGTTTTGGACATCCTTCCCTTTTTTCCTCGCCCGTTACACCGGATTACGCAACGGTCGTCGCGAATCTCGCCGCGCGATCTCCCGCCCTTGTCCTCCTCTCTCCCTATAAAAAGGAGCATCCTATGCCCCTCTTCCCCCTCATCTCACCCCCGAAATCCCATCTCCCCTCTCCCTTTCCCCTCGCTGCAATCGCCCTTTTTCCTCGCCGCTGGCCGCAAGGTCTTCCGCCTCATTTTACTCCGCCATCGAAGGAGCCTCGCCATCATCGTCCTCACCATCGGCATCGCCTCTTTGCGTTCTACCCCGTGCTCTCCTCCTCATCATCGTAGCATCGCCAGAACCGCCACACCGCCGTCGACCGAATCGCACCACCGCCTCCGTCCTCGCCACCGGCCGTCCTTGCGCGCCTAGCCGCCACCAAGGTGACCATCATTCTCTTCGTCCCTCCCTCTCTCTTTCCCGTGCCTCACCACCAGTTGTCATTCACTAGAGACCCTCGGGTCCCGAGCGCATCAACATCGCCACTACCACGTGGCCGCCAAATAGGGCCATGTGTGCGCTAGCTCAGCCGCCAGGGCCTCATCAGCACTTGCATGTCACACTGATGTGGCTTGTGCCTCGTCACCCCTCATGCTCGGTCCACTGTGGACCAAGGAAGATCCCGTGGACCCAATTCATAGACTAGGGCCCACATGTTAGTGGCTCAAAGCCATTTCCTTTAGAAAAATAAATTTGGCCGAAAATTCAATTATCATCGCTGACATCATGCTGAAGCGGTAAATTGTTTTTCTTTTAGAAAAAAATTCAGTAAATTCAGAATTTCCATTTCTATCATTTCATGTGAAATTCAATCTTTCGAGAACCCGTTCTGCGTCGTTCGAGCTCCGATTCAAGTGATTCAAATTTCTAAATTTATCTATATTTAATATATATCTCCTAGAACCTAAATTATTTAATTTTTAGTTTATTGTAATTTTATTTGATTTTTTTTGAATTTAGCTTATTTTCGCATATAGATTTTGACGACTTTAGAGTACCAAATTTTGACGCCATTTCAGAATAACAATTAAATGAGCAAGGCAAGTTACATATTTTATCATGTTTGTTCTGAATATTTTAAATTATTTAAATTTTGTTTTGAATTATTAATGCATGCTTATTTCTATTCAATATAATTTAAATGCTTGTTTTCAAATTACTAAAGTTAAACCTTGGTGGAAAGGGGGCTCAGTGGCCATGGACACGTCACCCCGATAAATATCACCCGTCGGATGTACGCACAACGGCCAGGATGGCAGGGAGATGAGCATCTGCGCTTGCTGCGTCGCGCGGGCCATGTTGTCTCGCCAGCTATTACGTCATCGTGAATATTCGACCAGCTCCTCCTGGCCACGTTGCCCCAGAAAAACTCATCCTCATCCCGTTCCTCGTTATCCTCGCGCATTCCTCTCTCGCTCCGTCACGCGCCGCCGCTCCCCTCCCGTCGCCGCTTCCCTGCCGCCTCCTGTCCCCTCCCTCTCCCTCCTACGCCGCCCTTCCCTCCATCTTCCTCCTGCGCCATCCTTCTCCGCCAGCACCGCACTTCTCCGCTAGTGTCGCCTTTCAACGCCAGTGCCGTCAGTCTTGCCCTTTTCCTCCCCGCCGTCCCCTCGGCCTCCCTCCCCTACAGCCACCGCTCCCACCGTCTCCAGCCACTGCGTCGACGCTGTCCCTCGCTCTCGCTCCCCACCGCCCCATTGGCCTCACTCCCCCGGCGCTGCTGCTCCCTCCCTCTTCCAGCCCCCGCCCCTTCGCTTTCCCTCCCCGCCGCCGCTTGCTCTTCCCAGTATCGCAGATTCGTCTTCCCCTGCCTCACTACCGTGTGCTCCTTTCTCCACGTAGCCTGCTCCGCCTTACCTACGACACCCGCCCCCTCCCCCTCCCGCTGCCCCCATGCTACCTTCATCCCGTCTCCTCCCCCGTCATGCCCACCGCCACCGCTCCCTGCCCCCCAACCTCCACGCTTCCCACTCCCTGCTCTCCTTCGCACGCTCCTCCCCTTCGCCCCCGCCCCCGGTCCTATGTGACGACACCGCTCCTGCTCAAGTCGGCGATGCCTTTGCCACTCCGCTCGCTCGCACTCAAGGCGGTGTATATCATGTGGTAGTTCCTGCTGTGACAGGGACTCAATCTTTTGCCCTATTTTTCATACACGATATTGTTCTCTTGCCTTGCGAATTTTTCCTCATTTTTTTGTTTCTTCTTGGATGATGCAGTGTACTTATAGAGGCAAATGGCGGATAGTATTGATCCTCAGGGTGATATAGTTGGCAGTGCGTGTGCTTTATACAAGCATGAAAAACATATAGATGGTCTGTCTATTATTTTGCTTTGCTCTATTCCTTCTTCTATGGTTATTTGTTATGATATTTCCTATTAGTTTGTGAGTTTGTCCTTGGAGGTATAGATTCAGTCCATTTCTAGTTGCAAAAACTAACATGATATCGTGCTCCTTCTCAGTGTACATAATTGATTGTGCATTTACTGTCGCATTCAGTCCCATGTTTGATCCATTGCTTCAAGCATCAAGAGATGCCACAAATACTGGAGTCAAGGTAATTTCTACATACTTTTTATTCACTCTCCAAAGGTAATTTCTACATACTGGAGTCAATAGACTCGGATAGATGTATGATTTTCATAAGCACCTTTGCACATGTCATTTCTAATAGGAGGTATGCTTGGTGGCAGAATGAGTGAGTCCCTTTGCTCCAATGGGACACATTTATAGGTCTTCATTGAAATATCTTCTTTTGCTTTGTAAATTATAGTGTCACTGTTTATGAAGCCATCTAGCATAGCACCTGGTATCTGCTACATTAAATAACCTAACCAATTGGTCACAACATTTAGCCTATTCATCTTTACTTATCTTTTCTGTACCTCAGGCTTACATACCTCAGTTTCAATAACGTAACTTATATATATCTACCCACTGTACAGCAGCCTATCATCTCACCTGATACCTGCTACGCTAGATCAATAACACAATTAGACACCACATCTTTGCTTATCTGTTCTGTACATCAGTTCAGGTAGTGTAACTATTATATATTTAGCCATCTAACACCTCACTTGGTATCTACTACATTACATCATTCGATTTTCATAGATTCTAACATACATCTTTATCTAATTCTAGATGACGTATGCTCTTCTTTAAAAAATAAATCCAAGCAGTCGTCAATGGACTGTTTGTGTTATAGTCTCACGCCGCTGGCACTACCGTCGAGTCACTGATACCAACCCTATCGATCACGCCGACTTGGTTCTCCTTGATGAGCAAGTTCTATCAGCGCTTATATCTATACATCCTTACATATACCTAACATTATATACTGCATTCACTGTATATTGTCCTCTTTCCTAACTTACCTATCAATCTCTCCATGTAGGGAAACCATATGTATGCTGAGATAGCCCTTGATCATGTTACCCACTTTGCGCCTCTACTACAAGAGGGCAAGATCTACGAGCTTAAAAAATTTATAGTTGCTAACCAAAAAAAGGGCATTCAAACATGTTCGATCACCTTTCATGATTTGGTTTACAAAACACATGGCTGTTAAAGAAAAACAAGACATGGTCGACAATTTCCCAATGTGGACATATGACCCTACTCCGTTCTCACATATTCCAATGCCTACCAGTGCACTTGAATACTTTATTGCTACCTCCTTTCGTTATTCAAACACAATGATTTTCCCCTTTTACCTTAACTATACTATTCTGTTCCATTACTTACAGTCCAACCTTTCTTTGTGTATCTTAAATACAATAGATATTATTGGTGAAATCACTGCAATTTCTAGCGTGGAACATATCCAGACTGCAGCACGTGCAACGCCTTTGTTGAAAAGAACGATCTTCATTTGTGATGCTAAGTACGTATAGACCACTTCCAATTATTACTTTTTCTGTTATTATATAAGATTTTACCTATTTATACAGCTTATACATCTTTACTTTAACCTCGTGCTAAGCAATCATGAAATTAGACTTGATATGTGGGGTGAATGCACAACACGTTTCGAAGCGAACAACACCAGTCAATTGGCAAGAAATAACCTCTTATCGCAATCTTTGTTGGAACTCTACCAAAGACATACAAAGGTGACACGACAATCCTTTACCTTGACTACATTCATGATTCTCTTATTATACCATGGCTTATTAAATTTGTGCACATATACTTATCTTTTCTTCCCCTATATACAAAGGTCAAACAAGTCTAAGCGGGAGCTCAGCTTGCAGATGGTATATTAATGAGAACATACCAGAAATCAATGCACTGCGTGCAAGGTTTACATATTTCCATATTACTAAATACTCCTTTCATCACTGCTCTTATACTCTTATGGTGCATCAGCCTAACCAGATACATCATCCTTGCTTTTTATCACAGTATGCAATAAAGATTTACTCCAGTCAACATAATAGCTCCTTCAGCCCAGGACATTTCAACGTCACAACAAGCAGCCATGGAAGAAAAAACTGTCGCAGAGCTACTTGAGCTTGATCTTTTCGACCACTAGGTAAGCTATTTCTTATCTCACACAGTACTGGCTTCTATTTCTATACGTTTATCATACAGTCTAACATTTCAATGTTTATATTGTCTCATAGGGTGTGCATTTTGCGTGTACCGTTACAGTGGTCCGACTATCACACACGCCTATTTCTACTGTCTACTCAGATGCACAATATCCCTAATGTCACACCAAACACCACGTCTTTTGTTACCTTATCCTTTTTGGTTCTTTTCTACGACGATCATTTTTGGTTCTTTTCTACGACAATTAGCCTTCCAGCGATAGCACACATCTTGCATTTATCTTATTTATGTCATTATTTAGTCAGTCTGTAACCTACTTTCACTTACTTAGTACTATTGCCCTTTGTTTTCAGCCATTTCGATTATCTCCTGTTCTTCCATAAACATTTTGTACTTAAAACTAAGCTTTGTGCTTGAATTCTCAGGAAATTTTGTGAAATTTGTAAACTGCACCACCTTTTTGTCTTTTTTATAAAGAGCGTGGATTGGTCAATTGTTTTTTTCTGCATAATATGTATAATATGTGCTTTCCAAGTTGGCTTTTGATTGTCAAATAGTTATATGTATCAAGTACCTTCGATCATGAAGATAATGTGAATCTGTTTCATCTCTCTTTTGTTCTTTTTCTTGCTTGTATATAAATGCAAACACACCGAATAATTTAGCAAGCTTTGAATATATTTAGACTAAAAAAGGTCATGCATTTTCAAATAGCATTGCAGACTTACATAAAGAAAGAGAAAATTTATAGTGGTTCATGATATCATCTCAATTTATCTCATGCAGATACTACAACCTACTCTTTTTGGCCACTTTTTCCTATACTCTATTTCCATCCCTGCCGCATCTGTCATAAAATTAGCATATACACGTTTCCGATAATAGTTTCTTTACAATGCAATCACTTTTACCTATGCAAAGACAGTTTTTGCCCAGTTCCAGCATTGATACTGTCACCAACTACATAGCTAAACAAATCTCCATACTGGCAACGATAGCTAAGCGCAACATAACTAGAGGCCTCTTACTCCATATCTCCTTTTTATTGCCAGCATCTAGATTACTAAATCTGCCATCACACCTAACATATATGTAGCTATTTTAACTGCAACTACACAGCACCTATGCTCAACTACGTTCTGTCTTTAGCTTTTTACAAATACCTATTATATCTCTTCTATTTACAGTTACAACACCACAAAAAAACATGATGCAAGATCTATAGCATCGCTAGATAGATCTCCAGCTTTTCCAGCTAAAAGGTATGTTAATAACATCTCAATCACATATTGACAAAGATCTCAAATAACATCTTAGATTATATATAGCATTCCATAGTTTTAGTTCTTGATTTCCTACATCAGAATACTGCAACGTTAGCCCCAGCGGCTCAATCACACATTAACAAACATCTCACACATCACTTTAAATTATCCATGCCATTTCATAGGTTTCACCCATCATTTCCTGTATCGTAATACTTGAACATGTTTACCTACATAGATCTTCATCGCCGCCTACCCACAGTGGAACCGAACCACCAGCAAAGAAAACTCACTCATCTACCCAAAAAAAATGCTGAATGATGTCTCTGCTCTACTTGCCACCACCAAATTAGGTATACTTCTGAACCATTCGCAAATGAAAAAAAACTTCTAATTAGCTGCTACTTTATACAGGCTTTACATACAGTTTTTGAAGCCACCGCGGCAATCACTACTTCCCAGCAACAACTTGTGCTTTTGTCCACCCGTTTAAGCAGTCCTCTATTAGTATTGTACATTACATCACCCAGCTAAACTAAATTACTACTCCTGCAAACCCTGTTTTGTAAACGTTTACAGCTCACCTAAGTCCATGAGTGATTTCAGTTTGTATGTACATATACTTTCACTGCTTCCTTGCTCTGTTGTTGTAAACATTTACAACTCACCTAAGTCCATGAGTGACTTCAATTTGTATGTACATATACTTTCACTGCTTCCTTGCTCTGTTTTTGTAAACATTTACAACTCACCTAAGTCCATGAGTGACTTCAATTTGTATGTACATATACTTTCACTGCTTCCTTGCTCTGTTTTTGTAAATGTTTACAACTCACCTAAGTCCATGAGTGACTTCAGTTTGTATGTACATATACTTTCACTTCTTCCTTGCTCTGTTTTGTAAATGTTTACAACTCACCTAGATCCATAAGTATATACAGATGCTTCTCTTCATGTCGATGCTGCAACTGCCGGCCATTTATTTTGTTCAACAAATGCTACACTTAACTACACAGATACATGATCGATCTTCTATACCTAAATATACAGTCACACTTAGATACACTACCATGTCACGACCCAGCCCAGGGCACACCCGGGAGGTCCCTCAGGACCTCCTGGGAGGTCCAAAAAGGAACCCCCCAGGACGTCCCGAGAGGTCCCTCAGGACCTCCTGGGAGGTCCGTAAAGGACTTACCAGGACGTCCCGAGAGGACATCCCGGATGGACCTCCAGACCTCCCGAGAGGTCTGATAGAACCTCTCGGAGGTCTGGGGTCCCGACCCTGAGGAGGTCGCTGGACCTCAAACCTCCTCAAACTCCACGCGCTACTCGGAGAGGTCCGAAAGGAGCCAACCCGAGGAGGTCGTGAGGCTTGAGGATGAGCCTGAAATCCACTGCGATCCAAACTGGTCCCCAAGGATCATCGACCAGTTCTCACAGCAAGCAAGTGACAACAAAAGCATCCACATAACTTTATTAACAACAAAAGGAGGTTTGATTATAAATGTTGCTTACAAGCTCCAGCAACCGAGAGCACACAAACGCAGCGGAAAACCAAAAGACATGGTCCACCCATTACACCACAGGTGACTGGCTGGAGGGCGCGGCCTAATTGAGCTGATCATCTTCATCATTATAGGAGTCATCATCTGCTCAATTCATGAATCAAGCAAGAGTGAGCACAATAACTGTGCTCGCAAGTTACACCCGTCAATTAACGGAATGACATGCATAGGGATATATATCAAGGGAAAGCATATTAGGGTTGATTTGCATAAAGCCAATTTTATTTCAAATACAAGTATTAAGTTTCAAGGCGGGTTACAATAGTTAAAATTCATTTTTGTGAAATCCATTTTCAGTTGGATAGCATTCATCATTGAAATGGTGAAGGATACCCTCCTGCACATGGCTTCCCGCCCACACCCAATTTGGTTAAACCACCGAAATCATTTCCACAATTCTTTTGAAAACCAAAACCAAGAGCTAACTTTGAGTGACATTGCCAGCATGTCCATGACCGTGGACACGGCTATTCGAATAGATTTACACTCTGCAGAGGTTGTACACTTTACCCACATGACCTGAATTCTCTAGTTTGCTTGGCATCCGTCGATACCACCTCACACTTCCTTTGGTGAGAGGTCTAGAGCACATGACAAGGCCTTTACAATGCATTGCTTCACCGCAGTCCACCCCCATTAAGGTTTCGCAGATCCCCCCTTTGGATAGAAACCCGCCGGGTTAATGGGGTGCCCCCTCTTATGCCGGGTGGGATTACAACTAGTCATAACATGACAAAAACCACCGCATCCACAGGATGAACCACGATAGAGCTTTGCAAATTAGTTAGCCAAGTCCCACACCCCACACTGGAGACATGTGGTTGCACAATTTTGGCATAGCCCATTATAGGCTTACCAAGTGGTGTCTCAAAGACCGGTCCTTAACCGACTTGGGCGACAAACCTCAACCCTGGGGTGTCGGATCACACGACCCCCCGTGCATAGACATGCACCAACTAAACAACCAGCTTCGCCCAAGTCAAAACTATTTTTCATTCACTTTGCTTTGCAATTCTCCATGGCACACCAATGCCAAGGCCGAGTACAACATCCATAACACACCAATGTCATGGTCGAAATCTCCATGGCACACCAATGCCACGGCCCAAATAATTTGATTAAGAGATAGTTTTGGTCAAAACTCCCAAATCAAGATTTTGGTCTAAGCATTACTAAGCATTTCATTTTTCAAGAGCTACGGGTCCTCACTATTGCAAGAACCAGATTTATCTAAGGTGACAATGGGGTTGATTCAACATGGATAGAGGTCATACCAAGCAGTAGGCATAACTACGAATTTAAAGGTAGGCATTGAAATACCTTTGTGAATTAAGCATGCATACAACTTTTGAAAACGACATAAGTAATTTGAAGTATTGGGTGCAACACGATCAAGAGTGTAACTTGCCTTGCTCAAAATCTTGAGCTGCTCCCTCTCCCTCGCTGAACTCTGGCTCCCCACGGTCTTGACAATCTACACGTGAAAAACCAAATATTCAAATGAAGCTCAAGCAAGATCCAAAGAACTCCAAATAAACTCAAATATAAAACCAACAGAGAGGTTGGAAGGTCAAGAGGAGGCCCAAGGAGCTCGCTGGAGAGGTCTAGGACTCAAGAGGGGATGATCAAGGACTTGTTGGAGGAGGTCTAAGGTATGCTCGGTTGAGACAGAGGGGAGAAATGGAGAAGAAAATGAGAAAGGGGGGCTTCCCAAACTATATATAGTGGAAGCCAATGCACATGACCCAGGATAGGGTCAACAAGAGTTGGTAAATAGGACGATGGGAGTAGGCAAGGAATGTGACAATTGGTATGACATGAGTACTGCAAAGGTAGGAGCATTTAATGTGATACAACATGCATTAAATGTGGTGAAGACTTCCTTGCCCAAGGACTCAGTCAAAGGTAAAGAAAACTGGGTGTGTGACTGCCCAGTGGGGCAGCCAAGACCCGCAGAGGAGGTCCTGCAAAGACATTAAGGAGGTCTTGCAGTGAACAAGGGGAGATCCTCACCCACCGGGGAGGTCCTGACGGTTGGATCTCCAAAGGGGAGGTCCAAACGGCCAAGATTAAGCGCACCAGAGGAGGTCCGCAAGGGCAAGGAGGAGGTCCTCACCCGCAAGGGAGGTCCTGACGGTTGGATCTCCAAAGGGGAGGTCCAACGGTCAAGATTAAGCGCACTAGAGGAGGTCCGCAAGGGCAAGGAGGAGGTCCTCACCCGCAAGGGAGGTCTAGAACCGTAGGATCAAAACCAGGGGAGGTCTGAATGGTTAGGATTTCCAAGGGGAGGTCCTAACGATCGGATCTGCCAAAGAGGGAGGTTTGGACGGCCAAGATTTCCAAGGGGGAGGTCTTAACGGTCCAGATATGCAAGGAGGAGGTCTGGGCGGTTGGATTTCGATCGGACCGTCCAAAATGGTTGGAACGTTCGGACCGCCCGAACGCCACAACATATCGGACCGTCCAATGAAGATCTAAGGGTTCAGCGAAGGTGGGACGTTCGGACCATCCGAATGTCCGACCAAGATCAAACCGTCCAATGCAAATCGGACGACTCACATTCGATAGGGGTGGAAACAGATAGGGAGGAGATCCTGGAGGACCTGGGGAGGTCCGGTAGGATACAGGGAGGTCCAATAAAGGTAAGGGGAGGTCCTAGAGGACATGGGGAGGTCCTGAAGGACACGGGGAGGTCAAATAAAAGTAAGGGGAGGTCCTAGAGGACATGGAGATGTCCTGAAGGACACGGGGAGGTCAAATAAAAGTAAGGGGAGGTCCTAGAGAACATGGGGAGGTCCAAGCATTTGGGAGGTCTAGACCCAAGGAGGTCTGGACCAGAGGAGGACAACACCAAGGAGGTCCAGACCTTTGGATCCAAACAAAGATGAGGTCTGGGCCAGAGGTGGGTAAAAGATGGACAAAGAAGGAAAGACCAACAAAACTCCAACAACTCAACAAACCAACAAGGAACTTTAGTTGAAGTTTGAGTTAGTCAACTTAAATCCATTATGAAATTTCAGGTTAAGCTTTGAATTCTCATCAAAACAAAGTGGTTCTTTTTATTTTGAAAATTTTTCAAAAAGACTCTGAAAATCAGGGCGTCACATACCAGCACATTAACGCCCGCGCCATATGGTGCGGGTTATCTTCTAGTTGTAGTTAATCCCAACACATTTGTATGGCCAAATCTTGACATTGAAATATCCAAACCTTGTCACCTTAGAAAAATCTACTTGATGCAATAGAATGAACTAGAATATTTTGGGAAAAAATAAACTTAGTCATCCTTAGATATGAAATATTTGATTTTGGAATGTACAACAAAAAATCAAAATATGGTTTAAATTGTATTCATAACATTTGTGTGCCATGGAAGTTTGTAAATGATTTGAAAAAATGAAATAAAATCAAAAACTAGTTTGTACTTGAGCGAAATGGGTAGTTGGTGGGTGCAGGTTTATGCACGAGCTCAATTCAGTGAATGGTTGAGGTCCAGATGTTATTTTGGAAGTTGTCCAGTCAATTAAGAACCAATCTGCGAGCTGTGGATTATTAAGACATTCCTTACTACCACATGTCTGGTCTAGGATAGACCAGTCTAATTAATTTGTATAGTTCCATTGTTAGTTGTGCCATGTTGATGTGTAGGTGTCAGAATGACCTACTTTTTTATATATTCCCACATGGCACAAGAGGGGTCTTCCGGCGGATGGTTTAGTCCAAAGGAATAGCGGACATAGCTACTTTAGAATGACGCATTGTAAAGATGATTTTTTTTAATATATAATCTAGTTTTTTTCGGAAATACAGTAATAATACTATTTTTTTATTTTACAGAAATAATCATATGCTGCTCAACCGTTGAGCGAGTAGCCCAAGTCACTCAATGGTTGAGTGACTTGACACTTGTTGCCCAATGGTGTACATGTATGCCCTGCTAGCTGAGCGACATGTACGCTACGACCAACCGTTAAGCGACAAGTGTCCAAGTCGCTCAACCGTTGAGCTACTTGGGCCAAGTCGCTCAACCGTTGAACTACTTGGACACTTGTCGCTCAACCGTTGAGCGACTTAGACTAGTCGTCCAACGGTTGAGCGACAGATGATTATTCCTGTAAAATAAAAAAGTAGTATTATTACTGTATTTTAGAATAAAAACTAGATTATTTTAAAAAAAATTCTTGTAAAGGCATTTTGATAATGACTTAGTCGCACACCTACGGAAGTATGTCAGAAAGGTATTAAAAGTTGATTATCTATTGTGGGTAAAGTTGTACAACCTCTACAGAGTGTCAAACTATTTGAATAGTCGTGTCCATAGTCATGGACATGCTGAGCAAAGCCTTTCGTGGATTAGCCTTTGGTTTTATTTTCAAAATGATTTATAAAACAGTTTATGACATGGATGGGTGTCCATGAGAAAATTGTGGGTTGAAGCCCAGGGTTGGTGCCTGTGTGTAAGTTAGTGTTAGGTTGGTGCCTACACTAGCTTTATTAATTCAATTAAAACTCAATTTTTAGATATTGTAAAACTTGAGCTTTTAAACTTAGCTATTGTATTTAAAATGTCAAAATGTTGCTTTGGACAAAAAAAAATCCTATAAGCCTTCCTTTGATAATATCCATGTATGCATTAACTCTGTTATGGATGTAACTTGCGGAGTACATTTTTGTACTCACCATTGCTTAATAAAATATTATTCAGAGGAAGATGACTTCACAATTGCTGAGGATATCGACAACTAGGCCGCTACCCTAGTTGATTGCCTGTTTTTGATTAGCTTGGTTCTACTACTTCTTCTTCGTCTTCTGCTATATTCTTTATTGTTGGCTTGTAAGCCTTTCTTGTAATAAACTTTGATATTTATTAATAAAATTGTACGAATTATGGATGTTACCATATTTGTTTACTTTCTACACTAGCTATTGTTCCAGAGACTAGTGTAGAATATACAGAGGATTTGGAGGTGTTACTCTCGGGTCCAACAGGTCGCCACCTCCACGTCCGCCATGTTGACCTCCATAGTGCTCGCCTCGAGTGGGGCGGTCAGGTGAGGTCACCGAGCCTCCATACAGACTGGCGACCTCTCCTTCGTATTGTTCATTTCTCGTAGGGAAATACTTTAAGGTATGCTCGGGCTACCTGCAAATGGAGCACTTCTTCGTACGATGTCCGACTTCTGATTCGTCCTTGTTGTTCCTGATACATCACCTCTACCAATGGCCAACCGTTCCCTTTAGCTTATCAATGTCAGCGGCCCATATCTGCTGCTCCCAGGTAGGATTGCTTGTGAAATGTCCAACCACGCCGTAACCAAATAACTCTGCACTCCAGGTTAGCATCACTTCTTCCTTGGTGAAATATTCAAAAAGGTATTGGCTAGGATGCTACACCAACTTCAAACATGCGGTCATCACATGTGAGCATAGACTATGTAGAAGAAGTAGCTTGTTTCAAGTGCAACTACAACGAGCATGGCCAAGTGTGCACTCATGGATGATCCTCTCATGGATCGTTCTATGGCGTCATTTCTCCCTACAAAGTACCTCAAAATGAAGCTCCCTTGTATCCATCTTGAATGCACTGTGCATCTCACCCTTCTTGCTCTTCTCCTCCATGTACTTGGTGATCATGGTAGAGTATAGTAGTCTATCATTTGTCATGGAGAGAAACACAATGTTGCTTCGATCAACAAAGTATTTTGTGGTACCATACAGAACTGCCTCCACAATATCAACCAAAGGGAGGCACCTCGCTCCGCATACGACCCAATTGTACACCTCAACTAAATTCGTTGTCATGGCACTATATCGAGCACCATCTTGATCATGTAGCAATAACCACTTCACCTTAGGCTTGTGCTCAATCCAGCCCTAGAAGCACTTCACCTGCCTGTCGGTCTTTCTCGCCACACTGGGACTATCTGTGGGTAATTGGGCAATGACTCGAGGAGATTTTCAATGCTTGTGGCGGGCTTCTTCGCTGCCTCCCTTATATGCATCCTCGCCCGCTCATCTAGAGTTTTCTAGAGAGCATCAATCATTCTCTGTTGGTTCTAGTTGCATAGCCGCTTGAAAAGCTTCATTAAGTCCTGTCGACGATCGAGTCGCCGATCTTACGAAATAAAAGAGGAAAATGACACGATATTTCCTGTGAGAGAATGAGGCCTCTCTTTATTGATATGAACTGGATTTACAGGGGTGTCTATGACCAAGCTATGAACTAATCCTAATTACACTAAGAATGCTCGCTAATCAATCAGACTTAAAGAACAAGTCTCAGGCTGATTGTGTTGCTCTTGATCTGATGTCGCTGTCTTGCTTGTCTCAGATCTGTTCGCCTTTGGTCTTCTACGTTCCATCTTTAAATAACTTCTAAAGAGATGGCATTTTCTTCTGGAGAAGGTGTCCCTTGTGAAGCGTTGTGACCGGTCGGAGCGAGGCGTCAGTTGATAAAGTATCAACTGTTCTGCGGTTAAGTGTCTGTGAGACACTCAACCGCAAGTTAGTTACTGTTAGTGTCTTAGGATTATATAGCGTCGTGTGGCATGGAGTACACAGCACGTGTTCCATTCATCACGAGGTAAAGAATATACTTGGAATTATATTAGATATTGGTCCATAACCTTTCCGAGCAGCTACCTGGTCGGAGACTAGGCACATGACCTTTTTCGACCAGGGTACCCATTATGTAACCTCTGTAATCCTCACGACTAGTGAGGTCATTAGCCTTAGGGGTTACAACCATGAAGACGTATGGTCTTTTATTAGGTATTAAATAATACCTAGAGGTTTTAATCCTCGTCGGCTAGCCCCCGAACTTTAAATGAACAGGTCATGTGAACACTTTTCGATGAAGTCGTATCGGGCAGACCCTATTTAATGTCGTGACATACGAAGTGGTCTGTGTTCACTTTAAAGTTGAGAACCTGCCTTGGGAACCTAAGAGTTTTTCTGTCCGTTGGACAAAAAAGGCTTTTGTCCATTGGACTTTTTAGATAACTCCTGTTTGTAGTTAAAGATCTGAAGCTATAAAATCCCATTATTGGGCTCTAGAGCTTTTACGCTTTCAGATCTTCCCTCAATCCCTTTCAGTTTCTTGCTAAAAAACCTTTCTGACCTCTTATTGTTCTTCCGACCACAAAGCCTCCTCCGACCACTGCTCATCCCTTTGAGAATTTCCACCATGTCGGATCAAATCACAAAGTGGATGGTTTCGGAGCTAAGTGAAAAGAAGCTTGAAGCGCTGGAGAAGATCGGGATGCTGCCGGACAAGAATCTGATCAAGTGGAGGTCATCGGCCGGAGAACACTTTCCGAGCCGCGAAGATGGAGAAATCCCCTTTTTCTCGCCTACATCGAATGCGGGCTGAGGCTGCTGGCGCACAAATTCCTCCTCCGCGTTCTAGAATACTACGATGTGGAGTTGGTGAATTTGGCCCCTAATTCCATCGCCAACATTAGTATTTTTATCTACCTATGTTAGGCGTACCTGGGAGTGCGTCCAAACTTGAAGCTCTTTAGGTATTTCTATCGGATGGCGATGTCAAGAAGATCCACGGTGGCTCCTGGAGAATGCACGCTGCGCCTTCACGACGGGAAGGCCGATGAGTACATCGAAATGTACTCAAAGTCCTCGTGGTCGTCATGGAAAAAGAACTGCTTTTACATGACGGTTACGAGGGATGATGGCCTCTACTTCGCCGGACTTAGGGCGAACGAGAATTCCAAATGGAGAAAAACCGTGAAGCGGGTGTAACACCCTGGCCCAAAATCCGCTCAATGCCCAGCCCACCGTGGGGCGGACCCGCGCACACATAGCACCCTACTTACACTTTCGTCCTCGCTTCGTGTAAAAGGGTTAACCTGGAGGTGCTATGTTTGGATCCAACAGGCATTATATACTAGTACAACTCACTTTAGACAAGCAATGTGGGACTAATCCCACCACACAACTCCTCATGGGCCACATGGGCCGCATACGAGTAGGCCGAGGTATTACAGAGGGCAGGGGTGGTCGGAAGATGGGTGGATGCCATCCAAGATCTGAGGATCAAGGGCTTGACTTCCTAGCATGTGGTTAGAGATTTCACCAAACGCCAAATTAGTCCTTTGAAGCTCTGGACTCAATCCCTGCTCTGGTCTATTGGTCGTGATGAAGCTATCATAGACTCACGAGATGGTAAGTCTTCAAAGAAGCTCTGACCAGTATGACTTATTATTTGATTATCGTAAAACCTTAAAATTTGCTCTATCTCCCTCTTTTTTAAAGCCCTTTCTTCTGAGGAAATCAAAGAGCGGATCAGGATGATCTGCGCCGGGGAGCCTGGTGAGAAGGCTGCATTCCCTGATATCTTGGTAATAGTCTCTGTTGAAGAGAGACTGCCAAGACTTAAGGTAGATAATCAATTGTCCTTTATCACGTATACATATTCTTCAATCAATTTATTTATCACGTCATACAATCTAGTGAGGATCATAATCCTACCATGGTTTCGACCGAATTATGCCCAGAAGCACTGGAAGAAGATGATTCTCCCAAGGTAATAGAGCATTTAAAAGAAGAATATATATACTTTAGATAGAAAATTTCATAACCTAACTAGACTTGTTTTCTGATTTAGGTGGAAAAGATGAAGGCAGTGAGAGCAGTAGTCATGAAGTCGAGAACTCCAGTTGGTCGTTCACGACCCAACAGTTATTCTTGAAACAAGCGATCTGGAGGTTGATGAAACCACCCCCTCCGACCCAATGGTGAGGAATGCTACCCTCGATCAGTTGGTCGAGGATATTGCTTCCGACCTAATGTTGGAGGATGTGTGGGGGGGGGGGGTTTAACCAACCCTGCCGGTTCAGAACCGGTGAAATTGGTTAAAAAGAAAAGGAAGGCTAGCGGTACAGAATTTACTCTACCACGTTTTAAAGTCAAAACCAAAAAATCAACTAGGTATGTACAAATAAAAAGGTCGTATGAATGCATACCTTTAATAGTTTGATTTGGAGTCTTGAGCTTTCCTTCTTCGTTTTGTATAGGTCTTCTGGCGTTCCGGTCATTTCCGACCAGAATCTTCCTGAGGACCAGGCACCCGTGGAAGTCCTCGTCCAAAGCACTTCCTAGGACAGGGTTCCTGAGGATAAAGTGGTTGAAGAAGCCCCCGAGCAGGTGTCAATGCCAACGATTGAGTTGGATCCAGTGGTGGTTCTAACTCCTTCTGCGAAGGTAGATGCCCCTAAAGGCCCTCAACAGGTTCCGACCACTGTTGGTAATCCCTCTCATCCTAACAATTTCCCTTTTCGCCCCCGATTTATCGAGGATAAGGAGCTTGACGAGGCATGGGGAAGAATATCGGACTGTCAAAGCAAGATAGGTCCTGATATTATTTTTGCCGATTATAACGACGTGGCAATTCGGGTAAGTATCTACGACCAGTTCCATAGTTTCTCTTTAAAAAGTTTACAGGAAACTTAAAAAGGAAAATGCTATTTGTGTAGCACATGGTCGAGAATTTTGCTGTGGTCGGAGGACTGACCCAGCGAATTAAGCACTTGGAGCAAAAACACTCTGAATTGGAAAGTTAGAGCTTTCCTCTTAACCTTTTTCCTTCTTCAATACTTTGCTCTTCTCTAATTATTCTCCCTTATCATATTCGATAGATTTGGAGAAAATAAAAGAAGAGGTTGTGGCTGATAAAGCCAAAATAACCCAGCTTGAGGAAGAGAATCAGGCCAAGGACCGGTCGATTGCAGAGGCAACGAGACTCTTAACAAGAAAATTGAAGGTAATAGGTCGTAGAGTTGACTTATTATCCTCTTTCAATCATGTTGTACTTACTGTTTGTTTTACTCTTAAGCGTTGAATAGAGCAAAGAAGGCTCTGGATTTTGAGCAGGGTAAAGAGGCGACTCTTGTGCAAAATCTTGATGAAAAGATTCCTGCTTTAAACAAGATGAACTTTGATATGGGATCAGGATCAAGTGTGCCTGACTTAAGAGATCCAATAGAGAAAATGAACTACTTGGGCCAACTTCTAAAAGATCTCAGTGTTTTGCTCAAGACTACTCGAGAGAATTATGCCAGACTATGAAAGAAGGCATTGCCAATGGAGTTAGTTTTGTGCTGGCAAAACTGAAGGCTTCCGACCCCTCCATTAATCTCCAAGCCGTTGAAGACGACTTTAACTGCCTGCCCGATGAGGCAACCGAGTTTATAAAGGAACTAAGACCACTTGGAGACAAAGTTGTAGAGGAAATGGAAGTCGGATCTCCATCAAGTAGTAATTAGTCTAGAGACATTCTGGAGTAGGACATTGTAATATAAGAATTATAAAATGTATAAAATGGATTAACTACCATTTCAAAAACGTGCCATCCACACACAAGATCAGACGATAATGCAAGACTGTATTGATGCGTGCACCAAAACTGAAGAAAGCTCACTTCAGTACCCTCTTCCAGGCAAACCACGGATGTGTGGAATTGAGAATGTCGACATGAGTACCGGGATTCCTATCCTGTATGACTCGAACTTGACCAGGCAGTGTAACATCCCAAAGTTATTTTAATAAAATTAATTAAAACAATTCATTAAAAAATTAAAGTTGTTATTTTATTAGATTTTCTAAAATTTTAAAAGAGTTTTGTTGAATTTCCTGGATTTGAGAGTTAAAAGGAAAAAATTATTTAATTTCCTTGGATTTTCGAGAGTTTAAAAAGGCTTTTCCCTATTGTTTTGAAGTTAAAAATAATTTATGTGCAAAAAGAAAAACCAAATTTAAGTTAGAAATAATTTCATTAAGTTCTAAATAATTCAGGGAGTTTCTATGAATTTTTCCAGAATTTTTGAACTCTATTGACTATTTTCCAAAAGTCCTTTTGGTTTCTTTTAATTTCTGAAAATCAGAAATCATCAAAAACTCCCAAAATCCCCTCAGACCGAAACCCTTTCACTCTGGCCCATTTCCTTCTTTTTCCTGCCTAACCCACCTCTTCCTGCATTCTCTGAAGCAGGCCGCCACCCAACCCACTTCGCGCACTGCCCGTCCCCACCCCCCCCTCTCTCTATCGCTGACTACTCGAGCCCACCTGTCGCGCGTCTTCTTCTTCTTCTCCTGACACCTTTCGCTGTTGCCATTAGCGCCCGCATGAGCTCATTAAATGTTGCTCGTTTATTCCCCTTTCTTGCGCACAATCAAAGGCAATTAAATCCCCGCTGTCACCGCAATCCATTCTGATCGTTTTCCCTCTTCTTTATGTGTGTTTACACTGTGACTGCGCAATGGATGCCACAACCCTCGCTAGAAGATCTCCCTGTCCCATGCTCCCCTTGCCCTATAAATATGAGCCCCGAGTGCCCCCCATCTCACTCATCCATCCAGCACGAGCTCATTCCCTCTCACCCTTCCTCCTTGCTGCAATCAAAGCTTTTCGCCGCTGACAACTGAGCTCTTCCGCCGCTGTTTCCACCACCATCGAAGGGTCTCTGGCTACATCATCCAGACCACTAGCTACACCACTCCATGTTCTACACCATGCGCTCCTGGCCTTCGCTGGAGAGTCGTCGAAGCACCATCACCGCCACGAGCTCGAACCCGCCGCCGCCTCCGTCCTAGCGGCCAGCCATCCTTACGCACCCAGTCGCCACGATGGTGAGCATCATACTACCCAACCTTTCCTCTCTCTTTTGCTCCCATCACTGTCCAACGCTGCATCACCATTTGTCGGAACCGTCGGTTCCCGTGTGCCACCGCCGCAACCATCCCACCTCACCGCCAGGTGGCCGCCACGCACACACCCCGTCAGGCCAAGTCAAGCCACCTCGGCCCCTCTGCCCCAGTCATACACCCACGTGAAAGCCTGTGTGACAAACCCACACTGTTCCGCACACCCAATCCATCGTGGACTGGTGCATCCTTATGGACACGATACATAGACTGAGGGCCCATATGCCAGCGACTTAAAGGAATTTTCTTTAGAAAATAATTTAGCAGAAATTCATTTATCCTCTCTGATGCCATGCTGATGCAATAAATGGACTTTCCATTAGAAAAATAATTCACGAAAATCATAAAATTATTTTTTATCATTTCATGTGAAAATCAAACTTCTGAGGACTCGTTCTCCTCTGTCCGAGCTCTGATTCCAGTGATTCAAATTTATAAATTCATATAAAATCCTAATGTAGCTAAATATACAAAAAATATTTAATTTAAAGTTTATTTGAATTTAGCCTATTTTCATGTATAGATTTCAACGTGTCCCAAGAGCCAGATTTTTACGCCATTTCAGAACAACAATTAATTGAGCAAGGAAAGTTACATCCTTTGACCATATTTGGTCCCAATAATTTAAATTGTTTAAATTCTATTTTAAATTATTACTGCATGCTTATTTGTATTCAATTTAATTTAAATTCCTTTTTTTTTAAATGGTAGTTAATCCTAATACATTTGTATAGCCAATTTTGATATTGAAATATCCATACCTTGTCACCTTAGATAATATCTAGTTAATCCTAATACATTTGTATAGCCAATTTTGACATTGAAATATCCATACCTTGTCACCTTAGATAATATCTAGTTGGTACAATAGTACGAATTAGAACATTTTGAAAAAAAAAAAGCTTAGTCATGCTTAGACCTAAAATATTTGATTAGGGAATTCATAGCAAAATAAATAAAAAGTGGTTTAAATTGTATCCATAGTATTGGCGTGCCATGGAAGTGTATAAATGACTTTGAAAAATGAAATAAAAACAAAAACTGGTTTAGACTAGGGCGAAATAGATAGTAGGTTGGTGCAAGTTTATGCACGGGATCGATTGGGTAAATGGTCGAGGCCTAGGGGTTATTTTTTGAAGTCACCCAAGTTAGTTACATCTTGCAAAGCTCCTCTGTACTACCACAAGTCTAGAATGGGACAGGTTGGGCTAAATAATTTGTAAAGTTCTACTGTTAGTTGTGCCATTTTGATGTGCGGATGTCGATTAGACAGTATTCTCACTTGGGGGCTTCCAGCGGGTGGTTAGCCAAATGGAAGTGATATCTTAGCGGTCATAACTACTTTGGGTTAGCGCATTGTAAACCCTCGTGATAATTATTTAGTCGCACACCTATGAAAGTGTGTGAAACGGACATTATAAGATGATTATCTCTTGTGGGTAAAGTTGTACACGAAGGGGTACGATAGGCCTACGATAGCTGGCAATTCAAAAATTATACCACGTAAACCAAGATGCCATGCAAGCAAGAGATCATAGATCATTACTACTATACGCGTAGTGCAGCAGAAGAAGAGTTGGAGTAGCCTGATCCAGCGAAGAGCGCATCGATGAAGTGGTCGTAGTCGATCGTCCAATGTTCTCGGAGCCAATCGTCTCCTCCAGCAACCTATCACATTCCTTGCGAAGTTGTGGATCGTCCTTGAGCACAATAGCAACCACAGCAGTGCCTCTATGGTATCCACATGTCCAGAGATGGAACACCGTACGCCGGTGTGCTAGCACCAACTCGCACGATAGGGCTCTTGAGAAGATGGCGGCTATAGTTTCGAGGGAGCAACTCACGTTCTGTCACTTTTTTACCAATAGCCTCATGCATCCCCTTATAAAGAGCCCATGACGGATCCTATCTGAACTCGTTTGTTCCAACCTGTTAAGTGTGTGACCCTGTAGGTTCATGCATAATCGGTTGTGACTCGAAAACCCTTTTCTGACCACGAGTTGTTAGCAGTTCCTAGCATGATATAACGATTCCCAAATAAACATAAATTATATCGGATGAACTTTAATGCAATATGATCTACAACCAAGTCCTTATCACTTACGACCAACTCGTATCTCCATACAACCAGTTCATATTTAGTCTTGATTAGTTTATAACTCCTTACGACCAGTTTACGACCAGATAGTAATTATGTTCGACCAGTCTACGACCAGCTCGTATCTCCATACGACCAGTCCGTATCTGATCGAATTGAATGACCTGGTCATGTATTCTCCCTTTGCCTCACAATATCTGGTTGAACTCCAGGTGAGATGTTTTGTCATCCATGGACTGTTCAATACATTCTCGATCAAGTGACGGATAATGTCATGTGGTCAACTCTTCGACCACTAGTGGTATGACCATACACTTTCTTTATCCGACCACATCGAGGGGCCCAGAGATATCTCTCCTGTTATATTAGGAGGGGCAAATCTCATATCCGATCAGTCACATCCCTCTGCATGTTTCATAGCATATATGAAAGCTACCTTTATAACTACATAGTTACGAAGTAGTGTTTAGCAACCCCTAAGTGTACTATTACACATGTAGGAAACCATGCTGATCTCAGGTCTAAGGATTATACATCATCATTGCTTGAGACCAACTGATGACACATAAAATCATAACAATCCCAATAGTGTCTCAAGGTGGGTCAATCCAACACCATGTTCTCTAACATATGTTCACATTATTGATTCGATATCCCTATATCCATGACCGGTGAAACATGGTCATCAATCAACACATGTGTTGGTCGATACGTCACTAGTGTTCCGTCCAGTGACGTCCGACTAGGGATACAGTTAGAACGACATCATATAAGTTAAAGAGCTTCACCAACAAGTCACATACTTGTTAATCTTTATAACTAGTGAATCATTCAAGGAACATAATAACATTTATTCTATAACTCATAAATATAGATGTGATACAATTATCTCTATGATTGCCTCTAGAGCATATCACCAACAGTACAACCTCTCAGAGTGTAAAACTATTCGAACAGTTGTGTCCATGGTCATCGAGATGCTGAGCAAATCCACTCAAAGTTAGACTTTGGTTTTCTTTTCAAAATATTTTACAAAATGGTTTATGACATGGATAGGTGTCTATGAGAAAAATTATGGGTTGAAGCCGACACTAAGCTTTATTAATTCATTTAAACTCAATTTTTAGATATTATAAAACTTGAACTTTTTAACTTAGCTATTATATTTAAAATATCAAATATTGCTTTTGTACAAATTACCCTATAAACTTTCCTTTGATAATATCTATGCATACATTAACTCTGTTATGGGTGTAACTTACGGAGTACATTTTTGTTCTCACCCTTGCATAATAAAATATTTTTCAAACAAGGAGGATTTTGCCACTGCTGAGGATCTTGATGACTAGGCCATACCACAGTTGATTGACTGTGGCAGATTTGCTGGGCCCTACTGCTACTTCTTCTTCGTCTTCTGCTATGTTCTTTTTATTGTTGGCTTGTAAGTCATTCTTATAATAAACTCTGATAATTATTAATAAAATTGTGTGAGATGTGGATGTTATCATATTTTTTTACTATGTACACTAGCTACTATTCCAGGGATTAGTGTAGAATACATAGAGAATCTGGGGGTGTTACTCCTGGGTTGGACAGGCAGGTTGTGGTACGAGTCCTCGAACGTATTGAACCTTGCTTCCAATGCCTTCTCCTCTGCCCTCCACGCTTTAGCATAACCGATTATGTAATGAAACATTGACTCTACTACCCAAATGATGGATCGTAGCTCGAAATCCAGGTTATCCGCGATCTCGCCGTACATAACATTCGCAATGAAGCCTGATGATAGGTTCTTGTGGTATTGCATTGATTCAGAGATGAAGCATGTGTGAGATATTACTATAGAGCATTTTCGATAAGTGTCCCACTTAGGCTGGAATGCGTGCACTCGCCAAGGGCATCCATCTATCTCGCACTTCACGTCGTAGCACTTGGGGTTAGACTTCACTACCATGAATATCTACCGCAGTGACAAGGCCTAGAATTTCACCGCTTCCTACACCGCCTCCTTGTATTTGTACATGGCTCCTTGCCTGACCTCGTTCTGGTGGTACTCCCAAGGTACAAGGGATCCTTCATCCACAATGAGGTTGTCGAATTGGTATGTTTTCCACTCAGATGGAACCGCCTGTTGTTCCCCACCATCCTCGTCATACAAACCTTCATCTTCTGACAATGCCTTGTAGTCCCGGTCATAGAGCACCATCCTTTCGACTAAGGCTTCGATCTTCTCACCTTCATTTGCAATTCCACTAGCTTCCCAGGCCAAATGAGCATCCTCGACCTGTCTTCATCAACGAAATCAGCAAATCCCTAACCTTCGGTCGTTGTGTGCATCGTGTTATGGCTGAACTCCCCAACTTCTTCGGCATCACCACCAACTACACCTTGTCCAGCCGCATATGTAGGCAAAGCTTTGACATTTTCCTGGATTAGAAAGACCAAATCCCACCCGCGATCCCTTGCCATGCTTAGGTATGACTGCCATGACCCTATTACCATCGTTGTACTATGTGACATCCCAAATGTATAATTAAGGTTATTCAAGCATAATTATATGTGTAGAAATTAAAACTTTTTCTCACATCTTGAAAAACCCTAAAATCTCATGTGGTTCTTGTCCAAGAGTTGTGTAATCTAAAAACACAAAGCTCTTGTTGACCAAAAGTCAAATTCATTTTCCATCCATCTTAAATCTTGTGCCAATCAATTGGAAATATTTTCCCTTGGTCCAAAAACTGATGTGGGACCCCTCTGAAAAATATCATGAGTTATAACACTTGTTGATAATTTTTGGAGGCAAAACAATCCTTTAAACAACCTTCATGAATTTCCTGAGAAAAATGCAGTGCATAATAACCTCTGAAAATTTTATGCAAGGTTAAGCTCATTGTCAGACAAGCTCTGTAAAAATTTCATGAATTTTGGAGTTGAAATGCTATCCCAAACAATTCTGTTAAGTCTCATTTGTTAGAAACTAAATTTAAAAGCCTACATCTGTTCCTTGGGCTAGCCATGTTCAAGCTGGTCCAGCCCAACCATGTCTGCACCTCGTGAGACCTCATCTCCACCTTGATCGGTCGTGGTGTTGGATCTACATCCAACCGCCACGACCTCCTCTCAGTCAACACTGCAAGGACCTCCCAACCTTGTCTGGTCATAGCCCTTGGATTAACATCCAACAAGCCTCGACCTCCTGGCTATCAAACCTCCAAAACCACCTTCCACCTTGTTGAGGTCTTGGCCCTTGGATTCAAGATCCACGGCCACGACCTCCCCTCCTTGTTAAGCTAAGCAAACATCCCACCTACATGAGGTCACGGCCGTTGGATCAAAGATCCACGGTCATGACCTCCACGTGTGTCAAACCTCAAAGTCTACATCCCACCTTGATGAGGTCACAGCCATTGGATCAAAAATCCATGGTCACGACCTCCTCCTCTCAATCTAACTAACAGACCTCCCTTTTAGCTATTTGTTGAGGTCGTGGAGTTGGATTCAGATCCAAAGGCCACGACCTCCTCTGAAAAACATCACGGCAAGGTCCTCCGCCTTGGTGAGGTCGTAGCCCTTAGATCTAAATCTAAAGGCCATGACCTCCCTTGTGCGTTGCGCAAGCTCGGGACCTCCACCTCTTTTGATCGTAGCCCTTAGATCTAAATCTAAAGGTCTGACCTCCCTTGCACATGCGCATCATATCGAGACCTCCCGGTCATTGTGTGCCCTTGGATTTAAATCCAAAGGCCATGACCTCCCCTCATGTCTTTTTGATCGCGTGCTGTTAAGTCCTCCTTTGGAGGTCCGCACCGTTGGATGGAGATCAACGCTTTGGACCTCTGTCCCTTTTCCTCACGTGCGTTTTCGCGATTAATGAAATCGGAGGGCCACGACCTCCCCACCCTTGATCGTGTGGTGGGACCTCCTCCCGGCCACTTAAAACATCTTGGTTCAAAAATTGGATCCGATGGTTAGGACCTCTCCCGGGTCTTATCCAGCGGTCACCAAGACCTCCTGTTCTTCTCCTTCCTCTGCGCGCATGCGGCTCTGGCAGATGCATTAATCGTGTCGACCTTGGGGTACATTATAATGACTCTTTGCTGACCGCATTTAATCTTGTCGACTTCGCCTCATTAGTCATTTCGGCCTTTGTCACCTTGTCAACCTTTATGTCTTGTCCACCCCATTGACCAACCCGTGGGCTAAGCTCACCATGGAGCTTAGCCCCACTCCTAACCTTCACCTCGGTCTATAAGTCACCCACAGGAATCCTCCTTGGCTTCCTTTGCACACAATTGACCTCGGTCTTGCACTTGTGCGTGGTTGAGCTCCTCATCCCAAACTCACCTCCCATCTTGGCTGCCATTGTTGATGTCCTTGGAGCTCCTCGGTGAGACAAGGGTTCGATGGCTCCCTCCTTCAAACCTTGCTCACTTTTGCTCCTCGAAAACCTCTTGGAAGTTAACCCTAACTTGAATTGTTTGGGCATTTTTCAGAGATGGACAAAGTCGAGCTTGAGGCTGGTGCCTTGGGGCGTGAAGCTTCACTTGCCTTCCCCAACTCGGTCATCACCTCCACGACCTCCCGGCACCTTAGGACCTCCGGTACACCTCCTGTTAGTCCTTTAGATCTTGGCACCCGCTGAATGCATGTTGCGGAGCTTAAGTTTTAGCTGCGCTTGATTGTCGCGCGGAGCTCCATTTTGCATTTTCGTATTTTGGCCGTCTTGGGTTGTGTTTGTCCTCTCCGGCTCGCCGGCGATTAAAACGTCGTCGCCGTCGAGAATGAGTCCATGGTGTGCGCAACACTATTGCGCTGCAGGGATGTCCTTAGTTCTCGCCGGCGAGGTCTACATCGCCGGCGATGACCAAATCTTTGAGCTCGGGTCTTTGTCGGACACGGCGGCACCGTTGTCGTTTTAGGGCGAGATTTGCCGTGTTTAATCACGGTCATCAATTGCTCAATCTTGCAATCATTGGTTGGGTCCTGATGTTCTTAAATCCACCATTTATTGTCGTGATTAAGACCTCCAGCGGACCTCCTTGTGTCCATGGCGCATTAACCTCTTGTCCAAGCGCGTGCGTGCGCAAGCACGTGGTTGTGAGCTCGGGATGTCGGACCTCCTCCAAGGAAATCTGGAGCGCCCAAGACCTCCCTTGCATGTCGTAGCCGTCGAGACCTCCCTAAGTGCAGTGATGTTAGATCTATCGCTTAGGACCTCCTCGAGGTCATCTCACCGTTGAGACCTCCCTTTAGATCTGGTCCGTTCAGGACCTCCTTTCGTGTTGTGGTCCGTTGGATCTCCCATCTCGGCCACGACCTCCCCTCACCTCGCGCATGTGAGTTGCTAAGTGGTCCAGGACCTCTGGACTTCACGTCTTGGCGTGTGTGATGTTCTCTGGGAGGTCTTGAGCCGTTGGAGTGCGAGATCGTGGCTCACGTCCTCCCATACCCTTGTGAGTTTTAGAAATTCGGTGAAGTCTTAGTTATAGACTGAAATAAGGTATAGACTTTAGAATTTCATATCTTCTTCGTTTTAAATCCTTTTGAGGTCATTCAAATTGTGTTAGCTCTGTCTTGAACTTAACTTTAATCCAAAAATGATTGTAAGTTGAGTTCAGCTCAGAGCTGCTTAGCCACTAGGTTTTAAAACTCCTTTGAATATACACTCAAAATTTATGTTTAACTTGTAAAACCCATAACTAATGCTCTGTAGGTTATTTGTGAGTAAACCCAATTTTGTTAGCTTCCTCTAATAATGAACTCACTGTGAGAATTAGTTCGAGCATGTTGCTGTTATAGAAATGAGGACTTGTGCATTATAATTTTGTTCAAGTTCTTGTTTTTGAAAAATTATATAAAGTGCATAATAGCTCCAAATGAGATGAACTCAATTGTGTTATTCATCTCATGAGGTGCTGGTTTTACAATAAAAATATCAGCCTCACCACTTTTCTAGAAAATGTTGCCTCATAATTAAATTAGTGAATAGTGCAGTTTGGTAATTTTTAGGGCTGAGCAGAATTGTTTTGCTCATATCTTTTGCATTGAGAATCCAAATCCATTGGTTCTTGTTGCAAAATTTCCTAAAAATCATCCTTGCTGCTGTAGAAAATTCAGGGTATTTGGAGTTCGTTTGCTGTGCTATCTTTGTTGCCTTTAAATCGTTCTTATCGGTTCTTTATCGTTTTTCCGTTAGGTTTCGACATTTGTGGTGATCCCGAGAGCGACCCTCTGCCACAATTCGAGCAACAGCAACAAGGCAAGCAGTTTGACCATTTCCCATCATGTCCCATTACTTTAGAGCTTAATACTTTGTTTTACTTCTATGTATGCATGCTACTTTGTGTTAAATGTCGTTAGTAATCCTATAGTCGCATAATCTGTAGGAATTCTTTATCCTCTACTACCAATGAGCCTAGGTTATTCGCTGTGGTTTGAGCTCGTTGGATGAGCTCTTATCACTTAGTAGTTGCGTTTCCTCTTGCTTAGACATGCTTAGCTATCGGTAGTATTGGGCGATCATCGACTTAGTCGATGATCTTGATCACTCAAAATGTTTATTACTCCTATATGTCCAGCACTTGTGCTTTGATTAATTGTAAAATCAAAAGCTGAAAATAAAAGATTGATTTAGACTTGGGCATATTGGATGGATGGTGCGGTTTTGGAATGTGGTGGTATGCTGGGTCCCTAAGGACCGAGTACTTGGGTCACTAAGCCAAGCGCTTTTGCGTACTAACCCGCGAGGGCATATGGAACCCTCTTGACTAAGTACTCTAGGAGGTGTTAATTATGAGCGAGCTCGGTTGGTGTGTTTTCAAAACAAATGTATATGTATAGTGTGGGAGGAGCATTAGCTTCGGGTAGGTCGTCTAATGTCTCCTTCTCCCGTGGGTTGTGCAGCTCGTAATTAGCATTCATCCTTTGGAAAGGTCTCGTAGGACTTAGCCGTGCGGCACACCTTGAAGTGTGTGTAAAGGAAAGGCGATGCGGCGTGTGAGTGCAGTGGTACACCTGCAGGATAAAACTATTGAATAGCCTCGTCCTAGGTTATGGACATGCTTGGTAAGGTCGTTCAAGACTAGTCTCAAACTTTTAATTAAAACTTGATGGGTTGGTATGAATGGATGTTCATGCTATTGTTGTGGTGACTTGGGTTAGTCACTTCGTGATTGTTCTTGTTGTTGTTATTATGTTATTATCGCGTTGTTATTTCAACAATTAAAAATGCTTTGTCAAATTGCTTTCAATCTACTATGTTATTGCAAATGAAACTTGCTTTATGCTAAAATGAGTCCAAAGCCTCATCCACTTAAATCAAGTTTGCATGTAGCTAAATTATAGTTCTGTTATCTTACGTCGGTCTTGCGAGTACAATAAACAAGTTATTGTACTCATTTGCTTTGCTTAACAACTTTGTTGCAGAGGAGGTAGAGCCCAAAGGGCTTTACTTTTCTTGTTGTCTGACGGTGGTTGGGAGAGCGACTAGCTTGGCGGTCGGTCGATTGCCTTGTGGGCTAAAGGCACCTTGGTTGGCTCTTATTTTGGCCATCTTTATGGCACTTTTGCTTCATTGTTATCTTTTTGTAATTGTTGTTATTGGGCCTAAGGGCCTCTCTTTTGTAATATCTATTCCATATTAATGTTAACTTCTGGTTTGTTGCTTATGTACTATGTGTTGTATGGAATTGATGCATTCTTTTGTTGTGAGGTATGTGTACTGCATTATGGGAAGTATACATCTCTCGAGACCGAGTTTATTTGGTTGATAATACTAGGGTCAATTGGATGACTAAGTATTATGAGCCTGATAAATCCGGGTGCTCACATACTAACTCCCAATGTGTGCCCTGTCGTGCCTAGGTGGTAACGCTGCTCAATTTTAAATCGTGTAAAGCATGGTCCAACTCAAAGGTGTAATACAACCACCGAATCACAACACCCATTGTACGCTACTCCAGTCTATCTACGTATTGCACCATAAAAAAGATCTATACGATTAACGACATATCTAAAACTAAACTATACACACCTAAAAAGTTGTATTACAACAAACTACATTACATAAAAAAAACATCTAAATCTATCTAATCCATTCAATTACAGACCTGCTAGTTTTATTTGCTAACCTACCATGGTTTTGATATTAAATGTAAAGTTACAAAAAAATTACCTGCAAGGTGGACGACTAGCTCTGCCCCTCCCTCTCTCCCCTCCTCCACTACGGATGGACAACGCTTAGCTAGCTCCTCTCCCCCTCTCCCTTCCCTCCACTCTCTTTTTCTGGATTAAAAGTGAGTTTTGGCCGACTTTTTTTGCCTTTGATATGGGAGCTTCTGTCGCCATTCCAAATGGCGACAAGCAGCTGTGAGGTCTCTATCGCCATTTGGATGGCGATTTGCCTCGAAATAGCCATTCCAAATGGCAACAGAGGTATTTAATACTGTTTGGTGGGCGACAGGTCTCATGTCGCCAATCCAACTGGCGACAGAGGCATGTTGTCATTTCAAACGGCGACATAAGCTCATTTTTGTAATTTTATTAAACATGCATTTATTTCTGTAATTCTATTAAAGATATATTATTTTAAAAAAACTGGAGTAGCAGCAGGTCGCGTGTCACTAACTCCCACACCTGGCACCAGTCGCATACCTGAGTACAGTCTTGTTGTCAAGCTGTCTGATGCCAAGTTTTGGGCTGATTTGGTATGTTTTTTGTTTGTAATAGCAAAAGTAGCTCTCGCTCACAGCAATTACAAAAATGGCACCGTGGAATGTTCCTACCGCGCATCCGGTCTGCAGAGTGAAAATAAATTAGTGATGTGCACAGTGCTAAATAGTGATTCGCTACAATGGTAAACAATACACCGTCTGACGTGATGCTCTCCCGGAGCGTGGCATGTCTCCTGTTTTCTTTCTGCCATGGTCCGATAGTATTGTAGGTGACTTACTAGTCTTCTATGGTGTCATATTTGTATTTGTATGCGAGCGAGAATTACTTTTGGTATAACGAATAAAAAAATCTGCCAAATCTGCCAAAACCTCGTCTAATGCGCTTTCGTCAGCCGGAATCTCAGCTCATAAAGAGTAGCATGCTCGGATGCGGAGTTCGAGGCATTTATTGCTTTCCATGTGGTAACACAAAGTTCTTCTTTAGTAATGTTTCCATGGGGAGGGGAATATGGCCCCCTTTGGCCCTTATATGCTTAGATAACTTACGAAAGAAAGGGATAATTCGGTGTTATTTTAGCATGTTAGTGTTATATTCTCAAATCTCTTGTATTAATACTTCCAATACTCCTTTTAAATAATTACTTTGAATACAGCGGCAAAGCATAGAAAAATATGCACATGTACGATACTGTCATAGCCAAAATGTCTCATCCCCTCGTCACCACCTCCCCAGCCAAGAGAGTTGGATAGAAAGAGTAGCTCTAGATGATGCCATGGCAAGACAGCTTGGCGTGTTTGGATCTAGAGATGGGCCGTGCCTTTCGGACCAGCCCAAAGAACGGCACCGTTGACACTAGCCTGAGCACAAGACTTGCACTGTAGCCAGGCTAGGCCGGCATAACCTGAGAGCATGTGCCATGCTTGCGTTCGCATCCCGGCTTGGCATGCTGGCACGGCATAGCCCGATAGCACGACCAGCGATTGAGAAGGTCGAGGCGTGGTGGCAGCTAGAGAGGCCGCGACGGCAGCGCAACTGGAGGCAGGAGCATGTGACGGCGGCTACAGAGGCGGAGGTGGAGGCACGACGTGGCTAAAGAGCACCCCACGACGGCGCAACTAGAGGCAGGAGCACGCGACGATGGTCATGGCGGGCGTGCTTGTGGCGCGAGGCGGTGGCGACGACTCTGGCGGAGGCAAAATGGGTGGTCGGCTAGAGGAAGAAGAAGAAGGAGGGAACGGGAAGAGAAAGAAAGAAAAAAAAGAAAAATAAAGGAAGAAAGGAGGCAGGGATGGAGCTCTGCGGTTAGAGAAACAAAAAGGAAATACGGAAAAAGAAGGAAGAAACGCGAAAAGAAAAAGAAGAAAAGAAAGGAAAAGAGAAAGAAGAGCAAAGAAAAGAGAAGGAAAATGGAAGAAAAAGATTTCTTTTTAATTTTTCATACCAAAACGGCTACACGGGCCGAGCACAGGCGTTGGGCTAACCGTGCCCGACCCAGCAAGATCCAAGATGCCAACATACCGTATTTGGGTCGGCACCCTGACGGACCGGCCAGCATGGCACGGCTTGCACAGTCAAATGGGGTGGCCGTGCGACTCGTGCCAAGCCAACATGGGATTGAATCGTATCGTGCCGGACGGCTCATTTGGGCACCACTATTTGGATCCCTTGCTTTGCCTTGGTCCTGGGCTAGGAAGGCTGGGCAAATTGTTTGGTTCCCCTTGCCATCCTCATCTCCTTTCTTCAGCCTTCCTTCGTCTTCACCCCTTCCCGATCAATTCCATCCGCCGCCACCACAATTTTGAGCATCGCCACTACAGAGCTTCATGCCCCACTGCTACTGAGGTCGTCAACACCGCGTCGAGCCGAGCTTCGTGCCCCACCACCGAGGTCGTCAGCGCCACGCTGAGCTTTGAGCCCTGCCGCCGTCACCGTCGAGCGCGACCGCGCCGCGCTGAGCATCCAGATTCGCCGCCACCGAGCTTCGAGCCCCATCGCCGCCACCACCGAGCACGTTCGCGCCGTGCCGAGCTTCCAAATCCACCGACGCCAAGCTTGTCGAGGTCATCCGTACCTAGCTTTGAGCTCTGCCACCGCCGAACTCACCGAGGTCGTCCACGTTGCTTCGAGCCCTGCCGCCGAGGTCCTCCACGCTGAGATCTCTGCAGCAGCAGGGCAGCCAGAGTTGAGGAGGGACGGAGGTAGCATGAACTCGAGAGAGGAACGATGCGCGGTGAACCTTGCTCGCGCAAGAGAGGCAATTTGGCTTGCCTGGGCGGGAAAGGATTTCCTTGCTCGGACTGGCGAGTTTTCCTGGCAAACCAAAGCTTTTTTTGCTGCTACCAAGCGCCAAAATTAGCCCAACAAGGTGAGGCAGATTTGGGAAGGGATCCAAACATTCATATAGTGATTCTCTGCAATACCACGAAAGATCTGAATCATGTATACTCATTTCACGCTGTAGCAATAGTATTGTAGAAATCAATCTAATGCAATATAATTTGGGCCAAACAATCCAAATTGACCCAACGGAATGGCATTGTAGTTCTGCCATTAATCTTATTACATTTGACATCCTCATATTTGTAAGTTTGTTATAGATTAGCATGGCTGTGGTACACTAATCAATTTTGGACACCGCTTTTTTAGAGGGTACAAGGCAAACACGAACACCCCACTCATACTACCACACACATACAACTACACACGTGTGCAACCCCTTCACGCAATAGGATTTTAGCAGAGGCACTAAGATTTTACGCAACACGGGCACATGCTTTCACACCAAAACGTATTCACATGTGAGTACCCGAATTTTATACGGTGAGGCGCATGAGGTTCAGTCTCCCGGGATGGAAACTGGGTGGGAGAGATGTTTTGTAACATCTCAAAATTTTAATAGTGAATTACTAGTAAATATAATAATTATTTAATATTAATTGGGCCTAATAAGCCGTTAGTAGTGTAATTACTTTTAACCTTAAACCTAGGGCATGTTTGATTTGTTACCAACGTGAACCAAACCAAATTTTGGTAACGCCAATAAAAGTTGGCTATCGTTTGGTTTGCTACCAATATTTGGCAATGCCAAAATAAATTTGATAACACCAACGAAATCTAATGTCATACGTGGACAGTCCGAGGGTGGGAAAATTACTCACCAAAATTTTCGTAATGCCAAAATTTGGCTTGGTCGTAATCCAAACAACGTTTATTTTGCCAAATTTTGACTTTGTTCATTAGGGTCATGAACCAAACATCCCCTAATTAGCTAACCCTATTTAGCCTTGCCCTTTTCTCACGTCTGCATGCATCAAAGCAGGCATCACCTACCTTCGTTCCTTGTCACGTGAGCCCTCACATGCATGGAAGAAGCCATCATCACCCAGTGGTAGAGCTAGAGTCAAAATTAAGGGAGGACTTGGTCATCACCAATCAATACAAGGGCGGACCTACCATTCTGGCAAGCTCTGGCACTGGTCCGAAAGCCCCCTACCCTAGGTGTCCTTCCTCAGTTCTTCCTCCCTAGTACCACTACCGACGTCGAAGAAGAATCCCATTCCCATATGGCTGGAGTGATGTTCTCCGTTGCTAGGCCGTGGCCGACTTCAAGTCTTCAATTTGCTGGGCCAAGTCTACCCAGTTTTCTTTCACTCATGGCCCTACTGACCAGCCAAGTGCATGGCCTCAGGCTCTCAAGTGCCTCCAATCGGACCAGTCCTCCAATCGGGGAAGCAGGCAAGCAACCGAGCACCCAAGCCCCAACCCAAGGTGGTGACAGCGGTGAACCCTAGCACGGGTGGCGCGAGCGAGGCGAGCGACGGAGCGGGGCAGGGCGGGGACCGAGCGGTGCGGCGTGCGCACATCACATGCTTGGTAGCACCACGGCTATGCTCCCAAGAGGTCAGGAGCACAGGCGAGCATAGCGATGCTATGCCAGCAGGCAGGCGGTGCAGCGTGGAGCTGAACGAGCCAAGGCACTCCCCATCCAGCCTCCTCCCAAAGCTCGATCCCCCAATCGACAACACCCAAGCCTAGGCGCAGTGGGCGGCACGACGGTGGAGAAGAGCTGGTGCCAAGCGGCTCTACTCTCAGGCGACGTGGCGGGCAGTGCAGCGTGGGCACGTGGCGACGCTGGTCCAAGGAGCGTAGGCGGTCGACGCTAATGCTGGGCGGCGAACGGTACGGCATTGCTCCTGGGCGACGCGGCGTGGATTGCTCTGCTCCCAGGTGGCACGACGTCTCTACTCCCAAGCGCATTGTGGCTCTACCGAGGAGGCTGGAGGGGGTGAGGATACAAGTGTCAAGTTACGGGAAGGCTACGATAGCACAAAACAAAAATTTTCTACCGTGCAACCAAGGAACCTCCGCTAGTAATAGATCACGAGATTACCACTAGACGTGCCGACTCGTAGTGGAAGTAGAGTCGATATAGAGAGTTGATGCAGTCGTAGTGGTACTCACCACACGTCTCCGAGTTGATGCAGTAGTGGTCGTATTCACCGCGCGTCTTCTCCTCCTGCTCCTGTGATCGTCACGAGTTGTGGATCATCCTAGTGATGATGCTTCGCAACAACACCTCTAAGGTATCCACACATATGGGGCAGGAACACCACGCATTGGAGTGTTAGCACCGGCGGCGTGGTTGAGGAGGGCGTGGCTATTAGGGTTTCGGGAGTTCTTCCAAAAGGATGATCACCACACCCTATGCCACCGCCCCTCTATATATAGGCATCCATAATGGGTCTCGAAATGAGGCCCATAAGGAAGTCATGGACTACAAGAATTCAGATCACTATCCAAATCAAATCCTAGCCCTTTAAGTGTGCGACCCTATAGGTTCATGTGTAATCGGTTGTGACTATAAGAAACTCTTTTCCGACCACGAGTCGTTAGCGATACCTAGCAGCACATAATGATTCCCAAACACACATAGAATATATCGGACGAACCTTAATACAATATGATCTACGACCAGGTCCATATCACTAACAACTAGCTCGTATCTCTATATGACCAGTTCATATTTGGTCTCGACCAATTCGTACTCCTTACGACTAGGTTTCGACCACTTAGTGACCGTGTTCGACCAGCCTACGACCAGCTCGTATCTCCATACGATTAGTCCGTATCTGATCGAACAAAAAGACCTTCTCGTGTATTCTCCCTTTGCCTCATGATATCTAGTTGAACTCCAGGTGAGATGTTGTATTATCCATGGATTGTTCAATAATTTCTCGATCGAGTGTCGAATAACATCATGTGGTCGACACTTCGACCACTAGTGATATGGCCATGCACTTTCTTTATCCGACCACAACGAGGGGCCTAGAGATATCTCTCCTGTTATGATAGGAGGGGCAAATCCTATATCCGACCGTTCATATCCCTCCACATTTTTCATAGTATACCCGAAAGCTACCTTTATAACTACCCAGTTACGGAGTAGCGTTTAGCAACCCCTAGGAGTACTATTACACATGTAGGAAACCATGCTGATCTTAGGTCTAAGGATTATACATCATCATTACTTGAGACCAACTGATGACACATTAAATCATAACAATCTCAACAGTGTCTCAAGGTGGGTCTTATCTAACACCATGTTCTTTAACATGTGTCCATATTATTGGTTTGATATCTCCATATCTATGACCTGTGAAACATAGTCATCAACCAATACATATGCTAGTCTATTCATATGTGTTTTCATATGTTTCCGACCAGAGAACGTTTAAGAATAATCACCGTAGAAATATAGAGTTTCACAATCAAGTCACATACTTGATAATAAATATTAACAATATTATTGTAGGAACAAGATAACATATTATCCAATGTTATGAACATAATGAAATATAATCATCTCTATGATTGCCTCTATGGCATATTTCCAACAACAAGGGGGCCATGGCACTTCACATCCGGCCTCCTCCCAAAGCCCCAACCCCCAATCAACAACTCCCTAGCGGGGATGGAGCGGCGGCCGAGCCTTAGCGCAGCGGGTGAACCCTACCGCGTCTACACGGGTGGCACTACTACAGATCGGCCGTGGTGGTGGGTGTGCTCAGGTGAGCATCTTTGCGCCTATGGCAGAGAGGTAGTTAGTGATTAGATGTTCCTCTCAAATCACCCTAAAGGAGTAACATGAGTGCTTAATGCATCTAGGATGCTTGCATATTCTAAAAGGATTCATTTTATTAGTTCGTTGAGCACTAGCTTGTTCTCTAAAAAGAGTTAGTAGAGCAGTAAAGTAATTAAAACATAAGAACTTAAACATATTATTAGTTCATTGAGCAACACATTGCATTGAGCCAGCGAGCAAGGGCCTAGCGACTAAACCCTTGCGGTGTGTGGCGAGTGCTGACGCACACCAGATGAGGAAGAGCAGTCCGGTGAGGCAGTGACACACCGTCATACCTAAGATTTTATCCTGGGTCCGCCACTGAATCAATAATCACATTTCAATTACAAATATTAACTTTGTGCTTAAGAAAAGGACCTAGCTCATTCTCATTTGGTGCTAATTTTCTAGTTACATGATGATACTGTTGATAATAGAACTCTATCATGGCAAGAATTTTAATTTGGTCAAAGAGGATTGGTGCTACTTGTTCACAAGTTTGGCTTAAATTGGTAGAGGAGTATTTCTCTATAGATATGAGAAGAAATATCTAAAATAGGAGCACTAGAAGGAAGAATTAATGATGTGTCATCATCCAATAGATAGTACCATCAACGGGCAAAGAAATGCTGACTACATGTGTTAATGTGTTAATTAAGGGTTATATCAATGGCAAGGGAGGGCCACAACCCTCTTTGGCCCCAATGACCCTCCGCCACTGGAATCACCTCAAGCCTTGCCCATGTCCATGCCGGTTCTTGCGAGTCATCTTTGCGATGCCTTGGCAGCTCTTGTTTCTTTGTCGCCGCGATGGCCGCACGGCAAGGAGGGCCAAGGGTTTCCTCTGTTTGCTCATCTAGCAGCTGCCGCTGCATACTACAGCCTGTTGGTACCTTCTGGTTGTTGTTAGCTACACTGCTAGTAGAGACAGGTGGAGTGGAGGAAAAGTACGAGGAGAGGAACAGAACAGAAAAGGGAGGAAGGAGAGAACTCGTCGCTACCATCATATTCTACATTCACATCTAGGGAACGACCCAAATCTGGTTTTCTCTCAATGTAACCCTGTAGATTAGTTTCATAGATTAGATTGGTATTGGTAGATGCAAAAGATCGTGATTGGGAGATCAAAAGGCCCGTTTTAACGGATTAATTGCACAACAGTAGAGATTTACATCATTATGAGGGTTTTCCGAGCCTGATCTTGAATCGTGATAGTTTGTAAAATGGTAGATCACTCTTTTATCCTTTCTTAGAGTTCTCGTTCATGAAATTTGGCAAAATAATCTAGAAGATATGTTAATCGCAAGTTTGTTGTTCAGCAAAGCGTCGCGCTTGGAAGGTGCTATGCTAATTCGTAGTTTTAAGTATCGTAGAAGACAGAATTAGGTCATGCAAATAACTAGTCAAAGACGGGGAATTTTGTGTAGTTGCCTTTACTGTGCTCATTCATATAATTTTTGTAAAGAGTAATAAACATTCTTCGCTCTAATAACTATTTAGAGCTAGTAAGATCAGAAAAAAATTATTCAAACAAGAACAGAGCAACAAGAGGATCAAGACTCACCAAAAAAACCTCACTGGGCCGGTCAAACTGGATGAACAGTAAACTCAGCACATGACTGAATTTCCGCACAATTTCAAAATCACAAATTGATCTAACTTTTGATCCACAACTTCAAACTTCATGAAACTTGAAACACATCATTTCAAAATCACAAATTAATCTAACTTTTGATCCACAACTCCAAACTTTATGAAACTTGAAACACACCTTCTCTAGGATGTTAGGAACATATTCCAATCAAAGATCTTGAAGATCATTACCAAAGTTCTGAACTTTTTCCGTTTGAGCGAAGGTTGCACCAAAACCGAGCAAAATACGAAAACGATGATAGAGAGGGGCTCGTAGAAGGAATCAATCCAAGATTGCTCAGGATGGTTTCCCACATGTCTTAGCATCCGCAAACATGGCAAGAATCAAGCTAAAATCCCTCAAGAGCAAAACACCCAAAGTCACCCTTTCTCCAACCAAAGCTGGGCAAACTCAAGAACTTGTGATAAAAAAAATGCCTAGATGGATGAAATATGGTCTTCAAGAGATATCTCCATCACTTACACATCCTAGGTACAAAGCAAGATCAAGAGGGGAGGAAGAATCAGCAAAAATCAAGCCGAATCAAGAAATCAACACATGAGCATATGGGAGGAAGACTTGTACGAATTTGGAGATTTGATTTCTACTTGGGTATTAATGTTTATAGCCACTCCCTTGGAACAACAAAGTCACTAGGGTAGCACACACACAAGTGTTCTCATCTCTCTCAATACATCTCTCAAACCCTAGCCTCCTCCTCTCTCCACTTTCCTTCAAATTTTCACATTAGGGTTCCCTTGGCTTAGTTGTTGCAATCCAACACCAACCTTTATATAGTAGAGGCTAGGACTAAGAGAAAAAACCTAACAGGCAACCGTTAAGACCACACACAAACGGGTCTCTCACTCAGGCACACTTCTCAAAGCGATGACTTCGTCTTTAGCTCCATTAGGCAAAATCCATCATACCTTGCCCTTCATAGAGTATCATTGACTTAATCCACTTAGGCTACCGCCGTGGTTTTACACACCACCACTTTTCTGTATTGGACAATTCACTAAAATGTCCCTCCACCATCCTTTCCAAAATCCTTCACATCGAAGCATCATCCATGCTTTGCCATCATCCATGTGGCCCAATGACTTCCCGCCAAGTCTCTCAAACGTCTAAATGCCACCGAACTATTCTCGCTTGCAAACAAGCCCAAGTCACTTGGCACACCACATGTCTTACCATGCACCAGGCTTCCTTGACCATTCTAGACCTCATGTCCTCCATGAGCTTAGTCCCAATCCACCTTGTTGTTGCCCATCATGTCGATCGTCGATAGTTTCCGCGCTGGTTCCTTGTCTTCTCGACTTGTAACCACCCGGGTAGCCTCGGTCATCCTCCGGCAGCACCTTCATCATTCTGGACCTCAGCTCCCCTAGCTTAGTCACCGTCCCGTCTGCCTCACCATGACGTAGCTTTGAAGTCCTCCAACCAACATCAACAAACAAACTATCACGTACCATGACACAATATACAAAATCATCAATATACACAATTGATGAGTCAAGAACTAACGATGATTAAAATATCTATGTATTACTTTAATACATAATAAAAGACCATATGTCTTCGTGGTCGTAACCCCTAAGGCTAACGACCTCCGAGGTCATATGGATTCCAAAGGTTACATAATGGGTACCCTTGTCGGATGAGGTCCTGTACTTAGTCCCCGACTAGGTGACTGCTCGTAGAATCAATGAACTGGCATCTGGATTTAGCTCCAAGCATATTCCTTATCATGTGATGAATGGAACACATGTCATATTTGCTCTAGACCACACGACGTTTCATGGTCCTAAGACACTAACAACAACCACCATACGGTTGAGTGTCTCACAGACACTCAACCGCCGAACGGTTGATACTTTACCAACTGCTGCCTCGCTCCGATCAGTTGCGACACTTCTAACAGGCATCTCTTCAAGAAGTAACGACCACCAGCTCGTCGACTACTTAAAGGACACTGCAAACGACAGAAAGGAGGATCAGATTCAATGGCATTCCATCATATTGAAGCATTATAATCAGCATTAGATTCATGCTTCAAGTCTGATTCAATAGCAAAGCAAGCACTACGCTCAGTGTAATTAGGATTAGTCCACTACCTTATCGAAGGCACCCCCTGTAATATCCAGTTCGTAGCAATAAAGGGCAGTCTCATTCTCTCCCAAGAACTTTTTGCCATTTTTCTCTATTTATTTCGTAAGATCGATGACTCGATCATTGATAGCTGGCGTCGACCGTGGGGATTTTGGCATTAAGCTCTTGTAGATTACTTCACTCAAGCATTCCTCATTCACTTCCTTTACCCCATCATCGCTCATGCGAACATAGCAGGGACTTGGGATGAGAAAAACTGGTTCGACTTGGTGGACTACTCCAACCTCGATATGGACGCATGCATCCGTGCCATGGAAGAAAATAGGATGTCATCATCCTCCTCCTCTGCCAGCTCACCATTCACAGAGATTAGCGAAATCGACCGTATGGATGAGGATTCACCGCCACCAACAATGGCGCTCTTAAAGGAACCGCTCGTTCTGACCAGTTCGAAACATCCGAACGCCTCTACAAGCCTGGTCGATCCGACCAGCAAAAGCGGCAACGGAAGCCCAGCGCTGCAATATAGAGAGTCCATGTACTCTCGATATTGTCATGGGTGATCAGTATTCACCAACGGCTCCTATGTATTCTGGGGGCCAACCGACATCTGGTAAGGGTATCAATGAAGTTATCACCGATCATAGGCCAAGTGGGCATGGTGAAACTCAGCATGCGATCGGTAATCCGCCGGATCAGGCTAAGTCCACCACAAAGCCCACAAAAGGCGGTAATGCCCAACCACTCCCTATCATGGAGGCTCCTTACTGAAGCTCTGGAAGGCTCTCCTTTAGCTACGACGGAAGCTCATCAGAAGATCACTGTTGGCGCCACGAAGTTAACGCAATCGGAGATACCAGTCCAAATGCCATGTACGATCCTCCATGGGTTAACTCGCCACCACTTACTGGTGGAAATGGCACGGGCGCTCAAACACCAACTATCAAAGGCAACCGAGCTAATGGATGCGTATCAGTTAATTCACCTGTTCCTACCCCCACCACAGGTAAGGGGTCAGACAGGGCCAACAGGAAGGTCGAGGGAAAATTCAACTCATCGAGTGCCCACTGCAAGCGGGAATCTACCACGACCTTCCGTAACAATACAAAACCTACAGCGAGTCCAGGATATTTTGAATAATCTAGATCCTGCTTTAGCAAGAACTCCAGGTTATGCTTAGCTTGCAGGTCAGGTATTGGAGATCCTCCAACAAACTATGCAGCGTACAGAAATATACCGGGAACAAAGGAACTCGCAAAGTCACACGATGACTTCGTCCCAGCGCTCCTCTCTCAGTGGGGGACAACATGGTCGAGCGGAGGACTGATCGACACCAAGACCCCCTCGTAGGTTCCAGCCAGGAAATCACGAGGGAAGACGGCTCTTCACAGCAAGGAACAACCACTTGATTCAAGCGATCTCAGGCATCATCTGAACCAAGAAGGTAGTCAAAAACGTTATCATAACGTCCACAACCAAATTGGGACACTGGATCCTAGGTATGCAAATCTGAGGAACCGATCCCCAACTGACTATAATCCGGCTCCTTTTCAGAGACGGCGCCATGACTCCATTACGGGCTGCCAAGCATTTTCAGTAGGTCTCCAAGCTGTTCGTCGACCGGACAGGTTCGACCAGCCAACATAGAGAAGTTCAATGGGACTCAAAACCCATCAGAATTTCTTCAATTTTATACTAACACCATCAAGGCTGCTGGTGGTAATGATAACGTGATGGCAAATTACATGCCCACGGTCCTTGAAGGGTCTGCCCGGTTGTGGTTACTCCACCTACTGGTCGGATCTACCTACACTTGGGAGCAGCTCTGTGATACTCTGATCACCAACTTTCAAGGGATGTACGACAGTCCCAGGAAGGAGGATGGTCATTATCGGATGAAGCAAAAAACCAATGAAACTCTTCGACAATATATCAAGAGATTCAGTCAGGTTCAAAACTCTATTCCAAAGATCGCAGAGTCTTCTGTCATCCAGGCTTTTAAAGCATGGCTGAGGAATCGCCAGTTTATGGAGGATATTGCAATAAATTCTCCACGAACGACCGTCAAACTTTTCTACATGGCAGACAAGTATGCAGCCACTAGTGAAGTGGTCGAATGGTGTGAAGCTATTAATTGAAAATATAATAATCCCCAGTCAGGCCTGGAGAAGCAAGAGAAGAAAAGCAAGAAGCCTCTCAAGAATAAGAAGAATTGCAAGGCCGACAACAAAGAAGTCCTTGCAATTCCAGAAAAATTTACGAAGGGCAAGAAAGATTTTTCCGGTCGGAACAAGGCAAAATCCCCGACCGATGATTACAAGAAAAATAAGAAGTGGTGTCCACTTCACTAGGCAGCAGGGCATGATCTGCGCACCTGCCGAGCCTGGCAAAAGAAACTGGAGGATTACTACTCAGGTAAAGGTCCCTTCCCCTCCATAACAAAACTCGAAGAACCAAGCTCCAAGAAGGACAAAGACGGCGACTAAGAGATAGAGTACCAAGAGCCGTAGCACATAGTCGATATGATTTTTAGTGGATCCTCCTTGTACAAGTCAAGACGTCATCTGAAGGCCGTGGAACGGGAGGTGAACCTTGCCAAATCTCCGATCACCGTCAAGCCATCTAGGTGGTTAGAAACTGTAATCTCCTTCAGCAAAGAAGATTGTCCCATCTCGTCGACTCGACCAGGTAGGTTTTCTATCATAGTTGAACCTACTATTAACAATTGTAAAGTTAATCGAGTCTTAATAGATAGAGGTAGCTCTTTAAACATTTTATTTATGGGAGCATTGGAAGAGATGCGGATTCCCAAGTCTAAGTTAAAACCCATGAAATATGCCTTCCACGACATAGTTCCAAGTTCTTCCATCAAACAGATAGGACAGCTGTCCCTACCGGTTATGTTCGAAAGACCCAACAACTTCCGAGCAAAAAAAGTTCCATTTGATGTGGTGGATTTCGAAACCGCATAAAATGGAATCCTAGGTTGTCTGGCTTTAGCAAAATTCCTGATAGACATGCATTATGGTTATTAGAGTTTAAAAATGCTAGGAAAAGGAGTCATCACGATTCGAGGAGATCGAAAAATGGGTCATGCATGTGATCGAAAGTCCTTAGAACTGGTCGATGAGCTTCCGACCAGGGAAACTAATCCGTCTACCATGTAGGTCAAGCACTCAAGGCCAAAGATGATGGCAAAACCTTCCGATCAGATCAAGGAGGTACCACTCGGCAAAGGTGCTCCTCCGGAAAGCACCAACACACCGTCTGGGTCAAGAAATGCTAATGCGTCTGTCCAAAAGGTACTAGTCGGGGCAGAACTCGACCCTAAATAGGAAGAGTCACTCATCTCCTTCCTCCGAGTAAACCAGGACGTATTCGCCTAGCAGGCGTTTGACATGGCCGGAGTCCCCAAGGAGGTGATCGAGCACAAGCTAGCTCTCCAGCCTGACAAAAAACCGGTCAAGCAGAAGCTAAGACGTTTCGCACCTGATTAGAAGGAGGCAATCCAGTCGGAGATCGACAAGCTCCTCATGGCTGGATTTATTCATGAAGTCAACCTCCCAAAGTGGCTCGCCAACCCTATAATGGTTAGAAAAAATAATGGGAAATGGCGAATGTGTATTGACTTCATAGATCATAATAAAGCTTGTCCAAATGATCACTTTCCCCTTCCACGCATTGATCAACTTGTACACTCTACTTCCGGGTGTGAGTTGTTAAGTTTTTTAGATGTGTACTCAGGGTACCACCAGATTAATATGAGTAAAAATGATAAAGAGAAAACTTCTTTCATCACTTCATATGGCACGTACTGCTATGTTAAGTTGTCATTTGGTCTCAAAAACGCTGGTGCAACTTTTCAAAGGTTGATGCAAAAAAAACATTTAATCCTCATATAGGTCGAAATCTAGAAGCCTACGTTGATGACTTGGTTGTGAAAAGCATTAACGCTGGTGACCATATTTCCGACCTACACGAGACTTTCAATAACTTAAGAAGGTATAACCTTAAGTTAAATCCAGAGAAGTGTCTGTTTGGAGTATTTTCAGGAAATCTTCTTGGATTCCTAGTTTCAGCTAGAGGGTTGAAGCAAGCCCAGCAAAGATTACGGCTATTGATCAAATGCGCTCTCCGGCCACAAAAAATAAAGTCCAAAAACTAACCAGCTGTATAGCAGCGCTAAGTCGTTTCATATCACGGTTAGGTGAGAAAGGACTCTCTTTCTTCAAACTTCTTCAGAAACATGAAAGTTTCGAGTGGATTAAAGAGGCAAACGACGTCTTTGAAGAGCTTAAAAAGTTCCTTACGTGTACCCCAATCCTAGCATCTCCAAGATCGAGAGAAACATTGTTGATTTACATGGCTGCAATGCCACAAACAGTCAGTTGTGTACTGGTCGTAGAACATGACAGCGTTCAACGACTGGTATATTATGTAAGCGAAGTCTTGCATGGACCAAAGGAACGATATCCACAGGTACAAAAGTTGCTCTATGGTCTCCTTATGGCTTCAAGGAAACTAAGGCATTAGTTTTAGACCCACAAAGTGGTCGTACCAACCGGATATCCCCTAGGTCAAGTTCTTGGAAACAGGGAATCATCAGGATGAATAGCAAAATGGGCAGTTGAGCTTGGGGCGTTTGACCTCCATTTTATCTCATGAACAACAATCAAGTCCCGGGCAATAGCAGAATTCATTGCCGAATGGACAAACCCTGAACCCACCCAAGGGCTTGAGTATGAACATAACGATGAGTGGATAATGTACTTTGACAGTTCCTTGGTGCTCAAGGGCTTGGGGGCTGGAGTCGTCCTCATATCCCCTACTAGAGAACACATCAAATACGCTATTCAGCTAAACTTTCCTACAACAAACAATGTGGTAGAATACGAAGGTTTACTAGCAGGACTCCGAGCAACCAGAGCGCTCAGAATTCGCAGATTACTAGTGAAAGGCAATTCTCAACTAGTAGCGAATCAAGTCAAGAAAGAGTATCAATGCTCAAGTACCAAGATGTCATCTTATCTGGTGGAAGTACAAAAACTCGAAAAGCACTTCTTTGGTTTCCAGATCCAACACATTCCTATAAATAAAAACTTTCTGACAGACCAGTTGGCACGGATGGCCTCCACAAGGCCACCTGTCCCGCTCGGAGTTTTTCTTGAGTAACTCGATTCACCCTTGGTGGTCGAGCATTCCGAGGACATAGATGTTCCACTGGAGGTCGTACAAATCGATATTGCGAACATGGATGCTCCATAGGAGGTTGTCAAATACAATCCCGGTAGAGATTGGATGACATCGATCTATGATTATCTTTAGCATGGCATTATTCCTGAAGATGATGTAGAGGCTGATCGTATAGCTTGAAAAGCCAAATCATACACTCTGATCGAAAGTACCCTTTATAAACAGGGATCTCACGGAGTCCTGATGAGATGCATATCTCAAATGGATGGCATTAAGTTGCTATCTGACATTCATGGAGGAGTCTGTGGAGCACATTATTCCTACAGAACATTGGTCGGTAAAGTCTTCAGGCAAGGATACTACTAGCCAACTGCCGCTCATGATGCAAAAGAGCTCGTGACGAAGTGCGTACAATATCAATTTCATGGTCGACAAGTACATCAACCGACACAAGCTTTGCAAACCATACCTCTTTCTTGGCCTTTTGCAACCTGGGGACTAGACATTCTGTGACCTTTCCTAAGAGCACCCGGGGGCTTCAAATTCCTTTTCGTCATGATTGACACATTTACAAAATGGATAGAAGCCGAGCTAATTGTTAAAACAATAACTAAAGCTGCTAAGAGGTTCCTTACAAAAAATATGATCACACATTTGGTATACCCAGTCGAATAATCACATATAACGGTACCCAGTTCTCTAGCGAAAATTTTCAGGAATTCTGCGAGGATCTATGTATCAAGATACATTTTGCTTTTGTCGCTTATCCACAAAGCAATGGAGTAGTCAAGCGAGCCAATGGTATCATAATGCAAGGGGTGAAATGCCGAGTGTTCGACCAGTTAACAAAATGGTCAAGAGCTTAGGTTCAAGAACTTCCTTCTGTATTATGGGCCATTCGAACCATGATCAGTCGTGCGACCGGTGAAACACCATTTTTTCTCGTTTACGGTGCTGAAGCCATGTTCCTCCAGAACTAAAAATAGGCTCTACTCGAACTGATTGTTTTAATGAAAACAATCAAGAAGAACTACGACTCAACGATATCAATGTCCTTGAGGAACAATGAAATCAAGCCCTTGTACGATCGGCAGTTTACCAACAAGCCAGACGAAGGTATCACAGTCGTAAGGTGCAACCTCGCAGCCTAGCTGTAGGTGAACTGTTCTCAAAAAAATTCAGAGCCAGGCTAATCGCAACAAACTTTCTTCCAAATAGGAAGGTCCATACACTGTGGTCAAAGTCACCAGACCTGGTTCTGTACGACTAGCTATGTCAAACGAGCGTGTTTTATCAAATTCTTAGAATATTGACCAATTGCGTAAGTTCTTTGTATAAGTGTATTTTACATTCTGTCAATTTTCAATAAAGATTATCATTTCTTTATTTTCTCCGGTGAGCGATATTGTTTATATGACTGTACCCATATTCTAGTTGCCCACTATTGTTGTCTAATTGGTCGGAGAAGACCAAATTCTCTCCGATATCCTTTTAAAGGATCTATGTTACTCTCTGGCTAACACATAAAAGTTAAACGCCGTAAGGGTTCGAGTCGTGACAATTAAGTCAATGGTTCTCACGCGCAACCACACTCTTTTCTCAAAGAAACATACGAGTACAAGGAGCATAACACAAATGACTATATATAGTATTTACATGTTTAAGATTTCGGAGACTACATTTCTTCACTTCAACATTATGTTCTACTCTCGTTGGCTACTAGTCAAGACACGGAAAGCCTCCTAGTCGAAATCTCTCGTCTCTACATGTGGTCCTACCCACTGGAAGGAGTTTCCTAGCGACGATCCTTTTCCTATGATCTTCGCTGCCAGTCGGACTTTAGCATGAGCACGTTTCGCGAGGTGTTTTTCATGTCTTCAGTTCTTAGCAACATAAATAAAGCCACTTATTGTTTATTGCATTCATGCTTGCATAATTTCTTTCTCATCAAGGCAAGTCTTTTCTTACGACCATAAAATGTATTGTTTAGTATTTCGATTATGGAAAGCAGATCTATAACCAGTTGAAGTCACACACTAATCCCAACCAACATTGATTTTTCTAGTATTAATATAATCAATTTTATCATATAATCAGCACATACTTTATACGCAGTGGTCATGACTTTTACTCTTATTCTTGGCTTACTGCTTCTCTAGTAAAGATCTTCTACTATAAAGCAGTTAGGGGCTAGGAAATAGGTGAGTACTTAATAAGTCAAAAGGATAAACAAAAGAATTTATTGATGAAAGAAAGGTAAGTTTTTTACATTCATACTTCTTATATTGCACAATCCTACTCCTTAGGATCATCAGACTGATCGCTGCGCGCTAGAGATCCGACTTCCATTTCCTCCACAACCTTGCTTTCGAGAGGCGCCATTTCCTCGATAAGCTTGGTCGCTTCATCTCCCAAGCAATTGAAATCTTCTTCAATAGCTTGGAGATGCACGGAGAGGTCAGAAGCCTTCAGTTTTGCTAGAGCAAAGCAAACTCCATTAGTGACAGCTTCCCTTATCGTCTGTGCATAGTTGTCCCGAGTAGCTTTAAGCAGACCTCGGAGATCTTCGAGTTGTTGGCCCAGGAAGTTGATTTTCTCTGCAGGATCCTTCAAGAGAGGCAGTTGCAATCCCGATCCTATATCGAAAAGCATCTTGTTTAGAGTATTAACTTTTTCGTCAAGGCACTGATCAAGTTCTGCCCCCTGGCCGTGCTCGAACTCAAGAGCTTTCTTTGCTCCGGTTAATTCTTGAGTTTGCTCTGCACGAGTGAACCAAAGATAAATAATTATAATCAGAACAAATTGTACCTTGGTTAAGCTTACGACCAATTACCTTGACTCTTCTTCTCACAAGTGTCCATAATCTCTGTGTTCCTGGTCGTCAAGAATTCGATCAACTAGTCCTCTTAACTTGGCATTCACCTTCAAGCTCTTCTTTTAATTTCTCCGAATCTATCAAATATGATAAGGGGAGAAGTTAATTATCAGAAGAGAAACAAGATAGCAAAGAAGGAAAGGAGAAGACAAGAGGAAAGTTCTTACTTTCTAATTCGGAGTTTCTTTTCTCCAAGAGTTTTATTCGATGGGTCAGTCCTCTGACCACATCGAAGTTATCCACGATATGCTACAGATATGACAAACTCTTTTAGTTTTTATAAAAAAAAAACTTTAGGGGAAAAGGCTATAGAAGTGGTCGCGGATACTTACCCAGATTGTCATATCATTATACTCGACAAAAATAGTATCAGGACTCGTCTCTACTTGACGGTCTGATATTCTACCCCAGGCCTCATCGAGTCCTTCATCGTAGAAGATTTGATGACCATGCAGGAAGCCGGTAGGATGAGGGGCCTTTGAAGAAATTCCCTAAAGGACCCCAGCAGTGGTCAGAACCTGCTGGGACCCTTCTGGAGCTTCTGCCTCCTTATGTGGAGTTGGAGTCACTGCAGGTTTCTAAGCAAGTGCTAGCACTACCACCTGCTCGGGGGCTGGCTCAACCTCCTTTTCTTTAGGAACCTTCTCCTAAGGAGTGCTCTGGTCGAAGGCAACCGAAACACCAGAGGACCTTTGAAAATTCAAGAAAGCAAATTTAAGATCTTAAGGACATCAGAAGTATTAAAGGTATGTATTTACATAATTGTCTTTTATGTATGCATATGTAGTCTTCTTCTTTGTATTGACCTTGAAGTGCGCTAGTGCAAAGTCTGTAGCACTAGTCTTCCTTTTCTTGTCAACCAATTTCACCAGTTCTGAACTAGTAGGGTTATTTGCACCCATGACATCCCCCGACCTCTGGTCGGAAGTGATATCCTCAACTAGTTGGTCGAGGTCCCTAACCAGCTGGTTGAAAATGGTGTCCTCACTGGTTTCCAAAATAGTTGCTTTGGTAGCAATTGTCAGGTCGTGAACAATCGCCCTAGGGACAACAACCTCCTCAGCTCTGGTCTGTGGATCTTCTTTCTCTCCCGTCTAAATTACAACTCAAGTTTAATCAGGCGATGCAATTTTTCATCTAAATTATATATATTCCTTTCTACAAATGCTTTTTTTTACCTCTAGGAGATCATCGTCTTGTGCAGTCTCTAAGGAGGAATCGGTCGCAGCGATGATAGAAGTAGAATCCTCACCGGATTTGATAATCCTCATCCTGACCGCCTACATATTAGAGCAAAATCGTATACAGATCGGAGGATATATAAAAGATGAAGAAAAAGTCTTCTTAGTGTCTCTTCTTTAGAGACGATAGCCAAAATACCCAGGAATGCGGCCTTGATATCAGGCTCCCCGGCACAGATCATTTTGATCCGCTCTCTGACTTTATCAAAGGAAAAGACTTCAAAAATACAAAGAGATTTCAAGGTTATAAGATAATCAACTAAGTAGGTTATATTGGTCGGAGTTTTTCAAGACTTATCTTCATCGCTTCATCATGACTAATATACCAGAGCAGATAATGTTCTCGGAGCTTCAGGGGACTAATTTGGTGTATGATGAAATCTCTCACCATGTGCTAAGAAGTCAAACCATTCCTCTTCAGGTCTTAGATGGCTTCAATCCATCTTCTGGCCGTCCTTGTCTTCTCCACGGTCGACCTCTAGTTTATATTCTCGCTCGCCATCTTATCGATGAAGTAGAGGTCATCGTCCTTCATGACCGTCATGTAGAACCCATTCTTCTTTCATGACGACCACAAAGATTTTGAGTACATATGGATGTACTCATCAGCCTTCACGTCGTGAAGGCTCAGCAAACACTCCCCAGGTCCGGCCGCTGACTTCTCAGACTTCGCCATCCAGTAAAAATACCTGAAGACCTTCAAATTCGGTCAAATCCCCAAGTACGCCTCGCATAGATAGGCGAAGATGCTGATATTGGTGATGGAGTTCGGGGCTAAGTTCACCAACTCAACCCCATAGTACTCTAGGACCAGAGAGACTAGTTTGTGAGCCGGCAACTGAAAGCATCTAGGCCCCTAAAAATTGTTTTGGTAATTAATGATAATATGTGAATATGGGATTAATGTGTTTATTGAGTATTTACAAGGTTAGGTCCCATTGGTGAGTTTGATAACGTAAAGATGCATGCTAAAGGATTCAATGAAGATCTACATGGCTCAAAGACAAGGTACAAGTGTAACACCCTGGTTTTCGGAGTCTTTTTGAATTTTTCAAAATAAAAAGAACCATTTGGTTTTGATGAGAATTAAAAGCTTAACCTGAGATTTTAAAGAGAGAGCTTTAAAGGACTAAATCAAACTTCAACTAAATCAGTTCGGTTTCTGTTCGAGTTTGTTGGAGTTCTTCCTTTTCTTTGATCGCTCAGTTCTCTCCTTCGGCCCCGTTCTCTCTTCCTTCTTTGGACCACCTCCCTTCGTCTGGATCTAAGGGTCCAGACCTCCCTTGTGGATCAGACCTCCCTCCTTGTCTAAACCACCCTTCGGGTTGATCTCCCCTTGGGACGCGTCCACCCCCGAGGCGTTCTAGCTCGGGTTTGTTTTTCAAATGTTCTTGATTTCGAAATTCTTATTTTGGGTTGAATTCCCCCTTCAATTGGACCTCGTGTCCATCTGAACCTCTTTTGAACTTCCCTCGTGTCTGCTCGGCTTCTGCTCCTCCGCGCCTCTTCCTCTCTGTCGCTCCTCTCCTTTGGTTCCATCTTGACCGTTGAGCCCTCCCCTGTGTTGGTCTTGACCGTCGAGATCTCCTTTGCTTCCATCTTAACCGTTGAGACCTCCCCCGTGTTGGTCTTGACCGTCGAGATCTCTCTTTGCTTCCATCTTGACCGTTGAGACCTCTCTTGTGTTGGTCTTGACCGTCAAGATCTCCCTTTGCTTCCATCTTGACCGTTGAGACCTCCCCTGTGTTGGTCTTGACCGTCGAGATCTCCCTTTTGCTTCCATCTTGACCGTTGAGACCGCCCCCATATTGGTCTTGACCGTCGAGATCTCCCTTTTGCTTCCATCTTGACCGTTGAGACCTCCCCCGTGTTGGTCTTCACCGTCGAGATCTCATTTGCTTCCATCCTGACCGTTGAGACCTCCTCCGTGTTGGTCTTGACCATCAAGATCTCCTTTGCTTCCATCTTGACAGTCGAGACCTCCCCCGTGTTAGTTGTAATAGCCCAAGATCCCTAAGTTGGGTTAGTAAAGCATCTCATGTGCATTTGTGAAATTTTGGACTATTTAAAACTTTTTGTTGCAACAAATAGCTTTCAATTGTGTGAATGTTTTAGTTGGATTCTATATTCTTTTATATGATTGTTTGGATTTTCTGAAATTTATTGGAGGTTATTTGGTTCCCATTTAATTTGCTTGTTCAAATTTTGAATTTGAATTTAAAACACCAACCTAATAGGTAAATAAAACAAATGGAAATGAAAATTCATAATTAAAAATCTAAACTCAGCATAATTACTAAATATAAATTGAGGAATTAATTAAGCATGTTTGCAATTTTCTCACATCAAGTAATAAAATCAATATTAAATCAAATCGCTTGAAAAAGCGCAATTAGAAATTTAATTATTTTGATTTTATGTTTTCGCATGCATCACAAAAATCATGTCATCATACATGCATTAGTATCGCCGCTCTTTTCCAGATCAACCGACCGCGGGTGAAACGCCTGCATGTCCTTTCTTTTCCTGTCATCTACATTTTTCCTTCCCTGCTAACCCCTTTCGCTTCTCTCCTTCAAATCTCATCTAAAAATTCAAAACCAAGCCATGCATGTCATATCGCCGTGATCGTCATCGCACGACCAACCTATCTCTACAATTTCTTTTCACATGCACGGTCGTTTGAGCAAGTTCGCAAAAAAAGAGAAAAGAAGTAGCAGATGAAACGTCTGTATCTATTCTTTTCATCGCTATTCTCCTCCCCAACCGAACACGACCATACCTCCCTCTCGCCATCTCTGTCTTCTCCCAACAAAGATTCTTTTCTTCTCTCCTTGTTCACCGCCAACACCTTCTCACCTCTATTGTTTATTCATCCAACAAGCATAGCCACACACCATCTCAAAATACTATAACATCACTAATATTTAATTCCTTCCTCAACAACCGAAGCCCAAGTGAACCACTCCTCACGCCATTTTCTTTCTTGATCCCACTTTGTCATCTCATCTTTCCTTCAAGATTATTTTCTTTCCTCCCAACATGCAAAGCAAACCTGTGCCATTGCTCTCGCTTTCACCAAAGCCATCCCATCCACTGCCTTTCCACGCCATGGCTTCTCCCCAACAGAAAGAACACCATTCCTTCTCAAGCATGAACACTGGCTCATCATCCCAACTTCTCTCCTTCCATTCCCAATCCAAAACTGAGAATCAGCCCTTACATGTCACACCTTCGGGTTCCTTATCTCATTAGCTTTCCATATATCCAATCGGTTTTTGCATGCGAGCTCTTTTGAGCAGTTTGCAAGAATAGATAGGGAGGCGATGCCCTGTGCAACTATGCAGCTAGGAGCTAGCAATGCAGCTGCAGCTGCAATCCAGCAGTACATGCAGCGGCTAGGCAACGGCATCGTCGACGGCGATGCATGTGAGCGGGTGGCGACGCGTGCGAGCGGCGCGGGTGGTACGGCGCGCGGCGGCACTACAGCCCGGCACGAAGACGAGAGGCGGAGCCGACAAGAAGCGTGACGCGGACGAGTTCGGCGACGACAACGCGGACACGGAGCCGAGAAGACGTCGTCGGTGGTAGTCGCACGCCTAGCGCGTGCGACGGTAAAATCTTTAGTCCTATTGCGTTACCGCGTTCCAATATTTATTTATGCATGTTGCATCATTATAAGCATGTCATTTTTCTACTATTGCATGTTTAAATGTATTTAACAAACGGATGATTTATTTTAATCATGAACTAATTGATCACTCAAAAATTGGATTAACAAATGAGTATATGGTGTAGTAAGAATATTTAGATAACAAACACTCATACTAAGAAAATTCCTCTAATTGAATGCATGATCAGAGAAGGGAAGGCAATTAGAGTGCTTTGAACAATAGTAAGTTTCAAATTCAAATTCAAGTAATTGGAAAAGTTGGGTTAGATTAAATAGCTATTAGAGATTGAATCAAAGGAGCAACCTAACATGAAAGGCAAGTATTTAGAAAATTCAATGTTTCATTAATTTGGGAGGTTAAGCTAGCTAGAGACAAGCAAGTCAAAAAAAAAATGAGCATTTGTTTAAATGTCAATAACAAACTGAGAATGTTTTGGTTAGGCAAAGAATTAATATGTTGGGAAATAATTGAGATTAGGATTTTTTTTTTTGCTTAAGTTATTAGCATATAGGCTAAAAGAGGGAACTAATCTAAAGAACATGTGCTGGCAAAAAGAATTATTCGTAATGAACAGTAGACCATGCCTTAGTGTAAATTTTCGTCTTTTATAACTAATTCATTTTAACTCCAATTTGAGAGAAACCACTTTTGTTGGTTTTCATTCTTAATGTATTTTAACTTGGAATAGGTTTTAATCATGTTAATTTCCCAAAAAATTTCGAAATTAGAATTAATTTCTGGAAGGAATTATTTTTACACTAGAACTTGAATTAACTTCAAAAATTCATAAGAAATTCATATGAACTCCAAATAGGATGAATCCAATTGGGTTGTTCCTAAAATGTTATTATATTTCCATTTTTGTAATTTTCATCTCCACTTCTATTCTAGAAATTTTCGCCAAAACAGTAAAATTCGGACAGAGAGCAACAAATGAAATGAAATTTCAAATTTTTCTTATTTTCCGATTTTCAAAAGACTATAACTCTCACATACTAAATCCAAGTGGAATAATTATTTCACCTAAATTCATATAAAATCATAATCTACGTTCTTTATCAATTTCATAATTTTTGGAGTCTTTGGAATTTTGGTGTTTATTCGGTGTTTTCGTTTTGTCGGTTCTTATCGCTAGATGACGATGTTTCAGGAGTGCAATGGAGATGATTATGTGAATATCCAGAGTACTAGCAAACAAAGGAAAGCAGTTTGATCATAAATATCCCATTACTTTCAAGTCTAATACTTTGTTTACAAATTGTATGTATGCATGCTTTTGTGTCGAAGTTTATTTTCCCGATTAGAGGTAGTTATTCCTATTGCATGGTTGCCTTTAAATTGTTCATCCCCTGCCACTAAATATAAGGTATTAATCTCGCCGGTGAATTAGAGCCCTGTGGTTGAATTATACTCTTTTATTGTCTTTACGGTGTCATGCTTAGAAATGCTTAGCTACCGGTAGAATTGGGCGGTTATCGACTTAGTCGATAACTTTGATCACACAAAAGTATTATTATCATTATGCTCAACACTTTGTGCTTTGTTACTTTGTAAAGTCAAAAACTAAAACTGAAAATAAAATGTTTGAGACTTGGGCACAATGGTTGATGGTGTGATCTTGTGGTGTGATTGGAATGGTGTCCGGGTCAACAAGGACCGAACATCTTGTGTCACACTATCCAGGCACTTTTGCGTGCAACCACATGAGGGGGATATGGGACCTCTCTTGATCTAATACTTTGGCGTGTGTTAGCTCCGGGTCGCAGGAGGTTGTGTTGTGTTGAAAGAGGATTTTTATCCCTTGTGTGTGTTGGGCGTGACGGGATGGGTTTACTATTAAGTCCAAGTTCCCTACCACGAGGAGCAACGGTAAGTTCTCTCTCTGCCGTTGACTCCGTCACAACGTATGGGGGTTTCCATCCCCATACGGGCAACTCGTAGTTAATGCACAATATTGGAAACGTCTCGTAGGACTTAGCTGTGCTGGCATACCCAAGGAAGTGTGCTTCATTGCATGGCAAAAAGGCGGTCTAACATGTGGGTAAAGTTGTACAACCCTGCAGGGTTAAATCTATTCGAATAGCCTCGTCCTAGGTTATGGACACGCTTGGTTAGGTTTTGCAAGAGTTAGACTATAACATTTAATTAAAACTTGATGTGGGTGGTATGAATGGGGAATTCATGCTATTGTTGTGGTGGCTATTGGGTTAGCCACTTCCAGGATGTCTTGTTATTATTGATACTTGTATCTCGCTGTTTTTGTCAAATAAAAACAGATTGTAAAATTGCTTTAAATCTATTACATTATTGCAAATGAAAACTTGCTTTATGCTGAAAATGAGTCTAGAGCCTCCTCCACTTAAATAAGCTTGCATGTAGCTAAATATATAGGCCTGTTACTCTACACGTCAGTCTTGCGAGTACATTTATGTACTCATTTGCTTTGCTTAATAAATTGTCGCAGAGGAGGAAGTTGATCCCCAAGGGATCCACTTTTGCGAGATGTGCAGTGGTTTCAACGACTAGGTTGGTGGCCCGGTTGGTTGCCTTGTGGGTTAAAGGCACACTAATTGGCTCTTGTTTATCGCCATCTTATGGCTTTTGCTTCCGCTACTTATTTAACTCTTTAGTTGCTATTTGGCCGATCGGCCCCTTTTGTATTAACTCTATACTGTATGTCTTTTGAATTGTTTATCATACTTCGGTTCTATGTGTTGAATGGAACTTGATGCTTAATGTTTCTATGGGGTATGTGCACTGAAATTCTGGGAAGTACATATACGCCGAGAGTCGAGATATTTGATTTGTAATGCTTGAATCATCTTAATGGTTAAGTATTACAAGTTAAATACCCCGGGTTCTCACAAAAGTTGGTATCAGAGCCATACTGACCGTAGAAACCCCTAGCTAGTCGTCGTTAGGATATTTTGGAAAACTTAGTCTCAAAAATATCAAATAGTTTATGAAAACTTAAGTAAGTTCTCAGATTTTATTCCTTACCTATCCTAGCATCTAATTCTTACCTCACATTCATTTGATTTGTGCAAAGTGATTTTTCTCCATTGCTCGCCTCTCTTTTGCAACAATAGACACGCTAAATAGTTTCCAGTTAAGAGCTTCGATGAAAGGACGAGAAGATGATGCCTTGCTGCAATATTAGGGTTAAATTAGCGTTTATTCTTAGAATATATACACCCTAATGATATTACTTAGCTTGTAGACGCTGGATGTTGTAGTATGATCATTTGCTCCTTTTTGTTCCAAGTAATTGTGCGTCGCCTATGGGCAGCATGCATAGCAATTATATCGGAAAACTAATTGTGGTTCATTTGTATCTCATTTTGGTGATTTTGAAATGATTAGTACATATTAGGGTTAAATTACATATCCGTTGTCCATTTTCTCACCTTATGCTCATTCTTTTCTCACCACATTCCATATACTCCAAAATATTAAGGGGGGTAGGAAAAACCTAAAATTATGTGTTAGGCATCTTGATTCTTATACTTTGATCATGCATATAGCTCCTAAATTAACTCAAGCATGTCATGTTACTCAAGTTGTATAAATCAAGAAGCATGGTTAGTAGTTCATCATGGTGATCGAAACATGAAAATAATTAAACATGTAGAAGTATAAATTGAAATAGCCTTTAAATTTCTTTAGCTTAATATTGTTAACCAATTTGGAAATTACCAACTTACCGTGCTCATATAGATTCCTTGCATAAATCTGAAATTTTGTATGTCTTGTATGTTATAGCTTGATGTGCTAGATGTTGTGGTAGTAAAAGTACATGCTTGTCTTTTAAATTAACGAGAAGTGAACTTATTATGTTTTGATCTGAGAGTAGCTCATTTTTATGTTGTTCAATTGAAAGTGTTTAAACCATGCTAGGTTTGCTTATGTAGTCAATTGCTCTTTATGCAAAGTGAAACCCATTCCTTGTTTTTGTGTAATTTTTTATTTGGATGGATAGAATTGTGCTCCAGTGCCTTTAGGAGATCTATAAAATCTTGAAAATTTTTACATGATAACCTGATGGTATTTAGTTAATAAATATAATTTTTTCAGAATTTATTGAACTTTTTTTGCCCAGTAATTAATTCAAACACTTTGCAGTGCTGTTCTGTCCAATTTTGAATCTGGTACTAATAGGTAGGCTTAAAATGCTGGGACTCAATTTCCTAGTGTTGTTTAACACCTAAGTAACATGCTAGAATTTTTCTGGAATTTCTGAACTTAATTTAACTAGTGTTTGAGCCTATGTATTGTTTTCCTTGTCTGAAATGTTGTATCAATCAGAACCTGCGCTTTATGTGTGGGATTAATTTTTCTAGCATTGCTAGCATCCCAGAAACATCCCAGAATTTTTATGGAATTTTTATAGCCAATTTATTATTATTCCCGAGCCCTAGTTGCTCACTAATAGCCTTTAAACCCAAATCTGTTTTGAACTAGATGCTAAGTTTGCTGTATGTGTAATCTGAGATGATGATACTAGCATGTGTAGGCCTTATTGGGTGTTTATTCAAGTTATCAAATTGATTGTTTGATTGGTCCCTAACATAGCAATCAAGAACCAGGACATGTTAGTATAAATTCTTGTTGTCATCGAATCTGATACACACCTAGCAAAAAAAGAAATTGTCTTGTTGCATTTTTTATAGGAGCATGTAAGCATGCATGTAAAAGTTTGCACTCTCACTAATCAAACCTAAATCAGTCGTAAAAATTGATTGCATTTATGCATCCTTTTATGCAATTCCTCCAATGCATTTCTCTCCAATCTGAGCAAATAGGACTAGAGAAGCAAGGGTTAAGTGAGACCACCTTAAGCCTTGCTTAAAACTCTCTTCTCTACTCTTTAGCCTCGTAGGTAGTTAGTATTCTTTCTTCCTGCCAGAAGATGACATGAAGCTTGGCCTGTCCGAAGTACCTTCAAATCAAGAAAGAAAAAGGTTAAACAAAGCAATGAAAAGGAAAATGTGACAACAACGTCAAGTTGCTTCGTCAGGATCTTTCGACACTATCTTTGAAGGAAATCAAAATGATAGATGGTGCATTTCGTCTAGAGTTGAAAGAACCGCATGGAAAACCCATGATAGAAGGATTTATAGAAACCCTTCGACAAAACTTCCCTCTTTAGGATCTAAAACTTAGAAAGAACCTCACTTGTTTCGGATTTGAGTTCGGTTAGCAACGAAATCCGAGGTGTGACCCCGTGACCAAACTCAATTAAGTTTGCAACAGCCTTTCGTTCCAACTTCCGAACTACCGGAATCTCGGGACGAGATTCTGTTTAAGGGGAGTAGGTTTTGTAACAGCCCGAGATCCCTAAGTTGGGTTAGTAAAGCATCTCATGTGCATTTGTGAAATTTTGGACTTTTTAAAACTTTTTGTTGCAACAAATAGTTTTCAATTGTGCGAATGTTTTAGTTGGATTCTATATTCTTTGATATGCTTGTTTGGATTTTCTGGAATTTATTGGAGGTTATTTGGTTCCCATTTAATTTGCTTGTTCAAATTTTGAATTTGAATTTAAAACACCAACCTAATAGGTAAATAAAACAAATGGAAATGAAAATTGATAATTAAAAAATCTAAACTCAGCATAATTACTAAATATAAATTGAGGAATTAATTAAGCATGTTTGCAATTTTCTCATATCAAGTAATAAAAATCAATATTAAATCAAATCGTTTGAAAAACTGCAATTAGAAATTTAATTATTTTGATTTTATGTTTTCGCATGCATCACAAAAATCATGTCATCATACATGCATTAGTATCGCCGCTCTTTTCCAGATCAACCGACCGCGGGCGAAACGCCTGCATGTCCTTTCTTTTCCTGTCATCTACATTTTTCCTTCCCTGCTAACCCCTTTCGCTTCTCTCCTTCAAATCTCATCTAAAAATTCAAAACCAAGCCATGCATGTCATATCGCCGTGATCGTCATCGCACGACCAACCTATCTCTACAATTTCTTTTCACATGCACGGTCGTTTGAGCAAGTTCGCAAAAAAAGAGAAAAGAAGTAGCAGATGAAACGTCTGTGTATCTATTCTTTTCACTGCTATTCTCCTCCCCAACCGAACACAGCCATACCTCCCTACTGCCATCTCTGTCTTCTCCCAACAGCATTCTTTTCTTCTCTCCTTGTTCACTGCCAACACCTTCTCACCTCTATTGTTTATTCATCCAACAAGCATAGCCACACAGCCATCTCAAAATACTATAACATCACTAATATTTAATTCCTTCCTCAACAACCGAAGCCCAAGCTGAACCACTCCTCACGCCATTTTCTTTCTTCAGTCCACACTGTCATCTCATCTTTCCTTCAGCATTATTTTCTTTCCCTCCCAACATGCAAAGCAAACCTGTGCCATTGCTCCTGCCCCCAGCCGAAAGCCATCCCATCCACTGCCTTTCCACGCCATGGCTTCTCCCCAACAGAAAGAACACCATTCCTTCTCAAGCATGAACACTGGCTCATCATCCCAACTTCTCTCCTTCCATTCCCAATCCAAAACTGAGAATCAGCCCTTACATGTCACACCTTCGGGTTCCTTATCTCATTAGCTTTCCATATATCCAATCGGTTTTTGCATGCGAGCTCTTTTGAGCAGTTTGCAAGAATAGATAGGGAGGCGATGCCATGTGCAACTATGCAGCTAGGAGCTAGCAATGCAGCTGCAGCTGCAATCCAGCAGTACATGCAGCGGCTAGGCAACGGCATCGTCGACGGCGATGCATGTGAGCGGGTGGCGACGCGTGCGAGCGGCGCGGGTGGTACGGCGCGCGGCGGCACTACAGCCCGGCACGAAGACGAGAGGCGGAGCCGACGAGAAGCGTGACGTGGACGAGTTCGGCGACGACAACGCGGACATGGAGCCGAGAAGACGTCGTCGGTGGTAGTCGCACGCCTAGCGCGTGCGATGGTAAAATCTTTAGTCCTATTGCGTTACCGCGTTTCGATATTTATTTATGCATGTTGCATCATTATAAGCATGTCATTTTTCTACTGTTGCATGTTTAAATGTATTTAACAAATGGATGATTTATTTTAATCATGAACTAATTGATCACTCAAAAATTGGATTAACAAATGAGTATATGGTGTAGTAAGAATATTTAGATAACAAACACTCATACTAAGAAAATTCCTCTAATTGAATGCATGATCAGAGAAGGGAAGGCAATTAGAGTGCTTTCGGGAACAACAGTAAGTTCTGAAATTCAAATTCAAGTAATTGGAAAAGTTGGGTTAGATTAAATAGCTATTAGAGATTGAATCAAAAGGAGCAACCTAACATGAAAGGCAAGTATTTAGCAAATTCAATGTTTCAGTTAAGCTGGGAGGCTAAGCTAGCTAGAGACAAGCAAGTCAAAAAAAAAATGAGCATTTGTTTAAATGTCAATAACAAACTGAGAATGTTTTGGTTAGGCAAAGATTTAATATGTTGGGAAATAATTGAGATTAGGATTTTTGCTTAAGTTATTAGCATATAGGCTAAAAGAGGGAACTAATCTAAAGAACATGTGCTGGCAAAAAGAATTATTCATAATGAACAGTGGACCTTGCGTTAGTGTCAATTTCCGTCTTTTATAACAAATTCATTTTAACTCCAATTTGAGAGAAACCACTTTTGTTGGTTTTCATTCTTAATGTACTTTAACTTCGAATAGGTTTGAATCATGTTAATGTCTCAGAAAATTTCGAAATTGGAATTAATTTCTGGAAGGAATTATTTTTACACTAGAACTTGAATTAACTTCAAAAATTCATAAGAAATTCATATGAACTCCAAATGGGATGAATCCAATTGGGTTGTTCCTAAAATGTTATTATCTTTCCATTTTTGTAATTTTAATCTCCACTACTATTCTAGAAATTTTCGCCAAAACAGTAAAATTCGGACAGAGAGCAACAGTGAGCTGAAATTTCAGCTTTTCTTATTTTCCGATTTTCAAAAGACTATAACTCTCACATACTAAATCCAATTGGAATAATTCTTTCACCTAAATTCATCTAAAATTATAATCTACCTTCTGTATTAATTTCATAATTTTTGGAGTCTTTGGAATTTTGGTGTTTATTCGGTGTTTTCGCTTTGTCGGTTCTTATCGCTAGATGACGATGTTTCGGGAGTGCAACGGAGATGATTATGTGAATATCCATAGTACTAGAAAACAAAGGAAACCAGTTTGATCATAAATATCCCATAACTTTCAAGTCTAATACTTTGTTTACAAATTGTATGTATGCATGCTTTTGTGTCGAAGTTTATTTTCCCGATTAGAGGTAGTTATTCCTATTGCATGGTTGCCTTTAAATTGTTCATCCCCTGCCACTAAATATAAGGTATTAATCTCGCCGGTGAATTAGAGCCCGGTGGTTGAATTATGCTCTTTTATTGTCTTTACGGTGTCATGCTTAGAAATGCTTAGCTACCGGTAGAATTGGGCGGTTATCGACTTAGTTGATAACTTTGATCACACAAAAGTATTATTATCATTATGGTCAACACTTTGTGCTTTTTTACTTTGTAAAGTCAAAAACTAAAACTGAAAATAAAATGTTTGAGACTTGGGCACAATGGTTGATGGTGTGATCTTGTGGTGTGATTGGAATGGTGTCCGGGTCAACAAGGACCGAACATCTTGTGTCACACTATCCAGGCACTTTTGCGTGCAACCACATGAGGGGGATATGGGACCTCTCTTGATCTAGTACTTTGGCATGTGTTAGCTCCGGGTTGCAGGAGGTTGTGTTGTGTTGAAAGAGGATTTTTATCCCATGTGTGTGTTGGGCGTGACGGGATGGGTTTGGTATTAAGTCCAAGTTCCCTACCCCGAGGAGCAACGGTAAGTTCTCTCTCTGTCGTTGACTCCGTCACAACGTATAGGGGTTTCCATCCCCATATGGGCGACTCGTAGTTAATGCACAATATTGGAAACGTCTCGTAGGACTTAGCCGTGCCGGCATACCTAAGGAAGTGTGCTTCATTGCATGGCAAAAAGGCGGTCTGACATGTGGGTAAAGTTGTACACCCCTGTAGGGTTAAATCTATTCGAATAGCCTCGTCCTAGGTTATGGACACGCTTGGTTAGATTTTGCAAGAGTTAGACTATAATATTTAATTAAAACTTGATGTGGGTGGTATGAATGGGGAATTCATGCTATTGTTGTGGTGGCTATTGGGTTAGCCACTTCCAAGATGTCTTGTTATTATTGATACTTGTATCTTGCTGTTTTTGTCAAATAAAAACAGATTGTAAAATTGCTTTAAATCTATTACATTATTGCAAATGAAAACTTGCTTTATGTTGAAAATGAGTCTAGAGCCTCCTCCACTTAAATAAGCTTGCATGTAGCTAAATATATAGGCCTGTTACTCTGCACGTCAGTCTTGCGAGTACATTTTTGTACTCATTTGTTTTGCTTAATAAATTGTTGCAGAGGATGAAGTTGATCCCCAAGGGATCCACTTTTGCAAGATGTGCGGTGGTTTCAACGACTAGGTTGGTGGCCCGGTTGGTTGCCTTTTGGGTTCAAGGCACACTAATTGGCTCTTGTTTATCGCCATCTTATGGCTTTTGCTTCCGCTACTTATTTAACTCTTTAGTTGCTATTTGGCCGGTCGGCCCCTTTTGTATTAACTCTATACTGTATGTGTTTTGAATTGCTTATCGTACTTCGGTTCTATGTGTTGAATGGAAATTGATGCTTAATTTTTGTACGGGGTATGTGTACTGAAATTATGGGAAGTACATATACGCCGAGAGTCGAGATATTTGATTTGTAATGCTTGAGTCATCTTAATGGCTAAGTATTACAAGTTAAATACCCCGGGTTCTCACATTGGTCTTGACCGTCGAGATCTCCTTTGCTTCCATCTTGACCGTTGAGACCTCCCCCGTGTTGGTCTTGACCGTCAAGATCTCCTTTGCTTCCATCTTGACCGTTGAGAGCTCCCCCGTGTTGGTCTTGACCGTTGAGACCTCCCCCGTGTTGGTCTTGACCGTCGAGATCACCTTTGGTTCCATCTTGACCGACAGGACCACCCTCGGGTTCATCCTGATCGTCGAGACCTCCCTTTGTTCTCATCTTGGTCGTCAGGACCGCCCTCGGGGTCATCCTGGCCGTCCAGACCTCCTTTGCTTCCATCTTGTCTATCGGGGCCTCCCTTGGGTTCAACCTGGCCGTTAAGATTTCCTTTTAACTTGTCTGAACCATTCAAGACCTCCTTTGAGTCCATCTTGGTCGTTGAGACCTCCTTTGATCTCATCTTAACCATCAAGACCTTCCCTTGTTCTATCTCCTCCATTGGATCCTCCTCTTTGTTGGGTCTCCCTTTTCCTTCGCATGGTCCAATCCAGCACCACGCTTTTCCCCTCTCGTGGGATCAGACGGCTCTGCTTCGTCGCGCCTTTTTCCTTCTCCTTTGGACCTTCTCATCCTCTGGACCTCCGCGTGGTCCTTTTTGCAAAGACCACCCTTCGTGGTATTTTTGTAAAGACCACCTGTAACAACCCAAAACATGGTTTGTGCTTCAAATGTATGAAAATGAGAAGGAATTAAAACTTTTCATGCCTCACGTTGTCATTTGAATTTTCTTAAAATTCTTCCAAAGGATTTCTTCTTTTCAAAGAATTGAAGCTTCAATTTCCTAGAAGCATAATCTTTAAAAACTTCCAAAACAAAACTTGTGATCATCCTCTAGAAATATTTTTCCCAGGTTCTAGATCATCCTAATAACCCCTCTGAAAATTTTTATAATTTTTAGAATTTATTTGCTATTTCAAAAGGGCTGGTCAAACCAGTTGGACCCTTAGTCAAATCCCTAGAGCGGCAGCTTGTAAATTTTCTAGAGAGATACTCAGTGCATGAAAATTTCTAGAAAAATTACACAAGGTTGTTCTCTTATCCAGTAACCTTCCATAAACATGTCAGAATTTTTGGAGCTTTAAAAGTCCCTCTAAAAATTCGCAAACCATCTCAGCCTATTTATTAAAACCGGTTTCACTATTCCTTAGGCTTGAGTCCGACCCAGCCACTTGACTCAGTCCAACCAAATAACCACGCCAATTGTGAGCCGTCTGATGGAAACTCAACGGTCCAGATCATGTAACCCTTCGGCCAGGTCCGAACGAACGCGCACAACGCCAACCGTCCGATCTTGATCTAACGATCGAAATCATTCCACTCGTTTACACACTACTCAGCCCGTTTCGCTCGCTGACTGGTGGGTCCTCTCCGCTGTTCGTCGTCAAGCTCACGCTAGCACTCGCACAGAGCTTGCTTTCCATGCTCCCGCAAGCTCCTGAGCGGCGCCAGTGATGCCGTGAGCCACCGCCTCTTTTGACCAACCCAGGGCTTCGCCTGCTAACGCCGCTTCCTTCCCTGCCGTTAGAGGCCTATATCCCTCTCTCCCTTGCCCAGTAGATCTCATTCCTCCTCTCGGTGGCTGAGGAGGGGGAGACGCTTGTTCGAGCTGCTCTCTCGGGTGAGCTTCCATCCTTCGTGTCCCTCTCTGATTACCTTCCTCGCCACACTCATCCGAGCTAATGCAAGCTCTTGTCTTCTTGTGTAGCCCTAGGAGACAAAGCGCGCCCCCAGCTTCTCCGGAGCGCGTCCAGAGCGTGCACCCAACGCCGCCGCCGTGCCAACTTCATTCTTAGTAGGTATTATCCTCTCTAAAGTGCGTCATCGCGTGCCTTAGAGCATCCTCACAATTTCCCCTCAACCAATTTTATCTTTGCATCACAAGGATCTTCAAATCTAGGATTTTTCTCTAACTCGGCCGCAAGAGCCCCTTTCTTCTCCGACGACAGCACGGTGAGGCATTGCCTAATTCCACGCTCTGTGACCATCGCAGTGACCCTATCTAGCGGTTCCGACATCTCTTTCTCTCTCTCTCTTTGCTCAGGGTGAGCTCTCCTTAGTGAAGCCTTTGTCGCTGCTGTTGTTCTTCATCGCCAGCCCAACTCCGGCAACCTCGTCGGCTCTGTGTCATACGAGTGAGCTCAGTGAACTCCCCTGTTGCTTATGCGCACACTCATTCGCGCAAAAGTTGGCGAGTCGCCTTTGCCGCCATGTCCGTAGCTCCCACTCCGCCTCGCCGTGTCGTGCCGCCGCTCTGGTCCGGCTACGGCGAAGCTCCGGCCACTGTTGGGTGCGCATTAGTGTGAGGATCTCATTTTTGCCCTTTTTCGGCAACACCGTGACCTCCCTCGCCGGTGGCACGCCCGGCAAGCTCGTGGTTGCGCGTGCTCTGCGTTGTCAGAAACGGACCGATACTGTAGCTCAATCATTAGCCGTTAATTGTTGTCCTAAGCACGTTTTTATGAGTTAATCCAGGCTCTTATGCGCTAATGTCTGGCCGACAAGCGGGCCCGAGCACAGTAAACTACAAGATGGTCCGTGGACCGGTGAACTGGGCCGTGGACCAAGGGTCCACGCGCTATTCTATGAACCTAGAGTATGAGGAGTGGACCCCACCTATCAGCAGGATTTAAATCGGAAATTAAAATGAAAAAGAACACTATTCTTTGGGCCCACTGTCAGTGTCTTTGGCTAGGGTGGCTGACGGTAGGAAAAGTATTATATGGTTATATATTTTCTGAAATGCTTTATTTGTGTACTGTTAATTGCTTTAAACTTCAAAACTGCATAAGTATTTCATTTTAACTCCAAATGTGATGATTCAAATTTTGTTGAGTCACATTTTTAGTGTACTTTATTTTGGTATAGTTTTTGAGACTTGTTACTGTTCCAGATTTGGTTGATTAGTGTACTAACCCTACAGCTCTCATTGTTAAGCCAATGCATGAATATTAATTGCATATCTGTTCCCTGCGATTTGCTGAGTACATTCAAAGTACTCATGGTCAGAAGCCCCTGTGTTAAAACAAAGGGTCAAGATGATCGATGAGGATGCTCAGACCTCTTCGAGGAGTTCTTTGTGACCCTACCGCTAGGACGTCCTCCACTGACTGACTGTGGGCTTGCGGATGGCTTCAGTAGCTTTTGTGTTTCTGGTTTTTGTGGTCCTCCTGTTGTTGGTTTTGTAAGCCCAAGTTGGCAGACCTCTGTAAGCAAGCTTGGACCATAAGATCTTGTTTAAATGCAAGGTTTAATTTGTCTACTTCATCTTTGGTTTGACCTTGTGGTTGTGATCACACCTATGTCGTTTTGTGCGAGCTAGCTTGGACTCCTGGGACTAGCTCAGTGCACTCAGTCAAGACCTCCAGGAGGCCTTTGAAGATCTCCTGGGAGGTCTGGACAGACCTCCCCTCTCGGAACCTGCGGGCGGTACTACCGCTCCTTGGTGCGGTAGTACTGGGGGGCGCACACTCATACAAAAATAAAAAAAAAATTACAGTACTTTGCCCTGTCCAGTGCATTTTCGAGAGGAGGTCTTCACAAGATCCAATGGCTTAGGATCCAGCAACTGTTGCTCCAGCGCCTCCAGCTCTGGTTTCAGCTCCAGCCTCTCCAGCTCCTCAGGACCCTGCTCCTCAGGATCCAGCTCCTCAAGACCCAGCTCCTCAGGATTCAGCTCCTCAGGACCCAGCGGTTTGAGATCTTTTTGGTACCTTGATGCCAAAGGGGGAGAAGCGAGAAGAGAAAGATTTAGGGGGGGCAAGTCTTTTGCTACTATTATCTTATATGGGTTTATACGTTTTGTAATGTGCTGAACTTATGCTTATGTGCTTGTAATAGTTGTGTTGCTTACCTTGTTGAACTTGCTGGTTAATGATTATGCTTATGATATTCTCTTGAAATGCAATCTTAATTATAGTCATTTTACAAATATTGCATTCCCCTCAAGTTCAAACATGCTAAAGAAACTCCGCCAAAATTTCAAAAATCTCTACATGTGCTTGCAAAAATTTTCTATCATTTATATGCACATGTTTAGGGGGAGCTTTCTTTAAATTAGATTTAACAAGAAAATAATTCTCAAAACTCATTCGAGCTCATTGCAAGAATTATTTTGTTGTTAAGTCATCAAAAGAATATACACTCTTAGTATATTCAAAACAATCTTTCTCACATATTAGTTATGTTGTCATCAATTACCAAAAAGGGGGAGATTGAAAGCATCTAGGCCCCTAAAAATTGTTTTGGTAATTAATGATAATATGTGAATATGGGATTAATGTGTTTATTGAGTATTTACAAGGTTAGATCCCATTGATGAGTTTGATGACATAAACATGCATGCTAAAGGATTCAATGAAGATCTACATGGCTCAAAGACAAGGTACAAGTAGTCTAGGATCTTTTTTATATTTTATCGGTCTTAGGAGAAATGGTTGGAAGACCGGATTATAGGTTAAATGTCGTACTATTAAGAAGGATCATGACTAGTAGCTTGATAGCATGGTCTTGTACAATTTGGATCAATTTAGGATCATGCATGCATTTGAATTTGAATTTAATAAACCCAAAGTGCTTTTGTCAAGAAATGGTAGTACCGCGGGCTAACTGGCGGTAGTACCGCTTAAAGCGGTATGACCGCAGATTACTTGGAGGTATTACCGTGTTCTGAACGTTTCAGCCAACTGAGCGCTAATGTGGTACGACCGGCTCATCCAGCGGTACTACCGCATTGCGGTCGTTCCGATTTCTAGTTGGCGGTTCGATAAAAACAAGAGAGGTGTTTTTTGGTTCGAAGCTCTCCTTAACAATCGGTAGTACCGCGTTCAAGAAACAGTAGTACCGCTCAGCAGTTGTACCGATTTCTATGTAGCGGTACAATTTTTCCAGAGAGCACCTCTTTTTCAGCGGAATTGGAAACCCTACAATCGGTAGTACCGCTCCTTCGTGCGGTACGACTGGATCAAGCGGTAGTACCGCAACTTGGTTGGTGGTTGTACAGCTCGGGGATTTTCAACAGCTATGTCAGAGTAATTAATGCAACTGTTCTGGCCGTTACTATGCTCTGACATGGGTGCGGTCATACCGCTCCCTAGTTGGCGGTCATACCGTATTTCGCTGGAAGTTGGGGATTTCCTCCCCAACGGTCATATTTGTTGGTGGGGGTTATAAATACCCCTCCACCTGCTTAAGGATAGGGTGCTAGTGTTCATTTATCATCCTTAGAGCCTTGAGCATTCACTCAACACTAAAATTCTCTTGTGCATTCATTGTGAGGTGGTTGAGTTCATTCAAGTGCATCCTTTCATCCTAGTTGATCCTATTGCACTTGAGCGCTGTCAAGCGAAGGTCGTCGATTTGTTACTCTTGGAGTTTTGCCAAACTCCTAGACGGCCTTAGCGGTGGAGCACGATGATCTCTTCAAGAAGATTGTGAAGAGGCCCGGTGCAAGTTTGTGAGTGGCTTGGAGTTCGCCATCTCTGGAGTGGAAGAAGAACTACCATAGCGATCGAGGGAGGCTTAATTCGTGGAGCCAGCTTGATTCGTTCAAGCTTCCTCAACGTAGACTAGTGAAGACCGGCAAGTCTTCGATACCACGGGAAAAAGTCCTTTATCATTGTGGTTATTTCTTGTTTATACTTATTCCGCATTTACAATTCTAGCATTTATCTTGTGTTGAATTGCTTAGTTAGAATTGTATCTAGTTTAGACATAGTTCTTAATTGGCTTAAATTGTTAAATTGTCAAAAAGTTTAAAAACCTCCTATTCACCCCCGCCTCTAGTCGGTTATCCTTGATCTATAGCAACCTGAGCCCGCACTTAATGTAGGCGAAGAAAATAGGGATTTCTCCTTCCTCACGGCTCGAAAAGTGTCCTCCGGCCGCCGACCTCCACTTGATCAAATTCTTATCTGGGAGCATCCCGATCTCCTCTAGAGCCTTGAGTTTCTTCCCACTGAGATCTAAAGGGTTTAAGAACAATGGTCGGAGAAGATTTTGGGTGAGGAAAACAAAGGAGGTCGGAAGAGATTCTTCGCAAGAAGATGAAAGGGGTTGAAGGAAATCTAGAAGCATAAAAATCCTAAAGCCTAGAGCAATGGGGATTTTATAGCTGCAATTCCTTAACTGCAATCGGGAGTTACCCAAAAGTCCAATGGACACGACCTTTTCTCCAACGGACAAAAAAAAACTCTTTAGTTCCCAAGGCAGTTTCTCAACATTAAAGTGAATATATACCATCTCGTATATCACTGGATTAAATGAGGGTCTACCCGATATGACTTCGTCAGGAAAAAGTGTTCACACAACCAATTCATCTAAAGTTTAGGGGCTAGCTGACGAGGATTAAAATCTCTATGTATTAATTTAATACTTAATAAAATGTCATATGTCTTCGTGGTCGTAACCCCTAAGGCTAACGATCTACGAGGCTGTAAGGATTCCAGAGGTTACATAATGGGTACCATGGTCGGATGAGGTCCTGTACCCAGTCCCCGACCAGGTGACTGCTCGTAGAAGCAATGAACTGGCATCTGGATTTAACTCCAAGCATATTCCTTATCATGTGATGAATGAAACACATGTCATATTTGCTCCATACCACACGACGTTTCATGGTCCTAAGACACTTACAACAACCACCATATAGTTGAGTGTCTCACAGACACTCAACCGCCGAACGGTTGTTACTTACCAACTGCTGCCTCGCTTCGATCAATTGTGACACTTCCAACAAGCGTCTCTTCAAGAAGTAACTGCCATCACTTCGTCGACTACTTAAAGGAGACTATAAACGGCAGAAAGGAGGATCAGATTCAATCGCATTCCATCAGATTGAAGCATTATAATCAGCATTAGATTCATGCTTCAAGATTGATTCAATAGCAAAGCAAGCACTATGCTCAGTGTAATTAGGATTAGTCCACTGCCTTGTCGAAGGCACCCCCTGTAATATCCAGTTCATAGCAATAAAGAGCAGTCTCATTCTCTCCCAAGAACTCTTTGCCATTTTCCTCTGTTTATTTTGTAAGATTGGCGACTTGATCGTCGACAAGAACACATCCCTTCAAAGCTTCACTCCTGGAAGCATCACTTTACCTCAAAAAGGTCTTTGTTCAAACTTTGTTTTCTATAGTTCTTGTCCATCTTGCACCTTGCTTGAGTCCAACCATCTCACCCGGTATCCATGACCGTTCTAGACCTTGGTTCTCCTAACCAAGTACCAATCCTCCTCATCGTTGACTATAGTTGACTCCAAGCTACCTGCATAACAATAGACCAAACAACAATTTTCAGGCACAAGTTCCTCGCAAATTGACTCACATTAGTCAAAATATGCAATATGCAACACATATGCAACATTTCCAAGACCCTAGGTCAATTCCCAAAATTAAGCACACCTCACAGTGCACTGAACTGCTACGGCCAGTCAGACCGCTACCACCAGGACAGTTTGATCGCGCTCCCCAATAACAGGTGACTGATCACCAACCAACGGCCGGTCAGACTACTTCCTATTTCCATAAAACACCCTTCTCTGGACTTTTCTGTTCATATCTACCCAGTTCCGCGTTCAGTTTCTATTTTCAATGGCACCTGGTGCAAACACACCCCACACTCCCATACAAGTGTGTTGTGTCCATTTCCCCAAAGGTTGCACCATCGGTCTGACCGTTGCCCATGGTCGGTTAGACCGCCTAACGCCTGGAAGCAAACTGACACTTTGCAAAATTTAAAGTTCACTCTCCAAACTCCTCGACAATGATGCCAATTGTTCATCACCTAGACTAGGACCACACCACATGGTCTCTACAAGTGGCATCTTAGGACCTATGGAGGCCTAAGGTGTTACAGTTGGTATCAGAGCAGACATTAGACCCTTGGATTTTTTTAAAAAAAAATAACACACTTGTGCACAAGTAGGTTGGGGACGGGAGTTGCATTGCATTGCATGCACATTATTATTGTGTGGATATCATGGGGATATGCTCATGGTCTTAGGATGATGATACAATTGGAAATAGTGTTGAGGTTTGTTGAAACACTCGTTTTTGGCAAAGTTCAGTAAAGTCAGTATGACCACAATTAATGAGCGGTACTACCGTAGCCTGGTAGTACTAGATTCTAGTTGGCAATACTACCACAGCGCAGTAGTACCGGATTCTAGATGGCGGTATGATTTTTCCAGAGAGCATATTTTTGGGAGTTTCTTCTTCTGTGAGAAACGGTATGACTGCATCTCTTGAGCAGTACTACGGTAGTGCGATAGGACCAGAGTTTAATAGTGGTATGACCGGTTTTTGCTCTGTTCGCTGGTCAGCTTGGCAACGATGTTTGCAGGTTAGGTCAATTTCATGGGTTTCAGTGCATATGTGTTGCATGATGCATATTTTGACTAACGTGGGTCAAGTTATGAAGAACTTGTTTCTAGAATCGATTTCTTAGTCTATTGTTGTGAAAGAAGCTTGGAGGTCAACGACGGTCAATGGCGAGGATGATCGGGACTAGGCTTGGAGAGCTGAGGTTCAGAACGATCGAGTATGCCGAATGAAGTTAGTGGACTCAAGCATGGCGCAAAATGGACAAGGATGGCCGAACGGGAAGTTCGGTGCAACGGGTTGCTTCAAGCGGCACGGGGGTCAGTGCAAGTGCCATAGTGGTTTCAGTGGGATCCGGATGGAAGAAACTTGCCAACATAAAGAGAGCCGCTGATCAACCTACATGTGGGGAAGCATTGGATTGCTTCATGAAGATTAGACTAGGTCTTTGGAGAAGGATCAAGAAGGGGTATTTCGGTAATTTCACCAAAATACCACCTTGATGGCTTTTGGCTAAACCGCGGCGCAAGACAACGCAAGGAAAGGTGGTTTAGGTCAAGAGAAGATGAAGACGACGCTTTGAGATGCATACATGAGTGAAACCCGTTTGTGTGTAGGCTTAACGGTGCTCGTTTGGGATGTCTCTCTAGAAACTAGCCTCCACTATAAAAGGGGAGGGTGTTGGTTGTGCACCTCCCAACCCTTGTACCTAAAAACCCTAGTTTGTGTTTTAGAGATAGGAGAGGAAAGTAGAGAGGTTAGGATTCTTGAGAGTTGGATTGATTGTGTGCTCAAATGTTGAGCCTTTGTCCTCCATGATGGAGTGGTTGTAAACCAAAATCAATCTCAAATCAATCCAAACAAGATTCCTCAAAATGAGTCTCCTTTTGTTCTTGCTCTCTCTTTGGTGACTTTTGGATTTTTTTATTATCCCTTGGTTTTCCTTTGGTTTCTTATAGTGATCTTGCTTGCTGTGACATGTGGGAGTACATCTAAGATCATCTTGACCATCTTTTACCCACGAGCAAGCTTTTGGATCAAACTTTGATTTTTGGCCCAGTTTTGGAGCAACCTTCACTCAAACGGAAAAATGTCAGAACTTTGGCAATGATCTACATGATATTTGATTGGAATAGGTTCCTGACATTCTAGAGAAGATATGTTTCAAGTTTCATAAAGTTTGGAGTTGTGGATCAAAAGTTGTGCCAATTTTGGAATTTGGTTTCGGGCTTATTTACTATTCATCATGTTGTTTTACTATTCACCCAGTAGTACCACCGCTATTCATCAGTATTACCATTTTTTGCGGTACTGCCGCAACTGTTCACCGATATACCGGTACTGTTCATTAGTATTGTTCACAATTATTATTCGTCATCGCGTTTTTCTGTTTTTTAGTTGTGTGCTTCGGGATTTTGATTGGATTCAAAATAAGACTTCCACTATGCTTGAACATTGATCTTCATAGCATTTATAGCTATTGGAGTAAAAATTAAGTTGAATTTGATCAAGGTGAAAAGGAGATAGTGCTCCTATTCAACCCCCCCCCCTCTAGTCGCCGTTTCGGTCCAACAAGTGGTATCAGAGCCCGGTTAGTTCATTATTTATCTTAACCGGACACTAAACTTGGCGATGGAGAAGTACTTCACTAAGCCGCATGTCTTCGATGGGCTCAACTATGCCTATTGGAAGAATCGCATGCGTGTCTACCTTCAGAGCGAAGGACCAGCCATATGGGAGGTTGTCTGAGCCCCGCTCATCTTGCCCGAGGTTGCTACGCCGGTTTCAGCTGCCATCTTGGCTAACAACCACAAGGTAAAGAACCTCCTATATGCCGGGTTTTTTTAGACAGGAGTATGATAGGATCTGTCACCTTGAGACCGTGTACGAGATTTGGCACACCCTCGAAACCTACCATGAGGATTCGTCCCAAATCAAGCAAGTACAGCAAATGGTCTTTAAGCCAGAATATAATAAGTTCAAGATGCGTCCTAGAGATAACATCGATGATGTATTCACTCGCTTTAACAAGGTGCTCAATCAGTTGAGAGTGGTCGACATCGAGTATTCTCTGTTTGAGAATGCTACCCATCTCTTGGCTACAATCAACACCAAGGAGTGGGAGATGAAGGCTACTACCATTAAGGAGAATGTCAATCTTTCTAATCTCACTTTGGAGTTACTCTATAGCAAGCTCAAGACTCATAAGATCAAGAGGGTTAATCATCCTAAGAAGAAAAACATGGCTTTAGTAGCTGACCCTCTTAAGAGAACTTCTTATGGCTCTTCTAAATCTTCTTCTGAATTTTCTCTTGCTTATTTATCTATAATCCATGAAGAGGAACTTGAGACTATCCTTGAGCCTAAGTTAGCCCTCCTAGCCAAAAAGTTCACACGGGCCTAACACAATGTGAGAAACACGAAGAGAGGCGGCCTTGTGACATGCTATGAGTGTGGAGAGCTCTACCACATCTAGGCGAACTGTCCTAAACTGAAAGGGAAGGGCAACCACAAGGAGGAGAAGGTGGCTTGGAGGAAGCCTCATGGGAACAAGTCCAAGTTTAATACTGCCAAGCTTGTGAAGGCCACTCACCAGGTCCTTGCCGCTTTTGGAGAGCAATCTATGAGCGATGCAGACTCCGGGAGCAAGGAAGACAAGGAGGAGGAGCTCTCTCAAGAGAAGAAGAAAGAAAAGGCAAAGGACTTCACCAGTATGTGCTTCATGGCCGACTCTGTCGACGACGATATCGATGAGGTACCTCCATCGTATGAAGTTCTCTCAGCTAGATGTGATGCTATCTATGAGCAATTGCTTAGTTAGGATAAGGCTTTAGAGTTCACTATGGCTAGGAATAAGGACTTAGAATCACACGTTGATAATCTGACGCTAGAACTTGTGAATGCGAAGAATCTTGATGTTGACGAATGTTCATCTTGCCATGTTTTACATTCTAAACTTGCTAAGTTACAAAATGCTCATGATGTTGCCATGCACCAACTAGAAAATGCTAGGACTGAGTTAATAGAGGTTAAATCTACTCCATGTAAAAAATGCTTAGAATCTAGCAAGTTGGTAGCTTCTAATAAGGCTGAGTCTAGCTCTTGCTCTTTCTGCTCAGAATGTTAACGTGAAGTGAATGAAATGTTAGAAGCAGTTAGAGCTAAGTATGCCAAATTTAAGGACAAAATTAATTCTGCTCCTTGTGCTTCATGTGAAGCCCTTAAGCTTGAAGTTGCTATTCATAAGGAGAAGCATGCTAGAGCTATTAAGGCTAGAACTTGTGAATCACGTCTTAACCTTGAAAAAGAAAATGCTTATCTCAAGAACACATTAGAAAAATTTTCTAAGGGTAAAAAACAATTGAACATGATTCTTGACAAGTCCAAAACTTCTTATAAGAAGCAAGAGTTAGGATACAACTTTGCCCAAGACAAGTCCAAGCCAAATGTCATTCAAGTCTTGGAAGATGGCTTAGTTGTAACATCCCAAATGTATAAACAGGTGTGTGTTTAAATGTAAGAAAATGTGTAGAAATTAAAACTTTTTCTCACATCTTAAAACTCTTGAACATTGCCATAATTCTTGTCAAGAGTTGTGGAGTTCAAAAACCTAAACCTCCTGTTGACTAAAGTCAAACCCTTATTCCTATTTGTCACAAATCTTGTGCCAACCCTTGAAAATATTTTTCCTAGGTTCTAGAGATGATGTGGGAACCCTCTGGAAAATTTCATGATGTTTAGAAACTATTTGATGAATTTTGGAGTTAAGTCAAACCCTAGAACAGCCTTGATGAATTTCCTGAGAAAAATGCAGTGCACAAAAACCTCTGAAAATTTTATGTAAGGTTAACACTAGAGTAAGGAAGCTCCAGTTAAAATTTCAGAATTTTTGGAGTTAATTTGCTACCTCTAAAAATTCCTCCAACCTCAGCCTTCAAATTTGAATTCAAACCTGTCACTGTTCCTCGGGTCCGAACCACTTTCCAAGTGGGTCGAACCCAACCCTCTTTCCCAGCTCACCACGAGCTCCACCTCTCTCGCGAGGTCGTAGCCGTTGGATTCAGATCCAGTAGCCACGACCTCCGCCACAACCAGCTCAGCCTAGTCCTCCTCCCTCGCGAGGTCTTGCGCCGTTGGATCAAAATCCACGGCCACGACCTCCCCTCTCTGTCGTGCACATCAGACCTCCCACCTCATCGAGGTTGTGTGCCGTTGGATCAAATCCAACCGCCACGACCTCCCCTCGTTATCAAGCGCACCAGACCTCCCACCCGCGTGAGGTCGTGCTCCGTTGGATTAACATCAACGGCCACGACCTCCCCTCGTTATCAAGCGCACCAGACCTCCCACCCACGTGAGGTCATGCTTCGTTGGATTAACATCAACGGCCACGACCTCCCCTCTCATCCCGTTGCCGTCAGATCAGGATCTCACGGCCACGACCTCCCCTTCCCTTTTCAGTGTCTGGCCTAACGGTCTAGACCTCCCGCGCCTCAGTTCGTCGCCATTGGATCAAGATCAACTGGCCATGACCTCCCTTAGCATCGTGCGCACCAGGCAGACCTCCCACCATTATTGTGCGCCGTTGGATCAAAATCCAACAGCCACGACCTCCCTTGTGCCATGCGCAATGGCCATGACCTCCCTCCTCTGTTCAACGCCTTTGGATGTGAATCCAACGGTCCTGACCTCCACCATTGTTGTGCGCCCCTGGATTAAAATCCAGCGGCCACGACCTCCCTTATGTCATGCGCAACGCCCATGACCTCCCCTCATCGTGGTGTGCCGTTGGATCAACATCCAACCGCCACGACCTCCCTTTGTGTTGTGCGCAACAGCCACGACATCCCCTCAATGTTGTGCGCCCTTGGATGTAAATCCAATGGCCACGACCTCCCCCTCATCATTGTGTGCCCTTGGATGAAAATCTAAAGGCCATGACCTCCCCCTCGCTTATCAAAGTCGCGCGCAGCGGTTAAGTCCTCCCCATCGGTTTCGCGCCCTTGGATCGCAATCCAACGGCCTGGACCTCCTATCCTTCGCGCGACCTTTTTTTTCCAGAATGCAGTGCGATGAAGATCCCACGGCTGCGACCTCCCATTTTCTTTGCGCCACCGTGCGATGCAGATTCGGTGGTCAAGACCTCCCCCATGCCCTTCCAGATCGCACCGTTGCGGATCTGAGGGTCACGACCTCCCCATGTTCTTATCCAACGGTGGCGGTGAGGTCCTGTTCTTCTCCTAGCTCGGGCGCGTGCGTGCGCCATGGCAGAGGAGGAGGTCAGTGACCTGTCACTTCCCCAACAGCTCCTTGCTGCGAGCATTTAATGCGCGTCAGCTTTCCACCTCTAGGCCATGCTCAGACCTACCCCCCCCCCCCCGTCACCTCCACGTCCTGGTGGAGCCATGGACCGAGTCATGGGCCAAGCTCACCATGGAGCTTAGCCCTAGCTCATGACCTCTGTCCCCCGAGCTATAAGACCTCCCTTGGTTTCCCCCCTTGGCTTCCTTTACACACCATTGAGCTCAGGCTCGCACCCACTATGCTTGGCTGAGCTCTTTCTCCACAGACCTCCCCCAACCGCCATTGTTGAGCTTGGAGCTCCTCGGTGGCACAGGGTCCCTGGGGCTTTCCTCTCCATTTCCTTACTTCAATTTGAGCCACTCCCCTCTGTGATCAAAATCCTAACTTGTTTGGTTGGGACATTTTCAGAGGTGGCCTAATTTGGAGCTTAGAGCTTTTGGCCGTGGAGCACCCCTTCTTCACCATCGCCGGTCCTCCTCTCCCCAGACCTCCTCAGCACCTCCAAGACCTCTTGGTAGTCCTCTAGATGCTGGGCACCCGCTTGTATGATGTTGCGGAGCTTTCCTTTCATTTTTGCCTCTGGCCGTGTGCTGCCGCGCCGCCCATCTCCGGCTCGCCTGCGCTCTGGTCCACCCCCACGGGTGTGGGTGGTACCAGTGGGTGCGCACTGTTATTGCGCACCCATGCTCGGCACCTCATCACGCCGCCGCGTCAGAGAACGCCGGCGATGACCAGATCTTGCCATCGGTTTCGTTGTCGGACGAAACCGACAACTGTAGCGAGCTCCTTGGGGCCGTCCATGTTTAGATCTAGGGATCTGATTGCCCGGGAATTCGCGTGTGCACTATGTGCGTTGGTCGCGGGCCGTCCATCTCGCGATCAACGGCCACGACCTCGCCTGTCGCCACAGCGAAGCTCCAAGCACACATGAAGCGGCGCGCGATGTCAGCAGGTCGGGAGCCGTTGGATCCAGATCCACGCCCACGCTCGTCGAGCTCTCGGCGCGCGGCGTTTTTCACGGGAGGCCTTGGGCCGTCCGATTGAGAATGAACGGCTCATGTCCTCCCGCGTCGTTTTGGTTTTTAGAAATTCCCAGGTGGATTTATTTGTAAACTGAAAAAGGTAATAAACTTTGAAAATGCATAACTATTTCATGTTTAATCCAAATGAGTTGATTCAAATTTCTGTAGCTCTGGTTTGAACTGTGCTTTAATATAAAAATGGTGGTGAGCTCAGTTCGGCTCCAGAAAATGGTTTGCTAAAATAGTTTAGAAATAGGTTTTAATTGTTAACCTAAAAGTGGTATTTAACTTGTAAAATGCATAAGTAATTCTCTATAGATCATTTTTGAGCAAATCCAACTTTGTTGGCTTCCTCAGTTAGTGCACTAAATGTTAGAATAGGATTTAGGCATGTCACTGTTTTCAAAAGAATTGTGGGTGAATTTTAGTTGTGCTCTGTAACACCCCAGCCCAACATGAGCCTGGAATGCTACTAAAATAAAATTAAACAAAACTACTAAGACCATTTACCAAATTTTTCAGCAGAACCTCCTTTGTATACTTAAATATACCGAGGTTTCAGCAGTTAAAGATAACATTAACAATAATCTAATATCCAGATTCATTCAACATGCAAGATAGTCTATTCCGATAAAGCAATAATAAGCATAATCCCAATTCGCTAATCTCATTATTACAATTAAGCCAAAGCACTCAATGAAACTATAAGTGAATCTCAATCGGTTTGCTTATTTAAAGAATATAAACTAAATGATGTTCTTTCTTTATGATGAATGGTAGTGAGTGCATCTCAACAAAACTACTCCCTCCCATGCATGCCGTTCTTGCTGTGGTACCTAAAAACACAACAAAGCAAGAGTGAGCCCAAAGACTCAAACAAGTATCAATAAAGAAAAAGCTAAATTCACAAGATAGCATCAACATTCCAAAAGAAGCATTACACTAAAGATAACTCTCATGCTTATGTAATGCGAACATGCAATGCACCTTTTAACCTTTATCTCTTTTCGCATTTTACGGTAATGCGAGGTATACAACCGTCGATGTATACCCTTGTTTCGTGCCCTCTCGCACAGGACAAGAGCCTATACTCCATGAGTATAGGGACCATTGCCCATCATCTTCATGATGGGGACCTCTATTCAATGCCCACATTCCACGAATGTAGGGATTACAAGACCGCTCATTTGCATGACGGGACCTCAATCAGATATACTTGGTCACCACGTGACCAAGCCTCGATATCTTTTAATATGCGTATGTACTATGATCCTATCTTTCATACATAAGAATCAACAAGTACATACCACAACTTCAGATCCCAAATAACATGTAAGGCATAATCAACATAGGTAGGAAAGCTTTAACCATAAACATGCATTCACCATGTTCTATTCATATTCATCACACTATCATCCATGTATGACTCGTACGATTCAAACGCAAACAATCATAACAATCAATCATCATTATGCTACAAACAGGATACTTGCCTCAACCGTGCGGAAACGATGGACGCGAAGAGGCGCTGCCCCTGGGACCAATCCCTCACCTGAACATAATTATGAATCAAGCTAAGATAACCATGCTGGACCCAAGACATATTTAATAGCTCAAACGAAAAAGTCAAACTCTCAAGCGCCTTCCAAACGTCCCACATCTAACGATCGATCTGTCCCTCCTGTTGGACAGTCCACTTCTAAAATTCATAACTTTCACTACAGGGGTCCAAATAAGGTGTTCTAGGACTTTCTGGAAATATAATTAAATTTCCCATCTAAACCTAGTTGAGTGGCCCTTCTGAATAGGCCATCTAATACCCCTACCAAGCCAATTTAAAAGACATCAATTTTCACGTCGGGTTTTCTGGACAGTACACTAAAACCACCATAACTTTTAATACGAGCATCCAAATAATGCGTTCTTTAGCTTTCTAGAAAGGTATGAAAATTACCTACATTTTTGTTTATATCGAGATCCTCTGATTTATTCTTTAACTAATAGCTTATTCCAGTTTTCTACAAACTGTCAGAAAACTGACAGATTAACAGGACAGCGACACTAAAGAATTCATAACTCGCTGACCGTTAATCGGATTTGGGCGTTCTTGGCGGCCCTGGAAAGCTAAGGACATTACCCAACTATCTTTAAGAGATGGGATCCACGGAATCTGCCTCTAAAGCCATCAAAACCGATGTTCAATATACTGGACAGAAAAGGATCTACACAACTGGTATTGCTAAAACAATTAATTAACCATCTAAACAACGGGGAACGAACGTTACCCTCGACGAATCGCTGTAGACCACGACGTAGGCCGCGAACCTTCATCTTCCCTCTCTTCTTCCCTCCCTTCCTTCCTCCTTCTCCTTTCTTGGCCGGCCACGAAGGGGAGGGGAGGTGGAGGCGCAAAGGAGGGGAAAGGAGGTGGAGGCGCAATGGGGAGGGGAGGGGCTGCTACAGTGGTGGCGCTACAGTATGTGCTACAGTAGCATGGCCTCCCCCTCCACTTGGATGGTTGCCCTAATGGGCCAAGGTGTTGTGGGCTTTTGGTCCACAGCCCAGGTTTTCTAAATTACGCAAGAATCCCCCTGAATCTTCTGTTAAATCGCTTTTCTAATTGATTCTCCTCCCCGAATTCTTTTCTTCTTACTTAATTAAACTTAGGGTATTACATTCTACCCCCCTTAAACAGAATTCGACCCCGAATTCTACTCACGCTCTACGCTAAGGAACAATCACAACTAGGATTTACCAACAATACCACACACCTGCTGTGAACAATTCCGGATATTGCTCGCACATGCGAGACTACAATTCCTAAGTCGTTTTCCTCTCGGACTTATGGGACCACCGCACCTTGATGCAACTAATGAATTACACCTCATCACTCGTATCGACCTAACCAGAACCACTCAACGGACAGGACTCGAAGATGCGGTATTACACGTTGGTCAACGGCTCTTATGAAACCTCACACTACAAATACCTAGAGCATTCTCTCAACACTGGGTCATACAAAATGTTATATACCTCGCTCGAGGACTCGAGACGGTTCTAACGAATTGCTATCTTCCAAAATCCTCGCAACTTCCAGAACAAACAAAATATACTTTTGGCTATCATTCTTTTTGGGACCAAGCCACAGAACTTGCACAAAAACATATGGAACTCTTGTTCCATCTCTCAGTCAATCTCTTCATCATAACTAGGAGAACCTCCGTTAAGCAGGGACGCACAATATGACTTATTTTAATCAAACTTTAATAATCAGATTCAACTGAAACAAAGGATTCACAATGCAATTCCAACTTTCCTCCAAAACACTCAAATCCAAAATCGTAGATTCCTCATGAAAACATTTTCACATTCCAACTAGGCAATGTAAATAAATTCCCCATAAACCAAAAGAGGAATCACTCGAATGGCCAAATCCAACACTTCATTCATTTCCCTAAACCGGAAAGGACCGCCTTTCCAACATAAAGTCAACACAAATTGCACAAGATCTCTGCTATGAAACTTAGCTTAAACAAGAATCAAGAGAGCACCTCTCTACTCGAGAAAACATTCTTTCCTCATAGGTTCTTTTAAGAAATAAACCCTTTCCCAAATCATGGGTTTCTAAATCATCATACTTACTCATTTCTCTTAACCGACAACCCCAAAATGGTCCTCCAACCGAAAGTACATCCATACTTTTTTTGAGGGACTTTACTAATCCACAAAAGAATACTCTAATCTACTCCGCTACCACAGGAATTCTTTTATCAGATGATTCCCAATACCTCAATAAAAATGTTTCACCCACAACCACATCACCTCATTCTGTTAAGGATAATCAACTTGAAATTCTCTGCATATACCCTCATTTATTACATCCAAAAGATCCTATCAAAGATCACCATAACTCTTGGAAACTAATCATGAGAAACCAAGATGCTAGTATAAAAATGCCAAGCCCAAATTTAACCTTTAAGACTTCTACACTGAATTTCCGGTATGCTTGATCAGTAACCCTCAGATCTGATGACTAAAATTTCACACAGCTCAGCAATAACCTCAGTTGTTAATGACAACATTCCTCACTAATCAAGTAACCGCCCCAAGGCGATTTATTTCACCAATCTTAGGCATCCTCTAATCCACACCAATCTAAATCAGTTACACAACCACAATATACCCATTCGCAATACCCTAACTGATTGACCAAGATTCAAACATACTCAATCACTAACACCAATAAATAAATAAATTCTCGATCAAGTTATCCTTAGAGATAATCTAACTCCCATAGGGTTACTCGCTAAGGCCGAATCATACTTGACCATAACTCAACAATTCCTGTTATCCCATTAATTAGCACAACGCTTAAGTTTCTCCACACCGCTACTCTCATTAAACTTCACCAACATAACTCTTCTAAATGATCTTACTAAGTATCCAATTGCGATTCTCTAATAAATTTATCAGGGGTCCATACTTTCGATAATCCCAATATCCCAACTTGGACAAAGGGTATCGGATCAAGTTCACCATACGTCCCACTAGTGGTAACACTAATTAATTGTATTTCATCGACAAACATTCCATTTAAATAGAACTCTCTCCATGTGTTATAGGTCAAAACCAAATCACTATCTACTGCTCTTCAATAGCTTGGTTCCTAAGGTTTCACCACTATCATATACTTGTCCACCACCAACTAGTCGCCGTTCTACACTTTATAAGACTTTGGCAACACAAGTTGGTTAATTCCTTCCTCAAAAGGAAGAAACAAACAAATACAAGTTTCATCGCACAAGAAAACGTTGCTCCTCGGAGTGAGTACGAGACCAAGAGAAACAGTCAAATATCAATGATCACGGAAAAACAAAATACGAGTCCGTAGATGAGGGCACATGTCCCACAGGAAGGAACTTCCAAACCCCAAAAAAAAATCAAAATAAAACATTGCTACGGGAACCCAAGAAACTCTTAAACTGTAACAATAGAAAAGTTGCAGATTACAGTTCTTAACTCCAACCTCAAATACTTAGGGCACACATTTTCCGTTGACAAAGAAAACAATTTTCTTTGATTACAATATTACTTGCCATCCCAAACAAGGAAATGCCTTTAAAACCAAATCAAATTAATCACTTAGGAACCAAACAAAACCTTCCCATACATCACAATACTCAACTAATCTCATCTACTACATAAATCATGAACTCACAGAAGAGCACGTATGCAAAACTCCAAACATTTCATTTAACCGGTATTACGAAAATCAATCAACTTACTTCCTCTCTAGAAGAATCATTACCACTCCAACGCGTCACATTCTCTTATCGTCAATCTTACTAATATTAAGAATAATTCTCTCTTAACAAGATTCTTTATCGTCAACTCTTCCTTTATAAAGCCCCCAACGGCTTACCAAAGTATTATCCACCACTTTATCATCTCATCCTCAATTGGGAGTATACCAAATTCCTACAATCTCATTACAACCACCACTTTATTTTAGAGGGAACCTACTACACAATTTAAGAGGTTATTTCAAAACCTTCTCATCAAAGGCATACTATTATCTAACAATTTCACTGTCATGCAAACACAGGTCATTCTCATTGGCCATCCTCATGAAACACACATGAGTAAATCACTTTTGACTTTCAACCTCTCACCTATAAGGAACACTCACACTAATTTAGTACACTCTAATTCTAATCTGGAGGTTATCATAAACTATTGATGAATATCCAATCAAGAACAAATTGATGGTCCTTTCACCATTTGCACTACCACGAGCATAAATAAGATCATCAAATAGCCAAATAATTCAACAAGTTTAACAAACTAATCAATTCTACTAATCAACCATTTCATCAATGTTCTACACTTATTATTAACTCTATTGATTCCAATTAAGTATAGTCACACTCATAGTCACGGCTCATCAAGAACTACTACAGGACACTTTCAAATTAATCAACTTTCCTTCCAAGATTCTTGGTTAAGATCATTTACAACCACACTACAGACCCAACAGGATAACTCATACATTTTCAACTTATCTTCTATGCTTAAAACCTCCCACTTAACACAACAAACATCGCTAAAGGGTTTAACGTCTTCTTTCATAAAAGAGAACCATTCAACTTCAGCACTCAAAGTACCCCAAAAGAGATACATTAAGTTAAGGCTTCCACATACTAAAGAACTTGCAAAAGACCACTTCTATTATCCAAAAACAACAAGCACAATAAATGGGTCGTGTTTTGCAAAGAGAAAGATAAAACTCCAATATAAAGGTCAATCTTAACAATCAACCAAGTTCACCAGCCGCAAGAATATCTCATCGGTTTGGAAAACAATGATTGCTTTACGGGTCAACTTAAACCAATGGAAACACAACAACATTTCTCAAAGAATCCCATCAACTGGTATAGACTCCCAATTCCAAGAGAAGTTTATCAGCCACGACTGGATAAGAGTTGACCAAATTCAAATTCAAAGAAGAGAACAACTCTTCTAAAGATATTCACTATAAAGACATGTACTAAGATATCCGAGGTAACCACTTCCCTATTCTCATACCACGAAAGGTGGTGTGACCTGGTACAGCCCAGGGCCACAACCACGACCTCAACCTCTCAACATGAGTTATCCCCACACTTAATTACCATAGTTTTATAATATAAATATATCAAATCATCTCAGAATAGGAATCATCAATACAACACAACAGAAGCGTAAATGCAATGCAATAACCCAATCCCACCTACTGTGCTTAGTGTGTCAAGTTTAATATTTCAGTACCACGGACCTACAGCCCGCTCTGATACCAACTGTAACACCCCAGCCCAACATGAGCCTGGAATGCTACTAAAATAAAATTAAACAAAACTACTAAGACCATTTACCAAATTTTTCAGCAGAACCTCCTTTGTATACTTAAATATACCGAGGTTTCAGCAGTTAAAGATAACATTAACAATAATCTAATATCCAGATTCATTCAACATGCAAGATAGTCTATTCCGATAAAGCAATAATAAGCATAATCCCAATTCGCTAATCTCATTATTACAATTAAGCCAAAGCACTCAATGAAACTATAAGTGAATCTCAATCAGTTTGCTTATTTAAAGAATATAAACTAAATAATGTTCTTTCTTTATGATGAATGGTAGTGAGTGCATCTCAACAAAACTACTCCCTCCCATGCATGCCGTTCTTGCCTGTGGTACCTAAAAACACAACAAAGCAAGAGTGAGCCCAAAGACTCAGCAAGTATCAATAAAGAAAAAGCTAAATTCACAGTATAGCATCAACATTCCAAAAGAAGCATTACACTAAAGATAACTCTCATGCTTATGTAATGCGAACATGCAATGCACCTTTTAACCTTTATCTCTTTTCGCATTTTACCGGTAATGCGAGGTATACAACCGTCGATGTATACCCTTGCCTGTGCCCTCTGGCACAGGGACCAAGAGCCTATACTCCATGAGTATAGGGACCATTGCCCATCATCTTCATGATGGGGACCTCTATTCAATGCCCACATTCCACGAATGTGGGGACCACAAGACCGTCATTTGCATGACGGGGACCTCAACTGTATATACTTGGTCACCACGTGACCAAGCCTCAGATATGCTTTCAATATGCGTATGTACTATGATCCTATCTTTCATACATAAGAATCAACAAGTACATACCACAACTTCAGATCCCAAATAACATGTAAGGCATAATCAACATAGGTAGGAAAGCTTTAACCATAAACATGCATTCACCATGTTCTATTCATATTCATCACACTATCATCCATGTATGACTCGTACGATTCAAACGCAAACAATCATAACAATCAATCATCATTATGCTACAAACAGGATACTTGCCTCAACCGTGCGGAAACGGTAGACGCGAAGAGGCGCTGCCCCTGGGACCAATCCCTCACCTGAACATAATTATGAATCAAGCTAAGATAACCATGCTGGACCCAAGACATATTTAATAGCTCAAACGAAAAAGTCAAACTCTCAAGCGCCTTCCAAATGTCCCACATCTAACGATCGATCTATCCCTCCTGTTGGACAGTCCACTTCTAAAATTCATAACTTTCACTACAGGGGTCCAAATAAGGTGTTCTAGGACTTTCTGGAAATATAATTAAATTTCCCATCTAAACCTAGTTGAGTGGCCCTTCTGAATAGGCCATCTAATACCCCTACCAAGCCAATTTAAAAGACATCAATTTTCACGTCGGGTTTTCTGGACAGTACACTAAAACCACCATAACTTTTAATACGAGCATCCAAATAATGCGTTCTTTAGCTTTCTAGAAAGGTATGAAAATTACCTACATTTTTGTTTATATCGAGATCCTCTGATTTATTCTTTAACTAATAGCTTATTCCAGTTTTCTACAAACTGTCAGAAAACTGACAGATTAACAGGACAGCGACACTAAAGAATTCATAACTCGCTGACCGTTAATCGGATTTGGGCGTTCTTGGCGGCCCTGGAAAGCTAAGGACATTACCCAACTATCTTTAAGAGATGGGATCCACGGAATCTGCCTCTAAAGCCATCAAAACCGATGTTCAATATACTGGACAGAAAAGGATCTACACAACTGGTATTGCTAAAACAATTAATTAACCATCTAAACAACGGGGAACGAACGTTACCCTCGATTTAATCGCTGTAGACCACGACGAGGCGCGAACCTTCATCTTCCTCTCTTCTTCCTCCTTCCTTCCTCCTTCTCCTTTCTTGGCCGGCCACGAAGGGGAGGGGAGGTGGAGGCGCAAAGGAGGGGAAAGGAGGTGGAGGCGCAATGGGGAGGGGAGGGGCTGCTACAGTGGCGGCGCTACAGTATGTGCTACAGTAGCATGGCCTCCCCCTCCACTTGGATGGTTGCCCTAATGGGCCAAGGTGTTGTGGGCTTTTGGTCCACAGCCCAGGTTTTCTAAATTACGCAAGAATCCCCCTGAATCTTCTGTTAAATCACTTTTCTAATTGATTCTCCTCCCCGAATTCTTTTCTTCTTACTTAATTAAACTTAGGGTATTACATGCTCATTTTCATGTCTTTGAAAAATTATAGAAAGTGCATAATAGCTCCAAATGAGATGAATCCAATTGGGTTGTTCATCTTATGAGGTGCTTGATTTACTATAAAAATTTCAATTCCACCACCTTTCTAGAAATTTTTGCTAAACAATTTAATTATGGTGAATAGTAGCAGATGGCATTTTAGAGGCTGAGCAGTTTTGTTTTGGTCATATCTTTTGCATTAAGAATCCAAATAAATTGGTTCTTATTGCTAAATTCTCTAAAAATCGTGCTCTTGCTGCTGTAAAAATTTCAGAGCTTTTGGAGCAAGTTTGCTGTGGCGTCTTTTCAGTTTTCGTCATTCTTATCGATTCTTTTCGCCTTTTCGATTAGGTGTCGACGAGTGTGTTGAACCCGTGAGCGATACTCTGCAGCAAACTGAGCAGCCCCAGCAAGGCAAGCAGTTTGATCATATCCCTATTGTCCCATTACTTTAAAAGTCTAATATGTTGTTTGACTTGTATGTATGCATTGCTATTTTGTTGTTAAATGATATCGTTTAGTGATCCTATAGATGCATATCCTGTAGGTAAATGTTCATTCTCTACTACTAAGCCTAGGATTATCTTGCTGTGATGTAGAGTTCGATGGATGCACTCTTATCACTTAGTAGTTTGCGTTGTTGATGCTTAGAAATGCTTAGATAACGGTAGAAATGGGCGGTTGTCGGCATTATGTCGATGACCTTGATCACACAAAAATTATTATTCCATTATGTCCATCTTGTGCTTTGTTACTTTGTAAACAAATAAAATAAAAATGAAAACAAAATTGTTTCATGACTTGGGCACAAGGGATGTTGGTGTGATTTGTTGGGTTTGAATGGAATGGTGCCTAAGTCCCCAAGGACCGAATTACTTGCGCTATTGATCCAAGCAATTTTGCGTGCTAACCACACGAGGGGGATATGGGACCTCTCTTGGCTAAGTACTTTGGCGGGTGTTAGCTTTGAGTTGCATGGTGGGCTATTGGGTGAGTAGTAGTAGGTTATCTACTGCAAGGAGCACCACCCGTATAAGGGGGTGAGCATCTTTGATGACTCCGCATCAACATATGGGGAGGTTGTATCTCCATATGGGCAACTCGTGGTTGACACTCAATATTAGAAAGGTCTCGTTGGACTTAGCTGTGCCGGCACACCAAAGGAAGTGTGCTAATAGCTTGGTGAAAAGGCGGTCTAACGTGTGGGTACATTGGTACACCCCTGCAGGGTTAAATCTATTCGAATAGTCTCATCCTAGGTTATGGACACGCTTGGTTATTTCCCGCAAGAATTAGACTACAACCTTTAATTAAAACTTGACATGGGTGGTATGAATGGGTAATTCATGCTATTATTGTGGTGACTATTGGGTTAGTCACTTCCAGGTTGTTGTTGTCATCTATCTATTGTTATTATGTTACTTGTCTCGTTGTTACTTGTAAATTAAAAATGAATTGCAAAACTGCTTTGAATCTATTTAAATATTGCAAATGAAAACTTGCTTTATGCTAAAATGAGCCTAAAGCCTTCCACTTAAATAAATCTTGCATGTAGCATATGTATAGGTCTGTTACCCTTACACGTCAGTCTTGCGAGTACATTTTTGTACTCATTTGCTTTGCTTAATAACTTTGTTGCAGAGGAAGTAGAGCCCCAAGGGCTTTACTTTTGTGAGATGTGCTGTGATTGGGAAGACTAGTTAGGCGGCCCGGTCGGTTGCCTTGTGGGCTAAAGGCAAACCATGTGGCTCTCTTTTGTTATCGCCATCTTATGGCTTTTGCTTCCGCTGTGTTTATCTTCCTTAGTTGTATTTGGCCGGTCGGCCCCTTTTGTATTAACTCGATTTTATCTATGTCTTTTATTTAATCTAGTTCGTGCTTTGGTTCTATGTCTTGTATGATATTGATGCACGATTTTGTAAAGGGGTGTGTATACTGCATTTCTGGGAAGAATACATATCTCGAAGACACGGGTTATTTAATTTGTGATGTTAGGGTCAATGGATGACTAAACATTACAAGCTAAATAAACCGGGGTCCTCACATTAGTTGAGTGCAAAACCCAATCTGCAAAAACTCTTTTTAAATCTGTAGGTTTTGCCCAACCACCTTCTGAGTCAAAAGGTGCATCTCCCAGTGGTACCATATACCATTGCACCTATTGTAAGAAGGATGGGTATTTGCTTGAGTTCTGTTGGCATAGATTGAAAAATGCTAAGAAAAACCTTGCTAGACTTTCATCTCATCAACCAAGTGCTTCCATGAGACATGGTCATCTAGAAAAGAAGAAACCTGGACAAGGATTTATTTCACATGCTCATCATCATCATGTTCCTAGATAGGATATATCTTATGTTCTTGTAACCATTGCTCATGATAGAACCTCAAGTAGAATCAAGGCTAGCAATTTTGCTTTACATACTTCTCGCAGACATGTGTCTCAGTACTGGGTTCCCAAGTCATGTTTAACTAACCCCAACATTGAGACATATCGATCTTTTATGCTTTGATTTTTAGGATCGCCGCAGAAGGGGGAAGAACACGTGGTTCGTCGACTTCGGGTGTTCACGCCACATTACCGGAGACTCAAGATGGTTCACCTCCTTCACGCGGTCGACGAGTAATGACTTCATCACCTTTGGAGATGAAACACAAGGGCGGATTGAAGGAACGGGATCGATCAAGGTGAATGATAAGTTCATCCTGAAGGACATTGCCCTTATGGACAAGCTAAGGTACAACTTGCTTTATGTCTCGCGGCTTCTTGATGATGGCTATGAGACTAGGTTTAAGAAAAATACTTGTCGTGTGCTTGATTTAGTTGGTGAGCTTGTCTTTGGGATTTCTAGAGTTTGTAGGATCTTTGGAGCTGACTTTTTTGAATCTCTTGTTGGATCTCTCAAGTGTTTGATTGCATCTTCTTCTGAGTTCTGACTTTGGCACCATCATTTAGGGCACATTGGTTTTGATCATCTGACGCGAGTTAGCAGCCTTGATATCATGAGAGGTTTGCCTAAACTCAAAGCTATAAAGGATGTTGTATGTGCGTCCTGTAGGCATGGCAAGCAAGTTGCCGCCTCACACCCTTCATTGACTATGGTCATGACTGACGGACTGGGACAGTTGTTTCACATGGATATTGTTAGTTGTGCTAGGGTTCGGTCAGCCGGTGGCAAATGGTATATTCTTGTCATAGTTGATGATTTTTCGATATTGATGAGGACATCCCAATTGGACCGATTACACGAGCACGAGCTAAAAAGATTAATCAACAGGTGAACTCGCACCTAGTTGAATTTGGTTTTAATTTACATGAAAACTGGTTACTACCTAATACTAGTATTTTAATTGTTCTCAGGTTTATGCGTGAAGAGACTTTGGCACCCGAGAAGATTATATGTTGTCTAGACGTACACGTCCAACAGATGATGAGAGACGTCGGGGCTAATGCTAAGATTGGGAAGGAGCAGCGCCTTGCACTTGGGCCTCCTACATGTGAAGCTATTGCAAAGAGATGTTGTGCACACAAGGAGACAAATTTGTGTGCTACTGATATTTCTCTTGAAGGCTACGATGGAATTAATGATGAGACCAACAATTTTTGCATCTTTCCATGGGACCACCATGTTCCATCCAAAGCACGCACCACATATAACAATGGGCCCGTGACATGCTTTGAGCCACATCAGATTGGCTGCCAAGTCATCGCAGAAAGGAATTGGATTTTACATGCACACGCAAGGAAGGAAAGAGCACATGCTTGGGTGCATGCATAGCTTGGGCAGGAAAGGAACGATGTGCATCTGATAAAGAAAGGAAGGAGTCCGCGGGATTACGCGTGAAGGCAGGCCTACGTGTATTGGCTGAACCGAATTAGATTGGTTGGATATTTTTATTTGTTGAGTCCATTGCGAACTAGATGTGGCCGGCCCTAGGCCTTGCTGTGCTTGGGAGTTAAATACCCTATCACCCCTCCATGTAAAGAGACCATGAATATGAATCTATTATTTTGAGAGAGAGCTATACGCTTGTTCTTCCTAGGGTTTGACATGCAATGCAACCTAGAGGGAAATTAGGCATTCTCAACCCCGTTGTTCTTGTGAATCTTTGTGTATTGCAGGAGCAGCGACACGTCTACTTGGTATGATCGGGTAGACGGGATCACGAGTGTGTGGTTGGGCAAATTCTTTTGTCGCAGGTTACTGTTTTGATAGTGGTTGGCGCCATCGGTTCATTAGGTTGCACGGATTCAAAGTTGTCATCGATCCTACGTCGTGAAGATCGGGCATCCCCCTATATCAGAGATACTTTTTGGTGTTCTTTCTTGCTTCAAAGGATGAAGCCTTTGATCACTTTCATGATCTCATTCTTCGCTTGGCTTCTGAACTTCCTGGTGCCTTGAGAGCAATCCACAGTGATAATAGCATGGAGTTTAAGAATGCCTCATTTGCCTCTTTTTGTGCTAAGCGTGGTATTGAGAATCAGTTCTCTTCTCCACACATCCCTCAACCAAATAGCGTGGTGGAAAGGAAGAACAGAACCTTAGTCGAGCTGGCTAGGACGATGCTAGATGAGTATAGCACTCTGAGGAGGTTCTGGGCCGAAGCTATTGCTATAGCTTGCCATATTGCCAATCATGTCTTTTTGAGACCGTCTTTAGGCAAAACATCATATGAGTTTCGGTTTGGTAGAAAACCCTCTGTTTTTCATTTTCGAGTTTTTGGAGCCAAGTGTTTCATTCTCAAGACAGAAAACCAAGATAAATTTGAATCAATGATTTTTGATGGTTTATTTGTGGGTTATCCTGCACATTCGAGGGGTTTTCATATTCTTAATGTTGAGACTAACGTTATCTAGGAGACATGCAATGTCACTTTTGATGAGACTAGCCCTAGAGCTAGATTAGATGTTTCAAGTGACACACAGGCGACAGAGAGCATCTTTGTGGAGGAAGATGAGGACGAAGCTGATATTGGTCTCCCGCCTGTTGCTGCTACACCTCCTGATCCAATTGAAGAACCCGCTTCCACTATTTCACATTCAGTTGAGGCTCCTGCTGTATCTTCATCATCAGGAGTACCTACGGAGGTCGAAGAGGTGCTATCTCCCTCGAACGCTCCACTTCACATTCAGAGGCGTCATCCTCCGGATCAGATGATTGTCCATCTTCATGAGCGAGTCACTCGCTCCAAGTATCACGATCCGAGTCTCTACTCCCATTCTGCATTTGTTGCTTCTTTCAAACCCCACGATATATCACGTGCCTTATCTGATTCGAGCTGGGTCAATACCATGCATGAGGAGTTAGAGAACTTTGAGAGGAACAAAGTCTGGAACCTAGTAAAGCCTCCTAGTGGTCATAAGATGATAGGAACCCATTGGGTGTTCAAAAATAAACAAAGTAAAAGTAGGGATAGTTCTGTGGTTAGAAACAAGGCTAGATTGGTAGCTCAAGGTTTTAGCCAAGCTGAGGGATTAGACTTTGATGAAACATTTGCTCCTGTTGCTAGATTAGAACCCATTTGTATTATGCTTGCATTTGCTGCATCTAAAGGCTTTAGGCTGTATCAGATGGATATCAAGAGTGCATTTCTGAAAGGTTACATAGATGAGGAAGTGTATGTTAGGCACCCCAGGCTTTGAGGATCACAAGCATCCACACCATGTCTTCAAGTTATCCAAAGCCTTATATGATCTTAAGCAAGCCTCTAGAGCTTGGTATGATAGGCTTATGACCTTCTTATTTAAGAATAACTTTGATATGGATAAGGTAGATAAGACCCTGTTCATTCTTAGGCATGGCAATGACTTCCTGTTTGTTCAGATTTATGTAGATGATATTATCTTTGATAGTTTCTGTCACGCTCTTATTTCTAGTTTTTCTGAGACCGTGTCTAGAGAATTTAAGATGAGTATGATGGGAGAGATCAACTACTTTCTAGGGCTATAAATCAAGCAATGCAGGGATGGGATCTTCATCCATCAGACCAAGTACACCAAGGATCTGCTCAAGTGCTTCAAGATGGGTGACTGCAAGTCGATTGCCACTCCCATAGAGACTTTGACTGCTTTGGATCTAGATGGGAAAGGAGAAACCGTGGATCAACGCGAGTACCGTAGCATGATCGGCTCCCTCCTATACCTGACAGCCTCAAGACCGGATATCCACTTCGCGGTCTGCCTCTGTGCGAGGTTTCAGGCATCTCCGAGGACTTTCCATCATCAAGTCATCAAGCGCATCTTCAGGTACCTTCACTCTACCCTCCAGTATGGCATTTGATATTCTTGCTCATCTTCCTTGTCCATTCGAGTGTTTTCTAATTCTAATTTTGTGGGTTGTCGACTAGATAGGAAGAGTACCTCAGACACTTGTCACTTCTTAAGCATTTCTCTCGTCTCTTGGTCTTCTAGGAAGCAGTCCTCTGTTGCTCAATCCACTACAGAAGCTGAATATGTAGCTGTCGCTAGTTGTTGTAGTCAGATTCAGTGGATGGTGTCCACCCTTAAGGACTATGGGTTAGTTTTTACTAGTGTTCATCTTCTCTGTGATAACACTTCTACCATTAATATTGCTATAAACCTTGTGCAACATTCTAGGACCAAGCACATAGACATTCGCTATCACTACCTTAGAGACTATGTAGAGAAGGGTGATATTGTGCTAGAATTTGTGGAGTCTGAGGCTAAGCTAGCTGATATCCTCACCAAGCCTTTAAACCCAATTAGGTTTGTCACCTTGAGAAGTGAGCTAGGGGTAATTTATCCCTAAGGGTTGGTTTGAGGGAGAGTTGGTTCTCTTCTGAGCTTTCCTTATTCATCTGATCTTTTCTTGATCTTCTTTTGAACTTTCTGATCTTTTTGATCTTTTTAAGCTTTTGAGTTTTTCTTGCATCTCATTGTACATATTGCATTCATATAAAAATCACAAAAAGATGCATTGTATTATAAGCTTTACTTCTTGTCTTTTAAATTGATGAAGCTTTGCTTATTACCCTCTTGAGCTTTAGTATTTCAATTCTTGCTCAATTCCATGTCTAGTTCATTGACTTGCTATAACTATCATGCTTTCACATGTGTAGCTTAGTCTTTGCTTGATAAGCTAGAACATTAAGACAACTTGAACTAAAAATTATAATTTATGGATCTTTTAGCTAGTTGCACAATTAGTGATCTTTTTGTGACAATGGCCATGTCAAAATTATTTTGTTAGCTCTTGAATCTAGGATTGAACATCATTTAAGCCTTCTGTTCCTTTGTGAATCTAAAAATTGCTCTTGTGCAAAATGAAATACCAAATTTTAAGGCTCTCATGTTGTTAAAATGTGACAAACTATTCTCACAAGACTACATGTCAAAGACATGAACTTGGAGATAGTTTGATGGTCCAGACGATCTCATGTAGACTGCTTGTCAAAATTGACATAAACCTCAAGATATGTCGCCTCGGTTGAAGCTTAGAAAGAGTTTATGGATGGCTCCTAGTCTAGGATCTTCTTCACTAAGATAGACCTTTAATCAACATCAACATTCATTGCAAATGAAAACTATTGTTAAAAAAAATTGGGTGATTGAGATACATTGAGCAAAATGATTTACTTCAAGACTTTTTCTCTCTATAATGGTCTTTGTTAGTTTCTTGATCTCACATTGACATTCTAACATGGCCATTATCACTTTAGAATCTATTTTGATGAATTTGCTAATTTTGAAGCTTTGCTTAACTTGTGAAAATTTCATCGCTTCATTTTGAGCTTCTAGCTTAGCTTTGATATACATGTTTTGACATAATCTTGGTAGCACTTTCAGGCTTGATATGTATTTGAGTAATAATATAAATAATAGCTTGTTCTTTTGGGTAATCTCCAAAACTTCTTGTACTAAAAATTAAAAAATATCAAAAATAAAGCCACTCCATTGCATTTCATGTATACTCTTTCTTATGCTACTTCCTTATTTCTACATTTATCATCTCTGGATAAGAGGAAGGCATGATTCCTTGATGACTCCATTGTCAAAGGGGGAGAAGATATAGCAAAAATGTTAAAAGGGGGGCTATTTGGAAGAAAAAGGAGAAATGAGAATTTTTGAAAAATGATGATCATAGTAAGGGGAAGCATCTAATTTACATTCTTATGATCTTATTGCCATTTCTGAACTTGAATTGCAATTCTTGGAATCTCACAATGATCAAAAGGCAAATTAAAAAATTGTTCTTTCATATGGATCTTAAGTGAGATTTTTTACTCTTCTCTAGAAATTGAAGCTTTCTTACTCTCTTTTGTTTTATCTCACTTGCCTATGCTATTCTGAAGTCAACTTGGTCATTTCCTTTGTGTTCTCTTGCTTTTGGACCAAGTTGTGTCTTTGCGCGAAAACGTTGAATATTTACGTTTTCAAACCTCAAACTTTCATTTTTGGGAAATTGCCAATGTGTTCACCAAGGGGGAGATTGTGGATATCATGAGGATATGCTCACGATCTTAAGATGATGATACAATTGGCAATAGTGTTGAGGGTTTGTCGAAACACTCGTTTTCAGCAAAGTTCAGTAAAATTGGTATGACCGCAATTAATGACCGGTACTACCACAGCCCGGTAGTACCAGATTCTAGATGGCGGTACGATTTTTTCATAGAGCATATTTTTGGGAGTTTCTTCTTCTCTGAGAAACAGTATGACCGCATCTCTTGAGCGATACTACCGTAATGCGGTAGGACCAGATTTTATTGGCGGTATCACTGGTTTTTGCTCTGTTCACTGGCCAACTTGGCGGTGATGTTTGTGGGTTAGGTCAATTTCATGGGTTTTAGTGCATATGTGTTGCATAATGCATGTTTTGACTAACGTTGGTCAAGTTATGAAGAACTTGTTCCTGGAATCGATTTCTTGATCTATTGTTGTGCAAGAAGGTTGGAGATCAACAACGGTCAATGGCGATGATGATCGAGACTAAGCTTAGAGAGCTGATGTTCAAAACGATCGAGGATACCGGGTGAAGTCAGTGGACTCAAGCATAGCGCAAAATAGACAAGGATGACTGAACGGGAAGTTCGGTGCAACGGGTTGCTTCAAGCGGTGTGGGGGTCGGTGCAAGTGCCATGGTGGTTTCTGTGGGAGCCGGATAGGAGAGACTTGCCAACATGAAGAGAGCCGTTGATCAACCTACACGTGACGAAGCATGGGATTGCTTCATGAAGATTAAACTCGGTCTTCAGAGAAGGATCGAGAAGAGGTATTTTGGTAATTTCACCAAAATACCGTCTTGATGGCTTTTGGCTAAACCGCGGCATAAGACGGCGCAAGGAGAGGTGGTTTAGGTCAAGAGAAAATGAAGACGACGCTTTGAGATACATGTATGAGTGAAATCCGTTTGTGTGTGGGCATAACGGGTGCTCGTTTGGGGTGTCTCTCTAGAAGTTAGCCTCCACTAAAAAATGGGAGGGTGCTGATTGTGCACCTCCCAACCCTTGTACCTAGAAGATTCTTGAGAGTTAGATTGATTGTATAGTCTTTGTCCTCCATGATGAAGTGGCTGTAAACCAACATCAATCTTAAATCAATCCAAACAAGATTTCTCAAGATGAGTCTTTCTTGTTCTTGCTCTCTCTTTGGTGACTTTTAGATTTTTAATTATCCCTTGGTTTTCCTTTGGTTTCTTATGGTGATCTTGCTTGCTGTGATATGTGGGGGTGCATCTAAGATCATCATGACTATCTTTTACCCACGAGCAAGCTTTTGGATCAAAGTTTGATTTTAGCCCGGTTTTGAAGCAACCTTCACTCAAACGGGGAAAAATCGGAACTTTGGCAATGATCTACATTATCTTTGATTGGAATAGGTTTCTGACATTCTGGAGAAGATATGTTTCAAGTTTCATGAAGTTTGGAGTTGTGGATCAAAAGCTGTGACAAGTTTGGATTTTAGTTTCGGACTGATTTTTAGTATTCATCGCGTTGTTTTAGTTACTGTTCACCCCATTAGTACCACCGCTGTTCACCGGAAGTTCAGTTTTTTCGTGGTACTACCGATACTGTTCATCAGTACTGTTCGCAGTTACTGTTTGTCGTCGCGTTTTTTGTGTTTTCCAGTTGTGTGCTTCGGGGTTTTGATTGGATTCAAAATAAGACTTCCGTTATGCTTGAACAATGATCATCATAGTTTTTATAGTTATTGGAATGAAAATTGAGTTGAATCCGATCAAGATGAAAAGGAGATAGTGCTCCTATTCACCCACCCCACCCCTCTCCCTCGGATCACCGTTTTGGTCCAACATATTGCAACTGCTTGCTTCTATTTTTTTTTCCCGCTGCATATGATAATTTGTGTTTGGCAACAAGCGCTTTATTTATGGAATCCTTTTTTGTCATAATTGTTGGTGGTAAGCTTGTTATTGGTTATTTATTTGTTGTGGAGCAAATATTATAATTTCGCATGTTTATTCTTTTCCCGCTGCTTAAAAGGATTTTTCTTGAACTTCATGTGCAAAGTTTTAATTGTGGACACTGCTGGAACCTAAGACGAAAACAAAATTTAATTGTGCCAGATAACGCTTGCTAGTTCGTGGTGCTACTTACCACTTTCAATTTTCCTTCTCTGTCTGTCTCTGTCAAATCTGGGGAGAATGCGATTGAGAGCAAAACAAAGTTATAAACTGATCACCGACTAGTGAACAGTCAAAATGACCTGAACAAAGTGTCATCACGACCAACAACCAAACACACCACCCACTACTCTGCAGCCGTCCAGAGGTGTTACGAACATACGATCCCATTAGATGAATACCAATCACCACTGAGCTCAAGAGATATACTCAATTCCAAGACAGAATACAAGGTACTTGGGATACAAATTAGGGGAAATAGAAGCAAGGATTGAGAACAAGCAATTAGATTGGGAAGAAGCAGGGTTTGGTTTAGAGAACTGGAATTTGGGGAGGAACAATAGTAGGGAGAAGAGAGCCGGCCTTGTTTTAACTGTGGACACTGTCGGAACCTAAAACGAAAACAAAATTGAACTCGAGTGCCAGATCACGCTTGCTAGTTCGTGGTGCTCTTGTAGGTGGTACCTACCACTTTCAATTTTCCTTGTCTCTGTGTGTCATATCTGGGGAGAATACGACCCAACAAAAACGTTTCACCAGATGATGCATCGCCTCTTATTTAAAGATTTGGTGATGCCTTAAGACAAAGAAAAAACATCCAACATATATTAAAATAAAAAAAAGAGGAGGAAAAAGGAGCAAAAGACTAAGAAGGAATCATAAAGAGAAACAGGAGTGCAAGTATCGTATTAAGGCTCTTTGTCTCTTCATTGGAGCCTTGGAAAAGCTTCCCTCGCCTCTAGCCCTTAATACATCCATCCATCCATCCACCCACTGCCAACATATATACAAACCTCTTGTACAACTGATGGGAAAGCAAGCATCTGTTTTGTCAGGCTTCCTGCCAATTTGAGGGCTCCAAGGAGGGCTCATCCAGCTAATTAAAGGTATGCATCAAAGATTCTAGCTTATCTCCCTTGTTCATGTCTCTACTTCGTATTCTTTGATACATCTTGGTTTATGGAAACTAATTCTCTGAATTAACAGAGTAGCATCAAAATAACATAATTGATTAATTGGTTTGTGCATACCCATATGTAAAACACCTTCTGATTCAAGTAGGTGCTTCTTGTTTCTCTCTTTTCCTTTTAGGTTTGGAGGAAATCAAAACAAGAGAGAATAGAGCAGAAATGGGTCATAGGAAGAGCAACCACCACAAAGGAAGAGGTGAGGGGGCTCATGATGAGGACTACCCCTTCTTGGCTTACGCTTGCTGTCCATGCTACGTGCTCAGCTCTGTCATTAGAGGGATTGGGAGGTGCCTCTTTGTGGCTTGCTACCCTGTGATACAATGCTGTGGTCTCGATGAGTGCAGGCACCACCACACCAGCCACCTGAATCACTTCAGATGATACATACATCCATGGAGTACATAACACCTCAATTATCAATTCTTTCCTTTCTTCTTTTCTCTACCAGTGGGGTTAGTGATCATGTCAAGTTCTTAAGGAGAATTTTTCATACCATATATCATGAGTATTTTTGCTGTTTTGCATCTTTTTGCAATACTTTTCTGTAGAGACGAACGACTTGTGAGCCTTGCCTCAGCAGTTGTTAGAAGAGTAAAGGTGAAGAAATATGCATCCTAAATATCTATTGGTCTCTTGCAAGCTAGTATTCAGAAAGTGGTTGGTGCTACTGTTTGCTGATTGTTTGTGTTTGGTAATGTGGTGCTCAGAAGATTTCTTCTCTGCCAATTTAAGCTTTTGAGTTGCCCATTTTTTCCCATCATTTTCAGATCTTTTTTATAAGTTTATCTCTTGACGCATTTTGATGCATATAGTACATAGATGCCTAGGTTGTAATCTTGCAAATAGGATTGGTTATAATTAATTTTTAGCTCATGAACATGTCGTGGTCTACAAAAGAAGCATGCATGTCTTTGTGCGGTTGGCAGGTTCAGAATTGAGGGCGTCACGCAACAGAAGAGATGAATCATTCAGAAAACCCTCTAAGCGATTGATCTGCGTGTTTTACAAAGTCGTGTTAGGCTGCAATTCAACTGAAAATTGGTGCTCGCTGATGTCATGTATAGACTAGTCAAAATCAAAGAGAATTTCAATGCGTTCATTAAGGATTTGCACAGCAAGGACATGGTCATTAGTGTTGCAATATGGAAATAGGTGAAGTCCATTTCCATCTTGAATTCTTCAGAGCATTCCGGAAGCAGAGGGGTTCTGTCTGGTTGGTTGATTTCCTATCTTGAAACTCCTCGATGTTCGTAGGTGTATAACACGAATAAATTCCTGATCTCTTCACAGCAAGGGAGAAAAAAGTTTGAAATATAGGAAAGCAGACATCTTTTCTTTGATCAACCACACCAGCCATTCATGGGTAGTCATTAGCTTGTGGATCTGACGTGTACCTTGATGTGTATATCCATGGCTATCATTTTGGGGAACTTTCCGAACCTTTTTTCCATGTATTCTAAAAAGCCTTTTTTGCATGGTAGTGTGCTGTTTGGTTGCTTTGATCAGTTTCACATCAGTAGTATTTGTCCCATTTGTTGTCCACAATTTTGTCAGTTGTGCGATGTCACCGTTGAATCCTGATTAATTGGCATTATTTCTCACAAAAAAAAGAATCATGCTTCTTATAAAATCATTTGGAAAAATCACAAAACTTGAAGTAGAACCTGGATTAGATATGCTAATAGTTAAGATAATCCATGAGCAAGTCGGAAAGATAAACTTGTTATGTGTCCATTGACTTATTGAGGCACAAATGGAACACACAAAAACCAGGAGATATGCATTTCCATTTCTCCTGATCCCGGTCACTATACTAGTTGAACAAGTAAATTCAGAATTAAGTATCAGCATCAAATGGTGGAGAATATAATGTATTTGATCAACCACTTCAAGTCATAATCAACAATTAATAAAACGGAAAGTCCCAAGTCCCAACCAAAACCAAATGTGCTGATCTTGGTTGGTCAACGGTCATGGCAACCCACTCAGCAACAATGTAATCTAATGCGTGTAAAGCAGTAAGGGCGCCAATGCAAGAGCAGCAACCTGCTCATGGAATCATCGTTGTCTCTATGATCATGATAGCTATCATCATGATCTAGAGATGATATCTTGCAATAATTTTGGTTATTCCGAACAATTGCAGAATAGAAAAAGTGCGATTAGTGCGATCGTTGAAGCGAACTGCACGTAATCGCGAGAGATCGATCCACGGTCATATGGAAAGTGTTAAAACATCTATTTAGTCTTCATATCGCAAACTCCAGACAGGAGGCACCTATACACTGTACCATTTAGACGCTAACAGTTTAGGCATGACTAAAGGACACATAACATTACATCACAGGCAGGGATCCAGATCCTTCACTGTAACGCCAATGATTATATGAGCAGTGTTTTCTGATAGAGTTAACAGTATCCTAGCTAGCTGGCATTGTAGCAAGCAATGTGGAAGCGCGATATATATATATAGAATACTGTAGCATAAATACTATATCGATTGAACATAGCTTTGATTTGATTTTTTATCAGACGGTCAATAACGCATCCTAATACCACGCACTATATATCTTCTGCATTTTTTTTCCAATGCAGAGGATCTCGATCCCACGGGCAGACACTCGAAGCTACGGATGCAAACGTTTATTTGTTTTTTCTCATGTCACATGATGACTTTACAGAATGAGATGAGAAGCACAGCCTGGATAGGTAGAGCTACAGTACTGGACACCATGCATTCTTTGATTCTCCGAGTCACTCGGCACTTTTTTTTAGTTTCTTGCAGCCTCTGCATGGTTACATGATACAGGAAACTGAACTGCATACATATTCAAGTAGTAGTAGTACATGTGCGCAAGATTCAGGTTTCACTCCTCGGGTTCTTGCCTCTCGAAGAACGTCTTCTTGATCCAATCAAACGGCTGCGAACATCAAAACAGACGACAGGTCAAGACCGTCCACCGTTAATCACAACAGCAGCGAAATACATGAGGAAATTCCGGAAATGGTAGCACCATGATACGAAGCAGGTTGTCACGTGACCATGCCATATGGTGGATGAGTATATTTCAGTATTGTAAGAGGCAAGGACTCACCTGGACGAGCCAGACGGTGGTGGCGACGGCGGCGACGCTCCATCCGGCGACGGCAGCGATGTCGGTGACCTGCGGACGGCGGTGCGGCGGCAGGAACCTGAACAGACGACTGGTGGAAGGAGCAGCCGGCATCTCTGCAGACGACGCGATGGGTGGATTGCAGTGCTGAAAGCTCACACAGAACACGCGCGCGGAGAGGGATGTACAACACTCAACTTCAGCTACGAGCTTTGGGCTCTTTAGATGGGACGGGACTCGAAAATGTCTCGTCCTTTCCGGAGTCTTCTTCGACGATCTGTTGCGCGGAACAAGACGATGAGTTATTTATTATACTGTTATTTTCCTTATTTTTCCTCTTTATTAGTTGAAGTGTTAGTAGCTTCCTGAGCATGTAGGAACATTTCTAGAATAAACTCGGCATCTCCGGAGGACCCCTGCCACTGGGACACACTAGACACTACGGTGCAAACCGGCTCTACATCTACTGTATTTTTCGAAAGAAGTTTTTTCTAGTATTTTTTAATGTAAAAATTGGTTGAAAACATCTTCATTAAAATTATAGTAACAAAATCTTACCAAAAGTAGTAAAGATTCATGTAACTAGCTACATTCTACGGTGCAAACCGGCTCTACATCTACTGTAGGGTTACGTTACGTATTGCTAGATTTGTACTCCCCACCTATGAAAGCCCTTTGCTTTATTTGCAATCGCCATATTTACCTTATGAAAAAACAAGAGAGAGAGAGCTGCTAATTTCATTGCACAAAGAGGAGAGGGTAAATACAACTTTTCTTATTTCCTACTTTCATACAAAACGAACTATGTCTTTTCGAAGCAGATTAAGATTAGATTAAAGTTTCAGGAAGCATAAGTAGATAAGGTGCACCCCAAAGATACAAGGGTTAAAATAAAAACAGGCAATGCAAAACCGAATACATTTCGTCCAAACAGGCCAGAAGGGAACCTCCATTTTGCTCAAAAGAGTAATCAATGTTACAATTTACAACCAGATGGTACAAACATCAGTGCCTCCAAAAAAAACTTTAAGCTCGAATAAATCATTATATGATGTTGATGTACCTAACGTCTAGATCGGAAACCAAGAAATAAGTCGAAAAACCACAACAAAGTAGCAAAAGAAAGGCACTACTAATCCAAAGGACCCTCTCACTTTGTGCACAACACTTCAATCAACAAGGAATAGTATCAGAACAAATTTCAGTCGCGACTTTGTGCAAACACTTCAATCAAAAAGGAATAGTATCAGAACAAATTTCTGTCGCCCAGTTTGAGTTAGATTGAGTTGGGTAACTGTTTGGCCTCCTCAACTGCGTAACTAGCTTCCAGCCTTTTCGGACTCCTTCCTTTATCAGGCCCGCCAATAACTCCCCATGTCTCAAACTGCCGTTGCCGAGCCCTTGCCCTTTCCTTCTCCTCCTGGGATTTTGTCGCAAAGCAGTATGGGCATGAGACGCCGTACTCCCATTCAGGAGATTCCATGTCTTCATCGCTAACTGGTTGCTTACATCCATAACAAAGTTTGTGGGTTCCTTGGGCTAATCCATGCTCCACTGAGACACGTTTGTCAAACACAAAGCATTCACCCTCCCACAAGCTTTCAGCCTTCGGGATTTCCTCTAGGTATTTTAATATCCCACCCTCCAAATGATAAACCTGACATGTACAGGTTATGAAACCCACCATTAGGGTTATAACTGTAAGGTATGTTACCATCTCAAGGAGACAAGGACAACTTCAGAAATCATAGAATGAGCGTCAACTAACAAAAGTTGATGCAGTAAACATCTGTCACATGAAAAGGAGGGTTTTTTTACATAACTTCCACTATATTTTAACTACATAACCTAATGCTATCAGGGTAGATCATAGATAGCAAGTTGAACTGTACACAGAATGCAAGATCGAGTCAACGTGAGGACAAATTAAATTGGAAAAAGTCCACATTTGATCCCTCTACTTTCAACTTGGTTTAGTTTCAACCCTGTACTATAAAATCGGGTAAATAGCCCCCTTTATTTTGAAAACCGGAGCACTTAACCCCGGTATTGCAAGTGGATTTGCCATGTTATCATGGTTTTGCCACACGGGCCAGCCATGTCACTAACAATATGGCAAACACCATATATTTCAATATTTGAGTCAGCAAATAAAAAAACTTGGGGCCACCTGTCAGCCCTCCAAATCTCCCAAAAATTCCTTTCTTCTTCCTCCGTCTTATTCCCCACCTCTCGCACTCCGGCGGTAGCAGCAACCCAAATCCGCAGGCAGCCGATGGACATGGCTGACAGTAGGCGAAGATGGGGCATGCAGAGCGTCTATGCCCCTCTGTGGCGTCCCCTTTGGTGCGAACACGCCACTGCAACCATATGCTCCTCCTTGCTATCCCAAATCCAGCCTCCATCGGTTGCCTCTAAGCACAGCCACCACAAAGCCGGCTGCCTACGCTGGTGCTACCATGGCCAACTACAATTTGTTAGTTGTGAGAAGAAGCCAGCAAATTGGTAGGCCAAGCACAGTCCCCATGGCTGCCACCTCCAACTCTTACCATGCTAGGCCATGTTGTGCTTAAATTAACACCTGATCTAGGGAAAAATAAGAGGGAGGAAACGGTTGGGCGTGGTTGCGGATGAGGAAGTCGAGGCAGGGTCGACGGCCAACTGAATGGGAGAGAGAGAGGGTGGGAGGTGTTCAGACGAAGAAGACTTGTGGCTAGAATGCTAGACCCAATGGTGGAGGAGGTTGTGGGGTTAAATTGGTTGGATCTTCTATGGCTGATCTCCGCATGCATGTGTGGTAGCTTGCCATGTAAGCACGCTTGCCACGTGGGAGGCCAACTCGGCAAGCAAACACCTGGTTTCAGGTTTGGAACTCATTTGATCTGATTTTCAAAGTAAAGGGGGTTATTAACCCAGTTTTATAGTACGGGATCGAAACTGGCCAAAGTTGAAAGCAGAGAGACCAAATGTGGACTTTTTGTAATACCTTGTTTAATCAAATAACTAAAAAGGAGATTAATTAATATAATAAAATTAATTAATGCTAATTGGGCCAAGTGGGCCATTAGTGGCCTACTTAACTCTACTCTTAACCCTGTTCAACAACCATATTTAATCAAACCCCAGCCCGTACCGCACGCCCCAACTGCCCTAGTGCCGCTCCCAACCGCCACCCCGACCGTAGTGCTGCCGAGCCCTGCCACGCCAACGTCTCTAGGCTGCCGCACCGCTAGCCGCCAACCGCGCCAGCTCCTCCTGCGCAGCGCCCTCCTCTGCCGCACACATACATGCATGCATGCCACTGTGACTTGCTGCTGCTAGCTGCATGCGCGTGTCCTTGCTACTACTAGATAATTTTCATGCCTCCTTGCTTTGCACAGGTTGATGAAGATTGCAATAGAGAGAAAGAGGGAGCGAGGCAGAAAGAGGATGCTACTGCAGGATGGTGTGCTGCCACGGCTGAGGACGGAAGCAGAGGCAAGAGAAGAGGAGGAGAAGGGAAAGAAAGGAAGGAGACGTAGGGCAACGTGATCTGTCCGTGATCGTCGATGGTTTTTTCGTGGGTAACGACCTGTTAGTCCCTAGATTGATCTGAGAATATTATTTAATCATGTGGTAGGTTGGTTTGGTCATGGGTATTAGATGTTTCGTTAAGCTCTAGTTCATCGAGTTGCCACGCAGAACCTTGCAGGGGCAATTCGAGGTATTTAGGCTCGGATTCAGGGTTTTGTCCAATTATAAAAGTTGTAGATATTTTCATTAGCTTTCCAGAAAGGTCTAGATCACTAGATACTAAGTAGCAAGCGAAAAGTTACGGCCCCTGGAAGATCGCTGTCCAGAATTCGAACGTCGTTGGCAGAGATCGTGTAGATGGGCTGTGTTTCACCTAGTAAATGAAAGGATTAGAAAACTTGAATAAGCTAGAAAATTTTGAGTAGTTTTCAGAACTGGTATCGTTCATATCTTTTCAAGTTTTAGAATTAAAGATACAAAATTGTGAAGCGGTCTGTCCTAACAGATTCTGGGACAGTCTTCGGGAAAGAAAACAGGGGAGAAAACGGTAGAATCAAAAGTTCGTCATAACTAGGAAGTTGTAGGAAATTGTGTGAGGATTCCAGAAAGTATTGGTTTGCTAGATTTGGAGTTCAGATGAATAAGTTAGAGCATATTTACTACTGGAACAACGGGTAGTGCGTCCGGTAGAATTAGGTTAATTGTGTCGTCTTGATGTAGATATGCAAGGGCGACTAGTTTAATGTTTTGGTGTTGTGATGATGTGATCTTGAGATTGTTTTGAATTGTTTGTTTAGAAAGCGTGGCTTCTAGTGCCCTACCGCCGCCTCGCTGTCCGGCTCCTTCAAAGAGATAAGTACATGGTAGAGTGGTGAACAATGGGTTGCTGGCCATTGTCATTGATATTACTTATTATATTATTTATTATGCTTTCATTAAGCTTGTTCATATACATGATATTGATGACATTGAGTTAATGAGATTACGATATTTAGATAATAATAATGAGATATTGAGTTAATAGGACGAGTTATGTAAATGATTAATTATGATGTTGCATCATTTACATTCATCATAATAAGAGTGCACGGACCAGGTCGGTAAGAAAATCATGTAAATATTTCGGTGAGGTCGGTGAGAAAGATACATAACTAGTCCGAAATGCTCTAGATAAAGTCTTATATTTGTAGGGACTAGCTAAAGTCCTACAATGTAGGGACCCCGTCCTAACGAAGATGGGGAAGAGTGTGTCATCGACGGGCTCTGATATGCCAATACGCCTGAGAGGCGCCAGACAGATCCCGACACGACGGCAATGCACGCCCCAACACGATCGGAAGTATCAGAAATACATGCGCTTTAAAATAAAGAAAATAAATTACCAATACGGTTGGATACGGCACAATACTACGATACGGCCCAACCAGCCCAAGACAACTTCACAACTTCAGTCCAGCCCAAGACAACTAACCTAGCAAGCGCACCAAATCAGACTCGTGAGGTCGTGCCCCCATTCCTTCGACAGCGCTGCTACCTCCTCTGCTCATCGCCTCCAAGGTCACCCTTCCCAGCTCCGAGTCCAGCGGCCGGTGCGTATCCAACTCTTCTCGTCGCCTTCCACTCTGCTCATCGCCTCCAACGACTACTCCGTGTGCCTCCTGGCGACTAGCGGCCAGCGGCACTCCCTCCTCTGCACGCCCTCCTCTGTGCCAGGAGCCAAGACGCGACGCGAGGGGCGAGCGGAGCCATAGCCCCCCGCCGTCGCCAAGAGCCCACGGTGCCACCGCCTGCTCGTCGCATCCTCCTCGGCCTGCTCATCGCCCCTCCTCCTTGGCCTGCTCGTCGCCGATAAGCCACTCCTCTCCTTCCTCGGCCTGGCATGCTCGTCGCCGGTTAGCCAAGCGTAGGTGCCTCTGCTTTGTTTTTTCTCAATGCTCTGCCACTAGTAGAAGCAACAATAGTAGTTGCAGACTACTAATAGTATTAGTAGTAGCAAAGGACTAATAGTAGTAGCATTGTGCAGTAGTATTATAAAATATTTTGTTCATTGTGCAGTAGTAGTATTAGTAGTAGCAGACTACTAGTAGTATTACAATTTGTCAAGCATCGTATTTTATATTTTTACTATTTTTAATACACACACACACACACATCCGTATCGCCGTATCTTTTTTTTTTAAAAGAAATAGGGTATCACCATATCCGTATCGTCGTACCGGTATCGCGTATCGGTGCATCATAGTCGACGGGTGAACACTCCGCTATATGGGTATCAGCTGATGAGATGCATATGAGCATGAGTATGATGGTGCATGCGAATGCATGAGTAAATTGTTAAATTATGCAAATTTACCTATATGGAATATGACTTATTTATTTGAGTATGGGAATGACATTAAATAGATAGATCATAGATGATGATGATGATAACCTTGATTATGGTTGATAAACTGTTATTTATGGCTTTATTATGTATTTGCTGAGTCTTAGACTCACTCTTGCTTTGTTGTTGTTTGTAGGTAACCATTGATGACGACATACATAGGAGGGAATAGATTACAAACGCCACATGCGAAACGACTACACATTCAATATTTATTTAGAGTGATTCCTTATAAATCTAAGGACATTGGTAATTTCCTTTAAATCGTTATCCATGGACTTATTTATTGCCTAGATTAATGCTTGAGACTAGGTGGTAAATTCATTAGTTGATTAGTATTATTTTAAACGTTCATCTTGTCATTAGTTGATTAGTATTATTTTAAACGTTCATCTTGTGACCCGTGGACGGGTTTTAATCTTGATATGTTTGCTGGAATTTATTGTAAATTAATGTTTAAATTAGTAATTAGCATAGGTTGATGACATTCTGGACTCTATGTTGGGCCAAGGTGTTAACACTTTTTTCAATTAAATGTCAGTGTTATCCAATCTATTATGAAGCCTATTTGTGCAAGGAATTTAGTAATTTACATGTGAAGAGTAGATTGAGTGGTAGCATCTTGGTATTGAAATTCAGCAAGAACAATACAAAGCAGAGAACAGCCTTTATGATTTACCTCTTTAAAGCCCTTGCTGAGGAGAAAACTTGATGCCTTCTCACATCTAATACCACCAGTGCAGTACATAGCAACTCGTGGTAGCTCTTTGGGCTCCAGGTCTTCTGCTTGTCCATCAGTTACATTGTCATTATTTACTGCTGACTGCTGACTGTCAGATTCAGCCAACTGGAATTGATCATCAACCCAAGACGGAAAGTCTCTAAATGAGTTAGTACATGGATCAACAGCTCTCTTAAATTTTCCTATGCGTATTTCATACATGTTGCGGACATCAATGACAACCTGCCACATGAATAATGTAAATCATCGTGCAGATGTGGAACAAAAGTCATTACACAATTCAAAGATACACACACAAAGAACAAAATCTCTGAGATGAATGAAATACTCACAGTGTCTGGATCGCTTATCAATGCATTCCAGTGTTTTGGCTTAACATATTTTCCAACCGTTTTAGTAGGCATCACACCTGGATCTCCGAAAGTCACTATCTGAGAAATTGTCAATAAAGAGTAAGCTACATGCTGCATCATTAAATATTCGGCCATTCTACGAAACAACAAGAACTATTATGCAGGAAAACCAACCGACCTCCTTTTTCAACTTTACACGGACATGATCCCATCGGAACGGTGCATCTTCCCCAGCTCCAACAGGAGAATGGTTGGTATGTCCGTGATGGATAGCCTCATCCTCTGGAGTAACAGGTGACTGGATCATTCTCAATCCTTTTAAGCGATTGTCTGCATGAATGAAGTTCAATACTTTCTCCACAGCTTCTGGTGCTCCACATAAACTACCGTTGATTCCCTCTGGTGCAAGAATAATGCCACCTGAAACACGCTGAACAGCATCAGCCAACCAACCATGTGAGAGCCCAGTTTCACAGAAAATATAATAGATATGCAGCATAGATAGGTAGTTTCATCATGGTATGAACACCACAAGTCACAGCACTCTCATTAACCAATGAATATTTCAAAGTTGCAATAACTTAACAACATTCAATACAACCATTCATCCGCACATAGAGTTGTAACTTGCATAAGAAAGGACCAAGTTTGCTTAGTAGTTCATCCATTAGGATTATGAAAGAATTAATAATATCGTATCACTAGAATCCTAACAAGCTAAGCTTGTCGTAAAAAAAATCAATTAACAAAATTGAACATCTTAGCAATAAACAGTAAAAACTACAAAGTTATATGAAGACAAATCTACAAAAGAGTTAAACTGTACTGTATAGTTGTGTATGTGAAAACATAATTCAATTTTTATATAAAGTCTATACGCTTTTAAAAATCTGGTAGAATCGTGATGCTACGATCCGATCCCATCAAACGAAAATGATCCCACCTAGGATCGCGATCCTGACAGCCTTGCGCTGAACAGCATCAGCCAACCAACCATGTGAGAACCCAGTTTCATAGTTATAACAGATATGCAGCATAGATAGGTAGTTTCATCAAGATATGAACACCACAAGTCACAGCACTCTCATTAACCAATGAATATTTCAAAGTTGCAATAAGTTAACATTGAATACAACCATTCATCCGCACATAGAGTTGGTAACTTTGCATACGAAAGGACCAAATTCTCTTAGTAGTTCATGCATTAGGATTTAGGAAAGAATTAATAATATCGTATCACTGCAATTCTAACAAGCTAAGCTTGATGTAAAAAAATCAATTAACAAATTGAACATCTTAGTGCAATAAACAATAAAAACTACGAGAGTTATATGAAGACAAACCTACAGCAGAGTTAAACAAAAAAATTCCTCGCAAATGAAGCTGATTTCCATTAAGTGGGTGTTTGGATGAGGTGGGTTTCTTTGGGAATTTTTGGGATTTAGTTCAATTCAGGATTAAAAAAAATCCTATCCAAACAAGAGAAACAACTATCGATTTTATTTTGTGCTTTCTTGCCTCTTAGCTTTAAGTTTAGATAGCTTTGCATTACTATTCATCATAATTGGCCCGTTACATCCATGTACTTTGCAACAGATTTTGTTACATTGATAAAAATATTGCTTGCATGCAACACAAATTACAAATTTTCAATACAATGCAGCATCCACTTTAAATTCTTCAGCCATACGCACTATTACGATGATTTTTCATATGTAAAGAACTTACTACGTTCCATGCCTTTAATATAAAAAATTCATTACATGAATGCATCAAATATTTATTCAAAAATATTTTACCGCACAACAAAACTATCATGTACAGTTGAACTTCATTAACAAAAACACAGAAATATGTCACTTGTACAGCACTTAACAGGTGATTTCCCATGCTCTAATCAGTTCAATCCAGAAAAGAACAATATGCACTATAAGCTTATCTACAGAATGCAGCTACCACACTGTATATAAAATGCTTTTATAGCCCTTATCCGTGTTATTCACGTCTTCCTTAGCAGCTTAGCTACAAATTTTGCAACATTGCCCAACACTTCATTCGCTCATTCCGTTATGTCACAGGCAATCCATGCGAAGTAAAAGAAAAAATAAAGTAAATATTATGTCAAGATGAGATCTTTGTGTGCTCACCAGCTCCTCGCAGAGCTCCTTGAGCGGCCGCCGCAGGGCGGCGTGGTCGGGGAAGTCGGCGAACTTGTAGAACGATACCACCACCAGCGCCGGAACCTCACCTTCTACGCCTCCGGTTACTGCGGCCACCGCGAAGCTCCTGCCGTGCGGCGGCAGGGGAGCGCGCGGCGCCCGCTCCTCCTGCGGCATGAGGCGGATGCGACGGCGACGGCGAGGGATAACAGGGATAGGGGCGGTGGGTTCGAGAATTAGCGAGTTGATAGGGGGGGAGAGGTGGCGGGCGGCGGCGGCGGCGGCGGCTTTGGAGAGCGCGGCGAGTGGTGGGGAGGGCAGCATCTGGACTTCGGGTTGGGGGAAGTAGCGCATAATACGTTAGCTGATTCCATGTTTGTCCTTGCCGTTGGGCTTGCAAGTATCTGGCCTTTTCGGCCACACAGATGCTTCTTGCACCTCGGTGGCCCAGATTTGCACGGGCTGAATGAGACCTCAAAGTGAAATGCCAGACGCTGACCCATAAACAAGATGTATGGAAAGTTAAGGGTTTGTTTGGATCGAGACCTGGATTCGAAAAAACTGGTGTCTGGAGGTAATCTAGAAAGTAGATGATTTTTATCTAGTCAGATAAACCTGAAGCTGAGTTGTTTGGTTGGAAGCCTGCGCCTGAAAATAGTGAATGAAAAATAGACCGACGGATTGAAGAATCAACGGTGTGGATGGAGGCATGGAGTCGCTCGCTCGTCGTCTGCTTTGAACACTGGTGGCGAGACTGGTGGAAGCAAACCAAACATGGTATGGGATGTCCATTTCTTGTTTGGCGCCAGCAAATTTGCCAGGAACAAAGCAAACACCCCCTAAGTATCTGAAATTCTGAATTCAGTTTTTTTATTACTATTGTTCAGAATCTGGTTTCTTGAATTTTAGCCATTTCATAAAGAGAGCAACTAGAGCACGCTATACCGTTAGGAGCCCTTCCTAACGGTATAGTATCCAGCCATCCACCACAATAGAAGTCTCATAGAGTTTCATCAAGTATCATTGTTTCTCCGTATTGTGTACAGCAAGTTTCACCCAGTTTTATACAGTTTCATTATGTTTCATTGTTTCATCAAGTATCATTGTTTTTACATATTTTGTAGAGCAAGTTTTACCTAGTTTCAATCAGTTTCATAGGGTTTCATCCCAAGTCTCATGGAGTTTCATCGTATTTCATCAAGTCTCATGCAGTATCATCGTGTTTCATCAAGTCTCATGGAGTTTCATCACGTTTCATCAAGTTTCATATAGTTTGATCCAAAAATACCATTGTTTCATCCTAAGTCTCAGTTTCATTGTGTTTCATCCCAAGTCTTATGGAGTATCACTGTGTTTCATCAACTTTCACTCAAATTCATGCTAATTTTTGAAGTATTTCATGAAGTTTCATCCCAATCATCGAGTTTCATAAAGTTTCATCCCAAAGTACCATTGTTTCATCCCAAGTCTTATGGAGTTTCATCGTGTTTCATCAAGTCTCATGCAGTATCATCGTGTTTCATCAAGTCTCATGGAGTTTCATCCCAAGTCTCATAGAGTTTCATCAAGTATCATTTGTTTCTCCATATTGTGGAGATGCCCAGCGTCTGGAAGAAGGCGAGGAGAGGCGAGCTTCTCCTCCACACCGTGGAACGAAGATCTCGGGGAACTTGATGATGGCTGCAGAACCTCCTCGGGCTTGGCTGCAGCGTGGCGAGGCATTGAACCGCTGGGACGAGCTTGTCGTCGACGGACAAGGTCAAGACCTTGGGGCACTTGGTGACCACGCGTCGCAGACTTCCGACGCCGATCTTGACATTGTTGAGGAGGTAGTCCCAGACGCTGGAGGCCTCACGAGTCAAGACTCTCTGATTCTTGCACCTCCGACATGCGCCCGATGGCCTCCTCGTCGAACCCTTTCTCCTCTCGGCACAGATCTTGGCATCTTGGCATTGCTACCACTGCCATTGCACTCCTCCTGCTCAATTCAGAGCGGCGGACCACCATAATCTCAGCGAGGCAAATCGTCAAACACCAAGAGCGCAGGAGGTTACCAACAAAGAATAAGAAGGCCTGATGCATTTGTATGTGCATGTTGATGTCTTGATTTCGAGTTCAACAAGGTATTCTTGTCTAAACTGTTTGGTCACTACAACACACCACTACGGCACTCCCAATATTTGCAACAAGAAGTCAACCGCTATCAGCAAGAACAACGGCGATTTCAGAGTTCCAAAGGCAATGAAACTCACGTGCAGAACTCATGGAGGAGTCGAGATACAGAGAGGGGGAAAAACAGGAATGCAAAAGCGTTCAGCTTTTGGTGGGGCGGAGGGATCGAGTAGTGGAGGATCCATCTGATTTTTTTTTCTTGCGTCGGACATGGCCTCATGGGTGGGAGGTGATCAACGGGTACGATCGAGGAATCTAACGGTAATGACTTATCCCGTTGGTTTGAATTCCTACGGTATAGTGTTTTCTAGCTTTTTTTTTTCCCTTTCATAAATAGCATCTTACGTACAAATCCGTCTTAAAAGATACATGCTCCGCATCGGAATTCAGTTTTTTAGCTCTTGTTAGAGTCAAGCCTTTTTTTTTTCCGCTGAGACCTTGGATGGATGCGTGCACTTCTGTATGGATTGTGTACTCAGTTTTTCATGCTACGATTGTTACTGTTGGTGATAGGTGCAGAACCTTCTTATGAGGACTACATACATCACGCGTACAATTTTCTTCCTACAATCCTTTTATCTCTTGATTTATCCTGGAGTTGTCAGATTTGCTTGCGCTTCTTATCCTGCACATGCAAGGAAAACACAGCAGAGACATCACGTACGAACATGCGTTCGCAAGTTTGTCGGATTTGGAAAATCAACACTCGGAATCACAACGCGAGAAAAAGCAGATCGAGTTCTTAGGATAAGACAGTGAGACCTGTGGTGCCAATTTCTGCCCCCGATCTCGACGGCTCCGGATGTGCCTGGCTCGTAATTAAGCCCGTGCTTCAGCTCGATTGATTTGCAAAGGAAATCCGCACGAGAGTGAGAAAACATGCATGGTGCTAGACTACTAGCTAGTGCACTTTTACATACAAGTACACTTTTGTAGAAATTTTACGAGGTTAACATATTTATCTCCACCTCCTCCGTTTATTTAGGCGTGTGTGGTAAGGTGGATAAGGACAGACAGGCTATGGCCTACCAGGCTACCAACAATCAGTGCGTGCATGGATAAGTTCACTCGCCAACCGCCAAGAAGATCCTTAAATTAGTCATCGTCCACTTGGACTCCAGATCGTCGATGTGACTGCTTCTGGATGATTGTGATTCCATCAAACCCAACTTTTGTTTTCTGTTGTAGATAGGACCAAAAGATTTACGTACAGATCCAGTAATGGTGTATGCATGTACTGATTAAATTCTTAGGCTCAGATTTCCTTCTGCGTTGTTGTACCCCACGACGTCCAGGACTCGTCTGGACTGCAAACGGGAAAAAAATTCCCACGTTCCGAATGTATACGTATTACCTTACTTTCTACTTTCTATTGAGCCTGTCTTTTCCGGTTCTTTTTTTCTTTTCTTTTTTCAAAAAGACACACACAACCACGCGCGCACACATACGAGTATGTCCTCTTAACACACGTGTAGAAAGTCGGAGACCGGAGATAAATCCGTGACCTTGTAAAATTTCTACTGAAGCTCATTCGCTGGTGAAGGTGGGCATTAGAATTTGAACTCTACGATGGGTGAAATCGTACACACACAACTTCACCGTCTCACCAAGAGATGATTCCCCCGGTTCTTTTATTATAGATTCGGAGTATGACTTTGATTTTCGTGCGACGTAGGAGTTCATGGTATGGTATCGAAAATTACTACCGAAAGGGACTACGCACTACGGTGGCCAATGGAACACAGATCGACAATCTCCATTTGCAGTAGCAATTGCAGGGGATCTTGGCCCCCTTAGAGCACTAATGCACTAAACTATACCTCTACCTTGTGTGTATTGTTAGTTCAGGCATTGTAGTTCAGCTGAGAACTTACAAAACCCCTGCGAGGCTGTGACATCTCTATCAGCGAAATCGGATTATCGTGGTCAATAGAGAGGGGATTCTCTGTCTGCTTTTGCCTCTCCCCCATGGCATAGGAGCCCTCCAAATCTAATGCTCCGAAAACTTGCGGAATGAATTTTTAGGTAAGTAGGTAGTGGCCTAGTTCGTCCGTAACCATTGTGCAGATCAGTTCATTGGGACACTGACAGGTATGTCAGTGCGATTGACAACAGTTCCGGCCTCATGTTCTTTGTTCTTTTGTCCAGTGCACTTGATTCTACCGAAAGAACAGTCAGCTTGTATGTTTCTAATGCGAAAAATAGCTGAGAGAATTTTGCCAGAACAGAACACGATCTTGAGCAAAAGTTCAGACACATGGAGCTAAATTTGCACAAGTGGCATGGCTGGTAGCTGGACTGCTGGTTCTGGGGTAGTACAGACTACAGAATGTGCTGAAATGCTCTCTTCTCAGTCACTTGAAAGAGAAAAAAAACATCTGCTCATAACTAAGACCTACATAATCTACATAAGCGTGTAGCTAGCCTATAGAACCTACAGGTTCTAGCCGAGATTACACATCGAGAATGTACAAACTAAACTACGCAAATGTTGCAGCTCAAGAAGATCAAAGATCCGCGGAGCCATTATTTCCATACACGCGAGTACGCGACGAATCGATCGATCCTTAGATCACCTCCCAATCCACAGCTCGGTCAATAAAGATCGAGTATGTCCTCAAGACGCTCAAGACCAAACGTGCAATCATCGAAGACCCCTCCCATGTCAAGGCCATCACTGTAGGATTGCAGGGTGGACGTCACGTCGCCCTGGTCCGGCCCGGCCGCCGCCGCCGCCGCCGCGGCGCCGGGCACGGCCGAGCTCCCGGGGCTGAGGCTGCTCAGCACCTCCTCCTGGTCGCCGCCCTGCAGCCTCAGGGTCTGCAAGCCCGACCCCAGCGCGGCGTCCTTCTCGACCTGGTTGGTGTTCGCGGTCGTCGTCGTGGTCGTCGTGCTGGTCGTGGTGGCAGGCGTAGCACCGGCGCCGGCGCCGGCGCCGGCGTTGGGCGCGAAGCTGATGAGGCGGGAGCCGGCGTGGAGGCCGTCGGCGTCGCTGGTCTGGTGGATGACGTGCGGCGCGACGGCGGCGGGGTCCCGGCAGGTGTGCACGCCGATGTAGGTGACCCTGAAGGTGTCCGGGTCCTCGTCGCAGCGCTGCACCTGCCGCTGCGCCGCGCAGTGCTGGTCGTACTTGTGCGTGCAGCGGAAGTAGGCCCTGCACAAAACACCAACACGTACGCATTTGCTTGTCAGTTGGGTTTCGATTTTGGAGCAGTTAAGAATTTGTAGCGATGATTGGTGGGCAGAAACGTACTTTGGGTGCTTGGAGTTCTGTATCTCCTTCTGCCCGTACTTGCGCCATGCCTGCCCGTCGTCCAGGTTCTTCATGGTCGTCGTGACGCCGGACGATTGCTGTGTCCTGCAACGCGATACATAGCAAGAATTTTACACGCGTTAGTTAGCACATTACCAACCAAAGATCCAACCAATTAATTAACTAATTAAGCGGTTAATTTGATCAAGTCAAGAACTCGTGAGGTCGGAGCCTCCTCACCTTCTCCGGCAGACACCCCTGCGGTCCCCTCCTCCGGCAGCGGCCTTCCTCTTTCCGCCGCCGCAGGTGACCTCGCTCTGCACCTCCGACCCCTCGCTGGCGGCGGCCGCGGCCTTGGCGGCGTCGACGGCGCGTATGACCCGGGAGAAGCTGCCGAGGATCTGGTCCGTGAGGACGGCCTTGGGCGTGTCCCGGAGGAGCCCCTGCAGCTGCGTCGCGAGCTCCTGCCCCTTGAGCAGGTCCTCCATCATCCGCACGTACGGCTGCGCCGTAGACATGGCAGCGACCCCAGCACAAGCAAGAACACCCTCTCCTCCACTAGCTCACTCACACAGCACTACTAGCGGCCAGTGATGCAGCAGCAAGAACAGGGAAGATTAAGGAAGGCAAGCTTGCGAGGACTGGAGCACAAGGCGGTGGAGGGAGGGAGCGAAGAGCGGCACCCGGACCGGATTGATGGGCGTATCGGGGCCTTTTGTAGCGCGCGGGCGAGGGGCCGGAAGCGAAGGAGGCCAGATGCGTTGGTTCTCGCACTACCATGCTACCCTGACCGGTGGGGCCGACAGGGCCCACAGTGGCGACGGGTCCACAGGAACGCTGTGGACGACGTTTACGAGGAAACGAGGGCTTGGTTTTCTCCGTGGTGGGGGCTTCAAATTTAGTTTGCTTGGTGTGGTGGGCATGTGCACTGTGCAACTTGGCCAAGGGGGAAGCATCGCGGAAGGAAGGGGCACAAGCCGGTGACGTCGTCGCGCTGGCGTCATCCGGGTGATGCCTGATGCCTGATGCGGGGTGAGCGTCCGCGTCGTTGCTGGATCGAGGAGCATTTTTTTCCTTCCATCTTCCTAGTTTAGGTGGTCCGGTCCGGGCCCGATCCAGTTCGAACTAAGTCTGGGACTCCATTTTTGGTTCGAAAGCTCGCAGACCCGACAAACTGAATAAAAAAATAAAAATACCTTTTTTTTTCTTAAAATGAATTAAATATTATTTTTTATTCAAAAAACATTAAAATAACACTTTTTTTTATTGGAAAAGGCAGATTTGGCTGGCCAAGCTTTTTAAGCTCTACCTACCAAAGATTTGAACAGGTCTAGTTCCTAGTCACCTAAATGGTTCACTTGTTAAATCTGACAGGCATGCTTACAATTTGCACATATAGTACTACTACTAAATAATACATGATGTAATGGACTACAGATATCACTGTGACTAGGTGTGGAAAAAAAGCTCGTTAGTAGGGCTCGTTGGCTCGGTTCAAAATTGCTTCAATTAAACTCGTTATTTAGTCAAATATTGAAATGAGTCAATTCGAATGAACTTGGATTTCTCTCTGGCTCGGCTTGTTAGCTCGGTCATAAAAATACTTTCAAACTATAAATAAAATGATATTAAATCAAACTATGTCAATTTTGAGAAAACCTCGGTAAAACGACTACCTGACTCGATATCCACCCCTAACTGTGACAACTGAAAGAAAATACTCCTTTCGTTTCGCCCTATCTGTCTATAGTCCATCATGCACACAAGGCAAGAAAACACTAAATCTAAGAAATATTTAACGAGCAATAACCATACATATCTATATTAATTATTAAATGACATATCACAACCATTTATACTCTTCTAAAACATTTAAGTAGGGGTAGAGAGAGAGAAAATTATAATAACTACGCTTAAGATTTCACAATGAATAAATATATCAAAATGGATACTCCATATAGCGAAATGAAGGGAGTGTATATATGAATACTATCATCTCAACGTCTTGAAGTACGTGGTGGTGCACCATTCCCAACTGTAGAGCGAAGGAGGGGGTAGGTGGGAGCAGGGCCCACAATGGGTGATGGAATACTGTAGACGGGGATAGTCGCCAAACAGTGCATTTGATAATGGTTCACCTGCCTAGGGCTGTCTGACAAGAATGCTAGATACTGGTGTTGGAGCACGTTCAGTCCAATGGAAAAAAATATATGGTTTTCTCACCCAATGGAGGCCCATAGAATCCATCACACATTCACATAGCTATGGACACTCGTCATGGGAGTTGGGTCATGCCTTGCTGGCACGAACAATGGCAAGATGGCATGTCGGGCCGCCAACGGGCCGTGTCAGCACGGGCATGGCACACGGTGCTAGAGCAAGACACATTCCTTGGACATCGCCGGTTAGGGTGGATAATAAGCCGGCTCAGCTTGACTTGGAAAACCTCGATAAAGCAGCTTGGTACGCCTCGTTAAGCAAACAAGTAAAAAACCCTCCTCAGATCGGCTCGACAAAAGGGCTTAAGCTAGCTTGTTAGGCTCGCGAGCTCGAGGCGACCAGGTTGCTAGGCGAGCGAAGGGACCAGGACCAGACAGAGGGGGCACCGAGCGGATGATGGAGGCGGATGGCTGTGTCGGCGTAGGAGGCAGCTGGGGTCGCTGGGCTTAATGAGCCTAATGAGTAGCCGCGACTCGACTCGAACTCAGCTCGTTAATCTAATGAGCAAAACATGCTACTCGGCTCAGCTCACTTATGGCAAGAGTTCGAGCCGAGTCCTTAACGGGCCAAGCCAGCTCGCGAATTTCGAGCTTTTTCCACCCTTACCATTGGTGTCGCACTTGTCCGCTGCCACCGCTGCGGTTGCCCACCTCGGACCGTCGGACGCCGTCGCCGTGGCGCTTGACCTCCTCAGTCGCCACCGCAGTTCCCCGTCTCTGTCCGCACCAACCGCCGCCACGTGCTTTCCCGCCTCTACCCAAATCGGCAGTTGTTGAGGCGTGGAGCTGGAGAGAGACGTCGATACGATCCACTAGCAGACTGGGACTAGGGAGAAGACGAAAAGAAGCGGACAAAATTAGATATATGCCACTCCAAAATATGACACTCCAAAACATTAAATTGAAAATTTGACACTAAAACTTGGCTCTTTGTATATTTGTCACTCTTGGACACTTTTGCCCTCTCTCCTCCCTTCCTTCTCTCCGTCGGCCATCGTCACCGCTTCTCTAATGAGCTCTAGCTGCACCACTGTAGCGACCTGACCCAGGGCACCCGAGAGGTCCTCTAAGAGCTCCAAGAAGGTCCACCAGGACCTTCCGGGAGGTCCTGAAAGGATCTCTCGGTTAGTCCACCAAGACCTCCCAGGAGGTCAGAAGAGACCTCCCTGAAGTCCAGAGAACAAGCCCGAGGAGGTCTAGGAGCCGAGGAGCACCCCAAAGACGCCCGCGACGGATCTGGGGGTGGTCGGGGAGGACTGGAGCTCTCCAAGGTCCTCTATGTGAACCGAGCTAGTCCCAAGGATCATGGCTAGCTCTTCACAGCAACAATAGTGGTAACATAGCAACAACACAAGCTTTATTAATAATCAAAGGGATTGTTTACAAGAAGGCTTACAAGCTAGCAATTAAAATACAACTGAAGGATAAACATATAGGGCCACCCGATAAACCACAGGCAATCGGCTGGAGGCGCATCCTAGTCGGCCAGGACCTCTAGGTCCACCGCGCAGATCACTCAGAAGCTCTCATAACCTGCTAAAGACAAGATTAGCAAGAGTGAGCACAACAACCAGTGTTTCGCAAGTTACACAGATTAGATAACAAAATGACATGCATAAATGGATATCACAATGGAAGGCTTATTATGGTTAATTTGCGTAAAGCCAAGTTTCTTTCAAATACATGTATTAAGTTCCAAGGTCGTGGTACAATAGATAAAATTCATTTTATCAAAGCAATTTTCAGTTGGATAACTTTCATCATCAAGATGGTGAAGGATACCCTCCTGTCACAAGGCTCCCTGCCCAACCCATGGGATAGGAATCCCAAAACCGGTTTAATAAACATTTCTGAAAAACCCAAAACCAACATCTAACTCTGAGTAGCCTTTGCCCAAGACGTCCATGACCGTGGACACGGCTATTCAATAGATTTAACTCGCAGAGGTTGTACACTTTACCCACATGACATGATTCCTCTAGTTTGTTTGGCATGCGCGAGTGCCACCTCTCACTGCCGAAGGTAAGAGGTCTAGAGTTCATGACAAGGTTTTTACAATGCATTATTCCACCACAGTCTTTCCTTGCTAATGTTTTACTTTCTTATGGATCGCAATCCGGCGGAAAGCCCCCTCTTGCACCAGTGGGAACAGTAGGTTATAAAAAAAAACCATTGGTCCTAGAAGACCTCCCACACCTCCAATGGAGCAGCTTATGGTAGAACTTTACAAATTACTCAGCCAGGTCCCACGCCCCATTCTAGAGACATGTGGTTGCACGATTGTGGCATAGCCCATTATAGGCATAGCATTGGCGGCTCAAAGACCGGTCCTCAATTGACTTGGGCGACAATCACATACCCCTGGACCTCCACCTTTTCCAGGATAGAGTCCGTGCACAAACCTTGCACCAGCCAAGCCAACCATTTCGCCCAAGTCCAAATCCATTTTCCTTTTTCCTTTTCTTTGCTTCCCCAGCAATATTTTCATACGTCCATGACACCCCAATGTCATGGTCAAGACATTTAAATCAGTAGTTGGTCATGAAGGTAAAGATCTCCTAAAATCAAGTACTTTTGGTCTAAGCAAGACTAAGCATAGGGTTTTTCAATTGTTTCTGGTTCACACTATTGCATCAACCAGATTTTTGCCTACGGTAACAACAAATTTAGCTCAATGTCAAAGTTGGCCGTATGAAAGAGTTAGGCATAACTATGTGTTTAAGGACAGGTATTGAAATAGCTTAATAGAAATAAGCATGCATTATACTTTGAAACAGAACATAAATAAGTTGAAGTGTTAGGTGCAATATGATCAAGAGTGTAACTTGCCTTTTGCTTGACAGCTTAAGAATCTACTCTCTCTCACAGCTCTGGCTCTCTGGAACGCCAAGATCTACACGGGTACAAAGCAAAGCAAATAAAGATCCAAATGAAATCCGAATGAACTAAGCAAGAAGTAAATAGCAGAGAATGATACTAAAAAGAAAAACCAGAGAGGATCCTTGGGAGGAGGTCTGATGGGTGAAGGGCTCGGGTTCCAGGGGGGTCCGAACCAGAGGGCTTGGAGAGCTCCTTAAAACAGAAAGAGCTGAGAGCAGAGGCCGAAATGAAGAACAAGGAGGTTGTGGCGTTCCTGGTGCTCTATTTAAAGGAGAGGGAATAGAAGCACCATAAACAGAGGATGTCCAAATTCAGTGTATTGGTACAAAGGCACCTTGTGTGCCCTGTGCACGAAAAGAGAATAAAGAAAGCAAGGGATGTGACAAAAAGTAGAAAAGAGGACAAGGGTAGATGGCAAGATTTAATGTGACTCATCCTACATCAAATGCACTTAAGAGCCAAGGAAACCAACAAAAGGGTGAACAGCTTGGTCAAAGGGGACGGTCCAAGGAGGAGGTCCTGAAGACAAACAAGGAGGTCTTTGAGGACAAAAGGTCCTAAAGGCCACAAGGAGGTCTAAGGACATGAGGTGCAAAAGACAGTAGAGGTCTAAACCACAAAGGTCTAAACACAAAGGGAGGGTCCAGCCATAAGGGTCTTGAACACCATAGGGAAGTTGGAACCTAAAGGAGGTCCAAAACTCAACAGGGAGGTCCGGACATGGGGAGGTCCTGACTGTTGAGATCTCTGCAAGGGAGGTCTGGACGGTTGGGATCCAGACAAAGGGGGGGTCCTAGAGAACACGAAGAGGTCCTGAAGGACATGGAAAGATCCAACTAAACAAGGAGGAGGTCCCAAAGGACTCAAGGAGGTCCTTAAGGACAAAAGAGGTTCAAAGGATTGAAATGAAATTGCGGTCAAGATTTGGTCTAGGAGGTCCTTAGCGAGTGAGATCAACTCAGGGGAGGTCTCAACAGCTGGGATGAAATCAAGAGAGCTTTAACGATTAAGATCAAGGCAAGGGGAGGTCCAAAGGACACACAAGGGGGAGGTCTCATGGACAGGAGGTCCGAAAGACACCCACAAGATGGTCCTGAGGATAGGACCCAAAAAAGGCTGGTCCTGACGGTCAGATCTCATAAGGAGGAGGTCTGATGGTCAAGATCAAAAGCCAGGAGAGGTCCTGACGATCAAGAAAATAAGCAAAGGAGATCTGAGCGGCTCAGAGATGATGATCAAAGGAGGTCGGAGTGGTTTAGACCATCCCAAAAAGGGGTCTGGATGGCTCAAATATGATCAAAGAACACCTTAATGGTCTAGCCTATTCGGAGGAGGTGCAGGCGGTTAGGACGTGGTCAAAGGACAGGAGGTCCAAGTGATCACCGAGAGGTTCACAAGAGCATAAAAGGAACTAAAGTGGTTATGAGGGGAGACCTAGACCCCGAGGAGGTCTAAGCCGAGAAGAAAATCTCGACCAGTGAGGTCCAATTTGAGCACAAAGGTGGTTCAATCTAATGCAAAGAAGGTCTAATTGGACACGAGTGGGTTCAAGTGAATTATCATGGGCCCAAAGGAGCATGAGGGAGACTTAAGCAAAAGACTTGAGGGAGGTCTAGCATAAGAGTATACCCAAACAAAGAATGAGGTCTATGATCAAAAAGAGATACAGACATCAAATAGATCAAGACAAAGAAGAGATCCGCACCATAGGTGAGGTCCAAGTGGTAAGGAGGTTTGGGCATACAAAAGGGTCTAATCATCCAGAAGTCTAGACTTAGAAAAAATCAACACAGAAGGAGGTCTCGAACCAAAGAGATTCAAACCAACAAAGAGATCCAAAGCGCCCAAACCAAAGGGAAGGTCGGACACGAGAGGATCGATCCAAGAGAGTACCCAAATAAAAAGGAAAGTGGTTTAAAGCCACAAGGATGATCTAGACCTCATAGGAGGTCTAGCTACAAGGAAGCCTAAACCTCAAGGGAGGTCTAAACTACAAAAGAGAGATTAGAGAGAGGTCCCACCCAAAGGTGGTCTCGACCAAAGAGGTAGACTAGACAAAAGGTCTCAATAGAGAGAGATTTCCAAGGGAGGGAAAGACCCAAAAGACAAGGAGGAGATGACCACAAGCAGAGGTCAAACAAGAGGGACACCGGACATAAAAGAATGTCTAAGTGGGATAGACGAGAAGAAGTACTAACAAGAGAAGGAAAGATAGCTCCAGAGAGCTAGAGCAATACCAAGAGAATCAAGCTTTTGGTTAGTTGAAGTTTAGTTTAGTCATTTCAACACTTCAAATTCTGAAAACTTCAGGTTAAGCTTGGAATTCGCATCAAAACCAAATGGTTCTTTTTATTTTGAAAATTTTCAAAAAGGCTCTGAAAATCAGGGCGTTACAACCACCTCCTCCTCATGGTGAGCTGCGTCTTCTACTTCGCCACCACCGTGGGCCGCACCACCTCGTCATCATCGTCATGAGCCCATTGCCACTGCTATGAGCAGCAAGCCGTGCGACCTTCTTCCGCGACATCGCCCAACCCAGCCGCACGCTGGATTCGAGCTCGCTGCCACCGGTCTCGAGCAGTATATAGAGTTTTACTACATTTACTCATTTGTGTTATTGCATCCATGAAGTACATGTAGTTTTACTACATTTTCTCCTATGTGTTACTGCATTTTCTCATGTGTGTTACTGCATTTTCTCCTTTGTGTTACCGCATCCAACGATCTCCTTTCTTCAATTATTCTCCTGACCTTGCTAAATGTCGCCTCGAAAGAGACAGTCAGCACCGGAACGACTAGGACATCCCATGCGAAATGGGACATCACATGAAACATGTGACGGTTGTCCCTCAACCATTCAAGTAACTTAACCTTCTTGCCCGAAAGGGTAGGATCGGTGGCTGCAAAAGTTGTGGGTGAGGTAGTGATTGAGTTCTGCATTAGGAGTCCATCTTGTGGTTGTGGACGATTGCGATGACAAAGAGTTGGATTCCTTGCCCTTCACCCTCTTCCACAAGTGGGCCGTCACCCTTCCCGTGGATGGTCACGCTGCTTGCTTCAAAGCATACGACCCCATCTCACTAACGCCATTCTTTTTGTAGTACAAGTTGAATACTCGAAAGAGCTCTTCTTTCACATGGTTGAAAGCGGTAGTGAAATCCAGATCGAGTGTGTCACTTATTCCCTCCATAGTAGTTTTCAATCTGTCCAACTTTTTGTGTGGATAAAAAACGGTAGAAAAACAATATAGATGTGATATAGAACCAAAATATTTGAGATTTGTTACTTCCATCGGTGCAACAATAGGGCCTAAAAGTGAATCATGTCTATATCTAGCAAATAACTCCGCAATTAGCCAAATATAACCAATCACTAAGTATGAGGTAGGGTAGTAAACATTGGATAGCTTGTTAGTTGCTTCATAGAAAGAGTATAAAAAATCTTGAAAACGATTAACAAAGGACCAATCCGAATCAGTAAGTACGAAATCATTTCTTGAGCATTAGCATTGACAAAAATAGTTATAATATTTTCATATCCTTTTAACTTATTTAGCATGATGTATGTTGAGTTTTACCTCACGCTCATGTCAAGACCAAAATTTCTTGGTGTAATATGGTTCTCGCCCATCATAATAGGTAGATCTTTTGAAACTATAAATCGCACTATTTCATCCTGTGCTACTTAGGGGTTGTACATCCACATACTTATAGTGTCGTTGGCCGAAAAGTTCAGCTGCGTCTGCACACCTCCTCCTTGGGTCCAACCTAGCTTTTGCATGCATGCTTTGTAGTGCCAGTTCATATGCACCATCCCTCCACCCGAACCTGTAGTTACTTGTCTTTGTTCGTTTACAATGTTAATCTTCCTGGTCATGTGCTTCCAGCTGCCCCTTCTGAAGTTCGTGAATGCGTCTTCATTGCCCTCCGTACCATCCATGTGATGTTCATCCATGTCGTGGTCTCCCATGCCTGGGGACAGTTGACGAGCATCAATGTGAGCATCGTTCTACCTAGGAGGAGGACTAGAGGGGGCGTGGGGGTGTGCTTCCTTGCGCCTTGGACCCCTACTAGCTTCTTCTTGCTAAACATATCGGGAGAATGAGGGATATAGAGCCAGAGACAGTAGGGAAATTGTTGCTTGAGATGTGTGGAGAAGAAATGAGGAGAGGAGGTGATTTTATAGACATGGAGGAGAGGAACGTTGCATTTGCCCATTTGCATTTGCCCATTGCCTCTCTGTCCTCTTCCTCTGCACCTGTGACTGCAAAATCACTGGTAGGCCACTCCCCGCATGCTCGCCCTTCCCCTCTTCCTCTCTCCTACATCTAAACGGCGGTGACCGCAAAGCTCACCACAATGATAGCAGTCGTTCGGTTGTCCCCTTCCCCTCTCCTCAATGGCCACGACGACATCGACAAGGTGAGGTGTGAATTGCTGTTGTGCCACTACTACAGAAATGCTAATACTGGACGCCTGATCACAGACGGTTCATCGAAACCGCTCAGATAAACACAATCTCGAGCGGTTTTGTTACCCACCGTCGTGTTATTCTCGCGCTAAAAACCGCTCGTGAAGATGTCATATCACGAGCGGCTCATGTTTGGAACCGTCAGGATACTTCACAGACGGTTCCAAACATGAACCGTCTGTGATATTACACAATATCACGACGGTTTGTTTTAGAACCGCTCGTGATACTTCACGACGGTTCCAAACATGAACCGCTCGTGATATTGCCCAATATCACGCAGGCGGGTTTTGTTAAAACCGTCGTGATAATTAACTCACCACAGACGATATATATAGCTCCGCCTCCCCGCCAAAAACAGATATAGTCTTCTTGATCTCCATATCTCTAGGCGCCACGATAGGTCCATCGCCGCCTGCGTGCGGCTTGAGTACATCGCCTCACCTCACCGAAATGGCTTGGTCCATTTCGCTTGTATATTGTCGCCGAGGAGCTTGCCGTCGCCTGTTCACCGATCGACGACCCACCGCGCTTTGACCTTCCCCGACTTTCATTGACACCTTCCTCGTGATCGAGGTGAGATATCAAGCATAAGCATCCTTTAATTTGAGTAGTTTCAGCGTTTACGCCAAATCGCTAGTTTCAGCGCCCATGGGACATCGATCTGCTCGGTTCGCCTCGGCGAGACCTTAGGGCCGAGAGCCACGACTATATAGCAATGCGATGTCACCCCTAAGCCCAGTTTGAGCTTCAAATTAATTAATCCTCTGCTTTTTAATCATTTAGTTAATAAACTAACGAGTCTATGACATGTGGGATCGCCATAGATTTTATAAATAAAATCATGAAATAAAAATGAGTCACCGACAAGTAGGGCCCACATGTAAGTTAATAAAATCCGAAAAAATGTAAAAATGAAAAAATCATAATTAAGCCTCGGAAAATACGCTTTGAAAGTCATCACCCTTTTATTTATTTTCGTGGTTTTCAATACGAACCGTGTGATGGACCGAAGTGGATGTACACCGAGAACCGTGTGAGTGAAGAGTACATTAATGGCGGTTCTGCTTACAAGAGCCGCCGAGGAGGATATGTTGAATAAGGGGCGGAATATATGTATTGTCCATGCATTGATCGCGAGAATCAAGATGTTTAACAACCGAGCGCAGATCGAAGCACACTTGATTCAAGGGGTTTCAAAAGGGTTATACATGTTGGACCACCACGATGAAGAGCATATTATACAGAAGTCAACGATATGCATATTATACAGAAGTCAACGATATGCCGCGAATGTCGATTGTGGTTCCGATTCGGATAGGCCGCACAATGACAATCTAGATCAGATGCTTAGCGATGCGAAGGAACCGTGATGAGAGGGAGTATGTTCAATTCCGGGCGTGATGGAGGACTCAGAGAAACCTTTGTTCCCTGCCGCAAGTCGGAATACACAAGGTTGTCATCCGTGCTTAAACCGCTGAAATTGAAGGCAAGCAACGGTTGGTCCGACAAGAGTTTCACGAGTGTTAGGTCTCTTAGCGGACATGCTTCCGAGGGAAATGAGTTGCCCAAAACCACCTACAAAGCCAAAAGGTTCTTTGTCCATTGGGAATGGAAGTAGAAAGAATACATGCATGTCCGAACGATCAGATCCTCTACCGTAACGAGTATACAAACATGCATGTATGTCCGGTGTGCAACGATCCCGATACAAGCGAAGAAGCAATCGATGACGACAAGGAATCGAGGTGAAGAAAGGACCTCTGCTAAGGTGGCGTGGTATCTTCTGTAATTCCCGCTTGAAGCGGTTTTTATAACCCAAAGAATGCAAAATCTGCAGATTGGCACTCAGAGGAGCGTAAGAATGACGGAAAGTTAAGACACCTGCCGATTCCGCCGGTGGAGAAACATCGATAGGAGGTTTGCAGACTTGGTGCGGAACCGAGGAATATAAGGTTTGGATTGAGTACAGATGGAATGAATCCTTTCGGTAATATGAGCAATGACATAGCACTTGGCCCGTGACGCTCAGATCTACAACCTTCCTCCTTGGTTGTGTATGAAGCGGAAGTATATTTTGTTGTCGATACTTATCCAAGGGCCAAGCAACACGGGAATGATATTGATGTGTACCTAACACCATTGATGGAAGATCTAAAAATCCGTGGATTGAAGGGCATGGTATGGGATGCGTATAAACGAGAGAACTTCACTTTACGTTCCTTGTTGTTACGCACCATAAATGATTATCCCGCCTTGCTAATCTGTCGGGCCGAGTACAAAAGGGCCAAAGCCTGTACTCACCGCTTAGATGATACCCAGAGTGTGTGGTCAATCACTCAAGCAAAAACCGTGTACATGCGTCATCGTAGGTTCCTTCGAGGGCTCACCCATACCGCAGATGAAGAAACAATTCGACGGAGAGAAGGAGGACAATTCAGCTCCAAGGCATTTAAGCGGAAAAGAGGTCTATGATATGGTTAAGGATTTAGATGTTGTGCTTGGAAAGGGATGTAAATCGAGGACAAGTAAGAAGAACATGTGGAAGAAGAGATCAATATTTTGGGACTTACCTTATTGGGAGCACCTAGAAGTTCGCCCTTCGCATCGACGCCATGCATGTAGAAAAAATGTATGTGATGACTTGATTGGTCTCTTCATCAACATTCGTGACAAAACAAAAGATGGTGTCAACGCATCGGCTTGACTTGGTTGATATGGACATCGGACCGAGTTAGCACCAACAAGGACCGATAAAGGAATAACGTACCTTCCCCGCTTGTTACACTCTGTCCAAGGCCGAGAGAACCGAATCGTGCTTGCTTGCATGGCGTGAAAGTTCCGTCCGGTACATTCGCCAACATGAAGAAACTTGTTTCGATAAAAGATTTGAAGTTAATTGGCATGAAGTCTCATGATTGTCATGTGTTGATGACACAAATGCTCCTGTTGTAATTAGAAGTATTTTGCCGATCAAGGTCCGAGAGACAATCATGAGGTCGTGTTATTTTTTAACACAATTGCTCGAAGGTCATCGATCTCGAAGGACTAGATGCTCTGCAGACGAGGTGGTGACGACACTATGTGATCTTGAGATGTATTTCCCTCCGTCGTTTTTCGATATCATGGTCCATCTCATTGTTCATATTGTGAGGAGATAAAGATGTGCGGGCCCGTGTTCCTACGTAGCATGTACCCGCTCGAGAGGTTCATGGGAATTCTCAAGTCATATGTACGAAATCGGTCTTGGCGAGAGGGCAAGATTGTCGAAGGTTATGCAACTCAAGAGGTCATTGAGTTACGCCGATTACATGGCTCAGTCGAACCGATGGGTGTGCCTCGATCTCGCCATGAGGGAGGCTCGAGGGTATCGGACCATCGGAAGGAAAGCAATCACTCCAAATATGGATGCATATGCTCAAGCCCATTTCACTGTCTTGCAACACATGGTGAAGTGTCCTCAGATATCGACCAAAGACAAGGACGTGCTTGCAATGTAATCCGCCGCGCCGATGTTTGGATCACGAGACAACACAATGCAGACGGTTCAACCAATGGTTGAAGGAGCGACTTGCTAGGAGCTCGTCAATGATATCTCGACATGGTTGGCAAAAGGGCCAACATTTCTGCTTGTAACATGGCGAGGATACGACATAAATGGGTACACATTCTATACGCAGCTCGGGATATAAAAAGCACTAACCGTAACAATGGTCCGTGATAGATGCATTCAAGATCGATGGGGTGAGGAGCTCCTACTATGGGCAAATAGAGGAGATATGGGAGCTCGACCACGTGCTTTTCAAGATCCCCTATTTGGTGCCGTTGGGTCCATCTCCCACGGTGAAGGTCGACAAGTGCTGGCGTCACTACCGTGGACCTCGAACGTGTCGGATACAAAGACGAACCATTCGATCAAGCAACCAAGTTGTTCAAGTCTTCTATGTTACCGACCTAAGGCAAATAAGAAGCGCCACGTAGTTCTTCATGGAAAAAGGAGGATTGTCGGAGTTGAGAATGTAGTGGACGAGGAAGAATACAATCAATTTGACGAGTTGCCTCCTTTGGAAGCAAGATAAGGGTCGAGGAAGAAGAACATGACGAAACTAGCTACATACGCTGCGTCGATCATCATGAAGGGCTAATTTTTAAAGATTAATTGAACAATGTGTGTATATGTACTATATACATTCGATGATCATGGTTAATTTTAGTTCATTTGAGTTAATTAATTGAGATTTGTACTGTGAAATGGATGTGATTGTTTCTCAAATGAATGTGAATTGGATGTATATACATGTACTTGTTGTCTTTTCTGCTTGTTTCAGAGGGCATGGCTAGCATTTCCGAGGCTAGCCAATAAGCGTAAACGATCTAGATATTAACCAATACAAAATAATATCACGACGGTTTGAACTACGATCGCCTCACATGTGTATCATAGACGGTTGTTTATCAAATCCGTGCATGCTACATGTATATCATGAGCGGTTGTTTATTAACACCGCGTGATACATCATATATCACGAGCGGTTCTAACTTAGAACCGCTCATGCATATTATTACTATCACGCACGGTTCTAAATTAGAACCGCTCGTGATAATCACATATCACGAGCGGTTGTTTATTAAAACCGTTTGTGATTCATCAATATCACAGACGGTTGTTTATTAAAACCGTCTGTGATACATCACATATCACAGACGGTTCTAAGTTAGAACCGGCTGTGATAGTGTGTATCACAGACGGTTCTAATTTAGAACCGTTTGTGATGTCCATCCCTATTTACATTCGGACTCTAGCTAGGGTTTGCCGCGCCCGCCACTCTCAAACGATTAAGTTTCTCAACTCCTCTCGCTCCTCCTCCCCGAGCCTGTCGCCACGTCCTCGACGCGACGCCTCGAGCCCCGGCGCTAGTCCTCCCCGATCCGTCGCGCGCCGCCTCCTCCTCCGGCCCGGCGCCTCCGACGGCCGCCGAGCCTCCTCCTCTGACCCGCCGAGCCGCCGCCTCCTCCCTCCCCGAGCCAGCGCGCCGCCTCCTTCGGCCCCGCCCGCTTGCTCAGTCTTGCTCCTGCTCGTCCTTCTCCTCGACGCCCAAAGGTAACCAATGCCGAGTTACCGATCGACCCCCATGCCCCTTTCCCTAACTATTTCTATCAATAATCTGTCATGGTCCTTCATGATAATTGTACTTGTTTTAGGAATTTGTATTTGTTCTAGTCAGTTATTCATATGGTATTTGTTTTGATACTGCTACTGGAATACATTGCAATGTGGTGTGTTGGGCTTGAGATGAATGCTCTGTGATGATAATAGTCTTGTACTGAAATTGTTTTGATAATCGGGTTTGTACTTGAGCTCTAATTGGAATGCTTACTCTACATCTGATAGCAATATCAAAATGTTAAATCTTAGCTTTATCTTCGATTTCAATTGTTCACATGATGTTCTATTTCTTGTGAAGATGTCTTCCGCTCATTCGAGTCGAGTCCGCCTCATGTGTCTGATGATGCACCATCCTCTGGAACAATATCCAACCGCGGTAGAAGAAGAGGAATATCGAAAAGGCCCACGGGCCGATTTACCATCACGGAGGTCGATCAGTCTGGGACCCCTATCAATCCTCGCCGAGCAGCGGCCGCATTCCGGAGAATGGTCGGAATAGTTGCACGGGAACGGGTCAAGATCACCTACGATTCGTGGAAGGTGGTGCCCGGACCATTGAAAATCGCCAGGCCGACGGAAATTTTGCATCGCTCGAGATCCGGTAGAACTCCCGGACTGCGGCGACGACAGCGTTGCTACAAGTGTGCAAAGCGTGGAAGAACTTCAAGAGCACGCTTGTCAAGAACTACGTGGAGAAGGATCTGAAGCCGCCCTTCCACAAGTATCTATTATTGGAAGAGTCCTGGGCCGAGTTTGTGGCGAAGAAGACGACAGATGAATTTAAGAGTGAAAGTGCGGCGCACACGGCCCTCCAGGCAAAAAACAAGCACCCCCACAGACTCGGCACCGCTGGGTATGCGGGTAAAGCCCGATATGGAGGGATCAGAACAGAAAAGCGGCTTGAATCTCTCCCTGCTATTTCCCGAGATCACTGATGTGCGCGCCCGACAGTGGTTATTTGCGAGGTTAGCTATTCGACCTACGGGGGAAGTGTACTTTCCAAACCCCGAAGACCAGGAAGTGTCCCAACGCCTGGTAAGATATCGAACTACCTAGTTTGTAATTACTCCATAACTTCATAGGAAGTGAAATGACATGTCGGGCTATATTGCGATAACGCCGAGTGCACAATCTTCCCAAGGCTCATTCCAGCAGATAGGAGAAAGATATACTCTCTGCGGCCCTAGGAAACAAGTGAGCATCCGGTCGACGAGAGGCGCCTGCTCACCGCAACAAGGAATTCATACTTTTGCCCTACAACGTAAGTAAGTAGTGTTGCACTCTGGCTATACTTAATGTTGATTTGTACTTTATAAGCAACACGAACTTAGGTTTAATGACCATGCCGACATACCGTGTAGGTTCCATTGGATTCTAATTGTAATTATACCAAAACGAAATACGTAATATACCTAGATTCCCTACAGAGGGCCACCACAACTTCACGACTATCAGGAGTTTAATCATCGTAAACACATTTCCTCCATAGAAACTCTATTGTAGTCTTTCCTTCCTTTGCAATGGCTAAGGCTAACTTCTTGGAGTCACGAGGGTGTTCGACGTGTTACATGCTAGAGGATGGAATATCAAGGAAGGACGACGCAACATGATCAAACATTCCTGTGACTTGCTAGCTAGTACACATTAATCTTATATAACACTTCGTAGCAATGCCTCTTGAACTAACCAATTCTATTTTTGCAAAGGTTACCACCGGCGATCGCCGGCCGCAACGTCTGTGGATACTATGTTTGCCACAACATGCAACTACTCGTCGGTTCCGCGATCACCAATGATCCTCAGGTTTGTCAATCTTTCAACAATTATTTCATATATACTTACCAATTTATATAAGCCCTAATTTAACCTTCATATCGACAAAGTTGCAAACATCATTGAAATGCGTTGGAACAGAGCGAGCTCATAAAAATTCGATCACACCTTGCGGCATTCCCTAATGCAGACGGTCATAAATCCAAATGGGAGTTTCCAAAGGTGTAGCAGATTGAACTTGATTGAGATAGATTGAACATAATGGTACATGTGTGTAAATTAATGTACATTAATGGTTAATTTTAGTTAATTGATTTGTGAATTGGATGTGTGCTTGTTTCGAAATGAATGCAATTTTGATGTGCTTCAAATGAATGAGAATTGGATGTGCTTGTTTCAGAGGGCATGGCTAGCATTTCTGAGGCTAGCCAATAAGCGTAAATAGATTAAGCAATGCAAAAGACTACCACGACGGCGATCGTAGATAAAACCGTCGTGATATTCGACTACCACAGACGGTCTCAGATAAAACCGTGCGTGATAGTAGATCACCACGCACGGTCTCAGATATGAAACCGTCACTATCACGCACGGTTTCATATACGTATCGTCGTGGTAGTCGATCATCACGCACGGTTTCATCTACGCACCATCGTGGTAGTCGATCATCACGCACGGTTTCATCTACGCATCGCTCGTGGTAGCTTCCATCATCACATACGGTTTTATCTACGGACCGCCTGTGGTAGTCGAATATCACGCACGGTTTTATCTACTGCATCGAAATCGTGGTAGTCGATCATCACGCACGGTTTTATCTACGCATCGTCGTGCGTGGTAGTCGATTATCACGAGCATTTTGCATCTGCGCACGTGCAGTGATAGTATGTATTACGAGCGGTTCGAGAACCGTCTGTGATGACCATTAGCATTATCGACCCATAAACTCGCATTTTACCACTAACCGCTCGTGATGGCGCTGAACCGCTCAGAAGGCCTTTTTCGTAGTAGTGGCCTCACCGTCAGCGATGCTACCGCCGTGTGCCACATCCGCTATTTGGTCGATCGGGATTTTTGGACCACATCGGTCCGAGTACGGTCTATTGGAGCAAGCTGTGCCTCCCGACATGTCCGATTCTCAGGTCGTGCTAGTTCGGCCCGGGCCAAACATGGTCTGTCACATGTCGTGTCGATCCGGCCCTTCACATGTCGTGCCATACCGTGCTTTAGCTATGACGTGCCAGTCGGCTCGGCCCGAAAAAGCGTTTTTTTTCTTTTGGCTCCATAGTGCCGCCTGAATTGCAAGATTAGCTCCATTGGCCAAAAAATTTCAAATTTGGCCCCCTCCCGAGCGTGGAATGACCGGAGGTTGACGCGTGTCACTTTTCGCGCTCGGGGGGCGCGGGAACCTGGTGGCAAGCGCGGCATTTCAACCGGCGTAGGAACGAGCACAACGTCGCAGAAGGTGGCGGGGCTTGGATCCTTCCACGCCGTCGGACCGTGGAAGGTTGCTGGCTCATTTTCCGCGAGATGGCCGGCTACTTTCCACAGCGGAGGAGAGCGGGAATGCATTCCGCGGCGGAGGAGCACGGGAATGCATGAAATGCTGCATGCCACACTGCTTCTTTGCATGCCATGCATGCATTAAATGCTTGTCTGCCGCATTTCTTCTTTGCATGCCGCTCCCTTTCAGCACTCCAGTATCGCGGAAGGTAGCCGGGCCCACTACCTTCCGCGCGTTGTGCTCGCTCTCGCTGGCCACTAGGTTTCTGTGCCCCTTGAGTGTGGAAAGTGACACGTGTTGACCTGCGGTCATTCCGCGCTCGGGAGGAGGCAAAATTTGAAATTTTCAGACCAAAAAAGATAGTCTTGTAATTCAGGTGACACTATGGGACCAAAAGAAAAAACAATTCCGAAAAAGCACGGACTAACTCCAAGGAGTAGGCGGGGTGCGCGTCCGTGTCATTGCTGGAAAATCTTGGCATGCAGCTAGCTGCCAATCGGGTTTAGATTGGGTCGGATTCCTTTTGGACATGCCGGGCCGTCGTGCTGGTTGGATTCTGTGGCAACATCTCCCCTAAGGCCGAAGCATGTGTTGATTTGGGTCCCGTGTGAATGCAAAGCATAGCCATGTGAATGATATTTTGTTTAACTGATACACTTGGGAGAAGATCATATAAAAAAACTCAAAAGATCTCGGTACACAGAACTGTCCGTAGGACATTGTACTACTCCTAGGTCCTGTTTGTTTAGACTTTTTATCTGGCTTAAAAGCAAAAAAAGCCTAAGCCTAAGTCTAAACAAAGAGATGATTTTTTCATCCAGCTTATAAAATGCTTAAGCCATTTTAAACATAAAAACTATAAACCATAAGAGATGTGCTTTTTTTAGCTTTTACATAATAAAATATATTTTTGCCACTGAACTTCATTAAATTACTCTCAAATTGCCATTACTACATAATTAAAAACCGTTTCACTGTGCGCCATAACTCGTGTACACGTTAGCTACTAATTTACTATACCTAGCTAGCTCGGGGCCCAGTTTGTTTATCTGATCTGCTTCGCCGCCAACCTGTACTTGCTTTCTGTCTGTGCTCCCGATTTGATTTCTCTCAGCATACGTTTAATTTAATGGAACTGTTGGTATATGTACTCATGTGCCGTCTGTTTATTGTCGACGGACTAAACAATGCTCGCCTACCTTGTTTCTAGTATAATACTGACCAAACTAAGAAGCCAATGTTAGTACACCTAACGAGATCATAATGTACAGTAGCACCATCGTACTCGAACAGACTGCCAACGGATTCAGCAATCAGCGAGTTAGAATTAAGGGAGGGAGGGCGCACGGGTAAAATCGAGGGTTTCGTTCGTGTCCCTGGGCGGAGAAACTCAAACCTTCGTGCTCTCTCCCTCCCTGGTGCACAATTTTATTGAAGATAGTGCTTTACATGAGATATATGGTCTTAACGAAGATTATGAACCAAACGATATACAAACTAGATTATTTGGAGGGTACAATGTCAATGGATCAGTAATCGATGATGAAGATACGGGTGTCTTTCGTAATAGTATTGCTACTTCTTTAATAGTCGTAAGAGGGTAAATAGATTACATTAATATGATATATACATGTTGCAGTGACAAGATAATTGCATCATATATGATCAAATATTATTTTGTTACTTTTTTATTTTGTTTTTTTGACTGATATTGGTCTTTCTATATTAATTTCTTTCGTTACACAATGTCCAAAATAAATACATGCATTCACGTACGAGCGGTATCTATTTTGTTTCATATGCATACATGCATGTATCGTCATATTATCAGATCCTATGCAAAAAAACAGTTTAAATACATGCTTAACAATGTCCTTTAAACCCTTAAGGGTATTTTAGACCTTTCATCCTTCACACGCAACTCAATAAGCCAATATCCTATAAAAGTCTGATTACCAAACAACAAAGTTTGGCTTAAAAGCTTAAAGACTTATAAACTGATTAAACCAAAAAACCGATTTTAAACTATAAATCAAAAAAATCTAAGCTTAAATAAACAGAGCCGCCCTAGACGAAAGCAAGAAAACCCCATGCCGATGGGATCCACGTAGGAAGCTGCCACGAATCCCTCCGACGACAATGATTTGTGTGGCTTCAAACCGGGCGGCGTACTAAATCCATCCTTTTCCCCTTTTTGAGATGTGCCTGTACCGATTCGATCGATCCAATAATTGTAGGATCAAGGAGTATTTTGTCTTCCACCATCCCAGTCATCAAACAGTGCATTTGAGAATGGTTCACTCGTTAAATCTGACAGGCGTGCTTACAATTTGCAGATATAGTACTACTAGCAGCAATACATGATGCAATGGACCACGAACATCAGTGTGACAGCTGAAAGAAAATAGATAAGAATACTAGCATCTCAACGTCTTGAAGCACGTGGTGGTTACCATTCCCAACTGCACAGGGAAGGACGGGGCCAGGCCCCACAACGGGTGATAGAATACTGCAGGTGGGGCTAGTCGCCAAACAATGCATTTGGTAATGGTTTACCTGCCCGAGGCTGTCTCAGAAGAATACTGGATACTGGTGTTGCAGTCCAGTCGAATGGGGGAAAAAAGTATGGTTTTCTGAGTTTTTGGCTTATTTATTGGCTCATTTGGTCATTTTTAAGAAAATTAATAGCAAATCTAGCTTTATGGACGAAATAGGAAAGATGACATTTCTGTCGTGCAAAAAAATGCCAAGGCAGGCCACCACCGAGCCCCGTACACGGCAGCCGGAAAAACGGTACTGTAGGCGAATGGATGCACTGTAGCTGTAGTGTGATACCATGTTCAAACAGTGACCACGAGCACCGTGAGCCTATTTGGTTTGTGATCCCAGGAAGTCATATCAAAATTTTAGGAATGCCAAAACCTAGACAATGCCAAAACTGAGCAAAAAATTGTTGTTTGGATCTTAGCCATATCAATTTACGGACAGTGCCGAAATTGATGTGTTTAGATTATAGCCATGCCAAAATTTACCACAATTGTTAGTATAACACGCGGGTCCTGTATGACATCTATTTTTTTTGCCCCAAAATATGTCAACATGTGTCTTGTTTTGTTGATAAAATGACAAGGAACACAACAGTTTAAACGAATCACAAATCGGATACTCGGTTTAGGAAATATGATTATTTGAAACTGATTAATCAAACTTTTCTTGCCATTAATGCATTGTCCACAGCCAACGAAATTGTGCCACTTGTCTCGACTCACTGCTTCTTGCCTTAACAAATTTTTGGCGATGGAATCGGCCGCCGACGCTGCGCCAGCGATTTGGCGAGAAATAGCTTGGCACTGGCCAAACTTTCTGGGGCACGCCAAATTTTGGTTTTCCGAGCTGCCACGCGTAAGGGCCCAACAGGTCTCTTGTTGCAGACGGGGATATGGTAGGTGACCTGCCGCGGAGTTTTCGTGCAGTAGAGAGGTCATTTCGTTCACAGAGAATTATTTTTGCTATTTTATTGAGGGGCCGTGTTATTTTAGAAAGAAAGAAAACTCTAGTTTTCTCGAATTTTTATTATTAATTAACCTTTTTTTGAATTTTATTTTAAAGTTAACCCCCGGCGCACCTTATATCCAATTCTGACCCCTTTGGTCACGCCACCACCTATGGCGTGATAAAATAATACTGTCACGCCAGCCTATTTCTGGTCAAACTCTTGTCACGCCACTGGAAGTGACTTGACAGTGTTATTTGGTCACGCCACAACCAGTGGCGTGACAAAAAGTACTATTTTAGGGATTTATCTTGGCGCGTGACAATGTTGTTTTGTCACGCCACCACCGTGGTGTAACCAAAAAGATCAAAATTGAAAATAAAGTACGTCGGGGGTTAACTTTAAAATAAAATTCAAAAAAAAGTTAATTAATAAAAAAATTCGGTTTTCTCGCCCAATGGAGGCCCATAGAATCCGTCTCACATATTCAGACGGCTATGGCACTTGTATTGACTGAAAGTCAAGGGACAAATTCTATCGTGGACTCGTTAAGTTGAATAGTTTTGTAAATGCATGCTGACCCACTCGATCGAACATCTGTCTTATTCGCTATATCCAGTATATTGTTTGGCCTCATGAATCCTTCGCTTTTTCTTTTTTTGGACATTATATTGCCCTTGATTGCCCCTTTACTCTTGGCAGATCTATCGGGTAGTAAGTAGTACTGTCTAATCAACAGCTTGCTGAAATGTTAGTGCAACTTTTCCAAACAAAAAGATGTGATTTTGTTCTGGTAGCTATTCTGGAAAATCAGGAAGATAAAAAGGGAAAAAGAAAAGTTTGAGGTTGGGCTAGCCCGATAGCTCTGGGTTTCAGCCCAATCTCAACAAAATTAGAATTTTGGGCTCTAAATTGCTATAATAATAATAATTTGTATTGTTGAATTGAGCTGTTACTATGCTCATGCACTCGGCTTGAACCTAACATGCGAGCCAGATCCTTGCAAACATATAGTAACAAACACCTCGTGTGTATACACCAATAAGTAATTAAGCAGTTTAAAAACTACACCTGCCAATCATATAATGTTCTACCTGCAGGTGGGGCTAGTCGCCAAACAATGCATTTGGTAATGGTTTACCTGCCCGAGGCTGTCTGAGAAGAATACTGGATACTGGCGTTGCAGTTCAGTCGAATGGGGAAAAAAGTATGGTTTTCTGTGTTTTTGGCTTATTTATTGGTTCATTTGGTCATTTTTAAAAAAATAAATAGCAAATCTAGCTTTACAGACCAAATAGGAAAAATTGACATTTCTGTCGCGGCAAAAAAAAATGCCGCGGCAGGCCACCACCGAGCCCCGTACACGACAGCCGGAAAAACGGCACTGTGGGCGAATGGATGCACTGTAGCTGTAGTGTGATAGCGTGATACCATGTTCAAACAGTGACCAGCACCGTGAGCCTGCACTGTGGGCGAATGGATGCACTGTAGCTGTAGTGTGATAGTGTGATACCATGTTCAAACAGTGACCTCGAGCACTGTGGAATTTTTTTTTTCAAATAATCTATTTCTTATTATTAATTACAATATTATACCTGCGATAATATTTTTACGTAAATATACTCACATCGCTCGGCCGTTGGCGATTGGACCCGATCGAAAGCGATGGTCCCAAGAGTTCAACGGTTGGGCGATCGAGACTTAACGAGCACAATGCATGCCCGCCAGATAAGTGAAATGCATATTAGGACCAACCGTTGAGCGACAAGTGTCGATCGCTCAACGGTTGAGCTATCGGGACGATCGTGACGATCGCTCGACAAGCTGGTCGGTCCCAAACGCCAACGGTTGAGCGATGTGAGTATATTTCTGTAAAAAATATTATCACAGGTATAATGTTGTAATTAATAATAAAAAATGGATTATTTGAAAAAAAAAATTCGAGCACCGTGAGTCTATTTGGTTTGTGATCACATGAAGTCGTATCAAAATTTTAGGAATGCTAAAACCTAGACAATGCCAAAATTGAGTAAAAAAATTGTTGTTTGGATCTTAGCCATATCAACTTACGGACAGTGCCGAAATTGATGTGTTTAGATTGTAGTCATGACAAAATTTGCCACAATTGTTAGTATGACACGCAGGTCCCGTATGACATCTATTTTTTTGCCCCAAAATATGTCAACATGTGTCTTATTTTGTTGATAAAATGACAAGGAACACAACATTTCGAACGGATCACAAATCGGATACTTGGTTCAAGAAATATGATAATTTGAAACTGATTAATCAAACTTTTCGTGCCATTAATGCATTGTCCCAACGAAATTGTGCCACCTATCCCACCTATCCCGACCCACTGCTTCTTGCCTTACCAAATTTTTGGCAATGGAATCAGCCACGAGCGCTACGCCAGCGATTTGGCGAGAAATAGCCTGGCATTGGCTAAACTTTCTGGGGCACGCCAAATTTTGATAAAAATCTAAATGCTAGCTAAAATTTGAAGACGTTACCAAATTTTGATAAGACTTTTGATGGCTATAAACCAAACAGCCCGATATCTACAATGCTATGCACTGTTTGAGCAGTGCGAAAAAACACTGTCCCTGCGAGTTTTTCGGGCTGCCACGCGTAAGGGCCCAACAGGTCTCTTGCCGCGCACGGGGATGTGGTAGGTGATCCGCCGAGGAGTTTTCGCGTAGTAGAGAGGTTATTTCGTTCACATAGAGTTATTTTTGCTATTTTATTGTGAAACTGTGTCATTTAGAAGAAAAAAACTCTGGTTTTCTCACCCAATGGAGGCCCATAGAATCCGTCTCACACAATCAGACGGCTATGGCACTTGTATTGACTGAAATTCAAGGGACAAATTTTATTGTGGACTCGTTAAGTTGAATAGTTTTGTAAATGCATGCTGACCCACTCGATCGAACATCTGTCAAATTCGCTATATCCAGTATATTGTTTGGCCTCATGAATCCTTCGCTTTTTCTTTTTTTGGACATTATATTGCCCTTGATTGCCCCTTTACTCTTGGCAGATCTATCGGGTAGTAAGCAGTACTGTCTAATCAACAGCCTGCTGAAATGTTAGTGCAACTTTGCCAAACAAAAAGATGTGATTTTGTTCTGGTAGCTATTCTGGAAAATCAGGAAGATAAAAAGGGAAAAAGAAAAGTTTGAGGTTGGGCTAGCCCGATAGCTCTGGGTTTCAGCCCAATCTCAACAAAATTAGAATTTTGGGCTCTAAATTGCTATAATAATAATAATTTGTATTGTTGAATTGAGCTGTTACTATGCTCATGCACTCGGCTTGAACCTAACATGCGAGCCAGATCCTTGCAAACATATATTAACAAACACCTCGTGTGTATACACCAATAAGTAATTAAGCAGTTTAAAAACTACACATGCCAATCATATAATGTTTTCTAACAGAATACAATTGAAATAATTAACTCACAACAATCATTAATAAACCCGAAGGTACCACCAACACATCCAGTGCTATCTGTACCTCTCTTCGGAAAATTATGAAAATAGTTATATATTTTTTTAAAAAATTGTTATATATAGATGGTATGATATCATCTAGCAAAAAAATCAACTGAAAGCATGACATATATCCCGAGAAACAAAAAAAAAAAGAAGAAGACAAGTTTCAGTGAACAATCGCTTTATATTTTTTTCTTTGATATTGGATTTCCATTTCTGCAAAATTTATCTTTTTTTCTCAATGTGTACATCAAATTTAAATTTGAAATTTTGTGGCATTATAGATTGATTTTTTGTCAATGTTATCAAATTTTGTAAGATTTTTTCGTTACAATTAATTTGCATTATTTTCCAAAGAGAGGTAGCACTGGATAGCATGCCCTTAACAAGTCATCTCAACATATATCAAGCGTATTCAAATATAGCACTGACAGCAAATAAAGTGACCAAATTAAGGTCAAGAATGTAAAAATAGTGTTGGACCAGAATCACAACTAGGGGGTTGAATAGGAGCACCTACTCGAAAATCTTGGTATCCAACTTCATCTTCACTTCAATAGCTATGAAAGCTACGAAGATCAGAGAACAAGCACAGCGAAAGTCTTGCATTGAAACCGAAAATTCTCGAGGCAAAGAGGCCTCACGGCTGGTCTAACTGTCTGGCTGGGCAGTCTGACTACCGGCTACAGGAACGATAGTCTGAAAAGATCACAAATCGACCTAACTTTCAATCCTGTGATTCAAATACCTTGAGATTTTAATCATAGCTCATCAAAAAGGCTATGAACCTATTCCAATCGACAATCAGGACAAGGTTCCACAAATTTCTTGGATGAGATCAACAAGGCACAAGAACCGAGAAAATTCAAACTTTGATTCAAAAACTTGCTCGTGAGTGGAAGATGGTCAAGATGACCCTAGATGGATTCCCACACGTCCTAGAAAGCTAGATCTACACAAAAAAAACCCAAGAAAACCCAAAGGAACACTCAAAATCACAAAGGCATTAAAGAGAGAGTAAGAACAAGAAAGAACTCATCTCGGGGCAAACCTTGCTTGGATTGATTCAAGAGATTGTTGGTTTACAACCACTCCACTATGGAGAACAAAAGCTCAACACTTGAACACTCAATCAATCCCTCTCCCTCGAACCCTAGCCTCCCCTATTTCAACATTCCCAAATCACAAATTAGGGTTTTTTCTTGGTAGGGTCTTGGATGCAAATCCTGCACATCTTCCTTTTATAGTGGATGCTAGGTAAAAAAAAACATTATTGGGCGCCCATTAAGCCCACACACAAACGGGTATACACTCACGCATGCTTCTCAAAGCAGATGAAGAACCGGGTCTTCCGAATCTATCTCTTCGTGATCTTCATCTTCTCTTGACCTAAATTATTACGCCATGGTTTCTCCAAAGGTAACCCGACATTTTGGCGAATATACCAAAATACCCCTTCTTGATCCTTCTTCGAAGACTGAGTCCAATCGTTGTGAAACAATCCCATGCTTTGCACTTGTAGGTTGATCAATGGATCTCTTCATGTCGGTAAGTCTGTCCCATTTGGATCCCACCGGAACCACCATGACACCCCCGTGTCACTTGACACAACCCGTCGCACCGAACTTCCAGTTCATTCGTTCTTATCCATCTTGCGCCATGCTTGAGTCCAACCACTTCACCTGGCATCCTAGATCGTTCTGGACCTCAGCTCTCCTAGCCTAGTCCCGATCATCCTCACTGTTGACCATCATTGACTCCGAGCTACCTGCATAATAATAGACTAAGAAATCGATTTCAGGCATAAATTCTTTGTAATTTGACCCATGTTAGCCAAAACATACATCATGCAATACCTATGTACTGAAACCCTTGACTTTGGCCTAACCCACGAAGTTCATTGCCTTTTCAAGATGAAACAATCATATCCGGTCTCAGATCACGCCATGGCTTACTCGACCGCCAAAGCCACCGGTTAGAACACCAACCAATGGATGGTCAGACCTCCTGGGACTTAGGAAGTTTTCCTAGGTCCGAGAACCACACTCTCTCTAGAAATATCAAATTCTATCTAGTTTTTCATTGAAACTCCATTTTCAATGTGACCAAGTGCAAACACATCCTGTCACCTTTCTACACACATGATTTTTGGCCGATTCCAAAATTTCACATTTTCAACTTTCGGCCTGTATGATCGCTGCATGTGGGTGGTTTGACTGTCGTGCCCCGATTGGTGCGACTGTAAGGTCAAATCTGATCAGACCACCGCCACCATGGCCGGTCAGACCTCCTCAACCTGACAACAACTGAAACTTTCCGAAAATGAAGGTTTCTCAAAATGCCTTGATGTTATTGTCAATTGTTCAACATACTAAGATTAGGATAATCTACCCATGATCTCCACATTCTCCAACTTGATAGACACATTGGTAATTTCCCAAAAATAGAAATAGGAGATTGTTTTGAAAAACAATCACTAGTTTTCGCAAAAAGGCACAACTTGGTCCATAAGCAAGAAAAAAGCCAGGAAAATGACCAAGTTAGCTTGAGGAATGCAGAAGCAACTTAGTAGAGGCAATATAGTGCATGAAAGCTTCAAATCCAGAGAGGGCACCAAAATTTCACTCAAGGTCCATATGAAAGAACAATTATTCAATTTAACCTTTGATCATTCTGAGGTTTCAAGAAATGCAATTCAAGTCAAGAAATGAACATAGAGATCATAAGAATGCATATGAGATGCTCTTGTTAGTGATATGCCCTAGAGGCAATCATAGAGATGATTGTATCACGTCTATATTTATGAGTTATAGAATAAATGTTATTATGTTCTTTGAATGAATCATTAGTTATAAAGATTAACAAGTATGTGACTTGTTGGTGAAGCTCTTTAACTTATATGATGTCGTTCTAAATATATCTCTAGTCGGATGTCACTGGTCGGAACACCAGTAACTTATCGACCAGCACATGTATTGATTGATGACCATGTTTCACTGGTCATGGATATAGGAATATCGAATCAATAATGTGAACACATGTTAGAGAACATAGTGTTGGATTGACCCACCTTGAGACACTATTGAGATTGTTATGATTTTATGTGTCATCAGTTGGTCTCAAGCAACGATGATGCATAATCCTTAGACATGAGATCAGTATAGTTTTCAACATGTGTAATAGTAAACTTAGGGGTTTCCAAACGCTACTCCGTAATTGGGTAGTTATAAAGGTAGCTTTCATGTATGCTATGAAACATGTGGAGGAATGTGACTGGACGTATATGAGATTTGCCCCTCCCAACATAACAAGAGAGATATCTCTGGACCCATCGATGTGATCGGATAAAGAAAGTACATAGCCATGTCACTAAAGGTCGAAGAGTCGACCACATGAAGTTATCCGACACTTGATCAAAAAAGTATTGAACAGTCCATGGATGACATAATATCTCACCTGGAGTTCAACCAAATATCATGAGGTAAAGGGAGAATACACGAGCAGGTCATTTAGTTTGATCAGATATGGACCAATCGTGTGGAGATATGAGTTGGTCGTAAACTGGTCGAACATGATCACTAACTAGTCATACACTGGTCGTAAGGACTTACGAACTGGTCATGACTATAAATATGAACTGGTCGTATAGAGATACGAGCTGGTCGTAAGTGATAAGGACATACTCGTAGATCATATTGCATTAAAGGTTCGTTCGATATAATTTATGTGTATTGAATCATTATGTTCTGCTAGGAACCGTTAATGACTAGTGGTTGAAAAAGAGTTCCCGAGTCACAACCTATTATGCATGAACCTACAGGATTACACACTTAACGGGTTGGAACAAACGTGTTCGGATAGAATCCGTCATGGGCCCTATATAAGGGGATGCATGAGGTTGTTGGGATAACCTAGAGACAGACAACATGAGTTGCTCCACCGAAACCCTAGCCGCCATTTTCTTAGAGAGCCTTACTGTGCGAGTTGGTGCTAGCACACCGACGTACGGTATTCCATCCCTGAATGTGTGGATACCGTATTGACGCTATTGCGGTTGCTGTTGTGATCAAGGATGATCCACAACTTCACAAGGAACATGTGGTTGTTGGAGGAGACAATCGACACTGAGGACGCTGGACGATCGTCTACGACTACTACATCGACGCGCTCGACATTGGATCAGGCTGCTCCAACTCTTCTTCCGTTGCACTACGTGTCTAGTGGTAATGATCTACGATCTCCTACTTGTATGGCTTCCTAATTTACGTGGTAGAATTTTTGAATTGTCAGCTAGTGTAGCCTACTTGTATCCCTTTAGTGGTATCAGAGCCATCTTGTGTAGTTTTTGATCTAGACCGATTGTATATACTTGATATGTGACAGTAGTAGATTGGATTTATTACTAGTCGAGTCTGGTAATCTAGATGGGTTCATATGGATGGAGCGGTTTAGGCACTGGTCGATAAGATCGATCGGGTTTTGGCGATAGTAGATGGGTTTGCGGGAGGTATGAGCTAAAAGCACCAGATGGTTTATTGTGCTTGTTCACTATCACATTACATGATACACCTACCGGTCGAAATTCCGCCATCGGGGTATACCGCTGTGCTAGGTAATCGTTACCGCGTTATATAGTATTATGCATTCATGTCACCCGATAGAATTGGATTCTATGCATAACACCTTTGTAGGGTTTGATGTGAATAGTATGGCCCATTGTGTATGTGATGCATGTATGAATTTTCATGGCCTGCGAGTCATGCTGTGATATAGCCATCGAGCTACATATTATTGTATAACGATCTGTGTGCCAACATGTGATGCTTGATATTATCATATGTAATTCATTACTAGCTTTTAGGAGTAATTGTTTAGTAGATGAATGCGGTCGGAGATTTCAAGCATGATGGTCGGAGGACAGGAAGCATGGTGATGGAGACCGTCATGTTAAGGGCCATACTATTTCACAGTTTAATATGATTATATGTGAATGTTTATTTTGTTCCTGTTATGCTCTTGATCATGTTTTATCATTAGATGTTTTTAACATGGTAGAGTAGTATCCCTTAAGAAAAATTAAGTAAATTTGATGCCTTTCCAATTGCTGCGCCTATCACGATTTTGATCATTAATTGGTAGGTCTACCAAAGTAGGGTGCCATTAACTATCTTAATAAGATGGGGTGGGTGTCGGACACCCATATGCATAGTATTTGTTTAACTTGACAAAGATATCAAAACAGTTTTGGGCCTTGGGGCATAATATTGGTTGCTGGGGTATAGAGATACCACCCAACAAACAAAAGTCATATGAGATATGATTGGCAAGAGGTTTGATGAGGACATCCCTACTACTACTAAATCTTCCACTCCAAGTATGCATGAGGCTGATCATGAAGCACCAAAGGGTCCAATGACTATAGCAAGAGCTAAACTTCTAAACCAACAGGTGCTTTTGTTTCTTAAAGAATTTCCTATTAACTTTAATGAGAAGGGGATACTACCTCATACAAATACGTTGTGTATTCTCAGGTTTGAACATTGTGAAGACTTTGGAGCCAAAGCAATGGAGGAGAACCATGGGAGATCAATGGAAGAAAATTCTTTCGGTCAAGGAGAAGGAGAGAAGGCAGCCCATGTGGATGTAAAGGAAAAAGTCCAAGCGACAGAAGACTTGGAGAAATAAGCCCATGTGGTTGAGGAGGCCTATGTCACATGGCTCAAGTCCAAACCGCATGGAGGCCCATGGCGTGAATAGTACACAGCGTGAACAGTACATGACGTGGAATCCAACTCGGATTCTTTGATCGAGCATATTAGGAGTCAGCCTTAAGCCCTAGGCATGCGTGATTATTGGTGGGGGCTACTCTTAAATACACGTGCACCCCGATTGTATCCCTTAGACCACTTTTATTTCAGAAATAACAGATTGCATCTCAATTGCTCTTGTTCTTCCTTGTTGGCCGAACCAACTAGAAGGGGGAATTGGGAGTTCAATCATGATCGTTCAACCTTTCCGCTAGAAATTGGGTGCACGATGATTTCACTCGGTGGTCGGTGAAATGAGCGCGTGTGTTCTTGCGAATTATAGAGTGCTAATCCTTGCACGGGCAACGGAAGATCACTACGATTCAAGAGAGGCACGTGAGTATTCAATCCTATGTTGAGAAGATCGGGCGACTCCATATCATCTTGGTATCAGAGCTCTGTTTACTCAGTAGGATTATTTACCCTTAGTTTTAGATTGTTTTCTTACTGTTCTTTTTTCCTATCAACCAATAAAACCAAAAATTGCAGAACCAAAACTGTAGTTTATACTATTATTTCATGTGAGTTTAGTTAGGTTTTAGTCCATTAGAATTTTTGTTTATGTGTTGATCTTCGTGTTCTTTTGCGTAGCTTCATCTTTGAGTCCACATAAAACCTAGAAAAAATTGTAGGAGTTTGGCCAAAGTTCAAACCCTAGCTGCCACCTTCCTTTGGCAGTGTGCCATCTCTGTCTTGTGCCGTGTGCCACAAACCCCTTATCATCTTGTTGAGTTGGGCTTGGGTTGGTAAAACTCTAGCCGCACCTTTATCAAGGGGGCCAACCCGAGTGCTAGGTTGTTTTCTTGTCCGAATCGGAGTTGGGTTTCCGAAACCAAGTGGATTCACAAGTAAACCAAAAGTATTCATCTCTTGTATCCTTTCATCAACTGAGACTAGCTGTTGAATATTGCACTAGGGCAGCTCTTAGGCTTCATTACACTTTTCAGAAATTTTGAGACTTGCAAATCAAAGGGAGAAGTAACACTCAACAATGGAACGAGCTAGTTTTCATCTCAATTTCGGATTGCTTCTCACTAGCTCATTCCATTGTTTGCATTAAGTCACATTAATCTTTGCGTGTGCGTTCATACACTTCGCTTAAACCTTTTGGATCAGCACCTAGGCAAAGTATTCTAGCTTGGATTATTACTTAGCTTTACAACAACTTGAATTTTAGATCGCATAGGTTATACACTTCCATACCAAGCTCCACTAAATAACCGTTGTTGCGCTTAGTGTGAAACATTCTTAAATTTACGATCATCACAATTGCTGGTTGTAGCTACTATCAAGTGTAAGTTTTGGGCCTCAATTCACTTCGGAAAGGTAAGAACTTTGCTTGGGAGAGAAAAGAGTGAGATTGCGTGTTTCTCCACAAGTTAGCTACATACATAGCTGCTGTTTTTGTTTCCTATGCATAACTAACCATATCAGGTGGGGACGAACAATATGATGAGGGAGGTGAGGTGAATGACACACAAGCAGTCGTCAAGCTATATCAATTTGGGGCACTTCGTGAGCACTTTCATCATGAGTTGAACAAAGGGCTTGATCAACTCCAAGCATGGCGCCTTCACTGATCACATCACAAAAGAAGTGCAAAACTTGGAGTTACAAGCTGATCAAAACGCATGCCAATTGAGGGATGATATTGGAGCACTCACTAGGCTTATCCAAGCCCGCAATGGAGGCGATGAAGCAAGTGTTCAAGGAGGTGAAGCTGCTACCCATGCACCTTTTGAGCCGCACCATCGAGTGGCGACCAATGTCGTGCGTCCACCGCTGCCCAAGAGACGTGGTGAAGCTTTTGGAGGTCATGGCGATCGTGGCCGTGGCCAAGGCGGAGACCGAGGTGGTGCTGCATTTGGGCTAGATTGGGATGGAGATTTTGCGTTACGTCGCAATGACAACTATTGTCGTCCACGCAATGATGATGATGGTTTGGGCAAGCTCAAGTTCTCTATGCCCAAATTTGTAGGTTGTACTGATCACGAGGAGTACCTCACTTGGGAATTGAAGGTTCATAAGATTTTCCGCATGCATAACTATTCAGATGAAAGAAAGATACAATTGACATCTCTTGAGTTTGAGGGATATGTCTTGGATTGGTGGGAACAAGTGATCAATCAAAGAGCTGAGAATGGAGAAGACCCTGTTACTTCTTGGCAAGAGATGAAGCGTGAGATGAGAGAACGTTTTGTTCCTTGTCATTATAAACGTGATCTTTTTGATAAATTGCAGAATATAAAGCAAAGATCACACTCCGTGAAGGAATACTACAAGGAGATGAAACTAGCCATGATTCGAGCCAAGGATCAAGAACAACATGAGCAAACTATGACGCGTTTCCTCTCAGGTTTGAACCATAACGTGAAGCGTGTTGTCAATTTTCAACCTTATAACAATCTCTATGAGTTAGTGCATCAAGCTATAAAGGCAGAATAACAATTGCAAGAGGATACCAAGTTTACATGATCTTTTTCCTTTGCTGCCCATACCCCATCCAGCGGAGGAAAATTTGAAAAGGCAACTAATTCAAAGAAAAAGCCACGATTAAAAAAACATAAAAAATAAGAAAGAAAAGAGAAGAGAGATAAATAAATCCTTTTACCCAATTCTTTATAGGGCTAATGCGGTGCGTGATGAAGTCTTTCACTGCGTGCCAGCCGGTAAGCCCCTCTTCCTTCAAGTATTTGATGGTTTGAATGTAGGGGGTGATCCGACCGAGATCCTTGTGAGTCGAATCTCAAGAAGAAATCTTCTCAACTGGACTTCCAGCGAAGGAGATGCTGTCCTCACAGGTCATCTCCTAGTAGAACCACCTCTTCTTTCATCCGGCCATGACGACCGGGTGAACATTTGAATGTACTCCTTCGACTTTCCATCGTGGAGCTTCAGACTACAACTACCGGTGACTCTAGCTAACCTGGTCATTCCATAGAAGTACTAGAACAACTCCAAGTCAGCCGGAATCCCCAGGTAGGCCTCGCACAAGTAAACGAACACACTTAACATCGTGATAGAATTGGGAACGCGGTTCACCAACTCCACCCTGAAGTGTTCGACTACGAGAGTGAGGAAAGGGTGAGCAGGCAATCGAAGGCCGCACTCACAGAACGTCTGGAAGACGGGGATTTGTCCAATCTCCCCTGACGGCCAATGCTGCCCAGCAGCCTTGATCCACTTCATGAACTTCCTCTTCGGGATCTTCTCGGCGGCGACCAAAGCCTTAATCTTGGTCGCATCTATCTCCGATTCAGCCCTCTGGGAAGCGGCTCCGGCCATATTTCTCAAGGGTCGGAGATTTAGATTTGGAAAGATTTTTGGAGGACGCTCGAATTGGTCGGTGGCGGAGAGCGCGAGAGCTTGATGAACAGTGGGAGCAATTTTGGGAAAGGTAAAAAACCTAAGTCTCACCCGCGATAAGTATTTATAACCGCACGCCTGAGTTAAAGACGTGACGACCCAACGGTTGCCACCGCTTCGGGAACCGCTCCAACAGACAGGTTTGTGAGAGTCGATTCAGATTCTTAAATTTGTCCGCTTGAGAAAACCGAGTCTGTCTTTACACCTCAAGCGAAATTACCTTTTTGTCCAAGTCTTTTTCTGGTCAAATGTAACAGCAATTGAAAAGGTTTTGCTGCCGACTGCAGTACTGTGACTACTTGGTGATCGTAAGATCTCCTACGACCACCTTGTAAGTCGTAAGGTTTTCTACAACCTTCTTGACCAAGTCAATTTCTGACCAAATGAAATATCAGTCGAAGAGTTTTTCCTTCGACCACCATTCTACGACCACCTACTGGTCTTAAGATCATCTACAGCTCCTTTTTTAAGTAAGTTATTTTCACTTGAAGCTGGGGGGCTAGATGACGAGGATCTCGTAATCCTCATTTAATTATTTATATGTAATTCATATTATGGATAATAATGCTGTCATATGGTTCTTGAGTATACCCCTTAATATTCATAAGGGAGAAGCTGGAGGTCGTAAGTTCTTCTACGACCACCCCATAGTCATAAGTCCTTCTACGACTACCCCATAGTCGTAAGCCTTTCTACGACTATGTCCTGATCGTAAGTTCTCCTACGACCAGTCTGTGGTCGTAAGCTCTTCCACGACCACCACCTGGTCGTAAGCTCTTCTGCGATCAGTCCCTAGTCGATGAGGCTTATAGACATGTGGGCCTAGTCGACCAGGGAATCTTCCGCACCATATCTAAAGATATGGTCAGTAAACTACGCTGTTATTCTCTGGAATAATGGCACGATTTAACTCGCTGTCTCGGTGATAACTGCCTCGTGACGTGGGAATGTTACTACTCCCACAATAATCTCCAGTAACGGCTCCATCATCTAAAGCATTAAGGCGCCGTTTGGACTAGAGAAACAGCAGCACACTCCGAGTACTGCATAAAAGGCAGAATCATCAAAAGGAGAGGGGGAGAGGAATCAGGAGCACAAGACGCCTCATTTGAGTCTTTCTCTTGATCTTGTAATCCAGCATACTCAATACATATACACAGGAGTAGGGTTGTTATTCTCCCCAGAGAAGGCCCGAACCTGTATAAAAATCCCCGTGTCGTCTCTCTCTACGTGATTTGAGTCTTAGAGACCCCCCGAATCAAACAATCTTTACGTAAGTTCGATTCTAAAACACCGACAACCCATATCAGGTTTCAGTGGTGCAACTCTAATTATCCTAACAGCCCCATGCATCTCTAATTATCCTAACAACTCTAATTGATTATTTGCCACTGCAAAGAAGAGCCTTCTAGGATTTGCCATTCCTAACAATGTAATCTATAATTTGCCACTCCAAAAGTTGGTTGCTTAATAATTTGCCATTTTGGCCTTTTAATAACATTTTTTATGTTTTCTCTCTTTTTTCTCCACGTGAAATGACCTTACTGCCCTTCTCCAATGTACACAGGCACAATTGCGCGGATGAACTTCCCCGATATACAAGCAGTGTGGGAAAGTGACTATATGGCTCAACCAGCAAGTATTGGCTTGTAATTCTTTGCCGCGAGGCGAACTATTATTATTGTGGGATGATCGCCATTGATGGCATGATAAATGGATGTTTGTTTGTGCTATCGCGTCCACATGATGTTTTAAGATGGGATGTTTATGTTGTGCAAACTCCAATTTGTTTCTGTCAAAGGAACTGAAGAACTCAGATGGTTGTACCTCAGAAGGGTTTGCATTTTCATGGTTGAAATCACAGCTGGTACATCATCAATTTGATGAAGATAAGAAAACATACGGTTAAACCAGCTTCAACGTCCAAACATAACGGCAAAATGACAGCGGCGTCCGCACGATCATACACATTTATCTTCAGTAAGGCTCTAAGCTTAATCTGTTAGGTGATTGCTGATTTCTGTAAAAGATCACTTCGGTAGCTGGTAACATAACTTTTTTGTTAAAGAAAGGTAAATGGTAGCTATTAGCCTATTCTACAATGAAGAACATAGCTAGAGAAATTTTCAGTTCTAGTGTTACAAGTCATGAAGCTTGGGACCATGAGAATAATGACCTTCCAGAGGATACTTACAATGTTTGTGCAACTCCAGGTGCCTCTCCATATTAAAAGGGATAATTGATTATTACATTGGAGAGGCGCAGTAAGGTCATTTCATGTAGAGAAAAGAGAGAGAAAACATAAGAAATGGCATTGAAAGGCCAAAATGGCAAATTATTAAGCAATCTACCTTTGGAGTGGCAAATTATAGATTGCATTGTTAAGAGTGGCAAATCCTAGAAGGCTCTTCTTTGCAGTGGCAAATAATCAATTATCCCTTTATAAAGTGCCCATAGTGGATCCTATCCGAGCTCGTTTGTTCCAACCCGTTAAGTGTGTGACCCTGTAGGTTCATGTGTAATCGGTTGTGACTTGAAAACTCCTTTCCGACCACAAGTCGTTAGTGGTTCTTAGAAGACACAACAATTCCCGAATATACATAAATACTATATCAGACGATTCTATGTTACTGCCGTTTGAAACGCGTAGCGTGCGTGTTTTACTGCCAGTTCCACGGGGGAGAGTGCGGGGGCTGGCACACTGTGCGTAGCGTGGCCCAGGCTGCGGCCCATGTGTAGAATAAGCTATTCAGCACTCTGGCATTGTATATATATAGACACACTATTATGCACCTTAGCGTACAATAAGCTATTATACGCTTAGCCGCCCACCGCATGTCGACCGAGATGCCCCTATGGAGTGCCGAACATGCCATTTTGGCCCAATAACCCATGATCCCCCACACGTGACATCACGCGTCCAGTGCGCGCTATGACGAGGTGCGCCAGTAAAATGTAAAACGACAATCAAAAGTAATTGCGATAGCAATTTTACTGCCACACGTATAACCACATTTATACTTTTTTTTTACAATTGTTTCATACGCGCAAGGCTGGATGTGCTAGTAAACTACAAGTGGAGTCCAGTAAATCTTTTTGTAACAGAGCAGTAAAGTCATGTGGTTGCCGTAAATCTCTTTTAGCGATGCAATAAATATATTTTAGTAAATGCACAGAGATGTTTTATTTTGCGAGACTTGTATCATTTTGTTACTCTCGTCGTTACCAAGTTACCGATGAAAACCGTTCGTGAATCGGAGGTTCCAATCAAAAGTTATGGCTAAAACAAGAAAAAAAACATTCATGTACAAACTAGGAACAAATTCTGGCTAGTTGGTTGTTACTAGTTGGCTAAGATGGTAGTAAAGTCATGTAGAGGTTGTAGTCAATCTCTTTTAGAGATGCAGTAAATCTATTTAGTAAACACACAAAGATGTTTTATTTTGCGAGACTTGTATCATTCTGTTACACTCGTCATCACGAAGCTTCCAATCAAAAGTTATGGCTAAAAGAAGAAAAGAAATTTTCATGTACAAACAAAAAAATATATTCTTGCTAGTTGGTTATTACTAGTTGGCTAAGATGATAGTAAAGTCATGTAGAGGTGTAGTAAATCTCTTTTAGTGATGCACTAAATCTATTTTAGTAACTGTTTAGAGAGGTTTTATTTTGTGACACTACTACAGAAAAGGTCTCCACATACAATTCAAAAATGTCATCACAGACAGTTTCCAGAGCCGTTTGAGTTTATGGGTCAGTGATTGCATGAGGTTATCACAGACGATTTTCAAACCATCTATGATGCATGCTATCACAGACGGTTATTAACTCAGAACCGTCTGTGATAGATGACTATCACAAACGGTTCATGTTTAGAACCGTCTGTGATATATATTCTCTATAAAACCTCCAAGCATTGGCTGCTGGTGCTATATATATATTGTTCGTAGTCCTTAGCTACTTTCGGGAGGTCGTGAGCAGTGTATTCGACTCTAGGAAGTGGCTTCATGTACCAGCAACCAACCATTCCTTGATGTCAAGTCCAATTACCTATCGACGATATCCAGGTAATTTTATGTCCACGCGCTCTCCTGGCAGCCATGCTTCTTGAACTTGCAGGTTCGATGAGGCTGCCCGTGACTGCAGACTCATCCTCCTCACGACCCCCCCCCAGAAAGTGGCTGGGGACTACAAACAATATATAATACACACACACACACACACACACACACACACCCCCAATAGCCCTCAGTTTACACCACAGAGCAAGGGGACTATTAATATGAACTAATTATCAATTCAATTTCAGCATAAGACTACTAACATCATTACATCACAGCAAGGGGACTATTAATATGAACTAATTATCAATTCGATTTCAGCATAAGACTATTAACATCATTGAGCAGTACAACAGCAAGATCAAGGGTGTCCAAACCCACCACACCAGTAGTAGCCCTCGGCATCCATCGCAGAGCACTTCTGCTATTAACATTGCTAAAAACCCAGTGCAATATTCTAGGACCAAGCACATAGACATTCGCTATCACTTTCTTAGAGACCATGTCGAGAAGGGTGATTTTGTACTGCATTTTGTGGAGTCCGAGGCTCAGTTGGCCGATATCCTCACCAAGCCTTTAGACCCAACAAGGTTTGCCACCTTGAGGAGTGAGTTAGGGGTAATTTATCCCTATGGATTGGTTTGAGGGGGAGTTGGATCTTTTCTGATCTTACCTTGTTCATTTGATCTTTTCTTGATCTTCTTTTGAACTTTTTGATCCTTTTGATCTTTTTAGGCTTTTTGAGCTTTTCATGCATCTCATTGTATCATATGGCATTCATATGAAAAATCCAAAAAGATGCATTGTAATATAAGCTTTTCTGCTTATCTTTTAAAATTGATGAAGCTTTGCTTATTACCCTTTGGAGCTTTAGTATTTCAATTCTTGCTCAATGCCATGTCTAGTTCTTTGACTTGCTAGAATTATCATGCTTTCACATGTGTAGCTAAGTCTTTGCTGAATGAGCTAGAACTCTAAAACAACTTGAACAAAAAATTGCAATATGTGGATGTTTTAGCTAGTTGCACAATTAGTGCTCCTTTTGTGACATTGACCCTATCAAAATTGCTTTGTTAGCTCTTGAATCTAAAATTGATCATTACTTGAGCTTCTTGTTCTTCTGAGAATCTAAAAATGCTCTTGTGAAAAAAATTAAAAAATCAAATTTAAAGATTGTCATGTGCATAAAATGTGCCAAGCTACTCTCACGAGACTACATGTCATAGACATGAACTTGGAGATAGTTTGATGATCCAGACGATCTCATAGGGACTGCTTGCCAAAACTGACATGAACCTCAAGATTTGTCGCCCTGGTAGAAGTTTAGGAAGAGTTTGTGGATGGCTCCTAGTCTAGGATCTTCTTCACTAAGATATACCTTTAATCAACTTCTGGTCGAAGCTTAGGAAGATTTTATGGATGGCTCCTAGTCCAGGATCTTCTCACTAAGTTAGACCATTAGTCAACTTCAATATTCATTGCAAATGAAAAATTGCTGGAAAATGGGCGTTTGAGCAAAATTGAGCAAAATGAGTTAATTCAGGTCCTGTTTGTCTCTTAATGTGGTCATTGTTAGCTTTTTAATCTCATATTGACATTTTGATATGGCCAGTATCATTTTCGGATCCCTATTGATGAACTTGCTAAATTTGAAGCTTTGCTTAAATTGATAAAATTCATTGCGTTACATTGAGCCTTCTAGCTTAGGTTTGATATATATGTATTATCATGATCTTGCTAGTGCTGTTAGGCTTGATATGTTGTTTGTGCAATATTAGAAATGCTAGCTTGTTCTTTTGGGTAATCTCTAAAGCTTCTTGTACTCAAAAATTGAAAAATACAAAAAATGAAGCCACTCCATTGCATTTCATGCATGCTCCTTCTTATGCTTTTTCCTTATTTTGCATTTTTTATCTCTGGATGAGAGGAAGACGTGATTCCTTGATGACTCCATTGTCAAAGAGGGAGAAGATATATCAAATGGTATAAAGGGGAGAAGATATAAAAATGTTAAAAGGGAGCCTTTTGGAGAAATTTGGAGAATTTGAAATTTTTCTAAATCTGAGGATCATAGTGAGGGGGAGTTTTTTATTTGCATTCTTATGGTCTTATTGCCTTTTTTGAACTTGATTTGCAATTCTTGCAACCTCACAATGATCAAAGGTCATATCGAACAATTGCTCTTTCATATGGACCTTAAGTGAGATTTTGACTCTTTCTGGAAATTGAAGCTTTCTCGCTTTCTTTTGCCTTATCTCACTTGTCTTTGCTATTCTGAAGCCAACTTGGTCATTTCCTTTGCTTTCTCTTGCATTTGGGCCAAGTTGTGCCTTTGTGCGAAAACGTCGAGTTTTTACTTTTCAAACCTCAAAATTTGCTTTTGTGGGAAATTGCCAATGTGTTCATCAAGGGGGAGATTGTGGATATCATAGGGATATGTGCATGATCTTAGGATGATGTTACAATTGACAATGCCGTTAAAGGTTTGTCGAATCATGAGTTTTCGTCAAAGTTTGGAATGCTGTCAGTCAGAGGCGGTCGAGGCAAGCATTGGGTGCACGGCCGTATCGATGCTTGTCGACCGCCATTCAATGGTGGTCTGACTGATTTTGCTACTGTTCATCGGCCAAAAGTGGCGATGAGTATTGGGTTAGGTCAAGTTCATGGGTTTCAGTGCATATATGTTGCATGATACATGTTTTGACTAACGTGAGTCAAGTTGTGAAGAACCTGTTCCCGGAATTGATTTCTTTGCCTATTATTGTGCATGTTGCTCAGAAGTCAATGACAGTCAACGGCGAAGATGATCGGGACTAAGCTTGGTGAGCTGAGGTCCAGAACAATCGGGGATGCCGGGTGAAGTCAATGGAGTCAAACATGGCGCCAAAGTGACAAAGGTGAACGAATGGGCAGTTTGGTGTGACGGGTTGGATCAAGCGGCGCGGGGGTCGGTGCAAGTGCCATGGTGGTTTCGGTGGGAGCCGGATGGGAGAGACTTGCTGACATGATGAGAGCCGTTGGATCAACCTACATGTGATGAAGTATGGAAGTGCTTCACGAAGATGGAACTCGGTCTTTGCAAAAAGATCAAGAAGGGGTATTTTGGTAATTTTACCAAATACCGCCTTGGTGACCTTTTGCCAACCCGCGGTGCAAGACGGCGCATGATGAAGCGGATTAGGTCAAGAGGAGATGAAGACGGCGTTTTAAAATACGTGCGTGTGTGACCCGTTTTTGTGTGGGCCTTAACGGGAGCTCATTAGGGTTAATGCTCCTAGAAGGTCTAAGCCTCCACTATAAATAGAGGAGAGAGGTGGCTGCACCCCCTTCAACCCTTTCATTGTTTTGAAACCCTAGTTTGCTTAGGAAGAGGATTAGTGGAGGTTAGGGTTCTAGAGAGTTGGATTTGATTTCGTGCTCATGTATTGAGTCTTTGTCCTCTATTGATGGAGTGGCTATAAACCAATACCATATCAAATCAATCCAAAGAAAGTTCTCTCAAAGATGAGTCTACTTGCTTTCTTTCTCTCTATTTGGTGATTTTGAGTCTTTCTTTGATCCGCGAGTTTTTACTTGGTTTCTTGCCTTGATCTAACTTACTGTGACATGTGGGAACCCGTCTAGGATCATCTTGATCATCAATCACCCACGAGCAAGTCTTTAGATCATATTTCATATTTGGCTCGGTTTTGGAGCACACTTCGTTAAATCTGAAAAAGATAGGAACTTTGGCATGGATCTATGCGATCCTTGATTGGAATAGGTTCCTAATATCTTTTAGAAGGTGTGTCTCAAGTTTCGTGGAGTTTGACCGCATAGATCAAAAGTTAGACCGATTTGAGTTTGATTTTTCGGGCTGTTTCCACTGTTTTGTATCAGGTCCGGTCAAACTGATTTTACAACGCTGGTTAGACCGCCCAGCGGTTAGGCCGCGATTTTACCTATGGTCAGACCGCTCGTCGGTCCGATCGCGCAATACACACCAGTCTGACTGCCCATTAGGGTTTGAGCTCCTTTGGTTTTTTGCTTTGGGGATTTTGGATTGGATTCAATACTAGTCTTCCGCTGTACCGGTATATTGATCTTCATAGCTTCCATAGCTATTGGAGTGAAATTTGTGTTGAATTTGATCAAAGTGAAAAAGTGAGCATGCTCCTATTCACCCCCTCTCTAGTCGCCTTTTCGGTCCAACAATATACATTTACATGACATGAAGAAATTACATGTTTATATGTCAATTTTGTCATTTAAATACTACTAAAAATTTGCTTTAACTATATATATATATATATAGTAATAATTCAACATATAATTAATATAGTAACTTCACCTCCAAACTAGATTTTTTTTTTCATTTTGGAATTTTCATATGGCCCAACAGCATGGACAGTCGCTTCTTACAAAGATTAAAAAAGAGAGTAGAAACCTATAAATAAATAAAGTTTTTCAAGTGACGGAGGTAGGCTGCTATCTCCGTCTTCAAAACTTTGTAGGCGTCATCGTTGGCGTCGGACGGTTCGTGATCGAACGAAGCCTGAAATGCATCCACCCGCTAACGCGCTCGTTCGAGTGTCTCCCGAAGACCCTCAGACTGTTGAATCAAGAAGAATTGAGCCCATAGGCTCTCTTACCTTGCTTGAGGGGTCTCGGCCTAGTCGACTTGGTCGCCCGCTACCTTGATTAAGCTGTCCAAGTGATGGCAAGCCTCCTGGAGACGTGCAATGTCATTGTGGAGGACCATGTCGATGACGCGGTAAACTCGCCGAAAGTGGGAGATCACCCGGAAGACACGACGGAGGAGGATGTCAAGACAACGGAAGGTGGCCGTCACGTGCTCCGGCAAATCCTTGGACAGAGGAGTGAAGACACTATTGAAACAGTGTTCTTCCGCATCATTGAAGAATCTAAACCCGCCATTATGAGTTAATATAGTATTTTGGTTATTAATAACAAATCCATTTGTGAGACTAACATGTTTATTGATATACCTATTGCTTAGTCTCAATTGGATATAAAGGTGAAAATTAAAGAGGTATGCATTCGACATTATATTCCTATCTTGTTGCATTCCTCGGATCCAAAATATAGGTTGAACTCCATGTGAGCACCCGGATTTATTAAGCTCATAATACTTAGTCATCCAATTGACCCTAGTATTATCAACCAAATAAACCCAGTCTCGAGAGATGTATACTCCCGAATGCAAGATACATACCTCACAACAAAAGAATGTATCAATTCCATACAACACATAGTACATAAGCAACAAACCAGAAGTTAATATTAATAAGGAATAGGTTAATACAAAAGAGGGGCCTTCTGGCCAAAAAACAACAAACACTAAGATAACAGCGGAAGCAAAAGTGCCATAAATATGGCTATAACACAAAGCCAATCAGTGTGCCTTAACCCCTAGGCATCTCGACCGACCGCCAAGCTAGTCGTCAAGAAGTCGCAACACGTAGCACAAAAGAGAGGCTCTTGGAGCTCTCCTTCTTCCTCTCGCAACAAAAGCCACACAAAAAATGCCACAAATCATGCGATGAGTACATAAAGTACTCCGCAAGACTTACGTGTGAGATAACAGAACTATAAATAGCTACATGCAAGCTTTATTTAAGTGGATGAGGCTTTGGACTCATTTTAGCATAAAGCAAGTTTCATTTGCAATAACATAATAGATTGAAGGCAATTTGGCAAAGCATTTTAATTGTTGAAATACAACGAGGTAGTAACATAGTAACAACAACAATAACAACCTAGAAGTGACTAACCCAAGTCACCACAACAATAGCATGAACTCCCGTTCATACCAACCATGTCAAGTTTTAATTAAAGGTTGTAGTCTAGTCTTGAACGACCTTACCAAGCATGTCCATGACCTAGGACGAGGCTATTGAATAGTTTTAACCTGCAGGGTGTACCAATGTACCCACACGTCGGATCGCCTTTCCTTTAAGCACATTACCTTTGGTATGCCTAAGCAGCTAAGTCCTACGAGACATTTCCAATGGACGATGTTAATTACGAGCCGCATCCCACGGGGACAAGGACACATTAGACAGCCTAACCGGTCTGCTAATGCTCCCTCCCACACCACACACACACATTTTCTTTTTTAAACACCCACCGACCAGCTCATAATTAACACCTCCCAAAGTACTTAGTCAAGAGAGGTCCCATATCCCCTCGTGTGGTTAGCATAAAAGCGCTTGGCTTAGTGACCCAAGTACTCGGTCCTTAGGGACCCTGCATACCACCACATTCCAAAAACCGCACCATCCATCCAATATGCCCAAGTCTAAATCAATCCTTTTATTTTCAGTTTTTGATTTTACAAATTAATCAAAGCACAAGTGCTGGACATATAGGAGTAATAATCAGTTTTGAGTGATCAAGACCATCGACTAAGTCGATGATCGCCCATTACTACCGTTACTAAGCATGTCTAAGCAATTAAATCGAAACTACTAAGTGATAAGAGCTCATCCAACGAGCTCAAACCACAGCAAATAACCTAGGCTCATGGTAGTAGAGGATAAACAATTCCTACAGATTATGCAACTATAGGCTTGCTAGCGACATTTAACACAAAGTAGCATGCATACATAGAAGTAAAACAATATATTAAGCTTTAAAGTAATGGGACAATGATGGAAATGATCAAACTGCTTGCCTTGATGCTGCTGGTCAAGTTGTGGCAGAGAGTCACTCTCGGGATCACCACAAATGTCGAAGCCTAACGGAAAAAGCGATAAAGAATCGATAAGAACAACGGAAAACTAAAAAGACGCAACAGAGAAACTTCTCCGAATGCTATGAAAATTTTACAGCAGCAAGACAATGATTTATCATGAATTTAGCAATAAGAATCAATTGATTTGGATTCTTAATGCAAAAGATATGATGAAATCAATTCTGCTCAGCCTAAAAAATACCAAACTGCACTATTCACTAATTTAATTATGAGGCAACATTTTCTAGAACAGAAGTGAAGCTGAAATTTTTACTGTAAAACCAGCACCTCATGATATGAATAACACAATTGAGTTCACCTCATTTGGAGCTATTATGCACTCTCTACAAATTTTCAAAAACAAGAACTTGAACAAAATTATAATGCACAAGTCCTCATTTTCATAACAGCAACATGCTCAAAACTAATGTTCACAGTAAGATCATTAATGGAGGAAACCAACAAAGTTGGTCTCACTCAAAAATAATTTACAGAGCATTAGTTATGTATTTTACAAGTTAAGCATTATTTTGAGTGTACTTTTAAAGTTAGTTTTAAAACCTAAAGGCAAAACTGTGCTCTGGGGCTGAACTCAACTTACAATCATTTTTGGATTAAAGTCAAGTTCAAGACAGAGCTAACACAATTTGAATGACCTTATTTGGGTTTGGAATGAAAAAGATATGCAATTCTAAAGTTCATACCATTTTTAGTTTATAACTAGAGCTCACTGGAATTTCTAAAACTCACAAGGACATGGGAGGACGTGAGCCACAGATCATAGATCTAACGGCTCAGACCTCCCAGAGAACAACGCACACGCCACGAGGTCCAGAGGTCTGGACCTCCTAGCAACGCACATGCGCGAGGTGAGGGGAGGTCGTGGCCGAGATGGAGAATCCAACGGACCACAACGATGAGGGAGGTCCGGACGGACCAGATCTAAAGGGGAGGTCCTCAACGGTGAGATGACCTCGAGGAGGTCCCACGCGAGAGATGTAACGCCACTGCACCTCCGTGGAGGTCCGGACGGCCACGATCGCGCAAGGGAGGTCTTGGACGCCCAGATCTCCCGGAGGAGGTCATGGACGCCCCAGATCTCGCGACCACGTGCTTGCGTGCACACACGTGCTCGGACAAGAGTTTAATGCGCGCGGGACACCAGGAGGTCCGCGCGCGGGAGGCCTTAATTGCGCGCGATAAAGGGCGGATTTAAGGACATCAAGACACAACCAATGATTGCGAGATTGAGCAATTGATGACCGCATTAAACACGGCGGATCTCTCGCCCTAAAACGACAACGGTGCCGCCGTGTCCGACAAAGACCCGAGCTCAAGGATTTGGTTCTCGCCGGCGATGTAGACCTCGCCGGCGACATCAATGGTACCGCGGTCCGCAATAACCATACGCACCAACGGACCTCCTCTCAACGGCGGCGACGTTTTGAACGCCGGGCGAGCCGAGAGGGCAAAATGAAAGCCAAGACGGCCAAAACCGAAATGCATAATCAAGCTCCACGCGACATTCAGCGTGTGCAAGAAAAGCTCCGCGACATTCATTCAGCGGTGCAGCAGCTAAGGGACTAACGGGAGGAGTACCGGAGGTCCTAAGGTGGGAAGTGGAGGAAGGTGAAGACCGAGCCGAGGAAAATGAGGTTGCTCCACGGCTCTGCTCTCGGCTCCAAGATCCCTTTGTCCACCTCAGAATGCCCAAACCAAAACAAGTTAGGTCTTGGTCCCAGAGGAAGGCACAAATGGAAGCAAGGAGAGGAGAAGAAATCTCCAATGACCCTTGCCCACCGAGGGGCTTCAAGCTCCAAAGAATGGCGGCCAAGGAAACTTTGGTGGTCTAGAGCTCACAAGCACAGGAGAGCGAGCAAGGAACAATGGCGTGTAAAGGAAGCCAGGGAAACCGTGGGGGTGGTTTTATCCTAAGGGCAAAGGAGGTCATGGACCACTGGCTAAGCTCATGGTGAGCTTGGCCCATGGGAGGTCCATGGCTTGGACAAGACACAAGGTTGACAAGGTGCTTGAGCTGTCTTGACTGAGAGCGGAAGGCCGACCTGCATTAATCTTGGTCAAGAAAGAGTTGTTAAAAGTACACAGTGGCAGGCGTGCATTAACTCCCCGCTCAGGAGCTCGCAGGCATGACCATGGAAGGAGAAGAACAGTGGAGGTCTTTATGACCGTTGGATAGGACCATGGGGAGGTCCTAACCATCGGATGACAATTTTGAACCGTTATGTTTTAAGTGGCTGGGAGGAGGTCCCAGCCACACGATCAAGGATGGGGAGGTCGTGGCCCTCCGATTTCCTTAATGTGTAAGCGCACGTGGGAAAACGGGATTAGGAGGTCCAAGGCGTTGGATCTCCATCCAACGGTGCGGACCTCCTGTGAGGTCTTAACCACACATGAGCTTAAGAACATGAGGGGGAGGTCATGGCCTTAGGATTTAAATCCAAGGACGCACAACCAAAGGGAGGTCTGAGGTTTTGCGTGAAGCGCAAGGGAGGTCAAGACCTTTGGATTTTGATCCAACGGTGGTGATCAAAACAGGGGAGGTCCTGAGCTTGCACAACACACAAGGGAGGTCATGGCCATTAGATTTAGATCTAAAGGCAACGACCTCACGTGCACGGGGAGATCTGATGCGCATAAGACAAGGAGGAGGTCGTGACCGTGGATTTTTAATCCAACGGTTGTGACCTCATGTAGGTGGGAAGTTTGCTTAGCTTAACGGTGAGGGAGGTCGAGCGGTTGGATGTAAATCCAACAGACTATGACCTCGCCAAGGTGGAAGGTGGTTTTGAGGTTTGATAACAAGGGAGGTCGAGGCGGTTGGATCTTAATCCAAGGGCTATGACCGACAAGGTGATAGATATCGAAGGGAGGTCTTTGCGATTTAACACACAGGGGAGGTCATGACCGTGGATCTTTGATCCAACGGCTATGACCTGATGAGGTGGGGAGGCCTTTGCGGTGTTGACCGCGGAGGAGGTCTGGCGCCCACGTTGACCCGAGGAGGTCCACGAGGTCAAGAGGACTTCGAAGGGGAGGTCCTGGGTGCGTTGGTTGAGGGGGAGGTCGTGTCCTTTGGATTGGATCCAACGGCTACGACCTCATCAAGGTGGGAAAGGAGGTCAGATGGGGTTGGGCTTGACCAGGTTTGAATACAGCTCAGCCCAAGGTATAGTGCCAAGTTTTAAGTTTAATTTCTAACAGCTGAGACTTTACAAAATTGTTTGGGATAGCCATTCAACTCCAAAATTCATGAAATTTTTACAGGAGCTTGCTGACAATGAGATTAACCTTGCATAAAATTTCCAGAGGTTATTATGCAATGCATTTTTCTCAGGAAATTCATGAAGGTTGTTCAAGGATTTGTTTTACCTCCAAATTTACCAAACAAGTTTTACAACTCATGATATTTTTCAGAGGGGTCCCACATCAGTTTTGGGACCAAGGAAAATATATTCCAAATGATCGGCACAAGATTTAAGATAATTGGAAAACGAGTTTGACTTTTGGTCAACAAGAGCTTTGTGTTTTTGGATTACACAACTCTTGGATAAGAATTACATGAGAGATTAGGGGTTTTCAAGATGTGAGAAAAAGTTTTAATTTCTACACATATAATTATACTTGAATAACCCTGATTATACAGTTGGGATGTTACACTCCACCAAAAATCTAACTTGAATATGTGCATATGTTCTAACTACACATTTGTGTATGCACACATTTAGGTGGGAGTTTGTGGATATCATGGGGATATGCCCATGATCTTAGGATGATGAAACAATTGGCAATGTGGCTTTTGGTTTGAAGTTTCACGCGTTTTCGACAAAGTTTCAGATCTGTCAGGTCAGCGGCGGTCTGACCGGCTTTTGTGCTGAATGTTGATATAAGTGGTGAATTGATTTTGGGATAGGTCATATCCATATTTGTTAATGCATATGTGTTGCATATTGCATGTTTTGGCTAACGTGGGTCAAGTTGTGAAGAACTTGTTCCCGGATTCGTGTTTGCTTGTCTATTGCTGTGCAGGTGGCTTGTAGGTCAATGACGGTCAACGGCGAGGAGGATCGGGACTAAGCTTGGAGAGCTGAGGTCCAGAACGATCATGGATGCCGGGTGAGGTCAAGTGACACAAGCATGGCGCAGAATGGACGAGGATGACCGAACGGGCGGTTCGGTGCGACTGGTTGGATCAAGCGGCGCGGGAGTCGTTGCAAGTGCTCAGTGGTGCCGGTGGGATCCGGACGGGAGAGACTTGACGACATGGAGCCGTTGATCAACCTACACGTGGTGAAGCAGGTGATTGCTTCATGATCTGTGGACTCGGTCTTTTGGAAAGGATCGAGAAGGGGTATTTTGATAATTTTACCAAATACCGCCTTGGTGACCTTTTGACTAAGCCGCGGCGCGGGTCGGCGCATGGTGAAGCGGTTTATATCAATCGACGATGAAGGCGGCGCTTTGAGATGCGTGCGTATGTGTTCCGTTGATGTTGGGCCTTAATGAAAGCCCATTAAGGTTTTTAGGGTTTGGGGTGCCCTATAAAAGGAATAGTGATAGGATTTTTTGGGCTGCCGCTGGAGAGAAAAAAAAAAAGAAAAGAGGGGCGTTTTTTTGGTGCGTCCTGTAGCTGCTCCTGTAAGCCTCATGGCGGCGACCTTTGATGGCGCCATGTATCCCCGTAAAAAAGAGAGTAGAGCGGTGGCAGCTTGTAGGTGGTTGTAGCTTCTGTGAAAACAAGAACCTCAAAGTGGCGACTACTAAATCTTTGTTTGCAGTTTGAAGTTTTTAATTCTTTTTGGCTGCTTTCTGATTTAATGCTTTGAAGCTGTGCGGTTGATGTTGTGTGATTCGATTGAGGAAGTAGCAGGCGGCGGCCGTAGCTTTTTCTTGCTGAGATTGGAGCCGTGAGTTGCACTTGAGATCTGGTGGTTTGCTGCTATTTTTTTTGTCTGCTGGCTGAATCCTGTTGATGCGCCTGGAGGAGCTTGTAGAAAAGCAGATTAATTTTTATGGTTGCTGCTTGCTTGTTGGGTCGGCGGCCAGCAGAGCCATGTTTGACTTGATGTTAATTGCTGCTACCTTCTTGATGTGACCGGATCTATTTTTTATTTTCACTGCCTTGAAAAATCTGGTGTTTGGCCGAGCGGGTAGAGCCCCAAGCGGCCGCTGAGAAATAGGCATTTATTGGCAATCTGTAGCTCTGAAAAATCTGGGCGCCGGCTGAAAATCAGATTTTCTTAACTGTGCTTGTGCGCCTGATGTCCTCTCTGAAAAACCGAAGCATGGGCGGCGGCTGCTCCTGCTCATTGATGTGGCCGATTAGTGCATTGATTTTCCTCTTGGATCTGATGGGTCTATGACCCTTTTGTTTACCGCTTAGCTCGTACTTGTGATGATTCTATTTTGTTGATCTGTTTATTGCGTTGAGTTATTACAGGTTGCTCCCTGTTTCAAAGTTTTTTTTTGTTTGGCTGCCTCTTTGTTGCGGGTGTTGATCTGCTGGTTGATCTGGTCGGCTGCGGCAGTTTTTGTTCGACAGTTTTTCCATCCTATCTTTGTGCGTGTGGAGCACGGAGTTACAAAGAAGTGTTCGTGGCATCCTCAGAGTGATCAAGAGACGTAAACCGATTTGTGGTGGTATGTAATGTCGGTGTTTTTCTCTGGTGTGCTATTGATGCTCTCTATTTTCAGATTACTCTATATGGCTACCATTAATGATCTGAACAACTTTGATGCGAGTGGATCTTGAGTTTGACTGTTGCGAGTGATGTGGTTGTTTTAATTCCCGGTGCTAGTGGTGCATCTCGGTTGGATTTGTTTACTACCGAGTCGTGTGTTTTTTTGCAAAAATCACATGCGTGTCGTGTCCGTGGTGGTTTGATCTATGAGAGGTTGCTTCGGATTTGTGACTAGTTTTTAGTCTTGTGTTTCGGGGTCTGATCGGATTCAACACAGGTCATCCGCTGTGCCTGTATATAGATCTTCATAGCTTTTATAGCTATTGGAGTGAAAATAGTGTTGAGTTCGATCGAGGTGAAAAATAGAGAAAGCGTCTATTCACCCCCCCCTCTAGTCGCCTTTCCGGTCCTACAATTAGTATCAGAGCCAAGTTTGCTCTTTTTGATCTTTACTGATCTTTGAGTATGGCGACTAGTGTGAGGACTTGTGAGCGCTTCTTTGCATCTTGTCGTGGTTCTTTTACCAATGGTGTTGGCCGTAACAAAATATTTGAATTCATGATAAGTCTAATGGCGATGGAGGATGATGTCTCCCGTGATATCTGTGGCAAATCCTTTTGTTTTGATTGTCCTAGTTTCAGGGATGAGTCACTTTTAGAGCCCGAGGAGAAGAAGCCCAGTGGCGTATGCACAGCAGCTTTTGAGGATGAACATGATGGAGAGGATTTTGATGATGAGCCTTTTGATGATTGTGATGACTCTTATGAGGATGATCCCCTACTCAAGCTAAGCAAGGTGAGCAAAGAAAAACTCATTGATGGTTTGATTTCATATGAATACAAATTGGATGCTCTTAGGAAGAAAATGAAATTGCTAAAAAGAGAAAATGGTGATTTGTCTCATGAGCTCTCCAAATTGAAAACCTCCATGAATGCTTATGATTCTTTGCTTATAGACATGGAGAACTTGAATAATTCATTTGCATGCCTAAAATCTGAAAATAAAATTTTGAAATCAAATGTTTCTATGCCTTGTGATTCTTGTATTGCCTTACATCATGAACTTGACAATGCTAAGTTAGAAATAGGCAATCTTAGTTCTATGGCTAGAAATAATTGTAATTCTTGTGTAGGCATGCCTGCTGATTTTGAGAAGCTTAAATTGACTAATTCCTTTCACTTTGAGCAATTAGAAAATACTAGGGCTAAGATTATTGAAATTGAAGCTAGGCCTTGTAGCATGTGCTTAGAACATAAAAAATTGCTTAAGGATGGTTTAGTCTCTTGCAAGAATTGTGCTTGTCTAGAAACTAAAATTGATGCTTTGAACTGCAAGCTTAATTCAAATGCATCATTAATTTCTTGCACATCTTGCTTTTCATTGAAGAGCGAGATAGAGTCTTTGCGCGATGATATGAGCGCCAAATCATGTGACTCTTGTATTTGCCTTCACTCCGAGATTGATATTCTTAAGATTTCTTTTGCTTCTTTGCACTCGGAGTTGGAGTCTTTTTGTGCTAAACGTGAGTCACTTGATGTTGGTTTTTGTGGCATCGCTTTGGATAGCTCTTTTTTGGTGAGTTCGACTCTTTCGGACTCTTCTTGTGTTGTCCAACGAATTTCAAAAGACAAATGTGCTTCTTTCTCAAATGGTACTAAATCTTCAAAAGAGAAGTACCATTGCACATTTTGTAAGAAGAATGGATGCACTCTTGGGTTTTGCTTTCGCCGTCTGAAATATGAGCGCCGAAAGCGTCGTCGTATTTTCTAGGAACACACATAGCCTTTCTCATGGCATGTGTGGGTCTAGTGTCGATCTGAGGACGGTCATGATGCTAGTTCTTCCAGACTTCTTCTTTGAGCCATAATGGTGCTTCGTCCTCTCGGACCGTGTCTACTAGTAGACCTTTTCACCATTGCTCATTTTGTGGGAAGAATGGACATCATGTGGATTTCTGCTTTCGGCGTGCAAAACATTTGCGTCGAGCTCATGCTTCTAAGTCTCCTAGTGGGCATAGTCTTTTTTATGACATGCACACTAAAGAGCCAAGCACGAGGACTCGATTTGTTGATGGCTTCTTTGACACCTTTTCTAGTGGTGTCGGACAGCACCGTGGACATGGTTTGCATAGTTTTGGTTTTGGTCCACGAGCTGCCCCGAGGCAGGATTTCCGCCGTTGTCCAAGAGGTGGACCTCGTTTTGTTCATCGAGATACACACCCACGACGTGATTGTGTGAGTTCTTTTGATGCTTCTGTTGGTTCTCATCTTGGTGCTTTCAAGCAAGGACATCGTCGCTTTCCTAGAGATGGACCTCGTTTTCCTCATCGAGTTGTCCACTCGAGGCATGCCTTCAAGGTTGATGTTGGATCTTCTTGCATGGACCATCATTTGCATCATGCTAACTCACATAATGGTTCGACTGCTTCTGGTGGTGGTGTGTCCAAGGTTTGGGTTCCCAAGCATTCGCTCTCCAACCCTTCGGGACCCAAGACTCGGACACCTTGCCTTTCTCATGTGTAGGTACTGAGAACGCGGGTTGGAGAACATGGACTTAAAGGATTCTGATCTTTTGCTTCATTACATGATCGAGACATTTGATGGTTCTCCACCTCAACGATGGCCTCCAAGAGGCATGTGCTTTCATGATTGGTGCTTTTACATGTCTAGGTGAGCTATCGTATACCTTCATGCCTTTATCTTCATGATTATTCATACTTGGCATGTTGTGCTTGTCTTTTGTGCTCACCTGTACCATATTGGCATGTTTTTCTCTTATGATATTTGTCATCATGCCTTTTCCTTTACCTTGCTTGTATATCCATGAATCTCATAGTTGTTCCTAATTTCCATGGGTATATGAGTTTGATTTTGTCATCATGAGCTTGTGCTGTCTTGTACCCTTATTATCTTGCTCATGATTGATTCTTGCTTATATATCTATGTATTATATTGTTAATCATTATTGCCATGGTTATGTGAGCTTTGTCTTGTCATCATGAGCTTGTGCTGTTGTGTACATGATTCATATTGCTCTTGTTGATTTTTGTCTTATGTATCCACTTGTTCACTTGATATCCATGTTAGCATTCATTATTCATGATTTATTCTAAAATGCTTTATGTTTACATGGTTATTGTGCTTTACTGTTAATTGTGGATGCATGAGTTTTGCCATAGCTTTCACTAGCATGCTTTACTTTCGACTATATATATGATGGGTGATATGCTATGTGCTTGTTTGCTTGCTCCTATGCCTTATTGTGGATTAAGGATAGGTTGAGCTTTATCATATCTTGGATAGCATGTGCTGAAATTGTCTTGTCTATCTCCATACTCATGTCTTAAATAACTGATTATATGCTTTTATGAGTTTTGGATCATTTGCTGCTATCCTTGCTAGTCATGTGTCTTGGTACTGTTTCCCTAGATATTGTTTCACTAACCCAGTACCAAGGTATAGACTTTCTTTGTCTCTTTTGTGTAGTCTTTTCAGTTGAGAAGAAGAACATGTGGTCCAACAAGTGTTATCACCTCAAGCTGTTGGTTCTTCTTCATTTGTGCCTTCATGCTGGCTATCACTTCTTGGAGACGAAGGATTTTGAGATGAGGATGATGGGTGAGTGCAACTATCTTCTGAAGCTTTTAGGATTGGATTTTCATCCATCATGACTACATCTCACTGCCAAGCAGTGGGACTCAGGTTCGAGCTTCTATACCCTACATTTGTGTATGGTATCCCTAGTCTACCTTGCATTGCATCTGGTTCTTGTCAGGTGTTGGGCTTGTCGTGTTCAGGGTAAATAGGAGGCTCTGTTCTAGCACGTGTCCCTTCTAGGCACTCTTCTTATCCCATGATTTGCTAGGATGCATTCTTCTCACAGCCTAGGTCGAGCTTGTCTCCCAATCACTAGTGTTAGCAGGTTTTTGAGTTGCCTGTAAGCTTTTTAGTGTTGGTGTTTCGCTCCCTAGCTTTTCGAGTTGCTTTTCCTAGAGATCGTGTGGCGTTTGAGGTCTTTGTGCTAGTTTCTGTGGAGTTCTTGGCACCTTTTGGCAGATTTCCCCTCAAAGCTTTTTGACCCAACAAGGTTTGCCACCTTGAGATGTGAGTAAGGGATAATTTATCCCTATGGGTTGGTTTGAGGGGGAGTTGGTTCTTTTTTGAACCTTTTCTGTTCATCTGAACTTTCCTTGTTCATTTGAACTTTTGTGGATCTTTTCTGATACCTTCCTCAAGTGGTATCTTCTTTTTGATCCTTGTGATCTTTTTAGGCTTTTACATCTTTTGTGCATCTCATTGTATCATATTGCATACATATGAAAAATCCAAAAAGATGCATTGTAATATAAGCTTTACCGCTTCTGTCTTTTAATTTGATGAAGCTTTGCTTATTACCCTATTGAGCTTTAGTATTTCATTTCTTGCTCAAGATTGTGTCTAATTCTTTGATTTGCTAGAATTATATTATCATGCTTTCACATGTGCATCAATGTCTTTGCTATATGAGCTAGAACTTTTAATATAATTTGAACTGAAAATTGCAATTTGTGGATCTTTTAGCTAGTTGCACAATTAGTGATCCTTTTGTGACATTGGCCTTGTCAAAATTGCTGTGTTAGCTCTGGAATTTAGAATCGAACATCTTTAAGCTTTCAGTTCATTAAAGAATCTAAAACAGCCTTTGTGCAAAATGAAAAATGATCTATTTTGTGCGAAAAAACTGATCTCACCAATTCTTTCTCATGAGACGGCTTGCCATTGTACTAGGCATGAACTTAGGGGGAGTTTTGGATGACCTAGACCACTCTTTTAAGCTTTTGTTGCTTGGGATGGTCGTAGTGAGGCTTGAGATCTAGCACATGGCTAAAAATGCAAATTGTCAAATTGGTTGAAGCTTAGGAAGAGATTGTAGATGGCTCCTAGTCCAGGATCTTCTTTACTAAGATAGACCTTTAATCAACTTGAATATTCATTGCAAATGAAAAATAGTTGAAAATTTGGGCTTTTGACAAAAATTGAGCTAAATGATTCAATTCAGGACTTTTTGTCTCTAAGATGGTCTTTGCTAGTTTCTGGATCTCACAATGACATTTTGATATGGCCATTATCACTTTAGGATACCTGTTGTTGAACTTGTTAAATTTGAAGCGTTGCTTAATTTTACCCAACAACATGTGATATATTGAGCTCATTAGCCTAGCTTTGCTATATATGTCTTAACATGATCTTGCTAGCTTTGTCAGGCTTGTTGTATCTTGAGTAATGGTAGAAATGCTAGCCTGTTCAATTGAGTAATCTCCAAAGCTTCTTTTACCTAAAAATTGAAAAATCAAAATAAAAATGAAGCCACCCCATTGCATTTCATGCATGCTCTTTCTTTTGCTTCTTCCTTTCTTGTGCATTTGTCATCTCTGGATGAGAGGAAGGGATGATTCCTTGATGAATCCATTGTCAAAGGGGGAGAAGATTTAGCGAAAATGTATTGTTAATAAAGAGCTTTTTGGTTATAGGGGAGAAGTTTTGTAAGGGGGAGAAATGGAGAAATTGAAATTTCATATTCTCTCTTTTAAAATCATGATCATAGTGAGGGGGAGCATTCATATTGCATTCTTTTGATCTTATTGCCTTTTCTGAACTTGAATTGCAAATCTTGAAGCCTCACAATGATCTAAGGTCAAATAGAACAATTGTTCTTTCATATGGACCTTAAGTGAGATTTTTGTCGATTCTCTGGAATTGGAAGCTTTTGTGCTTTCTTTTGCCTTATCTCACTTGTTTATGCTATTCTGGAGCCAGCTTGGTCATTTCCTTTGCTTTTTCTTGTATTTGGACCAAGTTGTGCCTTTGTGCGAAAACGTCGAGTACTTTACTTTTCAAACCACAAACTTACATTTTCTGAGAGATTGCCAATGTGTTCATCAAGGGGGAGATTGTGGATATCATGGGGTTATGCCCATGATCTTAGGATGATGAAACAATTGGCAATGTGGCTTTTGGTTTGAAGTTTCACGCGTTTTCGACAAAGTTTCAGATCTGTCAGTCGTGGCGGCCCGACCGCTTTTGTCTTCAATGTTGATATAAGTGGTGAATTGATTTTGGGATAGGTCATATCCATATTTGTTAATGCATATGTGTTGCATATTGCATGTTTTGGCTAACGGGTCAAGTTGTGAAGAACTTGTTCCGGATTCGTGTTTGCTTGTCTATTGTCAGGTGTGGCTTGCGTGTCAATGACGGTCAACGGCGAGGAGGATCGGGACTAAGCTTGGAGAGCCGAGGTCCAGAACGATCATGGATGCCGGGTGAGGTCTAGTGACACAAGCATGGCGCAGAATGGACGAGGATGACCGAACGGGCGGTTCGGTGCGACTGGTTGGATCAAGCCATGAGTCGCTGCAAGTGCTCAGTGGTGCGGTGGGACCGGACGGAGAGACTTGACGACATGGAGCCGTTGATCAACCTACACGTGGCGAAGCAGGTGATTGCTTCATGATCTGTGGACTCGGTCTTTTGGAAAGGATTGAGAAGGGGTATTTTGTTAATTTTACCAAATACCGCCTTGGTGACCTTTTGACTAAGCCGCGGCGCGGGTCGGCGCATGGTGAAGCAGTTTAGATCAATCGACGATGAAGACGGCGCTTTGAGATGCGTGCGTATGTGTTCCGTTGATGTTGGGCCTTAATGAAAGCCCATTAAGGTTTTTAGGGTTTGGGGTGCCCTATAAAAGGAATAGTGATAGGATTTTTTAATTTGCTACCGAGAGAAAAAAAAAAAAGAAAAGAGGGCGTTTTTGCGTAAATCAGTAGCCTCCTCAGTAAGCCTCATGGCGGCGGCCTTTGATGGCGCCATGTATCCCCGTAAAAAAGAGAGTAGAGCGGCGGCAATTTTGTAGGTGGTTGTAGCCAGGAAAACAGAACCTCAAAGTGGCGACTACTAAATCTTTGTTTGCGCTTGAAGTTTTTAATTTTTTTGGTCGCTTCGATTTAATGCTTTGAAGTCATGCGGTTGATGTTGTGTGATTCGATTGAGGAAGTAGCAGGCGGCGGCCGTAGCTTTTTCTTGCTGAGATTGGAGCCGTGAGTTGCACTTGAGATCTCGTGGTTTGCTGCTATTTTTTTTGTCTGCTGGCTGAATCCTGTTGATGCGCCTAGAGGAGCTTGTAGAAAAGCATTAATTTTATGGTTGTCGCTTGTTTGTTGGGTCGGGCGTGACAGAGCCATGTTTGACTTGATGTTAATTGTCACGCCTTCTTGATGTGACCAGATCTATTTTTATTTTCACCGCCTTGAAAAATCTGGTGTTTGGCCGAGCGGTAGATCTTCTAGCGCCACGAGAAATAGGCATTTATTGGCAATCAGAGCTCTGAAAAATCTGGGCGCCGCTGAAAATCATATTTTCTTAATCGTGCTTGTGCGCGTGATGTCCTCTCTGAAAAACCGGCATGGGCGCACGCTCCCGCCATTGATGTGGCCGATTAGTGCATTGATTTTCCTCTTGATCCGGCGGGTCTCGTGACCCTTTTGTTTACCGCTTAGCTCGTACTTGTGATGATTCTATTTTGTTGATCTGTTTATTGCGTTGAGTTATTACTGAGTTGCTCCTCGCTTCAAAGTTTTTTTGTTTGGTCGCCTCTTTGTTGCGGGTGTTGATCTCGCCGTTGATCCGGCTTCATTGCGCGCTTTTTGTTCGACGCTTTTTCCATCTGTCTTTGTCGTGTGGAGCACCGGAATTACAGCAGCGTTCGTGGCATCTCAGAGTGATCAAGAGACGTAAACCGATTTGTGGTGGTATAAGTAATCGGTATTTTTCTCGTGTGCTATCGATGCTCTCTGTTTTTAGATTACTTTATATGGCTGCCATTAATGATCTGAACAGCTTTGATGCGAGTGGATCTTGAGTTTGACTGTTGCGAGTGATGTGGTTGTTTTAATTCCCAGTGCTAGTGGCTGCATCTCGGTTGGATTTGTTTACTACCGGAGCTGTGTGTTTTCTTGCGAAAATCCTGTGCGTGTCAGGTCTGTGTGGTTTGATCTGTGAGAGGTTGCTTCGGATTTGTGACTAGTTTTTAGTCTTGTGTTTCGGGGTCTGATCGGATTCAACACAGGTCATCCGCTGTGCCTGTATATAGATCTTCATAGCTTTTATAGTTATTGGAGTGAAAATAGTGTTGAGTTCGATCGAGGTGAAAAATAGAGAAAGCGTCTATTCACCCCCCTCTAGTTGTCTTTCCGGTCCTACAGAGTTCACTCTATGTTTTGTGGTTTCATTAGTATTGATCCATATTCCTTTATCCACATATATTAAGGATCTTTACTTTGAAACATATCACATGAGTATACAAAACTTGTGTAGTTTATACATACTCATGTTTATCTACATTCAATTACTTGCAATTGTGATGGTTGTCATCAATTACCAAAAAGGGAAAGATTGGAATATCTTGTCCTACCATTATGAGATAATAGTATGTTGTGGTAATTAATGATAATCATGTTGTGGGACTAATGTTTTTCATGAGTTGGATGAATAGGTTATGTCCCATGGTGAAAGAGACTTTGGATGACATCATGAGTTGATCGTCATCATGTCAAGGTTCAAGAGTAAAGGATGCATCATATGTTGATTCACATCAAGAACTTGAAGAAAAGAAAATCATCGTGTGTCAATGATGTTCAAGAAAAGGAAATGATTATGAGTTGATCATGAGGACAAGTGATGGATGCATCATGTGTTGATGCATATCAAGACTTGGGAGGAAGAATGTCATCATGTGTTGATGAGCATCAAATCAAGATCCCGAAGTAAAGGAAATCATCATGTGTTGATGATTATCAAGTCAAGAACCCGGACTTGAAGTGAAGATGTGTGTCATCAAGCTTCAAGTATTTGTGCAAAGCAAAGTTATGACTAGCTAGGGCTAAGGATTTGTTCCTAGTCTTTTACCGGTCTTGGTGTTTGGATGGAAGACCGGATTGTTAGTATAGGTTGCCGTACTATTAAGAGGGGTCTTGATTAGTAGTTTGAGTCAGTCTTGTGTTGATAGCTCATTGTGTTTGCTCTAGCTCTCGTTAGCATGTTGCTTATATTTGCGAATGTGTTTTACAAATAGTCGGAGCTCATGTATAATCCTTGTAGCATATGACTTTAGTTTGCAAATGGTTTAAGTCCATGCACCTTATTCCTTGTGGCATTGATTCAAAATGTTGACAAATGTGTTTTACAACTTGTTGAGCATCTTGCCTTTAACCTTTGTTTGCATCACTTGTCAATTGTCAAATGTGTTTTGCAATTGAATTTGTTGTTGGATGCAAACTGCTCTTTTTTCAGGAAGAACGGTAGTACCGGCGTGTTGTCTGTGGTACTACCGCTCAGCGGTACGACCGGCTCGTGGTGCGGTATGACCGCAATCCGATTGTTCCGATGTTTTGTTGGCGGTACATTTTTTTTACAAAACGACGCCTTCTGAGCATGAGTTGCTCTCTTGAGGTGCGGTAGTACCGGAGCCTTCATGGCGGAACTACCGCATCACGGTATAACCGTGTTTCCTTTGGCAGAACTACCGTGTGCCGTTCGGACCGTCCGAACAGCACATGATCGTCCGGTTGAGACACGCGGTCCGAACGGCCCATTTGATCTGAGCTGTCCAGTAAGTTTGGATTGAAAATCCTTGCTGCGGTAATACTAGACCTGTTACGTCGGCTTGAAAAGCCCTACCAAGAAGCAGGCGAACTGAGTTCTACGGCGGTCAAATTTGGTTTTTTCGATAAAAACCTGATATTTTAATGTTTTTTGGAATAAAAAAGTAATATTTAATTTATTTTTAGAATTAAAACATGGTTTTTTTAATTATTTTTTATTGTTTTTGTTGGGCCTGTGGGCTTTGGCGGACATGGAGTCCTGTGCCCTACCGAACTTTGTCGGGCTCGGCCGCCAAAGCCACCGTGAACACCAGAGGTAATACCGGCGTTCCTTGAGCGGTACAACCGCACACCGGTATTTTCCGAATTGTGAATGGTACGTTTTTTTTCCAAAGAGCGTCACTTTTGGCCCTCAACGGAAGTGGTAGTACCACAGTGCTTTGAGCGGAATTACCGAAGAATGGAACTACCATGCATTAGTTGGCGGTAGTACCACGCTGATTTTCAACGGCTAGTTCAGAGCATGTGTTGTTGCTGAACCCGGCCGTTGAACCGAGTGCGGTAGTACCGGCCGATGAACGGCGATACTACCGATTTTGCTAATTTTTCAGCAGTTTGCTCCCCAACGGCTAGTTTTTATGTGTGGGCTATAAATACCCACCTTAGCCAGTTGAGGGGAAGTTGCTAGTGTTGTTACATATTCTATTGAGCTACTAGCAAGCCCTTTCATCTCTTTTGTGCATGTGTTGCACTTAGTGAGCCTAGAGAGCAAACCCTAAGTGCATGTGTTGCCTTAGGTAGTGGATTGTGTATCCACTTGAGCTTAGACACTTGATTAGTTCAAGTGAGAGTCTTTGGCTTATTACTCTTGGTGTTGGTCGACACCTAGATGGCATGGAGGCGTCGTGGTTCGGTGATCTTTTCAAAGAAGGTTGTGAGAAGGCCCAAACGTTTATGAGTGGTTTGGTGCTCGCCATCTCCAGAGTAAAGGAAAGAGTAACCCTAGTGGAGCGAGGTGTTGGTTCGGTATGGAACCGGTCCAAGTGGTTGGACTCACCTCGGAGGTGTTGGCTTAATTCGTGGAGCCGGTCCAACTTGGTTGGGCTTACCTCAACGTGGATTAGGGGAGACTGGCAAGTCTCCGATTACCATGGTAAAACATCGTTGTGTCTTTGTGGTTTGATTTCTTGTGCTTTACTATATTGCAATTTACATTCCTTATATTAAATTGCTTACTTGTTTGTGTATGATTGCTATCTTCTATATAGTCTCATATTGTTGGTGCACTTAGTAAAGACTAGTTGATTTAGGCTTTAATTGTGCAAAACCGAATTGATTTACAATTCCGCATAAAACTCGGTTTTAGCCAAAGCAGTTTTAAAACCTCCTATTCATCCCCCTCTAGTCAGCCTCCTCGATCTTACAAGCATCCGCCAACGTCTGATACCAAGAGGTGCTCAGACAAGACTGGCCAGTAGGCCATCAATGCGGCGATAAGGAAGCGTAAGAGGCGACCATTTACGCTTTTTAGAAGTAGTAGAGTTATATGTGGGGATGACCATTTTCGATGGCGGATGATCCTTTTTTATAAAACAAGGAATAAATTCAGAGCATGAGACGAAGAGACGCATTGGGGAACTGAAGCAGTATTGATGTGACGAAGAGACGCATCGGCGACGAAGAAACTCATCGAGCTTCAACGGGGAGCTGTAGCGATATTATCACAGACAGTTATAATAAAAAAACCATCTATGATATGTAGTAATATCACAGACGGTTATTGTTAAGAACTGTCTGTGAGGCATCACAGATGGTTATTTGTTGAAAACCATCTGTGATATATAGGATTATCACAGAAAGTTATTGTTAAGAACCGTCCATGATACTTCACAGACGATTTTCATTATGAACCGTCTGTGATATTTCCTCTTCACAAACGGTTTTTAGCGCAGCTAGTAACACAGACGGTCTCTAAACCAAAACCGTCTGTGATTGCATGTAATACAAACGATTTTAGTCAACCGTCTGTGATGAGGCGTCCAGTATTAGCCTTTTTGTAGTAGTGTGAGACTTATACCATTCTGTTACTCTCGTCATCACAAAGCTATAGGTGAAAATTGTTCGTGAATTGGAGCTTCTAATCAAAAGTTATGGCTAAAACAAGAAAAGAATCATTCATGTACAAATAAGGAACAAATTTTTGCTAGTTGGTTGTTACTAGTTGGCTTAGATGGTAGTACAATCTTGTAGAGGTTGCAGTAAATCTCTTTTAGTGATGTAGTAAATATCTTTTAGTAAGCGTTCAGAGTGGTTTTATTTTACGAGACTTATATCATTCTGTTATTCTCATCGTTACGAAGCTACAAGTGAAAATCGTTCGTGAGTCTGGGCTTCCAATCAAAAGCTATAGCTAAAACAAGAAAAAATGTTCATGTACAAACAAAGAACATATTGTTGCTAGTTGGTTGTTACTAGTTGGCTAAGATGGAGGTTATAGTAAATCTCTTTTAGCGATGCAGTAAATCTATTTTAGTAAACGCACAAAGAAGTTTTACATTGCGAGACTTATATCATTCTGTTACTCTCGTTGTTACGAAGCTACAGGTGAAAATCATTCATGAATATGAGCTTCTAATCAAAAGCTATGGCTAAAACAGGAAAATAAACGTTTATGTACAAACCAGGAACATATTCTTGCTAGTTGGTTGTTACTAGTTGGCTAAGATCACTACTACAAAATATGTCATACTAGACGCCTCATCACAGACGGTTCCAATGGAACCGTGTAACGTCCCAAAATTTGGCTTTTCAAAAATCTTTTGGACAGTTAGTAGGGAGAAAATTCACCATTTGGTTTTAATTGAATTAATAAAGCTTAATTGGAACTTTCATAAATCAAAATCAATTTAATACGATTAATCTTAACATCAACTATTATCAAAACTATTCTATTTGGATTCTATGTGCTTGGATATATTTTCTAGATCTTTCTAGAATTTTTCCGAGTGCATTTGCTATTTTCTAATTTGCCCTTTTGTGTTTTCTGCTATTTTCAAAATAGAAAACCTATTATTAAAATCTCAGTTCAGTCTCTTGGGCCGAATCCATTCTTTCAAATTTCAATCCTATTTTCTTTTCCCTACCGTAATGTTTGGCCCGCCTCCCTTTTCCCTTTGAGTGGCCATTTCCGCTTGCGTCAAAGAAGTCACGAATTGCTTTTCTCAGCCAACCGAAGCGCCAAAGCTACCGCACCACCGCTGCTTTTTTCCGTTCCTTCTTTTGCTGCGTGAGCAAGCAAGCAATCAACCCGAGCGGCGTTACATTTTTCCATTTCTTTTCTCTGCCGGTGGCCCCGCTTGGCTGCCAGGTCACCTTTCTTCTTCCCGTAATCGACCTGGACTGGGAGTCCGAGAACTTTACGCCAGGGCAGCGCCGCCAACTCCTTTGGAAACCCTATCTCTGGTGCTATATAAGCACATCTAACCGTGTCGGATTGAGCGCATCAACTTCCTCTCCTCAAAACCCTAGGTCTCCGGCCCTAGCTCGTCCCCGTTGCGCCACAATCACTGCAAAACCGAGGACGCCCGAAGCTTCTTCGCCGACGAATTGCTTCACCATCAGTGCCTCTCCACCCGTGCCGTCTTCGCCAACGGGACCGCATCATCGAGGGCTTCGCTATGACGCCATCTCCTTCGCCCGAGGACCTTTACGTCGCCATCGCCAGTTCGCTTCAAATCCGGCCGCCGCCTGTCTGTGCCGATCGGTTCATTGGTGAGCTCCTTCGCCCTTCTGAACGCGTCATTCCCTTGCCTCCGACGTTTCGATGCTCCCCTGGGAATCCCTTGAACGCCACCCAACCTTTGATGCCGCGGTACCCGAGCTCTACCCGCCGCCCAAGTTGCCGCCGTTGTTGAGCCGCAGCTGTCCTTGCCGAGCCATCGCCTCCAGGTGTTTCACCTTGATCACAGAATTCTGTTTTGCTGCTTTCCAGCCGCCCGCTCGCCGTCGTTCATCCTCGCTGTCGCTGCTTCATCGTCGGCCAAGATCTCCATGTCTCCCTGTGTTTGGCTTCCTTCACTGACATGGCCCTCCACATCATCTCCACCTCACTTCCTTAGCCCATGTGGCATCCATGTGATCACACAGGTGTCAGTGCATGTGTGCACCCAAGACCAAAAGCTATGCACTTGGTCCACCATAAACCAAGTGACTTACATGTGGGACCCTTATGCCATTCTCTCTTTCTCCCTCCAGCACCTTGACCCCACATGTCATTCATTGTTTTCATCTTTGTTTCACTTACCAGTGGACCCCACTTGTAAGTCTCCAATTCTGTTTATTTATTTTAATCCGAAAGAATATTCTTTTCTCTTAATTTCATCATTTCATGTGATCTTTCAAAGCTTGTATCTTTTGCATCCGAATTCCGATTGAGTCCATTCAAATTCCCAAATTCATCTAAATTTTAGATCCATTTATCTGAGATTATTATTTTATTTTTGGAGTTTGTTGCTTTCTGTTATTTATTTGTTTCGGTTTATTTGCTTATTTACGAGTAGACGTGGATACTACGAGAAGTGCTGATCAAGAAGGAGCTGAAGATCAAGGAAGTAGAAGATTAAAGTTAAATAAGATCATCATTGTTATAGCAAGGCAAGTTATACCTTTGATCATATTGAACCAAGTTTTCAAAAGTTATATTGATTTAAATTATTGCATTTACTTTAATTATTTATTTCAATGTTTTTGGGATTAGTTAATATCCAAATTGTTATGACCTCCTTGTCTAATTGTATGCCATAATCTTTTGTCACCCTAGTTTGGTTTATTTTGTTGGTGCTAATGTATTACCAACGTGGGTTGGTTAGATGTGATTAGATTGCTTAGCCATGCTACGAGTCATCATCTCATGTAAGTTGCAAATATAAACGTGACTAAGTGACTATAGAACTATGTGATAAAAACTGTGTGTACTATGTGCTATTACTCGTTGATGACATATGTTGCACCTAACCAATAGGGTGGGAAAAGGTTTTAGACGGAGGCAAGTGGACTGTGTGTTATTTTGGTGGAGCTATGTGCGTGGGCTTAATAACCTGTGTGCATAAGGATTTGTAGTCTAATTGGAAGTCTTGCCTTGGTCAATTAAGGACTTAACTTTGTGTGCCATTGAACTGAGCCTCTCATACAACTACATGCCTGGTATGGGACGGGCCTAACTTAGTAAGTTATGGAGTCTTGACATTGATCACTCAGGTTGTAGGTTAGGCTGTGTGCTTGGGTGGAGGTGTGCTACCAAGTAGTCACATCACGGGACGGTTCGCCGTGTCCCTGTCCAACGGTGTGTGTCGGACTGACTTCTTGTGTGGGGTTGTCTGACGGTTTATAAGCACATCGAGAGTGTCAATGCTTGAGACGAAGTTTCTGAAAGGTTTTGTTGTGATCAGCTCTGATCCGGTTGATTTCATCTTGTGGGTAAAGTGTACAAACTCTGTAGAGTGTTAAATCAATCTATTCAAATAGCCGCGTCCGCGGTCATGGACATGCTCGGGGATTTCACACGAGGGGTAGATTTTCATGAAACTTGGGATGGGACAGCTGTGTGAGATAACTTATGCAGTTGTGTGAATAACTTGATTAGGCTATGTGTCTTTGTGAAAACAAATGATAAAACTTATTATTGTCTATTTGTTTTGAATTATGCTTTCAATCTATTATTTGTATTCAAATTGCAGATGTTGCATTTCTGCAAAATAACCACAGAAGCCATTCCTTTGGAATAAGCCTGCATCTATAATTTGCATTCTGTGGTATGACTTGCGAGTACGATGTGTACTCATGCTTGCTTTAATAAATCAAGCAGAAGTGAAGGGATCGTCAGTCAACAAGGTCTACTTCAAGGATCGTGAAGAACTAGGTCGCGCACCCCAGCCGATTGCCTACGGGCATATGGATGGGCATCACTGAAGTTATTCTGTTTTGTTCCACTGCAGCTTCATTGAGCTATCTGCCCTCTGAAGCATTAATTGTAAGCTTTGATCTTAAGGTCTTTACTTTGATGTTTATTGTTATTTGCCTATTTATTAGTTATCTTTGTATATGGAAATGATATTTCACTGATGTTGCCACTGTGTGCACTAGCGTGATCCTGGACTAGTGCAGTATACACAGAGGGTCCAGAATTGTATATTTTGGGTCCCGACAAACCGTCTGTGTTGTCCTTCACGCACGATCAGATCACGTAATCGCTTAGATATTAATTATCACAGACGGTTCGTATCACGAACCGTCTGTGATAAATACCTCATCACAGACGGTTTGTATGACGAACCGTCTATGATACTATAATAGAACGTTCATATCACGAACCGTCTGTGATAAGTACCTCATCAAAGACGGTTGGTGATATGAGCCGTCTGTGATATGTGATTCACAATGCGGGAGTTCAAAATTTTTGAATGCGTGCGCGGGAGTAGCAGGAGTCCTTATATATTAATAAGGACTCCCCCAAATCCAACGCGACCTCTGGGCTCCCTTCTCCCGCCGCTGGTCCTCGTCCCTCCCGTTCGTCTCGCCGCCGCCCAGTGCTCCCTCTGCTGGGCCTCCTCCTCCCACCACTCGTCCTCCCCCCGACGGCCGGCCGACGTCTCCCCCACCGGCTCTCCTCCCCACACCGCCCCCGTCCCGGTGCCGACCCTCCTCCCTCCGACGCCGCCTGTCCTTCCCCCCGCCAGCTTCTCCTAGATCGAGGTATACATGTGTGCTTGAATATAGTTTTGTGATTGAATGTGTGCTTGAATATAGTTTTGTGATTGAATGGATGGGGAACAATGTGGCTTGATGATCTAACAAATGCTTCAGTTTGCAGCCCTTGTAGTGACTAATCTAATCGACGCCGGGGATATCGGGGAGGGACAGACCAACGACTTCCTCCGCGACATCCAGGAGTTGCGGGCCAAGGCGACGGAGGCAGCGAAGCCCAAGGCTGGCGACGTGGCCGGGAGGAAGGAGGGTGGGGATGAGGAGAAGGATGTGCCTTTCGAGGAGCTTTGCGACGAGGACAAGATCATGGCCTTCTTCAGAAGGCTCATGAGCGAGTGGAGCTAGGAGGTGGACGAGGTGCCGGAGGCGGAGAGGCGGACGGCCAAGGGGAAGGCCGCTGTGGCCACCTGCAAGCTATACATTTAGTATTTTTTTTGCAGTTGAAAAAACTATCACAGACGGCTCTGAATAAGATCCGTTTGTGATAATTACTATCACGCATTCTTGTTCGAACCGCCTATAAAATATACAATCGCTGCGGTTGGAAGTAGAACCGTCTGTGATAACTACTATCACAGATGGTTCTACTTCCGCCGTCTGTGATAACGCCTGTTATCACAGACGAACTTTTTCAGATGGTTTGGAAACCGTCTGTGATAACTGTTCCGAACCGTCTGTGATGAGGTGATCCGTAGTAGTGGATGACCGTAAAGTCATGTGAGGTTGTAGTAAATCCCTTTTAGTGATGCAGTAAATCTATTTTAGTAAACGCATAGACATGTTTATTTTGTGAAACTTATATCATTATGTTACTCTCGTCGCCACGTAGCTACCGACGAAAACCTTTCGTGAATCGGAGCCTCCAATCAAAAGTTATGGCTAAACCATGAAAAGAAACATTCCAGTACTAACAAGGAACTGATTTTTGCTAGTTGGCTTGGTCCTTGTACAACACGGATGTTGGGGGTTCGATTCTACTACCGATTGTGGCATGGCGTGTGCGGGTTTACTATCGGTTCCAAGAGGGCGTCTGGTTGGCCGCGTGGGGGGAGGGGGACTTGAACGAAATTTTTCATGAAACTCAGTTTGGGGTATCTTATAATCATTATTGGAGTATGCTTAAATAGATAAAGATGTATCATCATACGATTTAAGTTGTATATGAGAAGTGGGAATACGTACTCCAGGAGTACATATATACATTATACACACACACACACACATAGAGGTAACATATCTAGTGCTAATGGCTAATTGGGTGCTAAGGTGCTAATGCCAACCAGGAGCGTCCGATCTAGTCCAAACAGATCGGATCAAGGTGGGTGGGAAGCCCCAACCACTTATGCAATTTTGCGATAACCCCCCACATCCAATTTTTGCTTGTACTAAATGATTAGTTAGCATTTACTCCTGGATCTTTGCTTGTACTAAATACTAATTGAAATAGGAATGAATTTGCTTGTCCAGGAGGATTTTTTCGCGAAAAAATTGGACGCAGGGGGGGGGTATCGCAAAACTGCATAATTGGCTGGAACTTCTCACCCACCTTGATCCGAGCCGCTTGGGCTAGATCCGACGCCTCCCGATTGGCATTAGCACCTTAGTACCCAATTAGCTATTAGCACTATATATATATATATATATATATATATATATATATATATATATATATATATATATATATATATATATATATATATACTCTCACCTCTCATATACCACTTAAATTGTATGATTTATACCTCTTTATCTATTTGAGCATACTCCAATAATGATTATAAGATACTCCAAAGTGAGTTCCATGAAAAATTTCATTATACTTCACTTTTATAGCAAAATTTGTGTATGTACTTTTTTATATATGAAAAAGGGTATATAGCAAAAACAAATGGCTCAAATGAAAAAATTTCAATTAAGTCGCATTGGAGTATCTTATAATTAGTATTTAAGTATACTGAAAATGATAAAGAAGTATAATATGTGCGTTTATGGTATATTGAAGTGGGAGTACATACTCTGAGTACTTAAACGGGTGTCCTATATATATATATATATATATATATATATATATATATATATATATATATATTTGTGTGTGTGTGTTTTCATATTTTTATTTTTGACTTTCTTGTCGATTTGAATTAAATTCATGCTTAATTTTATTTATAAATTTCTTTGTACATATCATACAATAGTATGTTATTGGCCATCTCTCAGTGTCCTCCTTGCGTACACACATGTATAATATAATAGTATGTTATTAGCTATAGCAAAATTATTCGACAAAGTAGACTGGATTAATTAGGAGACACGTTTAATCAGCTCCTATCGACCAGGATTATTGGATAGTTGCATGCATGCATGCATCATAGTGTTGTACTTAAAATACATACATACCCATTTATAATTTTTTTCTCAATGCACAATGATTATTAAAATTATAAAGATTACATTAATACAAATGTTCTTTCATGTTATACAAGGAGCTAATTGACATGTCCTAGACTCACCATTACTATACGTGTGAGCCCCTTTATTAGCATGGGGTAACCATGAACTAACTGATCTAAGTGGCTAAATTAAAAGGATAAAAACTTGAACATCTATACCATCCCTACACCTACATACACCAAGTTAATCAGCAATGACTGATCATGTGACTTCGCTACATCAAAATTCGAATCAAGTCCAGCAGGAGATTGATCCTAGCATGCATATAACGATATAGTCCATCTAGCTATCACGTCGATCATGAGCAGGGAAGATGCCGTCCATGCTGCTGCCCCCGCTGCTGCCGGAGTTGAACATGACGTCAGCAAGGTCCATAACCGGGTAATCTGTGTCCCTTGCGGCGGTGGACACGTTCACCTGCGCGCTGTTTCCCTCGCCGGCGCCGGAACCAATGCCCTGGAAGCTGTCCGGCATCCAGCTTATGCCAAGGTGGATGGACGTCGACAGAGCCGCCGGGGACGTCTGTTCGGTGGGAGCCATGACGAGGTCCGGGGCGAGGACGGAGGCTGTCGCGGCGGTCGGAGAGTTGGTCACTGCAGCAGCGGCGCCCGTGGCGGCGGCGGCGGCGGGGAGGGTGAGTAGCGGCGTGGTGGAGGTGAGGCAGGCGTGGGTTCCGCAGTAGGTGACCTCGTATGTGAAGGGATCGTCGTCCAGCCGCTGCACCTTCTTCTTGGCCTCGCACCCATAGTAGTTCTTGTGAGTGCACCGGTAGTAGCTCCTGTAGATTACAACATGCAATCCATTTTAGTTATTTGATCACCATATTTAGGTTGTCGTGTAGTCATGCATGATACATACATGCAGGTAAATCGATTGGTTGTTTTATTGCAAATACATGGTTTGCACGCATGCATATTGGCAACCAATATGCAAGAATGTGTACTACTGAAAACCGACAAATGAAATACGGACTTGTGAACAGTGGTGTACGCAAGACAAAAATAGAGAGGGTGCTAGTGGAATAAAGTTACCATGAAGTGAGTTAGCAAATATACATTTAAATATCACATGCAATCCAAATTAATACATAAATTATGATGAACAAAGTTAATATGGGAAATATATTAAATGTAGTGTCTTAATAATGGATAGTACGTTTCAAAAGCCAAAAAATGTGTACAAGTAGCAATCTTAACAATAAAATTAACTAGATTTATGATGCAAATAATGACAGATGTACTGGAAGGTACTAAGGGTGCGACAGCCCCCTCGCGCCCCCTTGGTGGATCCGCCACTGCTTGTGAATGGTGTATGAATTACTGTCTGTGTTTAGGGATCAACTTATAGTTGAATCCAGCATATACATGTCTGATATGTTTATAAGTGTAGTTTATGTGTTGCCGCACAATGTCCTCATAGCTTGCTCATGTCTAGCACCGATCTACTACCAGAAATCTCCGGTCTTCTTTCCAACTATCAGGGATTAGAAAACTTATTCTCCACTAGATCCATGTAGATAGGCTGGGAATTTGAATTGAAATGCCGGTCTATCCACGTGGATAGGCAGGAATTTTCGACGAACCAAACAAATCCTCAGTCTAGATCTCCCGTAGCTCCCTACAGAAGCACAGGGTGGAAACCCTAATCAACGTGCCTAGCATATCCTTCCGGCTCACCGACTCCGATCCTCACTTGCAGATTTGGCGGCAGCAGTGGCGATGTAGCTAGGACTGCTAGAGATAGAGACTGCGGCATCTAGGAATGATAATTGAGGCAAATTAAGACCATCTTGAGCCAACTCGATTGATCTCCTACTCGTTTATGTTTGAGAGCGGAGCAAGCAGGGAGCTTGAGCTCGCCGGCTCATGCACATAATAAAAGTCAAGGATCATGCGTACGAACTATTTTCTAGAAAAAAGATATACCATGAATTAACTATGTAATAATATGCATTATTTGTTTGCTTCCCTTCCCGGCATGACGATCTTTTTTCTAATTGATTTTCCCCTCTACGCTAGCTGGCGGTTCATACTCTGAACTAGAGATAAATGTATGTGTGGTTTGTGCTGTGATGGGAGGGATTCTTTGTATTGAAGTATTTAATGCAGAGGATTTATAATAGGTTGTATGAGAAACGATCTTCACTGGTCGATAAAAAAAAGGTGTGGATCAATTGCTACAGTATTATGTCGGAGTACTGTTTAATCTATATGACACGCTGTTTGTGCCGTGTTTCTTGCAGTGATAGAGGATATCCGGACCATGATAGGAGAGATCTTCGGACCATGATAGGAGAGATCTTGCGTATGATCGATAGTACAGGACGTAGACTTGATATGCAGGGTTTGGTCTTAACTAATTTCTGGCTTACACATCGCAACGAGGCGCACGCGAGCAAGTGAGGTAGAAAAAAAATGGAATCACTAATCAGGCTATCTATATTGTAATATCAGTGCCCTCTCAAGTGTACTTACTGGGGTGTGGAAAGCAGAAAAGAGTGGAGCCAATCGATGTGAAATGTGAATTAGGCACGCGCTACCGACCAAATTAAATGTGTGTGGAAGCATGATCAGTTACTCGAGTCTTGAGAGAGAGAGAGAGACTTATTGGCACGCGTACGCAGCAGCTAGTATATACACAAATGCTATATACACACATGAGAGCACATACGGTTTTTTTAAAATCCAGCCGGCCAGTTAATTAATCATGCGTATTCTACTCATAAGCAATGAACAATCGTATATCTATCTTCCTTTCATAACTTTAGTAAATGAAAATTACCACCAAACAGTTGATTACGTACGTACCTTGGGTACCTAGAGCCGAGGATGTCCTTCTGGCCGTACTTGCGCCACGTGTACCCGTCGTCCGGTGGCAGCTCGGTGTTGCCCGTCCGCTGCGCGGGAACCATCACCGTCAGCCTCTCCCCACTCTCCCTCCTACCAGCACCAAGAGCAAACAAAAACACATCATTAATCAGCTCAACTCAGTCGTCTCTTTCACAAATTAAACTAGCCAAATCTTCACCAATTAATTAATCTGCATCAAATACTGTAATAATAATTCGAAGCTCTCGTGTAACTTCTCTGTAACGCCTCGTGACCCGGCAAGCAATTCAAGGCGCCCCCTTCCGTCGCTGTCGCTGATCAGAGCAAGGACTAGCTAGCGGTAGCAGATGCGTGCGGCGAAAATTCCCTGGCCTTTCCGAGCGGTGACGTGGGAAAGGGTCTCCAGGTTTGAACTCTTGACCGCCAAAATTTAACGAACGAACAGGCTTAGGTAGGTTTCTAGCCCGATCCGGAACCCGAACGTACGCTACGTTAGAACTACTGTACAAAGTACCTCCTCCTGCCCTGCCGCGGCTGGACCGGCGGCGACGACCGCGACGACGGCAGCTGCCGCCTCACCGGGCCGCCCGACGACGTGCCCGCGTCTGCCCGCGCTCCGAACATGTCGGCGGGCGCGTGGAACGACTCCTGCAGGCGCCCCAGGTGCGGCGACGGCGCCCCGAGGAACGGGCTGGCGCCGGCGTGGTCCTCCGGGCAGCACAGGCGGAGGAGGTCCAGCGGCGGGCGGTATCCCCTGGACTCGCCGGTGAACTGAGGCGGCGCGGCCGCGGCCATGTCCACGCCCACGCCGTGGGGGTGCAGCACGCGGATGGCCCTGTTGTAGGCGTGGACAATGCCGTGGCAGCGCTCCGCGAGGTAGGCCGGGTCGTTCTGGGTCGCCGGGAGCTCGCTCATGAGCTCGCTGGCGAGCCGGAACGCCTCGGTGATCTGCAGCACCACCTCATCCATCGGTCCTAGCTCGTCGCCTCTTTGCTTCCTCGATGATCAAGGGTGGTGAGCAGTAGTACGAATGGAGGAGCTAGGTGTGGTGCAAGGACGTGCATGAAGCCATGAACAGTGGAGTATGCACTATGGGATGTTGAATTAGCTAGGCTATCTATAGGTAAGTAAGTACAAGGTTTTGTGAGTTGCAATCTAAGAGAGGCAGTACCGCAGTATCTATAGGTAAGTAAGTACAAGGTTTTGTGAGTTGCAATCCAAGAGAGGCAGTACCTCAGTATATAGGAAGCAACGTGGCGCGTACTAGGTGAGGCGACTGGCTAGCTATATGCGGCAAGAGAGAAAGAACGGGTCATTGGTCATTGGGGATTAATTGTTAATTGCTAATTGTTGGTTGCTGCTGATCGAGTCACTTTCTCACTACTCTTGGTTGGGTCATGGGGAAGACCATGAAAGTTGAAAAGGGCATTGAACATGGAACGAAGGATCTTAATTAATTCTGGCATATATATATATATATATATATATATATATATATATATATATATATATATATATATATATATATATATATATATATATATATATATATATATATATATATATATATATATATATATATATATATATTATAGGTCTGCTTGCACTCTAAAGAGTACATACTCCCACTTCTAATATACCACTTAAACGAACATATTATACTTCTTTATCACTTTTAGTATATTTAAATACCAATTATAAGATCTTCCAATGCGACTTGATTGAAAATTTTTCATTGGAGCCTTTTATTTTTGCTATATACCCTATTTCATATACAAAAAAAGTATATACACGAATTTTGGTAAAAGTGAATTTTTCGTGGAACTCACTTTGGGGTATCTTATAATCATTATTGAAGTATACTAAAATTGATTAAGAGGTATTATCATACGATTTAAGTGGTATATAAGAGGCGGGAGTACGTGTGGGAGTACATATTCTCAGGAGTACCATACCATTTATATATATATATATATATATATATGAAAATGGTATGGTAGGAGTACGTACTCCCGTCTCTCATATACCACTTAAATCGTATGATAATATCTTTTATCAATTTGAGCATACTCCAATAATAATAATAAGATACTCCAAAGCGAGTTCCATGAAAAATTTCATCAAATTCCACTTTTTATAGCAAAATTTGTATATATACTTCTTTTATATATGAAAAAGGGTATATAGAAAAAAATAAAGGCCTGTAATTAATTTTTTTTCAATCAAGTCATATTGGAGTATCTTATAATTAGTATCTAAGTATATTGAAAGTGATAAAGAAGTATACTATGTTTATTTAAATGGTATATTGAAGTAGGAGTACATACTTTATGAAAACGTAAATACTATATATATATATATATATATATATATATATATATATATATATATATATATATATATATATATATATTGCAATGGCAAGGAGATTGAAGTTCAAAAAAAAAGTATGCTACTACCTCTAGCTAGCTAGTACATAAAGAGACATTTATAGCAAATTAGGGATCTATAATTTGCTATACTGGTTTTTATTGCCGTGAAGTCGGAGGCGTATATACAAAGACTGGAGAAGATCAACCGAAGCATCGCGGTTTGTCTCCACGACATGACCAAAACCAAAATTTTCCTATCGAGAGTACCATCGGATATGACGGGTGCATGCTCCGCACCATGGAATAAAATGGTTTAGTATTTTTTTAAAGGCCAGCATGCAGATTGTTAATTACCCTATCTGAAAATCTGTACAAGTAATGATGATTTGGCACATTGAAATATATATTGAAAGATGCAATACGTAAGAAAGAAAATTGCGTCTCAGAAAAGGTCAAAAGTTTTAAATTAGAAATCGGATTTGCCTTTCAAAATGATCGCTTGTTTTTCCCCCTTATATTTTGGTCAGATTCTTCATGGCGACTCTCGCTCGCAAAGAACGACAGGATCAGATGTCTTAATCTTAGAATTACGGACGCCCAACCAAGTTGAACTCTTCCTGCGAGACCTGCTCTTGCATAGTTTTTAGTCACTGTACGTCGATTGTCACGTCAATCCGAAGTAAGCAAATCAGCCAACATACTTGCGTGGTTAAAAGTTAAAACTGGTCGTTTTTTTTAAAGAAGGTGGCATTTTCGATTTCTAGTGAGCTAGATTGGGTTGGGTTATGTATCAGTAAGTGTAGAGTGTGGTTTTCTAGAGATGGCCTTGCAGCTGTCAAACATTTCAATAAAAAAAGGCATACGTAATTCTGAAACTCACGTAAGATGAAACTATGGTGTAGACTACAAGACTTTTTTTTATACAAGATGGATGAAATCTACGGTGTAGAGAATACAAGAATATTTTACATATTGACACAGCTTCCTCGCATTTACTGTTGAACAGTGCACCAGTAAGTCGTTGTCGAGGAGATAGGGGGCAAAATTTCTATGGCAATGGTACTACATTGCATCAGACTTGGATGCATTTGAAACCTTCAACCAAATTCTCAAGTGTTATATAACATTTGCTACATGTCGTGCATCTAGGTCCGTATAGCACCGCCGGTGACATAATTTTTTTTTCCGAGATAGAAGTAGAATAACCATTTAACTTGAGCTCTTATTAATTCGAGATTCACATGGATCGATTTGACATAAATACATTGGTGCATACATGAGTTCATAAAGTGCGGAGCATACCGGAAACTTCTCTCTCTGTATTTTAGATAGTTAAAATAGCAACAGCTAGCTAGATTGTCCTTCATTAGCACACTTAGATGGATAGTGGATATTGAATTGTCCTAGATAATGTGCTTAGATGAAGCAGAAGGTGAAGTAGAAGATCGTTGGAATGGAAAAGTGTTAAAAAAATCTCATCTTTTATCCTTTAGATATTCTAGCAATAGACTTCAAATTATGGAATGCAAAATACGGCTATGTTTTTTTCCTCATTTTTTTAAATGTTTGACTCCTATTTTTCTTTTCACAATAAAGCTTCCTTCTTTCATTTTTTGGAACTTTATCTACCAACTACTCTTTAATAATTTAAATCGACATAAATTAATTATTGTGTCACACAAATTGCAATCTTTCTTGCTCTTACATTTTTTTCAACTTGACACACTAATTGATGTTTAAGTTATATAAACAATTATGCAGTATTATTTACCTAATTGATAAAATTATGAAATTAGGTAATTTCACATAACAATTGATGTTACTACATGTTCACACATCTAGCACTAAATTTATACACAATTCATAGCAAGCTCAAAGTAGAATAAAAAACCATAACTATAAAAAAAAATTAACACATAAGAAGTAGTACGATATATCACTGAAACAACACTTGCCCTAGAAACTAAAACCTGTAGTTAAAAATACACAAAAACATGATATTGTTTGTAATGTTGTCGTACATAAACAAAATTATGCATTAATATAAACTAAACTTGTATTTAAGCTTGAACCTTAAAATGCATCAGAATGGAGAAACTTGTATAAGCGTGTGTACGTATATATAGATTTTAAAATTAATAAGTCCATTTAACCAACGTTGTTGTTGTTATGAAAGGTAAGAGCACAAGGAACGCCACTAATTACAATATCCAAATCAATCAATTCATCGTTATTTCAGTACTTCACATTAGCATACCAACAAACAACTAGTGAGAGATAATGCACAAGGTCGCATTAGATCGAAAACGTGTAACATCTCCATCTAAGCAGATAGAACTAATGAGTAGATTGCGCACACATCAAAATTTGGATCTGAACAGATAGATCTAAGAAATGTAGAACAAATTGACGAATATGACAACAAATCGAATGAACATAATGAATTTCATGAACATAATGAATTTCTCGACCTAAACAGATAAAGCTACGAGGACTCGTGAATCGCTACAGACTGAAGGGGCATCAGGTTCAGATCTAGGGGATCTTACCACACCATCCATTACTACAAAACAGGCAATAGTGGACGCCTCATCACAGACGGTTCAAAAGAAACTGTCTGTGTTGAACTTATCACAGACGGTTCGAAAGTAACCGTCTGTGATACGTACCTATCATAGACAGTTTTTTAATAGAACCGTCTGTGATAATCTCCGCTATCGCTGCACGGTTCTCTAACAAAGACCGCTCAGGAATTATCACGCACGATTCTATTAAAAACCGCTCAGGATAGTTGTGATATCACAGACGGTTCATAATAAGAACCGTCTATGATAGGCTGGCATTATGTCCCGATAGATCCCCTACTCATTCCCATTTGAGCCGCCACCCAGGTCCTCCTCCATTGTGCCAGCTTAGAGAGGAGAAGGAAGGGAAGGAAGGAGGAAGGGGGGAGAGGGAAAGGAGGAAGGGGGGAGAAGGAGAAGGAGAAGGAGAGGAATCTCGAGGGATATTTGGTATTTTCGTCTTGAGCTCCGAGGGTAACAATCTATAACCCTTTATGTTTGCTATAAGTTAATCGCTAATCAATATAAGTATGTTTGGTCAATAGGAAGAGTACGTACTTGCGGTTTATTCATCTAATTTGACACTAATTTGTTACGTGCGTAGCGTAGATGGACTGAAACTGGATGTACGGTGTGAACCGTGTGAGTCAAGAGTACATTAATGGCGTGTTTGCCTTTAGAAGAGCTGCCGAGCAAGATAGTTGAGGAAGGAGATAAAATTTATGTACTGTCCATGCATTGATTACGGTAATCTGAAGATGTTTAATAACCTGGCGCAGATCGAAGCACACTTGATTCGAAGGGGTTTCAAAAAAGGGTATACATGTTGTGGTATCTGCCTGTGATCCCACATTTGAAGCGTTTATTCGCGAACCCAAAGGAGGCAAGATTGCTGCGTTGGTACTCGGAGGAGCGTAAGAAAGATGAAAAGCTAAGACACCCTACTGATTCTGCCTAGTGGAGAAACTTTGATTGGAGCTTCGAAGAGTTCGGCGCAGAACCGAGGAATATAAGGTTAGGGTTGAGTATAAATGAAATGAATCCTTTCGGTAACATGAGCAGTCGACATAGCACCTGGCCCGTCAATCTATGTATGTACAACCTTCCTCCATGGCTGTGTATGAAGCGAAAGTACATTTTGATGTCATTACTTATCCAAGGACCAAAGCAACCTGGGAATGATATTGATGTGTACCTAGCACCATTGCTGGAAGATCTTGTGACACTGTGGAATGAAGGGGTACAAGTATGGGATGTGTACAAACGAGAGAACTTCACTTTACGCGCCATGTTGTTCTGCACCATCAATGATTTTTCTACCCTTGGTAACCTGTCGGGCTTTAGTACAAAAGGAGCCAAAGCCTATCTGCACTGCTTAGATGGTACGGAGAGTGTATGGCTGAACAACTTACGCAAAACTGTGTATATGCGTCACTGTAGTTTCCTTCCCAGGATTGACCCATACCGCAAGATAAAGAAACAATTCGACGGAAATAAGGAGGACGGTTCAGCTCCAAGGGCTTTTAGAGGGAAAGAGGTCTATGATATGGTTGAGGATATCGATGTTGTACTTGGGAAGGGAAGTAAATTAAGAACCCGTCAGAAGAACATTTGGAAGAAGTGATCAATTTTTTGGGACTTGCCTTATTGGGAGCACTTAGAAGTTCGCCACTGCATCGACGTCATGCACGTAGAGAAGAATGTATGTGATAGCTTGATTGGTCTCTTACTGAACATTAGTGGCAAAACAAAGGATGGTGTTAACACACAGCGTGACTTGGTTGATATGAACATAAGGATCGAGTTAGCACCGAAAGAGACCGATAAAGGACGAACGTACCTTCCCTCAACTTGCTACACTCTGTCCAAGGCCAAGAGAAATGAATTGTGCCAGAGCTTGCATGGTGTAAAAGTTCCGTCCGGTTACTCTGCTAACATTAAGAAACTTGTTTCTATGGAAGATTTTAAATTAACTGGTATGAAGTCTCATGATTGTCATGTGCTGATGACACAAATGCTTCCTATTGCAATTAGGAGTATCTTGCCGAACAAGGTCCGAGCGGCAATCTTGAGGCTGTGTTATTTCTTTAACTCAATTGCTCAGAAGGTCATCGATCCCCAAGGACTAGATGCTCTGTAGGCCAAGGTGGTGACGACTCTATGTCATCTTGAGATGTATTTCTCTCTGTCATTTTTTGATATCATGGTCCATCTCATTGTTCATCTTGTGAAAGAGATAAAGATATGTGGCTCTGTATTCCTACATCATATGTACCCATTTGAGAGGTACATGGGAATTCTCAAGTCCTGCGTACGGAATCGATCTTGACCGGAGGGCAGCATCATCGAAGGTTATGCAACCGAAGAGGTCATTGAGTTCTACGTCGACTACATGGCTTAGGTGGAACCAATAGGTGTGCCTCTATCTCGTCATGAGGGGAGACTGGAGGGTATCGGGACCATCGGAAGGAAATCAATCACTCCCGATATGGATACATACGCTCAAGCCCATTTCACGGTCTTGCAACACATGACCCAAGTGTCCCCGTACATCCATGAGCACAAAGACATGGTACGCCAATAGAATCCAAACCGGTCGGAGGTTTTGATCATGAGAGAGCACAACCGTCGGTTCAACAAATGGTTAAAGGTGCGATTCACTAGGAGGTCATCAAGTGATGATACACTGCTATGGTTGGCAAAAGGGTCAAAATTTACAATTGTGACATGGCAAGGATATGATATAAATTGGTACACATTTTATACGATAGCTCAGGATGGGAAGAGCACAGTCCAGAACAGCAGTGTCCGCATAGATGCGTTTCACGAGCAGTTCAATACCACCGGGCCACGTGGGTTGAATTCCTACTATGGGTTCGTAGAGGAGATTTGGGAGCTCGACTACGTACTTTTCAAGATCCCCCTGTTTCGATGCCATTGGGTTAAACTTCCGCAAGGTGTGAAGTTCAACAAGTACGTCGTCACTACTGTAGACCTCAAACATGTCGGATACAAGGACGAACCATTCGTACTAGCTAAGCAAGTTGTTCAAGGTTTTTATGTAATAGACCCAGCAAATAAGAACCAACACATAGTTCTTCATGGAAAAAGAAGGATTGTCGGAGTTGATAATGTCGTGGATGAGGAAGAGTACAATCAATTTGACGAGTTGTCTCCTCTCAGAGATGGCATCAGGCTCGAGGAAGAACCTAGTGAGGAAGCTAGCTACATGCGCGTCGATCATCATGATGGGCTATATTTTAATTAAGAATTTACTCCATTGTAATTTATTCCATAAAATGAGACATGTCAATGTGGACTTGCCATGTGTTATGGACTTGTAATGTCTTATTTTGATGTCAATGTGGAATTGTCTTGTGTTATGGATTTGTCATCTCTGATTTTGATGTCAATGTGGACTTCATTGTAATGTGGAATGATAATATTATGCACTTGTAATAAACAGATGATAAAAAAGACCATATCCTTTTTACATCACAAACGATAAAAAAGAATTATTGATCCTATCTTAGCCGTCAAATCTTCGTAAGCCTTCTCGTTGGCTCCAGTGGTGGCGGGATCAGCGACTGTCAGATCAAACGCCTCCACCTGCGACCTTGCACGCTCGATTCACGCATGTAGTTGTTCGGACTCCGAAACCAAGCCCCATATAGCCCACACTTGTCACCAGGTTCATGTGGATAGGACTTTTCACCAGGTTATCACAGACGGTTCTATTATGGAATCGTTTGTGATTAATAGAACCGTCTGTGATAAGGAATCATAGACGGTTCCATAATAGAACCATCTATGATAAAATCATATCACAGACGGTTCCTGTTCCTGTTAAGGAACCGTCTGTGATTACTTATCATAGACGGTTCCACAATAGAACCGTCTGTGATGTCTCTTTATAAGGAGGGAACCGCTAGGAATTTTGCCCTTACTGATTGTCACTTCCACTGAAGCACCCGTTTGCCTCCTCTTCCACTGAAGCCTCCTCCCTCAACGGCCGCCCCCGACCGACACCCGGTCGCCCCTGCTTCGTCGCCAGCTTTGGGCCATCCTCCTCCGACTCCAGCCCGACGAGCGTCGCCTCCCTCCTCCGACTCCAGCTCGACGAGCGACCGCCTCCCTCCTCTAACGTAGCCCGTCGCATCCTCTTTCACTGAAGCATTGCCTCCTCCACTGCCCATCGCCATCCTCCTCTCCAGCTTGTCACCGGCTCCCTCCTCGCGCTGCCGGCTCCAGCGCCTCCTCCGGTACTCCCTCGCGTCACCGACTCTAGTGCCTCCTTTGGTTCTCTAGCTTCCCTCCTCTCCAGCAGCCGACGGTGCGTTTCGTCGTTGCTTTGTTGATACTATGCAGCCAGGGTTTGAATGTTCTATGTGATACTATGTTGCCGATTGATGAATGTAGTTCGAATGTTCTTTGTGATACTATGTTGCTGATTGATGAATGCATTAAAGTTTTATGTAGTTTAACCTACTGATACGTGTCAAGAATAATATTTAGACTGTATTTTAGATTATAGATTTACTTATTTGTGGTAAGAATATTAAATTTATGCATGCTATTTCTGAATCAGTGTCTCGCTTAGAGCCATTTTTGTCACTGTATGTTCTTTTGGCAAATCATACCAGTGTTTATGTTTGTAAAATCCTTTTTTTTTGTTTCATTGACTTTGTTATCCAGTTGTTTGATACATTGATTCAAAGTATGTTGTTTATATTTGCTTGAATGAACAAAAGAATGTTAGTGCTATATTGGAGACTTCCTTGAGTAGTACGAACTATATATGCTTCCATTGTTGTGAATGTATTGTATATTGATGTGAATGTATCGTTTGATACTATTTGAGTAATAGATACTCTGCATGAATAGTTAGTGATGTTAAATTATATATAGCACTTCTATTGTTACAAGGCAATTTTAGTTAATTGGTTGGGTAACTTCTATTTTTTTGTATAAAATATGTTTCCATACTATGTGCAAATTCTTCAATATTAATGGTATTTGTGCTAGATATGATGAGATTATAGCCATGGTGGGTGTTCTTGGGCATTGAGGGTGATGGTGGGTCTTCTGCTCTATGATGAAGATGGTCAAATACTGAAATTGAATTGATAATCAATTCATATTTGAGCTCTACTTTGTTACTTACTGCTGTCACCTTGATCTGTTGTCAATCTGTCACCTTTGAGTGGAACTAGCTGTAAAGCATTTTGGCTCTGGTGGTTACTAGTAGTCCTGTTGGTTAGACCTTCTATTGTCCAAGTAGCAAGCTTGCTGATCTTGTGCTTTGTATTTAGTTGCACTAAGGCTTTTCAAGTTCTGTGTATAATCAACATTGGTTCCCTGTTTGACCGAAAGTTTACTCTGTGATCTTTTGATTTTGAGGTCATTTGACAGTCCAGTAAAGTATTATTTAGAGTTCAAATTTTGAATCTGTATTGTCATGTTTAATTTATGAAGAGTATAGACAATAGGGTTGAGATAGCAAACACTTGTTCTTTTGCAACTCTCCTTCTGAGAGCACACACTATCATCAATCATCTGTGCTTTTATGCTGTTTATTGATGTGTTTCTGATGTTAATGTTGAAGCTTTCGGCTGTGACTCTTTGCCTTGCCCTGTGCATTACCATACTACCCTCCCCTTATGCCCTTCACTCTCACAACTCATTATTTGGGTAACTTCTATTTTCTTTACTACATATTCTATATTTAAGTTCAATGGGTAACTTCTATTTGTTTATATAATTAATGTGTTTACAAGGCAATTTTAGTTAATTGGTCGGGTAACTTATATAGATAGCAAGTAAGCGAGATGACATCTGCACTGTCTTCGCCGCTGGCATCGACGTCGCCGAATACGTCTGGATATCCGACGGAAGTCATACGTAGGTGAGATGGCAGGGGAATATCGAAAATGCCTGCGGTCCGACTGACCATCACGGAGGTCAGTGCCTCTGGGGTCCCTCTGAGTCCCAAGATAGCAGCGGCGAGATTTCAGACCATCTGCGGGATACTTATAAGGGAACGGGTCCCCATCACTACACCAAGCTGGAAGTCTCTGGCGGACGTACAGAGGGGCTAGCTGTGGACAGAACTTTCATGCTCGTTCACTATCCCAGAAGCAGACCAGGCACACGTGGAACGGCAGGCGTTGCTCACGATGGAACATGCGTGGAGGACCTTCAAGAGCACGCTTGTCACGAAGTACATGAACACGGGTCGGGTGTCCTTCACGAAGTATCAATTCTTGTCGCGGGAAATATGGGACGCCTTTGTGGCTATGAAGTCGACAGCCGAATTTCAGGAGCAAAGTGCGGCGCACAAAGCTCTCCAAGCACAAAACACTCACCCCCACAAACTCAGCACCGCTGGGTACGCGGGTAAAACCACAGAATGGGCGGCGGAGGACCATTGCTGGGATCACAGACCAGCGTGCCCTAAGCTGGTTAAGAGCGAGGGCAAAAGTCATGTCTTCGGGCAACATATCTTTCACAAACCCAGCAGACGAGGCAGTGTCCCAACGTCTGGTAAATATGTCGAACTACCTAGTTGTTAATAAGTCCATAACTTCATAGTGTCTATAATAACATGATGGTCTCTTACAGCATGCATTGACTACCGAAACTTCCCAAGGCTCCTTCAAAGCAGACAGGGAGAAAAATATACTATCTACGGCCCTAGGAAACAAGGAGCACCTGGGTCGTACGCGAGGCGTTGGGGTTTACGTACCTTGGAGTGATGGATTCCGACACGACTCCGACACGTATAGGAGTAGGAAGAGATCCAAGGCCGAGCACGACGCCCGGTTGGAACAGGTGCTTATTGCAAAATTTCAAGGACAGATAACAAGATTACAGGATCAAATGAATCAACTCCTCAATCAGTCACAAGCCACCCCCGTTATTTTGGGAGCCAGTCCTCCTCAACATCGGAGTAGCATCACGTCCACTCCAAATTCTGAACATGATGACGTCCAATTACCTATCGACGACATCAAGGTAATGTACATCTTTGGAATGCACCAAAGATAGACCTATAGGACGCCTTAGCTAATTGTGCATTATTTTTGTAGGAGCCGACGCCCTGCAAGCTCCAAGTGAGGATGGTTGGGTCCATTTCTATTGAGGCTGGGTGGGGGATGGTGTATCCATACTAGGAAGGGACAGTGCAGTACGGTGCCTAGCTTGCACAGGTTACGCCAGGGTCCAGGTGGATATGGTACATGACAATTTTATGATCGTCCCACTGGAGATTCACCCGAACGAAGACATCAGAACACTAGGGGATGTCATGCACACTTTTATCCAATGGCCTGACATCGCCCTGGACCCAGTAATGCCATGATCTCGACACGACCATTCCTCTCCAATGGGACCCTCGATGACTCCACGTCAACCTTTGCTTCAAAAGGCCACCTCACCGGTTCCCATGGAGAAGACGCCGAAGGAACAAGAAAAGCGTACCGCTGTATCGGTTCCCGAGTCGTCTCACAGGAAGATGTGTAGCGGGCCAGTCGTTAAGGCCAAATTGAAATCAACAAACATTAAGGCACCTCCCAAGCCCTCGAAATACTCATTGGAAGTCCGTTGGCCACCAACACAGTATTAGCCCACGCTGGAGTAGGTTGTCATGCTTTGCATGTCTGGTACATGCGGAAGATCAAAGAGAAGGGGTGCGATACTAGAATCACCGTTAGATACAAGGAGGAGCATTTCTTCAATGGGCCGGGCCACTTCGTCGTGGGCTTCAAAGATTTATTCGACCTATTCAACCTCGGTACCCTCGATGCCTCGCTTCTACGATGTTGAACACTGTAAGTGTGTACAATCAAGTTCTACATTCACGTAATACCGATAAATATCACAACTTATTTCTTATGTATAGATACATTATGAAAAAAGCCCGGGAATTGTCCGAACCGGTGGGTTTCCTCGACCCACACGTGGTCTCTAAGCAAACCATCGAAGAAGACTCATCTTTCGTCGAGAAATACATAACGGCAGGATTGCTTGCTCAGGATGACAAGGACTACATAGTGGTGCCCTACAACCAGGAGTAAGTGCTTCACTACTTGCTATATAAATTTCATTTGTACTTTATACGCAGCACGAACTTAGGTTTAATGACTATAGCGACATATATGAGTAGGTTCCACTGGATCCTTTTTGTCATTGTACCAAAGAGGAATAAAGTAATATACCTTGATTCCCTAATTAACAAAACGCAAGACTTCACCCTTGTGAAAGGAATACTCGACATGTATGCTCATTTCCTCTATACATAACTCTATTGTAGTATTCCTTCGTTTGAAATGGCCGAGGATAACTTTTTGGAATCATGTAGGTCGTTCATCGCCTATGTTGCTGACGGAGGGGCATACAAGGGATCGAGCACTACACTGCAACACAGGACGCGATTTTCGGTACGCGCTATAACACAATAATCCTATATCATACTTCGTAATAATGCATCTCGAACTGACTATACCTATATATGTAATTCTATTTTTACAGTGCCGCCAGCAAAAACAAGATCACCTATATGCATTTTATGTTTGCCATCATATGGAGCAAATCATTAGTGCTAAGATAAAGGATCCCGAGGTTTGTCAATCTCAAAATAATTATTTCCTAATTATAAATTCAAATATATATGCTTACTACTTTACTCTTGCTAGCGACAGGGCTTATACATAGATTTAGATGCACTCGTTGTGAAAGAGATCTCGAACGTTCGAGGGAAGCTCTGTGCCTTCATCAAGACACAGATCATTAATGCCGACGGAGACTTTGATTCAATTGTAATCCACTTGTAACTATAGCGACAATACTTGAACAAATTCTTTTGTAATTTATTTTGAGTTTTAAATGATCACTTTGAGCTATCAACGATTGATTAGCTATGATGTATCTGTTTTCTGCATGCTTGTTTTTAGAGGGCATAGCTAGCAATTCCCGAGGCTAGCCGAAAATCAAACAAAGATTAGTTAGATATAAAGAACTATCAAAGATGGTTTTTTGTTGAAACCATCTGTGAAGGTATAGTATCACCGACGGTTCTATTTACAATCCGTCTATGATGCGTAGAATATCACAGACGGTTCTATTTACAAACCGTCTGTGATTTGTCTCAAATCACAGATGGTTTGTAAATAGAACCGTCTATGATACGCTATATATTACAGACAGTTTTTGGTGGAAACCGTCTGTGATACTAGCACTTCACAGAAGGTTTCAACAAAAAACCATCTGTGTTATTCCGTATCACAGACGGTTTCAACAAAAAACTATCTGTGCTATTCTGTATCATAGACGGTTTTTGAACCGTCTGTGATAACCGCCTGTTATCACAGACATACAAATTCAGACGGATCAAAAACCGTTTGTGTTGATGGTTCCGAATCGTCTGTGATGAGCCTGTTTGTACTAGTGATCATGGCGAGCAAAAGGGGGACAACTTTCCTGGAGAATGAGACGACGGTCAAGTAGAATGGGAAAAAAAAATAGGATTAGGTTATTGCAGTGTGAATGGGAATTTCATTATATAGGGGGCAATGCAATAAAAGAAATAAGAGGCAATTTGTTTGGGTGCGCTAGCGTTTCTTCTCTGATAGTTAATAAACCGGACTTAGTACTACTTGTTAGACAGTGTATCACAGTTAACCTATAACATACTAATATATAATTGATTTATGAGTAAATTTTATGTAACTACACAAAATTTTATGTAACTACACATATTTTCATGAAACTATCGCTGACGAGGATCTAATAATCATCAATTAATTAAGTTATTTATCTATAATTGTTATCATAGATAGCAACATCTTCATATTATTCATAAGTATATCCCTTATCAGTCGTAAGGGAAAAGCTTAACTATATGATTGCCGTACTCCTACGATTACCAAAGCGTTACTATGATCAGGTTAACTACGACCACTCTATAGTCAACAACGCCGCCATGCATGTGGGCCTAATTGACTAGGGACTCTTATGCACTGTGTTTAATACACACAATAGTTAATATACGCTGTTATTCTCCAGGATAATTGCACGTATTAAGCCTTTGTCTTTGACATAACTGCAAGGCGACGTGGGACATGGTCTCTCTGACAATAACTTCCATCAACGTGGGCATTTCATTAAGCATTGATGCACCTCTTCGCATGGAACAACTGTCACCCCTTCACACGCTATATAAGGAGTAAAGTCAATGGATAGAGGGGAGGATCGATCGAAGACAACAGATAGAAGTCATTAAGCCCTAGTTCTAGTGATTTCTTCCCGGTTGTAAAGCATAGTCAATATAGTAACACAGTAGTAGGGTTATCATTCTCCCAGGAGAGGTCTGAACCTGTCTAAATCCTTGTGGCTTTTTCTGTGTAGATCTAATTCAAGGAAAGTCCCAGCATACATTCATAAGATTGATACTAAACTATCAACAATTGGCACCGTCCATAGGGATCTTCTAGTTCTTCCTTTTTGATAAATTTTCTTCATTTTTCAACTCTGATGCTTTCATGGCAGGAGAGTGGAATAAGGACAAACAGTTTGATTTGGCAGACTACGCAAAACCTGACATGGATGTCGGCTACGAGTACGAGCAGATCATCATTTCGTCTGATGGCAATGCTGTTTCTAAAGATTTTTCACCAGACCCAAGAGACCATGCCACAAACAAGGTTGATGATGGATCTTTCTCTCCCACAACATTACGCCTAGATGAGGAACCAGATTCCTCAAAGGGCAAGGGTCCATCCGACCAGGGTCAGTATTGCGCCAAGGTGAGTACAGAGCATGGCGAGGGTTCCCCCTTCAAATATTCAAGCTTGTCTGAGCCCATCTGATCTAGCACAGCAAGTCTTGGAACCCATGATTCCGGGACTCAACTAACACCTGATAATCATCACCCTTCGGTTACCCCCACGAGGTGCATTGTCAAGCCCACTTCCCCTGCGGATTTGACCATACCCTTGCAGGGTTCACCTTCAATTGGAGACGGTTATAACCCAGAATTTCCCTTCCTAGAAGGGATTGCTCCAAGTCGTGAGGCATTGTCTTTCGACTACTCCTCGAGTCAGGAGGACTCAGGCACAAGTGGAGATAATAGTATCTAGGAGTTCCTTTTCCTCCCCTTAGATCCTAATCTCTCCAAAAGGCAGGATTGGGGATGCTTCCCATCACACATTCGCTTCAGGCTCTCGTGGTGATGGCGAGAACGCCTCTAGTGATGAACAGGATCACCACCTTCATGAGCGTGGCCGAAATTCTAGAAATGATCGCTCTCCACTGAGGCATGCTCCGGCCGACTCAGATGTTGATAATCCTAAAACCATCCGAAGAAGAAGAATTACAACCCAGAGAACTTTAACTAGGAGCATCCAATACCGGTCAGAGGAAGCTCAAGAACTTCAACGGATCAATGATCTAATCGAAAACCCGACTCAAGAGCTTGGACAAGCGCCAAGCTACGACCTCTTCGCTGAAGAGATCGCACGAAGACTCTGGGACACGATGGTTAGGATTGAGCGAACTCGACGACACCGTTTTGGTAGTCGTACTAGGACAACTCCGCCGAACGCTAGTCATTCAAATGACTCTCCTTGTAGAGAACGACAAGATACAACAGGCCTGGACGGTCTCCTAACCACGACTCTAATCTGAGAAGATTCCCACGAACAACAAGTGATCGACAAACTCTAGGGGAGGTGGTCGTTCACCACTTCTTCTAAGAAATCTGCAACAACAGATGGAGTACGAGGAGTATTACCCTCGTAGGGTTGAAACCTATGATAGGTCAGGTCAACTTACCACTGGGTATCATCGAGTATGATTACCTGGTGACATCAACCCCTCTTTTCCGCAAAGAAAGTGGCATGTTATTATTACCGAATGTCGAACGTTTTTGCCTGACCTTCGATCAGTTCGCTGGCAGCGTCGTTTTCAACCAGTGGACATGAAAAAGTTTGATGGGTCATAAAATCCCATCGATTTTCTTCAAATCTATACCACTGCTGTTTGAGCAGCAGGAGGATGAGGGCATGTCATGGCCAACTACCTTCCTACTGTGCTTGAAGGATCTGCTCGATCATGGCTGTTAAATCAGCCACAAGAGTCGATCTACTCATGGTAGTACCTTTGTGATCTACTACTAGCCAATTTCTAGGGCACCTATATCCGTCCTTGAAAGGAGGATGACCTAGTCAGGTTCATAACTCAATTCCAGAAGTTTTTGACTCTTCTATCATCAGAGCATTCAAGTAGGGAGTCCGTAGTAGAAGGATCACAGAGGATATCGCTATAAATCTTTCGGCTACCGTCGTCGAGCTTTTTGAGATGGCTGACCATTATATAACTGCTGTAGAGGTGATCGAATGGAATTGTACGATCGATCGCGATGATAAGGACACTCGAGGAGCAGACGAAAGTAGCAAGAAGAAGGATAAAATGCCAAGAAATCCAAGAGGAAGACTAAAGGCCAAAAGCTTCAAGCCAAAAGCTCTAAGAAGGTCTAAGCCGTGAGCGACAAGGAGCCTCGGAGCTCTAATCCATACTCCGACTAGGGCGAAGGCAAACGCCCCGAACGGAAGAACGACAAGTCTAGGTAGTGTCCTTTCCACAAAAAGAAAGGACAAGATCTTCGTAATTGTCGAGTTTTTCAACGGAAACTCGAATATTACAACACTGGCAAAGGACTACTTCCTACACTCGAAGAGGTGGGGCAAATAAGTGGTCGAAAGTAGTTGGATGATGATGAGGAGATGCCGTTTCAGGATCCGGAGCACACCATCGATCATATCTATGAAGGATCTTCGGCATATGAGTCAAAATGACAGTTCAAGGCTGTCGAATACAAGGTAAATTCCATCGACCCTCCTCTTGTCAATCAAGTACCGAAGTGGTAAAAAATTACCATCTCTTTCGAGAACGGTGACTGTCTGATCCCTTCTACATGACTTGGTCGATTTTCGATCGTGGTCGAGCCCACCATCAACAACTGTCGAGTAAATCATGTGTTAGTTGATGGTGGGAGTTCGCTGAACATACTCTTTACGAGTGCCTTGGACGAAATACAAGTTCCCAGGACAAAGATCAAGCATGTACCATACTCATTTCATGGGATCGTACCGGGGTGTTCGGCCAAACCCATTGGTCAAATTTCTCTTCCTATAACGTTTGGTTCCCTAAACAATTTCAGGATAGAGAAAATTTATTTTGATGTGGTCGATTTCGACACGGCATATAATGCCATACTCGGTCGACCAACTCTGGCACGATTACTAATGACTGCTCATTATGGTTATCAATGTCTTAAGACGCCAGGTCTCAAAGGAGTAATCATAGCCCGATGTGATAAAAAGGTGGTGCTTACATGAGGCCGCAAATCCCTCGAAATGGTTGGCCAAATACCAACTTGAGAAGCAAGCAAGGGGGCAACCTTCGACTAAGTAGTCGAAGCCTAAAGTTGCACTAAAGCCAAATGACCAAGTTAAAAAAATTCCACTGAATGAAGAGGAGCCTTCGAAGACTGTTTGCATCGGAGTCACTTCAGACCCTACATAGGAAAACACCCTCGTCACCTTCCTCCAAGCAAACACAGATATCTTCGCGTGGTAAGCAACTGACATGCCCGGAGTCTCTAGGGAGGTGATCGAGCACAGGGGTGAGACTTGGAAATGGTCGGTATAGATTTGTAGGGCGAGAGCCACCTTAGTAATTGATGTTGCATCTTATGCTTTCATCAATTTAGCATTACTACTTTGGATCCTCATGCTCATTATCTAAACCTAGTTTGTTCTATCTAGCTTTTATTCTATTTGGTTTGTGACTATCTATCATATTGTTGAAGTTGGATCATATTTATCTCTCATATTCGTTAACCCTATGTAGTTAGATGATATTTTAGTTGCGAACCTAAGGTGTAGTTAGATTGGTCTCTGTGCATACGATAACCTTGGAATATACTCAATGTGGTTGGACTAAGGAAGTGCATGGCCATACCGAATGTGGTTGAGGAGTCAACTACAACTAAGTAATCCACTACAAGATCTAGTGGATGATTGAGAAATCAAAAGATGTCGCGCTCGTCTTGAGTTCAATCTGGTATTGTGAGGCAAAGGAATCAATACATGAGCACTATATAGGTTCGTTTGATATGATCTTTGCATGTATTCAGGGGTCGCTATCTCCTGCTAGGGACTGCTACCGACTTGTGAACGGAAATGAGTTTTCGGGTCACGGCTGAGTACATATGAACGTATAGGGTCACAGATTTAATGGGCCAAAAAAATCAATTTAGATAAGATTCGTTAGTTTGGGATTTGCACCATAATAGGCTCCTAGCGTAAGGTTCCACTAAGTAGACCCTTTACGAGGGGAGACGTGGGGCTTTTTGAGGATGTAGTACCACCCACCAAAACACTAGTCACCACGTTCACGAAGGCCCTACCGTGTGCATTGGTGCTAGCACACTGGCGTATGATGTTCTATCCCTAGATGTGTGGATACCAGCACGACTGTAGTTGCTATTGCGCTGATCGAGGATGGTTTGTGATGTACATGAGGAACGCGAGGACCTACTGGAGGGGAGGATTGACTGCACCAAGAATGTTTGACGATCGACTACTTGCACTACATCGACGTGCACGACTTTGGACTAGGCTGCTCCAACTCTTCTTTTGTCGTGCTGCATACCTAGTGGTAATGATCTATGATCTCTTACTTACATGGCTTCCTGTTATACGCAGTAGAAAATTTTATTTTGCGTTAGTGTAGTCTACTCGTATCCCAACAAAAACAGCAGTTAATCGATCTCGATTTTTCCCCTTCGATAAAAAATGATGCGCAAATTCTTAGCGTGTGTAGTTGACAGGGGTGGTGCCCAATGGGCCTACCCATTGTCATAGGACACCAGGTCCAAAAAACTTTTAGCAGATATTAGAGTTTATATACTATGCATGCAACATCCTGCCCCAAAAGCTGTGCACCTTGGTTCAGCCCAACCTTTGGCTTCTTGTAGTCTCATTACTCCACTCCCACTGGCCGCGGCTAGGCCAAGACGAATGGGTGATGTAGTAGCGTGGCCCAATTGACACGAGCAATCAACACAACCCAATAGCACTTGCATGTCTACACGCATCAAAGCCAGCAGCCCAGCACTAGCAGCTATACCCGTCCTTCCCAGTCATGTCTCGAGTGAGTGTGTTGCGTGGCTGTGGAGTCTGCATCTGTTCTGCTCCCTCTCAGCCCCGCGGTTCACAATTTGGCTCGTCTCGCCTGGTCGGTGGATGGTGGCTGCAGCCACAGCCGCTGGTGCAGATTCTGGAGGGAGGCCTCGGTTGCCGCCCAGATCGGTCGTGGCGTCCCTCGCCCAATAGCTCGTCAGAAGTACTAAGTCACAAATCGCAGAATCGACATGGGGGTATGTCCCACATCTTCAGTTCTTCCGATTTCTTTCAAGCATGGAGGCAAAATTTATGAGTTATGGTTTCAATGTGATGATTGTTAGTTGATTTTTGTCAAAATGTAGGGTTAATACTTAGGGTTGCAATTTGGGTTTTTGAATACCGACCTAGTTCGTTACAAATCAGAGGCAAAATTGCAAGTGATATCCTTCATCGATGTGCTCATATTGGACCATGCTTTGGATGTGACTTAAGAGTTTTTTTAACTATAATGTCAAGTATGTTCCTGCTCTTGGACGTATGTTTCTAATATATTGTTCTTCAACTGTTGAACATACCATGATTCCAATATTTTATAGAAAAGTTTTCGAATAATTGGCAAGTGGCAAGTAAATTTATGAAAATGTTTCTAAAAGGGAAAGTGTCAAATAGTGATACTAATGTTGTGGTTCGTCGCTTCATGAACTTGAAAGAACAAAAATACTAAAAGTTAATTAATTAATTTTTATTTTATCATTATACTATTTTTACTTCAGAATTTTAAGTCATTTTGTTCTCTTTTTATTGGTCATTAAGGCCGGATGATGCATTTTGCTAATGTTTGCCGCACAAATTACTTGAAAATTATATATGTTGTTATATGTATGATAAAGTGATGAGCCTCAGTCATTTTTGTTCTAGTTCTGCCTCTGGTAGTTGACATGCACACGTGTCGTCTGAGTGGAGTGTGCCTGTGGTGTGTGTCCACGTTATTCTCTGTCAAAAAGAAAAGAAAAGAAAAGAAAAATACGTACAATGCTACATACAAGAAACTCGCCATTTTTCTCGCAGACCTTCTAGAATAAATAAAGTTGGTTTTGTTTTCTCGCAGACTATTCTTCCATCCAAGAGCTGTAACTTGAATTCACCCATGAATTCGCGAGTCAAATAAGATGTTTCCTTGACCATTGTTCTCCAATTAATATTTCTAGAAGCTAAACAAAGGTGGTGCTGGTGCTCGGAAGGTAGCTAAAATTTTGTTTTCCCTTTTCCCTTGCTCTTCTTTTGCGCACACGATTCCTTATTGCGGCGGCGCGGATCCGCTGCTTCATAGACGCACTGTAGCAACAGTTCGATCATGCTTCAGAACTCTACAGGGCACTATCAAATACGATTTTTTTTAATAATATTATTTTAAAAGATAATTATAAAAATAAATAGCCGTCCCAAATAATTACAAATATAAATAGCCGTCCCAAATAATACAAAATGGCTCCCTATCACCAGTTGATAAATAGCCGCCACAAACAATTACAAAAATGGCCCTATGTCGCCAATCTGGCGACAGGGACCCTTTTGACCCTTTGTTGCCAGTTCAGCTCCCTGTCGCCATTTCAACTGGTGACAAGAAGTGAATAGTCTTCCTGTCGTCAGTCGAACTGGCGATGGGATCTTATGTATAAAACCCTCGAAAAATCACTCTAAAGCTCATTTTAATTTCAGAAAAAAACCAGAAGAGAGGAGGAGACGGAGAGAAGAACGGTACCGAAGTTTTGCTAGTTCCTCGCGGATGAGAGAGATTGATAGAGCATCAGATCCGGTCAGCCATCTTGTAGGTACATTTTTTATGAAACTTTGTATATTATGTCAAATTTTGTAGAATTAAATATATCATTTGAGCTATAGCGAGTAGAATTATGTAGAATTAAGTACATAGAATTCAGTAGGATAGTGACATAGAATTTAGTAAAATAGCGACATAGAATTTAGTAGATTAGATAATTATAGTCAAATTATGTACGACATTAATTGAGCTGTGTATAGTGTAGTTCGTCGTACACATGTTATGAATATTTTAGTACTCAAACGATTTATGATAAATATGTAGAAATAGGAAGACGCCTATTACAAATATGTAAAAAATAATCCTAGCTTTATTTAGCTTCCCATTGTGCGTGGTAATTATATTGTTAATGTCGAAAAATTAATTTAAAACTACAAAACTAGAAAAATAGGAAGAACTTTGTTTATTGTTTATATTTGCACTTGAAAAATATTTAAAAATACCCTCTAAACTGGAAGACCCTATTACAAATTTGCTTAAATTACTGATTAGTTTAAATTTGGATTACATTTTTGTGTGGTAATTATTCTGTTAACGCCAAAAATTATTTTTAAAGTAGGAATATTGGTTTTTGTATATGTTTCGTAGTCTTTACAATACATGCACTTAATTTTTAGGTATGACGGACGTAGGCCACTACGAGTTACTTGACCTGGTGATTGCGCGCATCACCATGGCCGCATCAGTACCATGCTCCCCCGGAGGGCGATGCGCCAATTGAGCTTAGCGCGTTGCGGCTGCGCACGCCCATCAAGGCATGGAGGCTGCACCCAGACTGGGTTCCGAGGTACATGCAGTTCTAACCTTCATGCACTCAATCGCGGTCTGACTACTTTGTGTGCAGTCACGTTTGTTCTTAATCATTTTGACGCAGGTTGAGAGCGCTAGGGCTCCTTCCACTAGCGAGGATGGTAGAGGCGACGTGGGAGGACGACTAGAACTGCGGTCCTAATCGTACGTCTAGACGTTTTCCATACAATTGGGCCCTACTGACGGCGTTGGTTGACCGTTGCAGACCAGAGACGCACACGTTCCACCTTCTGTGTGGGGAGATGATGATGACCCTTCAGGACATCACCTTCTTGACCGGGTTGCCCTGTACTGGTTTTCCTATGGCGACGTACGACATCCCGACTACGTGGTGCACGGACCTCCTAGAGAGGTCCTACAGCCCGTGCGCACGGGCCGACGTTGAGGTGGATCTGCCAGTTCTACGTAAGTTTTCGTAACTATTATCCTCTCGCATCAATTCTTATGTGAACCTTGCTGACGTGTACATGTCTTCTTGCAGCCCAAGTGTATGGTGGAGAACGTAGGCGACGCCATTGTTAGGAGGCACTTCGAGGCCTACCAGCTGTGGCTGTTGGGTGGGTCATGTTCCTGGGGTCCCACGACGACAGTGTCGACAAGCACTACGTCCGGTACGCACGTGAGCTGGTGGACTGGTCGGTGAACGAGATCTAGCCCTACGCCTAGGGTCCAGCCGTGCTATGCGCGACGTACCGCACACTGTGCGATGTGTGCCACCGGGCCCAGGACAGCTCCATCCTCTCCAGATGCCCGCTACTTCTGCAACTATGGTCCTTCAAACACTTTTATATTGGATGACCATAGTTGGACTTGAGAGCGTATACGGTCAACTTGTACGCTAAGGACGACGTTGTTGACCAGCCGACCATGGGCATGGTGTGGTCCCGCTGACGGCAATCTTCTCTTGTAGGTCCTGATCTCCACTCGCACGCGGGGCAGGAGTACGTGGAGTCGTCGGGGCACACCTTTGTGCCACTAGGTATGACTACCTTGCTTGCTTGTGTAACGTCTTTTTTCGTGGTTTTCGTCATGATTACATGTGTAATGTCATGCTTCACAAATCAACCACCACCTTGGGAGGACGATTACTTGTCGCACGAGGAGGCACGTTCTGAGGACTTCTTCTTGGACCAGCATGGTACCCAGTGCTTCTCAGCTGCACGGTGCGCCGGGACCAACCTAGGATCCCCCCTCACGACATCACCTCAGACTACTCGCGCCAGTCGGGTAGTGACGCAGCCTGATCCTCTGACGTATCGGACCATCACCCTGCGAGGCTAGGGGCGATACGCAGGGTGCGCCCGAAGAGGGGCCGCTAGGAGATATTTGTTCCTCCAAATATTAGTCATGCCATATAAATATTAATTTATGTATAACTATTATTATGCTAGTCTCGGGTTTGGATAACTCTTTTTTGCGTGCAAACCGCGACCATGTGAGGGATTCTGCATCGGGACACCCCACACCACCCTCTTTCTACACCTTCACTCCCCCTTACTTTTCAGAGTAAGAACACCGAGCATGTTTGCCCATCGACGTGACCCAACGAGTCAGCTTTATGCAGCGACTTGACCCAACGAGTCAGCTTTACGCAGCGATGTGACCCGACGAGTCAGCTTTGCTCAGTGATGTGACCCGATGAGTCAGCTTTGCGCAGCGACGTGACCCGACGAGTCAGCTTTGCGCAGCAACATGACTCAATGAGTCAGGGCCGCTGCCTCACGAATGCAATTTTCCTTCAACCGAATGACAATTCAGCCCCGTACGCAGCACCGGCTCGACATATAAGTACTACCCCTTCCATGTCGGGTTCTCCTACATCCAGACTTTAACGCAATCTTGCTCAGATGGAGAAGCACTTGGAGGAGATCTGCGAACTGCAAAGGGAGTATGCGGCCCAGGAGGAACAAAGGGAGCGTGCTAGGAGGCAACCTCCTCGCAATGACGCCCCCTCATAGCAGCAACCCCTACTAGAACATCCCAACCGAGTATTCGCCGCAACACCCTCCCGAGGGAGAGACGCCGCTCCTCTATTGGTGCAGGGACAAATACAAGTTCTTCAAGTCGAAGCATTGGCTCAGCCTGGGCATGCGTTACCTGGCTTGCGTGAACTACTCCTGCAACTATCCCGACCGCCGTTGGGACACAAGCCACTATTGGCAGCCGGTAAGGATAGGTAGCAGTATGTTCCCCTACCATTTCTCTTTCAAAGTCTGCATTAACAACATCTCTCGTCTACCCGTAGTCCCCGGATCCGCTATGTGTCTACTGCAAGTGGATCGACCTAGAGATCCACCCATACGACCAGTGGACTCTCGACTGCAAGGAGTGGGATGCCAACAGGGACCGCAAGAGGAGGGAGGAGGAGTGCCGCACCGAAAAGCACAACCAGCGTATCCGGCGAGAGATGTAGGCCCATCTCAAGGCGTGCAGGCGCAGGCAGCGCGAGGCTCACGAGAGGGACCACGACAAAAAGAGGGAAATGGCGGCCGAGGCCAAGGCGGCCAGCGAGGAGTACAACTTCGAGCTCGTAAGAAAGGGCAAATGGCCCTGGTCCATGCAGTAGTCCAACCCTCTTCGTCCATATGTCCCATATATTTCTAATTCTCTAAAGATATACGTGTACCATCCTTGGTTCGTTAGCCTGCGTGCTATGTAACCGCTCTTGTAGGATCAACTGTCGTGTTGTTATCGTTACCTCATTTCTTCAAAATTGTGCACTGTGTGTGAATTCTCTGGCGCAACGCAATATAACTTACATTCCTACTTACGAATCATTAATAACTCAATCGTCCTCACAAAATTCTTCATAAATTTACCGTAGTATAATAACATACGATGATCACATAATGTTATTGCGAGTCTAACATATTTGTATTGTTCATAATCTACGAAAATCACAAACACACTAATCAGTCTAAGTGTTATGACGTTTTGCTGAATGTTATGTAATATCAGTGTGATTTATCGTAGTTTTGATATAAACTAAGTGTTATGGCGTTTTGTTGAATGTTATGATATATCAGTGTGATTTGTCGTAGTTTTGATAGTAATAGCAAATTCACATTTATTTTCCTTACGTAATATGCAGTGTATGTACATGAGCAAGTAATGATAAGAGGTCATTTCTCTAAAGTTCTTCACCGTGTATGAATTCCCAGGTACATCGCAATATCACTTACCTTCCTACTTACGAATCATTGATACCTCAATCGTCCTCGCAAAATTCTTCAGAAATTCACCGCACTAGAACAACATACGACGATCACAAAATATTATTGCGAGTCTAACAGATTTCGTACCGTTGAAAATATACGAAAATCATAAACAGACCAACCAGTTTAGCATTTCAGCTTCATATCATCATTTCAACCGGCGACAGCTACCTGTCGTCAGTTCAAATAGTGACAGATAGAACTGGCGACAGAGAACTGGATCAGCGACGGGGGATCAACAGGGCTCCTGTCGCTAGTTCAACTGGCGACGTAGAGTTATTTTTGTAATTTTTTAGAGTGGTACTGTATGCTATTAATCTCGGTAGCGATAGGATGGTTCGGATAAAGCCTAATGCGTCTCTACTGTGCTCCTCGGATGATCCGCGTCCGTTAGTGACAGTATGACGAGGCCGGAGGCACATCTCCCTTGCTCTCTACTAGCCACCACTCACTGCTCAATTGAAGTGTACTTTTTTCTAATAAGAATATTACGTGAACCTTTGCAGATGCGTACGTTTTACAATTGAGATAAACCATCTACCGAGTCAAGCAGTAAGCGGTAGCCGCAGCTAAAGTAAACCCATGCCATCATATCGGTCTCGCATGCATTCCGGCCACCCTTTCGTGGAAGCTGATGGAAAAGAGCCATCAGCTTCCCGGAGAAGCAAACGAAGCCGTATCAACAACGGGTGGGAACGGATGGACTATGCATTATCGGATTTTGCATATACACCATATTTGCATTTATATTTTTAAGTCGGAATATGGTTGGAATATTGTCGGATTCAAACACAAAATTGAATAAAGATCAAATACAAATTCGAACAAAATATCTATTTCAATTCGGTTGAATTTGGACATGTACATAATTTGTTCACTATTAGGTAACAATAATACGCTTATTATATCCTCGTATGCAACACAATGACGTAATAATATTAAGCTTAACAAACATCAATAGACACTAAAGTGAAAAAAGTTGATATATATTGCATTGTCGAATTGGGATGCAAGACAATACGATATTTCATAGGAAAAATATAAAGTTCTAAACCATATTCACGAGCATATTTTTCATGATAAAATTCAGTTAGTGAAGAAATATTGTTTGAATGGGAAAAACCAAACCATATTTGCATCCTATTAAACTCGGATATTGAACAGTTCAAATAATCACTACTACAAAAAGGCTAATATTGGATGTTTCATCACAGACGGTTGACCAAAACCGTCTGTATTACATGCAACCACAGACGGTTTTGGTTTTGTGACCGTCTGTGTTACTGGTTGTGCTAAAAACCGTCTGTGAAGAGGTAATATCACAGACGGTTCATTATAAAAATGATTTGTGATACTTCACAGACGGTTTTCATAATGAACCGTCTGTGATACGACACCATATCACGGACGGTTCCATTGTGGAACCGTCTGTGATATGAGACCGTATCACAGACGGTTCTATTGTGGAACCGGTTGTGATAAGTCTCTTTATTAGTAGAAACCCGCTAGGGTTTGCGCTCTAACTCGTCGCTCCCTAGCGCCATTACTCTCGTCCGTTCTCCTCCCCACAAACTACGGTGACGCTGCCTTCCCCTCTTCCTCCTTCCCCAGCGTGCGCAACCCTAGCTACCTCACCGACCTTCCTTGGCTACCTCTAGCTCCACCGACCTCAGCCTCGGCTACCTCACTACCGACACCGGCGATGTCGATCAAGGTAAGATAGATCTATTGGTTTGTGCTGTTGGTATTCATGTGAACTGAGTTGCAATGTGGGCTACCTAGCTAGCTTGTCGGTTGATGGTCGGTTTGGACACACTTGGCCTTGCTGTCTTGCCCTCTGTGACTGCTGGCTGGATGGATCTGGATGTAGGGAATGGGGTTGTGTTTGGGTGTGACTGCTGGTATATTTCTAAAGATATTTTTTTGTTTTCGATACGTATGATGGAGGGTGTGCTGCTGAAAAAACACATTGATGAAACCTTAAGAAGTGGCAATCCAAGGGAGGCAATTTGGTTGCCTCCTGGAGAGGATCTTAACAAATGGCTGTCTGTTAATAGTAAGTCTCATCACCATCTATTCTTAAGATAAATAACACCATACATGTAAGTGTTTCATGGTTATAGGTGAGTTTCTACAGGTTGTTGCTCTTATCTGCTTAACATGAAAACCGCAAATGTTACTAGTTGTGTTCATTGATGATATATGAAATGAATCTCTAGGGACAATAGGATGAACTGTATATGAATAATTTTAGAATGAAAGCTTACGAATCTATGGAATCAAAATTCTTGCACATAGTTTGCACATATGAATGTAAACAAACTTCTACATGGATAGAGGTGAGTTTCTACAGGTTGCTGCTCTTATCTGCTTTATGGATAGAGAGTTAACCATTAAGAAAAACTCTTTTTTACATCATAACATGATATCGTCAACTTACCATATATTGTTATCTTATTACCATTCATGTTCTTTTTACAGACGTTTGTGGTGTTCTTATTTAGTATGAAGAAATTTGCTGCTCGGTATTAAAATACTTGAGCGAGATGTGATTGTAATTGTCTGAGTCTTAATTATTTGTTTCAACATATTTTATATGTTTTATTGGACTTGTATTCAAGTATTATCTATGAGAGTTTTGTCTCAATCCTTGTGAGAGTTTTCCAAACAATGGCCGCCTCTTCCCCGAGCTTGCCTCCCCTCTTCTCTATTCTTGATCTCTTCTCTCTACAAAATCTCTAAGCAGTGGCTGCTTTTGCCTTTAAAATCTTGATTTGGGCAATGTCTCTTCCATCAGACCGAAATATCAAATGTTTTCAAAGCCATGACATTGGGTTGTCATGGAGGTTTTGATAAATGTTTTGGAAAAACAGAAATGGACAAATGTTTTTGGCCTTGGGCGGATTGGCTGTTTGGTTGGTGCAGGGTATGCACGGGCTCAACTCGGGTAGGGTTGAGGCCTAGGGGTTTGTGATAGCCGCCCAAGCTATATGAGGACCGGTCTTTGAGCCGCATCTTGCTATGTCTATAATGGGTTATGCCACAATCGTGCAACCACATGTCTCCAGAATGGGGTGTGGGACCTGGCTAATTAATTTACAAAGCTCCATCGCGGTTGATTCTGTGGATGCGGTGGGTAGTCTTGTTATGACCTTTGTAGTCCCACCTGCGCAAGAGGGGGCCCGAACCCTGTGGATGGGTAGTCGAAAGGGGGTGAAATCTTAGTGAGGGTGGACTGCGTTAAAGTAATGCTTTGTAAAGGCCTTGTCATGTACTTTAGACCTCTCACCAAAGAAAGTGTGAGGTGGTATCGATGGATACCAAGTAAACTAGAGAATTCATGTCATGTGGGTAAAGTGTACAACCTCTGCAGAGTGTAAACCTATTCGAATAGCCGTGTCCATGGTCATGGACATGCTAGCAAAGCCACTCAAAGTTAGCTCTTGGTTTTGGTTTTCAAAAGACTTATGAAATGGATTCTGGATTTCTATCCAAATGGTTATGGGCGGGGAGCCATGTGACAAGAGGGTATCCTTCACCATCTTGATGATGAATGTTATCCAACTGAAAATAGAATTTACAAAAATGAATTTTAACTATTGTAACTTGCCTTGAAACTTAGTACTTGTATTTGAAATAAAATTGGTTTTATGCAAACCAACCTTAATATGCCTTCCATTGATATATCCCTATGCATGTCATTCTGTTAATTGACGGGTGTAACTTGCGAGCACGGTTGTTGTGCTCACTCTTGCTTGATTGATGAATTGAGCAAGTGAAGAATTCTATGATGATGAAGAGGACCAAATCAATTAGGTCGCGTCCTCTAGCCAATCACCTGTGGTGTAACGGATAGAGTCTGTCTTTTGGTGTTTCCGCTGTGTGTGTTGCTCTTGGTTGCTGGAGCTTGTAAGCAACCCCTTGTAATCAACTCCATTTTGTTGTTAATAAAGTCTTTGGTGGATGTGTATGTTATCACTTGCTTGCTGTGAGAACCAGTCATTGATCTCTGGGGGTTGGTTTAGATCACATAGGACTTAAGGCTTGTCCCCAATCCCCACGACCTCCTCGGGTTGGTTCCTCTCGGACCTCCCTCGGGTCAGGACGTAGAGCTTGGGGAGGTCTGAGATCCAACGACCTCCTCAGGTCAGGACCCCAGACCTTCGAGTGGTCCAACCGGACCTCCCGAGAAGTCTGGGCAGTCCTACCGGGATGCCCCATGGGACGTCCTGAGAAGTCCTTTACGGACCTCCCAGGAGGTCCTGAGAGACCTCTCGGGACGTCCTGGGAGTCCTTTACGGACCTCCCCAGGAGGTCCTGAGGGACCTCTCGGGTTAGCCTGGGTTGGGTCGTCACATGTCATTACTGACCCATAAACTCAGACGGCTCACGAAACTGTCTGCGATAACGTTTTTGAACCTCTGTGAAGACCTTTTCTGTAGTAGTAAATCCATATCCATTTCTGATCCCTGGTTGCATCCCGTCTAAACGGGATTAAGATTCATGAGTATATAAGCGCCTATATAGGCACCTGTCTGGAACGTGAGAATTATACAAAATGCATGTAGTAATTGTAATTTGAACTCAAGTGAAATTAATTCCTGGGATCTAAACTAGAACTAGCTAGTCTTCTAAAATAGAGATGCTACATGCAAACATACAGCAGCCCAATTAATATTGCAATTTCTTGCCGACATGCATGCGAGTAGCCAGGCCGGTGACTTGACAAAACACAGAATCTGCATGCAAGACTCTCCATCCATCTGAGAATCAAACATGCATGCATTTATCCCCCCAAAAAAAAAAGGCAAAGAGAAGAGACACAGATAGAGAGTCTCAACTCTCAAGCATCGTGGAGGCCACCTGAAAGTGACAAGAGAGATGGATTGATGGACGTGGCCGACCCAGCTGCTTGCCACTTTCCTGGAGTTGCCGGCGTCCGGGGGGCGTAGATCGGGCTTGTCTGGCGGCCAAGAGAAACCAACCAAGAAGACCGACCGCTTCAAAGGAAAGACTTCGGGCTCTCGAGATCAGTGGGCAAGACCGGTGCGCGTCGTTCAATTAGGCAGGTCAATGGCACCACCTCGGCACCGCCAGCACGTCGCCGTCGTCGTCCTTCTCTTGGCCGTCGCCGTCGACCATGCGACATTAATTCAAGTGCGTATAAGCTTAATTACTGGCCGGCCGGCGACTTGGAAGAGTACACAGTGCGGCGGTCAACGTGAAGACGTACATGCCCGGAACCCCACCTATACGGCGCGGCGTCGTATCTGCACGACCAGATATATGGCCGGCCGGGTACGTACATTGATTTCCTGCTGGAATTTTCAATGGCACACGTGTTGTGGTCCTCGAGTATGGTAGTATTCACTATTCAGTACTTCTACTGGGCTACTCGTGGAAAATTAGAAATCAAAACTGGTAGTGTGATTGACTGGTCCTTGTGTTTTGCGTATCTGAACCTTCGTATCTTGCTGTGTACGGTGCGTAATACTGGATACCCAAAAATTCGTATCTTGCTGTGTACGGTGCGTAATACTGGATACCCAAAAATTCGTATCTTGCTGTGTACGGTGCGTAATACTGGACGCCCAAAATAATTAACAGCAAAAAATTGACTAACATCCAATAATTTTTAGTTCAATGTTATATACATGGGAAGATATATAATGCAAAAGCACAATTTGGTGTAATCATGCAAACACTTTTTGTTTGGGTACTGTATCAACCTGAAAAAAAAAATCCGAAACAAAATTCTAGATGCAGCCTAAGGTGTGCTGTAGAACCCTATAAAAATTTAACTTCAATGTACCCCGTGAGGGTTTTTTCGGATACGATATCGGATCGGGCGAGAATTATCCACCCGTTTTCATCCCTAGTTGTGGCATGTACTAGAGTCACCAGATTTTTCATTTGTTTCAAACCGTAAATTCACGTAAACAATTGTGCTCTAAATGTACTTGCTTAAGGTGTGTTGTAGAACCCTATAAAAATTTAACTTCAATGTCAAAATATTTTAGAAGGAACAATAAAGATACGCAGGTTTGATGTGAATAGTACATTTGATTTGTCATTTGTCATCATTTTCTCATTCTTGTTACTTTCTGGATAGAATAATTTTGACCTTCTATTTATACATAGGTAGAGTAACTTGAGAAGTGCATATATAATTATTCAAGAAGTTTTCATGTTGATATAGTGCTCAAAACTTTTTTTTTTTTGCATTGTTGCACCGAATTGTGTTTTTACTCTAGATATCTCCCCTATATAGACAACCCCTTATTTCTAAACAAAGCAAGTACATTTAGAGCACAATTGTTTACGTGAATTTGAGGTTTGAAACAAATGAAAAATCTGGTGACTTTGGTACATGCCACAACTAGGGATGAAAATAGAGCAGATAATTCCCGCTCGATCCGATGCCGTATCCAGAAAAACCCGCACGGGGTACCATTTTTTAGTCCTAGCCCACATCCCTGGATCCGGAAAATCTGGGTTAGGATATGGGAGGAGAAATATCTGATCTGTATCCGTATTTTATAGGATATCCGATAAACATCAATAGCCCTAATGTCATCTATGGTTTTCGAGTCATTGACTAATATATAATATGAATTTACATTTGATTATGTTTATATTATTAAGTAGAATAAATAATTCTCTAATAGGTACTATACTTTGACACTTTCATTGGTGAAATAATATATTTTCTTTGTGTAAATAATCCATCAAGTTATTCGCGACCCATCTGAATCCGATCCGCATCCGCCCGTGCCTATATCCCAAAAAATCTGTATCCGTATCCGACTCCGAATCTTGGGTAAAAATATAGGTTAGGATACAGAAAGAGTAATATCCACCTGTATCTGACCCATTTTCACCCCTAGCCACAACGTTTTTTTGGGACTTTGTACACAATTAATGTGTTATGTAATAGTGAAATTGTAAGGGCATCTCCAATAGTTAGAGATAACATTGCCTCTAACATATGTTACATCATCTTTAGAAATAACATCTCCAATATGTAGTCTCTAGCACGCTCTCCAACATTTATATTTTATAATTTTTCTTTGAAACGGGCCTACATGTCAACTAGAGTAGATTAATATATCATGTCTTGTTTCGCGTATGCGGTAATCCCTTCAGGAAGAGACGACATATGCTCTCTCTCCCCTCCCTCTCTCATCCATGTAGGATTTTGTTGACGTGGCATGACTAAGAGACGGCAATAAATATATTATTGGAGATGCCCTAAGGTGTGTGTGGAGTGCTTGAAGCCTTGAACTGCTTGTAATGAGCTTAAACGGAAATTCGGTTTCGATAAAATGGATGTGAGCCATCGTTGGTGGTGCTTTGTTCATCTAAAAAAACAATTAATGTGATACCGTTGGTAGTCAAACTAACGGGACAACAAGTTTAATTCAATTTAAAGGTTTCAAGCTTCGAGAAATTTGAGCAGGTTTCAACTATTCAAGTTTCAGTAATTTCAAGAGAGTTTCAAAAGCAATCTTCAAGTTTCAAAGGAGTTTGAAGCCAGTTTCAAAGCAGTTTCAAATCAATCTTCAAGTTTCAAAGCAGTTTCAAATCAATCTTCAAGCTTTAAAGCAAAGTTCCAAAGCAAAGTTGCATGCAAAGTTGGTGCACCTCCTCAAGGGCACGGCAATGGAGGCAACAAAATCGTGAGCCGGGGTCGCCGACGACATTAGTGGTGCTAGTCGATGAGATGGTTGGCACTTGGCTGGGAGGAGCCACCGATGAACTCGCCGGAAGGTATTGGTGGTGAGCCATGCGGAATGCAAGAGGAACCAAATCAATCAGGAAAAATCAAGGGGATCGACCGGGTGAGCTTGGTGTGTCATGTGTGCATTGAGGCCAACGGCGGCGAGATTCTCCCCCTTAGCAAATCGGCTCTAGCCTCTAGTTGCCAATCGAGATTTTTTCTTCGGAGATGTGCAATTGAGTTTTTTTTTTTCCAGAAATGTCCGGCCCCCGCACGTCAGATCTAACGGCTATAAGGTATCCAACGGGATAGACCTTTTTACTTTTTTCGTCTTATTTTTTATGGGAATAAGTACAGTTTACTCATTTCAACTATCAGAAAAGTCTGATTTACCCCCTGAACTACAAAACTGGTTATTTTACACCCTAAATTTGCGAAAACCGGGTCAATACACCCCCCGGGCTGGTTTGAATAGGTGGTTTTATATGATCAACACATCTGAGCTGTCCGTTCATGTTTTGAGATATGTACAACACTAAATACAAATACAAATAATGATACAAATACATAATACCATACATCCTTCATCCATACCAGACATCCTTCATCCACTCTCTCTCCTTTTCTTCGTAACCACCCGAGAGCCTCACCCTCATCCTGGCTTATCTTCTCCCTCAATCCTCTCTTCTATCCTCCCCACCTGTCCATGCTCCTCCCTTCCTCTAGCCTTCAGATGGCTACGGCGCCGCCACTTTAGCCTCGGTGCGGCGCCGCCGCCGGCCTTCGGAGCCACCGCCGCCGCCTCCACCAATGCCCGCGTGCGCTCCTCCATCGCCGCCCGTGTGCCCTGGTCCTCCCGGCTATCGGCTCGCCAGGCTCCTCTAGTTCTCTCCCCTAACTCCCGCTCAGGCTCCCATAGCCGACGTCGACTCGCCCCTCGGCTCGATGCGGCCGGATGGCCCAGTGCCGCCATCGACCAAGACGCCGCCCCGGCCTCGCCCCGGCTCGGCAGTTCCTTGGTCCACTCACTGCGCCCTTGGCGCCACCTCTGGTTGAACCCCTGTTGGGCACTGGGCTCAAATTTCTCTGACCGGTTGTGGCTTCCCCCTTTCTTCCCTCTTTGATGTTTTGCTTTGGCTAAGTATCTTGTGCTTGGTTCAAGTTTTGGTATATGCTGCTCCAGTGGCGGCGACGTGGGGCGTAGCATCGGCGAGGGCTCTTTGTGTTCCCGTTGGTGTCGCGCATGATAGGCGTGAGGTACCCGTACCTGTGGATGAGCGTGGCGCACGAGCAGGGTTCGCTGGGCTCTTCGTCAAGAAGGCCAGCCTCGGCGCGCTCGAGCGCGATGACATCGCGGGCAGCATCGTCCCGACACGGCGGTGGTCGCTCCACGATGGCTACTCCACCGAGCTCGAGAAATCCCTCAACTCCCCAAGCTTGCCGAGCCGCTGCAGGTGGACAACGTTGACACCACCGGCTCCTTCTCCGGTCCGCTCAGTGCCACTGCCATCGCCCGCATGACCCCGCGGCAAACAAGGAAGAGACTCCACCGACAAAGATTTGGCCTCAGACTCGCACGACAAAGACTTAGCGTATACTACATGTGTATATGGCTTGTATACTGTATTGTATATGTGTATGTGGCTTGTATACGTATTGTACAAAACCACCTATTCAAACCAGCCCGGGGGGTGTATTGACTGGTTTTCGCAAATTTAGGGGGTAAAATAATCGGTTTTGTAGTTCAAGGGGTAAACCAGACTTTTCTGATAGTTGAGGGGAGTAAACTGGACTTATTCTTTTTTTATGTACTTGAGAAATAGATTTTCCATGATTTTTGCTACTTGCCCTGCAAATAGGATTCGGGAGAAGTGCGAAATATGTTTAAGAAACTTGTTGTAACTAAAAATTTTTTTGTAACATAACCATAACTTAAATATTACTACGGTAAGACAGTATGTCACGTAGTTATAGATATGCCTAAGGGGTAATTATGGAGATGATTGTATCGCTTTTAGGTTTACGAACTATTGAATAATACGTTATTTTGTCCCTTGAATAAACTATCATTTATATAGATTAACAAGTATGTGACTGGTTTGTGCAGCTCTTTATTCATGTTACGGTGTTATTCTAAATATCCCTGATCTTATATTTTACGTGGGACACTTATAATTTATAGATTATCACATATATTGATTGATGATCACATTTCACATATCATGAATATGAGATATCAAATCAATAATGTGGATATATGGTTGAGAATGTAGTGTTGGATTGACCCGCCTTGAGATACTACGGGAATTGTTATATTTTTAAGTGTCATCAGTTAGTCTCATACATAGCGTATGTGAGATCTTTAAACCTATGATCGCTAAGATTGCCTACATGTGTAATAACTTAAGGGTTGTTAAACGCTACTCTGTAACTAGGTAGTCATAAAGGTAGCTTCCAAGTTCACTATCAAACATGTATATCAATGTGAGCGATCAAAATGGAATTTGCTCCTCATATATAACATAAGATATATCTCTGGGCCCCTCAATGTAGTTCGAGTAGGGAAGTGCATGGCCATGCGAATATGGTTGAAGAGTCAATTGCAAGTGTATAATTCACTACAAGATTGAGTGAATGATCGAGCTATCATAAGATGACACACATCTTGTCTTGAGTTCGATCTGGTATCGTGAGGCAAACAGATCAACACATGAGCACCATATAGGTTCGTCCGATATGAGCTTTGTGTGTATTCGATGGTTGCTATGTCCTGCTAGGGACCACTACTGACTTATGACATGAAAAGTTTCCGGGCCGCGGCCGAGTGCATACGAACCTACAAGTTATACACTTAATGGGCCGAAACTAATCTGATCAAATAGAATCAGTCCGTTTGAGCTTTGCACCTTAATGGGCCCCTAGAGTTCCACTACGTGAGCTCTTTGTAAGGGAGGCATGGGGCTTTTATGATATCGTCGCATCAACCACCGAAATCATAACCATCACCCCCACTGAAGGCTCCGCCGTGTGCGCTGCTGGTAGCACACCAGCGTACGGTGTTCCATCACTAGATGTATGGATACCGTAGAGCCGTTACTGCGCTAATCGATGACGATCTACGATATATGTGTGGAACGCGAGGAGCTACAAGAGGTGGCAATTGACAACCAAGGTTGTTGGATTATGGACTATTTGCACTACATCGACACACTCAATGTTGCTCCAATAGTTCTTCTGCTACTGTGTATGTTTATTGGTAACGATGTATGATCTCTTACTCGCATGACTTCCTAATTTACATGGTAGAAAATTTTATATTGCGCTAGTGTAGTCTACATGTGTCCAACACTCATTACCTGGTTTCATCAGGCGGAATCCGATCAAGTGGCTGAAAATTATGGATTTGCCATTCCAGTCTAGCTAGCGCGTGGCATGGAACACGTGTAGAACAGAACCATGCAACGCGTGAATCCAAATCAAAGAACCGTAGAACTCATATACTAGCACGGTAACAAACATAAAAAAAAAGATAACAAGACTGGAAAATCAATCACTACGTATGACGGATCCAATGTAACTAAGCACATTAAGAAATCATATCAGTATATCTCATTCGTGTTACATCATACTGCATTAGGGGCGGAGCCTGTAGGAGTGCCGGGTATGCACCGGTACCCTCAAAATTTTGAAAAAGCAGCAGAGATCTTCGGCAGTTCATGTTTCAGCCTAGCCCAATAGCTAAATCACCAGGCCCAGCCAGTCCAAGTCCTCTCCTAGTCTCCTGATCTCCCAATTCCCCAACCCTAATCTCTCCTTCCCACTAGCACTCACTAGACCCCGATTTGGGAACGAGGAACCAAAAGGGAAGTAGGGCAACAGCCAGCAGGTGCGGGAGGCTGGGTCGCCGCCTCGCTAGGAGCAACGGAGCAGGCGCTGCCAGCAGGAGCAGACGGTCGGCCGCCGCCGCAGCAGGAGAAAGCTGCTACTGTCATTGGATGCTGGACCGCCAGGAGGCCAGTCGTCAGGAGCACCGGTCACCGGAGCAGCGCGTGACTGTCAAGGGAGCAGTCGGTCGGTCCGTCTTGACGTCAGAGACCTGGCGCTGGAGGAGGCTGCCGCCGCCGAGTCTTCACAGTCAAAAACTTGTTTCTACTTGGTAGGAGTGCTTTACTTTCCATTTAGTCTTTGAGTCTTGACAATGGAGTAACATATATGAATACAATGGATTGATGGTTGTTGGGTCATGAATGCTGACAGCGGAGACTGTGGAGTAACATATATGAATATGATGGTTGTTGGGTCATGAATCTTTTCTTGGTATCTTTGTCTAGTTGTCTTAATAGTTGATAGTTGATAGACTAGCTATTTAGCTAATGTAGTAAACTAGTATTGTACTAATTTAAAAATCTTGTTATGATATACCAATGTAAATTGTAAAGATATGAAGAGGAATAGAGACCACTTTACAATTCTAGCTGATGAGTCAAGTGATGTATCCCAAAAAGAACAACTAGCTTGTTGCTTGCGTTATGTTGATAAACTAGGAAGGGTATGTGAGCGGTTCCTTGGAGTAGTTCATGTAGCTGATACCACTTCTTTGTCACTTAAGGATTCAATTGAGATTTTACTTATTGATCACTCTTTGAGTCTTACTCAAGTTCGTGGGTAAAGATATGATGGGGCTAGTAACATGAAAGACGAGATTAGAGCGCTAAAAACTATGATTATGAACGAGTCTCCTTCTGCTTACTACATCCATTGTTTTGCACATCAACTCCAATTAGTTCTTATGGCTATTGTTAAGGGCAATGCAGACTGTGTTTGATTTATGATGTTATGAAATTATTGTACAAACTATAGAATTGTGAGTGTGAAATATGCACCCCATCATCTAATTTCTAGCTTCGCCACTGCACTGCATGATTCTGCATCCATACGATTCTCGAAGATTAGCAACAACGTCACTGCTAGTTTGCTAGACTCGCTAAATAAGTCACAGGAAGAACATGACTCAAGAACACGAGGGCATAACAAAAAAACAAGGATTATTTTTAAAAAAATAATATTATTTTAATAAAGAATTACAAAAATAATTAGTCACTTTTTTTACAAAAAATGGGCTACTATCATCATTTGAAATGGCCAGGCTACTGTCGCCTGTTGAAATGATGATAATAGCCCTATCGTCGTGGAAACAGTTCTGTTGCCATTTGAATTGGCGACACATCCTTGCCACCAATTCAAACGGTGACAGGAGCCTGCCAATAGTTCAAATAGCTACAGGAGCCTATTTTTGAAATTAAATTATATTTATAATTTTGGTAATATCTTTAAGTGTTCACACAACAGATAATTTTCAAAAAGATAAGGAAATATATAGAGAACAACTTAGGAGTTTGGTTTGACCAAATATATTTTGAAGGCAATTTCGTCGGCGCAATAATGAAAATAGCCCCCTTCGGCGGCGCAATAACAAAAGTATTGAAGTGTCATTTTCTAATACAATTGTCCCTTTGTTGAACCAATTTATTTGATAGTACAGAACAAAATCTTAGAGACAAAATGACTCGGGAACAAGGGTGTGGTCATTTCGCGTACGAAAAGGCTAGAAGTAGAGTGGTGTGGGGTGTCGCAATACTGACTCCCTCACATGATTACTTGTATACACAACAAGAACAAATAATATCGTAAATACGAGATTAGCATAATGTAAGTCGTACACAAAATAATATTTACATAACAGTACTGATACATCTACTCGTTGACCCTCTTGGGGCGTACCCCATGTGTGGCCTCTGGCCACGTCTGGGCTGGCTGCGGACGCTGGTGCGAGTATATCAAAGGCTCTAGCGCCCGATGTACCCTACCGGTGCGAGTAGCCTGCACGGGTGTCGCGAGAAGGGGCTATGTCGGCTGGCTCGCTATAGGCGCACTGTGCAGCTGAGAAGCCCTAATAGAGACCTGGCTGGGTGTGCTCTCGCCGTGCGAAGTTCCACCACTCTCTCGCCGTGAGGCCCACTCCTTGTCGAAGTCGTAGTCCCCGCATGACAACCCGATCAGGAAGTCCACGTCCTGAAGTATCGGCGCCATCTCCCTGCACGAAAGATGGAACGTGTACATCTTTGGCCTCCAACGCTCAACCAGCGCCGTTAGGAGGCACTAGTCGTACGGAAACTATCTCGATGTATGCAAACCGCCCTCGACGTCCTGGTCATCCTCCCACGTCGCCTCCACCATCGTCGTTAGTGGAAGTAGGCATACCGCTCTTAACCTTTGTTGAAAGGATTAACAATATACGTGAGTCAACCCACACAAATCAGACTGAAATTGAGTACAGAAAGTCACAACTACACATACCTTAGAATCCAAGGTGGGTCGACCCTCTATGCCCTCATGCATATGAGCAGCCGCAACACGCCAAGATCAATAGGTGCCTTACCCAGCTGAGGGAGAATGGTATTGAGACGGCTACGGTGACCCACGGCAACGGCCGGGTCAAGCAACTTGTATGACCACTGCGTAGCGTCTCCTGGGCCGCCATATCTGAAAATTCAATGCTTACATTATAAACACTACGAAATATACACAAAAGTGATAAGAAGCATACACAAGCTAACTTTGCAATTAGCGGCAACACAAAATATATTAATGACATATCCGAAAGTACACAATACATCTACAACTATACGATTAATCCAATTATTGCACCAAAAAAATTCTACACGATTAACGACATGTCCAAAATTGAACTACACATAACTATAATGATGTACTGCACGACACTACACCACATAGCCATACATTCCATCTACAACTAGGTAATTAATTCAATTATTGTACCAAAAAAATTCTACACGATTAACGACATGTTTGAAACTGAACCAGGCATAACTAAAATAATGTACTGCACGACACTACACCACATAGTAATACATTCCATCTACAACAATGTAGTTAATTCAATTATTGCACAAAAAAATCTACACGATTAACGACGTGTCCGAAACTGAACTACACACAACTAAAATGGTGTATTGCACAACACTACACCACATGCCAATAAATTCCATCTGCAACTATGTAATTAATTCAATTATTGCACCAAAGAAATCTACACGATTAACGACATGTTCGGAACTGAACTACGCACAACTAAAATGGTGTATTGCACGACACTATACCACATAGCAATACATTTCATCTAAAACTATCTAATTAATTCAATAATTACATGAAAAAAAAATCTATATGATTAACGACGTGTTTGGAGCTGAACTACGCACAACTAAAAAAATTCTACACCATTATTTTAATAGAGAATTACAAAAAAAACAGAAAAAATTACAAAAATAGGCTATTGTCGCCATTCCAACCTCTGGTACGAACTCGCAAGGCTTCGTAGCCCCTTTTTTTACTATTTATTTTTGCAATTCTCTATTAAAATAATATTTTTTGAAAAAACTAATTCTCAATCATTGAAAAAATCAAAATTCTACACAATTAACGACATATCGAAAACTAAACGGCAAGATAATACACTACATAACAATGAATGAATATCTATACAATAAATTAAACTATACACATCTAAAATAAAGTACTACAGCAAATTACGCTACATATCAATACATGTAAAATTATCCAATCCCTTAAATTCTATGTCGCTAGTTTTATTTGCTAACCTACCAGGGTTTCGAATTTATATACAAAGTTGCAAGAATATTTACCTGTAAGGTGGGTAACTAGATTTGCTCCTCACTCTCTCTCCTCCTCCGCTACGAACTGACAGTGCTTCGTTATGTCACTTTTCCCCTCTCCTCTCCCTCTTCTCTTTTTGTCCGAATAAAACTGACTTTTCGGCATTTGGAATGGCGATAGGGAGACGCTGGTTTCTGCCACCACTCTAAATGACGATTGGCACACAATTCTATGCTAATTGCCATTTGGAATGACGACAGGTTGCCAGTAAATACCCTGTTTGGTGGGCGATAGGGCTACTGTCATCATTTCAACTGGTGATAGGAGGCTATAGATAAAAGAGCAAAATTTTGTAAAAAAAAATTTATACTATTTATTTTTGTAATTTTTTCTTAAAATAATATTATTTTAAAAAAATCAGAAAGAAACTACTAGTAGCTCCTAACGAAACAGAGCAGTACAGGTCTAACGAAACAGAGCAACGCATAAAACTAAACATAGACTTGAACAATTGAACGGGAGTAAATCCCGCACGAAGATCGGCGCTCCCCATCCACAGCTTCATGCATCAGCCGGCATATCACTGCACTCGACGGCTACGGCGCGCGACAGCAATGGCTCCAGACGGTGATCCTTGGCTGTTCTTGGGCTTCTTGACGCCCTCTGCCTTCTTGATCGTGCAGAGCACCATTTCTTGGCCGTTCTTGGCGCCGACAAATTGGAGCCGGTGCATCACCCACGCGCCCCCGCCATATGCGGATGCCTCCGGGGAGACCGCGGCGCCCCGACCCTGTGCCTGCTGACCTGCTCCACTCCCCAGTGTCGCCGAGAGGGCGCTTGGAGGAGAGGACGAGGAAGAGGGCGTCATCGTCGACGGTGCGGGCGCGCATGAGGGCCTCGGGCGGCGCAGCGAATGGGTCGGGGTCATCGAGGACGAGGCCATCGACGGCGGGTGCACGGCTGCGGAGGCAGGGGTGCAGGTAAACCAGCACGAGGTCGGCGTCCGTGGGAGCGAACCGGACCCCCTCGAGTAGAAGGCGGCGGCGGCCATCGGAGCTCTGAGCACTAGGGCTTGGTACTTTTCGGGGCTTCAAGATCCGACAGGAGCTGGAGCGCGCTCACCGATTTGAAGGATGGAAAAGCCTGGCGGGATGTGCGCTATTTAGGGGTGCATGTGGGGTGGTGCATGTGGGGTGGGCTACGGACAACCCGTACCAATCCGCGCTGGCCATGAGTCACTTGCAGGTGCTACTAGCCCGCAATGCAATGCCACAAGCAATTTGGTGGGTTTGGCGGCAGCCCACGTTGCAACATGCAACTTAGTAGCTAGTACTTAGTACTGGCGGCAGCCCGCATGCAACATGCAGCTTAGAGGAGGAGACCAACCCGTATAGGGTGCCGATGAAGGAGAACCTCCGTCTGGCGATGCGGTGGCTGGTGGAGGGATGCAGCTACGACGACTCCCCGGTGTTCCACTTCTCTGGCCACGGCGACTCCCCGGTGTTCCACTTCTCCGGCCACAGTGTGCAAAAGCTGGACAACAACGGTGACGAGGTCGACGGCTACGATGAGGCGCTCTGCCCGCTCGACTTCGAAGACCACGACGTGATCCTCGATGACGAGATCAACGAGACCGTTGTTCGGCCACTCGGCTCGGGCGTCTAGTTCGCACCCGGCCTTCCCGATGGCCCAGTCGTCGCAGATCACCACCAACCCGTCCGCCGCGATGCCCCAGTAGCGCGAAACATCGTCGTTCGTGCTGTGCAGCAGCAAGCAACATCAATTGCTCGATTAGTCCGTCATGACTGCTACAGAGATTAACCAGCAACACTTGGATTCATAATACTATGTAATTGTAGGTACCACTGTACCAGCATTGCGAAGACCGCGCCGGACTTGTTGTCGAAGATGACAAAGGCGAATGAGCCGGAGAGGTCCTTGACGACCTGGTCGGCGGGGTAGGTCGCGCAGGGTGCGGTACGCCTCGATGACGAAAGGTAACCGTTGGTCAACCTGCTGTGTTATCTGATCTTTGCCGGATTAAAGGGCTTTCGGGTTGTCGGGCTCCCTATGAACACACAGATAGATGTTGTCAAGCCCGTAGAACACCTGCGGCATTGTTTCAAGTTTTCTTTGCTTTCGTCGACGTATTAGGATCCTACCATCTCCTAATTTCCTTCCATTTACCTAGAAGATCGATCACACCTGACCCTTGCGATCGCGATCTGCGAGAGTTTAATTTACCTCACGGTAGCCGGAGAGGCCGTGAGCGCCAAGCGTGGCGGCGATCGCGGCGCCACCACCGAAGGACATGGAGAAGGCATCGGGGTGCGCGACGTGGAAGCCCTTGAGAATCTCGTCGGGGCTCTTGGGCCGCCCGCCTTTGCTCTAGGGTTGTTGAGCTCTGCGGGCGTGTGCGACGCTACGAACACGGCCAAACATCCTCGGTCGAGCAATCGAATCCTACCATTGCAATTTCACTTCTTTTTTTCTTGCACGTGACGACTTGGAGCTGGATGGAAGAACCGATAGCTAGCGATGTGGCTTCGACTAGTCTGCTCTGTCTTGAATCGAATTTGAGGAGATGACCCAAGATTCTTGCCGTAATTTCCTTCGAGAACCGGACAATGGCAATGGGAGGACCACATCCGTCAACTGGAGATGATGAAAGGCACGAGCGGAGGCCTCACGATCTTGATCAGCGGCTGTGGTGGGGTACGCGGGCTGACCTGCTAGAAACTGCTAACATAAGTGGTTTTTTTGCGGACTGCTTTTGCAGGGCAGACCGGCGGCTTAGCGGGTAGGCCCGCCCCACTTGCATCCCTAGCGCTATTTACTACATGTACATGCAAGTGATTAGAGATGAGCTTAGTAAATAAAAATTGATTGTAGGATAGACAATGTGCTCATTTAAAGCATAGATTCTTAATTAGGTACCAGTGTTCAACAGGTGCTTATGTATATAACTATATCTAGTAAATAAATAATGGATAATGATAAGACGCGTACGTCCGACGTAGACCCAATCCATCGGACGCTTGCTATGCTTCATCTTCCTAATTCAGTGTATATGTGGGCCCCGCTAGGTGCTTTTCCCACTTGATACTTCATCTTCTCATTTCCCACTCTTGCAGCCTTACTTCGATTTCTTTTCCCCCAAACCCTATTTGCTCTCCTTATTCTACAACCACAACAAAATAAAAAAGGATCAAGTGCCTTTAGGAGAAACAATGAGAGAGGGAGGGAATCTCACACGCTCTCTCCTTCCATCTCCATCTCCCCCATGTCTGTAATCCCCTCTAGGTGGGCACGCCATAGAGATCTCTCTCTCCCACCATGATGAAGGAACCCCTCCCCCCCTAATAAGGTCGGTGTCGAGGGCAACCATCCCGCATGTCCTCGTGGGCGTCATTGACTTCGCGACTGCCCCTCAGGCCTCCGCTACGATGGATGGGGAGGCACTACTGCCGTCGAGACACCATGGTGCTCCGTCTTGTGCAGACATTGGTCGTGTCCTCCTCCAGTATCCTTGTTGCAAGCATTTTATGGGTTTGTTGCAACAACAATTCTCAAATTGTTGCATGAGGTGTTTTATTTTGTTGCAACAAGTCTTCTCAAATGTTGTAGCAAGAGGAATTTTGTTGTAGTTGGATTGCATATTTGTCGCATAAGAATTATTTTTTGTTGTAGTTGAGTTGCAGATTTGTTGCACAAGATTTTTTTTTCTGTTGTACTAGGTTTGCTAGATGGTGCATCGTATTGTTGTGATTGCTATGATTTTTGTTGCGTCTTGAGAGTGAATGTTGCAGTGTTATAACACAATATATTTTATTGCATCGAATGAGGATTTGTTGCAGCCTTACCAAATAATTATTGCGCTGAGCTTTTTTTGTTGCATCAGATCAGATGGCTGAAATCAATCATTTTAAGTCAGATCCGATGGTGGAGAGGAGTGGGCGCTAGTCGCACCCATAAATAATATAACCATCTAAGCACATACAAAAGCGATTCTTACATCGAACAAAATAACTTTTACATGAGTGCTTGATTATGTGGCTATATTATCTTTCTTTAATCATGAATATATAAGCGTCGTGTATTGTACATGCCCTTATGGAGATGAAGGGAGAGAAAATATGGGAGAGGGTAAGAGTAACTGAGAGCGGGCAGTGGCGGCGTTGCTTTGAGAGTCGGAGGATGGACACAGATCCGTGCCACTTAGGGTCGGGGTATTGCTATGGCGAATGATAGGAATGGGTTTGAGGTGCATATACTACTCAGCTAGACCATGTCTAAGTGTAACATCCCAAATGTATAATTGGGGTTATTCAAGTATAATTATATGTGTAGAAATTAAAACTTTTTCTCACATCTTGAAAACCCCTAATCTCTTATGTAATTCTTGTCCAAGAGTTGTGTAATCCAAAAACACAAAGCTCTTGTTGACCAAAAGTCAAACTCATTTTCCAGTTGTCTGAATCTTGTGCCAAACATTTGGAAAATATTTTCCTTGGTCCTAAAACTGATGTGGGACCCCTCTGAAAAATATCACAAGTTGAAAACTAGTTTGATAAATTTTGGAGGTAAAACAATCCTTTAAACAACCTTAACGAATTTCCTGAGAAAAATGAATTGCATAATAACCTCTGGAAATTTTATGCAAGGTTAATCTCATTGTCAGCAAGCTCCAGTTAAAATTTTATCAAATTTGGAGTTCATTTGCTATCTCAAATAATTCTGCTAAGTTTCATTTGTTAAAAACTAAATTTAAAAGGCTACTTTGTTCCTTGGGCTAGCCACTTTGCAAAGCTGGTCGGCCAACCCCATCGACCTCCTTCCCCACCTTGATGAGGTCGTGGCCGTTGGATCAATCCAAAGGCCACGACCTCCCCTCAACCAACGCACCCGGGACCTCCCTTGAAGTCCTCGGACCGCGTGGACCTCCTCGGGTCAGCGTGGGCGCTAGACCTCCTCCGCGGTCAACGCCAAAAGCTTTCTCACCTCATCAGTCGTAACCGTTGGATCAAAGATCCACGGTCATGACCTCCACTGTGTTAAATCCCAAAGACCTCCTCACCTTGTCCAGTCATAGCCCTTGGATTAAGATCCAACCGCCCCGACCTCCCTTGTTATCAAACCTCAAAACCACCTTCCACCTTGGCGAGGTCATAGGCTGTTGGATTTACATCCAACCGCTCCTGACCTCCTCCTCTTAATCTAACTATCAGACCTCCCTTTGCACTCACTTGAGGTCGCAACCGTTGGATTTACATCCAAAGGCCACGACCTCCTCTGAAAAACATCACGGTTAGGTCCTTCACAAGACGTGAGGTCGTTGCCCTTAGATCTAAATCTAATGGCCATGACCTCCCTTGTGTGTTCGCAAGCTCAAGACCTACTTTGCGCCACGCGCGAGGCTCGGGACCTCCCTATTTTGATCACCACCGTTGGATCAAAATCCAAAGGTCTTGACCTCCCGCGTTTCACGCAAAGCCTCGAGACCTCCCTTGGTTGTGTGCCCTTGGATTTTAATCCAAAGGCCATGACCTCCCCTCATGTCTTATGTTGGCGTGCAGTTAAGACCTCACGGGAGGTCCACTTGCGTTGGATGGAGATCCAACGCTTTGGACCTCTGTCCTATTTTCCTCGTGGCGCTTACACATTAAGGAAATCGGAGGGCCACGACCTCCCAACCTTGATCGTGTGGTGGGACCTCCTCCCGTCATTTAGGCGTAACGGTTCAAAAATGGGATCCGATGGTTAGGACCTCCCCATGGTCTTATCCAGCGGTCGTAAAGACCTCCTGTTCTTCTCCTTCCTCGACACGCTGCAGCAGCTCGAGCAAAGTGTATTTAATGCGTGTGCGTGCATGGGATGCGTTATAATGACTCTTTCTTGACCGCATTTAATGCGGTCGACTTTTCGCCCTCTAGTCGGCTCAAGCACCGCCTTTGTGTCAACATACCATCTTGTCGATGTCATAGACCACGCCATGGGCCAAGCTCACCATGAGCTTAGCGGTGGTCTAAGACCTCCTTGCCCTAAGGATAAAACCACCCCCACTATGCCTTTGTCTTCTTTTACACGCCATTGTTCCTTGCTCGCTCTCCGGGCTTGGGAACTCTAAACCATCAAACCTTCCTTGGCGCCATTGTTGGAGTTGAAGCTCCTTGGTGGGCAAGGGTCACTGAGATTTCTTCTCCTCTCCTTGCTTCCATTTGTGCCTTTCCTCTAGGACCAAGCCCTAACCAAATTTGTTTGGGCCTTTTTCGAGAGGTGGACAAAGCTAGATTTGGGCTGGAGCCTTGGGTGTGAAGCTTCATTGTCTTCCCCAACTCAGTCATCACCTCCACGACCTCCCGGCACCTTAGGACCTCCGGTACTCCTCCTGTAGTCCTTAGTTCTTGGCACCCGCTGAATGATTTTGCGGAGCTTTCTTGGCACAAGCTTGAATGTCGCATGAGCTTCATTTTGCTTTTCGGTGTTTGGCCGTCTTTGGTCAATTTGCCCTCTCGGCCACGGCGTTCAAAGCCGCCGTCCGCGTTGAGAGGAGGTCCCTTGAGTGTGCAACGTTATTGTGCACTCGGTGGTACCATTGAGGTCATGGCGAGGTCTACATCGCCGGCGAGAACCAAATCTTTGAGCTCGGGATTTTTGCCGGACGCAAGCGGCGGCGTCGTTGTCGTTTTAGGACGAGATCCTCGGCTTTGATGCGCTAATCATTGCTCAATCTCGCGATCATTGGCGTCTTAAGCGCCTTTAATCCACCCTTGTGCGTGCATTTAAGACCGCTTATGCGCGGACCTCCTCGTGGTCCCGCGCATTTATCTGCTGTCAGCGTGCGTGGCGTTGGAGTGCAGGGCGTCGAGACCTCCCGTGGAGATCTGGGCGTCCAAGACCTCCTTGCGCATCAGAGCCGCCTGCACCTCTCACGGAGGTGCAGTGGCGTTGAGGACCTCGGCTGGGACCTCCTCGAGGACATCCCAACCGTTGAGGACCTCCCCTTTAGATCTGGTCCGTTCAGGACCTCCTTTCCATGTTGTGGTCCGTTGGATTTCCCATCTCGGCCACGACCTCCCACACCTTGCGCATGTGCGTTACTAGGAGGTCCGGGACCTCTGGACCTCACGTCTTGGCGTGTGTGTTGTTCTCCGGGAGGTCTCGAGCCGTTAGATCTGTGATCTGTGGCTCACGACCTCCCATGTCCTTGTGAATTTTCTTAGGAATTCGGTAAAGTCTTAATTATAAACAGAATAAGGTATAAACTTTAGAATTCCATATCTTTTTCATTTTTAATCCAAATGAGGTCATTCAAAGTATGTTGGCTCTGTCTTGGACTTGACTTTAATCCAAAAATGATTGTAAGTTGAGTTCAACTCCAGAGCACAGTTTGCCATTAGATTTTAAAACCAACTTTAAAATATACACTTAAATCAATGCTTAACTTGTAAAATACAAAACTAATGCTCTGTAGATTATTTTTGAGTGAGACCAACTCTGTTGGTTTCCTCTAATAATGAACTCACTGTGAAAATTAGTTTTGAGCTTGTTGCTGTTATAAAATGAGGACTTGTGCATTATAATTTTGTTCAAGTTCTTGTTTTTGAAAAATTATAGAAAGTGCAATATAGCTCCAAATGAGATGAACTCAATTGTGTTATTCATCTCATGAGGTGCTGGTTTTACAGTAAAAATTTCAGCTTCACTTCTGTTCTAGAAAATGTTGCCTCATAATTAAATTAATGAATAGTGCAGTTTGGTATTTTAGGGCTGAGCAGAATTGTTTTGCTCATAACTTTTGCATTGAGAATCCAAATCAATTGGTTCTTGTTGCAATATTCCTAAAATCACCCTCTTGCTGCTGTAGAAAATTCAGAGAATTTGGAGTTCGTTTGTTGTGCTGTCTTTGTTGTTTTTCGTCGTTCTTATCGGTTCTTTCTCGCCTTTCCGTTAGGTTTCGACATTTGTGGTGATCCCTAGAGTGACCCTCCGCAACAAATTGAACAGCAACAGCAAGGCAAGCAGTTTGATCATTTCCATCATTGTTCCATTACTTTAAAGCTTAATATATCGTTTTACTTCTATGTATGCATGCTACTTTGTGTTAAATGTCGCTAGCAAGCCTATAGTTGCATAATCTGTAGGAATTGTTTATCCTCTACTACCATGAGCCTAGGTTATTTGCTGTGGTGGGAGCTCGTTGGATGAGCTCCTATCACTTAGTAGTTTCGATTTGAATTGCTTAGACATGCTTAGTTTTCGGTAGAAATGGGCGATCATCGACTTAGTCGATGGTCTTGATCACTCAAAACTGATTATTACTCCTATATGTTCAGCACTTGTGCTTTGATTAATTTGTAAAATCAAAAACTGAAAATAAAAGATTGATTTAGACTTGGGCATATTGGATGGATGGTGCGGTTTTTGGATGTGGTGGTATGCCTGGGTCCATAAGGACCGAGTACTTGGGTCACTAAGCCAAGCGATTTTGCGTGCTAACCACACGAGGGGCATATGGAACCCCTCTTGACTAAGTACTTTGGGCGGTGTTAATTGGGGTCGCTTGGTTGGTGTGTTTTTAAAGATAAAATGTGTGTGTGATGTGGGAGGGGAGCATTAGCTTCCAGGAAGGTTGTGTGATGTCTCCTTCTCCCCGTGGGTTGTGCGACTCAGAATTAGCATTGTCCATTGGAAATGTCTCGTAGGACTTAGCCGTCTTGGCATACCAAAGGTAGTGTGCCTTATGGAAAGGCGGTCCGGCGTGTGGAGTGCAGTGGTACACCCCGCAGGATAAAACTATTCGAATAGCCTCGTCCTAGGTTATGGACATGCTTGGTAAGGTCGTTCAAGACTAGACTACAACCTTTAATTAAAACTTGACATGGTTGGTATGAACAGGGAGTTCATGCTATTGTTTGTGGTGACTTGGGTTGGTCACTTCCAGGTTGTTCTTGTTGTTGTTACCTTGTTATTTATCTCGTTGTTATTTCAACAATTAAAAATGCTTTGTCAAATTGCTTTCAATCTACTATATTATTGCAAATGAAAACTTGCTTTGTGCTGAAATGAGTCCAAAGCCTCATCCACTTAAAGAAAGCTTGCATATAACTAATTTATAGTTACATTATCTTACATGTCGGTCTTGCGAGTACAATAAACAATTTATTGTACTCATTTGCTTGCTTAACAACTTTGTTGCAGAGGAGGTAGAGCCCAAAGGGGTTTACTTTTGTGAGTTGTCTTGGTGGTTGGGAGAGCGACTAGCTTGGCGGTCCTGTCGATTGCCTTGTGGGCTAAAGGCACCTTGGTTGGCTCTTATTTTGGGCCATCTTTATGGCACTTTTGCTTCATTGTGTATCTTTGTAGTTTTGTTGTTCTTTGGCGTAAGGCCCTCTTGTGTAATAACCTATCCTTATTAATATTAACTTCGGTTTGTTGCTTATGTACTATGTGTTGTATGGAATTGATACATTCTTTTGTTGTGAGGTATGTATATTGCATTTAAGAAGTATACATCTCTCGAGACCGGGTTTATTTGGTTGATAATACTAGGGTGAATTGGATGACTAAGTATTATGAGCCGAATAAACGTCGGGGTCTCACAAAAGTTGGTATCAGAGCTATACTGACCGTAGTAACGCAAGCTTGGTCGCCTTTAGGATATTTTGAAAACCTAATTTCAAAGTGTCAAATGAGTTTTGAAAGCTTAAGGAAATTCTCAGATTTTACTCCTCATCTATCTTAGCTTTCTCTTCTCATCTCACTCTAATTTGAGTTTTAAAAGTTGTTTTCCTCTCTTCCCTTCTACAAAATAGTTGTTATCGATTAATGGGGTTTTGGGGAATCAATGAGTTTGGCAAATTGAAGTGTTAGCTGCCCATCTACAAGGTTTTGAAGCTTTTGGAATGGCCAAATTCGACTGGAAGCTTGGATGCAAAATCTGGACAGCAAGCGTCAATTTCCGGACAGCAAGCTCAAAGGTTCTAAATAGGGTAGAAAATGAGAGGTTAATCAACTAAAACTTGTGGGAATAAAAGGGTAAGATGTGATACTAGTTAGCTAAGTATCTAACACTTATTTCGCTGCATTAACCTTGCTCTCTAATAGTTTTAGATCTCATCTTACAATCTGATTTTTAATCTTCTCGATCAATTACTCGTTCATTCAATACGGGTTAGTTGAGTTGAGAAGTTGAGCCTTGCTTTTGGTGCTTCTTGGCTGTTTTTAGAGTCTTTTAGAAGCTTCTAAAGTTAATTTACTTGCGGTTTTGGCTTTCGTTAGGGTGATATTCCATTCCTCTAGTCGATCGCTCTTGCTTCTCTTTAAGGCTTTGATTTTCGAGTTTAGTTGCTAACCGAAATTTCTTGTAACAGGATGGCCGGACGCACTCGTAGCGGCCAAGGCCAGTCAGCTGGTCCGGACGAGGAGCTTCCTCCTCCTCCGACCATGGCCGAGGTTCTTCTTGGATCGGCGCAACCGCGGATGAGAGAGAGTTCTCTTGGGCGTCATCGCGCAACACCACCGCACTTACGGAGCTTGAGGATGCGGGCAAGGAACGCCCATCGGCCGCGTGGAGGACTCGCGGAGTTTCTTCGTACTTAGCCTCCTACCTTTTCCGGTCGAGGACCCGTTGGATGCGACGATTGGCCGTCTGGTGGGCGTAAGCTCGCATCGCGATGCGAGAGCACGAGAAGGCGCTGTCAGATCGCACCGGTGGAGGTGCTGGCTTTGTCATGGTGGGAGAGCTTTCTCGCCATGCAGCCCGCAGACCACACCGTCTCTTGGGAGGAGTTTCAGATCGCCTTCCGTCGGGCTCACATCCGCGGCTTGATGGAGATCAAGAAGGGGAGTTTCTTGCGCTCAAGCAAGGCGAGCTTCGATCATGGAGTATGTCTACGAGTTCAACCATCTAGCTCGTTATGCTCCCGAGGACGTACACCGATATGGCTAAGGCCAAGTTCAGCGTGGCTTGTCCGAGGAGTGAAGGACAAGCTATCCATTGTCGACTTTCACGATTTTCGGACCTTGGTCGACAAGGCCATCGTCGTGAGCATGCGGCTCGAGAGCTTATGGACTCCCAGAAGCGCAAGTGGGAGGCCCATAAGTCATCTAGGGCGATTCTTCCGTCCCCACTTGAGGCAGCGGTCGGGGTACCGGTCTCATTCTTGGCACCCCGAGGTCACTTGCCCCGTTCCTCGTTAAATCGCAGCGCGTGTCGATCCGTGCACTGCGAGTCACAGAGCGCCCCGCAACCCAGTGCGGGGTCACGTGTTTCTCATGCAACGAAGGGGCATTATGCGAACCAATGCCCTAAGAAGGCGAGAGCGACCCCTCGTCCTAATGGAGGACGCGGGCGAGGTGGTGCATCTCAGACCGAAGATCGTCCGGCTACCCAAAGGCGTGGGTAGTGGTCGCGTCGCGCCGTCACCGCAGAGGAGGCTCAGAGGCACCCGGCGTCGTGCTAGGTACACTTTCGTTAACTCTCACCCCGCTCATTGTCTTGTTTGATTCAGAGCATCTCATTCCTTTGTTTTGAGTCTTTTCAGCTTTGTTGGAGAGCTTCTTTTCTCTCCATTGTCGATCCCGCTTACTCATTCGCTCTCTGGTTCGAAGTTGGGAGCTGAATCGAGTGTAGGATGTTCCTATCGAGATCGAAGGGTAGGTTTCTTAGCAAACCTTATCCTTCTCCATTCAATGAGTCTTGATGTGATTCTTGGCATGGATTGGTTGTCCCGGCAGACAGGGCAAATCGATTGCGCCAGAAGCTCATCTCTATCTAGTCCCTCCGTGGCGCAGTTCGCCACCGAAGTCGCTAGATTCGCATCTCTTCGCGCTTGAGGCGAAGCTTGCGCTTGATATTAGCGAAGTCCCAACAGTTTGTGACCGTTGATGTCTTTCCCGCAGATCTTCCAGGATGCCACCCGCTCGAGACCTCGAGTTTGTCATTGAGTTGGCTCCCTGCATCGCCCCTATCTCAAAGAGGCCTTATCGGATGCCACCGAGCGAGTTGGTGGAATTGAAGAAGCGATTAAGTGAGTGCAAGAGAAGGGTTTCATCCGCCCTAGCTCATCTCCTTGGGGTTGTCCAACAAACTTTGTAAAAAAAAAAGGCGGGACTTTTTGCATGTGCCGTTGATTACCGCCCACTTAATGAAGTGATGGTAAAGAACAAGTATCCATTGCCCGCATTGACGATCTCTTCGATCAATTGGTGGAGCTCGAGTTTTCTCCAAGATTGATTTGAGAGTGGGATATCATCGGGTTCAGATTCGACGAGGATATTCCAAAACGGCGTTCTCTACTCGCTTCTGACTTATGCGAGTACACCGTCATGTCATTCGGCTTAACCAATGCTCCTGCCTTGTTCATGAATCTCATGAATTCGGTATTCATGGAGTATTTGGATAAGTTTGTCGTGGTCTTCATCGATGATATCCTTATCTACTCCAAGAACGATGAGGAACACGCCGAGCATCTGAAGCTTGTGTTAGGCAAGCTACGTGAGCACCAATTTGTCTGTGAAGTTGACAAGTCGCGATTCAGTTGAAGGAAGTGGCTTTCTTAGGCCATATTCTTTCAGCAGGAGGTGTAGCCGTTGATCCTAGCAAGGTCAGCGATGTTCTTTCGTGGAGTCAGCCTGTTTCGGTCACCGATGTACGGAGTGTTCTCGGTTTAGCGGGATATTATCGCCGCTTTATCGAGAACTTCTCCAAGATCGCGGGCCGATGACGGAGTTGCTCAAGAAGGACAAGAAGTTCGTGTGGTCCGCTGAGTGTGAGAAAGTTTCCAAATACTCAAAAGCGTTTGACCACCGCTCCGTTCTTGTTCTTCCCGATATCCATCGAAGCTTCGATTTCTTTTGCGATGCTTCTCGTCGAGGCCTCGGTTGTGTCCTTATGCAAGAAGGCAAGGTAGTGGCCTATGCATCAAGGCAATTGAGACCTCATGAACTCAACTACCCTACTCATGACTTGGAGTTGGCTTCTATGATTCATGCACTTAAGATTTGGCGACATTACCTAATCAGTGTCGTTGTGAAGTGTATTCGGATCACAAGAGCCTTAAGTATTTGTTCACCGGCGACACGAACCTCGGGCAAAGGAGATGGTTGGAGTTGATCAAGGACTATAATGTGGGTATTCACTACCATCGGGCAAGGCTAATGTCGTTCTTCGATGCGCTTAGTCATAAGCGCATTGCAATGCCTTGTTGTCGAGGAGCTTCACCCGCTCTTTCGGGAGAATTTCAGCGTCTCAACTTGGAGTTAGTTGAGCGTGGTTCTCTCATTTGCCTTGGTTGTGCAACCAACCTTGATGGATCGGATCAAGTCCGCTCGGCGATCGGATGTTGGAGTGAGCCACATCAAGGCAAATGTCAAGAACGGAACAACCAAGTGCTTTTTCGAGGATGAGCATGGTGTTGTGAGGTTCGCAACGCCTTGTGGTTCCAAAGGACATGGAGTTGCGAATTTGATCCTCCATGAAGCCCATGATTCGCCTTTATCCATTCATCCGGGGCCACAAAGATGTATCAAGATCTCCGCCAGAGATTTTGGTGGACCCGAATGAAGAGGGAGATCGCGAGTTCGTTCTCGAAGAGCGACGTGTGTCGTCGTGTCAAGGCGAGCATCGGCGTCTCTTTGGGATCGCTTGACCTTTGCCAATTCTGAGTGGAAGTGGGATTCGATCGGAATGGATTTCATCACCGGTCTACCCGTCCCGAAGAAGAATGATGCCATTTGGGTCGTCATCGATCGATTGACTAAGGTGGCACATTTCCTTCCGTCAAGACCGAACTTGGGTAGGTCTTTTGGCGGAGCTCTACATCGCCCAAGATCGTGAGTTTGCACGGTGTCAAGACGATCGTGTCGGATCGTGGATCCTTTTCACATCTCGTTTTGGCATAGTTTGCAAGAGGCTATGGGAACCCGTCTTACCTTTAGCACGACATATCATCCCCAAACCGATGGTCGACCGAGAGGTCAACCAAGTTTTGGAAGACATGCTTCGTGCTTGTGTCCTTTCATATGGGAAGCATTGGGAGAAATGCTTGCCATTTGCCGAAGTTTTCTTATAACAACGATTTTCAAAGCCGGTCTCGGCATGGCACCTTTTGAGGCCTTATACGGGAGAAAGTGTAGGACCCGTTGAACTGGTCGAGACCGGTGAAAAACCTCTCTTTGGCGGACTCAATCAATGAGGCCGGCGCCAAGTCCGGCTTATTCGTGGCGTTTGCGCCAGCTCAATCTCGGCAAAAGAGCTATGCGGACCGCCGTCGGCGTGAGTTACGTTTTGAGCCTAATGACTTTGTTTATCTCAAAGTCTCTCCTTTGAAGGGCCATCAACGTTTCGGCGTCAAGGGCAAGTTAGCTCCTCGATATGTCGGTCCCTACCGTGTTATCGAGAAGAAGGGAGTTGTTGCCTATAAGTTGGAGTTGCCGGCTGCACTTGAGGGGTACATGATGTTTTCATGTGTCCCGGCTTAAGAAGTGCCTCCGTGTTCCAAGCGAGGAAGCTCGTTGGAAACCCTCGATGTCGGGAAGATTTGACCTATCGCGAGCACCTGTTGGCAGACTCGATGAGTCGAGCGAAGGACAAGGAATAAGACCATCAAGTTCCTTAAAGTTCGATTGGTCGAACCATTCGAAGATGAGGCTACTTGGGAAAGAGAAGATCGTCTTCGTGCGGACTATCCATCTTTCTTTTCGAGTGAGCCAAATCTCGGGACGAGATTTTTGTAAGGGGGAGATTTTGTAACATCCCAAATGTATAATTGGGGTTATTCAAGTATAATTATATGTGTAGAAATTAAAACTTTTTCTCACATCTTGAAAACCCTAATCTCTTATGTAATTCTTGTCCAAGAGTTGTGTAATCCAAAACACAAAGCTCTTGTTGACCAAAAGTCAAACTCATTTTCCAGCTTGTCTCAATCTTGTGCCAAACATTTGGAAAATATTTTCCTTGGTCCAAAACTGATGTGGGACCCCTCTGAAAAATATCACAAGTTGTAAAACTAGTTTGATAAATTTTGGAGGTAAAACAATCCTTTAAACAACCTTAACGAATTTCCTGAGAAAATGCATTGCATAATAACCTCTGGAAATTTTATGCAAGGTTAATCTCATTGTCAGCAAGCTCCAGTTAAAATTTCATCAAATTTGGAGTTCATTTGCTATCTCAAATAATTCTGCTAAGTTTCAATTTGTTAAAAACTAAATTTAAAAGCCTACTTTGTTCCTTGGGCTAGCCACTTTGCAAAGTTGGTCCGGCCCAACCCCATTTGACCTCCTTCCCCACCTTGATGAGGTCGAGCCGTTGGATCCAATCCAAAGGCCACGACCTCCCCTCAACCAACGCACCCGGGACCTCCCTTTGAAGTCCTCCGACCGCGTGGACCTCCTCGAGGTCAGCGTGGGCGCCAGACCTCCTCATGGTCAACCCCGCAAAGGCTTTCTCACCTTATCAGTCGTAACTGTTGGATCAAAGATCCACGGTCATGACCTCCACAATGTGTTAAATCCCAAAGACCTCCTCACCTTGTCCAGTCATAGCCCTTGGATTAAGATCCAGCCGCCCCGACCTCCCTTGTTATCAAACCTCAAAACCACCTTCCACCTTGGCGAGGTCATAGTGTTGGATTTACATCCAACCGCTCGACCTCCTCCTCTTAATCTAACTATCAGACCTCCTTTGCACTCACTTGAGGTCGCGGTAGTTGGATTTACATCCAAAGGCCACGACCTCCTCTCGAAAAACATCACGGTTAGGTCCTTCTTCACAAGACGTGAGGTCGTTGCCCTTAGATCTAAATCTAATGGCCATGACCTCCCTTGTGTGTTGCGCAAGCTCAAGACCTACTTTGCGCCACGTGCGAGGCTCAGGACCTCCCCTGTTTTGATCACCACCGTTGGATCAAAATCCAAAGGTCTTGACCTCCCCCGCGCTTCACGCAAAGCCTCAGACCTCCCTTGGTTGTGTGCCCTTGGATTTTAATCCAAAGGCCATGACCTCCCCCTCATGTCTTATGTTCGCGTGCGGTTAAGACCTCACAGGAGGTCCGCACCGTTGGATGGAGATCCAACGCTTTGGACCTCCTGTCCTATTTTCCCTCGTGCGCTTACACATTAAGGAAATCGGAGGGCCACGACCTCTCCATCCTTGATCGTGTGGCTGGGACCTCCTCCCAGTCATTTAGGCGTAACGGTTCAAAAATGGGATCCGATGGTTAGGACCTCCCCATGGTCTTATCCAACGGTCGTAAAGACCTCCCCTGTTCTTCTCCTTCCTCTGACACGCCTGCGAGCTCTGAGCAGTGTATTTAATGCGTGTCTGTGCATGGGATGCGTTATATGACTCTTTGTCGACCGCATTTAATGCAGGTCAGCTTTTCGCCCCTCTAGTCAGCTCAAGCCTGCCACTGTGTCAACATACCATCTTGTCCAGTGTCATAGACCACGCCATGGGCCAAGCTCACCATGAGCTTAGCCAGTGGTCTAAGACCTCCTTTGCCCTAAGGATAAAACCACCCCCACTATGCCTTTGTCTTCTTTTACACGCCATTGTTCCTTGCTCGCTCTCCGGGCTTGGGAACTCTAAACCATCAAACCTTCCTTGGCCGCCATTGTTGGAGTTGAAGCTCCTTGGTGGGCAAGGGTCATGGAAATTTCTTCTCCCTCTCCTTGCTTCCATTTGTGCCTTTCCTCTGGGACCAAGCCCTAACCAAATTTGTTTGGGCCTTTTTGAGGTGGACAAAGCTAGAGCCGAGCTGGAGCCTTGGGTGTGAAGCTTCATTGTCTTCCCCAACTCCGGTCATCACCTCCACGACCTCCCGGCACCTTAGGACCTCCGGTACTCCTCCTGTAGTCCTTAGTTCTTGGCACCCGCTGAATGATTTTGCGGAGCTTTCTTGGCACAAGCTTAAATGTCGCCATGAGCTTCATTTTGCTTTTCGGTGTTTGGCCGTCTTTGGTCAATTTGCCCTCTCGGCTCATGGCGTTCAAAGCCGCCGCGTGGTTGAGAGGAGGTCCACCGAGTGTGCAGCGTTATTGTGCACTCGGTGGTACCATTGGAGGTCGCCGGCGAGGTCTACATCGCCGGCGAGAACCAAATCTTTGAGCTCGATTTTTGTCGGACGCAACGGCAGCGGCGTCGTTGTCGTTTTAGGACGAGATCCTCGGCTTTGATTGCGCTTAATCATTGCTCAATCTCGCGATCATTGGCGTCTTAGCGCCTTTAATCCACCCTTGTGCGTGCATTTAAGACCGCTTCTTGCGCGGACCTCCTCGTGGTCCCGCAGCGCATTTATCTTTTGTCTGCGGCGCTGCTGGGTGCGGGACGCCCGGACCTCCCACGTGGAGATCTGGAGCGTCCAAGACCTCCCTTGCGCAATCGTAGCCGCCCAGACCTCCCCTGGAGGTCTGTGATGTTGAGGACCTCCGCTGGGACCTCCTCGAGGACATCCCAACCGTTGAGGACCTCCCCCTTTAGATCTGGTCCGTTCCGGACCTCCTTTCCATGTTGTGGTCCGTTGGATTTCCCATCTACGGCCACGACCTCCCCACACCTCGCAAGATGCGTTACTAGGAGGTCCAGACCTCTGGACCTCACGTCTTGGCGTGTGTGTTGTTCTCCGGGAGGTCTCGAGCCGTTAGATCTGTGATCGTGGCTCACGACCTCCCATGTCCTTGTGAATTTTCTTAGGAATTCGGTAAAGTCTTAATTATAAATGAATAAGGTATAAACTTTAGAATTCCATATCTTTTTCATTTTAATCCAAATGAGGTCATTCAAAGTATGTTGGCTCTGTCTTGGACTTGACTTTAATCCAAAAATGATTGTAAGTTGAGTTCAACTCCAGAGCACAGTTTGCCATTAGATTTTAAAACCAACTTTAAAATATACACTTAAATCAATGCTTAACTTGTAAAATACAAAACTAATGCTCTGTAGATTATTTTTGAGTGAGACCAACTCTGTTGGTTTCCTCTAATAATGAACTCACTGTGAAAATTAGTTTTGAGCTTGTTGCTGTTATAAAAATGAGGACTTGTGCATTATAATTTTGTTCAAGTTCTTGTTTTTGAAAAATTATAGAAAGTGCAATATAGCTCCAAATGAGATGAACTCAATTGTGTTATTCATCTCATGAGGTGTTGGTTTTACAGTAAAAATTTCAGCTTCACTTCTGTTCTAGAAAATGTTGCCTCATAATTAAATTAATGAATAGTGCAGTTTGGTATTTTAGAAATTTGAGCAGAATTGTTTTGCTCATAACTTTTGCATTGAGAATCCAAATCAATTGGTTCTTATTGCAATATTCCCTAAAAATCACCCTCTTGCTGCTGTAGAAAATTCAGAGAATTTGGAGTTCGTTTGTTGTGCTGTCTTTGTTGTTTTTCGTCGTTCTTATCGGTTCTTTCTCGCCTTTCCGTTAGGTTTCGACATTTGTGGTGATCCCGAGAGTGACCCTCCGCAACAAATTGAACAGCAATAGCAAGGCAAGCAGTTTGATCATTTCCATCATTGTCCCATTACTTTAAAGCTTAATATATCGTTTTACTTCTATGTATGCATGCTACTTTGTGTTAAATGTCGCTAGCAAGCCTATAGTTGCATAATCTGTAGGAATTGTTTATCCTCTACTACCATGAGCCTAGGTTATTTGCTGTGGTGGGAGCTCGTTGGATGAGCTCCTATCACTTAGTAGTTTCGATTTGAATTGCTTAGACATGCTTAGTTTTCGGTAGAAATGGGCGATCATCGACTTAGTCGATGGTCTTGATAACTCAAAACTGATTATTACTCCTATATGTTCAGCACTTGTGCTTTGATTAATTTGTAAAATCAAAAACTGAAAATAAAAGATTGATTTAGACTTGGGCATATTGGATGGATGGTGCGGTTTTTGGATGTGGTGGTATGCCTGTGTCCCTAAGGACCGAGTACTTGGGTCACTAAGCCAAGCGATTTTGCGTGCTAACCACACGAGGGGCATATGGAACCCTCTTGACTAAGTACTTTGGGCGGTGTTAATTGGGGTCGCTTGGTTGGTGTGTTTTAAAGATAAAATGTGTGTGTGATGTGGAGGGAGCATTAGCTTCCGGAAGGTTGTGTGATGTCTCCTTCTCCCGTGGGTTGTGCGACTTCGAATTAGCATTGTCCATTGGAAATATCTCGTAGGACTTAGCCGTCTTCAAGCATACCAAAGGTAGTGTGCCTTATGGAAAGGCGGTGCGGCGTGTGGGTGCAGTGGTACACCTGCAGGATAAAACTATTCAATAGCCTCGCCCTAGGTTATGGACATGCTTGGTAAGGTCGTTCAAGACTAGACTACAACCTTTAATTAAAACTTGACATGGTTGGTATGAACGGGAGTTCATGCTATTGTTTGTGGTGACTTGGGTTGGTCACTTCGTGTTGTTCTTGTTGTTGTTACCTTGTTATTTATCTCGTTGTTATTTCAACAATTAAAAATGCTTTGTCAAATTGCTTTCAATCTACTATATTATTGCAAATGAAAACTTGCTTTGTCTTTGAAATGAGTCCAAAGCCTCATCCACTTAAAGAAAGCTTGCATATAGCTAATTTATAGTTCTGTTATCTTACGTCGGTCTTGCGAGTACAATAAACAATTTATTGTATTCATTTGCTTTGCTTAACAACTTTGTTGCAGAGGAGGTAGAGCCCAAAGGGCTTTACTTTTGTGAGTTTGTCTTGGTGGTTGGGAGAGCGACTAGCTTGGCGGTCCGGTCGATTGCCTTGTGGGCTAAAGGCACACTTGGTTGGCTCTTATTTTGGGCCATCTTTATGGCACTTTTGCTTCATTGTGTATCTTTGTAGTTTTGTTGTTCTTTGGCCAGAAGGCCCCTCTTGTGTAATAACCTATCCTTATTAATATTAACTTCTGGTTTGTTGCTTATGTACTATGTGTTGTATGGAATTGATACATTCTTTTGTTGTGAGGTATGTATACTGCATTTCTGGGAAGTATACATCTCTCGAGACCGGGTTTATTTGGTTGATAATACTAGGGTCAATTGGATGACTAAGTATTATGAGCCGAATAAACGTCGGGGTCTCACACTAAGCTTGCCTTCAAGATGTAAACCTTGTTACGAAAATCGACTCTCCTAGGGGTTTGGCCAGCCCTGTGGGCCCGACCAATTTCTTGTCTTCCAAGAAGACGTCGGTGCATACTAAATATCCCCCGAAGGACTCTGGTCTATAAATATAGGTGAGTGGTTTGTCATTATGTATACATGAAGTCATTGGAATAAAGAAAATAGCTGGATTGCTATCTCTCACATCTAAGGGTGCTAATGGGTTGGGTTTGTTTGGGTTCGGGTTGGGTTTTGATTTTGGTCTATTTGGATGGGTTAAAATGGGTTAAGTGGTAGAGATGGGTTGGATTGGTGCGGGTTGCCTAATGAAACAGGTTGGAGTAGGGTGGGTTAGGTTTGGTAAAGGCCACCAAAATTGGGTTCAACCCATGGGTTGAACCCGTGGCTCTCAACCCACTCACCCTCTTGCCATCCTCTTCCAGTCTTCCTCCCCGATCTCCCGTAGCAATGCCTAGCCACACGGACATCCAGATCCAAACCAGGAGATCACCGCCACCATCTCCCCAGCTTTCCCCACCACTCGCAAGCTCTGCCTCCACCACCATCAGCTCGTTAGGCTCTCGTCGTCGTGGATGCTGCCGTCGTGGCTTGATGGCGGCGGCCCTCCCTTCATGGCCCGTACGGGCCTGGGCCTGTGCCTGGAGTAGGACGAGACCACCGACCGGGCCAGCGTCGCGGTTGTCGTCGTCGCTGTCATCTCACGGTGGGCAATGGCGAGCGTGGTGGGCTTTGTCCTAGTGATGGGCTCGGCTTGGCGGGGGAAGTCGAGCTCGTGGTGGCGCTCGATGGACGTCCACGACCACAGGCTCCGGCCTGACTAAAGGTCCTCCAGGATTGTTTAGGCCACCATCGGTGTCGCCTTCAGAAGGTACCACCGCGGGGAGGGGGCATGGGAGTGGTGGTGGAGGAAGCTGATGATCTTGCGCTATTCAGGCGAGTGACGCTGGACGCCGACGATGGGGGAGCGATTCTTTGCGGGCCACGCGGAGAGGCTCAACGTCAACGTCCATGCAGACCCAGTAGCACGGCTGCGGCTTCCACCAACGCCGTCATTCCGCAGGCGCTTCGTGGTGGCCAAGCCAACGCGTCGTGCGGACTCGAGCCTTATGGCCGCCTCGCGGCGCCTCCTCGTGGTTGCGCTTGTTGCTTTCGGCGGCGTGGCTAACACCTACTAAGGCCGCTCTCCCAAAGATGCGTCTCGCCCAATCCTTCCGCAGCTTTACGCGACGCTCTTCCCGCCTAAGGTGGCCCACCACCACGGCCTCCCGAGCTACATTGAGGTGCTCACTGGTGAGCCCTAGATGCCCGCGCGCTACGCGACGCACGGCGAGGTCGCCATGCTCCCGAGGACCGAGGTGCCGTCGACCGGCTCAAGACGGCTCCCCGTTCTTCTCCCTCGCCGCCACGCCGTGCTTGCTGCTCATGAAGCGCCGCTCTGGCGCAAGTTCCGCATGCCGTGCCTGCCAGAGATGTAGGACTTGTGCTACCCAGAGGAGCACTACTTCCCCACGCTGCTCGACATGACCGACCACACCGGCTGTGCCTGGTACACGCTCACCCACGTTGACTGGACCGGCAGCGTCGAGGAAGAACAAATGAGTACGACGAGGAAGAACAAATGAACAAGACGAACTTCTAGATGTTGAGCTCATAGCAGTTGGTTGGAGATGTGTTGAAATAGGTTAGGAAAATGGGTTGAACCCATAATAGAGAAATGGTTTGATTTGGGTTGGATTGAAGTGTCATGTGGGTTGGATTGATTTGGATCTTGATGGATGATTAGTGGTTTGGATTGTTTTTTGATAATGCAAGTTGTTACTGTGATATAAGTTGAATGTGGGCTGGGTTGTAGACCATTACCAGGCCTACTCACATCTTGCATCTTTGTTCTTCTACTTTTGATTGTATGGATGGCTCGACGACCATAGTTATTTAACATATTATCAGCAGTGATTGCTCTTCCATCCGGATATGTCGTTATATATGTGTTGTCAATTAGATGGATCTGTTTTTCTTGATGCTAATTACGTATTGATCTATGATCAGTGCATGTACACGTATGACGAACAAATTGGCATCGATCCATCAATTTGGCACACGGGAGATCGGAAAGGAATCTTTGCCTGCGTCGATCTGCACCGCGTCGCAAACCGACCAGCATCAAGCATCTAATCTACCGAAAGCAATCTGAGTTCTATCATCTTCTTTGGTCTAGTAGATGGAAGAGTAAATCAATTTGATCTGTCCATGATGAGATGAGATCGAAAGTTCAATTCCTGTACGCGCTCTGCACCGCGCGCAATCCGCCGCGCCGCGTTGCCAGCACGCTGCGTGCAACGGCTTCGCCGACGGCCCGCACACCGCCATAGCCGCCGCGGCCGCGCCTGCACGCGCATCGCCGCCGTCGCCTCCGCACTCCTCGCCACCGCAAGCCGACTCGGCGCGAAGCGCCGTCGCCACCCGCGCCCACGCGCGCACCACCTGCTCCGCCATACGCCGATGCGGCAGCACGCGCACAGGTCAGCCGCGCTCGCACGAGACGCCGATCTGCTCGCAATCGCGTCGCCCGCACGTGCCGCTACACGCCGACGCACAGGGACGAGCTGAGCCGCCGCAGCAATGGCGGGCTCGGGCGCCGCCTCTGCTGATGGGGAGCTAGGGTTTTACCTAGCTCACCCAGTTCTCGTGGACCAATGAAGGTTTACCACCCAAAAGCGGAAACGGGCCGGAAGGAATTCGGCCGACGGAAGCATAAACGGGCTGAGCGGATCAGATTCGATTGAATGGCGATCTTGCGAAAATGCGGTTGGATTTCTGAAAAATGACGTGAAAACTTGCGGAATAACTTAATAGCCCCTGTATTTCTGATTAATTGCATCGGAAATCTACGGTCTCGAGGAATTATACAATTTAGACCCTGTAGAATCTAGATAATTTGCGGTATAAAATATTATTGCAAAAGGACCTAGAGTTCTCTGGATTTTGTGGCTTAAGGTATTTTTCAGTTTAAGCCCTACAATTTATGTTAATTAACTTTGACTATTTAGTCAATTTTGAAAATTCATTAAATGCTAGAAACCGAATTTCTAAGATATATGAGCTTTCATAAATTTTTAGAACCTTAGAATTAGTACCCCTTTGAAAGCATCATATTTTTATAGTTTTCTCCTAGCAATTGTTTGGCTGGGGTAATTAGATTTTATGTGGGTTTAGTTAATTCTATAAATTGCTCATGGACCATGATAAATAGCAAAAAAATCCTAAAAATTGCTAGGAAAATAGTAGGAAATTAATAAAATTATCTACTGCATATATTAAACCAAAATTTACTATTTTGCACTCATTTCATGCATTTAAATTATTTTACCAGTAGTAAACATGTAAAAAACATTGCACGACAAATGTAGGAATTTGTTGAACATCTCTAAGAGGGATTTCGACTGCTCTAAATGGCAGTAACCATCTTACCTGGGAATTGAATATTGATATTATACCCATATCTGTTTGTCAAGCCGTGGTGTAGGGAGTACCGCCGCTCGCAACCATGCATGAAGTGCAGCCGCACACGCCATTGCACAAAAGTTGGTTGTGCTCTTGTAGGCACAATGCAACTGGATCAAATTTCCATTTTTGGAAGGGAAAGAAAGCATGTGCATTGACAGTATGGACAAGTCCAGGGGGTTATATAGAAAACTGCAGTAATCTCATTGTTACCCTTAACTGATGAGTACATCACTTCGATGCATACAACCAACACTCATAATAGATTTGAACCTATGCACTTGCAAGGTCCAATCACAAAAACTCGTACACGTCAATTGAACTATGGAGTAACTTTGTTTCTAGATGTGCATTTTGTTTCTAGTAGGATTATCTGCTACCTAATGCATGTGATGTTCTTTTAATCAGGAACTTAGGAGCTGATCATGAAGGGAAGTATGTACAATTCAATTCGGCCTTCGGAGACAACACTAACTTCAAACATGCATAACTTTCATATATGGAGTCCGTTGGAGGTCCACGAGTACTTGATGGAAATCTTATCTCGTCCTCCTTCCAACGGATGTAGCCTCACCTCCAAATTCCTTCTGAGCGCATCGCAATCGTCAAAAAATCAAGTGCTATTTCTGAGTCCACTTGGGCCCACGGGCCTTGTAACCCTAGGCAGCCCATACTATTCACGCGGTTAATATTCATGCATGAACAGTACTACCACCCCTCCCTTCTTATCTTCCTCTTATACATAGTAGCTGCCACCCTTAGGGTTTGGTGGATTTCGTTTGCTTAGTTTCTCTATTGGAAAACTCTTATTCTTCGCTTGTGTTGACTAGAACAACCGTAAAGAACCTCTGCAGAATACCAACTTTTGAACTCAATCATATATTTGCAATTCAGATTGCTTGTTACCTTGTTCTTGCTTGTTCTTCGATTGCTTGCAGGAATTGATCCTCGTGATCAGGTCAATCGGGTCTTTGGCACGATTGATAACAACTTGGTGGTTAGTTCAGTGATTGCTTGGTTCATGCGTGCCACGTTCGTGGTCTACCTCGTGCGCGCATCATCTCCACCGGAGCGACCCTGGAACGCTGTCGCCACCTTGAACCGTACCTCATCACTGTACTTCTTCCTCGCCGCCGACCTTTTCCGCTCGCTCTATCACTGCGAAGGTGCGCATCAGGTTCACCGTGTCGCCATTGTCATTTTGGTACCACCCACTCGCATCGCTGTGGTGCGTAGCACCGGCGAGCTTGTAGCCGAGCACCGTCGCCTCTTCGACCTGGTGGTCGTAACCTCTTCGACTAGGTTGTAACCTCTTCGACCAGGTGGTCATAACCTCTTCGACCAGGTCGTAACCTCGTAACTCCTACGACCAGGTGGTCGTAACTTCTTTTGACCTGTGTGGTCGTAACCTTCCTCCGACCAGTGTAGTCGAAACCTTCTTTTGACCACGTAAAGTCGAGCGGTGAATAGTACTCGAAGATGAGCAATACCCGGAATTCTATCTTTTCTTGTGATATCCAAACTTCCAGATGTTCGTTCTCCTTCATACGAACCCCGATTCTGTCGATTCAAATTCCTAAATTCACTATTCTCCTTCCAGTATTTATTTCATAATTTTTGGATTTTATTTGACTTTGGCTTATTTTTGCGTATAGCTTTCGACGACTTCGGAGAGTCAAATTTCAACGCCATTTGAGAACAACAACTAATTGAGCTAGGCAAGTTACATCTTTGATCATGTTTGACCCTATTGTTTCAAATTATCTATTCTGTTTTAAACTATTACTGCATGCTTATTTATATTCAGTTATTTAAATTCCTGTTTTAAATTTATAGATATGCCTAAATCCTTTGTATAGCCAATGTTGATATTTGAATCGAATATATTGTCACCCTAGATAGAACCTAGTTGATACGATAGTATGAACTAGGATCATTTGAAAATATTATGCAAAGACATGCTTAGACCAAAAATGTTTAGTTTAGGGAATTCTAGCCAAATAATCAACTATTGTTTAAAAGTCTATGGCATTGGTTTGTCATGGAAGATTTTGCAAATGATTTTGAAAAGGAAAAAGGAAAAACTGGTTTGTACTTGGCGGAATGGATGATTGGTGGGTGCAGGTTTATGCACGGGCTCAATCCGGGTAGCGTAGAGGCCTAGGGATTATTTTGGAAGTTGTCCAAGTCAGTTAAGGGCCGATCTTCGTGCCGCATCTTGCTAAGCCATATCGTACTACCACATGTTCTGAGTGCGCAGGATCTGGCTAACTAATTTGCAATGTTTCACCGTGGTCATACCATCCGGTTGCGTGGGTGTCTTTATAGCCTAATTTTATGCATTCTCACCTAGCGCAAGAGGGGGCTTAAATCTGGCGGATGGTTAATCCAAAGGAAGCGAAATCTTAGCGAGGCAGGACTATGGTGGGATCATGCTTTGTAAAGGCCTTGACATGTGCTCTAGACTGCTTACCTAAGGTAGTGAGCGGTGGTATCACGGATGCCAAACAAACTAGAGAAGTTGTGTTATGTGGGTAAAGTTGTACAACCTCTGCAGAGTGTAAAACTATTCAAATAGCTATCTCCACGGTCATGGACATGCTGAGCAAAGCCACTTAAAGTTAGACTTTGGTATTTGATTTCAAAATATTTTGACAAATGATTTTGGATAGTTTATCTAATTAGAAAATTAGGCGGTTAGCTACGTGATAGGAGGGTATCCGTCACCATATTTCATATGGAGGTTATCCTACTATAAAATTTGAGAATTTATAGAATGAATTTTAGTTATAGAATAACTGCTTTGGAACTTAGTACAAATATTTAAAGAAAATATTGCTTTATGCAAATTCAACCAATAAGCCTTCCTTTGATATATGCTTGCATGCATTATAATCTGTTATTGGGTGTAACTTGCGAGCACAGAAGTTGTGCTCACCCTTGCTTAATGCAAAAAAATTTCGGAGGAGAAGGACTTCGCTATCGGTGTGGATTGCGATGACTAGGCCGCTACCCCAGTCAATTGCCTGTGGCAGATCAGCTGGACTCTATTACTTCTTCTTCGTCTTCCACTATGTTTGTTTATTATTGGCTTATAAGCCTTTCTTGTAATAAACTCTGTGGATTGTTAATAAAGTTTTGCGATTTATGGATGTTACTATATCTATTTACTGTGTGATACACAGGGGATTTGGGGTGTTACTCCCGGGTCCGACAACTGGCGTCCCCAAACAGAGCTACAACACCGACCGGGAAAATCACCCATGCGAGGAATTCACAAGCCATTACTTGGAAAGAATTTTCAATAGCTTTTCGTCAAGCGCATGTTCCAGATGGTATTGTGGAAATGAATAAGAATGAATTTCGTGAACTACAGCAAGGAAACATGTCTTTGGGTGAATATCTCAACAAGTTTACTCAACTTTCTCGCTATGCTCCAGAAGATGTTGCTACAGATAATACGCGTCAGAAGCGATTCAAACATGTAATTAATACCTGTTTGAAAGTGCAGGTTGTTAGAAATGATTATGTGGATTTCTAGCATATGGTGGATAAAGTCGTACTTATAGAAGATTCTCATCGTGAGTTGGACAAATCCCGTAAAAGGAAGATGATACAACATGGAGTTCATCAGAATCAGCTACAGAGAGCCAGGACTAATGCTCAGCAGCCTTTTCTTCCTAACAATTCGTCTGCCTCATTCAGAACCCCCGTACCAGTATCTCATTTAGGAAACACAGGATTTCCCAATGTTAGCAACAGCAACAATCATCAGCCTCAGAGGACCAACAATCCAGCTACAGGAGTTACTTGTTTCAATTGCCATGAGACAGGTCATTATTCCAACAAGTGTCTGCAGAAGCAAGGGCCGACACCAATTCCTTTTAATTTGGGAGCTACACTAGCCAGGAGCTGGAAGAGGAATACCTCAGACTCTAAATCAAGCTACCAGCACTCCATCAACTGCAGCAAGAGGAAGAATGAATCATGTCAATGCAGAAGAAGTTCAACCAGTTCAAAATGTCACTTCTGGTAAGTTTTTAAGTTAGACCTACGTCAGTTGCAACTTTGTTTCACTTGTAAGAGAAATCCATTTAGAAGAGTGAGCAAGGTTTGGTTTGAACCTATTCTTTAGTTAGCCCGAATCTCGGGAACGAGATTCCTTTAAGGGGAGGGGGATAGGTTTGTAACATCCCAAAATTTGGTCTGTTTTTGAATTTTTAAAAATAAAAATAACCATTTGAATTTTTCTGTTTAAGTTAAAGCTTAATCTGAATTTTCATGAATCAAAAACAATTTAATATGATTAATTTCAAAATCAACTATTGTCAAAATTATTTTATTTGGTTTCTCTGTGCTTGGATATATTTTCCAGAATTTTCTAGAATTTTTCTGAGTGCATTTGCTATTTGGATTTTCAGTATTTTCTAAAAAGAAAAAGCTAATTAAAATACCAGAATTCGTTTCAGGCCGAATTCCCCACTTCAGCCCGTTTCTATTCCTCTAGACCAGCCCAATGTTCTGGCCCAACTTCCACCAGAGCCCATCTCCCGCTCGCACCCGCTACTAGGTGGGCCCCACACCCCCTTTGTCCACCTCCTGTCATCTTCTCCGCGTGAGCTTCACTCGCATTCGCCATTACCGTCTTGTGGAGCTTCATTCGACAACAGAATCTCCAACAAGAAAATCTTGCGCCGACCTTACCATTTAAACCCTCATATCTTTTCGCATCCGAATCAAATCAAACTAAACCAAATCCTATCCCATAACGCCCTCAATCTCCGAGTTTGTTTCGTAGCCGAAACTGATTATGTCACCATTTCTCCATCTCAGCCTCACTCCTACCCTATAAAAGGGCGCCCTAGGACCCCCGTGACCCCCCTCATCTCGAAGCCCCAACTCATTTCGCTCCCCAAGCCATAGTGCTGATGAGATTGGAGTTTTAGGGTTTCACCGCCATAGCTCGTTTTCTTCAAATTGCACTGCATCGTGGTCGCCCCATCGGCATTGATCGCACCGCTGCCTTTCACCGCTAGAGGTCTACCTCTAGCATCCTTCGCTTGCGCCGAGCGCCATCGAGCTCACTCGACAACAGCCGCACCTCTCCGCCGCTTAGAGCTCGTTGCCGGTCGCCTCAGTCGTCCTTGTCGTAGTTACAAGACTAGGCAGTAGAATAAAGGGGGGAACCTCCGTGAGCCAAGGGTCCTCAACAGAGGGGGTTGCTAATGAACGAAATTGCCAAGTAACCTTTATACGTAACTTGGAATCGAAAACTCCAAAGAAAAACCCGCCTCCCAAGGGCTGTGGTGGCTACTTATAGCCCTCCCAGGAGGCATACAGGATTACAGGTTTACCCCTTACCAGGCCCTATGTCAATAGGGGCTGCAGGGACCTTTCCTGCCCCTAGTGCTAGCTTCTAACACGTGGTGGGCAGCCCTAGACTTGGTCTATTCTCTGACATGACCGGTCCAGAGGTGCAAGAACCCATTCGAGCTCCCTGGTCTTCGAGCCTCCGTAGCCCTTCGAGGCACTTCGCTGGGCCTTCCCGTCGCCAGTGGCTCGGTGCTGAGCGGACCCCTCGGGTCCCCTTCGGAGGGCTTCGGGATCCCTTCGGGGGGTCTCGGGACTCCTTCGGAGGGCCTCGGGGCGCCTTCGGAGGGCCTTGGGGCCCCTTCGGAGGGCCTCGGGACCCCTCGCACGCCTTCATGACCTGGTAGAAATATTCGCCGCGTTTGGCACCCCGGCGACTTGACCATCGGGACGTGCGCGCTTCTCTCTTCGCCAGGTCGTGGGGGCCGTTGTGCCGCCCCTACGATAAGCCCCTCGCGGTCGAGGTCTTGCTTCGTCATGGCTGAAACCGCACCTTTTCCCGGAGGGTACAGGTACACCGTCCCCTTCGGCCTGGCGAAGCGTTAGCGCTGTGGTCACCGTCGGGTTTCGTGCGCCATGACTTTGCTCGCTCTTGAGTCGTTTCGTGGTGCGCGCTTTTTCGCTGTTACGCGTGTTTCGAGGCACCACCTCGCGTTATGGCGACCAAATTGGCGCCTATTCCAATGTGACGCCTCGATTTTCGTGCGGCGTAATTGATCGCTATTTGCCACGTGTCTCGTCTTGGTTGGCGCTAGCCTCCTCGTTTTCTGCAACTTGGCAGGGCCGCCTATAAATAGATAGCCTTGGGTCCCATGTGCTTCGGTTGTGCCCATTTGCCGATTTCTTCTCCCACTCGTCCCACGTCCTGCGGTTGCCGAGGAGGTTCGTTTATTGCTCCGAAGGTTTGCCTTCACCACCGCCTTCGCTATCGGGCGTTGTTGTTCTGACCAGACGATGACTAAGCGGGTGAAGGATGGAGGTGGCGCGTGTCGCATAATCGACGAACCAGGGTCGGTCGCCGGTGATCGCTTCAGCTTCATGAGCCCCGCAGAGCGAGGAAGATCGCGAACTCGACGACGTCAGCGCCCGGGTTGGAGGTCGTTCTCGCCTCGAGGAGGAGGAGACGATCGCCTTCGTGGCTTACCCGGATGCGGGTCTTCGCCTACCTGCCGCCACGCCAGGCCAACGTGGCTTCACCAGACGGGTGGACTCGCCCGCTTGACCCCTAACTCGATCGCTGCTTGGGGTCTTCGAGTGGGTGCCGCAGATCATGGGGTGATCAGAAGCGAGGCGAGGCTATTCACAAGACCTTCACGACGGGCGGTGTCACCCCAAGAAGAAGAAGGACACGGGGAGACCTGAATTTTGGCAAGCAGGAACTTTCAACCGGCGCGCCTCCTTCACTACTCGCCGCCCCACCGCATTTTAAGTGGGATACTAATCGACCAGGCGTTGGTTCTCACAAGTGTTCCGACGAGGCGGGCTTCGCCGGGGCCTATCGAGATTATAGCGACGCCCAGACGACCTTTCACCCCGGAGGATGGTTCGCTGCAGCAGCATTTAACGCGGGCGCGTGCATGTCGACGCGGACTTCGAGAGGAGTTCTGCGGCGCCCGTGTGGTTACCGCACGAGCCGGAGGTTATGCCGACGAGCCAAGGATGGGATGCTCGGCTTGAGGCTCGGGAGCGACGGTGTGTGCCTCATCAATTTTTGTTGCTCTCTTTTTTTTTAATGTGCATCCTCGCTAGCTTTTGTTTTTCTTGGCGGCCGCGTGTTAGCGGAGCAGCCTTGACCCTACACGGGAGGAGCATTCAAGCGGTGAACGCTGGCACGAAGCGCCGCTTGAACTGCAGACAGACAGACTCTAACACCCTTCTACCGGAGCGGCCCGACCCAGACGCTGGGAAGAAGAAGAGAGTTCGGGGCCCAGAGGAGGTTGAGTGCGTAGGCCCCATCGCTTTGTCTGGCATTGCGCGCTGCGCGCGGCGCCATGGTGGTTAATGGAAGCGTTGCATGGCGGGTCGGCTGGCCCATCTGCGAAGAGGGTGTCACGGGAGCCCGTGTTGCCGGGTCATGCGAAGAGCGCCGCAAGCTCGTCTACGGGGTTCCTGGTTCCTCCTCCCCCGGCTCGAAATGCGGAGGCGATTAGCGGCTGCTCGATTTCCAAGATGGTTTTGAGGATGTGTCTTGCGGCACCCCTTCGCATGTTTACGGTCCTCGAACGGAGGATACTGTGGTCGAAGCCCGCACCGATCTTCCAATTGGGCGGGTCGGCCAAGGGGATCGTGGTGGCGGCGACCCGCGGGCGCTACTGGTCGGGAGGAACCCGGGGATGAGGACGAAGATGTCGCGGCCGGGGGCGATGCCTGGTCCGAACGAGAGGGCGTGGGCGCTGCAGCCTTTGCGGCCGCGGGTGTCGCGAACCTGGGGCCACTCTTGCCCTCTGACTTCCGGGTCAGCCCGGGGGCTGCTGCGGTCTGTGAGGAGGTATCGAACTTTGCCGCTCCGCCGTGCATGTCCGAGCTCTTCGTAAAGTGGAGCACGGAAAAGATGTTCCGGAGCATGGAGGCAAACGCGATGAAGGTAGGCTTCGATACACGTCCTCCTTGTTATTGGCGAATTGCTGACATGCTTCTTGGCAGACTATCATTCTATCACGGTATTTGAGCGAGACATCCGAACGGCTGGCGGAAATTCAGCAATGAAGTCGACTTGGAGTTCGCCGAGCGAAGAACCGGCCCGCGCTGCTTGGCCTCGCCGAGAAAGCGGGGGCCGGAGGCGAAGGTTGCTCAACCAGAGGGCGAAGGCCGTGCCCTCCAGAGGAGGTTGAGAGTCTGGCAGCCGCCGCCGCCCGTGCTTGAGGCGAGGTTGCGACGGAGCGGTTCTGTCACAGCCGCCGCGCGGCGCTACCGAGGTGTTGGACCGCATGGAGGGCGCCATGCGTGAGTTTCGGTGCCGCGGCTCTTCGGAGGCATGGCGTGGACCAGTGGCGGCCACCTCGACGGCCGCCTTTCGTGGAGGTTTTTCGCCGCCGCTTCGGCGCACGGCAATCATTGCGGCGAAGATTCGCGTGGACGGCGCTGCTTGTCTCTTCGGCAGCAGCGGTGGTTGCGGTCACGTTGATGCGCTTTGGTGCCGGGCGCCAGGTTAGTAGCCTCCGCGCGGAGGTGTCTTTGGGCCGTAGACAAAGTGAGGGCGAGCAATGCCTCGCGGCGAGTTCTCGGCTTCGCTTGGTCGGGACGCCACCATGGATTCGCTCCGCTGCGTTTTGGCGCAAAAGGCGAATCAAGGGTCTCTGCGGATGGCGCGAGCGAAGTGAGCGAGGGTCGACCCCGAGGCAAGGTGTGACCTCCGCCAACTTCTTAGGAAATCATTTTGGGGTTCGGATTTTTTTTTTTTTGTTTTCGTCTTTGCCGCAGGTGGCCTCTGCAGGCCGCTTGTTCCGCATGGCTTGTAACCATTATTTTGTCAATCAATATATACCGAAAAAGGTTGGGGTTTCTTTTTTGTTGGGTGCTTGTTTCACGCTGGCGCTTGTTTCTACTCAGAGGGAATGTTGTTTCACCAGCATCGCCGGACGAGGTGCGGTTCCTCCGTGGTGGCGACTGAAGTCCTATGCTCCATTGCGTGATTCGAAGGATGAACGACTGCTGGTTTGGAAGTGGCCTCGGAGGATTTGTTACCGCGGTATCGTGTGCCATGGAGCGAAATGGAAGCGGTGGAAGAAGGAAAACCCGGGGGGGGGGGTCTATGAAAAGGTTCTTCGGTTGCTATGAAAGCGAAGGCCTTGGAGGTTCGGGATGAAATAGTATCCTTCTGGGTGAATCGCGGCGTGGTGGGTCCGCCTGAGGGGCCGTGTCCTCGGCCTCCTCCTACGATCTCCTCGAGCTCCTCGGAGGAGTCTTCAGCCAGGTCATGGAGAGGAATATGTGCGCTGATGGCCACGCACCCGCGTCGACGAAGAGCTACTCGAGTGGGTGTCATGAGCCATGAGCGAGGCTAACAACTTTGTTCCCGGTGCGGGCGATAGGTCATCACCTCGCGGCTGTTGTATGTTGTGTATCTGTACTAATGTATGATGTATGTGTAGGGTTAATGGGTCAATGCATACGCACTTTTATTTTCTCGCTTCCCGTGTCCTATTATTATATTATGTTTGATTAGGTAAGGCTCCGAGGAGCCGTAACTATATTTTTGCGAGGGGGAGGGGGAACCTCGCGCCGCCCCTCACTTTTTAGGTAGGCTCATGAGCCCTAACTATATATTTTTATGAGGGGAGCCGAGCCTCGCGCCGCCCCTGTAATTTTTTAGGAAGGGCTCGGGAGCCCTAACTATATATTTTTATGGGGAGGCGAGCCTCACTGTCCCCCATACTTTTTTAGGTAGGGCTCCGGGGAGCCCTAACTATATATTTTTTTACGAGGGGGAGGCGGAGCCTCGCACTGCCCCCCATACTTTTTAGGTAGGGCTCTAGGAGCCCTAACTATATATTTTGCAAGGGGAGGCGGAGCCTCGCCACGCCCCCATACTTTTTAGGTAGGGCCCTGTGAGCCCTAACTATGTATTTCAAGGGGAGGCGAGCCTGCGCGCCCCCATACTTTTTTAGGTAGCGCTCCGGAGAGCCATAACTATGTATTTTTGCAAGGGGGAGGCGGAGCCTCGCGCCGTCCCCAATACTTTTTTTAGGTAGGGCTCCGGGGAGCCCTAACTATATATTTTTTATGAGGGAGGCGAGCCTCGCCGCCCCCATACTTTTTTAGGTAGGGCTCCGGGGAGCCCTAACTATATATTTTTTTTCGAGGGGGAGGCGGAGCCTCGTGCCGTCCCCCATACTTTTTACGAGGGCTCATGAGCCCTAACTATATATTTTTTTACGAGGGGGAGGCGGAGCCTCGCGCCGTCCCCCATACTTTTTTAGGTAGGGCTCCGGGGAGCCCTAACTATATATTTTTGTAAGGGGAGGCGGAGCCTCACTGCGCCCCCATACTTTTTAGGTAGGGCCCGGAGCCATAACTATATATTTTTGCAAGGGGTAGGAGGAGCCTCGCGCCGTCCCCCATACTTTTTTAGGTAGGGCTCCGGGGAGCCCTAACTATGTATTTTTGCAAGGGGGAGGCGGAGCCTCGCACTGCCCCCATACTTTTTTAGGTAGGGCTCCGGGGAGCCCTAACTATGTATTTTTGCAAGGGGAGGCAGAGCCTCGCCGCCCCCATTACTTTTTAGGTAGGGCTCCTGAGCCCTAACTATATATTTTTACGAGGAGGCGAGCCTCGTGACCGCCCCCCATACTTTTTAGGTAGGGCTCCGGGAGCCCTAACTATATATTTTTTTACGAGGGGAGGCGAGCCTCGACCTTCCCCATACTTTTTAGGTAGGGCCCTCGGAGCCCTAACTATGTATTTTTGTAAGGGGAGGCGAGCCTCGCGCCGCCCCCATACTTTTTAGGTAGGGCCCGGGAGCCCTAACTCACGATTTTGCAAGGTGGAGGCGAGCCTCAGGCCGCCCCAATACTTTTTAGGTAGGGCTCTGGGAGCCCTAACTATATATTTTTTAGGGGAGGCGAGGCTCGCGCTGCCCCCATACTTTTTAGGTAGGGCTCCGGGGAGCCCTAGCTATATATTTTTTTACGAGGGGGAGGCGGAGCCTTGCGCCGTCCCCCATACTTTTTAGGTAGGGTTCGGGAGCCAGAATTATATATTTTTTTAGAGGGGAGGCGGAGCCTCGCGCCGTCCCCCATACTTTTTTAGGTAGGGCTCCGGGGAGCCCTAACTATGTATTTTTGCAAGGGGGAGGCGGAGCCTCACGCCGTCCCCAATACTTTTTTTAGGTAGGGCTCCGAGGAGCCCTAACTATATATTTTTTGCGAGGGGGAGGCGGAGCCTCGCGCCGTCCCCCATACTTTTTTAGGTAGGGCTCTGGGGAGCCCTAACTATGTATTTTTGCAAGGGGGAGGCGGAGCCTCGCGCCGTCCCCCATACTTTTTTAGGTAGGGCTCCGGGGAGCCCTAACTATGTATTTTTGCAAGGGGAGGCGGAGCCTCGCGCCGTCCCCCATACTTTTTTAGGTAGGGCTCCGGGGAGCCCTAACTATGTATTTTTGCAAGGGGGAGGCGGAGCCTCGCGCCGTCCCCCATACTTTTTTAGGTAGGGCTCCGGGGAGCCCTAACTATGTATTTTTGCAAGGGGGAGGCGGAGCGTCGCGCCGTCCCCCATACTTTTCTAGGTAGGGCTCCAGGGAGCCCTAACTATGTATTTTTGCAAGGGGGATGCGGAGCCTCGCGCCGTCCCCAATACTTTTTTAGGTAGGTCGGAATATGGTTCGCACGTTCTGCCTACTCGCGTAGTCCGCAGCGGGCATTGGTGTGCACCGGGGCGCGAGGCCATGCGCGGTGGCTTCGTTTATACACTCGTGCCCGCGATGGGCATCGGTGTGCACCGGGGCGCGAGGCCATGCGCGGTGGCTTCGTTTATACACTCGTGTTCGGATGGGTATTCGGTGCACCGGGCGCGAGGCTATGCGCGGTGGTTTGCGATACACTCGCGTTCGCTGATGGGCATCGGTGTGCACCGGGGCGCGAGGCCATGCGCGGTGGCTTCGTTTATACGCTTGTGCCCGCGATGGGCATCGGTGTGCACCGGGGCGCGAGGCCATGCGCGGTGGTTTCGCGATATACTGTGGCCGCGATGGGCATCGGTGTGCACCGGGCGCGAGGCCATGTGCGCGGTAACCGTTTGATACACTCGCGTTCGCGATGGGCATCGGTGCACCGAGGCGCGAGGCCATGCGCGGTGGCTTCGTTTATACACTCGTGCGGACCGGTGGGGGGGACGAGGCATACAATTTTCATTATTTGGATAGATAGATCTCCGAGCGAAGCCGGTTTGCGGCAAAAGTTTACATGCCCCCCGCGTTGCATGTTGCGGGTTATTCTCCGGCGCAACGGTTTTGACATGCTTGCTAAGGGTAGAACTTTCGAGGGACTTGATATTCCGTGTATGGCCCAACCGATCTCCGCCCAAGGTTGAGATGCGAACGCGCCGCCTCGCCGAGCTCTGTGACCACGCACGCCCTTCCCACTTGGAGTCCAACTTGCCGAAGGCCGCTGGTTGGTGGCGCGCTTCAGACGAGGTCGCCTGGGAAATGTGGCGGCCTTGACCCTTTTGTCATATGTCCCGGCGACGCCTCATTGCATGCCGCATGGTTGAAACACCAGATGCGCTGTTTTTGAGAAGGTCGAGCGAGAACTCCCGCTTCTCCCGAGTTTGTCGGCGCTAGGCTCGGTAGGAACTACCGCGAACCACAAGCGCCATGGCCTCGCCGCCAAGAGGAGCTTGAAAGGGAGAAGCTCGTGGCTCGTGGGCGATGTGCGACGACCAGAGGGCCTTCGCTCTTTCGCCACAGCCCCTTAGGAAGACCCACGAGGCGCCAAATTTGCCGAGGAGGTTGCCGTTGGCTCGCTCGACGGCTCCGTTGGACTCTGGGTGCCCCACCGATGCGAAGCATAATGTGATGCCCAGGTCGTTGCAAAACTTCCGGAAGTGGTCGGAGTCGAACTGCTTTCCATTATCAGCGATGATGTGCCTTGGTACACCGTAGCGGCAAATGATGTTTTTCCACACGAATCGCTGGGCGGCTGCGGCGGTGATGGTGGCGACTGGCTCCGCTTCGACCCATCTTGAGAAGTATTCGATGGCGACGAAGGCGAATCGGAGGCTACCCTTGGCTGCGGGGTACGGGCCAATGATGTCCAAGCCCCACCGTGCGAAGGGCCACACCGCAAGCACGAAGCCAGAAGGTAGTGCCGGTGTTCTTTGGTTGCGGCTGCCCATCGGCACCCCGCACCGCCGACGAGGTCTTAGGCGTTTTGAGCGCTGCCGCCAAGAGAAGCCTTGGCGGAACGTCTTCCCTACGAGGCCCCGAGGCGCCTGGTGTGCACCGCACAAGCCCTCGTGGACGTCCTTGAGGAGCGACCGGCCTTCCTCCCGTGACACACAGCGGAGGAAGGGGGCACAAACTCCCCCCTTGTACAGCTCGCCGGAGACCATATAGTAGTTTCTTGCTCGGCAACGGAGTCGCTTTGCTTCGGCCGGGTCTTATGGTTCTTCCCCGGTAAGGTACTTGATAATCGCGTTTCGCCATTGCTCACGGGTTTGCTCCGCTGCTCCTGTGGCAAGACCACCTGTCTGCCTTCTCTTGCAGCAGCCCCTTGCGCCGGGGAGCCAATTGTGGTTCGGCCGGAGTGCCATGTGCTTGGCGCGAAGCCCCTTGTGTCTGGGGCGGAGCGGAGGATTTTGTAAGGACTTCGTAGAAAACCTCGTGGGGCCCTTCTCCGCTGCTATTTTTGCGCCTTTGTCGGCCGCCTCGTTGCTTCCTCTAGGAATGGTTGGACTGTGATTCCGTAGAAGTGCTTCGCCGCTTCGCGCACCGCGGCTAAGTAACGACTCATCTCAGGACACCTTGCGACGAAGGTCTTGTCAAACTGTCCCGCCACCAGGCGGGAGTTGCTTTTGATGAGGATGCGCTTCGCCCCGAGGGATCTAGCTTTACGGAGGCCCAGAAGATAGCGCCAGACCGACGCGTTGTTCGTGGTCGGAAGTCCAGCGGCAGCGCAGACGCGTTCGCCCGTCCGGAAACTATGATGGCCGCGTTCGCACCGGCGGCGCAAGACGACGACCGTCTGACGTACATTACCCAGGGTGTTTCCACCACGGCGGGGCTGTTGTCCACTTGCGGGGTCCACTCGGCGACGAAGTCTGCTAGCGACTGCGATTTGATGGCCGTTCTTGCTACGAAGGTGACGTCGAAGGGCGCCAGCTCCGCCGCCCATTTGCCTATCCGCCCGGAGGCATCTTTGTTTCGGAGCATTAACACCAGCGGGTAGGATGTGGGGACCTTGATGGGATGCGCTAGAAAATAATGCCGTAGCTTTCTCGATGCCATGAGCAAAGCGTACGTGAGCTTCTCGAGCTCCGTGTAGCGAATTTTGGCTCCTTGCAAGGCCTCCGACACATAGTACACCGGTTGCTGGCCGGTGTGCTCCTGGATAAGGACCGCACTGACCGACGACGGGGTGGCGGCGATGTAGAGCAGTAGCTCGGCTCCTTGCTCTGGACTGGTGAGGCTTGGTAGCTGCGCGAGGTACAATTTTCAGTCCTCAAGGCCTTCTCGCATTCCTCTCGCCCATTTGAATGGCTCGCCGGAGTGTCTTGAAGAACTAGAGTGCTCTCTACGAGCGAGACAGAAGCGGCTAAGGGCGGCGGCGCGCCCGTGAGTTTTTGCGCGCATGGCGTTTCATGGGGCTTCATCTCCGGATGGCCCCGATTTTCTCTGGGTTGGCTTTTGATCCTCTCTGAGACTAGAAAACCGAGGAGTTTACTCGCCTTCACACCGAACGCACATTTCTCGGGGTTGAGTTTATGCCCTCCGCTGAAGGTTCGTGAAGGTTTTTGAGGTCTTGAGCGCGGCGCCCCCGCCATTTTGCTTTTAATGACTATGTCGCCGACGACGCTTCGCTGGCGCCCGAGCCGGTGGCTAGGACCTTCGTGATGAGTCGGGCGAACGCCGCCTCGCTGTTTAAGACCGAAGGGCATGCGCTTGTAAAGATGTTCCCATCGGTAATGAAAGCGCCGCTCGCTCGCTTCCGCCATGTGCACCGTGGTAGCCGAGTAGGCGCTAAGGAAGCTCATGAGCTCGCACTCGACGAAGGCCCACCAACCGGTCGACGCGAGGCAAGGGAAGTCATCTTTGGGGCAGCCTTGTTGAGATCGGTGAAGTCGACACACACGCGCCACTTGCCCGCTCTTCTTGACGAGGACCGGTTCGCCACCACTGAATATTTGACTCGCGGATGACCCCGCCAAAGAATCTCGTGATCTCTTCTTGGCGTACCGAGTTTGATTGCCGATTACGCGCCGCAGTTTTTGCTTTTGGCGCGCGTCGGCTCGGGATAGCTCAGGCTCTATCGCTGTTCTTGCCACTCCTAGGAGGTTCGCCCCCAGCGAAGGCCTCAAGATTGTTGCGGAGCACCCCGAGGATCGTCGCGGCGCCCGTGGAGGTCCGAACCGAGGGCCACCGCCTTTCTCCGGTGATTCGCCCCTTAACGCCACTCTCCGCAGTGGCCTTGAGGCTTGTGTTTCGGGGCCCATCTCGCGGGCGGTGCCACCGCCTTGCCGGGTCCCACGGCGTGCACGTGGCGCGCCGGGGATAGTACTTCAAGTTCGATGTGCCATGTGAGGTCTTGGTCTCCGCGGACCGTCACGATGCCTGGCTGGCGCGGGAGCTTCATGCACAAGTAGTTGTGGTGAGCTATTGCGCCAAGGCGCTCTGCGGGCCCGCCAAGGATAGCGTTAGTATCGGTAAGCCATTTGGACCACGCCAAATGTGACGACTCGGTCCGGATGCGGTCGTCGCTGAAGGTGATCGCGAGGCGGATCTGTCCCAATGCGGTAACAGGGGTTCCTCCGAACCCTAGCAGGGGGATGCCCGGAGGAGTCAGGCGATCGCGAGGGATCATCATCTTGTCGAGCACGTCGACGAAGAGGAGGTCCGCCGAGCTCCCTCCGTCGACGAGGACGCATCTTACTTCGAAATCCGCGATGTTGGCCGAGATGACGAGGGGTCTGGTGCGGAAATACACCTCGCGGGCGTTTCTTCGTCCGGAAGATATGGGTATTTCGGAGTAGCGGGTGGGCTCAAGGCGGGTAATGAAGCGAGGTGGTGGATTTGTCGCATACGCCCGCTTGCTTCGAGGAAATGCCGAGCGAGGAGCCTCCGGTGATCATGTTGATGATCCGCCGGTGTGCGTCGGTCCGGCCACCTATGCGCGGGATTGGTGGTGCTACAGGGAGTTGGTTGTCAGCTGCGGTCCTGCCTTCATGGTCCGCAGGTTGGTCGCGGCGCATGTAGTCCTGCATGGCAGCGATCATGCGGCACTCTTTGGTGGCGTGCGATCCTTCGCCGTGCAGGTCACAGAACTGCGAGGGTGCTCCGTTCCGATTGTCAGGCTAACGTCCTGCGTTCCGTCCACGGCCCCGGCCGCAGCTTCGGGTCCAGCGGCCTCCGCGTCTTCCTCCTTCATTTCGCGCTCGCCCACGGTAGACCCCGCCTTTTTGCTCAGAGTCATCGTTTCCATGGCTTGCCGGATGCTCCGGCTTGTGCCGCATTGACCGCTTCCTTCGATGTGGTCACGGCCGGTTGAGTCGCTTCGCTTCTCCGAAGCGCTATCTTCTCCGCCGGGCGCATTCTCCATCTTGTCGAAGAGTTCGGCCATCAGGCGCTGGCTTGCGGCGAAGCTCCGAAGCGCCCGCTGCGAGGCCGCACATTGTCGCGTTGATGATAGTTGTCTCGCTGACGCCTTTGTACTGCACTTGACCTCCGTGAACTTCCCAAGAAGCCGCGAGGATTCACCCGCTACCGCTTATCGCGAATAAGTGTCGGCTGGCCCTTCTGCCCGTAGTTACCCCGAAGTTGTTGCGAGGAGTTCCCGCGAATCGCTCCCGTGCATATACGAGCGAGGGGATCGTGAAGAACCATGTCGGCTTACGCCCTTGAGCGCAAGGGTGAGGCTTTTTGCCTTCGTGTTATCGCCTCCTACTACCGCTTCGATGGTCGCCTCAGATACCCGAGGAATTGTGAGGGTCCGTGATCCTCGACGGCGCGACGTCGGGCATTTTGAATCTCGAGGCCACCGTTGCCTCCAATCCGGCTCAACGGTGAGTTTGGTCGCCGAGCACCGGTGTTTGGCGGGGCGGGCCGTCAGATGGCGGCGGTTGTTGAGCGGGCCGAGGGTGGTGCGTGGCGGGCTCCGTTATGGCAAGAGCCATCCTCGGCGGCCGCTGAGGTCTCCGCCACCCTGCGGAGGGTCGCCACCGCTTTGGAGGGTTTCAGATGATTCTCGCTCGCTCCCCGCGCGCCGAGTTGTTCGCTTTTCTTCCGGCTTGGGCGGGGCGCTTGCCGCCATGCTCGCTCCTTTGGGTTCGAGAGGCTGGGCCGCAGCTTGTTTGGGCCGCCGAGTTTTTTTTCTCGCCCTCGCTCGGGGCCATCTCAGATGTCAGGCTAGTGCTTGCGGGCTTACCCGCCGTCCCCACGGACGGGCGCTAACCTGTCAGAGTTACAAGACTAGGCAGAGAATAAGCGGGGACCCTCCGTGAGCCGAAGGGTCCTCAATAGGAGGGGACCGGTTGCTAATGAACATAAATTGCCAAGTAACCTTTATACAGAACTTGGAATCAGAAAACTCCAAAAGAAAAACCTGCCTCCCAAGGGGGGCCAGGGTGGCTACTTATAGCCCTCCTAGGAGGCATACAGGATTACAGGTTTAACCCTTACCAGGCTCTATGTCGATAGGGGCTGCAGGGACCTTTCCTGCCCCTAGTGCTAGCTTCTAACACGTGGTGGGCAGCCCTAGACTTGGTCTATTCTGCACATGACCGCCCAGAGGTGCAAGAACCCCTTCGAGCTCCCTGGTCTTCGAGCCCTCCAGAGTCTCTTCGAGGCACTTCATTGGCCTTCCTGTCGCCGGTGGCTCTGGCTGAGCGACCCTCTGTCCCTTCTGAGGGTTTTGGATCCCTTCTGGGTCTTGGGACCTTCTGAGGGCCCTGGCGCCTTCGAGGGTCTCGGGACCCTTCGGAGGGCCTCGGGGCCCCTTCGGAGGGCCTCGGGACCCCTCGCACGCCTTCATGACCTGGTAGAAATATTCGCCACGTTTGGCACCCCGGCGACTTGACCATCGGGATGTGCACGCTTCTCTCTTCGCCAGGTCGTGGGGGCCGTTGTGCCGCCCCTACGACAGTCCTCAACTACCCGTGCGTGCATCAATAGGTTCGCAATAACCTCCCCGACCCATTGCATGCACTCACCGTCGCTGCCGTGCCCTGGTTCACCGTTGTCGGTCAGTGTAGAAACCCTCATTGGGGGTGATGGCATCTGATGACGTGACATCCACGTGAGATGCCACCTCAACGTCGCTGCCCATGTGTCGTTTCGCTAGCGCCGATTCAGCATTGATGTGGCACTGGTTCAAGCCTAACCTCAGATCCAGTCTAGTAGACCTTGTCCACCATGAGCCCTACCTCTACCATGTGGTCCCACTAGTCAGAGCACTATTCCATGAGCCATACGCCCGTAGATCATGAACGCATTGCATGGACCCGGTCTATATACAGAGGGCCCAATGTCAGTCTTAGTAGGGTTTTCCAGATTTTTTTTTTATTTCTGAAATTCGGTGCTGGCGTTAGTGTTACGTCATTATGCGATTTTTCAATAGAAAAGTAATTTAGAAATTCCAGAAAATCCAATTTAAGGTATTTCTTAGGGTTTTGATCTTCCAGAGCCCATATCTTCTTCATCCGAGCTCCGATTGTGCCCGTTCAAATTTTGAAATTCATGTAAACTCAAGATCTATTTATCTAAGATTTTTATTTAATTTTTGGAGTTTATTTTATCTCTATCTTGTATTTATTTGGTTTATTTTCTTCGTTTGCGCGTAGACGTTGATTCTTCGGGAAGTTTTGAGCAAGGAGGACTGCACCAAGATCAAGATCAATTCCAGGATTTATTCCAAGGCAAGCCATAGTCCTTTGATCACATTGAACCTTTAATTTCAAAAGTATATTGTTTTATACAACTGCATGCTATCTTTATACAAATTGTTTTGGGATTAGTTTTTTACTTGTTGTCATTATGCCTCCATTGATTATTTGAATACCATGAACCCTTTGTCACCCTAGCATGGATAATTTTGAGTTGGATATATTTGTATCACCAACATGTGTATCGTATAGATGCTTAGTTAAGCTTAGTTACTATGGGTTCTTTATCACATGTGTTAGAATGATTAATCTTGTTTTAATGATATATGGAATCATGGTGGTTAGCCACTCTTGTTAAAATTTGTGTACCATGATAGGGTATGTCATCGGTCTTGGTTAAACAAAATGGTTTTCGCTCGGGCGAGTGGATGGTGGATTAAGGGTGTGGGTTTAACACGTTGTGGGTTGTGGAAAGATTGCTCGAGTAACTTGTCAAGAGCTTAATCTTGTGCGCCATTGAACTGGACCTTAACCGTACAACCACATGTCTTGTATGTGTGGGACCTGGCTAATTAATTAGCGATGTTTTGATTTGGTTCTGTTTGGGTTGTCTTTGGCGCAAGAGGGGGGACCCTTTCTGGTTGGTTAGACATTTAATGTTGAAACCTTAGCGAGCAGAACCGGGTCAAAACAGAACTTTGTAAAGATCTTGACGCATGCTCTAGACTGCTTACCTAATGTAGTGAGCAATGGTATCGACGGATGCCAAACAAACTAGAGAAGTCGTGTTATGTGGGTAAAGCTATATAACATTTGCAGAGTGTAAAACTATTCGAATAGCCGTGTCCACGGTTATGGACGTGTCTGGAGATTTCACACGAGATGTAGAGTTTCTTATAAAATGTGTCGGAGTGTGAATGAGAAGTTCATTTGATGAATATAATGTTCGTTTGGTGAACGGGTAATTCACTTGGTGGTTTGTTTTGAGAAGTGAATGGGTAGTTCACTGGTTGTTTCAAAGTAATTGTTTATTTATTTATTATTGTTTCTCAATTACATATTTCAATCTATTTATTGTATTTATCGTCAATTTTGCTTTATACAAAAGAACCATACAGCTAACCTTTGTCAAGCCTTGCATGAATACTATTTGCATACATTTCCCTACGGCTTGCTGAGTGCTTTATGTATTCATGGCTTTATGTCTTTGTTGATCAGTTGACGAATATCAAACTGCTCAAGAGTTCTTTCATAAGGAGGACTATGAAGGTTTTGCGGATTAGAATGCGTTCTCCACTCGATTGCCTGTGGGCATGTTGATTGGCCTTTCCAAGTTTCTCGTTCCGCTGCAAGAGTTTATTTGTTTCTTTAGCCCTGCGTGATAAGTTAAGTAAACGTTGACCATAAGGTCCAGTTATTATTACTATTTGTTACTTTTAGATCTTTTTAGTTAAATCAAATAAATAGATGATATTTCATCACTGTTTCCTGTGTGAGCTAGCTACTGATTTGAGACTAGTTCAGAATACACAGAGGGTTCCTGAATCATAGTTTTGGGTCCCGACATGCATGATGAATACAAATTCAAAACTTTCCATCTTTTGTATCAAACTTGATGTTCCACCATTACCTGAAGGGAATGATGCATCTTCACATATCATCTCTAACACCCCAAGCACAGATTCCTACATTTGGTATATACGAAGAAAGGTTTTAAGATGTGAACCCCTTCTAGTATCTCCAAGTCTAGCTAGGCTAGTCTCCTAATTCAAGCCTGCTCAAGTTGAAAGCACACCATTCTCCAATTGCGATAGTGACAACCTATGTGAACTCGAGAAATTAAACTCATCTAAATAGTGCTAAGCAGTAATTATCAGTAAAATAAAATTCAGTTAAACACAAAAACAAAACATAATCTCAGATAAATCTTGAACCCATCGCCAAATAATTTCTTGCAATCTTTTAGTATCATGAATCAACATAAGAATTTACATTAGGAATTTAGTACAACAAAACTGAAGCGCTGTTGCAATCATGAAATTAACAACATCATGAAAAGTATACAACCCGACATCCAAATCAACATACAACAGCTCATCGCCAACAAGGGTAATAGATCAAAAATGCAACCTCAGTATAACCCAAAGTCAATTACAAAGAATTCATTACCGAAGGGCATACAACATTAATTCAATCTCCGAATTAATCACAATATGATTTCATTACAAACAAAACTAAAATATTACAACTCAGGATTATTTACAAGAATTCATTAAAAGCGGAAGTAAAATATTAATGCGAGCTTAGAATAGATTACAAGATTCTTTGCATCAAAGAATAAATAAATATTACAACATTGAGTACATTACAAAAAGACTAAAATAAAATCCTACATGCATATCGCCAAAGCCTTCCTTGTACCATTGTCCGTCTATCGCTAGCCAGTCGAGCCATTTCCACAGCCAATCCAGAACCATCCATATTTCCCTCGACTGCCAACAATCAAAAGACCATTAGCAAACCAAAGGCTATAAAATGAAATTAGAAGTAAAGAAAGATTGTCGTCAGATTACCATAAGGATCATCGAGGTTCCCAAACCAACCTAGGCTAGTCGGCACCATCGCACCTCAGTGGGTTTCCTCACCCGACGTTTATTACAATCCAACACCCACGTATACAAATTTACCTTCGCCGCAGAAAATCTGAGAATAGTATCCAGGACATCCTTTAGACCAAAAAGTCCATGAGCTCACAGTGCAATGAGAGGGAGATATGGATAAGGGCAAGGGTATAAGTGTCATGAACATGCCATAAGAGAATGCCCAGCCGAGAGCCTGCCCTTTCTTAAGCCATTTGCCACTTCAAAGCCTCACAAGCCTCACCATTCCTTTCTTTTATGCCAAGAGCAAGCCACAGCAGCACAAGCAAAAACCAACACAAGCCTTAGCTCACTGCCCAAAACCACAAGCTAAGAACAAGGAGCCCAAGCACAACCTCACTGCCTCTACAAGGAAGACAAAGCAAGCAAAGCAGAAGGCCAAGCCACACTTTAGTCCTCGATAAAGAAAACCAAAAGCCAACCCACTGCCATCCAAATGACATAACCAAGCAAAGCCAAGGCCAAGCACCACCATCGCCCACTGCCATCCACAAGACAAGTCAAGCAAGCCAAGCCTCACCCCCCCTTTGCAACCAACCACAGAGAGAGCAACTGGAGAAGGGGGGTAAAGGCGAAGGGGAGGACTGACGGAGCGTGTCCGACAAGCATGGATGGCATCGACAACGTTGTCGAACCATCACCGAACCCCTGGACCACGCCAACCGACAGGACAAAGAGGAACCAAAGAGAACCACCAGGAGGACAACCACCAACACGAGCACCAAGAGAACGACCACCACCACAGCCATCTCCCCAAATCGATAAAGCCCAGAGGTAACCACCATTTCCCCCACATTCATTTTTCCCAAATCGAACCCCACCTCAGGAGCTAACCCTTTCATAGTAGCAATATCCCTAGCACCATCCATTCCACATCACAGAGCAAGGAGAGGGAAGGGGATAGAGAAGGTAGAGTAGTAGTATACCTCGGCAGCATAGGCGACACCACCACCGTCACAGCCACCCCATGCACCCCATCCACTCCACCCTATTCATGCATACTTGAGCAAGCATCAACCCACATCCATCTCCCTCTCCCTGCATGAACACAAAATTAACGAAATCAGAATGTGAATCAATGCTCTCACTAAAAACCGAAACAACAGAACGAAATAAAATCCTCAAAAGGAACTTCGACCAAATCAAGAACCAAAGAAAAGGGGGTGTTAGTCAAGTCCAGTAGTGGGGACGAGCGAGGCGGCCGTAGGCTTGGCCGAGCGCGGGCATGCCGAGGGAACCGGGAGCAGTGAGGCATGGACACAGGTGCGGCCCAAACACTAAGCGCGGAGGCGACATAGGCCGTGGGCCGGGGCTAAGGCACCAGCACCAGGCGTGTGGCCGGGAGGCTTTGGGGGAGGCGGCTAGACCAGGGGAAGCCGAGCAGCGGCGCCAACAGTAGGAGGGAGCCAGGCCAGAGCACAGGGCGGTGTGGGCCGGGTGCAAGCCACATAGGTAGCCGAGCCAAGGAGAGCGAGCACGGGGGAGCTGGCATCGGCGGCGGCAGAGGAGACGGAACTAGGGCCGACTAGAGGCGACGCAAGGAACAAACACCAGAGAAAAGCAATGGAGAAAAGAAGGAATGGGTGAAGAAGAAACCTGGGAGCTAGTTGGTTCGGCCGAATGGGGAGAGAGAGAGAGGGGGGGTATTCAAGAAAGAAAAGGAAGAAGATGGACTCCAAGGGCTCTCAGCCACACAAATGGGATTTGGTGACATAGTGATTAGGGGAGGAAGGGATTGGGTGAGAGGGAAATTAAGGAAAAGGGGATTACACGAGGGAGATTAGAAAATTAGGGAAATTAGATAAAGGATTAAAGAAGTAATTTCTAATAAAGGTTGATGGTAGCAGATGTAGTAGTGAAATGAAAGCCAGTATTAATTCGTGTCTGTACTGTATAAATATTAAATCAAATAAATATTTAAGCCGCGCTTGAATATTTAGCAGTAGACCGATCGATTAGAAAAAATAAAGTAGGGAAAAAGGGGTAAAATAAATCTAATAAAATCGCCACTACGTTAGATAAATAATTTGACGCGTTACCTATGAGTTTCGGGCAAATCGTCCGAAAACCGGATTTATAAAACCTGTACGAATAAATAACAGTAGCAAGACCGGTAGAAAAAATAAAAACGGAGAAAAAATGTAAAAATAATCAGAGACTTTATAAATTAATTAATCACCGGTAGAACCCAATGAAATAGAAAAATAAATTGTTGCATTAGAAATATTTTAATAGTGATAGAACAATTAAAATAAATGACATCGAGTCTATTTAGAGAAATAAATAAATGCGTACATACCGGTGTAAAATCAATTAGGCATATTTGCATGCATAAAATTAATCAAAGACGTTACAACTAAATTAATCGCAGATAGAACTTAGTAAACTAGACTAATTATCTGAGGCCTTAGAAATAATTTATTCGAGATAGATTAATTAAATTAAACACATGCGTAAAACAAATTAGGCATTTATTTGCATGCGTAAAAATTAAATAGACTTAGTTGCATGCGAGTACACCTAGTATTTTATTTTCGCTCAATAAAGCGTGAACAGAGGCAACATCGATCCTAGAATCGTAAGACTAGAACGACTACAATTGGGGAGTGCTAACCTAACGGGAGATCCGAAAGATGTTATTCAATTAAAATCCACTAACGAAAAAGAAATAACTGACTAATGTACGCATAATAGCACCAAAAGCAGCTATGTATTTATTTATTTATTATTCGCGCCTGCCGTATAATTGTAGAGGATGAACCGGCGCAGACAGGTGTATTTGATCTAGAAACCACGAAAGCCGATCTTTTCAACAATTCCGAAGGCAAGCTTATCTCTTGATCACTGACATAGTTATATTAAATGTAAACTGTACTTTGCTGTATATGTATATATATAGGACGTTCGTTTCGTACTCCTAGGAGTATGTACTCCCACTTCCAATATACCACTTAAACGCACATATTATACTTCTTTATCATTTTCGGTATACTTAAATACCAATTATAAGATACTCCAATGCGACTTGATTGAAAAAATTTCATTGAAGCCCTCTGTTTTTTGCTATATACCCTTTTTCATATATAAAAGAAGTATATACACAAATGTTTCTATAAAAAGTGGAATTTAATAAAATTTTTCATGGAACTCACTTTGGGGTATCTTATAATCAATATTGAGTATGCTCAAATAGATAAAGAGGTATCACCGCATTTATTTAAGTGGTATATGAGAGGTAGGAGTATGTACTCCTGTGAGTACTATACCATTTTATTATATATATATATATATATATATATATATATATATATATATATATATATATATATATGTATATGTATATATATGTATATGTATATATATGTATATGTATATATATGTATATGTATATATATGTATATATATATATGTATGTATGTATGTATGTATGTATATATATATATATATATATATATATATATATATGTATGTATATATATATATATATATATATATGTATGTATATATATATATATATATATATATATATATATGCATGAAAACTATGTCTCAAAAATCAAATCGGATTAATGGAAAAAGAAGAAGATAAAAGAGGTGATGAATGAGAAAAGAGTTAATATTATGGCTGGTAAATGGGGCCCGGGGCAGGAAAAAGAGATGAGAAAAGATGATATGATGACGAGGCAAGAGGTGGGACCTTTTACATATGGTTAACATATAAGGACCAACAAAACTCTCACCCAGATTAGAGGCCGTAAATTCAGTGCCAACCATTTCCCGTTTCGACAGGCAGAAAATGCTACCTTGTTATGTAATTATGCTCTCCACATCGGGTAAGTAAATATGTAGGATGCAGAGGCGCTATAGCGCTAAGTGGAGTGTTGGGTGAAGGTAGGACCAGCCCAACCAACATTACTGGAACTCGATGGATGACGAGATCAGCACCGTGACGAGGTCAGCACCGACGAAAAATAATGGGTGGAGGAATTAATCACGTAACTTGGAAAACATTCTGTATTATAATCTCGAACCCGCATCTAAGGAAATGCATTGGACCTAGCTCAGAGAGAGCTCATAATAGCTATGGGTAAAGTGGTACAAACCTGCGTAGTGCTATATCTCAAATCATGAATTCATACATGTCTCCTAGATTGGAGTCTACGGGAACCGCTAGGGGTGTATCTTCTCTCCGAGTGACAAGTAGTCTTTTCTGAATTAAAACTTGCCACCTAAAGTTTTGATGAGTTATTCATTTTTAGAAAAAAGAGATGAGTTAGAAAATGTAATAACGAACAGAGATGAGTCATCCAGTGCATGTTTGCTATTAATGTTTGTTGAGTACACTAATACTCAACCTTGCGATTATTCTCCTTTGTTAGATCTTAGCCCGGCCAGGAACTATCCCGAGTGGGACGAAGGACATGCAGGTACCGATGAGACCGCAGAGGACGAGGGCACTTGCTATGAGGAGCAGGGCGAGGTGGACACCATATTCGGTGCGTGGGACGAGTAGAAGACCGATAGAGCAAGGAAGGCAAGCGAGGGGACTTAGTCCCATTTATTAGTTGTAAATTACTACTTGTAATGTAGACCATAGCTTTACGTGGCTAAATACTAGAATAAAGTACAGTTTCTGTTTTATTGTTCTGCTGTGTAGGCTTTGGTAGGGCTTACTATTCGTTGGAGCGGTGTCCTACCGGGCATACGAATAGTAATCCGTATGTCTAAGTGTGATTACCCTCTGGGGTAATGAGACGGGGCACCACAGTTGGTATCAGAGCAATCGGTTAGGGCCACGCTAACAAAATAGAAACTGTTGCAGAACCTAAGTATGTTGTTCTCACTTGTTATATGACACTAAGTATATTATTAATTCTTGTCTCCATATCAATTTCTATTCCATTTCCCATTTGAAAACTATTATGTTAACAAGCTCATCTTCCTTAAAGTGACAACATACTAACGTAGAACCATCCCTTTTGTTCAGTATTCCGTCCGAGAGAGTGCGGCGGAACACGTGCCTTGTCGTTGGATTCGTGTCATTATTTCCTGCTTAGTCGTCTGTCAGACGTGCAACTCAACCTAGGATAGGTTATTCGAAAAGCTAACCGTGGGAGTTTTATTATAAGGCTATGGGCTTTAGTGTCTGGACTAGAGGCATGGAGCAGAATTCTGGCATATAATCACTTTTTCACTTCTGGGATAAGTATGGACCATGCCCATAAGAAATTCTCACCTCTTCATCTGTATAACTAAATGGACCCATCAGTATCCTAGTTTAAAGCATGAATACTTAAAGAAAACAGATAAAGGCCGATGATGTAAAAGAATGTGACTTATCTCATTTTTGCATACCAGATTTTCTGAACGAGTGGTTCGTGGCACTCCGAGCATGTATCTCTGGTGTACCCAGGAGTGAATTCCTAGGCGTACTCAGGAATGGGCCTTAAGCGGTCCCAAACACGTGGTTTGGGCGGTATCGAGAACATGATCTCGAGCGTACCTGGGCACGTGAATCCAGGGTAGCGTAGATTCGCACTCAGAGGCAAGCTCTGAGCGGTCCCAAACACGTGGTTTGGGTAGTCTCGAGAATGGGATCTCGAGCGTGACTGAGCACGAGAGCCTGAGCTAGTATAGGATTTTGATCTTTTTGCATCTCATTGTTTCTTCGTGTTATTTGCTTATTGTGTGTATGGATCAACAGCACTCACCCCGGGTTAACATCTGTTAGATAAATATGATATCCTCGTCTCTACCACAAATGACGGCTAAAGAAGCAAAGCAATTGGTATAACCAACAAAAAACTCAAAATAAAATGCTTCAAGTACAACAACTAACGCAACCAATTTCTTAACATCTCCCCCATAGGATGGATGGTCAAAAGAACGAGGAACGAGGATTGGGACTACAATCGGGATTCCTACCACAAGACCTACCAACAGAAAACCCACCAATACATATTCAGGAGACAGCACCGGGCCAACCCAGAACCACCACAATACCAGAAGCCAACCAGCCGCCAACCACCGGAGCAACAAACTCTTTAGGAATATTGACGGAGGTAATCAGATACCTAGATAGCTCCAGGAAGGAGGCCCAAGAAAATCAAAACCGGTTTATGGAAACTTTGTTAACCCGAATAGCGCCTACCACTTCTCAACCATCAGACGGGGTTAGTTTGGGTGATTTCCTCCAAACTCGCCCTACCACTTTTGCTAAGGCAGCCATCTAATCGCCACCACCACCAACCCGTCACAAGAGAAAGAGGGTGGAACAGGGGCAATATGTAGTAAGAGACTCCAAGGCTGATATGGTTCAACCTCAATCCATCCGAGTACAAACAGCAGCCACTGTCATGATTTCAGGATTAACACGACGTCCACTAATGCAGATAATCAACGGCGACAATGGTGGTCAACCCCAAAATAATAAGACATCAAAGACAGAAATAAAATGCTACAATTGTCATAATATGGGACATTATGCCCGTCAATGCCCACAAAAACACTTAGCAATCGCCCCGAACAACATTCTAGAAGCTACTTTGATCGCAACCATAACACCAGCAGTTGGTGGTAGAAACAATAGAAGGTACTTGTCACAGTTACAAAAAATACATAAGTTTAGGCTTGCCCATGCCTCAAGAAATCATCTGTTTCAACTGTCATGAGATAGGCCACTATGCTAGGAAGTGCCCACAGAAGGAAGCCAAAATAAACCACCATCCACCACCTACTCATAGACCTCATCCCCACATACAACAACAACCACCACCGCGGTACAGACCACCCATACCAAGACCCTTCAACCCATACATCCAGAGACCCATAGCCCAACAGCAGCTAGTGGCCATAGCACGCAGATGTGTGAAGTGTGAAGGAAGCCACCTGACATAGGATTGCCTGAGAGGCACCAGTGTATGTTTCCATTGCAGGAAGCCAGAACACCATAGAGTCAAATGGCCCCACCTGTAGAGGACATCTAGAACCCCATCGCAACCATCGTTTGTGCCAAGACTACCTGCCCCAGCACCACCACAGATTAACCAAATGAATAAGCCCAGGGGTAACCAGCCTGTCACAGGAGGAGCTGGAAGAAGAGGACCAACACGCCTGACTTACGTGACCGCCGGGCAGATTAGAGAAGCAATAGATGTCATTACGGGTAAGTTACTGATTCCACCATCCAGGGGGTACTATTCTCTTTTGATCCTGGAGCGACTTACTTATATCCCGTAAGTTCCTAGTAGGACATAACTTAACAGCAAATCCATTAGAAAAATCTATAGGGGTTAGCACACCTGCTGGAACAAAGAAGTGACATCAATTAGAAAGGAGCAAGTCGTTATAATTCACAGTACCAAATATCTAGCAGACCTCTTTATAATCAACTTGAGTAGACTAGAAGTAATTCTGGGTATGGATTGGTTCACGGGATAAATATAGACTGTGAATCCAAACAAGCCTCCATCGGAAAGCCCGACGGGACACGACTGCAATACCTCAGAGTCAGAACCCGACAGAAGCCATCTAACATTACTCTGGCAACCTTCTAGAAAAGGAAGTACAAGACCACTACTAGGACCTAAACTGGTACGGGGAAACGACAAGAAAATACAACTACTTCAAGAGAGTCTTAAAATCGCTCAAAGTAGGCAAAAGTGCTACACAAACCAGCATAGAAGAGACCTCCAGCTCGAAGTCAGGGATTATGCGTATTTAAAGGTATCACCTATGCACAAGGTGCACCGATTCAGATTAAAAGGGAAACTAAGTCCACGATATGTTGGACCATTTTCGATTCTAGAGCGTAAAGGCACCTTAGCGTATCGACTGGAATTACCACGCCAATTATTGAGAATCCACGACGTATTTCATGTCTTGCAACTCAGAAAATGCATGAGGGAGCCCTCGCAACAATTAAACCAGTTCTGACTTACCCCTTCAATACGATTTAACCTACGAAGAGCAGCTAGTGAAAATCCTACAGAGAGAAGACCAACAGCTGAGAAACCAGACGATTCGTTCTTGCAAGGTACAATGGAAGAATCACCATGTCAGTGAAGCCACATGGGAAAGAAAGGAAGAACTATGCAAAGCCTACCCCAACCTCTTCCAGGGAGACACCAATTTCGGGGATAAATTTTTTCTAAGAGGGGGAGGATGTGAGAACCCAAGAAATTAAACTAATCTAAATTGCTGTAATACCCCAAAAGTATTCGAAAGAATTCTCGAGAAAGAATTAACTGAATTAAGAGAAGGACCAAATAGAAAATAGTTATTTCAGCAGTTAGAGAGGGGGAATACAGCAATTTTTGGACAACTTGGGCTGGGGCCTCAGTCCCATTGGCTTTCGGCCCATAGGTGGAGGGAGGTGGCTGGCCATAAAAGGGGGGGGGGAGCAAACCCTAGGCCGCCACCCCCCACTCCCTTGGCCACCACCCCCCAAACCCTTTGGCCGCCGCCCCCAAAACCCCTTGGCTGCCATCTCTGGAACCTTGCGCCTCCTCCTTGGTGTCCTCCCCCTGATGCCGGCGAAGAACTTCACCTCCCGCTGCCTGCCGAGTGGGAAGAAGAAGAAGCCCGCCTTGTGGTGGCCGGCCAAGAAGGAGGAAGAGGGAGGAAGGGAGAGAGGGGAGAAGGGAGGGAAGGGGAGAGGTCGTGGGCTGGGTTCGTGATCTTCAGTGGTTCTTCAAGGGTAAAGCTCAATCCCCTTTCGATTAGTTGTTTAATTGTGTAATTAGGCGTTATCGGTATTAGATCTGTTTATGACAGTTAGGTTTGGCCGACGATTTTGATGAGGTTAACTATGGAATCTGTCCTGGATGCCTCCTAGAGAGTTGTAGGCGACATCGCTAGGTTTTTGTAGAGTTTTGGATCATGCTGTTTGGACGAGCGGTTTAGGAGTTATGAATTTCTCCGCGCTCCTATTCGGTAGTTCGGTTATATTTCTGACAGATGTTTTTAATCAGTCATTAGCAGTTAGTTAAAGGATTATTCAGAAGAGATCACTATAACGAATGTTGTAGATATTTTTTATAAGATTTCAAAAAAGCTTAAGATCATAATAGTTTGCCTTGTGTACTGAAAGTTATGTTAGTGCCGCTGTCCAGAAACCTCGACGAGAATTGACTGTTCTATTAATTAGTTTGGTGAAGGTAGAAGATGGCCGAATCTGGAAAGCTCACCAACTAGGTTTAGTTGGGGAATTTGATAAGCTTTCTAGAAAGTCCAAGAAAGCCCCATTTGGATCTTTGTACTAAAATATATGAATTTTTGATTATGACTGTCTGTCAAGGGGACAGATCGATATTTAGGAGTTTGTAGTTGGGATTGCGCTAGAGAGTATAGCGAGTTCGTATTTACATCTAGTTTGGTTGTTGGTCCAGAATTGCTATCTTAGAGTGCTTGCTAATTTACCTCAGGTGGGGGATTGGTCCCGGGGGCAGCGCCCTCTTCGCGTTCTCCATTTTGGCACGATTGAGGCAAGTACTTTGATTGATAGATTAATTATAGATGTTTGATCATGATTGCAAGTATTTGGTACATATTAGCTATGCATGGATGCTAGAATGATATGTATGTTAATGATTGTGAATGCTAGAAGTAAGAGTAAGTATATTCATGTATGATGCTGCAGCTATTACATGTTAATGATGGATAGAGTAATTGTTCATGTGCATGATGCTATCATATTTGAGGCTTGGTCACGTGGTATATGAGTAATCTGCATAAAGAATTATTTATGATTACTCCCTACGCATGGAATAAATTGTAATGGAGTGGATTAGAAGATTATGGATGCCCTTTGGATTATACTTTAATTGTTTAGCATGCTATGGATGATCTGTGATGATTAGTTTAAATTGGTTGATTCGAGTATTATTTGATGATTTATTAGACTATTAGAACCTCCGGTATAGTCTTCTATACAAAGGAGGTTCTACCGAATTTTAGAGAAACGTCTTAGTTTTAATTGCTTAAAATGATTAGTTCAGTAGCAGTCCTGGCTCATGTTGGGCTAGGGTGTTACAGTTGGTATCAGAGCGGGCTATAGGTCCGTGGTACTGGAATTATTAATTTTGACACACTATGCACAGTAGGTGGGTTGGGTTATTGCATTGCATATACGCTTCCATTGAGTATATAGTTAATCTTGTGCTATAGTTGTTAGTTGATTCTTGTGCTTAATGTTTGATTGTTCTTGTTGTGGTGTTTAGTGATGGCAAGTGGTAGAGGCCGTGGGCGTGGACGGCAGGGTGCCGGCCGGGGCCAAGCGACACCTCCGCCTGAGGTTCATGGGTTTGTAGCTGCAGAGGGCAATCAAGCAGGATCGGAAGAAGAAGTTGCTTCAGCGGTTCAGGGGAACTAGGCTCCACCAGCTGTACCAGTTGCCGCCCCTTTGGTGGCTCCTGCGGCGGTACCTGTGGTTGTTGCTATGGGACTGCATCAGTGGAATGCTTTGAGGTTGGATACCTTCGACGGGTTGGGTACGTCAGTTGATGCTGCTAACTGGCTGCGACACATGGAGAGGCACTTTGGAGCGCTGGGGATGACTTCAGAGATGAGGGCTCAATTTGTGGCCTTCCAACTGAAGGGGCAAGCGGATATCTGGTGGGAAGGAGTCCTGTCAGCTAGAACCGTTGCCCATGAACCAGTTACTTGGGCACTGTTTGTTGAGCAGTTCAGGAGGAGGTTTTATCCAGCTTCATTTGTGAAGAGGATGGAGGTTTCCTTGAATAGTTACAAGCAGGGCAAGATGTCAGTGTCAGAATACGAAGCGGGTTTTAATAACCTAATCCGCTTCGTTCCAGCTGTGGCCATGAATGATGTAGAGAAGGCCAAGAAATTTCATAGAGGGCTCAGGCAGGAGTACCATCAGGTGTTGGGGGCATTGGAGCTGCGCGATTTTAGCTCCCTGGTAGAGCAAGCCAGGGCCATGGAGCTAGAGATGCAGCTCGGTGAAGAGTTGCAAGGTGCGGAAGGTACCGTGGTTCCCGATGGTGTAGGTGGCAGTCATAAGAGGAGTTTTGGTGCAGGGGGTGGGTCTTTTCAGAAGCCCGCTTCCAAGAAGTTCAAAGGCCCGCAGAGTTTATTCAAGTCCAAGTTCACGAAGCCGTAGTCTTCCAACACTTCTCGACCGTCAGCGGGTGCTCCCATGCTTCGTTCGGTCCCAAGGCAAGGCATGAAGTGCTTCAAGTGTGGCAATGAACATCGTGCTTCAGAGTGTGCCTGGTCTGGTTCTTGTCGCCACTGTGGTCAGGAGGGCCACAAGGCGTTGGTTTGTCAGCAGAATCCCGCCAATATCATCAAGTGGGAGCCCGTTCCAGTGTCGGCGCCAACGCCAGCTGCTTCTTCTCGAGGATTGGTGCAGATGCTAGCAGCCACCCCTACTCAGACTTGGGTGCCGTCTCAGTCTTACCTCCCTGTTCCTGGAGGGATCCCACCACCAGGGTACTTTTGGCTGCCTACTCCCGTGGCACCGTTTCCAGTTGTGGCGCCTTTAGCACCTCCAGCGGCTGCTGCACCACCATACCAGGGTGTTGGGGCTCCCGCCGCCCCAGCATCAGTTTCCTATGCCATGCCGACTGCTGAGTCAGTGGGTCGTCCCGATGTGGTGACAGGTACGCTCTTAGTGGATTCAGTGGAAGCATTCGTTCTTTTTGATTCAGGAGCTACTTTCTCTTTTGCATCATTTGAGTTCGCTAGCAAAGCAAATTTGAGTATGCAGCATATAGGTTAGTCAGTTATAGTTAATTCTCCTGGGCGGATTCTTTCCAGTTCCACAGTTTGTCCTGGCTGTGTGATTTCTTTAGATGGGGAAGAATTTATTACTAATCTGATGGTTATGAAGATGGAGCCGTTTGATGTTATTTTGGGTGTGGACTGGTTTTCTAGTTACCGTGCTGTCATCTCTTGCTTTTAGAAGACAGTAACTTTGCAAGCCCCGTCTGGGCAGGAGATAGTTTTTCAGGGTAGCGCTCCCTCTCACTCAATTTTCATGCTGGCTGGTTTGTTTCCTGGTAGTCGTGCAGCAAAGAGTTGGTTTCTTTTATCTCTGGTGGAAAAGCCGAGTTCATCCTTGACTGCAGAAAGTATTCCGGTGGTTCGGGAATTTCTGGATGTATTTCCAGCGGAGTTGCTAGGGATGCTTCCACCTCGCCCAGTAGAGTTCAGAATTGACTTAGTACCGGGTGCTCGACCGGTTTCCATGACCCCATATCGTTTGGCTCGTCCTTTCCAGGAGGAACTAAAGAAGCAGTTGGATGTTCTAAAAGCTAAAGATCTTATTCGTCCCAGTGTGTCTCCATAGGGAGCTCCTGTTCTATTTACCAAGAAGAAGGATGGTAGTTGGCGCATATGTATTGATTACCGTGCCCTCAACCAACTGATCATCAAGAATAAGTATCCTCTGCCTCGCATTGAAGATTTATTTGATGAGTTGAGAGGAGCTAAGATATTTTCAAAGATTGATCTCCAGTCGGGATACAATCAGATTCCTGTCCGAAAGGAGGATATTGAGAAGACGGCGTTCTCCACAAGGTATGGGCATTTTGAATTTAAAGTTATATCTTTTGGACTAACGAATGCCCCTACTGCTTTCATGGAGACAATGAACAGAATGTTACATGAGTATCTACATGATTTTGTAGTAGTTTTTATTGATGATATCCTGATTTATTCAAAGACGGAAGCAGATCATGTGCGTCATCTGAGGCTTGTGTTGGAGACATTAAGAGAGAACAAGTTTTATGCTAAATTGAAAAAGTGTGAGTTTTGGATGTCTGAAGTGGGATTCTTGGGGCACATCATAAATGATAAGGGAATATCAGTTGACCTGGGAAAGATTTCTACAGTAGTAGAATGGGGGAAGACCGACTAATGTCAAAGAAGTGAGGAGTTTCGTTGGTATGACAGGATACTATCGGCGGTTTGCACAGAGGATTTCTCCATTATTGCCAAGCCTTTATCCCGGCTCACGCAGAAGGATGTGAAGTTTCGGTGGGATGATGATTGTGAAAACGCAGTTTCTAAACCTTGAAAGAAAAGCTGGTGACCGCTCCTGTTCTCACTGTTCCTGAGCCTGGGAAGCGTTTCACAGTCTACTCTGATGCTTCCCGAGTTAGATTGGGTTGTATTCTCATGCAAGATGGTAAGGTATTAGCTTATGCATCAAAGCAACTGAAGAAGCATGAGCAGAATTACCCAATCCATGATTTAGAGTTGGCTGCTGTAGTGTTTGCCCTGAAGCTTTGGAGGCACTATTTGTATGGTGAGGCTTGTGATGTTTTCACAGATCACAAAAGCCTTAAGTATATATTCACACAAAAGGATTTGAATTTAAGGCAGCGCAGGTGGCTGGAGCTGATTAAGGATTACGATCTCACAATACAATACCATCCTGGCAAGGCAAACGTGGTTGCAGATACTCTTAGTCGCAAGGCAACACGTGCTACTCTTGATTGCCTTGTTGCTGATTTTTGATCGCATGGGGATATCTTATTGCTATGCAGGCACGGCACAGGTTGAGACACAGTTGATCTTGGAGTCAGCCATTCCAGAACTTGTGCGAGAAGCACAGTAGAATGACCGGTTATTGCAGAGTGTCAAGAAACGTCTGGAAAAGGGTAAAGAGGGAGATTTCAGTTTGGATGGTGCAGGTGCATTGCGGTTTAAGGGTTGCTTTTGTGTGCCACAAAAGGTGGAGGTTGTAACATCCCAACTGTATAATCAAGGTTTGTTCAAGTATAATTAAGGTGTAGAAATTAAAACTTTTTCTCACACCTTGAAAACCCCTAAACCTTCATGTAATTCTTGTCCAAGAGTTGTGTAATCCCAAAAACACAAAGCTCTTGTTGACCAAAAGTCAAATTCATTTTCCAATTGTCTAAATCTGGTGCCAAACATTTAGAAATATTTTTCCTTGGTCCTAAAGTTGCTGTGAGACCCCTCTGAAAAATATCATGAGTTATAACACTTGTTTGATAAATTTTGGAGGTAAAACAAATCCTTGAACAACCTTCATGAATTTCCTGAGAAAAATGCATTGCATAATAACCTCTGGAAATTTTATGCAAGGTTAATCTCATTGTCAGCAAGCTCCAGTTAAAATTTCATCAAATTTGGAGTTCATTTGCTATCTCAAATAATTCTGCTAAGTTTCAGCTGTTAAAAACTAAATTTTAAAGCCTACACTGTTCCTTGGGCTAGCCACTTTGCAAAGCTGGTCCAGCCCAACCGTGTCTGCACCCCAGCAGACCTCCTCTCCACCTTGATCAGGTCGCAGCCGTTGGATTTACATCCAACCGCCACGACCTCCTCATGATCAACACCGCAAAGACCTCCTCGCCTCATCGAGGTCATAACCGTTGGATCAAAGATCTACTACCATGACCTCCCTATGTGTTAAATCCCAAAAACCTCCACGGGCTGTTAAACCACTTGACATCCCACCTTGTTGAGGTCGTAGTCCTTGGATCCAAGATCCATGGCCATGACCTCCCTCACCGTTAAACTAAGCAAACCTCCCATTTAAACGAGGTCGAGCCGTTGGATCGATCCAGCGACCCACGACCTCCTGCGCTATCAAGCGCACAAGACCTCCCCTATCTCGTGTTGTGCACCGTTGATTAAAAATCCACGGTCACGACCTCCTCTTTGTCTTATGCGCGCCGGATCTCCCACAAGACGTGAGGTCGTTGCCCTTAGATCTAAATCTAACGGCCATGACCTCCCTTGTGTGTTGTGCAAGCTCAAGACCTCCTTTGCGCCACGCTTGAGGCTCAGACCTCCCTGCCTTGGTCACCACCGTTGATCAAAATCCAAAGGTCTTGACCTCCCTCGCTTTCACGCAAAGCCTCGACCTCCCTTTGGTTGTGTGCCCTTGGATTTAAATCCTAAGGCCATGACCTCCCCTCATGTTCTTAAGCTCATGTGCGGTTAAGACCTCACAGAGGTCCGCACTGCTGGATGGAGATCCAACGCCTTGGACCTCCTAATCCCATTTTCCCACGGCGCTTACACATTAAGGAAATCGGAGGGCCACGACCTCCCCGTCCTCGATCGTGTGGTGGGACCTCCTCCCACCACTTAAAACATAACGGTTCAAAATTGTCATCCGATGGTTAGGACCTCCCATGGTCCTATCCAACGGTCATAAAGACCTCCCTGTTCTTCTCCTTCCTTGGTCATGCTGCGAGCTTCGGCGGTGAATTAATGCATGTCCGTCCATGGGGTACGTTATAACGACTCTTGTCGACCGCATTTAATCTTGGTCGACTTTTTCGCCTCTCCGTCACTCGCACCGCCATTGTGTCAACTTTACATCTTGTCCAATGCCCTAGACCGTGCCATGGGCCAAGCTCACCATGAGCTTAGCTAGTGGTCCATGACCTCCTTTGCCCTTAGGATAAAACCACCCCCACGGTTTCCCTGGCTTCCTTTGCACGCCATTGTTCCTTGCTCGCTCTCCTGTGCTTGTGAGCTCTAGACCACCAAAGTTTCCTTGGCCGCCATTGCTGGAGCTTGAAGCCCCTCGGTGGGCAAGGGTCGCTGGAGATTTCTTCTCCCTCTCCTTGCTTCCATTTGTGCCTTCCTCCGGGACCAAGACCTAACTTGTTTTGGTTTGGGCATTTACTGAGGTGGACAAAGTGGAATCTGGAGTCAAGCTTTGGCCGTGGAGCACCCTTCCTCTCAAGACCGGTCCTTCCTTCCTCGACCTCCTCAAAGACCTTAGGACCTCCTGTACTCCTCCCTGTTAGTCCCTTAGCTGCCGGCACCCGCTTGAATGATGTCGCGGAGCTTTTCTTGGCACACGCTGAATGTCGCATGAGCTCTATTTTGCATTTTTGTCTTTGGCCGTCTTGGTCATTCTTGCCCTCTCCGGCTCGCCGGCGTTTAAAACGCCGCCGCCGCTGAGAGTAGGCCCACAGATGCGCCGCTATTGCGTCCCGACGGTGCCCTCGGTCGCGCCGCCGTGCCCTAAATCGCCCGGCGATAAGCCGTGGGACGTCCTCAAATCTTTGTCGGACGTCCCACCGTGCTATTGTCGTTTTAGGACAAAGATTTGCCGCTTATACCTCAATCATTGTAATCCTTGGGTGGGTCTTAAATGCCTTTTAATCCGCCCTTTGTTGCGCAAGATAAGATCTTTGCGCGGACCTCCTCGCTGTCCCGGCGCATTTATTCCATGTCCAAGCGCTTGCTGCTGGGTGCAGGACGTCGAGACCTCCTCCGAGGAGATCTGGAGCGCCCAAGACCTCCCTTGCGCTGATCGTGGCCGCCTGCACCTCCTTGGAGGTGTGGACGCTAGATCTCTGCTTTGGACCTCCCCGCGTTGATCTGAACCGCTTATGTCCTCCCTCTTTAGATCTGGTCCGTCCCGGACCTCCCCCCATCGTTGTGGTCCGTTGGATTCACCTTCAACGGCCATGACCTCCCCTCGTCTCGCACTTGCGCGTTGCTAGGAGGTCCAGGACCTCTGGACCTCGCGAGCGCGTGTGTGCGTTACCTCCTGGGAGGTCTGAGCCGTTAGATCTGTGATCTGTGGCTCACGACCTCCCATGTCCTTGTGACTTTTTTTAGAATTTCCTGTGAGCTATTATTTTAAGAACTGAAGGAGGTAGGAACTTTAAAATTTCATAACTTCTTCAATTTAAATCCAAATAGAATGCTTCCTGTGGGTTAGCTCTGGTTTGACACGGACTCCAATCTAAAAATGGTTATGAGCCCAGCTCGGTTCGAACATGGTTTCACAAATAAAATTTAAAACTACCTTTAAATGACTCTTTAAAAATTCAATTAACTTGTAAAATCAATAACTAATGCTCTTTAGATTATTTTTGAGTGAGACCAACTTTGTTGGTTTCCTCCATTAATGAACTTACTGTGAACATTAGTTTTGAGCATGTTGCTGTTATGAAAATAAGGACTTGTGCATTATAATTTTGTTCAAGTTCTTGTTTTTGAAAATTTGTAGAAAGTGCATAATAGCTCCAAATGAGGTGAACTCAATTGTGTTATTCATCTCATGAGGTGCTGGTTTTACAGTAAAAATTTCAGCTTCACCTCTGTTCTAGAAATTGTTGCCTCATAATTAAATTAGTGAATAGTGCAGTTTGGTATTAATAGGCTGAGCAGAATTGATTTCATCATATCTTTTGCATTAAGAATCCAAATCAATTGGTTCTTGTTGCTAAATTCATGATAAATCATTGTCTTGCTGCTGTAAAATTTTCATAGCATTCGGAGAAGTTTCTCTGTTGCGTCTTTTTGGTTTTTCGTCGTTCTTATCGGTTCTTTCTCGCTTTCTCCGTTAGGCTTCGACATTTGTGGTGATCCCGAGAGTGCCCCTCTGCCACAACTTAGCCAGCAACATCAAGGCAAGCAGTTTGATCATTCCATCGTTGTCCCATTACTTTAAAGCTTAATATATTGTTTTACTTCTATGTATGCATGCTACTTTGTGTTAAATGTCGCTAGTAATCCTATAGTTGCATAATCTATAGGAATTGTTCATCCTCTACTACCATGAGCCTAGGTTATTTGCTGTGGTGGGAGTTCGTTGGATGAGCTCTTATCACTTAGTAGTTGCGTTTTCTACTGCTTAGACATGCTTAGTAACGGTAGTAATGGGCGATCATCGACTTAGTCGATGGTCTTGATCACTCAAAACTGATTATTACTCCTATATGTCCAGCACTTGTGCTTTGGTTAATTTGTAAAATCAAAAACTGAAAATACAAGATTGATTTAGACTTGGGCATATTGGATGGATGGTGTGGTTTTTGGATGTGGTGGTATGCCTGAGTCAACAAGGACCGAATTCTTGCGCCATTGATCCAAGCAATTATGCGTATAACCACACGAGGGGATATGGGACCTCTCTTGTGAAGTACTTTGGGCGGTGCTAATTGGGGTCGCTCGGTTGGTGTGTTTTAAAGATAAAATATGTGGGTGTGTGGTGTGGGAATGGACAAAGAGCAGCCGGTTAGGGCTGTCTATTGTGTCCTTATCCCGTGGGTTGTCTTGGTCGAATTAGCACCGCCCATTGGAAATGTCTCAGAGGACTTAGCCGTCTTAAGCACACCTAAGGTAGTGTGCTTAAAGGAAAGGCGGTCGACGTGTGGGTACATTGGTACACCCCGCAGGATAAAACTATTCAATAGCCTCGCCCTAGGTTATGGACACGCTTGGTTATTTCCGTAAGAATTAGACTACAACCTTTAATTAAAACTTGACATGGTTGGTATGAACGGGAGTTCATGCTATTGTTGTGGTGACTATTGGGTTAGTCACTTCGAGTGTTGTTCTTGTTGTTGTTACTATGTTATTTATCTCATTTGTTATTTCAACAATTAAAATGCTTTGCCAAATTGCCTTCAATCTATTATGTTATTGCAAATGAAACTTGCTTTATGCTAAAATGAGTCCAAAGCCTCATCCACTTAAATAAAGCTTGCATGTAGCTATTTATAGTTACGTTATCTCACACGTAAGTCTTATGGAGTACTTTATGTACTCATCCGCGGGGTTGTGGCATTTTTGTGGCTTTTGTTGCAGAGGAAGAAGGGGAGCTCCTTGAGCCTCTCTTTTGTGCTACGTGTTGCAGCTTCTTCGACGACTAGCTTGGCGGTCCGGTCAGATGCCTTGGGGTTAAGGCACACTGATTGGCTTTGTGTTATAGCCATCTTTATGGCACTTTTGCTTCCGCTGTTATCTAGTTGTACTCGTTGTTATTTGGCCGGTCGGCCTCTCTTTTGTAATAACTATCCTTTATGTATATTAACTTTTGGTTTGTTGCTTATGTACTATGTGTTGTATGGAATTGATACATTCTTTTGTTGTGAGGTATGTATACTGCATTCTGGGGAGTATACATCTCTCGAGACTGGGTTTATTTGGTTGATAATACTAGGGTCAATTGGATGATTAAGTATTATGAGCTTAATAAATCCGGGTGCTCACAGAGGTCAAAGATGATATGTTAAGGGAGGCACATCGCACCCCGTATACTATTCATCCGGGTGAGACGAAGATGTACCATGATCTGAAACAGAACTTTTGGTGGAAAAGGATGAAGGTGGATATTGCTAATTATGTAGCCTCTTGTGGTGTTTGTCAGCGAGTGAAGGCAGAACATAAGCGTCCTGCGGGGTTATTGCAGCCATTGGAGGTCCCTCAATGGCCCTGTGATGATATCTCCATGGACTTTGTGGTTGCGTTATCACGATCGCCGCGAGGGAAGGATGCAATTTGGGTAATAGTGGATCGTTTCAGTAAATCAGCGCATTTTATTCCTATCCGCACGACCAACTCAGCGAGCGATTTGGCTCCTATCTACGTGCGTGAGATTGTGAGGTTGCATGGTGTACCGAAGACCATCATCTCCGATAGAGATGCCAAGTTTGTCTCTAAGTTTTGGGAGAGTTTGCAGAGTGCACTGGGCACCCAGCTCCGTCTTAGTACAACATTTCATCCACAAACAGATGGACAGTCAGAGCGCACTATTCAAACTTTGGAGGACATGTTGCGATCCTGTGTTTTGTCCTGAAAGGGTAGTTGGGAAGATCAGTTGCCATTGGCGGAATTTGCTTATAACAACAGCTACTATTCCAGTATTAAAGCCACACCGTTCGAGGTTTTGTATGGGCGTAAATGCAGATCACCCCTTTGTTGGGAAGCAGTTGGTGAGAAGGCAGTCTTGGGCCCGGATTGGGTACAGAAGACCGTTGAACGAGTGGTCTTAGTGAGGCAAAATCTGCTAGCAGCTCAGAACATACAGAAAAGTTATGCAGATGTGAGGATAAGGGATTTGGAATTTGAAGTGGGGGGGATCCGGTGCTTTTGAGGGTGTCTCCCACTAAAGGTGTGGTGAGGTTCGGTACCAAAAGGAAGCTTAGCCCGAGGTACATTGGGCCTTTCTCGATCTTGGCGTAGATTGGGAAGCTGGCATATCGTTTGGACCTTCCAGAGTCCATGCTCAGTGTGTATAATGTATTTCATGTCTCCATGTTGAGGAAGTATTTGAGGGATCCAGAGCACCTTATCCCACTAGAACCCTTAACTATTGAGCAAGATTTATCCTTTGGATCTAAGCCGGTACAGATCCTAGAGAAGTCAGAAAGGGTCTTAAGGAATAAGACATTGAGGTATGTCAAGGTGCTATGGTCGCAGTAGACTGAAAGAAAGGCCACCTGGGAATTGGAGTCTCGCATGCGCGAGCAATATCCGGAGTTATTCACAGCAGGTATGTGGTAATGTTAGTAAGTTTATTTTAGCTGTGAATTTTCTTTGACGATTAAGCGTGGTGAGAATTCGGGTTCAAATTCTGTTTAAGGGGGGTAGAATGTAATACCCCAAAAGTATTCGAAAGAATTGTCGAGAGAGAATTAACTAAATTAAGAGAAGGACCAAATAGAAAATAGTTATTTCAGAAGTTAGAGAGGGGGGATACAACAATTTTTGGACAACTTGGGCTGGGGCCTCAGGCCCATTGGCTTTGGCCCATAGGTAGAGGGAGGTGGCCGGCCATAAGGGGGGGAGCAAACCCTAGGCCGCCACCCCCAAACCCTTTGGCCGCCGCCCCCAAAACCCCTTGGCCGCCATCTCTGGAACCTTGCTCCTCCTCCCTGGTGTCCTCCCCCTGCTGCCGACGAAGAACTTCGCCTCCCGCTGCCTGCCGAGTGGGAAGAAGAAGAAGCTCACCTTGTGGTGGCCGGCCAAGAAGGAGGAAGAGGGAGGAAGGGAGAGAGGGGATGATACGGATCAACGTGTAGTTGATGCGTAATGTGGCTCAATCTTTCACGGTACTTGTATTTCAATCTTGATTGAAGAAAAACCCTAGCTTTCCTCCTTCTTGGTTCAGTAAAAAGGAAGAACAAGTGTATCTCCAAAGCAAGTAAAACTTGGTTGATGTTGAATCAATCCGAAGAGAGAAACAAAATCAAACCCAAAGACAACACCAATCCGTGAGCAATTGAGGATGCTACGAATTGGTGAGATGATTCTTAAGGAATCACGGATCTTGGAAGAACAACCTCCCTCCAATATTCACGCAATCACAAAACCCTAAACGGGAATTTCCGAAACGCATGTATTCATTTTGCGCCACACAAACATGTGATGTTTCTATATTTTCTTCAACTCTAACTTGCTTACAATGGGGGTCTACCCCTAAATATGTAGCCTTGATGAATAGTATGCACGGATGTGAATAGTAATCTGATTCAAAACTCTTACTTTAATTAGATATTTAAGCTACTCTAATTGCTAAAAATAGATTAAACTATCCTATTGCAAGTAATTATAAATTTAATCTCTTTTAAGGAAAGATCCGAATTGGAATCGCACCAATCCAAATCCACTTCGGATTCTTAGGCTGAAAATGCATTGATTTTGGAATTGAGTTTGAATTTGGATCCTTTGTCTTTTCTTGGCCGGATTCTCTTAGAAACTTTCCAATATGCAAAGCCATCAGTCCTTGTGTCTTCCTATGTCCGCTCAAGCTCCCCCTTCGGCCTACCTCCCTCTCCTTGCTCTTGGCCAAACCTTGTTCTTGTTTCTTTCTCCATTGATGCATAATAGGCTCAACTTGAGGTTTAGCACACACTTGCAACTTAGGAATGTTGACCACCGTAGTAGATGCACCTAGGGCCTCATCATCCTCCCCTTCTTGAAGCAAAATTGTCCTCGGTTTTAGTGTAGTCTTTACGACCTTCTTTTTGCTAACCACAACCAAATCACTCTTGATTTCTTCGTCGGTCTTTGACAGTAAAGCATGGAATTCTCCCTTGTGCATGAAAGTATATCAGTTTGACCGTCCTTGATGTGTAGCATTCAAATCAAATTGCCATGGACGTCCCAATAGAATATAACCAGCATGCATAGGTACCACATCACACTCCACCTTATCAACATAGCCATCAATTGTAAATGGTACTCTCACCTTATGTGTGATCTTAACTTTGCCGACGTTGTTGAGCCATTGGATGTAATATGGTTTAGGATGCCTCCATGTGGACAATGAGAGTGATTCCACCACATCCTTGCCAATCATGTTGCTCGAACTCCCGTTATCAATAATCAGCTTACATACCTTCTCTTTGATCATGCAATCGGTTTGGAATATGTGATGTCGTTGTCCCTTCCGCACAATAATGGTGTTATCATGCTGCACCGTTTGAGCCATCAAGCTAACACCTTGTGTTGGATAACAAATGAGTGGTTCTAGCTTCTCAGATTCATCGTTGTCACTCTCTGTTGCATAGCCATCATGTGTAAGCAACACTGTCTTCATGTTTGGACAATCCTTCTTCATATGACCTCGGCCCTTGGACTTGAAGCATTCAATGTTGCTAGTTCTAGCAGTAGAGAATGCACTAGAATTAGCATGTGAAGCTTCTTTGCCCGCGGCACTTATAGGCTTCGAAGCTTCCTTGAATGTACTCTGAACCGGTGTAGTGGATACAACCGGTTTAGGAGTTGATCCCGCATCTCCGTCATGCGAAGTTGCATGCCTCCAAGTGCTATGAGTGGTTCGGCCACCCCTTGTTTGAGTGTCCTTCACCCATTGTTCAGCACGCTCTGCTTGATGAAGTAATTCTTGCACGGTGTTGTATTGCATTAAATCAACACAGTTTCGCACATCTTCATTGAGCCCCTCGAAAAAGGTGTCATGGTCGCCTCCGCCGACTCACGTACACTTGTACAGATCATGAGCACTTGCATCTCTTGATAGTACTCACTCACTGTCTTAGCACCCTGAGTAAGTCGTCGTAGCTTTGTATGCAGCGTCCTTGTATAGTATGCCAGCACAAATCGTTCCCGCATAGCTTGTTTCATTGCTTCCCAAGTGTTAGAACGTTCCCCTGCACGATTCAATTGATCCCACCAAATAATATCGTATTCGGTGAACTCAATCGAGGCAACACGAACCTTCTTCTCTTCTGAGTGGTGGTGGTTGTCAAAAATTTGATTGACACGCATCTTCTATTCCAAATAAGCCTCCGGATCAGATCTGCCCTTGAACTCCAGTATGGTGATCTTGATTCTCCCGATACCATCATCTTCACGTTCACCACCTCCAATATGATGTCCAGCACTTCGACGATCAAAGTAATCACGTCGTGGACGTCGTTGATGTCTTCCATGATCATCAGAAATAGCCGCCTTCGAATTAGTAGCGTAGAAGTCATCTCCATCTCGGCGTACAACACGTTGTGCACGTCCATGTTGTAGTTGGGGTAGCACCGGTACATTAGCTCCTTGTGGCGGTGGTAGCCTCTCCTCCAAGCGATGAATAACATGGTTTAGATTGTCAAAATCTTCCATCATACGCCGTTCATTCACGTTGAGACGATCGTTCGGCGTGTCTTGCACCCCTTGGATTTGAGCTTCAAGTTGATGGCGTAACACCTTCTCGCGATGAAGAAAATAGCCGGTAGTAGCATCAAATTGAGCACGTACATCCGGTAATAGTGTATCACTGTACGTAGGCTCTTCGTTCGATCCACCATTATAACCACGCTGGCTAGTTGTTGACATGATGATCAACCTCAAAGTACCAAGAAAAAATTTCACGTACCACGATCAACCACGCTCTGATACCAGGATGATACGGATCAACGTGTAGTTGATGCGTAATGTGGCCTAATCTTTCACGGTACTTGTATTTCAATCTTGATCGAAGAAAAACCCTAGCTTTCCTCCTTCTTGGTTCAATAAAAAGGAAGAACAAGTGTATCTTGAAAGCAAGTAATACTTGGTTGATGTTGAATCAATCCGAAGAGAGAAACAAAATCAAACCCGAAGACAACACCAAACCGTGAGCAATTGAGGATGCTACGAATTGGTGAGATGATTCTCAAGGAATCACAGATCTTGGAAGAACAACCCCCCTCCAATATTCACGCAATCACAAAACCCTAGACGGGAATTTCTGAAACGCATGTATTCATTTTGCGCCACACAAACATGTGACTTTTCTGTATTTTCTTCAACTCTAACTTGCTTACAATGGGGGTCTACCCCTAAATATATAGCCTTGATGAATAGTATGTACGGATGAAGATGTCGATTTCGGTGAACAAAGAATCCGAGTCGGTTCATCGCTCAAGTGAATAGCAATCTGATTCAAAACTCTTACTTTAATTAGATATTTAAGCTACTCTAATTGCTGAAAATAGATTAAACTATCCTATTGCAAGTAATTATAAATTTAATATCTTTTAAGGAAAGATCCAAATTGGAATTACACCAATCCAAATCCACTTCGGATTCTTAGGCTGAAAATGCATTGATTTCGGAATTGAATTTGAATTTGGATCCTTTGTCTTTTCTTGGCCGGATTCTCTTAGAAACTTTCCAACATGCAAAGCCCTCGGTCCTTGTGTCTTCCCATGTCTACTCAAGCTCCCCCTTCGGCCTACCTCCCTCTCCTTGCTCTTGGCCGAACCTTGTTCTTGTTTCTTTCTCCATTGATGCATAATAGGCTCAACTTGAGGTTTAGCACACACTTGCAACTTAGGAATGTTGACCACCGTAGTAGATGCACCTAGGGCCTCATCAAGGGAAAAGGGAAGGAAGGGGAGAGGCCGCGGGCTGGGTTCGTAATCTTCAGCGGTTCTTCAAGGGTAAAGCTCAATCCCCTTTCGATTAGTTGTTTAATTGTGTAATTAGGCGTTATCTGTATTAGATCTGTTTAGGATAGTCAGATTTTGCCAATGATTTTTGATGAGGTTAACTATGGAATCTGTCATGGACGCCTCCTAGAGAGTTGTAGGCGACATTGCTAGGTTTCCGTAGAATTTTGGATCATGCCGTTTGGACGAGCGGTTTAGGAGTTATGAATTTTGCTGTGCTGCTGTTCGGTAGTTCAGTTATATTTCTGATAGATGTTTTTAATCAGTCATAAGCAATTAGTTAATGGATTATTCAGAAGATCTCACTATAACAAATGTTGTAGATATTTTAATAATATTTCCAGAAAGCTTAAGATCATAATATTTGGCCTTGTGTACGGAAAGTTATGTTAGATTTAGTGCCGCTGTTCAGAAACCCCGATGAGAATTGGCTGTTCTATTAATCTGTTTGGTGAGGGTAGAAGATGGCCGAATCTGGAAGGCTCACCAACTAGGTTTAGTTGGATAATTTGATAACATTTCCAGAAAGTCTAAGAACGTCCCATTTGGATCTCTGTAATAAAAGATATGAATTTTTTATTATGACTGTCTGTCGAGGGGATAGATCGATATTTAGGAGTTTGGAGTTGGGATTGCGCAAGAGAGTATAGCGAGTTCGTATTTACATCTAGTTTGGTTGTTGGTCCAGAATTGCTATCTTAGAATGCTTGCTAATTTAATTCAGGTGGGGGATTGATCCCGGGGGCAGCGCCCTCTTCGCGTTCTCCATTTTCGCACGGTTGAGGCAAGTACTTTGATTGATAGATTAATTATGGATGTTTGATCATGATTGCAAGTATTTGGTACATATTAGCTATGCATGGATGCTAGAATGATATATATGTTAATGATTGTGAATGCTAGAAGTATGTGAATGCTAGAAGTATGAGTAAGTATATTCATGTATGATGCTATAGCTATTACATGTTAATGATGGATAGAGTAATTGTTCATGTGCATGATGCCATCATATTTGAGGCTTGGTCACATTGTGACCAAGCATTTATTTGAGGTCCCCGTCATGTATAAGACGGGCTTGTGGTCCCTACACTTGTGGAATGTGGGCTTTTGGTCCTCATACTTGCGGAGTATGGGCTCTTGGTCCCTGTGCTCGAGAGCAGAAGTATGGGTATGCATCGACGGTTGCATACCCTGCATTATCGGTAAAATACAAAGAGAGTTAAAGAGAAAGGATGCATAATGCATTGTATAAGCATGTGATATGTTATATTGTAAGGATTTGATAATGGATGCTGATGTTATAATTGTGTGTTATAATGTCATATTATTTGTGCTTTGCTGAGTCTGTGGACTCACTCTTGCTTTTGTTTGTAGTTTTAGGTACCCCTTACAAGAACGACATGCATGGGAGGGAATAATTATAAGAGTGGTTGCATATTGGCATGAGCCATTGACATTTGAATAGATTGAATTATTGATTTAGTATTTGAGTAATTTGCTTAATGAATTATTTATAATTACTCCCTATGCTTGGAATAAATTGTAATAGAGTTGATTAGAAGATTATGGATGCCCTTTGGATTATACTTTAATTGTTTAGCATGCTATGGATGATCCGTGATGATTAGTTTAAATTGGTTGATTCGAATATTGTTTGATGATTTATTAGACTATTAGAACCTCCGGTATACTCTTCTATACAAAGGAGGTTCTGCCGAATTTTAGAGAAACGTCTTAGTTTTAATTGCTTAAAATGATTAGTTTAGTAGCAGTCCTGGCTCATGTTAGCCTAGTTTAAATCCTACATGCATATCGCTGAATCCTTCCTTGTACCATTGTCCGTCAGTTGCCAGCCAGTCGAGCCATTTCAATGGCCAATCCAAAACCGTCCACATTTCCCTCGACTGCCAACAATCAAAAGACCATTAGCAAACCAAAGGCTATAAAATGAAATTAGAAATATAGAAAGATTGTCGTCAGATTACCATAAGGATCATCGAGGTTCCCAGGCCAACCTAGGCTAGTTGACACTATCGCACCTTAGTGGGTTTCCTCACCTGTTGTTTATTACCATCCGACACCCACATATACAAACTTACCTTCGCCGTAGAAAATCCAAGAATAGTATCCAAGACATCTTTTAGACCAAAAAAATCCATGAGCTCACACTCACAGTGCAATGAGAGGGTGATATGGATAAGGGCAAGGGCATAAGTGTCATGAACAGGCTACAAGAGAATGCCCAGCTGAGAGCCTCCCCTTTCTTAAGCCATTTCCCACTTCAAAGCCTCACAAGCCTCACCATTTCTTTTATGCCAAGAGCAAGCCACAGCAGCACAAGCAAAAACCAACACAAGCCTTAGCTCACTGCCAAGCAAAATCACAAGCCAAGACAAGGAGCCCAAGCACAACCTCACTGCCTTTGCAAGGAAGACAAAGGAAGCAAGAGCAGAAGGCCAAGCCACACTTCAGTCCTCAACAAAGAAAACCAAAAGCCAACCCACTGCCCTCCCACTGCCATCCGATGACATAAGCCAAGCAAAGCCATGGCCAAGCACCACCATCACCCACTGCCATCCACACGACAAGTCAAGCAAGCCAAGCCTCACCACCACCCCATTTGCAACCAACCACAAAGAGAGCAACCAGAGAAGGGGAGTAAAGGCGAAGGGGAAGACTAACGGAGCAAGAGCGACAAGCGAGGACGGCAACTGCAATGGCGGCGAACCATCACCAAACCCCCGGACCATGCCAACCGACAGGACAAAGAGGAACCTGAGAGAACCACTAGAAAGACGACCACCAGCATGAGCACCAAGAGAACGACCACCACCACTACCATCTCCCCAAACCGACAAAGCCCAACAAAGGTTACCACCATTTCCCCACATTCATTTTTTCCAAACAAAACCCCACCTCAGGTAATGTGGCTGTGGCCCGATCTTCCGAAAGGTAGTGATATGTCAATTGTGAAGAACACGACGTTAATGATCCAAAGGCTTCGACCAAAATGGATCAAACCCCTCGCAATCACTACACCACTGCTCCGATGGTTATCAATCGTGTCGAACGTGGTTGACCTCGCCAAGAAGGTTATCTCCTGCAAGCGAATCGAGAACACAAGGAAGAGAGTAAAAGATGCAATCTGAAATTGTATTGTGAATATTGGTTAAGCTCACAAAGTTGGGGTTTCTCAAACCGAACATGCAGCGAAGCTGCTATGCATAATAATCTAGAAAGAAAACCCGAGTCTTGCAAAAGGGCTGACGACTCCTATATGAGGAGTTGCGGCCAGGAGGTGGGTGCCCTAGGGGGGTGCGTCGGCCAAGGAAGTGGCCGAACTAGGGTGACACCTTCCTCTTGGGCCAAGAAATATAAGGCCCATGGCCCAAACTAAAAGGTGTTGCAGCACTATGGATAATAAGCCTAAATTCGTTAGCCCGATGAAGTAGACTTGAATGCAGCCAAATTGAAGGAGACGGCCGAAGTAAAATGAAGTCCTTGTTGTTTCCCATGCCGTGAGTGGCTCCTCCTCTCCATGATTCCCTTCTATGTATTGGCGTAGATGACCAGGACTTGAGGGATCCTCCCCATTATTCCTAAGTAACGAAAGATCACAATTATTAGGTAGTATACCATTCTGCATAGATAAATTATTAACACCTAGAAACGAGCTCACCTCATAATTTAAGTGACGTGCACGAGCTCTTGTCATAGGACCTTGTAGTTCAGCAACCAGATCTGGAGGATTTTGTGTAGTGCGTGTCTCTAAAGGAGTGACGTCCTCATCATCAGGAACTAACCCTTTCACAGTAATAATATCCCTAGTACCATCCATTCCACATCATAGAGCAAGGGGAGGGAAGGGGATACAGAAGGTAGAGCAGTAGTATACCTTGGCAGCATAGGTGACACCATCACCGTCACAGCCATCCCATCCACTCCACCCTATTCATGCATACTTGAGCAACCATCAACCCACATCCATCTCCCTCTCCCTACATGAACACAAAATTAATGAAATCAGAAAGCGAATCAATGCTCTCACTAAAAACCGAAACAACAGAAGGAAATAAAATCTTCGGCCAAATCAAGAACCAAAGAAAAAGGGGGGGAGGGTTAGTCAAGTCCAGTAGAGGGGATGAGCGAGGCGGTCGTAGGCTGGGTCGAGCATGGGCACGCCGAGGGAGCTGGGTGTAGTGAGGCACGGACATGGGTGCGGCCCAAACACTAAGTGTGGAAGCAACACGGGCCGTGGGCCGAGGCCAAGGCACCAGCACTAGGCGCATGGCCAGGAGGCCAGAGGGAGGCAGGTCGACCGGGGAAAGCCGAGCGGTGGTGCCGACAGCAGGAGGGAGCCAGGTCGGAGCACAGGACGGTGTGGGCCGGGTGTAAGCCACATAGGTGGCCAGGCTAGGGAGAGCGAGTACGAGGGAGTTGGCATTGGCGGCGGCAGAGGAGGCAGAACTAGGGCTAGCTGGAGGCGATGCAAGGAACATACACCAGAGAAAAGCAATGGAGAAAAGAAGGAATTGGTGAAGAAGAAGCCTAGGAGCCAGTTGCTTCGGTCGCATGGGGAAATTGATGAGAGAGAGAGAGAGAAGGAAGAAGATGGACTCCAAGGGCTCTCGGCCACACAATTGGGATTAGGTGAGAGAGTAATTAGGGGAGGAAGGGATTAGGTGAGTGGGAAATTAGGGAAAAGGGGATTAGGAAATTAGGTGTAGAAAATGGGAAATTAGATAAAGGATTAAAGAAGTAATTTCTAATAAAGGTTAATGTTAGCAGATGTAGCAGTAAAATGAAAGCCCATATTAATTCGTGTCTGTACTGTGTAAATATTAAATCAAATAAATGTTTAAGCTGCGTTAGAATATTTAGTAGTAGACTGACTGATTAAAAAAAAATAAAAGTAGAGAAAAAGGGGTAAAATAAATCTAATAAAATCGCCACTATGTTAGATAAATAATTTGACGCGTTACCTGTGAGTTTTGGGCAAATCGCCAAAAAAACGGATTTATAAAACCTATACAAATAAATAACAGTAGCTAGACCAGTAGAAAAGTAAAAACAGAGAAATAGCGTAAAAATAATCAGAGACTTTATAAATTAATTAACCACCAGAAGAACCCAATAAAATAGACAAATAAATTGTTGCATTAGAAATATTTTAATGGTGATATAATAATTAAAATAAATGACCCCGAGTCTATTTAGAGAAATAAATAAATGCGTACACATGGGTGTAAAATCAATTAGGCATATTTGCATGTGTAAAATTAATCAAAGACATTATAGCTAAATTAATCACAGATAGAACTTAGTAAATTAGACTAATTATCTGAGGCCTTAGAAATAATTTATTCGAGATAGATTAATTAAATTAAACACCTCCATAAAATAGATTAGGCATTTATTTGCATGCGTAAAAATTAAATTGACTTAGTCGCATGCGAGTAGACATAGTATTTTATTCTCGCTCGATAAAGCGTGAACGGAGGCAACATCGATCCTAGAACCGTCAGACTAGAACGACCGCAGTCTGGGAGTGCTAACCCAATGAGAGATCCGAAAGATGTTATTAAATTAAAATCCGCTAACGAAAATAAATAACTGACTAATGTACGCATAATAGAACTAAAAGCAGCTATTTATTTATTATTCGCGTCTACCGTATAATTGCAGAGGACAAACCAACGCAGACATGTGTATTTGATCCAGAAACCACGAACATCGATCTTTTCTGCAATTCTGAAGGCAAGCTTATCTCTTGATCACCAATATAGTTATATTAAATGTAAATCGTACCTTGCTGTATTATTATACATATGTGCATGAAAACCGTGTCTAAAAAATCAAATCGGATTAATGGAAGAAGAAGATAAAAGGAATGATGAATGAGAAAAGAGTTAATATTATGGCTGGTAAAGGGGGCCCAGGGCAGAAAAAAGAGATGAGAAAAGATGATGATGATGACGAGGCAAGAGGTGGGACCCTTTACAAATGGTTAATATATGAGGACCAACAAAAGTCCCACCTGGATCAGAGGCCATAAATTTAGTGCTAACCATTTTCCTGTTTCGACGGGCACAAAGTGCTCTTGTTACGTAATTATGCTCTCCACATCGGGTAAGTAAATATGTAGGATGAAGAGGCGCTATAGCGCTAAGTGGAATGTTCAGTGAAGGTAGGACTGGCCCAACCAACATTACTGAAACTCGGTGGATGGTGAGATCAGCACCGTGATGAGGTCAGCACCGATGGAAAGTAATGGGTGGAGGAATTAATCACGTAACTTGAAAAATATTCTGTATTCTGATCTTGAAACCGCATATAATGAAATGCAGGGAACCTAGCTCAGAGAGAGCTCAGAATAGCTATGAGTAAAGTGGCACAAGCCTGCGTAGTGCTATATCTCAAATCATGAATTCATGCATGTCTCCTAGATTGGAGTCTACAGGAACCGCTAAGGGTCTATTTTCTCTCCGAGTGACAAATAGTCTTTTTTGAATTAAAACTTGTCACCTAAATTTTTGATGAGTTATTTTTTTTAAAAGAAAGATATGAGTTAGAAAATGTAATAACGAACAGAGATGAGTCATCTAGTGCATTTTGCCATTAATGCTTGCTGAGTACACTAGTACTCAACCTTACTATTATTCTCCTTTGTTAGATCCTAGTCCGTCCGGGAACTATCCTGAGTGGGACGAAGGACACGCAGGTACCGATGAGACCGCAGAGGATGAGGGCGCTTGCTACGAGGAGCAGGGTGAGGTGGACATGATATTCGGCTCGTGGGACGAGTGGAAGACTAATGGAGCAAGGAAGGCAAGTGAGGGGACTTGGTCCTATTTATCAGTTGTAAATTACTACTTGTAATGCAGAATATAGCCTTACGTGGCTAAATACTGGAATAAAGTACAATTTCTATCTTATTATTCTATTGCGTAGACTTTGGTAAGGCTTTCTATTCGTTGGAGCGGTGTCCGATTGGGCAGACGAATAATAATCCGTATGCCTAAGTGTGATTACCATCTGGGGTAATAACACGGGGCGCCACAAACTGTGGATATCATGGGGATATGCCCATGATCTTAGGATGATAAAACAATTGGCAATGTTGCTTTTGGTTTGAAGTTTCAAGCGTTTTCGACAAAGTTTCTGAATCTGTCAGGTCATTGGCGGTCAGACCGGCCAATCCGGTGGTCAGACCGGCCTTGTCTTAAGTGAATTTCTAGTTCAGTCCTGTGGCGGTCGACCGCCGTAACGCAGCAGTCCGACCGGTTTTGTGCTGATGGATGATGTTAGTTGTGAACTGATTTTGGGATAGGTCATATCCTTGTTTGTTAATGCATATGTGTTGCATATTGCATGTTTTGGCTAACGTGGGTCAAGTTGTGAAGAACTTGTTCCCAGATTCATGTTTGCTTGTCTATTGTTGTGCAGGTGGCTTGGAGGTCAACGATGGTCAACGGCAAGGAGGATCGGGACTAAGCTTGGAGAGCTGAGGTCCAGAACGATCATGGATGCTAGGTGAGGTCGAGTGACTCAAGCATGGCGCAGATTGGATGAAGATGACCGAACGGGCATGTAAGACCAAGAGGTTTTTGGTCATGTTATTTGATGATGAACATATTGACAATAAGTTAGACTTAGTCTCAGTACTTAATGTTGAATACTTTGTCCTTAAGACTTGCTGTGGTGACTTGGTTCAGAGCTCGATAAGTTCTCATTGAAAATCAGTTTTGTCAGATTTTTGGTAGTACCGGCTTTGTTTGTGCGGAACTACCGGAGTGCGGTATGACGGCGGGTGTGCAGCGGTAGTACCGCAAGTCACTGAGTCTGAACGGTGTTTTGCTCAAACCGTTAGATCTTGATCTGACGGCTAATATTGAAGTGAACGTTCGGACTTGCCACAGTGTTTTCTAAATCGGACGGTTGTGAAGCGTGGTCCGATCGGCCGTGTCATCTAAAGCGTCCACGTGGCAAAAAGGGCTTTGTTCTGAAGTTTTTGAGCTTTTTGGTGTTGCGGTAATACCGGCGCTGTTTTCACGGAACTACCGCTTTGCGGTAGTATCGCGACTAGTTTACGGTAGTACCGCAAGTCATTTTCTCTGGTGCGTTTTGCTCGGTTCGTTAGATCTTGATCTAACGGCTGATATTGAGATGAACGTTCGGACCGTCCGAACGTCCCAAGGAATGTGAGCCTTGATCTGAAATCCAACGGCTGATATTGTTGTGAATGTTTGGACTTTGAACAAGAACTAACGGTTGTGAAGCACGGTCCGATCGACATCGCATCGGGCCGTTCGCGTGCTTTTAAGGTTCAGTAACACGTTTTGCCATACATTCATACCGCTTAGAACGTGGTAGTACTGCGGTCCGTAGTACTGCAGGAAAACAACGGTAGTACCGCTTGTTCTTGAGAGAGAAAGGTTCGGCAGTCTTGTTAAGTCAAAACGGTAGTACCGCATTTGTGAAATGGTACGCACCGCAGGATTTGCATATCAGAGTTTAAATGGCGGTAGTACCGCACAAAGGTATGACCGCAAGGTTGCGGTATGGAAATTCCAGAGAGCATGTTTTTGGAAGATCTTGAGATTTCCCGATGAGCGGTAGTTCCGTAGTGCCTTGAGCGGTACGACCGCGTATGCGGTAGTACCGGACGTACAATGGCGGTAGTACCGATTGTACTTTGGAAAGTTGTCGCTTTTAGGAATTGGCTGCGGATTTGTTGCTTTCGTAAGTTTTATCTTGTTGCATGATGCATGATAGTGTTCATTGGTGTGTGTGTGCTAATGGATGGTCAAGTTGGAGAACTTGTGCCAAGAATTGGTTTCTCTGATCTTTGCATGTACAGGTTGAGGCGTGAGGACGAACTACGTTTGGTGACGGGATTGACTCGGACTACGATGGGAAATCTGAGGTCTTGGAAGTCGCGGATGTCAAGAGGTGGTTTGGATCAGGCTTTGTTGTATGCTTATGCGCTCGATTTCAAGCTTCACCTCGTGCTTCTCATCGATAGGCTGTAAAAGGAATTCTCAGGTATCTTCAATCCACTTTAGAATTTGGGCTTTTCTATTCATCTTCATCCTGTCTTACTTTGAGTGCATACTCCGATAGTGATTTTACGGGGTGTAGGATTGATATAAAAGGCACATCTGGCACATGTCACTTTTTAGCCACTTCCTTAGTGTCTTGGTCATCTTGAAAATAATCTTTTGTTGCTCAATCAACTGCTAAAGCTGAGTTTGTTGCTGCTGCTGCTAGTTGCTCTCAAGTTCTTTGGATTTCTGCTACTCTCAAAGATTTTGGTTTAGATTTGGGCACTGTTCCTTTTTTTTTGTGATAACACTAGTGCTATTAACATTGCTAAAAATCCAGTGCAACATTCTCGAACAAAACACATTGATATCAGATTTCACTTTCTCAGAGATCATGTGGAAAAAGGTGATATTGTTCTCCACTTTGTTGAGACCGATTTCCAATTTGTCGATATTTTCACTAAGCCGCTTGATACTTCTCGTTTTGTTCGCTTATGAGTGAATTGGGTGTTGTTCATCCTATGGGCTTATTTTGAGGGGAGCTGTGAAATTTCGTAAGCTTTTGCTTGTTATTTAAGTCAAGCCTTTGATTTCAAAAGAGGAATTGAGCTATCTTTATCATATTTATTCATGTGTTATGTAGCCTTGATCTGGACTGGTCTAATAAACTTGCTACATAAATAACTAAAACATGACATGGCTGAAATCTTTGACTAGTTTGATTATTGGAATCACTTTGTGTTGTTTATTGAAAAGGATAAGCTGATTTGTGAGTCCTATTTTAAGTCTTGGATTTGAAGCAAAAAGGTCCTTCTTTTCAGTCCTGTGTTGCTCACTCAATTTGGCATGTTTTAAAAGATAAAAGGGTTGAGAAAAAGAGTATGAAAAGATGTGTGCTTCAAGCATGCCCCATGCATAGCTGTGTATAAAAAAAAAAGGGGGTACATAACAGTGCTCAAATGACAAGAAGTGTGCTTCAAGCATGCCATACCCAGCTATGTGTTTTTGAAATATAAAAAATGCACAAAAAGTGCCTTAATCAAAAAAAGTATGCTTCAAGCATGCCACCCTGGAAAAGAAGTATGCTTTAAGCATACCACATGCAAATAAAAATTGAAAGTGAAGCAAAAGGATGTTATATGAGATTGTGGCTCGTCCAGATTTAAAATTTTGTCTCACAGTTTGGCTTTTCACTTTTTGGTGACTTCTAATTGTGATCTTGTAATCTTTTTAGTCATTGTGTGATATGCCTGTCATGACTCTAAATTGACTTATCACCTTGAAATACTTGTCCAGATATTGCTTTGTGGTATATGTATTTATATGATCTTGTTAGCTCTACTCAACCAAATTGGCTTGGATAATCCAGTAAATTGACTTGCAAAGCTTCTGGATTTTTACTCTTCATGCTCCTTTCCTTTCTGCTCTTGATGATCACATTGCCAAAGGGGGAGAAAACTGAGAGAGAATCTGCAAAATTTTGATTTTCTAGTGTTAGAGGAAGTTTTTCAGCTGCAGTTCACTTTGCTTGGCAGTTTTGACTCTTTGACACTTCCTTTCACTCTTTCATTTCTTGATATTGAAAGTATTGTCAATGTAGTCATCAAGGGGGAGATTGTAAGACCAAGAGGTTTTTGGTCATGTTATTTGATGATGAACACATTGACAATAAGTTACTTAGTCTCAGTACTTAATGTTGAATACTTTGTCCTTAAGACTTGCTGTGGTGACTTGGTTCTGAGCTCTGATAAGTTCTGTTGAAAATCAGTTTTTGTCAGGATTTTCGGTAGTACCGGCTTTGTTTGTGTGGAACTACCAGAGTGCGGTATGACCGCGGGTGTGCAGCGGTAGTACCGCAAGTCACTGAGTCTGAACGGTGTTTTGCTTGAACCGTTAGATCTTGATCTGACGGCTAATATTGAAGTGAACGTTCGGACTTGCTACAATGTTTTCTAAATCAGACGGTTGTGAAGCGTGGTCCGATTGGCCGTGTCATCTGGAGCGTCCATGTGGCAAAAAGGGCTTTGTTCTGAAGTTTTTGAGCTTTTTGGTGTTGCGGTAATACCGGCGCTGTTTTCACGGAACTACCGCTTTGCGGTAGTACCGCGAGTAGTTTACGGTAGTACCGCAAGTCATTTTCTCTGGTGCGTTTTGCTCGGTTCGTTAGATCTTGATCTAACGGCTGATATTGAGATGAACGTTCGGACCGTCCGAACGTCTCAAGGAATGTGAGCCCTTGATCTGAAATCCAACGACCGATATTGTTGTAAACGTTCGGACTTTGAACAGTAAATCCAACGGCTGTGACGCACGGTCCGATCGACATCGCATCTAGGCCGTTCGCGTGCTTTAAGGTTCGTAACACGTTTTGCCATACATTCATACCGTTTGTGAACGCGGTAGTACCGCGTGTCCGGTAGTACCGTGGTGAAAACAACGGTAGTACCGCGCTTGTTCTTGAGAGAGAGAAAGGTTCTGACAGGTACTGTTAAGTCAAAATCGGTAGTACCACAGCTGTGAAACGGTACGACCGCAGGACGGTAATACCGCAGTTTGAATGGCGGTAGTACCGCACAAAGGTATGACCGCAAGGTTGCGGTATGGAAATTCCAGAGAGCATGTTTTTGGAAGATCTTGAGATTTCCCGATGAGCGGTAGTTCAAGAAGTCTTTGAGCTGCACGACGCGCTGCAGCGGTAGTACCGGATGTACAATGGCGGTAGTACCGATTGTACTTTGGAAAGTTGTCGCTTTTAGGAATTGGCTGCGGATTCGTTGTTTTCGTAAGTTTTATCTTGTTGCATGATGCATGATAGTGTTCATTGATGTGTGTGTGTGTGCTAATAGATGGTCAAGTTGGAGAACTTGTGCCGAGAATTGGTTTCTCTGATCTTTGCATGTGCAGGTTGAAGCGTGAGGACGAACTACGTTCGGTGACGGGATTGACTCGGACTAGGATGGGAAATCTGAGGTCTTGGAAGTCGCGGATGTCAAGAGGTGGTTTGGAGCACGCTGGAGCACGTAGAAGACAAAGGTGGATCACGTTGGAGCTACGGGAAGGTGTCCTGGAGGCTTACGACGTGGAAGAGTTTGTTTTGGAAAGTTTTTGAGTTGTTTTGGTAAAACCTGTGTTGGAAAGGGTTTCGGGTCTCTTGATTTTCGGAGAGATAGGTTTCGTATTCGTGATTGATACGGATTGAGCTTTGCCTATAAAAGAGGCAGAGTGGGTGCGCCTTATATACGAGTTTTTTAGACGTGAGTTTTAGATGTTTTGAGATTGTAGCTTGCTGTTGTTGCTGCGATTTAGATGTCCTTCGAATTGGGGCTTTGAGGGGTGCTTGCTGAGCACTTTGTAGACACAAATCAAGTTTGATAAATAAAGTTCAGATTCGTTCTACTTTGATTCTTGTTTTGGTGTTCTTCCTGTATACCGGGTGGTCTCGGTTGCCAGAAGCTCTTCAAGCCAACAGAGAAGTTCTTGAAATTCTTGCACACAAGAAGAAGTTGGAATTAGGGGGTCAATTCGCTGCAATCATTCACCCCCCCCCTTTCTGATTGCCATTACGATCCTACAGGGCAGTTTAGTGCGACTGGTTGGATCAAGCGGTGCGGGGGTCGGTGCAAGTGCCAAGGTGGTCCGGTGGGAATCGGATGGGAGAGACTTGCCGACACGATGAGAGCTGCTGGATCAACCCACACGTGGCGAAGCATGGATGCGTTTCGCGCAGTTTGGACTCAGTCTTCGGAAAAGATCGAGAAGGGTTATTTTGGTAATTTCACCAAATACCGCCTTGGTGACCTAATGCCAACCCGCGGCGCAAGACGGTGCGTCAAGAAGTGGATTAGGTCAAGAGAAGTGAAGACGACGCTTTGAAATGTGTGCGTGTGTAACCCATTTGTATTGGGCCTTAACAGGAGCCCATCAGGGTTAACTCTTCTAGAAGCTAAGCCTCTAGTATAAATAGAGAGGGGGCTGTTCTCAGCAGCCAACCAAGCACCTCATTTGTAAACCCTAGTTTGTCTTAGGGCTTAAGGAGAAAGAGGAGAGGCTTAGGGTTCTAGGGAGATGAGTTGAGTTGTGTGCTCATGGATTGAGTTTTGTCCTCCATGGATGGAGTGGCTGTAACTAGCAACCAATCGTGAATCAATCTATGGGTGCTTGTTCAAGATGAGTCTTCTTGTGTTTTCCCTTCTCTTTTGATGATTTTGGGTGCTTTCTTGATCCTGTGGCTTTTGGTTTGTTTCGTGCCCTCTTTTACCTTGCTGTGATGTGTGGGAATACATCTAGGATCATCTAGATCATCAATCTCCCACGAGCAAGGTTTGGATCAAGTTTTTCATTTTTGTCCGGTTTTGAACCCTCCTTCGGTAAAACAGAAAAAGGTCGTAACTTTTACATGGATCTACTCAATCTCTACTTGGAATAGGTTCCTAATATCCTTAGGAAGGTGTGTTCCAAATTTGGTCAAGTTTGGCCGTGTAGATCAAAAGTTAGACCGATTTTCGTTTTGGTTTCGGGTCGTCACAAGATGGTTCAGTCGGGATCGCAGATCGATTTTACACGGTCAGACCGCTCATTACATGCCGGTCTGACCGCTCTGTTAGGGTTTGGTACTGTTGGTTCCTTGCTTTGGGGATTTTGGTTCAAGTTCAACACAAGTCTTCTGCTATTGATCCTCATAGCTCTCATAGCTATTAGGGTGAATCTGGTGTTGAATCTGAACGAGGTGAAAATTAGGCAAGCTCCTATTCACCCCCCCCTCTAGTCGCCTTTCCGGTCCTACACAAACCACTAACTGCAACTAGTAGGTGAAACAATAGACATAGAAAGCTTACAGTTTCTCTTTCTGTATTAATCTTTGCAAGCTATTAAATTCTCCTCTTATGTTTCAAGCTCCATCATAATCCTGCCCACGTAGCCTAGAAATAGGTAGATCATGCTTAAACCAATCACAACTTCCTTTAATGCAACTGATGTACACAAAGTGCAATGCTCAATACCAAGAAACCTTTCCATGATCTTCCTTCTTTAGTCACAAACCTATATGTCATGAATTATGCGAAGTTACAAAGTTAGAACAGTAGAACAAAATCACAATGCTGTAATACCCCAAATGTATTCGAGAGAGAAGAAATAAATTAGAGAGAATGACCAATTAGGAAAGTGTTTTAACAGGAGATGAGAGGGGGGTTTACGCATAATTTGGACAACCTGGGCTGTGGGCTTCCGGCCCATAGTATTTAGGCCCAAGGGGAAGGGGTAGTTGGCCACATAAGAAGGAGAGGGGGCAACCCTAGGGTTTCTACAGTAGTACGGCTACAGTACCATGGCATGCTACAGTACCCTCCCACCCCTAGCTTTCGCTGCCGGCCAAGAAGGAGGAAGGGAGAAGCCTCCTCGGGTGCTGCCGACCAAGGAAGAGAAAGGAAGAAGGAAGGAGAGAAGGGAGGGGAAGCGGGATCGCGTGGTGTTCTTCATGATCTACATCAGTTCTCCAAGGGTAACGATGGGTTTCTTCGCTGTTGGTTTCGTTTTAGATGCGAATTCGTTGAGGTTAGTAAAATCGGTTGTTTTGCGGGAATTAGATCGGTTCTATCCAGAACCTTGCGCGACGGTTTTCATATATTTAGAAGCAGAATCTGGGGATCCACTCTCTTATAGATATTTGCGTCATGTCCTTAGCTTTACGTGGCCGCCAAGAACGCCCAAATCCGATTAACGGTCAGGGAGATATAAATTTTCTAGTGTCGCTGTCCTGATAATCTGTCGGCATTCAAACAGTCTGTAGACATTTGAGTTAATATATTAGTTAAATACGAAATTAGAGGATCTCGTTATAATGAAAAAGATGGGTAATTTCCTCACCTTTCCAGAAAGCTAAAGAACGTAAGGATTGGACCTTCGTAGCAAAAGTTATGATAATTTTAGTGAACTGTCCAGAGAACCCGATGTGATAATTGATGTTCTGTAGTTTGGCTTGATAGGGGCAGTAGATGGCAGATTTGGTCCAGGATGTCTCTTAGGATATTGTAGAGGACGTCGCCATATTTCACGAAGGGCTAAAACACGTAATTTGGACCCCTGTAGCAGAAGTTATGATTTTATTAGTGGGACTGTTCTGCAGAATCATTGGTGTTCTGACAGGTTTTAGTAATCTGGTTTAAGCGACTAGTTAAAGGGGAAATCACAGAAGCTCAGTATAACCAAAGTTGTAGATCATTTCCTCAGCTTTTCATAAAGCTCAAGAACACGGGATTTGGATACACGTACTGAAAGTTATGGCATTTTTAGTGCTCTGTCCAGAGAGCCTGATGGGAAATCGATGTTTTATTAACTGGCTTGGTAGGGGTATTATTTGGCCGATTCAGAGAGGTTCACCAACTAGACTTAGTTGGATAATTTAAGTACCTTTCCAGAAAGTCTAAGAAAACTTTAATTGGACTTCTGAATCAATAGATATGAATTTTAGAATTTGACAGTCCACCGAGGGGACAGATCGACGTGTAGGATTTGGGGCTGGGATCGACTTAGACGCTCTTGCAAGTTAGTGATTGTTGTTGTATGCTTTGGTTTGGTCCGCTACTGCCATCTTAGCATGCGTTATAATAATTACTCAGGTGGTGGACGGGTCCCGGGAGCGGCACCTTCGGCGCGTCACTCACTCTCTCGCGGTTAAGGCAAGTATAATGATGGTTATAATAGATATTGCTGAAGGGCAATGTTTAATATATATTATGAGAATTTGTGTGTACATGGTTGTGATGATGTCATGTTTGATAATGTTCATGGTTGCTAGAGTTATGATATACATGTTAATCATGGATATCTGATATTGGTGAGTTCTATGTTTATGAGCTTTATGAATAGGATATTCATATGAAATATTGATGTGGATGCATGTTGTGGTAATTTGAGAGTTCCTACATATGCATCATGCTGAATTATTGAAGTCTTGGTCACGCGATGACCAAGCATCTCTTGAGGTCCCCGTCATGTTGATGACGGGCTAAAGGTCCCCATGCTTGAAGAGCATGGGCTTAGGTCCCTATACGCGTGGAGTATGGGCAATGGTCCCTGTACCAGATGGTACAGGCATGGGTGTGCATCGACGGATGCGCACTTTACATTACCGGTAAAAAGCAAAAGGGAAAGAGAAGGAAAAGAAGTGTCTTTTGAGCATATTGCATAGCATGCATGTGTAAGATAGTTGATATGTGGATTTGAGAGGTTTAATTGCTGATTTACATGTTGTTCATTGTTGATACCTTTTATTATACTTGCTGAGTCTTTGGACTCACCTCTTGTTTTTGCTATGTTTTAGGTACCTCTTGCAAGAACGGCATGCATGGAAGGGAGTAGAATTGCTAAGGGCGCACACACTACCACACATTTTTTTAAAGATAATTTTGATAGTTCATACCTTAATAATAAGTAAACTGTTAAGGATTTATCTTGGCTATGCTTGAATGCATTTGGTTATTTGTAATAAGGAGAGTGGTAAATTTTGATTATGCAATGCTTTGATGAACTTTGGATTTTGAGTTAATGCTAATAATGTATGCAATTGTTGGAACCTCCGTATACTTGGTTATACAAAGGAGGTTCTGCCGAATTTTTGTATGATGTTTTAATTTTGAAAATGTTTAATTTTACTTATTTTAGTAGCAGTCCAGGCCTTGTATGGTTGGGGTGTTACAAATGCACAAATCATAAATGGTATGGCTAAAAATATAATATGTACTACTAACATCACAATCATGTATATTTTCTCCTTTATTAATGAATCATGGGACTCATCAATAAGCACTGCAAAATTCCAATTTCCAATCTCATCCTTAATCACATGTGTGTCCTTTTGTGCACAACATTTTGCTAGTTCCTTCTGTATATCCAAAGAAATCATCAAACAATTGCCCGCACCCTCAAATTCAAATGCATCATTCACATCCACCTTCTTATCTTTGTAGCACCCCACCAACTCTCTAAAATTGCCCTTGTTCATGGAAGTAGCAAATTCACCATGTCCATGAAAAGCTTCACCTTGCATCACGAGATATCTTGCACAATCTAAAGAAGTAGTAAAACGAATCTTGTATGCAATTTTGGACTCCTTGCTATAAGTATTTAATTTATGTTCTACACTTGCTCTTTGATTGTGAAAATCTTCACAATCTAGCCTTGCAATGTTGTGGACACTACTAGTTCCACCAACATGTGCATTGAAAGATTACATAGCACCTCTCCAATTCGTATACCCAACTTTTGTGAAGATGTCTCTCCCAAAGTGAGTGGGTTGTGACGGTTTCTTAAAAAGAAAGTAATAGAAACAAAAAAGGTGGTATCCTTTTCCACACTATATTCCTACCAATCAAACTTCTTATATATGATTATGGAAAGGATCTACAAATTGAACCCTGCCATTTTGTTGGAAAATCATAACCAATTGGTTCAATTGGACACTTCAACAAATATGACCTCCTTACTTGATCTCTAATCTTATTGGGATAATCTTCAATTGGTTTGCAACATGCTGGATTAGCAATAATTTCATCTGGATTAAATTCATGCCGAGCCTTGTTTGCTTGAGTTGGGCTTTCTATGGTTCAAGGGTTGCTGCTAGTTGCATTATTTGAGAAATAATTGCACAAAGTTCGCTTCTTCTTTTTTGCAAATCTATGAACAAATCAACAATCACCAATCAAGCAAAATTGCTATTGTCTTATTCACTACACATTCATAACTAACAAAAAAAAATAAGTGAGAACTGAGAAGCTCACATTTGGCATGCCTCCCCTGCTATTTGCCCTCCCTTGCAGTTGCCACCCACTGGTCCTCTACTCCAAGCCGCACTGCCCACGCTCTCTACTCCAAGCTGCGCTGCGCCGATGCCCTCCCCTATGGCTACCACCTGCCGGTCCTCTGCTCCAAGCCGTTCTGCCCTCTCCCTTTGCTCTAGCCTCCAAGCCACACTCCCCTCCCCTACAGGCTGTGGCTGTCGTCCAAGCCCTCTACGGCCTGTGCTCTTGCCTAGTCTCCACTAGCCTCTAGGCCTGCCACTGCAGTCGCGTCCTCCGTGGCTCCGTCGTTGCCCTTTTGAAGAATATACACCCACTATTATGTGTTAATGGAGTGTTTGGTAATTAATGACAATCGTCATGTGGACTAATATTTTCATAAGTTAGTGAAATAGGTTAAGTCATATGATGATCAAGAAAATTGATGGCTCAATGTGTTGAAGGTCATCAAATCAAATGAGTGGCATCATGTGTTGATGCTCAAGACAGAAACCCAATCTTGGAGAAAAGGTGTGGATCATCATCCTAAAGCTCCAAGTAAATACGCAAGGCAAATATGACTAGCATAAGCTAAGGATGTGTTTCTAGTCTTTTACCGGTCTCAGTGTTTGCGTGTAAAGACCGGATTGCTAGTATAGGTTGTCGTACTATTAAGAGGGTCTTGACTAGTAGCTTGAGTTAGTCATGTATTGATAGCTCTTAGTGCTTGCTCTAGCTTTCTTTGGCATGTTGTCAATATTTGCGAATGTGTTTTACAAATAGTCAAAGCTCATGCAAAATCCTTGTAATATGTGACTTTAGTTTGCGAATGTATTTTGCAAATGGTTTAAGTACATGTACCATATTTCTTGTGGTGTGATTCTAAAAGTCGGCAAATGTGTTTTGCAACTTGTTGAGAATCTCGCCTTCACCCTTTGTTTGCATCGCACATCAATTGGCAATTGTGTTTTACAAATTGAATTGAAGCGAAGTGCAAAATTTGTTTTTCTCAGCTCTAGCGGTCTGACCGCACCCCTTAGGTAGTCTGACCGGCCCACCTTGAGTTTGACCAGACTAGGTGTGGTCTTTCTGAACTGGTGGTTTGACCATTAGTGGCGACTAGTCTGATCGGTGGGACCCTAGTCTGACCACCATGTGTTGGCCGGTTTGATCGGCCCCACGGTCAGCCTCCCTAGTCAGTTTTTTCTAGAAGATGTGTTTTTCTGGTTTTGATTCACTTCTATGGAGCGGTCTAACTACCCCTCCGGCGATCTGACCGATCTGGTCCAGTCTGACCGGCCCTTGTGAGGGTGGTCAGTCCGGGTGTGTGTGTCCAACAGCTAGTTTTTATAGCCGTTGGAGTTAGGGCAGTCTGACCGACCATTGGTTGGCGGTCAGACTGGGTTTCCTTGCTTTTCTGAAGATTCTCATCCAACGGCTAGTTTTTCTTGTGTGGATATAAATACCCCTTGAGGTAGGTTGAGGGAGATGTTACTTGTACCATTTTCATTCCCTTCAGTAAAGAGCAAGTCCTCTATTCTCTATTGTGCATGTGTTGCACTTAGTGAGCTAAGAGAGCAAAATCCTAGTGCATGTGTTATATTAGGTGGTGGATTGTGTATCCATTGAGCTTAGACACTTGATTAGTTCAAGTGAGCGTCTTCGACTTATTACTCTTGGTATTTACCGACACCTAGACGGTTCGGGAGAGTTGTGCCGATGATCTTCTCAAAGAAGGTTGTGAGAAGACCCGAGCGTTTGTAAATAGTTTGGTGTTCGCCATCTTCGGAGCGGAGGAAGAGTAACCCCGAGTGGATCGAGGTGTTGGTTCAAGTTGTGAGTCGGTCTAATTCGTTTGGGCTTACCTCGGCGGTGTTGGCTTAATTCATGGAGCTGGTCCAATTCGTTTGGGCTTACCTCAACATGCATTAGGGGAGACTGGCAAATCTTCCAACACCACAGTAAAATATCCTTATGTCATTATGGTTTGTCTTGTTGAGCTTTTCTCTATTGTAATTTACATTTACAGAATTAAATTAAATTGCTTACATATATTTGTATGTTTGCTATCATTATCAATAGCCTTAGATACTCGGTTTTAGCCAAAAAAAAAAATTTAAACCATATATTCACCTCCTTCTAATTAGCCTCTTTGATCTTACACCATTGTGGCTCATGCCTTCCTTGTCATCGCCGCTGCCGCCGCTAGTCTCTTCTCTAGGATTTGGCCGTGGCCTGTGGCAGCAGGTTGGCGCTAGGAGCTTCCACTTCCTTTGGCGATTGAGAGTCAGTCTTGAGTCTTTTCGATGGACACTAAATCACTAATGGCCCTCCAAGACGCCTGCTCTAGATACCTCAGCTGGTGGTAAAGGGGTCCTAACTGTTCGGCGGGAGAGCCCATGCTCGAGCATATACCAGCACAGTTGCTGGCTGCGCCACTGGTCTAGCTAAAAGCGCTACCTTTTGCTAACAAAACTCTTAGCAGATAGACTACAAAAATTAATCATCAAGCTGGTCCATCAGAATCAATATGGTTTTCTTAAGAGTAGAACAGTCCAAGACAATCTTCCTTGGTCTTTTGAGTTCATTTTTCAATGTCATCAAAGCAAAAGAGAGATAGTCCTCCTGAAATTGGACTTTGAGAAAGCCTTTAACACAGTGGAGCATGTGGTAATCATTCAAGTAATGAGGAACTTGGGTTTCAATGATAAATGAATTAATTGATATGTACTATTTTATCCACAGGCCATTCTCCATTCTTCTATCCTTTTGAATAGGGTGCCAAGACATTCTTTTAACTGCAAACGAGGGGCTCGGCAAAGAGATCCTTTATTTCCTCTCCTCTTTGTTTTAGCTGCAGAATTATTACAATGCATTGTGAATGATGATTTTTCAAAAGGGGATCTTCATAAGCCAATATCAGATCTTGATGGTGATTTTCCAATAGTTCAGTATATAGATGACACTTTAATTGTTCTTCCAGCTTGTGCGAATCAACTTGAGTTGATCAAAAGTTTGTTGCATACTTTTTCCACCTCAACAGGCCTCAAGGTTAACTTTCACAAATATTTGATCATGCCTATAAATGTTTCTGCCGAGAAGATGTCTTAGCTTGCCGAAGTGCTTGAGTGCAAAATTGGATCCATGCCTCCACCTACTTGGGACTGCCCCCTGGCACAACAAGACCAACAGTAAAAGACTTTTCTCCACTAGTTACTAGAGTGGAAAGGAGATTATCGAGCTCTGCAGCGTTCTTATCTGATGGTGGGCATCTCACTATTGTCAATTCCATCCTCTCCTCTCTCCCCACTTATTATATGTGTTCTCTAAAGATCCCAAAAACAGTAATTGATCACATTGATCGCCTAAGGAGACATTCTCTTTGGAGAGGCTTTGCTGATTTACAGGGCAAACGTAAATCTCTAACAGCTTGGAACATGGTGTGCAAATCGAAACACAAAGGGGGATTGGGGATCATTTACCTAGAACTTCAGAATAAAGCTCTGCTTATGAAAAATCTTCATAAATTTTATTACAGTCACAATCTGCCCTGGGTAAAATTGATATGGAATTCTCATTACAATAATGTGGTGCCTCATGCAGTCAAAGATTGTGGGTCGTTTTGGTGGAGAGATGTCATGAGTTTTGTGATAGATTACAGGGGCATTTCTACTAGAACCCTAGGTTCTAGTTATACCCTTCACTTCTGGAAAGATCTTTGGAATGGCTTCTTGTTTTATTACAAATATCCAAGACTTTTTTTCTTTTATAAGAAATCAGGATATTTCAGTTCGGCAATTCTTGCAGATAGAAGACCCTGCGTATATTTATGATCTTCCTCTATCAGTCCAAGATGTTCAAGAGTTTGATAATCTTCAACTGGATATAGGCATATAGCAGACACTAACTTTTCATCTAATGTTAATGATTCTTGGAATTATATATGGGGCAATTCCAGATATTCATCCAGCCGCTTTTATGCACATATGTTTAGTTCTTCCATCACTCCAGTGCCTTTCAGATGAGTTTGGAAAAGTAAATGGGTTACAAAGTTAAATGGGTTAAAACAATTGAGTAGTTGCAACTTAGTCAAGTGCACGAGCTGGACTGGATCAACGAGCTGACTTTCGGCTGGCACGTGCGCTAGCTGTCTTGCTGTCCGACGGTCGAGGCAAGTCTGGATTAAACCATAGCAAATATGTACAAGTTGGTATAAAATGTACTCTCTATCCTTTTTAACATTGATGGTCCTTTTTTTTTTTTTGCATTTTAACTCACTTGCTGTGGATATATATTTTGGCTGAGCTTTTGACCGTACAGCTGTAAAAAAAAAGGGGCTTGCCACACATGGCCACAACAACATCGTAACGATGTGTGGTGGTAATACGGAAACGCAACGGATCCCGAGCTGCGCAAGCTCAATTTGCTGCAGCATGTGTAAACAATGAGTAGGTTGCAACTTAGTAAAGTCCAAAGTCCAAAGTCCAAAGTCCAATTAATGGTTGATGTCTGCCTGGATTAGAGCACATCAACTTCACATGACTTGGTACAAAATGCAACCTGTCGCTGTGTCTGAGGTCCGCAAAGTGATAAACAAAATTGTAGGCGTTCTACTTAATGGATCGAGCAGCCTGCCTGTCATCCTGCATGCCAAGTCAATGGATCCGTACTCGATCCCATCACCTACCGGCGGCATCTCTTCAAGAGTCTTCCAGCTCTTTCGCGTTGTCGGAGTCAACGTTGTGGGGCTGTACATCAGGAAATGGCATATGCACGTTGCTTTGAAAGGAAAAGTTTGGACCAGAGGCATATCTTTGTACTAATAATACTAATATATAATTGTTGACAGTGATGTTGGTACGTGGCCTCCCACCTCCTCTCGAGCTAGGGGTGGGTGTGGGTCGGGCGGTTCGGTCGATCATTGGCTCAAGGATCAAATGACCATATGGTTCATTAATTTATATGGATCTCACCATTTCACTGGCTCAAGGATCAAATCAATGCGTCGGGTAAGTTGGGAGTTGCAGACTAGTGATGTTGAAAGTTGCAAAAGAATGCAAATGATAGAAGCACAAGCTAAAGCTAACCCTTCTTTGTAAACCATTTACAGGATAATAATAGACAATTTTACATCTAAAATTTAGTAGTCAACATCTCATCAAGCACAAACATCAAGGTAAGCAGAAGCACAACAAAATTTTTGCAACGTTTTAAACCACAAAAATCTTGCAGCAACAGGATACCTTAGTGTTGCTCCAGATTCTAGACACCTCGTGTCACTTTCTTGAGCTAGTGTCAGCTTCTCCTCTCAATTGTGCATATGTTGCATGTTGTGAGCAAAGAGAGATGTCTCTAGTTTCATGTGTTGCATCTAAACGTAGATTGAGTATCCGCTTGTGCTTGTGTAGGACTTGGGGAGAGTCAAGCAAGGAGCTTGGCTTATTACTCTTGGTGTTTGCTGACATCTAGACGGCGTGGAGCCGTTGTGATCTAGTGATCTTCTCAAAAAGCTTGTTAGAGGCTTGACGTGTTGTGAAGGTTGGAGTTCACCTATTCGGAGGGGGGAGAGCTACCACTATTGGATACAATGTGTTTGGCTTAATTCGTAGACCCGGTCCGATTTATTTGGGTTTACCTCAATGTGGATTGGGAGAGATAGGTAAGTCTTCGAACAACATGGTAAAAAGATAGTTGAGTCATTGTAGGTTGCTTTTTGTGCTTTACTTTCTGCAATCTACACTCCTATAATTAAATCGGTTATTTGTCACCCTATGATTGTAAACCTTAATAAATACTTATGTTGTTGTTGCACTTAGTTGAGACTAGTTCATGTAGACTTTAATTGTGCAAAACCGATTTGATTTACACTTCCACGCATAAAACTTGGTTTTGACCAACAGAGATATTAAAACTGCCTATTCACCCTAGGTACTCTCAGGTACTCTTATGACAGAGGAGGCGTGCCTGTGTGGTTGCTATCGACAATTGAAGGCCAAGAAGAATTGGGCAATACAAGATGACGAGCTCGAGGCTGAGTTGAGAAAGATGGCAATGACCACACCGTGCTCATATTCTGTGCGCCATTCGGGTGCCCCAATGGGAGGACGAAGGTCTCCAGCGCTAAGAAGGTGATGCACCGGTGCAAGACTACTAGAAGTATGACGTGCTCCTCCTCTTCGGTGTCAGATAAATTCGGCGCCACAACCCGCCCCTGATCAGAAGGGGATGGAACCCAAGTGTCACATCCCCAAATAAATAAAAAGGATTACTGTACATCTCATGATAATCTCAAATTATCAAAGCTAATTACTATGCATCTCACTAGCATGCATCATGATTTCTAGCATTTACATTATATATTGCACTAGGAAAATCTGTGAAAGAGATTAAAACATGTGTTGTAAATGGAACTCCAAAAAGGAAACAAGAACAAAATCTCATGAACATCTCTTGGAAATAATTTATTCAAATACTATGGTAATTATAATGAATTGATATATTGTTTCCCAAATTTTTGGGACAGGTTTCAACCCTATTAAAATTCAAACCCAATTATATAACCTACCTTAAGTTTGAATTTATACTATCCAAATTATATCATGAACAGTATGATGTTATAATTTTTATAGACACTAGACCTTCCCAGGAACCTATGTGAATTATTTCACAATTTTAGGAATTTTATTTCTATTTTTAGCACCTTGGTCAAACCGAGGATCAAATTTAAAGTTATGGTCAAACCCTAAAACCAAACTGGTCGAAAGATCGTTCCTCTGCTCGAGCCCAACGCAGCGATCGGACTCAACCCAACCATCTTAACGCACCTCCACATGCAGCCGTTGGATCTAGGTTAGACGGCCCAGATCTCTTTTCTGTTTCGGCCGTTCCGAACCTTTCATCCATTCCGAGCCGACGATTGAAAATCGACTACCAGATTATGATTCTTCTGGGAGAACTATACGCCCCTTTCTTATCTGTGCCGCCCATCTAAAATCCAACGGCCAAGATCGCATCACTTAAACTTCGCCTGTCCGCTGATGAGTCGCCGACATCTTGGTCCCACTGTCGGACTGTCTCCTCCTCTTCTTTGGGGCGCCAGGAGAGCTGCATACGCTGGCCGAAGCGAGGTGACGCGCTCGAATCGCCTCCGTCACCTCCGTGACCGCACCGCGTCCGTTGGCCTATCCTGGAGCTCCGTCGCTTGACGCCGCCTCCACTCCGTCCCTTTCCCGTGGATAATACCCCCCATTCACCCCCTTTCTTCCTCACTCTTCCTCTCGGTGGCTGAGGAAGGGGAAGCTCTCCCGGGCGTATCTCTCGGGTAAGCTCTCTCCGCGTGATTCCTCTCCACTCTAGGATCCATCCCCTTTCCATTTTTGCTAATCTGGGACCTTGGTTCCTCTTGTAGCTCCCGGACCACAGTGGTGCCATTGGAGGCCCTAGAGCACGCTCCCGAGCAGCCTCTTCATGCCATTCTGGCTACTGGTGAGTATTATGCTCCCGCTTGTGCGTCACATTGCGCCTTTTCGTTTAGTAATCAAAACACCTCAACTAATTTGGGTGTTGCACGACAGGGTTTAGTTAATTCGAAGGAATTGTGCTTTCGGACCTTGAGCCAACCCTTCAACTCCCACTTGGTTCTGGTAAGCCGTATCTCAATTCCTTGCTCTCTTAGCACCCTTGCCAGTTCTTTACCATGTCCCGACCACTCATTTGCTCACTGGTTCACCAAGTTGAGCTCTTCTTCTTGTGCCGCGACGCCGCCGCTTTTTCTTCGGTGCCGACGCAGCCCCAGCTCTCTAAGCTTCCCGAGCACCTCCTTTGCTCGTAGCTTTTTTTAGTCCTTAGGACCCCGGCACCCGCTGATTGTTGCTGCGAGCTTCACATTGCTGTTTGCACTTTTGCCATGTTGTACGCCGCCGCTTAGCTAGGCACGCCGCCGGTACGGACCGCCATTGGTGTCGCCACCACCACCCAGTGGTGCGCGACACTATTATGGCAGACATCGTTTTGCCTTTGGCCATTGTGGTACAGAAAGCCGGCGAGCCGCCGCAAGCGATCTTTGGCGTTGTTTCGAACGACCGACAACTGTAGCAAGGTCATTAGGACCTTGATTCGACCATTAAATAACTAATGATTGCTTAGGACTTTAAATGCTGTCTTAGCCATTAGAGCAGTCGCTGGCAAGTGGGGCCATGTACAGAAAATGGGGAGGATAAGTGAGAGCGACAAAGAGACTGATGAGTGGGCCCGTGGCCCTTAATCCGTCTTGCTGCTGCAGGCGTGGACCAGTCCGTGAACTGTGTCGCTGACGGCGGGGCCCACCTGTCAGAACGATGTTTAAAATCTGAGTTTAAATAGAAAAAGATGCTTTCTGCCCATTGGTCGATGATCATGCTAGAAGCACGCCTGTAAGAAAAGTATTAAAAGATTTAGAAAAATCAGGAATGGTTTATTTACACATTGAAAAGTATGTATAACTTCCAAAATACATAACTAATTCATATTAATTCCAAAAACAAAGGAAACTAATTTTGATAATCTTGAATCTAACTGAACTTTATTATAAAATTGGTTTCACACACATCACTGTTCCAGAGAAAGTGTTTGGTGGAGGATAACCCCAAAACCCAAATTATTGGTATACTAGAAAATGCTATTAACTTTAAAAATGCATAATAAATACATATTAACTCCAAACCTAATGAAACCACTTCGTAATTTTCATTTTTATTGAAATTTATATTAAAATTGGTTTCAAACTTGTCTCTGTAGCAGAGAGTATTATTGTGAAATTGATCCATTAAAACTATTATTTTTACAAAAGGAAATGCTGATAACTTAAGAAATTCATAACTAAATCATGAAAACTCCAATTGAGGCTAACTCAACTGATTTAGTCTTGTATTAATATTCTGAATTTAGCCATATAATCCTTATACCCTCTACTGCTCTACAAATTTTGGTCTCATAATTAAATTAATTAAAAGAGGGCATATTGAAAGCTGAAATTCAAATCGTTATAACTCTCACATGCTAAATCCAAATGGAGAAATTCTTTCACCTAAATTCATATAAAATCATGATTTACCTACTGTAGAAAAATCATGCATTTTTAGTACTTTGGATTTTTGAGTATTTCTCGCTATTTATTCTAGTATTGTATTTATCTAGATACCGAGCCTATTGATATTGATCTTTACGCTACTGAGGAGAGCAACTTAGCTAGCAGCAAGGCAAGCATCATTTGAACTTTCTTTTGCATCATATTTGATCCTAGTTTTGTTAAGTTAAGTGCAATGATAATTGCTTGCATGATTATTTTACAAGGTCGCTATTTTTGTGATGTGTAGAATAGTTATATCCAATTGTTGAGGATTATCTTGAATTATGAATAACTTCAGTACCACATGCTTAAGATAGGTTGTGTGAATTATCTATGGTTTGGGTTTGCTTAGCCATGCAAGTCTAGAAGCGGTAGATTGATTGTCGGGATTAACCCGACAATTATGGGATAAACACAACTTTCTTTATATACCTTTGTTTCAGATCTTCGTATCTGTTTTGTAAGTTAAATTTTATCACTTTTAAATGAACTTATGGTCTGGACAAGTGATGGTTAGTGATGGTGCCTTCGTACGAGACTTGGGAAAGTGGTAGACTTGTCCGACAATTAAGGACCGAACTTTGGTAACATCTTTGATTCAAGTAAAACTCGTCTTCGCCACATGCGTGTATGGGCACCGCTTAGTTAAGTAAGGGGTTGGTATTGTTGAGTTGATGACTGGTGGTGTGAGGGTGTATATGTGTTCCATCGCATATATGTTCCATAAGGGTACCGATTGCAATTCTTTATTGTGAGGCGAGCCCTATTTAAACTTTATTAATTGGGTCGGTACTTCCTAAGACAACTTGCGTGCCATTTAGATGTAGGAGGCTAGCCTACACTTAAACGGGTTGCGTCGCGCATGGGTGAGTCAACTCAATGGTATCAACTTGTGAAAAATACTAAGTCTTGGTTTATCTTACCAAGATACCATAGGAAGTATGCTATATTCGGAGGCATCTGGAGGCTTACGGGCTAATCAAGTCATGTGGGTAAGTAGTACACCGCAGGTATAAATCTATTCGAATAGCCGTGTCCACGGTTATGGACAACACTTGAGTTACATGGTTGCTATTGTTAGATATGGAAATTAAAATTGTGGTTATAACTTGGTTCGTCATGAATGGGTTATTCATGTTGCTTTATACTCAAAGTGGACAGCCACTTTGTTTTTTGTATGATTCATTTGTTACTTATTCTTGTACTTTACTCCTACTTCAAATCTGTTTATAAAATCGTAATTGAAAAACTAGTATGTGTAGGTTGTTAAAATTGTTGCGTCCTTTCGCAAAACTAAGCCAATATGAGCCATCCTTTGGAACCACCTCTATGCATAACTAATTTTTATTTGTGTAAGACTTGTAGTACGTTTGTACTCAACCGGTTGCTACAATTTCAGGTGAGGAGATTTGTGAGCCCGTCGATCTCGTCAAGACCGATTTAAGCGACGCCGACGAGTAGTGCTATCTTTTATCCCGATCGATTGCCGATGGGTTATGGGCATACTATTTGGACTTTTGGTTTATTTACATTGCTTCATTGTTACTTTATGATATTATTTCAATTTGGCGGCCGGCCACTTGTAATAGTCATACTTTTGAACTATTATGTTGTATGTCTTTTGAATTGTGAATGTATGATTATTGTATGGATGTGATCAACGTTGAATGAGAGTATGGGCATATTGGTCGCTGATCTTGGGAGCCAATATGTTCAGATACTCACCGTTAGTGGCTTCCTATTTAACTCACTAAGTGTAGTGTTTGACTATTTAGGAACCGACAATCATGTAGTGCTTGCAAGGGAGCAGTACGCATGATCGTTGGGGCTCTAGTGTTAGTTAAGCCTTTCACTTAGATTGAGTTAAGTTGGAATCCATTTACTTGAGGCTCAAGGGTTATGTCCTTAAGACCATGCTTAGTCTCAGTCTTACGGAGATAATTCGGGGGTCCTCACACCAAGAATACGGTTCTTTTGCTCCATTAATCAATGACTACGGCCTGCGACTCCCGTCTAGTCTGAGATAGGCTTCTTGCCTCTTGCCCATTATATTGTTAGTGATATGCCCTAAGAGGCAATGATGGAGATGATTGTATCGTGTGTATGTTTATGAGTTATAGAATAAAGAGTAAAGTACACTGTGGGTCCCTAAACTTGGCTGGTTGGATCACTTAGGTCCCTCATCTATGAAACCACATATTCAGGTACCTAAACTTCTATGAAACCACATGTTATTATGTTACTTTGATGAATTATCATTTATAAATATTAGCAAGTATGTGACTTATTGGTGAAGCTCTTTAATAGTTATATGATCTCATTCTAAAAGGATCCCTAGTTGGATGTCACTGGTCGGGACAATAGTGACTTATAGACCAGTACATGTATTGACTGATGGCCATGTCACACCGATCATAGATATGGGGATGTTGAATCAATAGTGTGAGCACATGTTAGAGAATATGGTGTTGGATTGACCCAACTTGAGACACTATTGAGGTTGTTATGATTCTATGTGTCATCAGTTGGTCTCAAGCAATAATGATGTTGTAGGACCGGAAAGGTGACTAGAGGGGGGGTGAATAGACGCTTTCTCTATTTTTCACCTCGATCGAACTCAACACTACTTTCTCTCCAATAGCTATAAAAGCTATGAAGATCTGTATACAGGCACAGCGGATGACCTATGTTGAATCCGATCAAACCCCTAAGTAAAAGACCAAAAACACCTCATAAAGGCATGCACAAAATCCAACTGGATCAATGCCTCAAGCAAATAACTATAGCCACACAGTCTCGTTGAGAACCAGCTAGGCTCCTGATTTCTTCGGTCAATAAGCCGCTGCCATTTATCTGGAGGCACTTAGCTGCTGCAATTTGTGCGGGAGCAAGGAGTGCCGCCCCGACTCAGTTTCTCAACAAAACCGGCAGCCGATGCAATAAAAACTAACTCAAACAGTAACACGCAATAAGCTAAACACCAAGACTTTACTTACACAAGAACAGAACGCGCAGCAAAAAAGACCAGATCAGGTCGCAGGGCAATCAATGGAGCCGCACCAAGAACTATCGAGGAACAGGCAGCCAAAAAAATAAATAAAGAAGCAAGAGCTACGAGTAATCAACACACTACAAGCCGAGCTGCTAATTTCAGGATCTTGCAGGAGCTACGGGCACTGCTTATCTCCCGAGAGCAAGAAGCCGCTAAGGTAATAGACAAGAAAAGATTACTCTGAAGCTGCCGCCCAGGACTTCAAGCTGCTGATCGATTCTTTTCAAGCGGACCACAGGGAACAAGCAATTAAAGATGGTCTTCGATTTGTGCGGGCACACTCGGCGATCCAAAAGCCAAGATCTGAGTTGAATCAATTAACCAAGCCGACAAGTAAACAGAGGAAAAGATGCAGCCCTGATCTGGGTTTTGCGGAAGGACATCTACAGGCGCCGGGTTTTGTAACGGAATGCTCTCAAAAATTGCCGATCAATTTGACAGGCAGCGCCGCCAAGAAAAAATCCCCCTTTTTTTTAATCCAGAGCAGCGCCGCCGCCGGCTCTAATTTCTGCACACAGATGGGCTTTGCTGGCCGCCGCCAAGATCTTTTTCTACAGAGGAACCGCAAACTGCAGCAAAGCAAAACTCTTAACTAGAGCAGCAAAAGCACAGCAACAACCGCACCAATCAATACAGGGGACGAATCAAATCAACAAGATCCGAATACATAAACCGAAGACCAGCAAAACTCCAGCACAAGGACTAAAGAGAAACAGCAGCCCAAAGCAATAACTAAATGGCATCAAGTCGCAACAAAAACTTCCAAGCAGCCGGAAACATGGATCTACAGGACGCTCAGGCAAAACAGCTATCAAACAACTTTAGTCGCATCAGATGGCAGATCCAAGCAGTAAAAGGAACTTAATCAAAACTGCAAACCTCGGAGACAAAACTGAAACCGGATGGAACAAATGATAGCAGCGATTTTTCAAGCCAGGCCATTAGTTTTTCAGGGCAGCACAGAGCCGCCACTTCTGATACAAGCCGCCGCCCTCGGCATTTCTCCCAGACCTCCGGTTTTTGGGCACAAAGGCGGCCATACAATCCTCTGCTTTCCTCACAGACAGCAAGAACAAGCTGCCATCATTTCTCCCTTTTTTTTCAGCCCCCAAGACAGGCCACCGCTCACTTTTTTCAGTGGCTGCCCTAATCTCCAGCTCCTATTCTTTTTATAGGGCAGCCCTAACCCTAATGGGCTTCCGTTAAGGCCCAACATCAACGGAACACACACGCACGTAATTTAAAGCACCGTCTTCATCGTCGATTGATCTAAACCGCTTCACCATGTGCCGACCCACGCCGCGGCTTAGTCAAAAAGGTCACCAAGGCGGTATTTGATAAAATTACCAAAATACCCCTTCTCGATCTTTTTCAAAAGACCGAGTCCACAGATCGTGAAGCAATCGCCTGCTTCGCCACGTGTAGGTTGATCAACGGCTCCATGTTGTCAAGTCTCTCCCGTCCGGATCCCACCGGCACCACTGAGCACTTGCAACGACTCCCGCGCCACTTGATCCAACCAGTCGCACCGAACCGCCCGTTCGGTCATCCTTGTCCATTCTGCGCCACGCTTGAGTCACTTGACCTCACCCGGCATCCTTGATCATTCTGGACCTCAGCTCTCCAAGCTTAGTCCCGATCCTCCTCGCCGTTGACCGTCATTGACCTGCAAGCCACCTGCACAGTAATGGACAAGCAAACACGAAACCGGGAACAAGTTCTTCACAACTTGACCCACGTTAGTGAAAACATGCAATATGCAACACATATGCATTATCAACAAGGATATGACCTATCCCAAAATCAGTTCACCACTTATATCAACATTCAAGATAAAAGCCACGCATGGCCGACCGACGAAGAATCGAAACTTTGTCGAAAACACATGAAACTTCAAACCAAAAACCACATTGCCAATTGTTTCATCATCCTAAGATCATGGGCATATCCCCATGATATCCACAGATGTATAATCCTACGACCTGAGACCAGCATGGTTTCCTACATGTGTAATAGTACACTTAGGGGTTGCCAAAAAGGGTGGCATATCATGTGCACATGCATCAATCTGTGCACATATGCATATGACAAATCCTCACCATCCATCCAGCCATCCACGGCCGTCCTCTCCCCACCTCCTACTTCACACTTCTTTGCGAAAACCCCCCGCGCAAATCCTGTGTTTCGCAATTCAGCCCCCACACTAGCCCAAGCTCCCCTCATTCTCCACCCACGCCACAGCTAGGGTTCTCCACCCACGGATGTCACTGGTCGGGACAATTTGCGGGGGAGGCGCTGGGGGAGACTTGCCTCGGCTTCGGCGGTGTCGTAGGGCTCTGGTGGGGAGGCGCGAGGGGGACGCGGGGGAGGCGTAGGGGGAGACTCGCCTCGGCTCTGGCTGCGTCGCAGGGCTCCGATGGGGTAGGTGCAGAAAGGGGCACGGGGGAGGCGCAGAGGAGCCCTAGCTATGGCGTGGGTGGAGAATGAGGGGAGCTTGGGCTGGTACAGGGGCCGAATTGCGAAATGCAGGATTCGCACGGGGGGTTTTCGCAAAGAAGTGTGAAGTGGGAGGTGGGGGGAGAGGACGACTGTGGATGGCTGGATGGATGGTGAGGATCTATCATGTGCATATGTGCATAGATTGATGCATCTGCACAGGATATGCCTCCGTCAAAAAGCTACTTCGTAACTGGGTAGTTATAAAGATAACTTTCGGGTATAATATAAAACATGTGGAGGGATGTGGCTGGTTGGATATGGGATTTACCTCTCCTAGCTAGCATAATAGGAGAGATACATTTGGTGCCCTCGATGTGCTCAGATGAAGGAAATGCATGGTCGTGCCACGAGTGGTCGAAGAGTCGACAACACAAAGTTCTCCATTACTAGATCGAGAAATTATTGGACAGTCCATGGATGACAATTATCTCACTTGGAGTTTGACCAGCTATCATGAGGAAAAAGTAGAATAACAAGAAGGTTGTTTAATCCGAACTTGTCGTATGGGGATACAGACTGGCCGTGAGCTTGTCGTACAATTTCACAAACTGGTCGTAAGGTGTTACGAACTGGTCGAGACCAGATGTGAACTGGCAATAAGGAGTAACGAACTAGTCGTGAGTGATAAGGACATTGTCACATATCATATTGCATAAGGTTCGTCCGATATAATCTTTATGTGTATTCGGGAATTGCTATGTCCTACTAGGAACCGCTACCGAGTTGTAGTCAAAAAGGAGTTTCCAAGTCACGACCAATTATGCATGAACCTACCTTTCTTCGAGCTAATGCAGATGTCTTCATGTGGCAAGCATCCAACATGTCCGGAGTCCCTAGGGAGGTGATCAAGCACAGGCTAGCTTTACGACCTGACAAGAAACCTGTAAAATAAAAATTACGGAGATTTGCACCTGATCGACGAGATGATATTATATCAGAATTGGACAAGCTACTTAAAACAGGCTTCATAAGAGAAGTCGACCACCCAGAGTGATTAGCTAACCCTGTAATGGTCAGAAAGTCTAATGGTAAGTGGCATATGTGTGTAGACTTTACCGATCTCAATAAAGCTTGTCTAAAAGATTATTTTCCTCTTCCACGTATTGGCCAGTTGGTTGACTATACTGCTGGTTGTGAAACATTAAGTTTTCTAGAATCATATTTTGGTTATCATCAGATTAGTATATGCTTAGATGATGAAGAAAATACCGCATTTATTACACCATTCGGGATATTTTGCTATATCAAAACGCCATTTTGTCTAAAAAAATGATGGCTCTTCCTTTCAGCGCTTGATGCAAACGACTTTTTCACCTCAACTCGGCCGAAATTTTGAACCCTATGTTGACGATCTAGTCGTAAAAAAAGCATCAAGTGACTTAATCATATTTCCAATCTGCAAGAAACATTCGACAACCTCAGAAAACACTGTTTGAAACTCAATCCTGAGAAGTGTGTGTTCGGAGTCTCGTGAGGAAAATTGCTTGGATTCCTTGTCTCTGCACGAGGAATCGAAGCAAATCCTGGAAAGATAAAGGCCATTGAACAAATGCGCCCTCCACCCACGAAGAAAGAAGTCCAGAAGCTCATAGGATGCATGGTGACTTTAAGTCATTTCATCGCACGACTGGGAGAAAAAGGACTTCCTTTCTTAAAACTTCTAAGGAAACATGAGGGTTCGAATGGTCAAAAGAGGCAAACAATGTCTTTAAGGATGTCAAGAGGTATCTTATGAGTGCTCCTGTTCTAGTTTCTTTGAAATCAAAAGAGACACTCTTAATATATCTAGCTGCCACACCACAGGCAGTGAGCGTAGCACTAGTTGCCGAATGTGAAAATGTTCAATGACCAGTTTACTACGTAAGTGAAGTTTTGCATGGGCCTAAGGAGTGATACCCTCAAGTACAAAAACTTTTATATGCCCTCCTCATGTCTTTAAGGAAACTGAGGCATTATTTACAAGCGCACAAGATAATTGTGTTGTCTAAGTTTCCCTTAGGAGAGGTCCTCCAGAACAGGGAAGTAGCGAGACGCATGACAAAATGGTCGGTTGAACTTGGAGAGTTCGACATCCATTTCGTGTCCCGGATGGCCATTAAATCTAAGATCTTGGTAGACTTTATCGCGTGAATGGACAAATCCTGAACTTGTTCAGGATCCCCAGTACAGTTCCTACGACGAGTGGACGGTGTACTTTGATGGGTCGCTTACGTTAAGTGGTTGGGGGCTGAGGTGGTCCTGGAATCTCCTACGAGACAGACCTTAAAGTATGCTATTCAATTAGATTTTTTTGCCACTAATAACGTGGCAAAATACGAAGGTTTGTTGACTGGCATACGAGAAGCGAAAGTGCTCGGGATTCGACGACTACTCGTGAGAGGAGACTCTCAATTAGTCGTGAATCAGGTTAGAGAAAAGTACCAGTGCTCTAATCCAACCATGTCTCGGTACTTATCGGAAGTTAGAAATCTTGAAAAGCATTTTTTCGGTTTCAAGATACAATATATCCCTCGAAAGGATAATTTCCTCGCTGACAAGTTAGCTCGAATGGCTTATTCCCAATCACAGGTACCATAAGAAGTCTTCTTGGAACAGCTCGAGAAGCCGCCTTTGGTCAAAACACCAGAAACATCTCCTATCGAGACAGCCTCTCTAGAATACGAGGATACAGTGCCCAATGATGATCTCGAAGCAGATCGTTTATCTTGTAAGGCCAAAATGTATACTTTGATCGAAGGAGTCCTCTACAAAATAGGTACTCAAGGGTTTCTCTTGCGATGCATATCGCAAAGAGAAGGATTAAATCTCATTCACAACATACATGGGGGCATCTGTGGAACTTATGCTTATTACAGAATGCTAAAATCCATAATAGTGTTTTCTCTCTCTTTTTTCCTTTTCGGCAAATCTTCCGAGAGTCTGTTCTCCTTCACAGAGCAGGAGCAAAAGCAAACTTTAGATTTGACCACCAAAATTTATCCTTAACATCCTAATACATCTTAGTGCTCTCAGGGTGAATAGAATACTTCGAATCATGAGCCTCCTTTAAAACCAGCTGTCTCAAACTATCAATGTCAGGCACACAGATACGTTCATTGATCCAAAGCGTATCCTGCTCATCCTTTGTGAAATCTTTGAATTTTCCTTCTTCCATCTTGGGCTTAATATCTCTAATCACATGATCATCTGGTTGGGTTGTACGAATATGCTTTTCCAACATAGACTTTACTTCCAAACTGGCCACGAGTCCTTCAGTTACAACTTCTAAATTTAATTTCTAAAATTCTTAGGGAAGTTCTGGGCAATTCTCTTTCGTCTTCAAAGGACTACAGTAGCTCTTGCGGCTTAAACCATCTGCCGCAACATTGGCTTTACCGGGATGTTAGTGGATTCCAAGATTATAATCTTTTATTAACTCTAACCATCTTCTTTTCCTCATATTCATATCAGACTGGGTGAAAATATACTTCAAACTCTTATAATCCGTATATATCTCAGAGTGATTACCAATAAGATAATGACGTCAAATTTTCAATGCATGCACAATGGCAGCTAATTCCAAATCATGAGTAGGGTAATTCTCCTCATAAGATCTCAGTTGTCTTGATGCATAGGTAACAACTCTTCCTTCTTGCATTAAGACGTAACCTAATCATTGATACGAAGCATCACAACAGATATCAAAATCCTTTTGAATATCTAGTAGTACTAGCACTAGGGCTGATGTCAAACATTTCTTCAACTCCTGAAAACTTTCTTCACAAGTTGGAGTCCAAACGAACTTTTTCTCTTTCTTCAACAACTGCGTAAGAGGCTTAGCAATCGTTGAAAATCTTTCAATGAAACAGCTATAATACCTTGCCATTCCCAAGAAACTACGAATCTGAGTTACTATCTTGGGCCGCACCCAATGTAACACTCCTTTAACCTTACTAGGGTCAACTGCTACTCTTTTGGCTGTCATTGCATGACCAAGGAAATCAACTTCTCGTTTCCAAAAATCACAGTTGCTGAACTTAGCATCCCACTGATGCTCTCTAAGTTTCTCAAGTATTATTCCCAAATGCTCGGCATGTTCTTTTTCTGTCTTGGAATAGACAAAAATGTCATCAATGAACACTACCACAAACTTGTATAAATATTTCATGAAAACCTTATTCATCATATTCATGAAAAATGCAGGGGCATTAGTCCGACCAAACGACATGACTAGGAACTCATAATGTTTGTACCACAAAGAAAAAGCAGTCTTTGGTACATCCTTTGGACATATTTTCAACTGATGATTACTTGATCGCAGATCGATCTTTGAGAACACCCCAGCTCCTTTCATCTGATAAAACAAATCATCTATCCTGGGAAGTGGATACTTATTCTTGATGATAACCTCATTAAGGGCACGATAGTCGATACACATCCTCATACTTCCATCCTTCTTTTTGACAAACAAGATTAGCACTCCCTAAGGTGATGAACTAGGTCTCACGAAACCTTTCTCAAGAAGTTCTCCAATCTATTTCTTCATTTCCACTAACTAATGGGCTAGCATCTGATAGGGTCTCTTAAAAATTGGTGTTGTTTCCAGCACGAACTCAATGTCACGATTTGGTGGCATTCCCGGCAACTCTTCTGGAAAAATATCCGAATAGTCTCTAACAATAGACACATCCTCTAAAGATACGGTCTTCAAACTATTGATTACCAGGTGTCCATCACGCACTGTAGTGGCTAAAAACTCCCCTTTACCTTCAATTGTGATGGCTCTTCGGCCACAATCTAGCATAACTTTGTGCTTTGACAAACAATCCATACTAAGTATGACATCTAAAGTGTGGGTGTCTAAGATGATGTGGTCGGCTAGAAACTCAACTCCAGAAATGAGTAACTTAGCTTCGAAACATACCAACTTAGAGCTCAACTCTGCTTTAGGTGACTGGACTAACAAGGTATACTTAAGATGCATAGTTTTCAAATTATTCTTGCTTGCAAAAACTCGAGAAACAAATGAATACGAAGCTCTAGAATCAAATAAACACTACTACGTAAATGCTAATATCGACGTTGATCACGCAGCGGTTCATCGAAACCGCTCAGATAAACACAATCTCGAGATGGTTTTGTTACCCACCGTCATGTTATTCTCCGCGCTAAAACCGCTGCAGTGAAGATATCATATCACGACGGTTCCAAACATGAACCGCTCGTGATATTACACAATATCACGACGGTTTGTTTTAGAACCGTCGTGATACTTCACGACGGTTCCAAACATGAACCGCTCGTGATATTGCCCAATATCACGCACGGTTTTGTTAAAACCGTCCGTGATAATTAACTCACCACGACGATATATATAGCTCCGCCTCCCGGCCAAAACAGATATAGTCTTCTTGATCTCCATATCTCTAGGCGCCACGATAGGTCCATCGCCGTTGCGTGCGGTTTGAGTACATCGCCTCACCTCACCGAGCCTACTGGTCCATTTCGGTTGTATATTGTCGCCGAGGAGCTTGCCGCCGTCGCCTCTGTTCACCGATCGACGACCCACCGCGCCTTGGACCTTCCCGACTTTCATTGACACCTTCCTCGTGATCGAGGTGAGATATCAAGCATAAGCATCCTTTAATTTGAGTAGTTTGAGCGTTTACGCCAAATCGTTAGTTTCAGCGCCCATGGGACATCGTCATCGTCGGTTCGCCAAAGCGAGACCTTAGGGCCGAGAGCCACGACTATATAGCAATGCAATGTCACCCTAAGCCCGCTTTGAGCTTCAAATTAATTAATCCTACTGTTTTTAATCATTTAGTTAATAAACTAACGAGTCTATGACATGTGGGATCGCCATAGATTTTATAAATAAAATCATGAAATAAAAATGAGTCAGCGACAAGTAGGGCCCACATGTAAGTTAATAAAATCCGAAAAAATGTAAAAATGAAAAAATCATAATTAAGCCTCGGAAAATACGCTTTGAAAGTCATCACCCTTTTATTTATTTTCGTGGTTTTCAATACGAACCGTGTGATGGACCGGTCGATGTACACCGAGAACCGTGTGAGTGAAGAGTACATTAATGGCGTGTCTACTTTTACAAGAGCCGAGGAGGATATGTTGAATAAGGCGGAATATATGTCTTGTCCATGCATTGATTGCGAGAATCAAGATGTTTAACAACCGAGCGCAGATCGAAGCACACTTGATTCGAAGGGGTTTCAAAAAGGGTTATACATGTTGGACCAGTCACGGTGAAGAGCATATTATACAAGAAGTCAACGATATGCATATTATATAGGAAGTCAACGATATCTTGCCGAATGTCGATTGTGGTTCCGATTCGGATAGGCCGCACGATGACAATCTAGATCGAGATGCCATGATGCGAAGGAACCGTGATGAGAGGGAGTATGTTCAATTCCGGGCGTGATGGAGGACTCGGAGAAACCTTTATTCCCGGCCGCAAGTCGGAATACACAAGGTTGTCATCCGTGCTTAAACCGCTGAAATTGAAGGCAAGCAACGGTTGGTCCGACAAGAGTTTCATGGAGTCATTAGGTCTCTTAGCGGACATGCTTCGGAGGGAAATGAGTTGCCCAAAACCACCTACAAAGCCAAAAGGTTCTTTGTCCATTGGGAATGGAAGTAGAAAGAATACATGCATGTCCGAACGATTGTATCCTCTACCGTAACGAGTATACAAACATGCATGTATGTCGGTGTGCAACGATCCCGATACAAGCGTAAGAAGCAATCGATGACGACGAGGAATCGAGGTGAAGAAAGGACCTCTGCTAAGGTGGCGTGGTATCTTCTGTAATTCCCCGTTTGAAGCGGTTTTTGCGAACCCAAAGAATGCAAAAAATCGCAGATTGGCACTCGAGGAGCGTAAGAATGACGGAAAGTTAAGACACCTGCCGATTCCGCCCGGTGGAGAAACATCGATAGGAGGTTTGCGGACTTCAAAAGGAACCGAGGAATATAAGGTTTGGATTGAGTACAGATGGAATGAATCCTTTCGGTAATATGAGCAAATGACATAGCACTTGGCCCGTGACGCTCTGATCTACAACCTTCCTCCTTGGTTGTGTATGAAGCGGAAGTATATTTTGTTGTCGATACTTATCCAAGGGCGAAGCAACACGGGAATGATATTGATGTGTACCTAGCACCATTGATGGAAGATCTAAAAATACCGTGGATTGAAGAATGCATGTATGGGATGCGTACAACGAGAGAACTTCACTTTACGTTCCTTGTTGTTACGCACCATAAATGATTATCCCGCCCTTGCTAATCTGTCGGGCGAGTACAAAAGGGCCAAAGCCCATACTCACCGCTTAGATGATACCCAGTGTGTGGTGAATCACTCGCAGAAACCGTGTACATGCGTCATCGTAGGTTCCTTGGAGGGCTCACCCATACCGCAGATGAAGAAACAATTGACGGAGAGGAGGAGGACAATTCAGCTCCAAGGCATTTAAGCGGAAAAGAGGTCTATGATATGGTTAAGGATTTAGATGTTGTGCTTGGAAAGGGATGTAAATCGAGGACAAGTAAGAAGAACATGTGGAAGAAGAGATCAATATTTTGGGACTTACCTTATTGGGAGCACCTAGAAGTTCGCCATCCTTTGCATCGATGTCATGCATGTAGAAAAGAATGTATGTGATGACTTGATTGGTCTCTTCTTGAACATTCGTGACAAAACAAAAGATGGTGTCAACGCATGCGGCTTGACTTGGTTGATATGGACATCGGACCGAGTTAGCACCAACAAGGACCGATAAAGGACGAACGTACCTTCCCCGCTTGTTACACTCTGTCCAAGGCGAGAGAACCGAATCGTGCGGTGCTTGCATGGCGTGAAAGTTCCGTCCGGTTACTCGCCAACATGAAGAAACTTGTTTCGATAAAAGATTTGAAGTTAATTGGCATGAAGTCTCATGATTGTCATGTGTTGATGACACAAATGCTCCTGTTGCAATTAGAAGTATTTTGTCGATCAAGGTCCAGAGACAATCATGAGGCAGTGTTATTTTTTAACACAATTGCTCGAAGGTCATCGATCTCGAAGGACTAGATGCTCTCGCAGACGAGGTGGTGACGACACTATGTGATCTTGAGATGTATTTCCCTCCGTCGTTTTTCGATATCATGGTCCATCTCATTGTTCATATTGTGAGGAGATAAAGATGTGCGGGCCCGTGTTCCTACGTAGCATGTACCCGCTCGAGAGGTTCATGGAATTCTCAAGTCATATGTCTGAAATCGATCTCGGAGGGCAAGATCGTCGAAGGTTATGCTGGCGAAGAGGTCATTGAGTTACGCCTCGATTACATGGCTCAGTCGAACCGATAGGTGTGCCTCGATCTCGCCATGAGGGAGGCTCGAGGGTATCGGGACCATCGGAAGGAAAGCAATCACTCCAAATATGGATCGTATGCTCAAGCCCATTTCACCGTCTTGCAACACATGGTGAAGTGTCCTCAGATATCGACCAAAGACAAGGACGTGCTTGCAATAGAATCCGCTGCGGCGGATGTTTGGATCACGAGACAACACAATGCATTTGCGGTTCAACCAATGGTTGAAGGAGCGACTTGCTAGGAGCTCGTCAAGTGATATCTTGACATGGTTGGCAAAAGGGCCAACATTTACTGCTTGTAACATGGCGAGGATATCGACATAAATGGGTACACATTCTATACGCAGCTCGGGATATAAAAAGCACTAACGAGCAGCGGTGTGCGCATAGATGCATTCAAGCCGATGGGTCGAGGAGCTCCTACTATGGGCAAATAGAGGAGATATGGGAGCTCGACTACGTGCTTTTCAAGATCCCCTATTTGGTGCCGTTGGGTCCATCTCCCACAGTGAAGGTCGACAAATACGGCGTCACTACCGTGGACCTCGAGCGTGTCGGATACAAAGACGAACCGTTCGTCTTGGCTAACCAAGTTGTTCAAGTCTTCTATGTTACCGACCGGCAAATAAGAAGCGCCACGTAGTTCTTCATGGAAAAAGGAGGATTGTCGGAGTTGAGAATGTAGTGGACGAGGAAGAATACAATCAATTTGACAAGTTGCCTCCTTTCGGAAGCGGCATAAGGGTCGAGGAAGAAGAACATGACTGAAACTAGCTACATACTGCGTCGATCATCATGAAGGGCTAATTTTTAAAGATTAATTGAACAATGTGTGTATATGTACTATATACATTCGATGATCATGGTTAATTTTAGTTCATTTGAGTTAATTAATTGAGATTTGTCTTGTGAAATGGATGTGATTGTTTCTCAAATGAATGTGAATTGGATGTATATACATGTACTTGTTGTCTTTTACGCTTGTTTCAGAGGGCATGGCTAGCATTTCCGAGGCTAGCCAATAAACGTAACGATCTAGATATTAACCAATACAAAATAATATCACGACGGTTTGAACTACGCATCGTCTCACATGTGTATCATGAGCGGTTGTTTATCAAATCCGTCATGCTACATGTATATCATGAGCGGTTGTTTATTAACACCGTCGTGATACATCATATATCACGAGCGGTTCTAACTTAGAACCGCTGCATACTACTATCACGAGCGGTTCTAAATTAGAACCGTGCGTGATAATCATATATCACAGGCGGTTGTTTATTAAAACCGTGCGTGATTCATCAATATCACGAGCGGTTGTTTATTAAAACCGTCATGATACATCACATATCACGAGCGGTTCTAAGTTAGAACCGGCCGTGATAGTAATATCCTGAGCAGTTCTAATTTAGAACCGTGCTGTGATGTCCATCCCTATTTACATTCGGACTCTAGCTAGGGTTTGCGCGCCGCCACTCTCAAAAGATTAAGTTTCTCAACTCCTCTCGCTCCCTCCTCCCCGAGCCTGTCGCCACCGCCCTCGCGCCGCCTCCTCGAGCCGGCGCTACTCCTCCCGATCCGTCGGCGACGCCTCCTCCTCGGCCAAGGCGCCTCCCGAGCCCGCCGAGCCTCCTCCTCTGACCCACCGAGCCCGCCGCCTCCTCCCTCCCCGAGGCAGTGGCGCCTCCCCTTCGACGCCGCCTCTTTGCAGATCGTCTTGCTCCTGCTCATCCTTCTCGACGCCCAAAGGTAACCAATGACGAGTTACCGATCGACCCCCATGCCCCTTTCCCTAACTATTTCTATCAATAATCTGTCATGGTCCTTCATGATAATTGTACTTGTTTTAGGAATTTGTATTTGTTCTAGTCGATTATTCATATGGTATTTGTTTTGATATCGCATCTTTGGAATACATTGCAATGTGGTGTGTTGGGCTTGAGATGAATGCTCTGTGATGATAATAGTCTTGTCTTGAAATTGTTTTGATAATCGGGTTTGTACTTGAGCTCTAATTGGAATGCTTACTCTACAATCGATAGCAATATCAAAATGTTAAATCTTAGCTTTATCTTCGATTTCATTTGTTCACATGATGTTCTATTTCTTGTGAAGATGTCTTCCGCTCATTCGAGTCGGTAGCCTCATGTGTCTCGATGATGCACCATCCTCTGGAACAATATCCAACCGCGTAGAAGAAGAGGAATATCGAAAAGACCCACGGGCCGATTTACCATCACGGAGGTCGATCACCGGGACCCTATCAATCCTCGCCGAAAGAAGCGCGCGATTCCGGAGAATGGTGGAATAGTTGCATGGGAGCGGGTCAAGATCACCTACGATTCGTGGAAGGTGGTGCCGGACCATTGAAAATCGCCAGGTCGACGGAAATTCTTGCATCGTTCGAGATCCGGTAGAACTCACGGACGCCAGGCGACGACACGCGTTGCTACAAGCGTGCAAAGCGTGGAAGAACTTCAAGAGCACGCTTGTCAAGAACTACGTGGAGAAGGATCTGCCGCCCTTCCACAAGTATCTATTATTGGAAGAGTCTGGGCGAGTTTGTGGCGAAGAAGACGACAGATGAATTTAAGAGTGAAAGTCGGCGCACGGCCCTCCAGAAAAAACAAGCACCCCACGGACTCGGCATCTGCTGGGTATGCGGGTAAAGTCCCGATATGGAGGGATCAAGAACAGCGAAAGCGGTTTGAATCTCTCCTCGCTATTTCGAGATCAGCGATGCGCGCTACCGGTGGTTATTTGCGAGGTTAGCTATTCGCCCACGGGAAGTGTACTTTCCAAACCTCAAGACCGTGAAGTGTCCCAACGCTGGTAAGATATCGAACTACCTAGTTTGTAATTACTCCATAACTTCATAGGAAGTGAAATGACATGTCGGGCTATATTGCGATAACGCCGAGTGCACAATCTTCCCAAGGCTCATTCCAGCAGATAGGGAGAAGATATACTCTCTGCGGCCCTAGGAACAAATGAGCATCCGGTCGCACGAGAGGCGCCTGGTGTTTTTGTTACATGGGAACAATGGTTCCAAGCGACAGAGGATCGCATGGGAGTAGGAGGAGAGCTAAAGCCGAGCACGATGCAAAGCTACGAGAGGATCTTCGTGCATCCTCGAGATGAGCTCTTTGAAAAAATCGAGCGGAGGTCGGTGAAAAGTCATCAATCCTTTGAGGAAAGGATTAGTGCGTTCGAGCAAAAGCAAAGAAGAGACTTTTGAGGAAAGGATTAGGGATTGCAAATGCCAAGTCGGTTGGAAGCCCCCCGCCCCTACTATACCGCTAGCTAGCCCCCCAAACATCCGAGTAGTCAAGGTCCAACCCTAACCCTACCACAATAGGTGATGACAGATTTTCCGTCGATGACATCCGGGTAATAATTATTATCTCGGAATGCTCAATCCATTCATAAGCTTTGTTGGAGTAGCTAATTTTGTACCGTTATATGCGTAGGTGGCTCTGGTGCAAGCTCCAAGTGAGATATGTCTCTGTTGCCCTAGATGTTGCTTGGGGCGGTGTATCCATCGATGTCGGAGCTTTGGTGCAGTGCAAATCTAGCTCGGGTTTCGCAAAAGTGAATGTGGGCGATGTTTGTGCCAATTTCGAGGCCGTCCGCTGAAAATTCCCCAAGCGATGAGGTCATGACTCTAGGGCAAGCCCTTGGAACATTCATCCAAATGGCCCAAGGAGGACATCTGCTCGAGCTACTGCTCGGTGTCAACTTCACGGAATGTCTGAACGGCATCAAGTCCACGGACTTGATCGCACCGGCTTCTGACTTGACATGACAAGGGCCCATTGCATCACATGCATCTACACCTCGTGCTCGATCGACTCTTGTGAAGTCGACCTATACAAAGCGAGGAAGCAAGGGCAAGGGCAAATCGAAGACGATCGAGTCTTCTCGATATCACCTTCTTGCCGTTGGCGGAAATACAAGCCAGCGAGCCGTTGCTCGAGAAGTTAGACGACCCTACCCTAGGATTTGGATTGCACGGAATTGCATGCATGGTACATGGAATATCCAACAAGCGGTTGATCAACGATGCTCGGGTGTCACCGTCAAGTTCAAGGAGCATCATTTTAACCACGTGTATCAAGACGCTGTCTTCACGGTGACCTTCGACGACTTGTTACGTCTCTTCAACCTCGGCGAGCTCGGCGTCTCAATCATACGATCTTTGGACATCGTAAGTGTGTACAATCACGGTCAATGTTAGGTGTAATATCGATAAATGTTATATATAACTCCTAGCTTTTGTATAATAGATACATGATGCGTGAAGCGAAAGAAGGAAATCACCGGTAGGTTTTCTCGACCCACACGTTGTCTCGAGCAAAGCATCATGGCGAATGCAACATTAAATCGCCGAGAATTACGTTATAGATTTTTTCATGGCTCACGCAACAAGGAATTCATACTTTTGCCCTACAACCGTAAGTAAGTAGTGTTGCACTCTGGCTATACTTAATGTTGATTTGTACTTTATAAGCAACACTAACTTAGGTTTAATGACCATCTTGACATACTGTGTAGGTTCCATTGGATTCTAATTGTAATTACACCAAAACGGAAATACGTAATATACCTAGATTCCCTCAGAGGGCCACCACAACTTCACTGACTATCAGGAGTTTAATCATCGTAAACACATTTCCTCCATAGAAACTCTATTGTAGTCTTTCCTTCCTTTGCAATGGCTAAGGCTAACTTCTTGGAGTCACGTGGGTGTTCGACGTGTTACATGCTAGAGGATGGAATATCAAGGAAGGACAACGCAACATGATCAAACATTCCGGTACTTGCTAGCTAGTACACATTAATCCTATATAACACTTCGTAGCAATGCCTCTTGAACTAACCAATTCTATTTTTGCAAAGTGCCACCGGCGATCGGCGGGCATAGCGTCTGTGGATACTATGTTTGCCACAACATGCAACTACTAAATCGGTTCGCGATCACCAATGATCCTCGGGTTTGTCAATCTTTCAACAATTATTTCATATATACTTACCAATTTATATAAGCCCGAATTTAACCTTCATATCGACAAAGTTGCAAACATCATTTGGCGTGTTGGAGCAGGCGAGCTCATAAAAATTCGATCACACCTTGCGGCATTCTGAGCAGACGTGTCATAAATCCAAATGGGAGTTTCCACGGTGTAGCAGATTGAACTTGATTGAGATAGATTGAACATAATGGTACATGTGTGTAAATTAATGTACATTAATGGTTAATTTTAGTTAATTGATTTGTGAATTGGATGTGTGCTTGTTTCGAAATGAATGCAATTTTGATGTGCTTCGAAATGAATGAGAATTGGATGTGCTTGTTTCAGAGGGCATGGCTAGCATTTCACGAGGCTAGCCAATAAGCGTAAATAGATTAAGCAATGCAAAGACTACCACAGACGGTGCAGATGAAACCAAATGCGTGATGATCGACTTACACGACGATGCAGAGATGAAACCGCTCGTGATAGTCGACTACCACGCACGATTCAGATATGAAACCGCTCGTGATAGTGGACTATCACGACGGTTTCATATACGCATCGCTCGTGGTAATCACTATCACGAGCGGTTTTATCTACGGACCGTCTGCGGTAGTCGTAATATCACGCACGGTTTTATCTACGGACCGTCGTGGTAATCGATCATCACGCACGGTTTTATCTACGGACCGTGCGTGGTAGTCGAATATCACGCACGGTTTTATCTACGCATCGTCGTGGTAGTCGACTATCGCGAGCGGTTTTATCTACGCATCGTGCGTGGTAATCGACTATATCCTGACGGTTGCATCTACTGCACCGTGCGTGATAGTATGTATGCTGAGCGGTTCGAGAACCGTCTGTGATGACCATTAGCATTCTTGACCCATAAACTCGGGCGGCTCACGGAACCGCCTGCGTGATGGCGCGAACCGTCTGTAAAGGCCTTTTACGTAGTAGTGAAACCGATTAGCATCGAGTTAACGAAACTTACCAAAGACTACGTCGGGTGCTTCATGAGCTCCTTACAGGGTGACATGGTTGACATGGCCTTTAACGACGGACTGTGGTGCTCCTCCGGCTGGATCGGCAACTTGAGGTGCTCCTTAGTTGCTTACTGGCACTAGCCATCTTGGCTGGGGTAGTTCTGAGGTTGAAACAAACTAGAGTCACTGCTCCCTTCTGAGGGCAATTACTAGCAAAGTGTCCTGATTCTCAGCAGGTGTAGTAAAGTCTAACTCCACTCTATTGGTTGCCTCCTAAAATGGGGTTGACTGAAGGAGAATTATAAAAATTCTAAATAGCTGGACGAGATGCTGATACAGGTGCAGACATTTTACATGAATTCTGCAGCAGAAAACAAGTAAACTGCTGAGGAATTGTCCTCACTCTCTGTTGAGACTGATGACTTCCTTGCTGAGCCATTCTGCGCTTGCGGTTGTCATCCAACTCCTTACGCTTGTCTTCAAGGACAAGGGCCTTATTGACCAACTCCTGGAAATTAGGGAAAGTATGAGCAATCAGACTGACTTGCAGTCTGGTGTTCAGTCCTTTCAGGAAACGACTCTGTTTGGCTTTGTCAGTGGTGACATCTTCTGCAACGTAACGTGCAAGCTGAGAGAACTTATTGAGATAATCCGATACAGTCATACCTCCTTGCTTGAGTGCACGGAACTCATCCCTTTTCAGGTCTATGATTCTCTCTAGCATATGGTACTGGCAAAAAGCTATTGAGAACTCTTATCATGTGATGTTCTACGGAGTCTCTTGTGCAGCATAAAAATTCTCCCACCATTCAGCAGCAATGCCTTCCATCTGATGGGTAGTGTAAAGAACCTTCTTGTGCACAATGAATTGAGTGATCAGCAACTTTCTTTCAATCACACGAAGCCAATCGTCAGCTTCTACTGGTGAAATACTTTCAAAAAAAGTCAACGGACGGCTCCTCATGAATTCTGCTAGCTTAGACTATCCATTGTGGCTGTGAGCAACTGGTACTGCATTATTGTTGGCTTGATTGTTGTTCATGTTCTGCAAATGATTCATCATTGTATGCATCATCTGAGTCTGGGCGGCCATAAATGCTCCAAAGTTCTTCAAATCTATCGGCGGTGCTTGAGGTGGAACTGCTCCTACAGGGGTCTATTCACTTCCCTCTACTCCGTTGGCTCCATTGGTTCCTGATCCACTAGCAGCGGCATTGCGAGTCTGAACCATCTAGTAGAAGCTTTAAAGGATTAGATAAGGTAGCAAGAACAAGGTAAGTTAAGAACTAAGCAGGGGTAGGTTTAACCCAAGAAACACGACACAAAGAACTCAACTGAAACAACTATATTAATAAGAGTCTTAACATGGCTGCAACAAGAGCTAAGGGCTCTTGTAGCTCAAACTGCACAAAAGAAAACAGAAGCGAACCTAACACACAACCTAACGTCTAAAGGACGACACTACTAATCTTAAGTTGACACGGCTCTCACACATTGAGCCTCAACTGACTAAGCCTAACGCTTGGCTGCCTCACTCACTTAGGTAACCTCCACAACCACAACGATGCTCTTCCCTACTGTAGGCTAGCGGAAGAGCAAACATCCTCATGAACTAATCATAATGACCCAGAACTAGGGCAATATGACAGGTGGCTTGGATATCGGCACGACGGGCTCTGGTTCCTCAGGTCCCTGGGCATACAAAGCTTCCTCTAGCTCTACAATCCTCTCTTCTGCAAGCTGCACCGTCTCATAGGCTCCTTTTAGCTCGGCTATAGTAGTCTCCAAGGCTTCTTCCTGGGTGGCGATGAAGTGAACAAGGTGAACCACGGTAGAATCTTCTTCTCCATCGGTGAAAGGGTAACAGGTGGGATGGTCCACTTCGGAGGCGCGAGGATGAAGGCAAAAGATTGAACCCTTCAACTCATTGGCGTAGATATTGCACACTCGTAGGATGACAAGATGAGAAGACTCCTGGATCCCTTCCTTGAAGATGATCCTCCGAACGGTGATGTTCATAGGTCGACTGGCCTTGGTATCCTCTCAGGCATAAATCTTCAGTCGACACAGCACACCATGACTCCGGCCATTCATCATCCAGTTGGTGCCTTAGTAAAGTGGCCTCTCAAATCCGCCAAGTGCTTGCAGAATCTTCCACAACTCAGCAGCGAAACCTCTGGTACGCTCTCCATAGGTGTGAAGTTGTGCCATCTAACAAAGACAGGCAAAAGGTAAGAACCAACTTAAAATCAGTGGAGAGAAGACTTTTAGCAGTAGATGAGTCAAGAGAGACAAGAGAAGTCAAGCAATTCATTGATCTTGCAAGTTATTTTTTTTGCTTTAGAAATAGTTTTGAATTTCTAAAGGACGGCCGACCTAACTAAGGTTAAGACCTACAATCAATATAGACCTGATACCACCTCTGTCGGGACCCAAATATACAAATCTAGACCCTCTGTGCATAATGCACTAGTTTAGGATCACGCTAGTTCACATAGTATCAACATAGATGAATATCACTCCACACAAGGAGAAAATAAGAATAAATGACTAATTTGACTAATAAATAACGGTTGTGACCTTATTGTTGACTTTACACTTATTAAGCCATGCAGGGCTGACACTAAATAAAGGGACGGTAGCGAAACGGAAACAACTCCAGCGGGAACCCATCGACTTGCCATAGGCAACCGACTGGGATCAAGACCTAGCGATCACCCTCCTCATAAAACTCCTCGAAAGTAGGCAAAGACTACTCTACTCCAGCTGAGTGATTGCAGCAAGAATGAGTACTCCGGGTACTCAAGAAGTTGTACCATAGAATGCCATTATAGATGATGGCTTATTCCAAAGGAAATGACTTCTATGGTTATTTTGCAGAAAGCGACACTTGCAATTGAATACAAATAATAGATTGAAAATGTAATTTAAAACAAATAAATAATAGTAGTTTCACAATTATTTTCACAAAGAACATAAATCCTAATCAATTTCTTTCACACAGCCATATGAGTTTAACCACACAGCTATCTCTTCCCAAGTGTTTTTATGAAAATCTACCCCTCGTATGAAATCCCCAAGCACATCTATGACCACAGATGTAACTATTCAAATAAATTGATTAACACTCTACAGAGGTTATACACTTTACCCAGAAGATATAAACAGTGCAGCTAGCACCAATCACAATAAAACATTTTCGAAACTTCATCTTAACAATTGATCCTCCCGTTGTTCATACTGACGGCACCGAACACCCAACACAAGTTGTTAGCCTATTGCACACTGTTGGACCTAGACATGGCGAACCACTCATAAATGTGAATCACCACATAAACAGAATCACACCTCCACCCTGGTGCACAACATAACCTATCTGCTTGAGAAATAATGATACTAACTAATAATTAACCAAGCTAAGATGACAAAAGATCAGGATAATACAAGGAAGGTGGATATAGTCAAATAGGTGTATAGCTCATCCCAAAGCATTTAAAGAATTAAGCACTTGAAATAACATGCAATACTTAAAATAATTTTTTCTTTAAAAAAACTAAGTTCAACATGGTCAAAGGTACAACTTGCCTTGAAACAATTCTTGCTACTGGTCTTGAGCTTGATCAACTCCTCCTACCTCAAAAGCTCCCGAAGTATCAACGTCTACTCACAAACGAAAAAGAAAACCCAAATAAATACAAAACAGAGCAAAAAAAAAATCAAAAAATTAAATAAAAATCACAGGAAGGTAGGCTTGAATTTAGACGAATTTACAAACTTGAATGGGTTCGATCGTAGTTTGTATGAGGAAGAACATGCTCTCAGAAGATTTAAATCTAAGAAAAAGAGAAAGAAAATAATATTTCAAATTTCCAGAATTTTCTTTCTAAAGAAAATTATGAAATATTGCATCGGCATGACGTCAGCAATGAATTTTGGAATTAAAAGAAAATTTAGAAAATAGGGAATAGAGGCTGACAGGTGGGACCCTCGATCTATGGACCGAATCCATAGTTTTGGTCTACTAGTCTATGGCTCACGGCTGCATGGAACAACGGACTGACATGTGGGGTCCGCATGTCAATGGGAGGGTCTACTGTGTACCAAGTCCACGTGGATTGGCATCTGATGCGGTTACGGGCGAGGCTCACACGGCAATGACACCACGTGGACGTGAGGCTGAGGTGGCACTAACATAGCTGACACGCAGCTGAGAGACGACCTCCACGTCAGCTTGACGGTGGCATGGCTCGGGGACATAAGGTCGCCGACATTTGGGGTCACGGTGGAGCAAGTGAAGGTGCACATTGGGGAGCTAAGGCGACAGTGATCTCACTGGTGCACTCACGGACGTAAGGAGATGACGGGGTTGACCGGTGGTGATACTTGAGCGGCGGTGCACGGTCCTCAACGGAATCGTGGTTCTGACGATGCTCCGGCGAAAACAAGGGATGGGAGGTGTAGATCAGGTGCTTGCCATGCTGATGGTGGTGATGATGAGGCTCAGGGTGCACCGACGACGGCGAAACACGGCGAGGAGGGTTTTGGCGGCGGCTTTTCTTCTATGTGCAATTCTGGCGGCTAGGCGATGACCTCTAGGTGGTGGCTAGGGTTTTCGAGGGCGGTGCTGCTCGGGGTGTAGAAAATGAAGGCCCTTGGGTCCTTTTAAAAGCGGCGATGAGGTAACCAGGATGAGCACGGCGGTGGAGTCGTAATAGACTCGAAGAAGGAGTCCAGGTCGGGGATGATGAATAGTAACTCGGTGGGACCCACTTGTTAGTGGTGGTGGCTATTGTGGATTTGCGTCGCACACGCCACGTGTGCGACTGACTGGTAGGACGGGTGTGGGCGAGCGGCAGGAGAGAGAGAATGGGTTGCGTGTGGGATTGGGGCGGCGGAATTGGGCTGGGCTGAGAGAAATGGGTCGACAAAAATAGGATTTCAGCCCAGAAAATTTCCTGAGATTTTAAAAAGCTTTTGTATTTTAAAAATACTAGAAAATACTAATGATAAATTAAAAATAGCAAATGAACTCAGAAAAACTCTAGAAAAATCTGAAAAATATTTCCATGCACAAAGAACTCAAATAGTTTTGGATTTAATTGATGTTCAAATTAGTCATATTAATTTTTTTTACTTTAAAAGTCTCATTTAAGCTTTATCAAATTCAAATAAAATTTGGTAAAATTTTCCAATGGACTAAACTACCTAAAAAGGTTTTGAAACTCAGAAAATTGTGATGTTACAACTAGCCACCCCACGTCTGAAATGACAAAAATAGCACCCCTATCGCGCTAAATTGCCGCGAATGATACGTGTCGTGATCCTATACTACGGTAGGCAACGTGTCGCACTTCCAGTCAGTGGTAGGAACGTGTGCATTCCACCTGGCGCGCTGGCATGCCATCCTACCGCTGACTGGGTTCGTGGCAGGTCATCTACCGTGATCTAGGAGCGCGATACGTGGCCTATCGCGGTCTGTTGTCACGTTACGTGACTTTTCGCGGCAATTTAGCGTGGTAGCGGTGAAAATTTTGTCATTTCGGACACTGGAGGGAGGGTTCTGCTATTTTGGTTCAAAAATAGACTAAATGACCAAAAACTCGAACCGAAGTGCAGATCGTTTGGTTGATGTCTCACCGTCCCACGCATTGATTAGACTAATTCTCACATGTCACGAATAATTTGGAGGATTACTAAGTACTAACTCTCGCGTGCAGCTTGTATTCCTACTATATCACAATGCGTAACCGTTGAGAAGCACCATTTTGCAAAATTTATCAAACCAAGAGCGTAGTTATCGTAATATTGGAAAGCCCCTCTAGGTTTCTCCAGCACCACTCCTTTCATCTACCCTCCCTGAACAAAGGGTTGGTGCTCCACCCCTTTTCCAGCCGAACACATCCCCCATTTTACGGCCGTCATGGCACCGCTGTGGCTGTTGTATCTCCACTCGAATACATCCCCCATTTTCCAGCCTTTCCCAACGTGTTTGCGTTTCATTCGTGGGACCTTCGATTCAAACTCTAGTACAAATTCTCACCTGCCATGAAACACCGGCCCGCTCCTAAGAGGGTATCTACAACAGTTTATCTCTTAAATTGTCTCTAAAACCTTTAACTCATTTACAGATAATCTTAGAGGCAATATATCTAATAAGTTATCTATAAAATTATTCATTTTTAACACAACTTCTCTTTTTACACATCCACAATTTACGATGGTTTGTACGTCCAACTTGTCTCTTATATAAGAGATAATACATTTTCTCTCTTCGTATACTTTCTTCTACGACTAGACTTTTTAAGTGATATACCAACTAAAATACGGTTGAAATGACCACTATTGTTGATGACCTTAGCCATGCCAATCCTGCTAAAAATGACGCCACCGATGCCATACTTGATACTACCACCAACCACGCAAACTTGTGCACTCCAATCCGACCCCTCCGTCGCTATAAAATCCCCACCATCAATCTTGTCCTCGCAATCCATCGCCTATTCTTCTGCAAGACTGCAGCCCACACAACCACAGTGGAACGCAGCTACTCCCAATGGACCTCGTCCTTGTGGAGAAGGCCCTCCTGGGCCTCTTCGCGGCGGTGGTGCTGGCCATCGCCGTCGCGAAGCTGACCGGCAAGCGGTTCCGGCTCCCCCCCGGCCCCGCCGGCGCTCCGATCGTGGGCAACTGGCTCCAGGTCGGCGACGACCTGAACCACCGCATGCTGATGACCATGGCGAAGCGGTTCGGCGACATCTTCCTCCTCCGCATGGGCGTCCGCAACCTGGTCGTCGTCTCCAACCCCGAGCTCGCCAAGGAGGTCCTCCACACGCAGGGCGTCGAGTTCGGCTCCCGCACACGCAACGTCGTCTTAGACATCTTCACCGGCAAAGGCCAGGTAAAATCATCGGCGATCAGAGGCTCAGAGCCATCTTCTGTAATTTCTCGCACGCTTGATACGTGCTCGAACCTGTCTCTAATGGCGGAGTACGTACGCAATGCAATGCAACAGGACATGGTGTTCACGGTATACGGCGACCACTGGCGCAAGATGCGTCGGATCATGACGGTGCCCTTCTTCACGAACAAGGTGGTGGCGCAGAACCGCGCCGGCTGGGAGGAGGAGGCCCGGCTGGTGGTGGAGGACGTGCGGCGCAACCCGGCGGCGGCGACGGAGGGCGTCGTGATCCGGCGCCGGCTGCAGCTGATGATGTACAACGACATGTTCCGGATCATGTTCGACCGGCGGTTCGAGAGCGAGGACGACCCGCTCTTCAACAAGCTCAAGGCGCTCAACGCCGAGCGCAGCCGCCTCTCGCAGAGCTTCGAGTACAACTACGGTGACTTCATCCCCGTCCTCCGCCCCCTCCTCCGCCGCTACCTCAACCGCTGCCACCAGCTCAAGACCCGGAGGATGAAGGTCTTCGAGGATCACTTCGTCCAGGAGCGCAAGTAAGCTGCACAATTACTAGCTACCATTTAATTGCCGTTTAATTCGTGGGTTAATGCGAATGCTAATGATGATCAATCTCAAATTCAGCAAATTAAACGAGCTTATTTAAGAATGTGTATATGATCGGTTTAAACTGCCTAGACTAGATCGATCGATTGCTTCTCAATTTGATTCGATTTCTTTACTCACGTTGCATTAATATGGGTGGTGGTAGTTGACTAGTTGCATTGCATCGGTGAGCTGGAAGCCTAAAAAAAGTTTGGTAACGTGCACATGGTAGCCGAGTTCGGTTTTGCTCCTTTGAAGAGGTAGCAGATGTGATTTGATCTGCTCGCTTCAGGAATCAATGCTAGCGGCGTTGATAACATGCATGGACGAATAGCAGTCAAATTTCTTGAAAGAAGTGGTGCGCCTAGGCTTGACTTATTCTTGGTTTCCGGCCCAACTGCAGGAGTATATACAGCCAACCATCACGTCACTGTCGTTGCAACCAGTCTGCGTATAAGCTTATGTAAAATGGTACAGACAGATATTGTCTGTAGCAACTCTTCATATCACCTATAGACAGGCACTAAACACAGATCATACAATAATACAGACAACTGCTGTCTTTTTAGTTGTCTTTATAGAACACATAATCTTTTAATGTTTTTCTTATTTCTTGTGCAGTCGACTGTAGGATTGTTGATAGCATATTTCTCTCTTTTCATTTTCTTCCATTCACGTCAGCAAAAATCCTACATGTCAATGACTATAGACGACTGACATAAACCCATTGTACATGCTCTCAATAGGATACCTATCCAGTCCAGGCATCCAGCCAACACGACACGTGTGGGTTTAGAATTAATGGATCCATATAATAAAGTACAATAAAGATTGTAGAGCTTTTTTCTAAAATAGTATTGTTCCGCAAAATAGAAAAATTGCACTTGTACAGTGTTTAAAAAACAGGGCACGGCTTACCGTGCCCTGAATACATGGCAAGCCACATGACAAACTCCTATTAGACACCACATCTCTACGGAGCGGCAACCCATCTGGTGCGCCCCAAGAAAGTGGCATAGGCAGGTGACCCACCGCTCTCTAGGGATGCAGCAAATCGGTTGCTGCTACGTGGGAGCGTGACAAACTCCTTACCGCTCCGTGGGGAACGTGGCAGTCCCCTACCGCGGCTTTTTCGTGCGGTAAGGATGCTATATTTACCATTTCGTATTTTGGGTCTGTCGTGGAGTTTTGTGCGACGGCGATCCTATTTTTGTCATTTCGTATTTTAGGAGCTATTTTCGCTATTTGGTTCAGAAACGGGCTAAATGAGAGGAAAAAAAAACTCAAAATTGTAGTACTACTAGTTCGCATGAGGGGATGAAAGGAAAACAAGATTTGTCCATTCGCCAGTTGCGTAATTCCTTACACCAGACTGCTTGTCTTTGGAATTTTTTCTTGGGGTGCATGCAAAAATTCGGTCAGTGGGTTGGTAAACCGAGCGCACAAACATATGGGTTAACCTTTTCCAAAGCCGAGCCTTTAATTCGCTTCCCACGTCGCCCGAAAGCTTTAAGTTTCGGGCAAAGTCCTACTTCGTCACGGATAGAAATTGTGATAATAATAATGTAATCACGGATACCCATGAATGTGTCGGGGCCAAAGGAAGGCGATGATGGACTAATTAGTTTAATCCCCTGATCGAATTGGATCAACCGATCATGCCAACCACCAACATGGCAACATGGCTGAATTTTGGGTGCATCAATCCAACAATTGTGATGGTAGACTTAGCTGGTTGACGTGTTTACTACACGGGAATCTTCTGACCAGTTTATTCAATTCAGAAGTTAATTAATACGAAATATGAATGTGTGCGCAGGAAGCTGATGACAGAGAGTGGTGAGATCAGGTGCGCCATGGACCACATCCTGGAGGCCGAGAGGAAGGGCGAGATCAACCACGACAACGTCCTCTACATCGTCGAGAACATCAACGTGGCAGGTAACTAAATTCATTAAGTAGATCAAACTTAGCTGCTTTTCCCCTCGCAATTCTGAATTTTACTTGATAAAGGAACAGGGTATGCTCTGCACTCGTCGAAAAAAAGTAGGACCAGAAATTAGAAGATTCAGAACAAAGCGCCCATGCCCAAAATGGAATAATATTTTGTACCAACTACCAGCGCATCACATGGTCATGCTGCGGCTTGGAACATTATGCTGTGTCCAAAAAGATGAGCTAGCTAAGCTAGCATACGGCTTTAATTCTTATTTGCCGTTCAGTATTATTCCTTCAACGTGATCTCCCACCAAATTTCGTTTTCTAGTTTAGTCTACAAGTCGGTGCAACCAAATTATTGTACCAATGTTAATTGTTGGGATTTGAAAGAAGCAAATTATATTATACCAATATCTTGGATTAATTTCTTGTGCAGCCATCGAGACGACGCTGTGGTCGATCGAGTGGGGCATCGCGGAGCTGGTGAACCACCCGGCCATCCAGTCGAAGCTCCGCGACGAGCTCGCGGCCGTGCTGGGCCCCGGCGCGGCGGTGACGGAGCCGGACCTGGAACGCCTCCCCTACCTGCAGGCGGTGGTGAAGGAGACGCTCCGCCTCCGCATGGCGATCCCTCTCCTCGTCCCGCACATGAACCTCAACGAGGCTAAGCTCGCCGGCTACGACATCCCCGCCGAGTCCAAGATCCTCGTCAACGCCTGGTTCCTCGCCAACGACCCCAAGCAGTGGGTGCGCCCCGACGAGTTCCGGCCGGAGCGATTCCTGGAGGAGGAGAAGGCCGTCAAGGCGGACGGCAACGACTTCCGGTTCGTGCCCTTCGGCGTCGGCCGGCGGAGCTGCCCGGGGATCATCCTGGCGCTGCCCATCATCGGCATCACGCTCGGCAGCCTGGTTCAGAGCTTCCAGCTGCTGCCGCCGCCGGGGCAGGACAAGATCGACACCACCGAGAAGCCCGGACAGTTCAGCAACCAGATCCTCAAGCACGCCACCGTCGTCTGCAAGCCGCTCGAGGCGTAGAATCTTACCTAACGAGAGGTTGCCTGCATACAGAGAGATCGATCCAAGCTCTCTGTAGTTTGCATTTTTGTGTTTCGTACGTATGTTGCATTTTTGTTGATGTTGAGTGTTGGGGTATGTGCCTGTGAGACATGCTGTTGTAGATGTACTTAATTGGTTGTGTTGGTGAAAACTTCTTGGTAATTTATAATGTGGTAGCATTTCATTCCGCCATTGTTGTTGCTATATTTTGTTGAGATCCAATTCCGATTCGACGGACTATTAGGCGAATCTAGAACGAAATCAACCGAATGCCACTATACATACAACCATATTTATGTATAGTGAATAAGTATAAACTACGGGGTGTATACTAAGCATATGTGGATTTTGATAAAGATAAAACGATATTAAAAACTTCAATTGGATCCACCCCTCACTATTAGGGCATGTACAACAGTTTGTCTCTTTGCATTATCTTTAAAGGCTCCAACTCATCTACAGACAACTTTAGAGACAATATCTCTAATAATTTATCTATAAAATCATTTATTTTCAACACAACTTCTCTCCTTACATACTCACAATTTGCGATGGTTTGTGTGCCGGCTTATCTCTTAAATGAGAGATGACATATCCTGTCTCGTCCAACTAGATTTTTGAGTGTTACGGGAGTTAAGAGACAGTTGAGGTGGTCACTATTAAAGATGCTCTAAGCGTGTGAGATGCTTGTCCGATCTATGTCTTAAGGGAGGCGGTGGTGGCGTGGAATAAACGAAGCTCATGGTGGGGGAGGACATGGTGAAAGCCATGTTGATTAGTAGATCAAAGTTTGCCTCGCTGAAATTAGGGCTGTACACGATGGTTTATGCCAACCCGTTCGAAACCAGGTACAGGCGAGAAGCAGCGTCGCGCCGTCGCAGCGCGGCGGCCAGTGAAGGAGATTCGATGGCAGCCGGTTTTACACGGGTTGGGAAAACCAGATTTGAACAGCCCTAGCTGAAACAATCATCAAACACTACCTAGCTACAAGCTGCAGATCAATTAATGACTGACGGGTTCAGGCATTCCCATCTGTAGTGTTGACAGTGAGATTTTTTTTTTGTTTTAAAATTAAGCAGGATCTCTGCAATTAGAGTCACACTCGAACTTCAGTGGGTATGTTTACAGCCGCCCCTACACCCTGTGACAGTTCTTAGTGATATTTTTCCTTTCCAACTATTTGTCATGCAGTGGCAGTGGCGGAGTCAGGAAAAGTTTCAATCCTGAGCAAGCCTAACTATACCCCGAGAAACACTCTATTCTTCACCTGCGACGGCAGCAAGGCTCAACTGAGCTCTCAATGGCGGTTCGCCGGTGAGCCTGGGCAGCGTCCGTGCTGCCCGGACGGTGGCTCCGCCGTTGATGCCATGGTCAACTCATATTATCATCGCCATAAAGATTTGGTAGTGCAGGCTGTACAGCTAGTTATTAAGGCATCCCATTTCCTATGGTGAAAACGAATGTTTGAGTTCCATCGCCCGCAACTTAAGCACATATGCAAACACCAGATGTAAGGGATTCCATTACCTCTGGTTTTTGCATCTTTTCCGGTATGTGCTTCCTAATTAGCTCAGGTTAGTACTCTCGAAATAAGAGAGAGATTCCCAGCACTCAACTATAAGTTGTTGTAGATTGCTGTTTTGTTGAAATAAGAGTTTTTCGCTTAAATGATATTGTTCCGAAGTGAAATAGCAAAAATAGTTCCTCCCTCTCCACGATCGAATTGGCAAAAATGACACTTGTGCTGCGCTTAAAACCCATGGCAGGGGCGTACCGCGCGCCCAATGCGTGGTGGGCCACATGGTTGCCGCACGGGCAGGCCACCTACCGCGAACTAAGTATGTATCCCTGGCCTCCTTCATTCCAAGTGTATGCTAAGAGAGCACAATCGCATGTGTGTGCGTGTGGTGTGCGTGCATGTGCATGTGCATGTGCATATTGTTGTAATAGGAAAAAACGGACCAAATACGTGGATATGTAACAAAAGTAGCTATGGTCATATTTTCTTTCTAATAGGCTAAGGAAGCCGCGAGCTCCCAGGGCGTCCACGTCATTGTCTTTTTAGACAAAACAAAACCCTCATGCTTTTCGGAATTGCATCGGCGCCCCAGCCGAACCAGCAGCTTGGAGGTTTTCTACCTGCCTCTGTTGCAAAAAGGCCATTGTGTTTGATGAAATTCCATTGAGGTCCTCTACGCTTCTGGCCATCCAATCGGCACTGATTGCCAACCCGACACCTCTCCTCCCTTCTCCTTCTGTCGTTCTCTTCGCTCATATCGAACCCTCCCGACTCCTTCATCGTTTGCCCTCCCTTCCCCTACGTTCACTTTCTCCCCATCGCCGCTCCTCTTCCAAGTAGCGTTTCTCCTCCTCGGCTCCTGCGACGCCCTCTCCTCCTCTTGGCCCACGACACCCCCTCCTGCCCGTCACTGCTTCCTCTTCCCCTGCCCCGCCGCCATCTGCTTCCCTCTCCGTATCGCTGCCTCCGCCTTCCCTGCGACACTGGCTCCCCCTCCGCCACCTTCGTCTCACCCGCGCACCTCTGCAACCCCACCCCCATCGCCACCATAGCTCACTCCTTCCATACCTTTGTCTCCCTTCATGCTGCCGCCACCGATCCATCAATTTGGAGGAGAGAGGAGGTGACGATAGGAGAGGAGTGTTTTGCCTCAGCAGACACGCCCTGGAGTTTAGTGGTGGTGGACGAAATCCTCCGCCACTTCTTCCACCCATGGCTACCCGTGCCCAAATCTAGGTGGTGTGCGCGCAGAACCTGAACAACGGCGGTGTCGGCACTGTTGGAGAGCGGGGAGGAGTGAATGAGGATGGGGCTTGGATGACCATGCTAACGCGTGACGTGGGGAGAGGTGCCGCCACTTCTTTATGTCTTTTTTCCGTACAAAATCGCGTGTTTCTTGTGTTTTGGCTCTTAATTCCTTCGTTTGTCTCATTCTTGCTTCTTAATTTTTCTTTGTTCCGTTATGTTTTGGTGTTGATATGCAACTTGTTCTGTTGGTCCAAGCTAATGTTGGTTTGCTTCTTGTTGCCTGTGTAGGGAGCATCCCACAAAGTTGTTCTTTTGGTCCAAGCTAATGTTTGTTTGCTTCTTGTTGCCTATGCAGGGAGGATCCCACAGGCTCACTATTGACATCATTCAAAACTGTACCGACAAATTGGAGCCTGTTGTTCGTGTTGTTTTTGTCATCGTGCATTTCCAAGTTGTAATGTGTCGGTTAATGAACTCAGGAAACTACATCATAGAGTTATTCTGGAAATATTCCAGTGTGAACCCCAGATGCTTTTTGCTGTCATTCCAAACTTAACCCATGAATTCATTCTTGTTCTTAATTGTCTATCATTATTATTATTTGAATAAAATAGGTAGGAGAGCTGCCCATTCTATTAATAGAGAAAAGACAGAACGAGAGCCATAGAGTACAGGATAAAAAATAAAAAAGGGTCTTAATTACAGAGTATTAAAAATGCTCCATACACTTGCCCCCCGCTAGGTACCAAGTTCTACCCTTCTCCTTAATCTTCGCTAGAAGTTCCAGCGATGCGGTGGCTTTGTTGTTGAAGATTCTTGCGTTTCGTTCCTTCCAGATCTCCTAGATAATTAGGATCAGGGTCGTAGTCGTGGCTTTCCTAGGGAACCTTCCGTCTCCTCTACATTAGACCACCAAGCCAAGATGTTCATGCTAGGAGACCAAAGGGATGACTATAGGCTATCAGTTCTAGCCAGTCCGTCATATGCTTCCAAATTCTTCCAGAGAAGTGACACTGGGTGAAAAGATGTATGGCCGATTCCAGAGTGTGTCCACATAGGGGCAAAAGCATTGGTTAGACCACCCCCTAGCTTCCAGTCTGTCTGAGGTCCAAAGCCTGTTTTGGATTGCCGAATTTGCACTGGGGGAGGGGGGTGTTTTCCAAATTATTGTTTTGAAATTTGTCTCGATGGACCCCAAAAAAGGAAAGCGTAGGCGGATTTTGACGAGTAGGTTCCTTTTAGGGTTTGCTTCCATGATATTTCATCCAGGGTGCCTTGTATCAGATGGATTTGGTTTGTTCTGGTCCAAAGTCCCACGAATTGTTGGATGTGTTGGATTGTCAATCCCCTCATCAAGTTTATGTCCTGCACCCACCATCCATTTTGTAACGCTGAGTCCACAGTTTGGTTTTTTTCATTTTGAGATTTCAAAAATCTTAGGGGCTAGATCTTTGGGTGCCTCCATCCAACCAGGCCAAGTACCAAAATTTTGATGTCTTACCCATCCTTGAGGGATATCCTAGTTGTTGCCATAAAGAGATTTCGGTATGCGTCGTCGCAAGGGATTTTCATGCCGACCTAAGGTTTGGATTGATTCTTCCAGTTTTGCCAGAGCCAGCGCAGTCTAATTGCCAAGGAGAATTACAGAAAGATGAGGATGCCTAGGCCACCTAGTTTGCACTACTACAAAAAAGGCTAATACTAGACGCCTCATCACAGACGGTTGACCAAAACCGTCTATATTACATACAATCACAGACGGTTTTGGTTTAGAGACCGTCTGTGTTACTGGTTGCGCTAAAAACTGTATGTTAAGAACAGACAGTTCATATTGAAAACCGTCTGTGAAGTATCACAGACGGTTCTGAACACGAACCGTCTAAGATAATTGTATACTTCACAGATGGTTATAAACATGAACCATCTGTGTAGACTTCATAGATGATTTTTTAACTATAACCGTATGTGATAATATTGATTTAGCTCCCCGATGAGTTTCTTCGTCGCCGTCGTCGCCGATGCGTCTCTTCACTCGCATCAATGCCGCTTCTGCTCCCCGATACGTCTCTTCGTCTCACGCGCCGAATTTATTCCTTATTTTATAAAAATGATAATCTGCCATCGAAGATGATCATCCGGACAACTTTCTATACGTATGTACCTCGATCCCATCGCTCTATGATCACGGTATTGATCATTCGTATACGCAGTGATCACGGACCATGACGGCGAGGACCAATGTGGGAGCCCCCGGGATTACTCCCATAAGACCGAGGCATACCCGACCTTATGGAGGTAACTCAGGGCCCCGCACATGAATGGATTCCAGCTTAACTCTATCTAAGCGAGTGGCTTGACCGAAAACTAGAGCCCCAATGATCATGCGCGCTGCACCTCGGTGAGCGCTACATGATAGCCGGTTCCCTAACAGTCCAAGTCACTACACTTAGCGAGTTAAATGGGAATCCATGAACAGTAAGCATGAGATCATGTTGGCTCCCAAGATCAACGACCAACATGCCCCAAACTCACATATAGCATTGATCGCATCCATACAAAAAAAATCATATATTCATAGTTCCAAAAGACATACAACATATTAGTTCAAGTCTACGACTATTACAAATGGCACGGTCGGCCAGAATCAAAGAGATCATAAAGTAGCAGCGGAAGTAAAATAATTAAACCAAAAAGGGCCAGCATGGTATGCCCAATACCCATCGGCAACCGACTGGGAGTTAAATAATAGCACTACTCGTTAGTGTCGCCTAAATCGGCGCTAACGAGCTCATCGGGCTCGCAGTCTTCCTCACCTGAAATTGCAGCAACCGGATTGAGTACAAAGTTGTACTTGTAAGTCTTACACAAATAAAAATTAGTTATGCATAGAGGTTGTTCCAAAGGATGGCTCATATTGGCTTAGTTTTGCGAAAAGACGCAACAATTTTAACAACCAACACATACTAGTTTTTCAATTGCCAATTTGTAAACAGATTTGAAGTAGAAGTAAAGCATGTGAATAAGTGATAAATTGAATGACAAATAAAACAACCAACAGCAAAGTGGCTGCCCACTTTGAAACAACAAAATGCATGAACATTCCATTCATGCCGAACCAAAAGTACCCACAATTTAAATACATAGTCTAACAATAGTAACTCCCGAACTCAAGTGGTTGTCCATAACCGTGGACACGGCTATTCGAATAGATTTATCTCTACAGAGGTGTACTACTTTACCCACACGACTCGATTAGCCCGTAAGCCACCGGAATTAACACACTTCCTTTGGTGTGTCGGCTGGGGAGAATCGATATACTGTCATTTTTAGCAAGAAGACCCTATTGAGCTAAGTCCCCTATGTGAGATGGTTCCTTTCATAGTACAAGCATCAGATAGCACTTGCTAGGGGGCTCACAAGTTATATTGGAAATACCGATGCAATGTACATAAAGAAAAATGGTGCGTCTCTTGCACTCTATGGAAAAATTACATCGGCTCCTAAGAAACATAGGATTTCACAGTCGCTATGTCCTTACACCACCATGAGACTTAACACAATAAAACCTTCCCCCTACTTAACCGTACAGTACCCATATTCCACGTGTGGTAGCACGAGTGTACTTGAATCAACGACGTTACCAAAGTTTGGTCCTTAATAGTCCGGACAAGACAAACCACATACCCAAGTCTCGTGCACGAAGGCACCATCACTAGCCAACACTTGTCCAGACCCCAAAACTCATTTAAAATGACAAACTTTAATTTAGAAAACAGATGCGAAGATCTGGATCAAAAAGAGTATAAGAAGGTGTATGTTTCCCAAAATTGTCGGGTTAATCCCAACAATCAAACTACTGTTTTAGACTTGCATGGCTAAGCAAACTTGAACAATATATTTCACACATCCTAACTTAAGCATGTGGTACTAGAATAATTTAAGGATAACCTCATGAATAGGATATAACTGTTCTACACATCACAAAAATAGCGACATTATCAAAATAGCATGCAAGTAACTATCATTGCACTAACTTAACAAAACTGGGATCAAATATGATGAAAAAGAAAGTTCAAATGATACTTGCCTTGCTGGTAGCTTAGCTGCTCACTCTCAGTAGCGTAGGAATCAATATCGATTTCTCCGGAATATAGAGAAATAACGATATTGATAAACACCGAGAAATACTTCAAAAATCAAAATGCTCAAAAATGCATGATTTTTCTACAGTGCCTAGTACATGATTTTAGATAAAAATAGGTGAAAGATTTATTCCAATTGGAGTTAGTGTGTGAGAGATATGGCTATTTAAAAAAAATCATATTTCAATAGGTTTAAGTTCAAGTAATTTAATTATTTGGCCAAAATTTGCAGAATAGTAGGGGATACAAGAATTATATAGATAATTAGGGAATATTTTTATAAGTCCAAAACATTTGGGTTTAACTCATTTGCAGTTTTCAAGGATTAGTTATGCATTTTCCAAGTTAACAGCCTTTTCCTATTGTAAAAATAATAGGTTTAAGGATCACTCTCCAAAATAATAATTTCTGCTATAGAGAAAAGTTTGGAACCAATTTCATAATAAATTTCATCAAAAATGAAAATTATCAGAATTGGTTTCATCCATTTTGGAGTTGAGGAGAATTAGTTATGTATTTTTAAAGTTATTCACATTTTTAGTGTGCAGATTAATACGTTTTGGATTTTCTGAAGTATTTCTTCCTTTTCTTACCGAGGGCTGCGCTAGCTGCAGTCACTGACCGCAGGGACCCATCATAGTACTGCTTCCTAAACTATTTACTGAGTCAAAAGTGCGTTGACAAGTGGGCCCATCTCGCTAGTGACTCATTGCGGTGCGTGCGCGCTTGAAACGTTCGGACCATGCTCGTGAGCCATTGGATTAAGATCCAACAATCCATAATCGTGGTGTGTTCGGACAGTCTGAACAGCCCAATTGATCCTGATCATTCCTTTCGCATCGCACGGTCCATATTCATGGCGCGTTCGAGCAGTCCGAATGGCCCAATTGATCTGGTCCGTTGATTTTGCATCGGGCGATCCATATTCGTGGTGCGTTCGGACGGTCCGAATGGCCCACTGTATCTGGATCGTTGATTACGCATCCAAAGGTCCAAAATGGTCCTAGTGTTTTTGGGCTATGCACAACTACAGGGTGCGGGGCTTAAGGCTTGGGTCCACAAGTCAACCACTCACGGCGATAACTAAACGCGTGGTTTTCTATGGAAGGGGGCCCGCATGTAAGTGGCTAACTAGTGTGGTTAATACAGTTATTAAATGCTAATCATCACGCTACAGTGCTATACGACAACAGGGGGTTTGCCCCGCGCGTTTCACCAGTGGCTCGCCAGCACTACGCGCCACGACGGTGTGAGCTAAAGGCAGGGTTAGATGCGCAATAGTGTTGCACACCTAATGGAAGTGATTACAACCTCTGAGATGGCCCTCACCGACGGCTAGCCGGAGTTGAGCAACGGCGTGCAACACGGCAACCATGCAAAACGCGATAAAGCTCCGCAGCGGTTCAGATAAGTGGGTGCCCAAGCTTCTAAGGACTATTAGTGAGCTACCTCAGCAAAGAGGAAGCTTGGGGAAGCTTGGAGTGAGTTGAAGCAGCGACGGTACCGGAGAAGACAACGGCAACGATGTGGCTCAAAGTGTAGAGAAGGTCCTAAGCAAAACCAAGACCAGTGAATACTTGGAGAAGTTAAAAGACCATATGAGCAAGCTATAGGAACAAATAATCGGACAATGACTTACCAAAACAAGTTGGAGATGAAAAGTTGCTTTTACGGCCGAAATTGGTCCAAGCTTCAATTCACCTCTATCCTATCGTGCATTACCCAAATTAACTTAGGGTTTTTCAATCTCACGCTATAAGACACGAGATGACGCAAAGGATTTAGGATAATACCAACCGGAGACGAAGATGACACAATGGTGTCACTCGAGTGCGTGCTCTCAAGCTCTAGAGAGCACGAAGATGGTCCAGATGCTACAAGCAACGAGAGAAGCTTACATTAGCAAAACTAGACACGGGGTGGAACATAGAATCGAAAGGTACCACTTAGTGCAAGCTTACCGGAGTAGAGAACAAAAACGAGCACCCTTTTCCTCAGCCATCGAGAGGAAAAGTGAGTAAAAACTAGGGTTTGAGTGTTACTTATGCTCGTGAATGTGACGGAGTGGAGGCGGTGTCAAATGAAGGAGCTCTATGATAGGTTGCCATGGGTGGTGCGGTCATGGCTGTGACGGAGCAACGCAGGAGCTCACGGCTGCGTGGCAAAGAAGTCCTGAGTGAGCTGACGGGAAGTTGAAGAAGGCACTAACAGCGTGGGCCCGCCGTATCAGTGATTCAAAGCGGTGCGGTCTCGTGCGTAACACTCGGACCACTTTTCTCCACCGTTAGATTAAAATCCAACGATCCAAAATTATGGCGCGTTCGGACGGTCCGAACGGCCCAATTGATCTGGATCGTTCATTTTGAATCAAACGGTTCATATTTGTGGAGCGTTCGGACGGTCCGAACGGCCCACTAGATCGGAGCCGTTGATTCTAAATCGGACGGCCCAAAAGCGCTGGTGAGGCGAGGCGCATCTAGTTGACTCCGCCAAGTCAAGTGGCTCGGTCCGGTGTGAGCCCAAGAAACAGTGCTAGGCTAAGTTGAGGTTAGGTTAGACTAAGATTTGAAACTAGTTCCTCAACTTTGACCAGAGGTTTAAAAATAGGAATAAAATTCCTAAAAAATATGAAATAAATGAGAGGTATTTCTGGGATGACCTAGTACCCAGATAAAATTTGAAACCCCTCTGTTCATTTCATATTTTGAGCAGTTTAAATCCACAATCGAAATAGGTCATTGGATTGAGTTTGAATTTTCTAAGGTTAGAAACCTTTCCCAAAAATTTGGGAAAAAATTGTTTTGATTCTTAACAATTAATGTAGTATTTGAATAAATTATTTCCAGAGGAACTTCAGTAGCATAAGTTTTAGATTTTCTTTTGAAGTTCACTTCTTTAAGTGTGGGTTCAAGACTTCCACAAGATTTTTCAAGTGCAATATCTAATGCAATGCTTGAAAACAATGATGCATGCTCATGAGATGCAAGGTAAACCTCTTTATTAACTTGAGGATGTGACAACCAAGGTGAGGAGGTCGGCGATTGCCGTCGCTCTTCCTCACGTTGTCATCGTCGACCTTGTCGGCCACGTGGCCGCGAGCTCTCCTCAGCCCATGGCTGACCTCTGCAGCCTACGAGCCACGTACGTATGTATCTATACCTACAAAAATACATACTACTATTTATTCTAACGTCTAGAATTGTGTATATACGTATATTGGAGTTGCAAGGCCATGTATAAGGCGTCCAAGGAGGGCGCCATGGGGAGGCGCGTGGCACTGGAGCTAGAGGAGGCGATGAAGTGGCTGGACAATCAGAGCTACCTCGCCATCGTCAACCACCTGACCGGTGCCGACAACCCGGAGGCCTGCTTCATCGTCGGTCTCTCGCTTGTCATTGCGCACTAGGACATGTAGTGCGGCCTCATGTGCCTCGAGTGGGCGGCCGATGCTAGCCACAAGGCCGCGGCCTATGTGCTCAGCCTCCTCCTCTACATGGCCAACGAGGCGTGTGATGTTGGGAAGCACTACATCAGCAGGTCAAGGGCAAGCCAGCTGACAGTGGGTACGAGACGGCCAAGAGGACCAACCGGGAGTGCAGGCGGTGCTAGAGGCTCATTGAGGACACAGTCTAGGAGAAGTTTCTTATTTATTGCGAAGTAGGTACCTCATGTGGTTATGTACCCGTGACTTGTTTTAATTAGCCAGTAGAAAATGGTTCTATATTGGAACCGTATCACAGACGGTTCTATATTGGAACCATCTGTGATGTGTATTTATCACAGACGGTTCCAATATAGAACTGTTTGTAATAAATATTTATCACATACGGTTCTATATTGGCATCGTCTGTGACAAATATTTATCATAGATGGTTCTATATTGGAACCGTCTGTGATGTCCAACCCTATTTATATTTGGACTCTAGGGTTTGCCCGCGCCCCACTCAAATGATTAGTTTCATCGCGGCGCGGTAGGGTTCAGGCTCCCACATCTTCTTGAGCCCGACGCCACCTCCTCCTCGAGCTACTTAGCGCGCCTCCTCGCAGAGCCCGAGCCGCTGCCTCCCTGAACCCGGCGCCCCTCCTCCCTTGAGCCCGGTGCGCTCCTCAAGAGATGTCACCCGCTTCCTCGACGATGCCTCCTCCTCAAGCCCGGCGGGCCTCCTCCTCCCTGAGCATGAGCCGCCACCTCCTCCTCAAGCCCGGCACGCCTCCTCCCCCGAGCCCACCTCCTCCTTCCCGAGCCCGAGCCGCCGCCTCTTGCCATCCCTTCGTGAGTTGTTTGTGTTTTTCATAATTGATTTACTTTACTAATTGTGTTGTGCTAGTTGTATTTCAATCTGTCTTAACTAGCACTGGGAGACTTGGTATTGTGTTGGGCTCTGGTAATTGCTTGATGAGGATATATAATTGTCATTGTCAGCTTAATGAGGATAATTTGTGTTCTGTACTTTTGCTATTTTACTGATAGCAGATTGGCTATTTTATCGAGATTAGCGATTCTGTCCAGTATTTGATATTAGTGATTCTGTTCAGTTTTCATTTAATTGGTTACTAATTGGCTAATCAGATAATAGAGCATTTCTGCACACTGTTAGTTGAATGACCTTGTGATGATTGAAAGTATAAAACTGTTATTTTAGAAGTTATTTCTTGACATTCTAGTGAAGCATTATTGGAGCTCAAAAGTCTGATTTATTGTTATCACATTTAATTGATAAAGAATATTAGCAAGTATCGAGAAGGCCAAGATTACATCTTGTGCAACTCTATATCTGAAAGCAATCATAAACTTTCAAAACTGAGCAATATGCTGTTATCTTGGTCAATTAATTATTTCCCCGAACCCGGCGCCCCTCCTCTCCGAGCCCGCCTCCTCCCCTCCCCCAAGCACGTGTCGCCTCCTTCCCGAGCCCGCCTCCTCCCCTCCCCCAAGAACGTGTTGCCTCCTCCCCGAGCCTGCCTCCCCTCTTCTCTATTCTTGATCTCTTCTCTATAAAATCTCTGAGCAGTGGCTGCTTTTGCCTTTAAAACTAGCTTCATATATATATATATACATATATATATATATATATATATATATATATATATATATATATATATATATATATATATATATATATATATATATATATATACATATATATACATATATATATATATATATATATATATATATATATATATATATATATATATATATATATACATATATATATACATATATATACATATATATATACATATATATACATATATATATACATATATATACATATATATATACATATATATACATATATATATACATATATATACATATATATATATATATAGTTAAGTAGCCTTTGTTAGCTAACTCGAGGCCTGAATTCAGCTAGCTAGCTCACTCCTTAGGTATTCAACCTAAATGTTCAGGTGAACCACAACCTACTTCATCGAACCTGCCACACTAGAGTGTGCAATTTGCTACATGCCGTGGAGGATTGGCATGAAGAAAATCATACACTCCAGTGTGTTAGGTTCGATGAAGTAGACCGTGGTTCACCTGCACGTTTAGGATGAATGGCCAAGGAGTGAGCTAGCTAGCTGAATTCAGGCATCGAGTTAGCTAACAAGGGACTAAAGGCAAAAGTAGCCACTGCTTGGAGATTTTATAGAGAAGAGGCTATCACAAACGGTTTCATCTACCAACCGTTTGTGATACATAAGCTATCACAGATAGTTTTATTTATAAACCGTCTGTAATACATAAGCTATCACATACGATTTTATTTATAAACCATCTGTGATGACCTCATGTCATCATTGATCCATAAACTCAGACGGCTTATGAAACCATCTATGATGACGTTTTTGAACCATCTGTGAAGACCTTTTCTGTAGTAGTGTTGGTTGTGTGACACACTCTGTCCTAGTTAATTTTACACTTACCACCCATGATATTTTCGTGGCCAGCCCAAAGGAAACGACACCTGATTCTATCCAGGGCGCGGAGGATCGTCTTGGGAGTTTTGAAAACTGTGAGGTAGTAAATTGGAATCGATGTAAGAACAAATTTAACTAGAATGGCCCGCCCCCTGCCAACCTCCTCACCACTTTATCTAGAAGCGGGTGGTAATCCACCCTGCGTAGCCTTCTGTAGGTGAGCGGTAATCCGAGATATTTTATTAGGAATGTCGATCGGATTGTAGGGCAGTCTTGGAGGACAGTGTTTAGGTCTATGTGGTTACAACTTAATTGGGAGCACTGTGCGTTTTTTGAAATTGGTATGTAGGCCAGTGGCATTCCCGAAATTAAGGATGATCTGGGTGGTTGTGTAGATTTCTCTTACACTTGGGTTGATGAATATGGCCGCGTCATCTTCATAGATGAAGGTTCTGAGTCTGGCAAAGTGGTCTCACGTGCGCCCAAGGGAACCCATGTCCATTGCTACCTCTAGAAGACGTTGGATGGGGTCGATGGTCAGTATGAAGAGGAAGGGTGAGAGGGGGTCTCCTTGCCGTAGCCCCTCCTGTGGATGATCACGTTACCAGGAATACCGTTGAGGAGGACTCTAGACGAGGCTGATCTTAGGAGGGCCGCCACCCAGTTTGTCCATCTGTGGGGTAAACCCCTTTTACGAAGAAGATCAAGGAGGTAATCCCAGGAGACCATATCGAAGGCCTTTGCAATGTCTAGTTTTAGGAAGAGCGAGCGGGTTTTGGAGCGGTGAAGTCTTCTTATCAAGTTGTGAACATATAGGAAGTTGTCGTGAATGCTTCTTGTCTTGATGAAGGCGCGTTGAGCTTGCGATACCAGGCTATTCAGGAATGGTGCCACCCACAGCGCTAGTGTCTTTGCAATCCACTTCCCAAGGCCGTGTATGAGGCCGATAGGTCTGTAGTCTTGCACTTTGTCAGCCCCTTCCTTTTTTGGGATCAGCACGATATTTGCTGTGTTAAGTAGATGAAGGTGCAACGTGCGGAGAGAGTGAAAGCTGTGAAAAACTGCCATGATGTCTGCTTTGATGGTTGACCAGCATGATTTTTAGAAATTTGAAGAGAAGCCTTCCGGCCCCAGGGCTTTGTCCCCTGGTAAATGATCTAGTGCACTAAGAACTTCTGTTTTCGTGAAAGCGTCTTGCAGGTTGTGCAAGTCTAGCGAAGGTGGGTTCAGTACCTCCCAATTAAGGTCAGTGTTACATGGTATGGGTGGGGCAAGCATTTCTTCAAAGTGCTTTTGTATTATGTCCTCTTTCTCTGCGTGCGAGATAGCCTAGCCAAGTCCATTTTGGAGCCTTTGGATGTAACTTTTGAGTCTACAACCATTTACTTTAATATGAAAGAACTTTGTGTTTGCGTCGCTTTCTCTGAGGTTGGTAATTCGTGATCTCTGGCATTTCCTGGTTCGCTCGATCACTGCCAGTCCCAAAACTCTCTTCTTTAGGTTTGTCCTCAGGATTGATTCATGTGGTGTTAGCACCTTGTGCTCTTGAGCCACGTTGAGCTGGAGGATTAGCTCTAAGGCCATGTGGAGTTGGAGCTTTGGTCGAGGGAAGATGTCTCTGCTCCAGGATTTCAGTGTAAATGCAGTGGATGCTAACTTGTGATATAGCCAGTGCATCGGTTCTGTGTACGGGCAGTGGGCAAGCCAGGCTTTTTGAACTGTCTCAAGGAACTCTGGCATCCTGATCTAGAAGGGCTCTAGGGAGTAAGGGCGCTGGGGAGGGGGATGGGCGAGTGAGGAGTAAGGCTATAAACCCTAGCGGTGCCCTACTGATAAAGGGATATCACAGACGATTCTATTAAAAAAAACTGTCGGTGATGTTCTATATCACATACGATTCTATTCCAGAACCGTTTGTGATAAGTATCACAGATGATTCCATAATATAACCATTTGTGATCAGTATCATAGATGGTTCCACAATATAACCATCTATGATATGCGACCATATCACAGACGGTTCTATTTTAAAAATAGTCTTTGATATGCGATCATATTACAAATGGTTCTATTTTAGAACCGTGTGTGATACATATCACAAACGGTTTGTTCCACTAAACCGCCTGTGATAGTTACTTCTATAGCTAAAAAATATTCTATTTTTTGGCTAGCCTCAGGAAATGCTAGCCATACCCTCTGAAAACAAGAAAGCAGATACAATCACATATGTAATAATTTCTTAATTACTGAATCAATTACAATGGAATAATTTCTTAATTACATGCCGAGTTTCTTAATTACAATGGAACAATTTCCAAATAGGTGTTCACTGTGTGGGATCATTCCACTTGGCTATTTCCTTTAAAAGAATAGCCCTTCATGATGATCGACATGCATATAACTAGCTTCCGCACTGGGTTCTTCCTCGAGCTTGATGCTTAATTTCTCTGAAAGGAGACAACTTGTCAAATTGATTGTACTCTTCCCCATCCATGATATTCTTAACTCTGAGTATCCTTCTTTTTCCATGAAGAACTACGTGACGGTACTTATTTGCCATGTCTGTTATATAAAAAATATGAACAACTTGCTTAGTGAGTATGAATGGTCCGTCCTTGTATCCGACACATTCGAGGTCCACAGTAGTGACGTCGTACTTGTCGACCTTCACACCCTGTGAAAGTTTGACCCAATAGCACCGAAACAGGGGATCTTAAAAAGTATATAGTCAAGCTCCCAAATCTCCTCTACGAACCCATAGTAGAAGCTCAACCCACATTTCATTATGTTTGGCCCAGCGGTATTGAACTACTCGTGAAACGCATCTATGCGGACACCGCTGTTCTGGATTGTGCTTTTCCCATCCTGAGCTGTTGTATTAAATGTATACCCATTTATGTCGTATCCTTTCCATGTCACAATTGTAATTTTTTGGCCCTTTTGCCAACCATTACAGCATATGACTTGATGACCTCCTAGTGAATCGCACCTTTACGATTCGTTGAACCGACGGTTGTGCTCTCTCGTGATCTAAACCTCTGACCGGCTTGAATTCTGATGGCGTACCATGTCTTTGTGCTCGTCGATGTATGGGGACATTTCGGTCATGTGTTGCAAGACCGTGAAATGGGCTTGAGCGTACGTATCCAGATTGGGAGTGATTGCTTTTCTTCTGATGGTCCCGATACCCTTCAATCTCCCCTCGTGACAAGATAGAGGCACACTTATCGGTTCCACCTGAGCCATGTAATCGACGCATAACTCAATGACCTCTTCAGTTGCATAACCTTCGATGATGCTGCCCTCCAATCGAGATCGATTCCGTACATAGGACTTGAGAATTCTCATGTACCTCTCGAATGGGTACATATAACGTAGGAACATAGAGCCGCATATCTTTATCTCTTTCACGAGGTGAACAATGAGATGGACCATGATATCAAAAAATGACGAAGAGAAATACATCTCAAGATGACATAGAATCATCACCACCTCAGCCTACAGAGCATCTTGATGAGGACATCAACCCTAAGGATGCAACCACTACTTCGACCCGCTACACTGCATCCTCTACTTCAATTGCATCTTCTCCGATAGGACTTTCGGCTACCGCACTGCCATATTTCTCAGTTGGACCGAGCTACATCTACTCATATGAGCCGAGCTTCGTCTACATGCTATGGTGCTACGTTTACATGCCATGGTGCTGCTTCACCAATTGTTGGCCCATGGGCTTTGTAATAAATGGGTTGACTTGGCCGATTTGGCCTATATGGCCGGCCAACTAGGGTTTTTGGTACTATTCACATGGCACTATTCATGCATAAACAGTACTTGTGGCCTCTCTTCTACTATATATAGTGGCCGCCACCCCTCTAGTTCTTTGGGTTTTGTTGATTGAAGTTTAGCTTTGCTACTTTATACTTTGTCCTCTTGTTCGGCGAGATCAACAACGACATTGTCTTTGGAACCTCACTTATCAATACAATCTTAATTCCTATTCGCAATTTCAGATTTCAGATTGCTATTTATCTCGTTCTTGCATGCTTCTTCAGTGTATGTAGGAATTGATCTTCGTGATCAGGTCATCCAGGTATTTGTGCACGATTGATAACGACTTGTCGAGCAGTTCAGCGATTGCGTGGTTTCGAGCCTTGCGAGTTCGTAGCTAGGATTGTGAGAGTTGAGTGACTTCTACTGAATTTATCTTCTCATCGAAAATCGGGCCAAATCAAGACCTCTGTGGTTCAATCACATCTAGTCCATCGAGATCGATGACCTTTTGAGCAACTGAGTTAAAGAAATAATATAGCTTCATGATTGCAACTCAGACCTTGTTCGGCAAAATACTTCTTGTAACTCGAAGCATTTGTGTCATCAACACATGACAATCATTAGACTTCATACCAATTACTTTTGAATCTTCCATAGAAACAAGTTTCTTCATGCTGGTGGAGTAATCAGACGAAACTTTTACACGATGCAATCTCTGGCACAGTTCATTTCTCTCAGCCTTGGACAGAGTGTAGCAAGTTGGGGGAAGGTACGTTCGGCATTTATCGGTCTCTTTTGGTGCTAACTCGGTCCTTATGTTCATTTCAACCAAGTCACGCTGTGCGTTGACACCATCCTTTATTTTGTCATGAATGTTCAGTGCGAGACCAATCAAGCTATCACATGCATTCTTCTCCATGTGCATGACATCGATGAAGTGACAAACTTCTAAGTGCTCCCAATAAGGTAAGTTCCAAAAAATTGATCGCTTCTTCCAGATGTTCTTCTAACGGATCCTCAATTTACGTCCCTTTCCAAGCACAACATCGATATCCTTAACCATATCATAGACCTCTTTCCCTCTAAAAGCCCTTGGAGCTGAACTGTCTTCCTTCTTTCCATCGAATTATTTCTTCATCTTGCGATATGGATGATACCTGGGAAGGAACCTACAATGACACATGTACACAGTTTTGCGCGAGTTGTTCAGCCACACACTCTTGGTATCATCTAAGCAATGCGAATAGGCTTTGGCTCCTTTTGTACTCAAACTCGACAGGTTACCAAGGGTAGAAAAATAATTGATGGTGCAGAATAACATGACATGTAAAGTGAAGTTCTCTCGTTTGTACGCATCCTATATATGTACCCCTTCGTTCAACAGTGTCACAAGATCTTCTAGCAATGGTGCTAGGTACACATCAATATCATTACCAGGTTACTTCAGCCCTTGGATAAGTAGTGACATAAATGAGGAAGGTTGTACATACATAGATTCACGGACCAGGTACTATGTCGGCTGCTCATGTTACCAAAAAGATTCATTCCATCTGTACTCGACCCAAACCTTATATTCCTCGATTCCACAACGAAGTGTTTGAAGCTCCTATCGAAGTTTCTCCACTGGGCAGAATCAGCATAGTGTCTTAGCTTTCCATCTTTCCTACGCTCCTCCGAGTGCCAACGTAGCAATCTTGCCTCCTTTCGGTTAGCAAATAAACGCTTCAAACGGGGAATTACAGGCAGATACCACAACACCTTAGCAGGAGGTCATTGCTTCACCTCGTTGCCTTCGTTGTCACCGGAATGATTCTTATGCTTGTATCGGGATGCTTTGCATACCGGACATACATGCTTGTTTGCATACTCTTTACGGTAGAGGATACAATCATTCGACGATGCATGTATTCTTTCTACTTTCATTCCCAATGGACAAAGAGCCTTCTTAGCTTGGTAGGTGGTTTTGGGCAACACGTTTCCCTCTAGAAGGATGTCCGCTAGGAGACCTAACAACATCGTGAAACTCTTTGTCGAACCAGCATTGTTTGCCTTTAATTTCAGCAGTTCAAACACAGATGACAATCTTGTGTATTCCGACTTGCAGCCCAGGAACCAAGGTTTCTCCGAGTCCTCCATCAAGCCCTCGAATTTACCAAACTCTCTCTCACTATAGTTTTCTTCTGCATCGCGTAGCATCTGATCCATATTGTCATCATGTGACCTATCCTCATCGAAAGCACAGTCCACATCAGGTATATCGTTGGCTCCCTCTACGATGTTACTACCTTCCTGTATAATCTGCTCTTCATTGTGACTGGTCCAACATGGATACCCCTTTTTGAAACCCCTTCGAATTAAGTGCGCTTCAATCTGCGCTGAGTTGGTAAATATCTTCAGATTATCACAATCAATGCATAGACAGTACATAAATTCCATCCCATTCTTCAACATATCTTGCTCGGCAGCTCTTCTAAAAGCAGACACGCCATCAATGTACTCTTCACTCACATGGTTCTCAATGTATATCCAGCTTCGGTCCATCTAAGCTACGCATGTAACAAATTAGTGTAAAATTAGATTAATGCTCCTATAGCTAGCTAGCCATTACACTTACACATATGATTCACTTTAAATTGTCCATCTAAAGTAGCTATCTACGTACTATTCATGAAGCAATATATATATATCAAGTAAGAATATATCGAAGTAGACTAGGAGTAGTGAGACCCATTCTTAAATTAGAGCAAACTACCAAGCTAGATCTAAATCCAGATCTAAACCTAGCTATCATCTCTCTTGATTATAGTGCATATAATTAGAAGCAAATACCAACCTTAAATCACCAAGAACAAATAGATCTACAAGCACACTTACAAATATGTGGTATGCTTTCACCAAACGCCCCAAATCTACGGTCTCGCTCACTGCAGACAGATCTGTCAGGAAGCAGGTGGGGGCGTGCCCTTTGTGTCCATGAAACTGCACAACCCAACCTAGCTCATGGAGAGAGAGTAGAGAGAGAAGCAAGTGGGGGATATGGGCTCATTGCTTAAAGGCAGGAGGTGTGGGAGCAGAGAGGAGGGAGTTAAGGTAGGGGATGGGCCGAGTATTTAATAACAGAGTACATATCATAGACACTTCCAACCATAAACCGTCTGTGATAAAAAAATTTATCACAGACGGTTCTTGTTAAGAACCGTCTATGAATTATCACAAACAGTTCGGATTAAAAACCATTTGTGACGTCTGCAATTATCATAGACGGTTTGAATTAAAACCCGTCTGTAACGTCTGCAATTATCACAGACGGTGCTTGTTAAGAACTGTCTGTGAATTATCACAGACAATTCGAATTAAAAACTGTCTATGATGTCTACAATTATCACAAACGGTTCTTAACAAGAACCGTCTGTGAATTATCACAGACGGTTCTTATTAAAAACCGTCTGTGATAATTTTGTATCACAGACAGTTCTAGCCATCGCTAGTAACATAGACGGTCACGCTTGTAAAACTGTCTGTAATAATTAATTACAACACTGATGGATTCTAGGGAACTGTCTGTGACGAGACGTCCAGTATAGCCTTCTCTATAGTAATGCATGGGACCTCACATCTGAGAATGCTCAGGTCCACGCGCCCAAGAAAACCCGGAACCATGAGCCCGGGAGCATCAACTAACAACAATGCTACTAAATAAACCATTACCATAAGAGTAACTCTTAACTTATCATTGTCATTAAGCTCTTGTACCAACCATGTTTCACAAAACTACCATGAAACATCAAACGTCCACTAACGAAGTTCCAAATAGATAAGCTAATTCTTTAAGATATAAATAAGGTAACTAAAGGTGATATATTAATGGTTGCCTGCACGTGATGTGTATGTGCTACCCTCATCCCATGCATGTCGCCTTCTATGATCACCTAAAAACAACAACAAAACAAGGGTGAGTCTAAGACTTAGCAAGTGCACAATAAAACAGTAAACATAGACATAAAAATATCATCATTCATGTGTCCCATCATCATGTTTTGTTTTCATTAGTGCAATGCAATTTTACACTACATGCTCATTTGTTGATCACATAGCTTATACTGGTATAGCTGAGTGAACACCCGTTGACGTTCACTCTCTCAAAAACCCGTCATCATCGGCTTGGCGATCTCTCCACTCCTATTGAGGCCTACCAAAGTAGGTCTTACATGCCCACCCAAGGTGACTCTTTCTCTTTTATGACATGAATGTTCACATGATGCGAATACAAATTGTTCCATTATCTATTAGCATGTTTCATCATTATCATCATATTACCATCATTATCACATTATCATCATTATATAGACATTGTATGAACATGTATAAACCATAGAGATTGCTTGGTAAATCAACTAGCTAGTAAAACAAGTAACACACCACCAATGTTTATTGCTCTACCATGCATTTGACTTAACCGTGAACTAGAACATGACAGTTGGCAATCAACCACCAAAATGCAGCATTACAACCTGATAACAATTATGATATAAAATATCAATATCCATCCGTAGCAAGCAAATAACACCACGCGCTCATATGCTTAAACACACGTCTCTCCCTTCTTCCTGATTTGTCGATATCACTATCCCGGCATTCAAACGAGTATAACTCGCAACCTAAAAACCCAAGGACATTAAACAATGTACTTTGTAGAAACTAGACGAAAATTTTCACATTTCTCTAGTTTTCAAGATATTAAGATCAACCCATATAAACCCTCGTTTTCAGCTGTGAAGGATGTTCTGTTATAAATCCGGATAGCAGGTTTTATAATTTCATAACTATTTTTCCGCAGCACAAAACATAGCAAATAATACTACTTCCGGAAACTACACAAAATTATCTGCATCTTTACAGTTATCACTGTAATTTAGTTCAGCCGTTACCAATGCTTAATATGCAACACAAGACAACTGCTACGATTGTCGACCGATTACAAAGCAGTAAACTTCACAGTGCCATAACTTTCTAACTCATGAAAATCAATGATTTAGCACTACATGGAAATCTTAGACAGAACTATACATCTTTAGTGTTATGGTAAAAGCATAATTTGTCCATCTACTAACTTTAATATAAAAATTACCATGACGCCTTCCAAACGCGGCATTAAACAGAAAAGGCAGACTTGCGGTTAACATAACTCCCAGATTACAAAGGCAAATTTGCGAATCAATACTTGTTAGAAAAATAATAAATCTACCTACTACTCTATAGTATATAAAATTCCCAGGTTAAACGTGTACACTGCCCAAAAATGCCCTACAAGGGAGTTCAAAGGCTTCTGGTCAAGTTGGATCTAGTCCATTGATACACCATTGATAGATCAAATTCAGGGTAAGTGGTGTCCAGTGCGAAGCCCTAAGGCATGCAAAGGCATCGTCAGCAGCGCGGAGCTGGCTGGCCAAGTGAGATGGCCGCTTGTCCTCATTTAATAAAGCGAGTCAGTCAATCTGGGAGTACAACTGGATGGATGGACCATTGCGTCGCTGGATCATCGTGGAATGGAAGGGGATTGATGCTGTTTTCCTTGGGTGACTGATGATTGATTTGCAGAGCCTAGTAATAACCCTAACTATCCTAGACTGATGATTGACGTGCGAGAAGCGATGGCTTCCGGCCCGATCGACAGCTTAGAGTATGTATAATGGATTTACGTTAGTTGTCTATAGTTATTGTTATATAGAATTTTTGCTGATGTGGATGAAAGAGAATAAAGAGAGAGGAAGATGATGTCTACAATCCTGTAGCCGACTATAGCACAAGAAACAAAAAAAAATTAAAAGATTATGTGTTCTATAAAAACAATTAAAAGACAGTAGCCGTCTGTACTATTGTATAAACTGTCTGTGTCTATACTATTATGCATACCCTTATCTAGGCCAATTAATTAGTGTCAGCCTTTCGGCCATTTGGTGGCTAGTCTGATAGATGGGAGTAAACCGGTTGGGTTGGTAAGAGTGTACGCGACGCTCGTAGTGGAGTAGTACATATCGTACAGTGTACTGATGTAGGTTTGGTACGTGCTGGAGTGAGCAATTAGATCAATGCCCCAGGCTCAAAACAGAAAGAAGATGGCATTCACGAACACAAAGGCAAAACGACGGTTATTGCTACTGCTAAGTTCAATGCTAGCTGTTGCGTGGGGAGTGGGAACTTTGAAGGGAAGATGCTTTTGCATCGCGTCGTAGTGCTTCAGCGGTTCAGTTTCCCAACTGTCCGAACTCCAAATTAGGAATAGGGAATATTCTCAGCCCTCCTGCGCCCGTGGCTACGTGAAACTGCTTACTTACGAAGCTTTTTTGTGTAGTTGTGCTGAAGGGACTGCCCTTGAACCGATCTACTAAACAAAGCTCTGCGGCAAACCCGAAGCGCAAAATTCGCGAATACCCCCACTAATAACCACTCTAAACCCTATACAATCGATGAACTAGCTCCTCCTCTTCTCTTTCTTTCTTCCTTCTTATTTTCTTCTTCCTTCGAGGCTTCCTTTCTTCTCTGCCGTTCCTTCCTTCCTTTTTTCTTCCTTCCTTGCCGTGGTTGCTGTCCTGTCATGGCATCAGCGTGCAGCACTTGCAGCAGCAGCATGCAGCACCGGCCTAGCAATACATCACCACATTATTCTTTCCTCTCTCGCTTTGCCGTGGTGGGCTGGTGGCTACTTGCTGTTGGATTAATTTAATGTTACGTGGATCTACATGAGTTTATATACATATTAGCTATCTATCTTTTGGTTTGACTCAAATATATAAAGTGAACAAATAAAATATTTATTAAGAGCTCGAGTAACTATTAAGGAAAATGTGGACTTAGATTTAAATCTCTATAGAGACATGTTTAGAATCTATCTCTAATTATGGAACGGGATAGGATTCCATACCAAAAGCTATAAATAAGGGTTATATCCTTTCAGCAGGGTAACTCATACTATACCACCTATCCCCATCCATAATTGGAGAATTTGGCTTACCTCTTGCTGGAAAAGACCTAACCTATGTAGATTGAGCACCTGTTCATCTACTGCTTCAGATCAATCCTACGACGAACAATGGTATCGTCATCTGGTATGCTTCCCCGTTTACAGATTTTATGGGTGTTGCAATTACCACATATGTGATCTTGTTTCAGTTTGATCTTCTCGTTTAGATTTAAAATAATATATCAATTGGTATCAGAGCCAAACCGTATGTTCTTTTTGTAACCCATTCTGAAGTTTTTTTTGGATCGATATGTTATTACCCCTGTTGCTACGCGTCTTTCATCTGCGGGATCGGTTTTTTCTCCGGATTGATCTTTCGCTTTCGCTGCTGCACGTCTTCCCCTCCCGGCGGGATTGATTTTTTGCTTCGCTGCGTTTGGATCTGGTCAAGCGGCCTTCAGGCTTCTGCCGCCTTCACGCGACACGTCCGTCCGGGCTTCCGCCAGCTTCGTGAGGCACGACCCCGTCTGGGCTTCCGCCGCCTCCACACGTATGCCCTCTAGCTGTCGCAGCCTCTACGCGCTGCGAGCCTTTGGGTTTCCGCCAACTCTGCGCGCTGCGACCCCTCTAGCTTCTGCTGCATCTTCTTCTGGCCACACGCCCTCTGGCCCCTGCCGCCTCTGTGACACCGTGCTCCTTCTAGATTTCGCCACCGCTTGCACCACGTGCGCCCTCCGACTTCTGCTGCCTCTACATGCGTCGCGCGCCCTCTGGGCTCCCGCCGCTGTAACACCCTGGCTATGCGAAAACCAAGATATTACCTTCAATACAAATTAATTTCAACTCTTTATCAACCACTGACAGTTAATACCAGCACATAGGAGAACGGTTATAAAATTAGCTCTAAATTTCAGCATCATAATAAAACTCTAATTGTCCAATCATCATATTCCATTCAAGAGAAATGCTATCTAGAATATATCTAATGAACATAAACATTAACTAGATCAACCAAAATATAACGACGAACAGAAATAATCATCATGTCACCATTTATTACATTCCAAAACTCTCAAATGATAGCTAATAGCAGGTTTATTAACTAAAAAGTGACATATGTGCAATGAGTGCAATTATTCTTGTGTCTACTCCCTTCCCAAGCATGTCGTCTTTAGAGTTTTCCTAAAACAGATAAACACTCGCAAGAGTAAGTCCACGACTCAGCAAGTATAACAGAATAATATGAAAAATATTGGAACAAGAACATAACATTCTCAATATTCAAATTCATATGTTGAATGGCAGAAAACTTATACAAGTATGAAAATGCATGCTCTTCTCTTCTGCTTATACCAGTATAGCCAGTGAACACCCGTTGGTGTTCACTCATGCCCGTATTATCAAAATACGAGGATCCAAGGCCCGTATGAAGAATATTTCAAAACAGAGATCCAAATTGCCCATATTGGAATGATGGGTCTTAGTTGTCCATATTGGAATGATGAGACTTCATTACCTACTCCCGTGGGTGAATCATGAACAAATGGATGAACACATTGTAATGAAAAACATACTCTCAAAAGCATGGATTGACAACCATAAATGGAAACAAGAATTATTGGAATTACTCACAATTCATATCGTTTAATCATAGCATAAACATCAAACACAGTGAACAATTAAACAATTAAACAATTAAGACAATCCAAGTTGTACTTGCCTCAACCGCAAGACGGATGACGATGACAGGAAGGCTCTAACCCCGGTTCTCATCATCACCTTACAACCGTAAAGTATACTAAGAATACCTTTCAAAAGTGCTCAACATAGCAATGGAACAAAATGAAATCAATCGCTCCAAATCACAATCCGAAACTTGATCGACACACTCTCAAATCCCAATCTGTCCAAACCGACACCTATCAAAGGAAACTCCATAACTTTTGAGTCAAAACTCCAAAAGTCATGAATCCAACTTTCCTGGAATCTACACAAGCATAGCTACAACTTCTCAGGTGACCAAAAGATCAAATTATCCCATCTAAGCCTTTGATTTTAACCCCAAAGACCGTTCTGTCATCTTCTGTATTACTGACTTGGGAATTTCGTAACTTTTATTTGGTACATCCAAACTCACTATTCTAAGACTCTCTGGAAACTAAAGAAAACTAGTTTTCTCAATAAATTCATATCTTTCGTTCTAACTGTCCAAAATTTATGAACTTTATCTTCCTAGAAACATCATAAAGTTACCTACATAACTCATGGAGATCAGATGACCAAATTTGTCAATCTCTAACCCCTAATTCACAGAACTAAACTCGCTGCCCGAACCAAGAGACTGAATAAGTACCACGAATTGCAAAATTCATAACTAAATCATCATTCAATCAAAAATTATGAATTAATACTTTCTAGAAAGCCCACATGAAACCCCACAAATCTCTAGGAGACCCTAACCTCCAGTTCAGGCCTTAACTATACAAAAACTAACGGGCAAGCATGGGACAGATTACTGAATTTAATTGCAGCAGATCAACGATCCTCTAATCGATGGCAATTACGAATCTAACTTGATCCAAACAGTGGGGAGATGATCATTACCCTTGAAGACGCATGTGACCGCTGAATTCCCCCGCGAGGTTCTCCTTTCCCCTTCCTTTCTCCTCTTGATCCCTTGGCAGTAGTAAGGAGGAAAGGTCGCCGGTCTTGGGGCAGTAGTCGGGAGGAGTAGTGGTGCTACAGTGGCATGCTACAGTGTGGTGCTACAATAGTTGCTAGGGTTTCCCCCTCCCTTTACTTACTTGGCCAGCCCACCAAATCCTCCTCTCGGGCTTCGTGGACCAATGGCCCGAGGCCTAGGTTCTTGCACAACTACGAAAACCCCCTTTTTCTCCTCCTAATTTTCTCTTTTAAGCAATTTCCTTCCTTAGTGTAGATATCATGGGGATATGCTCACGATCTTAGGACGACGATACAATTGGCAATGGTATTATTGAGGGTTTGCGGAAACATGTGTTTTCGGCAAAAGTTTAGTTCTGTCAGGCAATAGGCAGTCAGACCAGCTAAGGCGGTGGTCAGACCGGCCTGTGTGGCGGTCTGACCGACCACCTCTGGCCGTCAGACCAGCCAAGCTTCAAGTCAAGTGGCTAGCGGTCAGACCAGCTGATGGGCGGCGGTCTGACCCGCCATTAAATGTTTTTGAGTTTGGAGCTAGGCCAAAAATAGAGGGTGTAGACAAGACAGGGGATTCTTCTATACTTGGTCTCATAATTTTTGGAGCTTCAAGTCAAAAGATCTATTCGCTTGAAATTTCTAGAGAGATTCGGATTTTCAGGGAGGAAATTTTGGCTAAATCCTTTGCTGGGCGGTCAGACCAGCCAAGTGGTAGTCAGACCGGCTAAAGGGCGGTCAGACCGGCCAATGGGTGGCGGTCTGACTGGTTTTGACTTGTTCGTCGGCCATCTTGGCGGTGATGATTGTTTGGTTAGGTCAAATTCATGGGTTTCAGTGCGTATGTGTTGCATGATACATGTTTTGATTAACGTGGGTCAAGTTGCGAAGAATTTATTCCCGGAATCGATTTCTTTGTCTATTATTGTGCAGGAAGCTTGGAGGTCAACGACGAGGATGATCGGGACTAGGCTTGGAGAGTTGAGGTTTGGAACGATCGAGGATGCTGGGTGAATTTAGAAGACTTAAGCATGGCACACAATGGACAAGGATGACCAAACGGGAAGTTCGGTGCGACGGGTTGCATCAAGCGGTGCGGGGGTCGGTGCAAGTGCCATGGTGGTTTCGGTGGAAGCCGGATGGGAGAGACTTGCCGACATGAAGAGAGCCGTTGATCAACCTACACGTGGTGAAGCATGGGATTGCTTCATGAAGACTAGACTCGGTCTTTGGAGAAAGATCGAGAAGGGGTATTTTGGTAACTTCATCGAAATACCACCTTGATGGCTTTTGTCTAAACCGCGGTGCAAGATGATGCAAGGAGAAGTGGTTTAGGTCAAGAGAAGATGAAGACGATGCTTTGAAATACGTGCATAAGTGAAACCCGTTTGTGTGTGAACTTAACAGGTGCCCATTAGGGATATTCTTCTAGAAGCTAGCCTCCAGTATAAATAGGGGAGGGTGCTGGTTTTGCACTTCCCAACCCTCATATCTAGGGTTAGGAGAGAATAGTGGAGAGTTTAGGGCTCTAGGGAGTTGGATTGATTGTGTACAAAAGTGTTGAGCCTTTGTCCTCCTAGATGGAGTGGCTGTAAACCAACATCAATCTTAAATCAATCCAAGCAAGATTCCTCAAGATGAGCCTCTTCTTATTCTTGCTCTCTATTTTGTGATTTTGGGGCTTTCTTTGATCCGTTGGTTTTCCTTTGGTTTCTGGCCTGGATCATGCTTGCTGTGATGTGTGGGAATGCATCTAGGATTATCTTGATCATCTATTACCCACGAGCAAGTTTTTCGATCATGTTTTGGTTTTGACTCGGTTTTGAAGCAACCTTCATTCAAACGAAAAAAGGTCAGAACTGGCAATGATCTTCACAATCATTGATTGAAATAGGTTCCTGATATCCTAAAGAAGGTATGTTTCAAGTTTCGTGAAATTTGGAGTTGTGGATCAAAAGTTAGACCAATTTATGATTTTGAGTTCGGGCTAATTTTGCTGTTCAATGGCTTAGAGGTCAGACCGCCAACTATTTGTCGGTCAGACCTGTTGGAAATATGCCCTAGAGGCAATCATAGAGATGATTATATTTCATTATGTTCATGACATTGGATAATGTGTTATCTTGTTCCTAGAATAATATTGTTAATATTTATTATCAAGTATGTGACTTGGTTGTGAAACTCTATATTTCTGCGATAATTATTCTTACACGATCCCTGGTCGTAAACATATGAGGACACATATGAATAGACTAGCATATGTATTGGTTGATGACTATGTTTCACGAGTCATAGATATGGGGATATCAAACCGATAATATGGACACATGTTAGAGAACATGATGTTGGATAAGACCCACCTTGAGACACTATTGAGATTGTTATGAATCTATGTGTCATTAGTTGGTCTCAAGCAATGATGATGTATAATCCTTAGACACGAGATCAGCATGGTTTCCTACATGTGTAAGAGCACTCTTAGGGGTTGCCAAACGCTACACAGAATCGGGTAGTTATAAAGGTAGCTTTCGGGTATGCTCAAACATGGAGAGGAATGTGACCGGTGGGATATGGGATTTGCCCTCCTAAACATAACAGAGAGATGTCTCTGGGCCCTCGTTGTGATCGGATAAAGAAAGTGCATGGCCATGCCACTAGTAGTCGAAGTGTTCGACCACGTAAAGTTATCTGATACTCGATCGAGAAAGTATTGAACAGTCCATGGATGACACAACATCTCACCTGTAGTTCAAACAGATATTGTGAGGCAAAGGAGAATACATGAGTAGGTCACTTAGTTCGACCGACCTGGATCGGTCGTATGGAGATACAAGCAAGTCGAGAGGCGGTCGAATGTAATCACAGAGTGGTCGAAACCAAGTCGTAAGGAGTTACGAGTTGGTCGGGATCAAATACGAACTGGTCGTATAGAGATAGGACCTGATCGTATATCATATTGCATTAAGGTTCGTCCGATATAATTTGTGTGTATTCGGGAATCGATATGTTCTGCTAGGAGCCGCTACGACTCGTGGTCGGAAAGGGTTTCCGAATCACAACCGAACTACACATGAACCTACAGGGTCACACACTTAACGGGTTGGAACAAACCAAGTACGAATACGATTCGTAAACGTGTTTGGATAGGATCCGTCACGAGCACTATATAAGGAGGTGCATGAGGCTGTTGGAAAAGGCGCGTGAAACACCATCAAACCCTAACCGCCATCTCCTTGAGAGCTCCACCGTGCGACTTGGTGCCGCACACCGACGCTCGGTTGTTCCTTCCTGGACGTGTGGATACCGAGAGGCGCTACTACGATTGTTGCGCTTGAGGGCGATCCGCGATCTTCACAAGGAACCGCAGACGTTCTTTGGAGGAGACGATCGATTGCGACCACTACATCGACGCTCTTCGTTGGACCAGTGCGCCAACCCTTCTTCCATTGCTCAAGGCGTCGGTGGTAACGATCTATGATCATCTACTTGCTTGGCATCCTGGTTCGCGTGGTAGAATTTTTGTTTGTAGCTATCGTAGCCTACCCGTGACCCAACAGGACCGCCCATGGAGAGGTCAGACCGCTAGGTACAAGGAGGTCTGATCGCCCAACTCATTTGGATTTGAGTTCTTTGTGATTTTGGTCTATTTGCTTCGGGGTTTTGATTGGATTCAATACAAGTCTTTCGCTATGCTTGTATATTGATCTTCAGAATTTTTTTTTAAATAATCTATTTTTTAATCGAAATATGAATAATATTCCAGCGATATTTTTTTCAAAAATATCGTCTGTCGCCCAATGGTTGGGCGACGAGCTCTATCGCTGTGGTAGGGCGCATCGCAAGCTTGTCGCCCAACCGTTAAACTTAAAAGCGCACGTGAGGCGGCGGTTGGTGTAATTATTACGATCGCCAGACGGTTGGCGATAGGATCGATCGCCCAACTGCAAGGGCATGCATGTTCGATCGCCGCTTGGTTGGGTATTGGATTGCCTATATAGGCACCTGCTGTCCCCGACGCTCATTTCGCCGGAAAAGTAAATCGCTCGCCGCTACGGGAGAAGAAAGAGAGGAGAGGAGAGGAAAAAGAGAGGAAAAGAGAGGAGAGGAGAGGAAAAAGAGGGAGAAGAGGAGGAAAATTTCGACTACGAGGTAAGTTTGTTTTATTTTGTAGTGTATTCTTTTAGTAGGTAAATAGTTTAGTTAGATAAAATAATAGTGTAAGTAGCGCTCGAGGAAAGCGTAGTTAGAGAAAGCAGAGTAGAAAATCGAAATGTTGTTGATTTGTATGTAAGTAGAAGCGATAAAAAACTTTAGAAAATCCTCAAACACCGAAGCGATAGTAAAAGTTAAAATAAATAGATGCGCGGACATTCAACTAAGGTGTTTGATAGGATACTTCAAAGGAATTGAGATTCGGTGATACTTTTGCAAACATACGGGAATGTAGAAATGTTATTTGCATATAGTCAAACCCTTCGGACAACTATTAAAATGACATACAAACTTTATTCCTTTGTGTACAAGAATTGAAGCATCGTAGAGGCGTTCTCGTCGCCATGTGACTAGCCAGTCTTGATCTTAGTGTAATGTAGTGTATTTTTGGCACCAAAGGCTGCCGTGTAATATAGTTGATTTGTCCTAGGAAACTTTATTTTTAGTATACTTTTTGGGATGCGTAAATAGTTTATTTAGTTAAATGAGTAGTATAATAGCACCCGTGAGGAAATTGTTGTTAGAGAAAAAAATAGAAAATCGAAATGTTGTTGATTTGTATGTAAGTAGTAGCGATAAAAACTTTAGTTAGAGAAAAAATAGTGCGTGAGGGAGTATTATTAGTCTTTGTTTTGTGAGATGTATTTTAGTAGTGTAGGTGTGTGCGTGGCCGACTATTCTTAGGTGAATAATGCGTGACCGAGCGCATAAGGAGGATGAATTATTTGTATAAACTAATTAGTAGAAGTAAATTAGTATGAACTAACTGACTTAGGTAATTGGTAGAAGACCGAATACCACTTGTAGCATTTGGGTTGCAAGTTAGCGTCGAATCGGATAATGCGCTATGGAATAGCTCGGTTTTAGGTTGAATCTGAATATCGTACCACCGTTCATTCGGCCTCTGCCTTAGGGAATGAATGATGTCTTGATCATCTTTGTCGTGTAGTTGTCGACGATAGGCGAAGGGCCTTACAAATGTAAATTACAATGTAGCAAGATACTTGCATGTCGTATGCGTTGCGGTGACTAATTGCAATGTTGGAAATATTAGCGACCATACAATAAGTCATGCCTGTACCCACTACATTGAAAGTGCATTACGGTGTTGGCACCGTTCGTGAAGGTCCGTCACGGTGTTGACTTGAGCAGTTTTGCAAGCCACTCTGGTACACGGACGGCGAGAATGCACGAATCGAAGATGTGAAACACCGGGTGACCAGACTTCTCTTTGAACCTTGAGGTGTGCTGCGTCGACATACAAGGGCTTTGGAGCGGTCTTCCACGAACATCGGTTGGGAGTTGAGAGGACCGATCGCATGGCGGTGTGGAAGGGCTTTATAGAAGGATGTCGGCCAGTGGATATGAGTGTGTGATACTTGTGCAACCATGCCCAAAAGAAGGTGCAGAGCCCCCACCGGATATCATCCGGGTGTTGCAATAGCTTCGGTGCGGCATGTTGGTGAAGAAGAGGACGGGAGGGCTGTGTTCTGAAGAGTTCAGAGAATGTTGCTTGTGATGAGCCCGACGCGGTACATATAGGAGAGGAAGATCGGGCGCCGTATGGTGAGCCTCTGAGACGGTGATGAAGGAGAGCATAGGGATTACATATTGCATCAAATGGAAGCGATGACCGGATGGCCTTGGTCAAGAGGAAGCTTTACAAGAAGGCGACGAGGCGGTTCAATGAGGCGGAGCTCCCATCCCGGGAATGGAGCAGATTTGTGCCGAGGTCTATGTACGCACGACAAGCACTAATCGCCGTGGGAGTATCATGCCACCGAGGTTCGGTTGCACTCAATGTTTCTTCGATAAGACATCCTTGCGGGATGGCATTAAGGTATGGGCTATGTCTATGCAATGGACGTTTGGTCGTCAAATCTAGCCAAGAGTAGTACACAAATCAAATGCGGCGGGCGGTTGTCCTTGGCGAGTGCATGCGATAGACCAAGTATGAGACTCTCTGGATTGTCTCGAAGGTGGAGCCACACTCGTGCATGCTCAGCAGTGTTTTGTGCGAACATCGTAACATAACGTCGACATTCATAGCTAATTTGATGTATGGAGAGATAGTGGAGAAGAAGGATATGGAGGCCAAGCACATTATGGTGGCTATTGAGAAGAAATTCAAGTACAAGATCAGCTATGGGAAGCGTGGCGTCTGAAGCGAAGGCTATGGAAAGAGCGGTTTGGATCTTTTGAGGCGGTGTACAACAACCTTCCTCGTATGCTTGAGGTCTTTGCGGGAGAGAAACCCGGGCACGTACATTGCTGTGAAGGACATACCATCTAAAATTCCGCGAGGTTTTTTAGTAATACATAGGGCCTTCGTAGCCTTGGTCCTCGTGCATCGAGGCTTTTAGGCATATGCTGCCCGTGATCTCAGTTGACGGGACTTTTTTAACCGGGAAATACAAGGGGCAGATCCTTACCGCCATAGGCGTTGACGGGAACAATCAAATTCTGCCATTGGCCATCGCATTTGTCGAAGGTGAGAATTTCCACAGCTGGTTGTGGTTCCTTCAACATCTGAGGGTGGGAGTTGTTGGAGCTCGTCCTAGTGTGTGCGTGATCCATGATTGCCACGCCGGGATGCTGAAGGCCATAAAAAAACTTCAGGAAGACCCGGAGGAGCCGTTCCTTAATTTGGATATGGCGAGTAGATGGTGTATTCGCCATTTGGGGCCAACTTCTTCAAGAAGTTCGAAGCAACCCTTGGTGAAGCTATTCAAGAGGTGGCTATATGAGAACCGGCGAAGCAAATTTGATATATTATTCTTTGAGCCGACTAACACAAGCAGAAACACGTGGACACGAGGAACCAAGGAGCGAGTCTAAACGGTTGGTCGAGGCGGAGGACCTCGAGGAACATCGAGTGCTTCTCCCATCGGATCGAGGCCCGACCATTGGACAAGTGGTCTCTGCCGCATGACACGGACGGGGGCAAGGTGCGGCATAATGACCACTAACCTTGCGGAGGTGTACAACCGGGTTCTTAGGGGCCTTCGTTCTCGGCCCTCGTCGCCATCGTGGAATGTGTTCTACAGCTGTCGGGTATTTCAGGAGAGGCATGCAAATGCCGCACTTCATGCCACGAACCCTCAAACCGTCTTGCTCGAAGATTACGGCATACATGCGGCGAAGACACGAAGGGCGGTCGCACGGTGTGCGTGATGGGCAATATGGAGCATCGTTTCGGCGTGCTCTTGCGGGATAGAGCCGATTTGGGGCGGCTCGTTCTCTTGTCACCCACGAGGTATGCCTTGGAGATCATGTCAACGAGCCTAGGCATGACGTGCAACAAGCTGAAGCTCTTACACAAGCCATGCTCTCATGTGCTCGCCACATGCGGATCGTCGCGTATGGACCCTTTGAACTTTGTGTCCGAGTATTTCTTGAAGGAGAGGGTGGTGCAGGCGTGGACTGGCGAGCTTAGGGGCTTCAGGGTTGTGGGTAACTTCACCACCATGGATATTGTAAATAGAATCTGGATTCCGGATATTGACATGCTGAAGGGTAGCAAGGGTCGTTTCAGAGTCGTCGTATTACCAATGATATGGACGGCACAAAGCCGGGCGTTGGGTAGACGCTGGCAGGCGGTGTGGCTGAGGAGGGCACCTGACCCGAGCGATGCAAGGCACCGGTGAGGTAAACCTTTGCTATGGTTTGCGTTAGCACTTCTTCCGGTGTGCAAAGTGGGACCGAAATGGCAAATCAGTGTACATTGTCATTTGTACTTTGTATTGTTTTATGTAGCTGTTCTGGTACTACCAAATTTTCATTTGATGTACGTAATGCCGTAAGACATGTATCGTATGTTGCACGTAATGTTTATTTAAGTGTTGTACTCTTGTACTCTTTTGATTTGTTTGTTTGCAAGTTAAATTTACTCATTCGTTACACTCGATGTTTTATTTCCGCGTATTTGCTATCTTAAAGTTGTTTTGCAGGTATGGCTCACAGATCCGACTGGAGTTTCGGCCTCCTGGAGGAGCGCATCGACCGAGTACATCGTGCGTCGCGTCGTGTCCCTCATCCTACAGGGGCTGCCGACGATGGGCTCTCTCTGGTGCCGGCGACGGGTACGTACTCTTTCCCGTGACTAATTTTTCGTATTACCGATCGTCCTACCTAATATGCTGTGTTCGTTTGCGAGTGCGATTCGCAAGACGCACGGTGACACGAAGCGTCTGAGCCGTTCAGGAGCGATTCGACCGCCTCACGGCGGACGGCGTTCACGGGAGCCATACTCGCCTCGGGAGTTACTTTGCGCGCCCCCACGGCCCGTCCTCGCCGTGCTTTGCGAGACCGAGAATATTGGTCGACCGCAGGTGCTTGTCTTCAGCGTCTTCATGGAGGACTACGGGCGCATCGTGTGATGCGCCAGCCGCCTACGCCCGGCAGTTCGATACCGATTAAGCGTGCGGTGCGAGAACGTGCACTCGTGAGTAATCGGCATACATAAGTTGTTTTGTTGTCCTCTACACACGCATCGCTAACTACATGTTACGTCTTGCGGCTTGAGAGGAAGGAGTCCGCCGCACGCTGGCGGGAGTAGGATGGGCCCGTGGGTAGCGCGATGGGAGGGCGCACTACAGACCGTGTGCGGAGGACATCCCCACGACCACACGAGCTATAGCGAGTATATTATTGGTACGCCCGCAGACATGCGTGCCGAGCTCGTGCTTTCGGCTGGCCGACGAGCCGGACCACGTGTCCGGCACCGACCAAACCGACACGCACTGTGCATTTAGCGCAGACGGGCGTGCGCGTGATGCGTTACGTGCAACTCCAAAAATTTCACTTGTGTTATCCGCCATTACAGTTTTCACCGTGTCTTCTTTTCGATGTAGGCGGGCATGGTTGCTGAGCTTGCGACGGACTGCGACTCTTGGCTGCAGAGGTTCACGGAGGGTGTGGAGGGCACACGCGACGACACGGCCCAGGTTTTCCGTCGTTTTCGACAGAAGTGCGGACGTATTTTCGGCCTGCTGTCGTGCACCAGGCTCCCGGAGGTTGGCACGCTCCAGCCTGGTCCACACTCCGTCCGTCCGCCGGCCCGTCCGGCAGCACCACAGCAGGCGGGAGGGTTAGCCAGACCACGTCCGACACTGACGCGCTTCGACCAGTGGGTCGGCAGACCACCTCCGACATCGACAGCGCGACCAGCCGGGCTCGCTCGGCAGACCACCTCCGACACTGACGCGCCCTGACCAGGCTGGCTCGAGCAGACCACCTCCGACACTGACGCGCCCTGACCAGGCTAGCTCGAGCAGAGCACGTCCGACACCGGCAGCGTCGCACTACGTCGTGCCACACTTCCGTGTGGAGAGCTTTGTACACGCCATGGCGCTAGTCGAGGGTACGTCACGTCTCTGCTGGTCAGCATGCTTCGCGTTTTTTTTATTAACTAACAATATTTTGCTGTGCAGGTACATTGCCCTATGACGACGTGGACGCGCAGGATGTGGACGAGCTGGACGAGGACGCGCAGGACTTTTTGGTGGACGAGGACCCGGCACCACCCACACCTCAGCCCACACCCACTGAGGTTCTATCCGCTCCTGACTTCTCGGTCGCGCCGGCACCCACAAAGACACCAGTGCTGTCCACCCCTTTGCCGCATCTCGGTCCTCGTCAGATCAGGGCTCCAGACCATCTTTCCCTCTCAGGGCCGAGGCCCCGACACCCAGCGCAGAGGAAGGCGCCGAAGCGAGCCCGTAGGGGAGGACGCGGAGGTGGATCGGGCGTGGCGACGCGAGGGGATCTTCAAAAGTGCGGTTGGGGGGCTAGTAGGGGCGGCGATCGTGACCGCCGTACACATTTGTTCTTTATGTGATACTTTAATTTTGCACTTAATATATGATGCCTGGATTACTTTTGCGTTCTTCTGTATACTCTTTCATATAATGCATGTTTGTTCAATGCATATCAACGCCTATAGCTTAATGGCAACTGCAATGACGCGTCCACCATTCACTTACATACGTTACGAGATTGAACGTAATTGCGACACATCGATACAACATGTCAACTCGATAAAAGGCAACCGCAATAACGCGTTCACCATTTAGTTACATGCTTCATGAGATTCAACATAAGTGCATACAGAAGGGGACACTAGCGACGTACGAGCTTCTCCGCCCCTCCCTAATTGTAGAAGGTGCCTCTCGCAACCCACATAGAGTGTTCTCGGTTAGGCGCCTCGGGCGACGTGGTCGGGTCGTTGTAGTGGCACGCACATATGCGACTAGGGTTGGCACAAGAAGATCTTGGGATCATAGGAACTTCCTATGTTCACGACCTCCTCATTGCCCCTCTCGCGCTGCATCTGTTGGCGGAGGTCGTCATTTTGCTCGTTCAGATCGTCAATTTGTGCCTCCAAATCAAAGATTCGGTTCCACAATACATCCAGGTACCGCACAACAGGTCGTTCATGGGGAGGATCGATCCAGTGGGTGAAGTTGCATTTCGCCATCTGTTACAAGGGACGGTTAGTATGGACGATGTATTACTAGTAACATAAACAAAACAACTTACCCCAGAGTATGGGCATCGGAAGAAACGCCGTCCACCATCGAAAGGGCCGTCTATGGCCTGCACGATAGCGTCCTCCCCGTGTCCGCATTTCGGCCACTTAGGTTGACCACGCTTGTTCGGCATCAACCGGTGGTTAGGGCCGAAGTCCTCCATCCTTTCGGGGAGAAGGTCCGGCTTCGGTGAACCCGGTTGGTGGTCCTGGCGTCGCCATCGTATGTTACTGAAACGGAGAAGGTTCTTCCTCCTACGGTTTGAAGGGTCGAGTGGTCGTAATTCGGAACGTGGGGCGTGCATTTTATAGGCCCGCGGGGGGAGACTAACAAAGCGGGGCGGCTTTGCGCAGTGATAAGACGACACGGGGCAGCTTTGCGCAGTGATAAGACGACACGGGGCAGCTTTGCGCAGTGAGAAGACCACACGGGGCAGCTTTGCGCAGTGAGAAGACCACACGGGGCAGCTTTGTGCAGTGATAAGACCAAAGGAGACAGCTTTCTGCAGTGACAAGACCACACGGGGCAGCTTTGCAAACTGAGAAGACCACACGGGGCAGCTTTGCGCAGTGATAAGACCGAAGGAGACAGCTTTGCGCAGTGACAAGACTACACGGGCCAGCTTTGCGCAGTGAGAAGACCACACGGTGCAGCTTTGGGCAGTGATAAGACAAAACGAGACAGCTTTGCGCAGTTTAGGGTTTAGGTTTAGGGTTAGGCTTTTCAGATCGACTTGACAACCCTGACCACCTCGCCAGCTTTTAAAACCGAAAAGACAAGACTCTGTAAAGAAAGACGTGAAAACACTCTGTCTCGCCAGCTTTTCAGACCGATAAGACAGCACTCCGCAAAGCAAGCCATGACTTCTCACTGCAAAGTAAGACGTGACAACACTATGCCTCGCCAGCTTTTCAGACCGACTTGACAACACTCTACCTCCTCAGCTTTTCAGAATTTAAAAACAAGACTCTCTCCTCTGCATGAAATTAACCACACCATGCCAACCATGGAGCTTATAAAAGAGGGTTGAACCAAACCCAACTCTCCACAACACTACACAACACATACCCAGCTATGGACTCTTCGGCAAACTTCTACGCGAGGTTGTTGAAGAAGCAAAAGTGGCTTAAGAGAAGAGGAACAGCTAAAATACCCAGATAAATCAATGAAAGATGCTCCAGGTACCACCACGTTTTCCGATCCCCCGGTGTGTGTGTGGCGAACCGCAGAGATCATTCATCCACACACCTGCACACGCCGCCGGGCGTACTACACATGCGGCATCACCTGCGTAAGTGTTTCTTTCGCACAGTCGATTTTCCTCTACCAACGCTCAATTGCTTAAATTTTTAACTTCATCCCCACGTAATGGCGGCCGAGATGCGCCGCCACTTCTTCCGATGGATCGACGGTCGGAGATGTACGACAGGCATTCATCCAAGAGAAGTACATCTTTGAACTACTTCCGATGCGGGCGAGAACTTCGCGGTGGAAACCTTACGCATCGGACCTGTTGAGGAGGCACCGAAGGAGCCCAGTACTCGCCCGAGCGTAATCCATATCGATGACGTCAGTTATGAAGAGTTTACATCCTTATTACGTAAGGTTTCCCTGTACGGTGTACTTACATCCATCATACAATCGCAGGACATGGACAACTTCGACATACCAGCCCGACGTGCACAGTCCCGCGACAAAACCAAGGGAAAGGCTCATGCGGTTGACCCCGTCCGTATGGACGACGTGAGTTACGAAGAATTTACATCATTCTTACGATTTTCACTATACAGTGCCCTTACATCACGGAATCGCAGGACATGGACGACTTCGACATACCAGCCCGACGTGGACAGTCCGGCGACAAGGGCAAGGGAAAGGCTCATGCGGCTGAGCCCGGCCGCCACAGCGTATCCGGTCACCCGGGCGTAATCCGTATCGACGACGTGAGTTGTGAAGAATGTAAATCCTTCTTACAATTTTAAATATACGGTGTACTTACATCAAGGAATCGCAGGATATGGACGACTTCGATATACTAACCCGACGTGGACACTCCCGCGACAAGGGGAAGGGGAAGGCCGGCGAGGAGTTCAACGCCGAGCTAGCAAGGAAGGGAAAATGGCCCCGGTCCACGCAGTAGGTCAGGTCATTACGTAGTAGTCCCACGTCCTACCCCCATGTTTTTTACTATCCCCTAAAGGCATGTATACTTACATGGTCCGGATGCTTGTGTTACAATGTACCGTAGTAGTAGCGGGGATGACTAAAGCAATTAGCCGAACTATCATGCCATGTGACTACGTGTAACGTGCTTGTGTACGCGGACTCTAATGTAGTTCTGGTTCCAGAGACCCATCAAAGCAATACTATATTGCAAGTATGCCTCTTCTAGTGGAATCCCAGAAAGAACCATTCGCACCGACATTGAATCCTCCATGTTTTAGGCCATCTTCATAATCACAATGAACGTTCTCAGCCCCTTCACTCATATTCTGTATAAGCTTCATAAAGTACGACATCGACTATGTGCCTACATACGCATATACGTTCAGACGACTTCATCGATGAGAGACTCCCTTGCGCATCGTAATATCACTTACCTTTGTACTTACATATCATTACTGTCTCAATCGTCCTCACAAAATTCAATGTAAATTTACCGACTACAACAATATACAACGATCACAAAATGTTATTGCGAGTCGACAAATTTCGTACCCATGATATTCTCTGAAAATAACAAACAGAGCAACCAACATCGTGACAACACTATTATTTTCAAAATAAATAACATGATATAATCGAGACTTGCTAAATTTAATTAACCTACCAAATGTAATATTCATTACAACTCAATTAAACAATAATTAAAAGGCAAAAAGGATGTGGGAGCTCCTATCGCCATAGGGTTGGGCGACTGGTTCTTGTCGCCATAGGGTTGGGCGATCGTTCTGTCGCCATAGGGTTGGGCGACTAGTTCTCGCCGCCCATTGTTAGGGCGATCGCAGCGTAAATGCCGCAGAGTCGGGCGATTGGTTTCGCCGCCCAACCCGATGATGACAGAACCGATCACCCAACCCTACTACGACAGAGGAAATCGCCCAACCATTGGGCGACAGACGTATATTTTTGAAAAAAAAAATATCGCTGGAATATTATTGATATTTCGATTAAAAAATAGATTATTTAAAAAAAATTCTGATCTTCATAGCTTTCGTAGCTATTACAGTGAAATTAGTGTTGAATTCGATCAAGGAGAAAAAGAGATCATGCTCCTATTCACCCCCCTCTAGTCGCCTTTTCGGTCCAACACTTAGAACAATACAGAGTATTACATTCTACCCCCTTAACAGGATTCGACCCCGAATCTACTCACCGATCTATCCGGAAGAAATCTGTGACTGGAATTTAGCAATGATAATCACGTACCCGTTGCGAACAAATATGGATACTGTTAGCACAAGCGAGACTCCAGCTCCCATGTAGCTTCTCTCTCGGATTGATGAGTCCAAAGTACCTTGACATACTTCAAAGTCTTATTTCTCAAAACTCGCTCTAACTCTTCTAGAATTTGCACTGGCCGGGATTCGAAAGTGAGGTCTTACTCGTTAGTCATCGACTCTTCCAAATCTTCAAACTCCGAATCTCTCAAGCACTCACTCAGCATTGAAACATACAAGACATTGCGTACCCTGCGTATGGACCCGAGATGGTCCTAGCGATACGTTAACTTCCTAATTCCCGCAACTGTCAAAAACAAACTAAAGTACCTTGAGCCATCTTCCTGTTTGGTACCAAAGCACAAAACATACACATCACCCACGGAACTCTTGTCCCATTTCTTAATCGATCTCTTCTTCTTAATAAGGAGCACCTCATTTAACCAGGAATAGACAACAGAACTCGCTTTAAACAAACTCTTTTACCGGCATAGCCCAACTAAAAAATGGACTCTCATCGCAACCACACGTTACCAACTTTGTGCCCAAAAGTGGTGTTTCCTCTCTTTTGCAACATTTGAGGATGTGTTTCCGGAGGAGATACTAGCGGGACTTCTGCCATTGCGTGGAATAGAGCATCAAATTGATCTAGTTCCCGGCGCATCACTTCCAAACCGTCCACCATACCGTACCAATCCGGAGGAGACTAAAGAAATTCAGCGCTAAGTGCAAGGGCTACTTGAGAAAGGGTATGTACGCGAAAGTCTTAGTCCTTATGCTATTCCTGTAATTCTTGTTCATAAGAAAGATGGTACATGGAGAATGTGTGTTGATTGTTGTGCCATTAATAATATCACTGTTAGATATCATCATCCTATTCCTAGGTTAGATGATATGCTAGATGAACTTAGTGGTGTTGTTATATTCTCCAAAATTGATTTAAGAAGTGGATACCATCAGATTAGGATGAAACTTGGTGATGAATGGAAGACTGCTTTTAAGACTAAATTTGGATTGTATGAGTGGTTAGTCATGCCATTTGGTTTATTTAATGCACCTAGTACATTCATGCCATTGATGAATCATGTTTTAAAAACATTCATTGGTAAATTTGTTGTGGTATACTTTGATGACATTTTGATCTATAGCAAAACGATGGATGAACACATCGATCATACTAGACAAGTACTAGAAGTGCTTAGGAATAAGAAACTATATGGTAATCTTGATAAATGCACTTTTTGTACTGATAAAGTTGTGTTCTTAGGCTATGTTGTTTCTGGACAAGGTATTGAGGTAGATGAATCTAAAACTAAAGCAATTAAGAATTGGCCTGCACCTGTGAATGTTAGTCAAATCAGAAGCTTTCATGGTCTTACTAGTTTTTATCGTCGTTTTGTTAAAGATTTCAGTACCATTGCTGCCCCATTAAATGAGTTAACTAAAAAGGGTGTTGTGTTTGAATGGGGTGCACCACAAGAAAAAGTTTTTCAAGAGCTAAAGAAACGTTTAATTGAAGCACCATTACTTGTTTTGCCTGATTTCACTAAGACTTTTGAAATTGAATGTGATGCTAGTGGAATAGGTATTGGTGGTGTTTTGATGTAAGAAGGGAAACCCGTAGCATACTTTAGTGAGAAACTAGGAGGTGCTCAATTGAACTATCCTATGTATGATAAAGAATTGTATGCTTTGGTACATGTGCTTAAAACTTGGCAACATTATCTTTGGCCTAGAGAATTTATTATCCACTCTGATCACGAAGCTTTGAAATATTTGAAAATCCAAGCTAAATTAAACCGTAGACATGCTAAGTGGGTAGAATTCATTGAAACTTTCCCATATGTTGTTAAGTACAAGAAAGGAAAAGACAATGTGGTAGCTCATGCTTTATCTAGAAAGCATATGATTTTAACTCAATTGGAAGTAAAGGTACCCAGATTAGAGAGTTTGAAAGATTTATATGCTTCTAACCATGAATTTTTAGAACCATATTCGAAATGCAAAGATGGGAAAGGATGGGACAAGTTTCATGTTGATGATGGGTTCTTATTTTGTGTTAACAAATTATGTGTTCCAGATTCGTCCGTGTGTTTGCTTTTATTGCAGGATTCTCATGTATGTGGATTGATGGGACACTTTGGAAGAGAAAAGACCTTCATGATGTTGAGCGATCACTTTTATTGGCCTAAAATGAGGCGTGATGTCGAAAGATTTGTACAGCGATGTGTGACATGTCACAAAGCAAAATCCAAACTTAATCCACATAGTTTATATACTCCACTTCTTGTTCCTAGTGTACATTGGGAGGATATTAGTATGAACTTTGTTTTAGGACTACCTAGGACTAAGAGGGGAAGGGATTCAGTTTTTGTAGTTGTGGATAGGTTCTCTAAAATGACACATTTTATTTCCTATCACAAAAGCGACGATGCGTCGCATGTAGCTGACTTGTTTTTCAAGGAAATTGTAAGATTGCATGGTATGCCAAAGACGATTGTTTCAGATTATGACGTCAAGTTCATGAGCTACTTTTGGAAGACTTTGTGGGCCAAACTTGGGACAAAGTTTGTTATTCTCAGCAACTTGTCACCCACAAAGGGATGGACAAACAGAGGTGGTGAATAGAACACTTTCAATGCTACTACGAACGATGATCAAGAAGAATATAAAAAAGTGGGAAGATTGTTTGCCGCATGTGGAGTTTACGTACAATAGGGCAGTACATTCTACTACTCAATTATGCCTATTCGAGGTGGTGTATGGTTTTAAACCAATCACGCCACTTGATTTGCTGCCACTGCCGCTATACGAACATACTAATAAAAGGCATCAAAGCGTGTTGAATATGTGAAGCAAATTCATGTCAAGACTAAAGAAGAAATTGAAAAAAAGACGCGCTACTATGCTGAGGAAAGAAGATGCTATTTGAATCAGGTGACTTGGTTTGGGCGCATCTACGCAAAGAACGCTTTCCAGATAAGCGTAAGTCCAAGTTGATGTCTCGAGGAGATGGTCCATTCAAAGTACTTGAGAAGATTAATGACAATGCATATAAGATAGAGCTTCCGGGTGATAATTATACTGTGAGTTCTACATTCAATGTTGTTGATTTGTCACTATTCTTTGGACCGGAAGAATCAGAGTCGAGGATGACTCCTTTTCAATAGAGGGAGGATGATGAGGACATCCCGCCAATTGGACCAATTACACAAGCACGAGCTAAAAAGATTAATCAACAGGTGAACTCACTCCTAGTTAAATTTGGTTTAAATTTACATGAGAACTGGTTACTACCTAATGCTAGTATTTTAATTGTTCTTAGGTTTATACATGAGGAGACTTTGGGACCCGAGAAGAATATTTGGGAGAAGACGACAAGAGAAGAGTTCATGCGGATGTATATGTGCTGGCCGTATGGAAGCAGAGCTTGCACCATACATGCGCCAAAGACCAAGAAGAGGCTGCATGCACATGCTGCATGAGAGCGCTCATGCATGGAAGCTGCCTAAGCATGCGCCACAAGGAAGAAAAGAATTGAAGTGTTGGCAAGATAAAGAAAGAACGGGTCCAGCCGGTTCACCATCTATCGGAAAATAATCCTATAGGACCTGGTCCACAACTCTATCAAGGTAGACCAACTCTACCATATGACACGTGTATATTTGCTAATCTCAAAGCGCACAGTCTCATAAATTCTCCTTGATAGGTGCAAAAAAGATTGATGGATTTTATGGGGTTGTACGCTTTGAGATTCGTGAATATACACGTGTCACATGGTGAAGTTGGTCTACCTTGATGGAGTTGTGGACCAGGTCCTATAGGATTATTTTCCCCATCTATCATAGATGCTTGAAGAGGAAAAGGAAACCAAGGTCTACATGCATGCATGATTGATACGTGACACCCAAGAAGGAAAGCAAGGAAATATGGTTTCTGTTTTTAATTGGAGCTACCAAACGCGTGAGTCTGCATGGCCGGCGGAAATCTAATTAGTAATTAGATTAATTAGTGATTAAGAGATTGGGTCCAGGCCGATTACAGGTGGCCATATATACTGAGCCGTCCGCCTAGTATCGGGGCGGCGTGATATTTTTTTTCAGAGATCAATAGACTCTTGATTCTAGGGTTTAAGTAATATTGCCTTCTCTAGAATAGGGAGTTCCAATCTGTTGTGCCGTTCCGTTATTCTTCTGATTCCTTGTGTTTTGTAGGAGCAACGACACATCTACTTTGTGTGGTCAGGTAAACGGGATCACAAGCATGTGGTTAGGCGAATTCTTTTGTCGCAGGTTGTTGTTTGACAGTGGTTGGCGCTATCGGTTCGTCAGGTTGCATGGATCCAAAGTTATCAACAATCCTACGTCGTGAAGATCGGGCATCCCCCGTATCACGGAGGGATGGCACCAAGCTGGCATGGGGAAGTGAGGGGCCAACCTAGGCCAGAGCCGGGCGACGCGACAGAGCCATAGAGGCATGGGGAGGGAGAGACGCACGCCGAGTAGCATGTAGCTAGAGCCGAGGAGTAGAACTAGAGGTGCAGAAGGAGGTGGCGACATGAGAGAGACCGAGCCATGGGCCGAGAGCAGGGAGACAGTGGCGTCGGTAACCGGTGGCACGCGCGGGGGCAGATCGAACCACCGGCGGCAGCAACGCATGGAGCCAGTGGAGATGGCGCCAGGAAGAGCTCCGGCCGGAGCAAGGAGGAGAAGAAGCAATGGGGAGAGCATTGAGGAAAAATAATGGGAAGTGGGGTGAGTAGTAGGAAGAATAAGAAAGGATGGGGCCTGGGAAATTTTGGCTGAACAAGGGATTGGATAAGGAGAGAGAAGAAAAGGGATTAAAGAGAAAGTAGAGATTCGGTGGGGTGATATTTGGGTTAAGTGTAGAAAATAAAAATAAGGGAAGGAGTATATAGATAAATTCCAGTAAGATTTAATAGAAATAGATTTAGCTATATAAAAATAAGCTTTATTAATAAGAAGTATCGGTACTGGGTAAATACTAAGATCAAATAAAAGTATAAGCCGCGTAAGGATAAATAACAGTAGATCGACTAGTAGAGAATAAAAGCAAGCGAAGCACGTATAAATTAATCTAAGACTTTAGAAATGAATTAATCACCGTTAAAATTCACTAGGTTAAATAAATAACCTGACATGTTAGAAAAAATAATTTATTCGAAATAGATTAATTAAATTAAACACCGGCATTACATCAATTAAGCATTTTGGCATGCGTAAAATTAAATAAACATAGTTGCATGAGGGTGCGGGCAGTGTATTATTTCATGAGATTAAAACGCAAGATTAGGCAACTTCGACCCTAGAGCCAACATAATAGAATGACCACAATTGGGGAGTGCAAACCTAACAGAGGGTCCAAAAAAATGTTATTAAAATTAAAATCCGCTAAAAAGAAAAATCATCTGACTAGCGTATGCCTAGTAGCACCCAAATGCCACTAAGTATTTTATTATTTTTTCATTATTCGCACCGTCATATAATTGCAACAGACGAACCAACGCAGGCAGGTGTATTTGATTCCTTATCTGTCAACGACAATCTTTTTTACAATTTCGAAGGCAAGCTTATCTCTTGAACATAAATATAGTTATATTACATGTAAATTGTATATTCATATGTCATATATGTACATGCATCAAAACTATATCTCAAAATTAAATCGGATTAAGATGAAAATGGGAAGATAAGAAATGAGAATGAGATAAGGAAAGAGAATTACTAGGCTGGTAAAGGGGACCTGTGCAATGGAAAGTGATGATGATGATGATGATGATGAGGGAAAAGGTGGGACCTCTTTATATATGGTTAATATATAAGGACCTACAAAACTCTTACTTGGATCAGAGGCCATAGATTGAGTGCCAACCATCTCCCTGTCTCGGCGGGCAAAAAATGCTACCTTATTACGTGGCTATACTCTCCACAATTGGTAAGTAAAATATGGAGGAGTCCAGGGAGATATACTACTACGCGATGGAGTGTTGGGACCAGAGTACCGGCCAACCAACATTACTGTAACTCGATGGATGACTATGTCAGCACCGTGACAAGGTTAGCACCGATGAAAAGTAATGGGTGGAGACTTAATCACGTAACTTGGTAAACATTCTGTATTCTGATCTCGAACCCACATCTAAGGAAATGCTGGGGATCTAGCTCAGAGAGAGCTCAGAATAGGTATGGGTAAAGTAGTACAAGTCTGCGCAGTGCTATATAAAATCATGAATTCATGCTAGTGTCCTGGATTGGAGTCTACGGGAACTGCTAGGGGTCTATCTTCTCTCCGAGTGACAAGTAGTCTTTTCAGAATTAAAATTGCAACTTAAATCTTGGTAAAGTATTTTCCAGAAAAGAGAGATGAATTAGAAAATGTAACAACAAGCAGAGATGAGTCATCCAATGCATTTTTGCTATTAATGCTTGCTGAGTACACTAGTACTCAAACTTGTTATTTGTAACATCCCAAATGTATAAACAGGGTTATTCAAGTATAATTATATGTGTAGAAATTAAAACTTTTTCTCACATCTTGAAAAACCCTAAAATCTCATGGAATTCTTGTCCAAGAGTTGTGTAATCCAAAAACACAAAGCTCTTGTTGACCAAAAGTCAAACTCATTTTCCAATTATCTCAAACCTTGGGCCAAACAATTGGAAATATTTTCCCTTGGTCCAAAAACTAATGTGGGACCCTCTGAAAATATCACGAGTTGTAAAACTAGTTTGATAAATTTTGGAGGTTCATCTTAATGTCGTGAGCTCTGTAAAAATTTCATGAAATTTGGAGTTCAATTGCTACCTCAAACAATTCTGTAAAGCCTCAGCTGTTAGAAAATTTAATTTAAAACAGGGCACTGTCCCTTGGGCTGAGCCGTACTCAAACCTGGTCCAGCCCAACCCCATCTGACCTCCTTTCCCACCTTGATGAGGTCGTAGCCGTTGGATCCAATCCAACCGCCACGACCTCCCCCTCAACCAACGCACCGGGACCTCCCTTCGAGGTCCTCTTGACCTCGTGGACCTCCTCGGGTCAACGTGGCGCTAGACCTCCCATGTAAACCCGCGAGACCCCCCCTCCCGCGCATTCGCCGCTAAGACCTCTCTTTGCACTTAGTTGAGGTCGTAGCTGTTGGATTTACATCCAACAGCCACGACCTCCTCCTCAAACGTTCTCAGATAAACCTCCCCCACCTCATCAGGTCATAGCCGCTGGATCAAAGATCCACGGTCATGACCTCCCATGTGTTGAACTTCACGACCTCCTCTGAAAAACCTCACAGCAAGGTCCTCCCGCCTTGTTGAGGTCATAGCCCTTGGATCGAAAATCTAAGGCCATGACCTCCCCCTCGGTTTCTTAAAATTGGGTGCGGTTAAGACCTCACAGAGGTCCGCACTGCTGGATTGAAATCCAACGCTTTGGACCTCTGTCCATTTCCTCACGTCGCGTTTTCACGTGAAGTGAAATCGTGAGGCCATGACCTCCCACGTTTGATCGTGTGGTGGGACCTCCTCCCGGCCACTTAAAACGAACGGTTCAAAAATAGGATCCGATGGCGGGACCTCCTCGAGGTCTTATCCAACGCCCATAGGACCTCCTGTTCTTCTCCTTCCTCTGGCGCGGGCAAGCTTCGAGCGTGCATTTAATGCATGTCCGAGCAGAGGTACTGTTCATGACTCTTTCTTGACCAAGATTTAATCTTGGTCACTTTCGCCTCAATGGTCACCAGAGCACCTGCCTCTTGTCACCCCCAAGTCTTGTCCACTCCAAGACCGTGCCATGGGCCAAGCTCACAAGGAGCTTAGCCAGTGGTCCATGACCTCTGTGCCCTAGTATAAAGCCCCATTGGGTTCCTCCGTAGCTTCTTTGGCACACTTCCAAGCCTTAGCTTGCACCGTGCGTTTTTGAGCTTACTCTTTCACCGACCTCCACACTTGGCCGCCATTGTTGAGAAGCTTGAAGCCCTTGGTGGTGAAGGCTTGCTCGGTGGCTCCCTCTCAAACTCTTGCTCCATTGAGCTCCCCAAATCTCTCGGAGTTAAACCTAACTCATTGTTAGGTTGACCTTTTCAGGAGGGGCTAGTGGAGCTTGGAGCCGAGGCTTGGAGTTTGGAATTTGGACTTGAGCGGTGGAGCTCTCCATCTTCCCCAACTCGGCCAGCACCATCCTCAACCTCTTCGACATCTTTAGGACCTCCGGTAATTCCCTGGTAGTCCTTTAGTCTTTGGCACCAGCGTGAATGCATGTTGCGGAGCTTATGTTGGGCACAAGCTTGATTGTCGGCGTAGTCGCTTTTGCATTTTCGTATTTTGGCCGTGAAGGTCGTCTCGTCCTCTCGGCTCGGCGATTAAAACCGCCGCCGCGTTGAGAGGAGGTCCGTTGGAGTGCGCATGGTTATTGCGGACCAACGGTACCATTGACCTCACCGCGGGCTCTACATCACCGGGCGAGACCATTTCTTCAAGCTCGGGATTTTGTCAGGACGTCCCGAGCGTGTCGTGTCGTTTTAGGACAGAGATCCTGGCGTTAATGGTGCTAATCATTGCTCAATCTCGCAATCATTGGCGTCTTAACTGCCTTAAATCCACCATTTATTGTGCGCAGTTAAGACCTCCCGCGCGGACCTCCTCGTGGTCCTGCGCGCATTAACCTCTTGTCCAAGCACGTGCATGCGTAAGCGCGGGTTGCGAGCTCTGGGCGTTCGGACCTCCTCGAGGAGATCTGGGCGCCAAGACCTCCTTGGCACTGTCTGGGCGTCGGACCTCCCTGGAGGTGCAGTGGCGTTGAGGACCTCCTCTGGGACCTCCTCGAGGTCATCTCACCATGAGGACCTCCCTTTAGACTGGTCCGTTCGGACCTCCCTTCCTGTTGTGGTGGTTGGATCTCCCATCTATGGCCACGACCTCCCCTCACCTCGCGCATGTGCGTGGTTAGGAGGTCCAGGACCTCTGGACCTCCCATCTGCGTGTGTGTTGTCCTCCGGGGAGGTCTGAGCCGTTAGATCTGTGATCTGTGGCTCACGACCTCCCATGTCTCTGTGAGTTATAGAAATGTCAGTAAATTCTTAAGTATGAACTGAAATAAGGTATAAACTTTAGAATTTCATATCTTTCTCATTTTAATTCCAAATGAGGTCATTCAAATTGTGTTAGCTCTATCTTGAACTTGACTGTAATCCAAAAATGATTGCAAGTTGAGTTCAGTCCCAGAGCACAGATTAGCCACTAGGTTTTAAAACTAACTTTAAATATACATTCAAATTAATGCTTAACTTGTAAAATTCATAACTAATGCTCTGTAGATTCTTTTTAAGTGAGACCAACTTTGTTGGTTTCCTCTAGTAATGAACTCACTGTGAAAATTAGTGTTGAGCTTGTTGCTGTTAGAAAAATGAGGACTTGTGCATTATAATTTTGTTCAAGTTCTTGTTTTTGAAAAATTATAGAAATTGCATAATAGCTCCAAATGAGATGAACTCAATTGTGTTATTCATCTCATGAGGTGCTGGTTTTACAGTAAAAGTTTCAGCCTCACCACTTTTCTAGAAAATGTTGCCTCATAATTAAATTAGTGAATAGTGCAGTTTGGTATTTTTAGGGCTGAGCAGAGTTGTTTTGCTCATAACTTTTGCATTGAGAATCCAAATCCATTGGTTCTTGTTGCTAAATTCCTAAAAATCCTCCTCTTGCTGCAGTAGAAATTTCAGAGGATTTGGAGTTCTGTTGCTGTGTTGTCTTTGTTGCTTTTAAATGCGTTCTTATCGGTTCTTTATTGCTTTTTCCGTTAGGGTTCGACATTTGTGGTGATCCCTTGAGCGACCCTCCGCAACAAATTGACCAGCAACAAGGCAAGCAGTTTGATCATATCCTCTAGCGTCCCATTACTTTAAAGGTTAATATGTTGTTTTACTTCTATGTATGCATGCTATTTTGTGTTAAAGGTCGCTAGTAATCCTATAGTTGCATAATCTGTAGGAGTGTTTATCCTCTACTACCAACGAGCCTAGGTTATTTGCTGTGATTTGAGCTCGTTGGATGAGCTCTTATCACTTAGTAGTTGCGTTCCCTACTGCTTAGACATGCTTAGCTATCGGTAGTAATGGGCGATCATCGACTTAGTCGATGGTCTTGATCACACAAGTATAATTATTTCTCCTATATGTCCAGCACTTGTGCTTTGATTAATTTGTGAAGTCAAAAACTGAAAATAAAGGATTGATTTAGACTTGGGCATATTGGATGGATGGGGTGGTTTTTGGAATGTGGTAGTATGCCTGAGTCGTTAAGGACCGAGTTACTTGCGCCACCGTTCTGAGCAATGTTGCGTGCTAACCACACGAGGGGGATATGGGACCTCTCTTGACTAAGTACTTTGGGAGGTGTTAATTATGAGCTGGTTGGTGGGTATGTTTTAATAAAATCTGTGTGTGTGGTGTTGGGAGGGAGCATTGGCAGACCGGTTAGGCTGTCTAATGTGTCTTGTCCCCGTGGGTTGCGGCTCGTAATTAGCATCGTCCATTGGAAAGGTCTCGTAGGACTTAGCCGTGCCGGCACACCAAAGGTAGTGTGCCTAAAGGAAAGGCGGTCTGGCGTGTGGGTACATTGGTACACCCCTGCAGGGTTAAAACTATTCGAATAGCCTCGTCCTAGGTTATGGACACGCTCGGAAACGCCCCGTAAGAACTAGACTCAACCATTTAATTAAAACTTGATGGGTTGGTATGAATGGATGTTCATACTATTGTTGTGGTGACTTGGGTTAGTCACTTCCAGGATGTTCTTGTTGTTGATATTATGTTATTATCTCGTTGTTATTTCAACAATTACAAATGCTTTATCAAATTGCCTTCAATCTATTATGTTATTACAAATGAAACTTGCTTTATGCTAAAATGAGTCCAAAGCCTCATCCACTTAAATGAAGCTTGCATGTAGCTAAATTATAGTTCTGTTATCTTACGTCGTCTTGCAGTACAATAAACAAGTTATTGTACTCATTTGCTTGCTTAACAAATTTGTTGCAGAGGGCGGAGGTGAGCTCCAAGAGCCTTACTTACGTGCCACGTGTTGCGCTTTCTTCGACGACTAGTGGCGGTCGGTCGGATGCCTAGGGTTAAGGCACACCGATTGGCTTTGTGTTATAGCCATCTTTATGGCACTTTTGCTTCATTGTTATCTTTTTAATTGTTGCTTTTTGGCCTAAGGGCCTCTCTTTGTAATAGCTATTTTCCTTTTAATATTAACTTCGGTTTGTGGCTTATGTACTATGTGTTGTATGGAATTGGTACATTCTTTTGTTGTGAGGTATGTATCTTGCATTCGGGAGTATACATCTCTCGAGACCGGATTTATTTGGTTGATAATACTAGGGTCAATTGGGTGACTAAGTATTATGAGCCTAATAAATATACCGGTCTCACAAAAGTTGGTATCGAGCCGTTATGACCGTAATGCGCAAGCTTGGTCGTCTTTAGGATATTTTGAAAACCTATTTTCAAAGTATAAATGAGTTTTGAAAGCTTAAGTAATTCTCGGATTTTACTCCTTACCTATCTTAGCTTTCTCTTCTCATCTCACTCTAATTTGAGTTTTAAAAGTTGTTTTCCTCTCTTCCTTCTACACAATAGTTGTTATCGACTAATTCGGTTTTGGGAGAACCAATGAGATTGGCAAATTTAAGTGTGAGCTGCCCACTACAAGGTTTTGAAGTTCGAGTCGGTGATTCGACGAGGAGCTTGATCTGAAATCTGGACAGCAAGCATCAAATTTCCGGACAGCAATCTCAAAGGTTTCTAATTAGGATAGATAATGAGAGGTTAATTCAACTAAAACTTGTGGGAATGAAAAGGGGTAAGATGTGATACTAGTTAGCTAAGTATCTAACACTTATTTCGCTGCAATAACCTTGCTCTCTAATAGTTTTAGATCTCATCTTACAATCTGATTTTTAACCTTCTCGGTCAATTACTCGTTCATTCAATACGGGTTAGTTGAGTTGAGAAGTTGAGCCTTCCGTTTGGTGTTCCTTTGCTGTTTTAGAGTCTTTTAGAAGCTTTTAAAGTTTAAATAACCGCTGATTTTGGCCTTCGTTTAGGGTGATATTCCATTCCCCTAGTCGATCGCTTTTGCTTACCTTAAGGCTTTGTTTTCGGGTCTAGTTGCTAACCAAAAATTCATTGTAACAGGATGGCGGGCCTTTTCGTAGCGGCCAAGGCGATCGGTGGTCCGGACGAGGAGCTTCCTCCTCCTCCGACCATGGCCGAGGTTCTTCTTGGATCGGCGCAACCGCGCGGATGATGCAGAGAGTTCTCTTGGGCGTCATCGCGCAACACCTCTGCACTTTCCGAGCTTCGAGGATCTGGGCGAGGAATGCCCATCGGCCGCGTGGAGGACTCGCGGAGTTTCTTCGTACTCAGCCCCTACCTTTTCGGTCGAGGACCCTTTGGATGCGACGATTGGCCGTGCGGTGGGCGTAAGCCGATCGCGCAGATGCGGGAGCACGAGAAGGCGCTGTTCGCATCGCACGGTGGAGGGTGCAGCTTTGTCATGGTGGGAGAGCTATCTCGCCATGCAGCCCGTGGACCATACCGTCTCTTGGGAGGAGTTCGTCTGCCTTCGTCGAGCTCACATCCTGCCGGCTTGATGGAGATCAAGAAGGGGAGTTTCTTGCGCTCAAGCAAGGGCGTAGCTTCGATCATGGAGTATGTATCTGAGTTCAACCATCTAGCTCGTTATGCTCCGAGGATGTGGCCATGATATGGCCAAGCGAGGCCAAGTTGAGCGTGGCTTGTCCGAGGAGTGAAGGACAAGCTATCCATTGTCGACTTTCACGATTTTCAGTCCTTGGTCGACAAGGCCATCGTCGTGAGCATGCGGCTCGAGAGCTTATGGACTCCATAGCGCAAGTGGGAGGCCCATAAGTCATCTAGGGCGATTCCTCCGCCCCCGCTTGGCGGTCTCGGGGTACCATTCTCACTCTTGGCGCCCCGAGGTCACCCTTGTTTCGTCCTTCGCAGCCGTGTCGATCCGTGCACTGCGAGTCGTGAGAGGCCCCATAACCAGTGCCGGGTCACATGTTTCTCATGCAACCGAAGGGGCATTATGCGAACCAATGCCCAAAGAAGAGAGGCAGCCCCTCGTCCTAATGGAGGGCGGGTCGAGAAGGTGGTGCACCAGACCGAAGATCGTCCCGCTACCCAAGGCGTGGGTAGTGGTGGCGTCAACGCCATCACCGCAGAGGAGGCTCGGGAGGCACCCGGCGTCGTGCTAGGTACACTTTACGTTAACTCTCACCGCTCTTTGTTTTGTTTGATTCAGAGCTTCTCATTCCTTTGTTTACGAAGTCTTTTCTTTCTTGTCGGAGAGCTTCTTTTCTCTCCATTATTAGTCCCGCTACTCATTCGCTCTCTGGTTCGGAGTTGAGAGTCGAATCGAGTGTAGGGATGTCCCTATCGAGATCGGCGAGGGTTCTTAGCGAACCTTATCCTTCTCCATTTAGCGAGTCTTGATGTAATTCTTGGTATGGATTGGTTGTCTCGGCACATGGGACAAATCGATTCGCCAGAAGCTCATCTCCTTATCTAGTCCCTCCGGTGGCGAGTTCGTTTCTCGCCAAGTCTGCTAGATCCTCATCTCTTCGCACTTGAAGCGAAGCCGCTCGAATATTAGCGAAGTCCCAACAGTTTGTGACTTTGTTGATGTCTTTCCGCTGATCTTCTGGGATGCCACCGTTCGAGACCTCGAGTTTGTCATTGAGTTGGCTCCGCACCGCCCCTATCTCAAAGAGGCCTTATCGGATGCCACCGAGCGAGTTGGTAGAGTTGAAGAAGCGATTAAGTTTAGCTGCAAGAGAAGGGTTTCATTCGCCTAGCTCATCTCCGTGGGGTTGTCCGGCTATCTTCGTTAAGAAGAAGGGCGGTACTTTACGCATGTAAGCGTTGATTACCGCCCACTTAATGAAGTGATGATGAAAGAACAAGTATCCATTGCCCGCATTGGCGATCTCTTCGATCAATTAACCTGGGCCGAGTTTCCTCCAAGATTGATCGAGTGGGGTATCATCGAGTTCAGATTCGGCTGAGGATATTCCCAAGACGGCGTTCTCTACTCGCTTCGGCTTGTATGAGTATTAATTGTCATGTCATTAAACAACCAATGCTCTGCCTTGTTCATGAACCTCATGAATTTGGTATTCATGGAGTACTTGGATAAGTTAAATCGTGGTCTTCATCGATGATATTCTTATCTATTCCAAGAACGAGGAAGAGCATGCCGAGCATCTGCGGCTTGTGTTAGGCAAGCTACGTGAGCACCGGTTGTCTGTGAAGTTGACAAGTCGCGATTCAGTTGAGGAAGTGGCTTTCTTAGGCCATATTCTTTCAGCAGGGGCGTAGCCGTTGATCCTAACAAGGTCAGCGATGTTCTTTCATGGAGTCACTGCCGGTCACCGATGTGCGGAGTTTTCTCGGTTTGGCGGGATATTATCGGCGCTTTATCGAGAACTTCTCCAAAATCATGGCCGATGGCGGAGTTGCTCAAGAAGGACAAGAAGTTCGTGTGGTCCGTGAGTGTGAGGAAAGTTTCCAAATACTCAAGAGGCGTTTGACCACCGCTCTGTTCTTGTTCTTCCCGATATCCATCGAAGCCGATATCTTTTGCGATGCTTCTCGTCGAGGCCTCGGTTGTGTCCTTATGCAAGAAGGCAAGGTAGTGGCCTATGCCTCAAGGCAATTGAGACCTCATGAACTCAACTACCCTACTCATGATTTGGAGTTGGCTTCGTGATTCATGCACTTAAGATTTGGCGACATTACCTAATCGGTGTCGTTGTGAAGTGTATTCGGATCACAAGAGCCTTAAGTATTTGTTCACTGGCTGACTGAACCTCGGGCAAAGGAGATGGTTGGAGTTGATCAAGGACTATGATATGGGTATTCACTACCATCCGGGCAAGGCTAATGTAGTTGCCGATGCGCTTAATCATAAGCGCATTGCAATGCCTTGTTGTCGAGGAGCTTGACCGCTCTTCGGAAGAGTTTCAGCGTCTCAACTTGGGTTTAGTTGAGCATGGTTCTCTCAACGCCTTGGTTGTGCAACCAACCTTGGTGGATCGGATCAAGTCCGCTCGGCGATCGGATGATGGAGTGAGCCACATTAAGGCAAATGTCAAGAACGGAGCGACCAAGTGCTTCTCGAGGATGAGCATGGTGTCGTGAGGTTGAACAACGCCTTGTGGTTCCAAAGGACATGGAGCTGCGGAATTTGATCCTCCGCGAAGCCCATGATTCGCCATTATCCATTCATCCCGGGGCCACAAAGATGTATCAAGATCTCCGCCAGAGATTTTGGTGGACCCGAATGAAGAGGGAGATTCGCGAGTTCGTTGTCGAAAGTCGGACGTATGTCGCCGTGTCAAGGCCGAGCATCGGCGTCGGCAGATTGCTTCAGCCCTTGCTCGTGCGGAATGGAAGTGGGATTCCGTCGGCATGGACTTTATCACCGGTCTGCCCCGAACCCCAAAGGGGAAAGATTCCATTTGGGTCGTCATTGATCGGTTGACTAAAGTAGCGCATTTCTTGCCTGTGCGGGCTAAGATTTCTGTTGGTCAATTGGCGACCTCTATGTCTCTCGTGATCGTGTGTTTGCACGGTGTGCCCAAAACGATAAATCTCGGATCGTGGTTCTCTTTTCACCTCTCGCTTTGGCACGGTTTGCAAGAGGCCATGGGAACCCGTCTTACCTTTAGCACGGCATATCATCCCCAAAGCGATGGTCGGACCGAGAGGGTCAACCAAGTTTTGGAAGACATGCTTCGTGCTTGTGTCCTTTCCTATGGGAAGCATTGGGAGAAATGCTTGTCATTCACGAAGTTTTCTTATAACAACGACTTCAAAGCCGGTCTCGGCATGGCACCTTTTGAGGCCTTATACTCGGGGAGAAAGTGTAGGACCCGTTGAACTGGTGAGACCGGTGAGAGACCTCTCTTTGGCGGACTCAATTAATGAGGCGGCGCCAAGTCCATCTTGTTCGTGGCGTTTGCATGCAGCTCAATCGAGCAAAAGAGCTATGCGGATCGTAAATCGGCGTGAGTTACGCTTTTGAGCCTAATGACTTTGTGTATCTCAAAGTCTCTCCTTTGAAGGGCCATCAACGTTTGGCGTCAAGGGCAAGTTGGCTCCTCGATATGTCGGTCCCTACCGCATTATCGAGAAGAAGGAGCTGTTGCCTATAAGTTGGAGTTGCGGTGCACTTGCGGGGTACATGATGTGTTCCATGTGTCCCAGCTAAAGAAGTGCCTCCGTGTTCCAACTGAGGAAGCTCCGTTGGAAACCCTCGATGTCCAGGAAGATTTGACCTATCGCGAGCACCCTATTCGCGTACTCGATGAGTCTGAACGAAGGACAAGGAATAAGACCATCAAGTTCCTTAAAGTTCAGTGGTCAAACCATTACGAGGATGAGGCTACTTGGGAAAGAGAAGATCATTGCGTGCGGACTATCCATCTTTCTTTCTGAGTGAGCCAAATCTCGGGACGAGATTTTTGTAAAGGGAGAGATTTTGTAACATCCCAAATGTATAAGCAGGGTTATTCAAGTATAATTATATGTGTAGAAATTAAAACTTTTTCTCACATCTTGAAAAACCCTAAAATCTCATGGAATTCTTGTCCAAGAGTTGTGTAATCCAAAACACAAAGCTCTTGTTGACCAAAAGTCAAACTCATTTTCCAATTATCTCAAACCTTGGGCCAAACAATTGGAAATATTTTCCCTTGGTCCAAAAACTAATGTGGGACCCTCTGAAAATATCACGAGTTGTAAAACTAGTTTGATAAATTTTGGAGGTTCATCTTAATGTCGTGAGCCTCCTGTAAAAATTTCATGAAATTTGGAGTTCAATTGCTACCTCAAACAATTACAGAAAGCCTCATTTGTTAGAAAATTTAATTTAAAGCAGTAACCTTGTCCCTTGGTGAGCCGTACTCAAACCTGGTCCAGCCCAACCCCATCTGACCTCCTTTCCCACCTTGATGAGGTCGTAGCCGTTGGATCCAATCCAACCGCCACGACCTCCCCCTCAACCAGCGCACCCAGGACCTCCCCTTCGAGGTCCTCTTGACCTCGTGGACCTCCTCGGGTCAACGTGAGCGCTAGATGAAGGGCCACGGGTAGGCTACACTAGCGCAAATTAATAAAAATTCTACCCGTAAACCAAGATCACTGTAGTTATAGATCACGGTCTTACCACTAGACAGCGAGCGGAATTGATGCAAAGACGTCAAGCAGAGTAGTCGTACTAAGTTGATGCAAAGACGTCGGGTAGAGTAGTCGTACTACTTCCTCGTCCTCGTCGCGGCGTCCCACGTACAGCTCCTCTCTTGCGGTTCGTCCAAACGCCACAGATGCAGCGCCTCCAAAGGTATCCACACGTACGGGAGGAAGCGACGCACGCCGGACTACTAGATCCGCGCGAGCGACTAGGGCGTGGGAGGGTGGCGGCCAGGGTTTGATGGTGTCACGAAAAACTCATCATGAAACCTGTGCGCCCCTTGCCCTCCTTTTATAGACGTCCTTACAATGGGCTTCTACTAATAGAGGCCCATTAGGACTCAATGCCCAGTCTAATTCGGATCCAATCCGAATTAGGCTTCAGCCCCTTAAGTGTGTGACCCTATAGGTTCACGTATGTTTAGACATGACGCGAGTATACATACTTGGTCAATAGTTGGTAGCGGCCTCTAGCAAGACGTGCCAACTCCTAAACGTACACAAAGATCATATCGGACGAACCATCACAACGTTATGTACATGCCAATCCCTTTGCCTCACGATATTCGATCGAGCTCCAAGTGACCACTCTTTCTCGATCCTGTGATTGGAATCCCTTACTAGGTTAACTCTTAACCTTAAGTAGCATGGCCATGCATTTTCGATCCGATCACTCGAGGGGCCAGAGATATCTCTCTCGGTAGAGAGGGCAAATCCCATCTCGACCGACCATGCCTCGCAAAGATGCTTCATGACAAACCCGAAGCTACCTTTATAACTACCACATTACGGAGTAGCGTTTGATAGCCCCTAAGTAGGTCGATTCACATCTCAAGTACATGCGACAATCTCGTGTCTAAGGACAAGGCGTACACATTGTGTAGAGAGAACCATAAGTATAATTGTTATGTCTCATGTTGGGTCGGTCCAACCCCATGTTCTAAACATGTGTCCACATTATTGGTTTGACATCTCCATGTCTATGACACTGTGAAACATGGTCATCAACCGATACATGTGCTAATCCATCATTCACATGTGTCCTCACATGAACTCGACTAGGGACAATCTTTAGAATAACCATACAAGTGAAGAGTTTCACAAACAAGTCACATACTTGTTAATCAACACAAAGGCAATATTCAAGGAACATTTATTAAATCATGGATACAGCGAAATATCATCATCTCTATGATTGCCTCTAGGCATATTTCCAACATCTCCCACTTGCACTAGAGTCAATCTAGAAGATATCTAATACCCATAGCTCTTGTGTGTGCCTCATGCTTAGGTCAGGAGAGGCTTGTCAAAGGATCTCAAATATTCAAACTCCGTGTGTATTTTGCATATCTTTAAATCTCCTCGATTGAGGATCTCTCGAATGAGATGAAACCGCCGCGAGATGTGTTTGTTCTTTGGTGATTCCTCGGCTCCTTGGCTTGCGCAATGGCCCCACTGTTATCACAAGAAAGATCCAGAGGATCGCACGCACTAGGAACCACACCTAGTTCAGCTTATGAACTTCCTTATCCAAACACCTTCCTTTGCCGCTTCGAAGCCGCAATGTACTGGCCTAGTTGTAGAGTCGCAACAGCCTCGCTTGGAACTCTTCCAATCGACCGCACCACTGCTCAAAATGAACACAAAACCCGATTGCGATTTGTAATCGTCTTTGTCGATTTGGAAGCTTGCATCGGTGTAACCATTTACAACGAGCTCTTCCTCACCTCCGTAGACAAGGAACACATCCTTAGTTCTTCTCAAATACTTGAGGATGTTTTTAACCACCGCCCAAAGGACTCTCACCGGATCACTTTGTATCTGCGCCAGTAACACTTAGAGCATAGGAAACATCTGGCGAGTACATATCATAGCATACATGATAGATCCAATGGTCAAGCATATGGAATCTTACTCATGCGATCTCGCCATCGCTTGTCGAAGGACACCGAGTCTTGCCAAGATTTATGCCATGAGACATGGGCAAGAAACCTTTCTTTTGCCTCCCCCATGTTGAACCGCTTCAACACTTTGTCAATGTAAGTACTCGCTTAATCCTATTAGCCTTTTGATCTATCTCTATAGATCTTAATACTAAAATATATGCCGCTTCCCTAAGTCCTTCATTGAAAAACTATTTTTTTAGTGAGGTCTTAACGACTCGAAAGATAGGAATATCATTTCCAATCAAGAATATGTCATCTACATATAAGATTAGAAATACGAGCGAGCTCCCACTTGCCTTCTTGTAAACGCAAGATTCTTCTTCGCTTTTGATGAACCCAAACCCTTTGACCACTTCATCAAAACGAATGTTCCAACTCCGAGATGCTTGCTTCAATCCATAAATGGATTTTTGAAGTTTGCATACTTTTCTAGCATTGATTGATCGACAAAACCCTCGGTCAGATCATATACACATCCTCTGCTAAATTTCCATTAAGGAAAGCCGCTTTTGACATCCATCCGCCATATCTCATAGTCGAAATATGCAAAGAATAGCTAGAATGATCCGTATAGATTTAAGCATCGCTACAAAGTAGAAGGTCTCATCGTAGTCAACTCCTTGAACTTGCCGAAAACCTTTTGCATAAGTCGAGCTTTATGGATATGAACATTTCCATCCATATCAATCTTCCTTTTATAGATCCATTTGCACTCTATGGTTTTAACACCATCAAAGCGGTCAACCAAGTTCCAAACTTGATTCTCTCCCATGGATGCTATCTCGGATCTCATGGCACTATGCCATTTCTCGTAGTCCTGGTCCATCATTGCTTCCGTGATAGGTCGAGGCTCATCATTGTCTAACAATAACATATCTCGCAGACATGGAGCCTTCCGACCTTCGTGGTGGTGGTGCTTCCTTTGCCATGGGTTCTCAACTTGTTCTCGCCACGTGGGCATCATTCGTCGAAGTCTTCCCGATTGGTTCATCTTGAACCTCTTCAAGTCGCACTGCTTCTTCCACTTGTCTCCTCGTTGAGAAACTCTTTTCTAGGAAAACACCACTTCGAGCGACAAACACTTTGCCCTCTAGTCGGTTGTAGAAGTAATATCCAAAGGTTTTCTTCTGATATCCCACTTAAAATGCATTTATCCGACTTGGGTGTGAGCTTGTCCGACTTTAGTCGCTGACAAACGCCTCACATCCCCAAATCTTTAGAAAAGACAAACTGTGACTCTTCCCATCCATATCTCATATGGTGTCTTAACTACGGATTTAGACTAAGACTTATTAAGTGTGAAAGCCGCCGCTTTAGAGCGTAACCCCAAAATGATAATGGTAGATCCGATCGGTTCATCATCGATCGAACCATGTCCAACAAGGTCCGACACGCCGGATACCCTGCTTTTGAGGCGTTGGCGGTGTTAGTCAGGAACAATTCGCAACTCTTCGATGATTGCTAAATTCATGACTCAAATACTCGCCACCACGATCAGATCGCAGAGCCTTAATTTTCTTGGCACGTTGATTTTCAACTTCATTCTGGAACTCTTTGAACTTTTCAAAAGTTTCAGACTTATGCTTCATTAAGTAGACATAGCCATATCTACTAAAATCATCAGTGAAAGTTATGAAGTAATGAAATCCACCTCTAGCAGTCGTGTTTCATTGGTCCACATACATCAAGATGTATGATTTCCAACAAGTCCGACGCCTCTCAAAAGAACCTTTGAAAGGTGACTTGGTCATCTTACCAAGCAAACAAGCTTCACATGTCTCAGATGATTCAAAATCAAACGGGTTAGAAGACCATCATCATGGAGCTTCTTCATGCGCTTTTCACTTATGTGACCCAAACGACAATGCCAAACATAGGTGGGATTCAAATCATTAGGTCAAGTCTTTTAGCATTTATGTTAAAGATGGGTGCATCATCAAGATTTAAAATAAATAACCCATTCACAATGGGCTAAAAGCCACAAACATTTCATTTTAGAGATCAAACAACCATTGTCTTTACTTGCAAATGAATAACCATCTCTCATCAAACATGAGGGGATAAAATGTTTCGACTCATACTAGGAACATAATAACAATTATTCAATTCCATAATAAATCTTGAAGGAAGTGAAGTTGCATGGTGCCGACGGTCAACGCAAAGAACCCTTGCTTTATTTCCGACGCGAAAATCAACTTCACCTCTTGCACTCTCTACTTTATTAGCCCTCGATCGAGTTGCAAATGTGAGCAACCGATCCCAGATCAAATACCCAAGAGTTAATAGGAGAATCACGAGAAAAATGTCTAAAACATTTATGACAAGTGTACCATGGGTGGAAGTCTTACTCCCAAATTTTCTTCTTGCATTCCTCTAATCCGTGTACTTCTTGCGCTTTCTTCCAAAGGGCAGCTTTACAATAGAAGCATACTGTCTCACCTCCGTGTCCAAAGATTAGGCTTAGGCGCTGGCTTCGAGATCATATCTTTAACCTTGCCCTTATTCTTTGCCCATGGCTTCCTACCCTTTTTCTTGAAGTCGACTTGTTCTCAAGTACCATCACATGGCTAGGGCCCGCACACTTCTTAATGTCACTGCTTTTGAGCATCCCACAAAGCTCATTAGGCCCTTTTTCCACCCCATGCATATGGTAGTTCAAATGAAATGTCCATAGCTAGGTGGAAGAGACGCCAAAATGAAATCATTGCCAACTCTTGGCTAATTGAAAACCAAGTTTATCCAAAGTCCGATCAGAACCAACCATTTTGATCACATGTGGGCCTACGTGCACCTTCGTTAACTTGCATTCCGTAAAAGCCTTAGAGACATTGAATCGCTCACCCGCTCAGGTTCGAATATGTCCTAAGCGCCATGATCATATCATACGCTTCTCGATCCTCAAACCGCTTTTGAAGGTCAGTTCCATGCATGCAAGCATAAGACAGCCTAACCTCAAGAGAGTCATCACATGCTTTCTTGTAGGCGCTTTTAATAAAGAAGAATTTGATGTTAGCGTGCTCTTCGGGATTGGGGTGTCCGAACGTTTTCCTTTTATCCGCCCCGAGAACAATTTCGTGTTACGGACCCAAATCAATAGTTTGTTCCATTTAATTTTTCTTTTCAAGAATCGATCGCAAAGCAAAAGGGTGTGCGCGTTGCTAGATGCCATTGATCTACAATAGGAAATGCAAAATACTAAGACAAATAAAACCATGATAGAGTAAACTATATTAAACAATTTAATAGAATGTACTCCCACTAAAATCAACATCCCTCTATTGATTCTTAGTGATTCAAGATCCGCAATTAACGAGTCTACTAGTGAGCTTTTGCATCACCGCTAGGAGACAAGTTAATTCGGTAAGCAACACCTTACTAATCATATCTCTATATGACTCTTGTTGTTGGGTGACATCTCTATGCCCCGGCGCCCAACCTTTATGCCCCAAGGCCCATAACCTTTATGATAACCTTGTTAAGTTCACCAACCCTTATGCATGTAGGTATCCGATACAAACCCATCTAGTCAAGGAAAGTCAATGGTGCCCTAATTTTATAGACCCACCATCAATTTACAAGACATGGATGGTGCAAAGTTTAGTTGGGAGGGCATATGTTTAACTTAACATTTTGTGAGGGATCGCTATACTTCTACCATTTAAACATGCATAGGAGTAAAACAAACAGAATAGCATTCACATGGGCCAGACTCAAGATGGCCCATTTTCTCATGGTGATCTCCATCACCATAGAATCTGGCCCACCATAATGATCTCCATCTCCATGGTTAATGTGTGCCATCCTTCCAAGTGATGTGTCCTCCGAGTACTAATATAAGCTATTACTCATAATGCCTAGTAATAAAATACATGGATATAAGGAATCATCACAAGTCGCACGCAGTCGTTAATACAATACTTTGACAACACAATGGCTCCAAATTGTTGTCGAACCCATTTACACGCAGTCATGAAAATATTACAAACATGCATCACATACACATTAGGCCATATCGTCACATACATCCCGCAAAAACAAGTTATGCATAGAATCGCATCCCACGGATAAGGGTCGAGGGTTTCTCGGGTTCAAGGCAAAGATCCAATCTATGCAATTTTACTTAGGATTTTGATCGGCAAATCATATTTACCACAAATCGACTATTGTTCCGATTCGACCAATTTGTATTGATCTTTGCATTCCGCAAACGGTTTTACGTGTCACCGCTTCACCCCGATGGCTTAATCCGACCGGTAGGGGTATGTTGTTTCACGACCTTAGCAAGATGATCACGAACATCGATTATCAATCTAGGTTCCGATTCGACCAATCATATTGATCTTCTCATTCCGCAACCGGTTTTACGGTCACCGCTTCACCCCGATGGCTAATCCGACCGTAGGGGTATGTTGTTTCACGACCTTAGCAAAGATGATCACGGAAACCGATCAATCCATTACCGTAACTATACAATCGATCACATCGATCAAACCGACTTACATATCGCCATATGCAAATCATTCAACCTATAACATGACAAAGAACCGCCTCGATACCAATCAAGGGCTACGGTAGGCTACACTAGCGCTAAATTAATAAAAATTCTACCAGAAACCAAGATCATCGCAGCTTATAGATCACGGTCTTACCACTAGACGCCAAAGTGCGGAATTGATGCAAAGACGTCAAGCAGAGTAGTCGCATTGTTGATGCAAAGACGTCGGGGTAGAGTAGTCGTACTACTTCCTCGCCCTCGTCGCGGCGCCCCACGCAGCTCCTCTCTTGCGGTTCGTCCAAACGCCACAGATGCAAAGCGCCCAAAGGTATCCACACATACGGAGGAAGCGCGACGCCGGACTACTAGATCCGCATGAGCGATTAGGGCGTGGGAGGGTGGCGCAGGTTTGAGGATGTCACG